>CM030015.1:9102500-10355000 GCA_017639485.1 Pluvialis apricaria | reverse complement strand
GGGAGGTGACAGGGACAGGTAATGCTCAGAGCCTGCTAGCACTGCAGGATAAGGGTCAGATTCTTGGAGCAAACTCGAGTTTTCTCTGAGTATGCCAGTTAGCTCATCACTCCCAAATTTGATCCTGGAACCTGATCAGGAGTTTAATTCAAAGCAGTCATGAAGTTGTTCTTTAGGCTGTACTCATCTCACTGAGCTTCCCTATCTACTGGGTCAAGGAAACTCCAAAAAATTACACATCAGGTATGCACAATTTCATAGCAAAGGTAAACACACACTTCAAATGTCCTATCAATACAGCAGGTTGCATTCATAGCATGCTAGCAGCCTACTTAAATCCTAGCACTTTCTTTTCTTAAATGCATGTGTAATTTATAACGGCCAGCTAACTTCATGAAGTTCTTCATGCTCCAAGGCTGAAATACTTGTATATACATCACTACCCCCAAAGACTAATAGTAAAAGAAAATAGGAAAATTCACCCCCTATAGAGAAGACTCCTCTAGGCTTTAAGGACATATAACTTCCAAATAAAGCTTCACAAAAGAGCTGATACGTGCAATGTGACTAAGGCTCAATACTACCACAATGTCTGATGAGGTGCCTACGGCACTGCTGTAGCATTACAAACATGTATCAGTAAATCCACCTCTGAATGCAGTTCATCTGTCTTGGGAATGAAGTTCATCTTTCATGGTACAACATGGTCTTCTAGGCAGAAGGAGAAAGAAAAAAACATTTATCATTCCTGTGCCAGGCAGAGTTCAACTTGAAAGAAACCGGATGAAATGTGTATCATTCATCTAAGGAACAAATCCACACTACAGATTTGCCTGAGAGACAAGCGAATGCAATCCAAAAAAGCTATCCATTTCAGAATGGGAGGCTTGAATTCAGTCCAACCAGAAAATGCATGCTGAGTAGCATCCATTTATTCAGGGTAGTAATGGCTTCTTTTAAAAGCACGTTGCCTTGATCATTTGTGTAAAACACGGCATATATACCAACAAAAATTCCCATCTTTGTGAATGCAGGCTATCTGCCAGCTCCACAAAGGGAGGACTTTTTTTTAGCTACTGCGCTAGGGCTGTTGCCTGCAGAGCAGGTTTTATATGTTCAGCCTACTGCGATCATCAGGTCTGAGTGCACAGTAAATGGAATTCACAAGCCTTTCCAAGTCACCTCCTGTGTAAAGCCCTGAACAGACAGTCCCAGAAGTGAAGTAAGGAACAACTTCTCTCTCCACCCCTTTGGGCAGCTCACATGCATGCTTTTAGCAGTACCTAAAACAAGAAAAACACCTAGATCCACTTCGCTGGGATTGACGGAAACAGAACGGAAACGAGAAACTGATTAAGTAGTGAGCCAGCTTCACACACAGAGAAACTTCCAACTTTCTTTTCTAATGACTTTTTTTAAAGCGCTTCATTTTTGCTTGTTTTCCATTTAAAAAAAAAAAAAAAAACTTGGCCCATGGGTTCTCAGTGCCTACACAGATGAAAGCTGTGAGAGGCCTTAAATGACTTCAGCAGGAAACTACTGGGAAGGGGAGTGGTCTGTTTTCTGACAGTCCCATTACACATTTCTAGGAAAAATCTTTTCAAGTTCTGCGTACGAAAATGAAACAGGATTACAGCACTGCCTCTCTCTTGGAGACAATCGCAACAACACTTTTCCTGCGCCCATGCCGGAGCAGTGCAAAGTAATTCCCTTTTTTTTTCCTCTCTCCTTATCTAGCTCAGGATCTTGGGCTCAGGAATAGCACTTTAGATTGAAGGAGTTTTTAGAATTGATGCATTTAAAGTCTGCTCAAATAGGACCCATGTTTATTTCAGGTAACCCTGATGAATACTTTGTTCTGAAGTTGCATTCATAAATCTATCTGCTATTACCCCAACCCCTCACAAACTGTTTAGTGAGCTCAGGAGTTTTCCACTTAGTAGCGATGACAAAGCACTAGACTACTGCAAAACCCATGACGGAGAAGCTGAGCAATAACAGACGCCAGCCAAATAGATCACTGGGGTGGAAGGTCATCCTTGAACACTATTTCCATTTTTCCCCTCTTGGTAAATTGCTCTGGGAACAATCCTCTTTTCTAGCGTAATGTAATCAAGAATTAGAAAGTCACCACCACTTACACAGAGCTGCAATTCCTGGCCTGACTGGCCGTGTTGGGAATTTTAACTGATGTCTCCACCCAAGCAGCATGTGGAACCAATGTAATGGCTAACACAATTCAGAGCTTAAAATGGAGTGATGTTGCAGTTCCAGCTGTTTTTGTAAGTCAGTACAAGAGATTTTTGGACGCATTAGAGGAGAAATAGAAACAGAGGTGAGGCATGGTTGCTAGTCTGATGATGTACACCAAGGAATATGAGAGTGACAATGCAAAAAGCAAGACAAAAGTAAAGCACCACTGGAGACAATTACATAGCGCCATGCTCAGGACCAAGACAGCAACGAGAAAGGGATGACTGGCGGGACATACTTCATGGGAAAGAGGTGCATTATTTTTAATCTCTCTTTTTAGAAAAGGCACAGCCCTCTACATATGGAAAGGTGAAGCTATGTAACAGCCTAGGAAGAAAGGTTCACTGTAAGTATACTTGGCCCAAGTGCCCTTAATGGGTACTGCGAATCACAGTGCTCTACAAATCCCTTAATTATCAGAGCTGCATCTCCCTATGTATCAGCTTAATTCAAGCTAACTCTAGAAGGGCCTTTCTCTTTCCTGAGAACTGATCTACACTTTTTGACCAACCAAGTTTCCACATTCTTCCTTAGTCCTAACATGCAGAGGCCCAAAATCACTGGCACGGCACGATGACAAGTTTATTACTGAATATATTTCCATGTAGGTCCCTGCTTATAAGCAGAAGTTCCCTAGCTAGCTGCTAATTCTGATGCAGACTTTTAGCAATTTACTACTAAATACTTATTACATACGAAGTACTTATTAATTTGGTAGATCTGCTGTCTATCCAGGGCGCTTCTTTAATAGTTGATTGCCTTTCCAGCAGACTCTGTCTTCCCAACAGTACTTATTGTTCTTTGAAGGCAAGAAACATACCATTTTGTAGAGAAGCGTGTGGGGAAGACAGGTCAAGTCTTAGGATGGAGGTCTCTTTGTGAGTGTGTGTGGTTATCTGCATACCTCATACCCGCATCTACCACACCTGATCCCTACCTGTCCGAAAGAATCCCTATGGCTACACCATTTATTGAGATCAAGGCAAAGTTCACCATTTTCAGAGTTCATCCATCAAGACTAACCATACAGGTAGGATTCTAGAGACAAAGAATTTATCCAGTGAAGAGAATCATGATATAAACTATATTTTCACTGAAAACAGGAGATGATTTGCTACCAACATCAATGGGTCATATTTGCGCAAGGCATTTGCTGTGTATTCAGAAAATACCAAAAAAAAAAAAAAAAAAAAGGATGCATTTGAGAAGAACTAAAGAGGGGCAAGATCACCATAAAAAGTTTCCAGGGATTTCACCCACAAAAGCAAATTGAAAAGGCTACTTGTAAAAATAAAAACCTTTGTTTCTTTGAAAAATCCCAGATACCTCAACCTCCAGTAATGCGGTTCTTAACTAGCGTTACTACAACCCCCCCTCACAACACGCTAAACCAGTACATGCCAGTTTCATATCTGCAGGTAGGACTCACCCTGCAAACTAGATCTAACTTGGATCATTTTTGCTGAGCATGTTCTGAAAGGCTTTAATTCCCAAATAACCTGGTCTGGAAGAGATAATTCTGTACTCTGGAATGGTGATAAAATTAAACAGTTTGCCAATAATATGCTTCGGGCTTGCAAGAGTCCTCAAACACACTACTACAAATGCAACAGCCTTTAAAATTACTGGGCTGAACTTATCATCAATCTGACTCAAGCAAAGCACTAGCTTTTCCCCTTACAAATAAATTTAATATTGTTTCACGCAATCATTAAGCAGGATTATTTAGTTCCATGGAAGAATTTATATACAGTCGATACAACTGAAGCACATAAACAAGCTGAGTGCTTTTCTAAAGTAAAACTGTAGGATGTTGATGCAAATTAACAGTAAAAAGGTATTTTAGAGTGCAATAAGCAGTGGAATAACTTAGTTACACAGCATCTAATGAGCAAAAGGGATATTGATTGTTTTGCGGTCCACTTCTGAAAACCAAACCAGAGGCTTTCATTTTGTTTTCTCCCCACTGATTAAACAAATAAATTATTTTTTGGCATAAAAATACATTTAAACTGTTATTTTTAGATAGATAGACTACTAACAGAAGCAAAACATGAAGGAAGGCTTTCATGCATCATGTAGGTTATCATATTTTTTTGGCAGCTGAAATTCTTTAAATACTCTCATTAATTTTAAATTAATATTCCTGAGGAAGAGGTGCTGGTTAAGACAGAGAGTTATTGAAAGAAAGTTGTCCATCTTACAGAATTTTCTCATAGACATGCTCTGAACGTTCTTTATGCTTTATTCTCTTGACAGGAGTGATTTTCCCTGGACATTAGTGATTCACGTGAACTCCGGATCACTTCAGTGAAACGCGCAGTCTTACAAGGAAGGACATGCAACATTTCACATCACAGGATCCAAAACCAGTAAGCAACCGCATCTTCTGTACGTGAAATCAGTCCATCTTATAAAGTCATCTCATAGGGGAGGAAACATCTAACAGTAATATTAAACGAATGTAACAACAAACCCAGGTAAAACTATGGCTAAAACAATACTTTGGGGAAAAGCTTTGAAAAAGTACTTTGTTTCTATCAGACAGATTTACTAGTTCTTAAAAGTCTGTCTTGCTCAAGCTTCTGAGCACCACCACAAAGCGTATATATCATCCAGGGAAAGTCTTCTACAGTCCACCCTTATTTTCAAAGGAAAAGGGAAAATACAGCAAAGGCTTCAAAGATGTGAGTGAATTATTTCATCCCCTTACAAGTGCAGCATGTGCTCTCTCTTCTGTAATGACACAGGACAGAAAACAAGATGTAATTAATGCAATTCCTTTGCCAAATGAGTGGGATCTTATAAAGAATTGGCACATGCTTTCTTGTCTTAAACAAAACCAAACTTAATACAGAACGTTATAATGTACTAACAGGGTCCTTCAACAGATTTTTTTTTTCTTTTTCCCAATACAAGTGACTGCAAAGTGCTGGGCCTGTAATCAGGATACTCAGCGTCCAAAACAGCAATATTGATGTAGCCAGGCATTTTTGTGTACTGCGGTACAATCATGCAAGCGAACCAAAGAAGAACATTTGGCCTTTTGCGATCTTATGTACCAAGACAGAAAAGCATGTCTTTTCCTCTGTTCTGCCCCAATGGACAGATGTGGGTTTAATCACATACAAAACAAAATGCTTGCAAGTTGCAGACTATGACTTTGAAATTTAGGAGTAAAATTATTTTTCAAAGAAAGTGATTTTCAACTAATTACCTGAAACTGTCCATAAAAGAAAGATAGGCAGGGAATTGGATAGATACACCAAGTTGGGTTTTGTTTGGTTTGGTTGGTTTTTTTTTTCCAGTTGGACAGAAAATTAAGGTAATTTTGACAGACAAAAAACCTGTATAGCAAGACAAGAAATTTTAAAAGAAGCCTCAGGGTCCAATATAGAAAAGTTATAGGAGATTCATCAATAAATAGCTTTTACAGAGCAGTGTAAATCCAGATGCTACCTCTCTGTCACTGAAGGCAAAGTTGCAGATTAACTCAATACACAATGTTAGCAGAACAGTATAGTTAATTAAAAGAGAGACAGAAAGTAACCACACCAAGCCCAAATGCTACCCTGTTGGGAAACTGGCACCTAGAGCTGCTACAGCTTTAAGCTAGCCGCTAACCTACACCTCACGGTCTCCAGCTCACTCGCCACCCCACCCCAACTAAAAAACACCTCATAAATACCTGAAGTCAGGTTACCCTTTCTTCTGAACAGCATTACAGCTCTTTGACAAACTGTGTGTGAAACACAGTTCCAGGGAATATGGATTACAGGCAATTCTTCAAGACCTATTTTGAAAGGATGTATGTGGTATTGAGGTAGCTGGAATTTGCATACAGAGAGAACAGGTATGTTTCTAATGGGATCTGGACCTCAATTAGCATGAACTGTCTTTACGTATATGGGCTGTATGAGGATAACATGCTCAGAGTACAAAGGCGTCTCTGTTCCACATCTGGGTGTTGTACCAGGAGCAGAGGGTGGAGGGAGGGAGCTGAGCTCTGTGGTTCTGACGCGAAGGTAAGATGCACGATGCTGGCATCTGGCAACCAGAAGAGACAAATGAGGTAGAGCTGGGCCTCCAGCCGCTTGCCAGCCAGGGCGTATGCAAGGAGAACAAGAGCTTTTAACCCATACGGAAAGGTCACCATGGTAGGAACAGAATTATGGCCCGTGTTCATACTGCAACTGCAAATTGCCTAGCTTTATAGAGTTTCAGTAAAACTCTACCACAACATCCTACATTTAATTTTAAAACCACATGCGATCAAACTGCATCACAAATGACCAAGTCCACAAAGCATCTAGACATATGGCTCCCACTGAAAATCAATGAGAGTTAAGCCCCTAAATACTCTCACAGTTCTGACCAGTTATTTTAATGTTTTTTTTCCTTAAAAACTACAAATTGTGCCCTCACTTTGAAGCAAACCTCTCTTGCTCGAAGCTTTTTTCAGTCCCGTATTTCACTGTAACTCTTTGTGAGTTACAACCCGCAGCGCCCTAGCCAGCAGCACGTATCTCTGAAGTTTCAAAGATAGTACCCATGTGTCTCTGGAGCTTGTACCGCTCACTTCAACAACGGCTCCTCAGCCTCTTCAGATGCTTCCAGCTCCATTTACAGGCTGTTGGGACAAACTCCTCTAATAGGACAGTCACAAGAGAAGACACGATTGCAGATTCTGAATGAGTTCATGCCTAAAGTCAGTATTAAGGAAATTTTCACGCAGATAGTTTTGCTCACAGATTTTCTTGCAATGCCTAGGACAAATCTGAGTTTCTAAAAAAGCAAGTTTTTAATTATGAGCAGAGAAACAATAGCTCACTTCAACATGAAAAAGAATACACCCACTATTTTTCCATGCTCTGTAATTTAAAAATAGGTCGACCCATTAGCTTTAAAGCTTTCAAAAATATTAAAACTGAAATATAAGGCTCGATCTCCTTTTTGTTTTTTAAGCCAGACACGGAGATTGAAAAGTTTCAGACTAATGGCTACTTTAAGATTATAAAAGGGGTGAAAGTTTTTGAACTATGGCTCTAACATTGCCAGAACAGATTGATTCCATAGTAAATTTTTAAAGAGAAAGTAAATTTTTAAACATCGACTAAATTCAAAGCATTTAAGTAAGACCAGAGCATTAACTACATGCCATTTCAAAAGTGCTACAGGGTCTATAATTTGTCACACTGCACATATGGATCTACCTGACTTTTCTCACTTTTTTTCCATAGTGTGCACGTTCAGAAAGCAAATGGGGGCCAAAGTACACCTGAGCAGCAGGCCCACCAATTCAAGAGACTTCCTGTGTTTGATGTGAACCAGACAGAATTGATACATACTGAGAAAATTGGCTAGGAAATGGCGCTGGTTTACTCTGTACTTCAAAAACATAACCCTGTAGACCAAAATTACTGTCTCGACCGTTTCGCAACTGATGATAACAGCATTATGATTAGCGGGACAGTGACTCCAAGTGTTTCCCAAGCACCTTCTGCATGAACTGGAAGAACACATAAAAGTGTGAAACAGAAAGTCCCTCAGTTCATCACCATCACAGCGCCCAACAGGCACTGCTCTTTTGAGAAGCATTCCTAGACTCAGCAGTTTGCCTGAATTTCCAGATGAAGCCTCGCAATTGCTAAAATCCAGACAGAGGCCAACCAGAGCTGGCCTGGCTATGCTGCTGATGCTCTGCGTGCTAATGGAGACCCTGTGAACTCAACTGACTGAACGGGCTGACGAGCGAAGCACCCCAAAGGAATAAAAGCAGTTTCAACCCACCCCATTATGAGTCCACCCTGGCATCTGTACGGGCTCCCGGTGCCGACGGTATGATTTGTAAACAACCTCAAGGCTCCGTGCTGGCGACGGAGAACCTGATGTCAAATCTCTCCTCCTCAGTGGGTCACCTACATGTTCAGAGCAGGGAGGCGAGAGGCGCAGGAGCTACCGCAGAGACTCTCGGTCACCCGAAGGCTGCTGAAATGAATTGAGGGATAGGGGCGGCTCGCAGCAGCCTAGCATACCACTGAACCACACCCTTGGAGCTATTTCCAGCGATCCTAACAGCCACTGCAGTCTAAGACCATCTTGGGGTTTCCATCTGCAGTCCAGATCCTGTAAGAAACGCTACTGCAGAATTCGGGGCCGTGTTCTACGCTTTTCAGGATTCTCTATCCTTAGACTAAAGTTCAAGGTCCCTGCTGCCCAAAGAAACCCGGAGAAGAACTGTTGGTTTAAAATCTTGGTAGGTAAGTCAAACCCTGCCAAAACCCGACTACTCTGAGGTATCTCGTACTTGCAGTCACTTCACCTCAAACTAATTTGATTTTAAAACCGAAGTTAAGCAACTTGTTAGTAATCACTTTTCAAGTATTTATTTATTTTGCTGGGGGAGGAAGGGAGGGAGGAGAGAAAAATCAAGCTATTTAGCTGTCCAAGTATTTAACATAAAACCCAAAAGAGCTCCATCTGGCAACCAGCAGGATTTCTAAATAATCTAAATAGTATCTACATAAGAACCAGGCTGTCTATGGAGTAAGACAACTTCAACTTTTACAGCCACAAGAAGCCTTTATTAACATAAAAGGAAATTATAAAAAATTAAGTTAGAACAGGAACAAGAGTCTGGCAAACTGACAAAAGACCCCAGGAATCTCCGCATTAATCTTGAAATGCTGCTTTAGACTTTGTCGGAATATAGCATCATACACTGTGTGGTTTTAAAAAAACAAAACAAAACCCTCCTTAGGTTCAAAGGACTCTAGTACAATAAAAGCAGTTCTAGGAGAAGATTCGAATTAATGAAAATCCATATATAATTCCTCGCTTTGCAACACAAGATGACCCCTAACATTTAACATAGCTTGTGGAAAATATTTAATTACATAGACTTCATAGAGTCGTGGATGAGGCCCTTCATGTCCATAGATGTCTGTCTTCAGTAAGAAAATGGTTCAGAATACTATTGCTAATTATGTTAGTTAAATATACCTTTGAACTACTCTTATATAAAAATTTTGATAATTCATAATTCCCAAGTAGATAGACACCTCTCGGAGTATACAGTATTAAGATTTCCAAGTTATTCATCTGAAGGATCTGGCCCTGCACTTCATACCTAGCCTGTAGAGGTTTTTGGCCCGTTTGTGATTGATCCAAACCTGGCGGTGGTTTGGTGCCCTATGTGAAATATTTTAACGGTTTTGATGCCCCTGTCAAGTTGCCACTGGGATTTTTCTGTCAGTTTCTTGGCAAAACGTCAAAGAGTAAAAGCAGCGGGCTCAAAAAAAAACATGTTATGGTGATCCTGTGAGGATAGGGCAGCCTTGAAGCTCTGCATTTCTGCTGTCCCTGGGCTACAGGAAGAGAATTTCTATCTTTATTATTGCCCATCTGGCACCTTTCACAGGCAGCAAGAACAAAGAAGTAAAATGTACTGGTCCCTACCATCTGCTTCAGCTTGTAAAGTCTAGAAACAGCCTGATAGGGAAGAAAGAGAAAATAGAATAAAAACCAACCTCTTAATTTCCCACCAAACCATTCTAGCAGGTACGCATTTTTGCCTGTACTTCGTACATATCTTAGGGCAACCCCAGAGGCCCTTGGTTCCCTACAGCAGTACAGCTGCTCGATGCAGAGCATCCCAAACCCTCCACATCTTCATTCACAGGCGTCTAACAGCCCGGGAAGAAAGGTTGCGTTGTTTGAGATCTGCTTTATTGGATCAGCCTCTGTTTTATCTAGAATAGGAAAATTCCTGTGGGTTTAATAGGAGGTATTACCCTACAGATTTTCTCTGGTTCCACCTCCTTTCCCATCAGCCACATCCCTTCTTGCTGCAAGGCTGCATACACCATGTGTTGGCTCGACCCCTTCTGTCTCTGACAGAAGTTTGGCCAAAAAGAGCAGATTTTCTGCTACTTTGATCATTTCCTGTGGTAAAAAGTGAAGGGAATTATCTGACCCATGGTTCTTTTTTTTTTCTCCTTAGTTTTGAAAAATAACATGGATTTACATTTGCAAGTTCCCTTAAATACTGTACTTGCTTTTCAGTAGCATTTTGCTGCTAGTTTACTGGTTGTCTTACAGACCTCATTGCTTTTAGAATCAGAAAACACATTGCTCCGACCACAAATTCCAAGATTCAGCTGCTGTATTAAATCAATAATGAACTTTGCTATGATGAAGCAGCAACCAAAGGTAGTATCAAATTCACAGACAATATAAAAGTGACAACTTCTTCCCTGTTAAAAAAAAAATAATCTTACATTTAAAAAATAAGCTTAATTCGCTTTTGGTGGGGATAGTGTTATTTTTGGCTAAAAATGTGCATTGCATAATGTGTTTAGAAATAAGTTAACCCTTTTATTAAATGCACTATTAGAGTAGACCTATGACATATGTGATATAAGCGCCCTGAAATACTCGGTTTTCTTTTGTCAAAATCACCAAGGTTCCTGATCAGAAAACACGTCTCATGCTTGTCTAAGCCTATGCTGAAACAGTGACGCTACCTATTGACCAAAATGGTGTAAGCATTTGGGCAACAAGGGCCTAAAGTATGACAGCAAGTGATAATCGGTGACCTCGATGCGGCCTGCAATCGCACCCTGAAAACTAGTCCATTACGTATTTTTTCTGTCCCACAAAGTACAAAGTAAATGAAGAACATGAATATACCTACTGAAATAATGTCTTACATCAGAATTAATATTCTAGAGGAATATATTCCAAATAAATTATCACAATATACATTGAGTCTTTATAAATGTGGCACTACAGCATTTAAAATACACATATGTTCACACTCAGTAGTCGAATCACACTCTTTCAGCTCAGAAAATGCCCCAATGTGCATACATATATAGAGACTTTTCGTTGTTAATCATTTACTCAGAGTGCATAAAAATAGTTGTACTTGTTTGCATCAAAAGCCCCCTTTTTTTTTTTGAACTTTGCTGTGCAAATTATATGAATAGCACAGATTTTGACAGATACTCTCTTGAGCCGAGGCCAGGGAACGCATGTCTCCCTTTGTGTGAGCTCTCTGGAAAGAAATGACTGAACATTTTGAAGTGTTAAAACTGCTGTTATTTTAAAGTGTTACAGTAAGTTACTTTGGTGAATTTACTATTTGTGTGTGTATATATTTTTTTAATCAGCCTGTTAACTAGAATTATGGCCCAGCTACATTTCACGTTTTATTTTACAAAACTGAATCTCCCAAAAACTCACACACCCCTCACAAAGGGAGATCGAGAGCAAATTGTTTTCCTTCAGTGTTAAAAAAGGAAAAATAAGATATATACTTATTCATATATGTATGCATGTACTTCACTTCAAAATATAATCAGAAAGGGGAGAAGAATCTGCAGTATCCTTGTTAAAACAAAAATTGCACTAAACCACTTAAAACAAAACCTTACCACAACAAAAATCGGCACTATCGTCATTAATAACATATTGCCTTTCATATGCAGAGGTAATAAGGAGGCTGCACTGTGATCCATATAACCTCAATAATGTATAAATGAATCAAAAAGAACCCAATTAGTTCAGCAGCGCCAAAAATTATTAAGTAGAGACATCAAAAGAGGCAGTGGGATGTTACTTTTTTTTTTTTTTTTTTTTTTTTTTTTTGGTCAGACACTGCGGAGCGGCCCTTCAGAGTCCTCTGGTTTGTGTCTGAAGGGAAGCCTCACCCATGTGGGTCAGGGTAAATGAAAAGACCTGGAGCTCACGGATGCCGCCCCAGTACCTGCGCCCGCCCCGAGCAGCGCTGCCCTGCAGCCTCCTCAGCACCATCTCCGCACGTCCCACACGAAGTTCTGCCCCATGCAGGATCTATGCAAAGGAAGGGTGGAGCCCGTTCCTCACCTCCTGTCTGCAGCCACAGAAGATAGTACATCCTGAAAGCATTACGTTTGCTACGATCCCTTTTTCCTCCTTCCCCCCAGTGGAACTGCGGAAAAGAAGGAAGGGTAGATTGGGACGGTATCTCGGCTTCCACGGACACAGGCTACAAGGAAGGGAGATACAAAGGATGGCGGAGCAGCAACCGCAAACCCTACAGAGGCACAGGACCTCCCTGAAGATGGCCTTGGCCTCCTATGAATCCCTCTGGAGTTCTACAGCTGTTCCTGCCATCCAGATGGGAAAACGTGTGTGCATGCACATGCAAGAGAGCCTCTAAGGAAATACTGGTGGAGGCATCTAAGTCAAAGTTAGAACAGCATGTGTATATATTTATTTATTTATGAAAAAAATAGCAAGAGAACTTTTATGCTATACCGCATAGATGCGGACATCCCTGCCTCTGCTAGGCTTAGATTGCATCAGAGAGAACGTAAGTGAGAAAATCGTACCCCAGAGGAATGTAGCTCGGACTAATTTTTCACAAAGAAAAGTCCTAATCGTACAATTCACTGGCATCGGAAAAGTTTCATTTAAAAATAAACAAAACCTAATACTGAGGTCCACTGTACTTAAGGAATTATTTTTCTCTAACCAAGAATATATATATGGATATATAAGCTTAGCTTGTATCTCCTTCAACAGGATGTGTTTGTCCACTACCCAGTAATGTTTCACTCCCCTTCGAAATTAAGTAAAAACATCACGTGCAAGAGAAATAATACTGCTATCAAAGGAAGACCTTTCACTACTCTAGGACTGTTCCATCTCCAAAACCAAAAGGTTTACTTCTTCAAAGGCATAAATAGGACAGTACTTGTACAGTAAAGGCTTAAACCACGGTAACAACATTTTTAAAGGTACATTCTCCAATGGCTTTCCACATGGTTCAATCTGCAGACCTATAAAAAAAAAATTAAATCCTGTTATGGAACGGGAGCTGGGCAGACAAACGATGCCTCCTTGTCAGAAGACTTGCTCTTCTATTTACCTTTCATGGAACATATAGAAAGAAGGCAACAGATCCCCCAGGTCCACTAAGACCAGGCTGAAAAAAATCACCATTGCAATTACGGAAACTACTGCAGTATACCCAAAGGTCCACTCACAATTCCCAAGGAATTCAACTGCAGGTCGACGAGGCCTCAAAAGTTAGCCAACTTTTCCCGTTATCTGCACTGTCAAACTAGAACTACTTTGACAGAAATCTGTACTGAGGAGCTCCAACACAAATCAAAAGGCCCAGTCCGGCAAACCTTCGCACTCCTAAGCAGACACACGGAACAAGCAGGGCTACCCAGCAAGGTGACGTTCTCCAAGAAAGCCTTACTAAGTTAATATGGAAACTCACAGATCTAACGCAGATGGCCCATGTCTGCGCGAGTTAAAATACACAAACTTCCCAGAGATAAGACAGAACACTGATAAAGACCAACCGAGCCAGCCCGTGCCCCGCTGCAGCAGCCACCAGCCCCCCGCAGACAGCGCACCCCCAACGCGTACGGCGCTGCCCGGGCTTTCCGTAAATACAACCCGACTATCTCTGTCCGAGGCGCCCTGAGGAGGAGGGGTGGTATTGCGGGAGGGACGGTATTTATAAAAATAAAAGAACCGAATTGCAGCCTGTATGCTGCTGTCTAGAACCACGGTTACATTTGTACCACCCATTCCCTGGGGAAAATGACATACAATGCGAACAGGCCTAGCTGTTCAACTCGTCAAGTATTAAGAGAGTCACAGAAAGACATCTGAGAAACATAACATTTTAATAGATGAAATAAATACTCCAGTACATGCAAGATAAAAACTGACATTGGAAAAAAATTAAAAATCACTTTTGTTATAGTGTAATTTTTTGTTTGTTTGTTTGTTTAAACACTCACAGTAGCTTTTCCCCCAGTTTGGAAATCAACACATGGAAAACATAATCACAACCTCCAGTCCTTCCACTCCTACACACCAAATGCACTTCTAACCTAACACTTGATGCAAAAGAAAAAAAAAAAAAGTCATACAAAACAAAAACAAACAAAATAGTAGCTACATCCATCATCTATGTGTTGTTGGGTTTTTTCATTTTTTTAAATGAGTGAGAACTGAGGTAACCTTTTTCCTGCACAACCGAACAGTAAAATTTAGAAGGGAGATTTCGGAAGACAAGACAAGACAAACTTTAAAAACCGCACCCAGCGCGATTAAAGCTTTTTTTTTTTTTTTCCCTCTCTTTTTTTTTTTAAGATACCCCCACCTCCCCAAATATAAAAAACTTTCAAACAGTTGCTATTACCATTTGTGTGAAGACCTTGTTGAATAAAGGAAAATTTATCTGCAAATACTTGCTCGACTTTAAAGTAAAATAAAAAGAAGCCCAAACTGGCTACCTTTATTAGTACGTATATTTTGACTATGTTCTGCTTCTTCAGCACACGAAATCAAAGGATTGGGCTCATCCAAGCAAATTCTTTGGTATACAAAAAAGGGGTGAGGAGGTGGGATATTATTTTCCTTTAGCAATGACTGGGATCTAAACAGAAGATGGGGGGGTTAATTCACAGAATTGGAGTTCACTGGCGGTAAAGTCCTGGGTGAAGATCTTTCTCTTAGTGCCTGAGATAACAGGTTGCAACCATCCGAGACGGCGCAAGCTGAGTTCCTCAACCTTTCCCTGTAATCGCTCATTTTGGTGCTACTTTCGGGGTGTTGGGCTATATCCCTGAGGCATTGGGTCAGGAGCACACAAGCAGATACCACACTCATGGCTCCTCCTAGGATGGCAGTTTGCACAGCTTTGCCCTCTGGATTAATGGTGGCAGCTTTACCCAAAAACTGGGGCTCAGTGGCAAAGCCCACCAGAGCATAGACAGACTGCACCAAAGGTCCACTGAACAAGACGCATCGGTTCCTGGTCAGCTCGCTGGGTGAAGTCTTGACCTCCTTGACGCACGCCAAGAGGGCAGAGGCGCTGGTGCTCATACATTTGACACTGAGTTTGAACTGCTCCTTAGCAAATTTATCCTTGGATTTCTCACTGGCCAGCACACAGGCGTCTGTCAGGAATTTCAAGTTCTTGGACATGTTCTGAGAAACCTCCAGCAGGAGCTGAGGGCTCATATCTGCCAAAGGGGTGGTCTTCAAGACCCCGCAGCCGTGCTCCACCTCATGCCTACATCGGGTCACCTTGTAGCGATCCACCAAGCCAGGCATGGCAGGCTGGGCCCCCGGAGTCTCCACCGCAGCCAGGTAGGCAGCGTGGGCAGAGCATTCGGTCAGGGAGACCACCAGCTCCCCCATCTCCATCAGGCTTTCCCCCACCTCCCCGAAGCGTCCCATGTTGAGCTGGCTCTGGACGTCGTGGGTCAAGATGGAGAGTCCTTTGGTCCTGGCAATGATCGTGTCCCTGCACTTCTCGAAGGACTCGCCAAAGACAGACAGGCTCTCCGTGTTCACCGGCCTGGTCTCGCTCGACAGCAGCAGCAGATCAGCCACCAGTTGCATCTTGATCTTGCAGTGGTCGCAGATAGAGATGAGCTTCTTCCTCTGCAGGGAACCGCTGCTGGGGATGCCGCCGCCAGACACCTCGCTGCTGGACTTGCCAGAGCCACCGCTAGCCATAGCGCCGGGGGGGCACTCGCATGCCGCTCGCTACCCCGCTGCCACCGCCGCCGCCGCCCGCGCAGTCCCGACTGAGCCCGGCAGGATCGCTCTGCCTTTTCCGCAACATCATTCCATTAATCGCCGGGAGGCAAGAAGGGGCTCTGGGCGCCGGGGCTGCCGCTGCTGCGGGGAGGGAGCTCCGCCGGGGCGCCCGCCCCGCTCCGGCGCCAGCCCTCGCTCCTACGGCGCTCCCGCGGCGGGTCGGCGCTCGCCGGGAGCCCCCGGGCCCCGTTCCGGCATCGTTTAGCTAAAAATATATTTCCTTTCCTTTTCTTTTTTTTTTTTTTTTTTTCCTCTTCTTTTTTTTCCCTTTTCCTTTCCGCACGTTGGCTCCCCTGCCTTCCACCACCTCCTCCGGCCGCGGGATCCTGCGCGAAGTTCCCTTCACCAGGCGGAATACCTCAGGCACGCCCGGCGGTCGCGGGGAGTCGGGGTCGGGGCGCAGCCCTCCAACTTGCTACCGTGCCCCCGCGGCTCCTGCGGTGGGCGCTCGCCAGGGCCGGAGGGGCGGCGGCTGCGCACCATGTGCCGCCCCCGGCGCGCCCGCCGCGGCCCCGCAGGAAGCGCCGCCGCGGGTGTGGCCCGCCCGCCGCCCCGCAGCACCGGGCCGGGGAGGGGAGAGGAGGGGAGAGGGGGCAGCGCGGGGCACCGGGACGGGGAGGGGGGGGGACAGCGAGAGGGGAAAGGGCGGGGGGACAAGAAAGAAAAAGAGGAGGAAGGAGGGGGGGGGGTAGAAAAAAAAAAAACCAAAAAACAACCACCAACAAAAAAAGATCCACCGGATCCGGGTGCTGGGGGCGGGCGGGATCCGTTCCCCTTCCTTCTGCCGCTGCCTCACTCCTTCCTGCCTCGGTCATTCGCGCCGCCGCTGCGCGCTGGCTCCCCGCCGCCGCGGTCCATGCCCCAGGGCCCCGCAGACTGGGCGCCGCCGGCCCCTCCTCGCCCGGCTCCCGCTGTGGCCGCCGCCGCCGCCGCCGCCGCCCCAAGTTAGGCTCTTCCCGCAAAGAAGGGTGGTGGCTCCGGGCTACAGCCGCGGATGCTGCGACCCGCCCGGCCTTGCGCTCCTCCTGCCATGTTTTCTGGCTGAGTCGCCAACTCCCAGGGACAAAAAAAAAAAAAAAAAAAAAAAGAAAAAAAAATAAACGGGCAAACAAAAAAAAAAAACAAAACCAAGAGAAGGGGAGGGGGGAGGAAATCTTCTTTTAAATTCCCTTTCTCAGGCTTTCAGACAAACTATTGGGAAGAGGCGGCTGCGGCGGATCTGCCAGCCAGACGCTGCATGGCTCTGAGGGAGGCTCCCCCCCTCCCCGTTGCCTTTGCTGTAACCTCACTTAAGCCTATCGAAATCTTTTGTGCGGTGTCACCGCCCTTCGTTTAAATCCTGCCCTCCCCCCGCCGCCCCGCTCCCCGCCCGCCGCCTCCCGCTCCTCCCGGGCGGAGGGGGCAGCAGCGCCCTGCCGCGGCCGCCACCGCCCGCCCGGACAACGCCACCAACGGCCGCCGCGCCCCCTCGCACCCCTGAGGCGAGCCCCGTCGTGTGTCCCCCACACCCCCCCCACACACCCCCGCCCTTCCCGCGCCGGGCGGGGGATTAAAGCGGGCTGAGGGAATAAATAAATAAATGACGGCGCGGGGGAGGGAGAGGGCGGGGGGGGGGGGGGGAAGGCGAAAGGGGACAGCGGGGTGAGCTCGGCCCGGGTGGGCCGGTGCGGCCGCCGGCTGAGGCGGGAGCGCGTCGCGCCGTCGGATGTCGGAGACGCCGAGTGTGGAGAGGGGGCGGGGGGGGGGGAACGGGGAAGCCGCCGCCCGGCCCGGCCCGGCCCGGCCCGGCCCGCCAGGCCTGCTGCCCCGGGGCGGCCCGCCGGGTAAGTTGGACGTTCGGGTGGGTGCCAGCCGCCGGCGGGGTTGGCGGGGAGGGGGGCGCGGGGCAGCGGGCCGGGGCGGGCCGGCGGGCTTCGGGTGGGCCAAGCCGTCCCCTGCTGCCGGCGGGACGGGACGGGTCGGACGGGACGGGTCCGGCTGCACCACACGCTCGCTGTGGTGAGGGGCAGCGGCCCCCGCGCAGCGCGGGAGGGGGCCAGGCCGGCTCTGCGCTGGGGTAGGCAAACGGCCCAGCCTCCGGCCGGCCCTCATGGCGCGGTGGGTACGGTACGGGGCATTGCTGCATCTTCATTTACACAGAAGTGTTTCCCTCAGCGCTGGTCTTGACCCATTTTTTTTTTTTTTTTTTTTTTTGAAACCGATGCAAATGAATTCGGTATGTTTCCCTCGTGTTTCTGCTGCTGTTTTTGAAGGCGGGTTACCGTTTGTTAGAATTTAGCAGGGAAAAGGTAAACCTGCCGACGGTGCCCGCGTACGGGGAAGCCTGTGCAAGGAGGACTCGCTCCTCTGGCCTGCGTCCGTTCTGCAGCACACCGAGGGCTTTATTAGACGATGCTTGTCAAAAGGAGGATGTTATGCTCAGTAAATCCGAGTAAATGCCATTAAACAATAACGAAATTAAAAGTTACTAATTGGGCTGGAACAAGTTATAAGAAGATGGGCTTAATGCTGCCTGGGATGCCTCCAAAGGGAATATAGGGGTTGATAAATGATGGTGATGAGAGTATTGATGTCCCACACATCAGATTCTCTCCTGTTAGACAGTATCTCCATCAACATAATCCTGACTAATCAGGGGCCTTGTTGAAACCGCATCTTACATTTGTTACATATTTTGCTGCAGCTTAAGCTGCGGCTAAATAATAACATTCTTTTGCTCCTTTCAATCAGACGTTCCTTTTGAAGTTAGCCTCTTAATTCTAGGCATTTACAATGCATTTAGCAGGCTACAGAAATCCAGAAATAAATTTGTCCCAATTCACAATTACATCCTGCTGCGTTCGTACTACGGCAGGGGTATAAGTGACCTTGTAAAAAAAAAAAAAAAGAGAATTGGACCAGGCTGCTCACTTGCAGGCCAGATCCAACAATGTCCTGGCACAAACAGAGCCCGTCTAATGGACTGCGTACATTTACAGAGCGTCAGACGAGTTTATTTGTACTTTTTCTCACCTATTAGCTAGAGGAACCCTTGGCCTTCTCTCCTGACTTGTGGAGAGGGACGCGAGCGGGATGAAAACGGACACGACAGTGGAGGGTGGTAGCTTTTGGGTGGTGGGGGAACCACTGCCATAGAGCCCGGCTTGAGGAAAGGGGCAGATACTGGTCTCTGGGTGTGTCGAAAATGGGGCAGTTCTCCACCCATCCCTCCTGACAGAAACTGTGTGAGGGAAATTCTGTTTACTTGAGTCAGATTCTAGCAGTTTAAAGGAAGGTCATTATTTGGGCCTAAACAATTTTGGCTTACTGCCAGCAGCTCGTTTTCAAAACTATAAATAGGAATGATTTCAGAATACTTTGAAAAATAAAAATCAATGGGCAGGAGAAGCCAGCTGAACTGTATTTCAAAATATTTCCAGATATGTCCTTAAATGAGGCAGTGAGATATTATTTAGCACGAGGGATGCCTCTCATAAATATTAACCTAGTTTATTTTTAATGAGGATTGACTGCATTTTAATTAGGGTTTGAAAGATTTCATTTTAGAACACGTAGGTCTCACCCCTGGCTAGAAGAGGTGTTAAATGACCTAATAATCTTTTCCATTTTTAGATGCTGCCGCCCACCGTGATGCTCCATATGATTTGTGCCATTCCCTGAGGACAAAGCGGAGAGATGCTCGGTCTGGACAGCTCGTGCTGCAGCTCCTCCGCCAGCCTTCCTCCCAGCTGCCCACACCAGAAACAGCAAGGTCGTACCCCATGGCAGCTCCTAGCACCTGACAGGGCTACCAAAGCTCTTAGTAACTGCTAGAATATAAAGCAAATATTCTTTGAGCTCCTTTAATCTGTCCACAAGACTGATCCACTGCTTATCAGCCGCAATAGGCAAAACGGGTCATTATTGCCATGTAGTGGGTGTTGCTTGGGGACAGTGTCTCCAAGGCAGTCATTGCCAAATGTCATTTTCCACCGGTAGTAGCCCTGGGTGTTCAGCTCTTCTGCAGGTGAAACGTGTGATGAAGAGTGACCTGACCGTCCCTTTTGGTTTACTGTTTGGAACAAAAATAATGTAGAAAACACTACCTTAAGTGGTCATTGTCACCATGAAAGAGGCATTTCTTGGAGCAGCTGCCTGTCAGATCCTTCCTACAGGCTGCGTTGTTGCTTCACAAGCACGCCTGGCCTGGCTAGGTTCAAGATCACTCATAGTCTGGGTTTACCATGGTTGTTATTTGACCATCAACACATAACCTTACTGTGAAAGGGAGTCTTGAAGACAGATTTTCTTGGGTCCGGTAATTTGAGTAGAATTGAGGATCAGCTCGTTACATGCTTTAAAGGTCCAGCAGATGCGTCTGTGTGGTTTCGGAGGAAACTTTTACTCAGTGCATGTTTGGGGTGGGTATTTCCTTCGTAAGCCTTTTGCACCTGTCTTTCAAGGAGAATGTGTGCATACCCATTTATTTCGTGGCTGCTGAGTCCAAAGGTGACCCGTAGGACTTGGGCAGCTCTGTGGACTGGTGTACAGACTTGGAAGGCATGAAAATCAGGTGGCCATGCTTGGCTTTAAAAAGATTTCACTGACAGAGTCTGAATGAAATAACTCTCTGGGGCCCAAAACAGCAGGCATTGTCAGATATAAGGGATTAAAAGGCTTTTTAGTGTGGCTTAGTAGTGTACAGAAGATTGGCTTACTTGTATGAGCTCTTCTTTCGTCACATTGATCTTTATTTTGCATTGTGCTTAGTACAACAGAAACTGGAGGCTGAAGTCTTCTTTCCCGAATCATCTGACAGGACTCGGCCCTCTTATTGCTTATTAAAATCGGGGTTTTTTTGTGAAGAAGGAATTGATTTTTGCCAGTGTAGCCAGTGTTGAGTAATAGCTGAAGAATACCAAGTTGTAATAATTTTACGAACACTGTACGAGGCCAGGCTGGTGAGACAAAGTTACTATACAGTGGGTTATACTACTTTATATTACTTTCCTGTGTAGATGTATTGATCTAACTTAATAGGGAGCTCGCTGATGAAGGAATAAAAGGCAATTCAGTGGTTCCCCTGCGTCAACTGTATGCGGCCAAACCCATGAGGTGGTAATTGCAAGAAGACAGCTTAAATTCCAAGGGATGCAGCAGGTTTGTCAGGCTGGGAACTAAAAATCAGAGGAGGATAAAGCTGGCAGAGCCTGACGGAAGAAGTAATTTAACACAGCGGCAGACTTTGCAGAAGAGGCTGGAAGAAGCTGGGCCTTCCCCTCTGCAGCAGTGGTAGGTCATACACAAGGAAAGGCAAGTGTGCTGACTGGTTTATTGTTTGCAAGATCTATTTTGTCTTAAATGGTTTGGTGCTAAGTGTTTTGTGGTCAGTACTTAGAGTCATCGACTTCATCAGAGACTGAAACTGCGAGGTCTGGGTCTGTCTCAGGTCTGCAGAGGTAATCATGGTTGATACACCGGGGATGCAACCTGAGAACTGGTCTGTGTGTGGCTAAAAAAGACAGCTAGAGATCTGGAGGAACAGTTAACCGGTCACTTGCGACAGCAAAATGCAGACACAGTCACAAGTTTTGTTTTTTCTTCATTGAAAATGATTTTGTTCATAAATAAGTAGCTTTTAGAATAATAGGTGGGCATTCACCTTGCTTAACCTTGGTGTTTTGATGTGTGTGTTGTTTCTTTTTTTAATATGGCATAGTCAAAAACACAGTATCAAAAGTAAGAAAAGATTTATTATGTAGATACCAGTAATGTAAATATCTCAGTTATGTCTAAAATACTGGTTAGCTCCTGTTGCCGAAACATAATACAGCAAAAGTGTTTTTTATTTTGTTGTCCTTTTATTCACCATTTATTGTGCTGTTGTTTTCACCACTTACCATATACAATCGATTGGTTGTCCCCTGCTGTTACCATGGATATTTAATACATTGACATGGAAAAAAGACATTTTTATGAAAAAGAAAACACAGCTACAAAACTCTTCTTGGACGGAATGGAAGGCTGTGCCATATTTTATGTCGACACAGCCCATAATGCCTTTCTGCTTCATGTTCTTGCCTACCATCTAGGCATAGAGATATCCATGGAGACCTTGTGTCCTACAAGACTGGCGCCTGTGTGTTAGCACACACAGCTCCTCCTGGCTGTTCTCCCTCCCTGGAGCGGGCAAGAAGGGCCAAACGCAGGTTTGTAGGTCAGTTGGCTTGAAACTCAGGAGCACTTTGTGGAAGAGTGGTAAACGCTATCGATAAGAACGGTCCAGCACAAACAGGAATCCAAGACCCTCCCTTCAGACTCTTCGGTCTGTTGTTGGGGTTGGGTTTTTTTGAGATCAAAGGAGAACACAGTATTTTGAACAAAATGTGCAAGGGCCCACCCTTCCTGAATTGCACTTTTGGTTGTATATTCTGTCCTGCAGCTGTAATACGCTACAGAAGGGTTCGGGTTCTCCCCCCCACCCTTTTTTTTTAATATATATCATGAGAGAATTTTAATAGATGTTTTCATAGGAGTCTCTGATCCTACGCTGTTCTCATTGTGCCTGTGTGTTCCACGAGGAGAGCTGTTGGTCATTACCGGCTTAAGTCTAGCACCTTTAATTCATCAGAAGTTCGTGTAACGTATTACTTACATTAGATGTAGGTGCCAAAACTGACCTGTAAACCTAAAATTAAATTGGGACTACAAAATTAATTTCACTCAGATTGTAGAAATTAGACTATAAATGGAATTCCTGTGGGATCTGTGTAAACCTTCTTTGACATTGATTTAATGTAATTCTTTTCTTAATAGGGTAACTTTAAATTGTGTAACCAGTACACAGTTTTAACCAGCACAGCTCTGTAGCTAATTTTGCCATAAGATGAGTATTAACAGGAACATTCTGTGCTGTTTCTGAATTTAAGGATTACAGTGTATAGCTTTATTGCAGCTGACTAGACAGTCAGGCGTCATACTCCCTCCCCAAACCTGGTCAGGTAAGTAACGCTACAAAGCTAACGTGCGGTTTGCCAAGCATCTCCATTCAGTCAATAAGTGTTAATTTATAAACTGCATATGTACCGGATAACATAAATTTAGGGTAAAGATTCATTTTGTGGTCAAAACTGAATTCAGAATCTGAATTTCAAGGTTAGTATCTGAATCAGAATTTCCAGTCCAAATCACAAGAATTAACCCCTAATTTTGGAAGAATTTTGAATTAAAGGCTTAATTTTTCAAATTGGACCCAGGAATTCAAGGTCTGACTACCTCTGGAGCAAAAATCTCCTTTCTCTTAAGAGATGGCAACTGAGTGTGCTTGTTTTATGCATGAAACTAATTTGAGGACTGAAATTATTCTGATTCATTCAAATGTTTATGCTCTAGATGACAGCATATTTTGCTTGCTATGCTGCTAGTAACAATATTAAAAAGCATATTTTCTTTCTTGAGATTTTGAAATATTCTTGTTTTTAAAGATAACATGTTCAGGTCTGATTCTTCAAGTTTTTCTCTGAATGTGACGGCATTCAGAGGTCTGAATTAATACATGCACTGTCTTTGCATGAGAGCTCATGCATTAGATTGTCTCTGCAGGGGACCATTTAGGGTACTTAAGATAATTTGACCTGTGAAAACATTAATTTTGAACATCTTACTGAAAGTAATTCAGAATATCCTGACATTCCGTAAAATGTCTGACAGTGCTTTTAAATAGGTTAAGAATACTCTGAATGCTGGGTCATCTTAGAACTTCCTTCAAGTTGTCCGGGATCTGTTACTCACCAAGACTTCTGTATTATTTAACACAATATTGTCCTGGTCCTTTACTAAGCTGGTAGGTGCAAAAGCAGTTCTAATGTCTATCAGGCTGTATAAAGAGCACAGCTGTACACCAAACCGCAATCATTTTAGATATTCAAAGTAATCACTAAAAGGCTGTCTTTCGCAACACCTTATTCGTCTGAGCCACTATTAAACATCTTTTGGTATTAACAGAGTTCTTAAAATGAATTAATTCTTCCAGACGCAGCATGTGTTGATAGCAGGTAGCCCTCGCTTGTTCATTCTCCCTTCTGCAAGCTTAGGGCTGATCTTCTGATCCTGTTAGTTTAATCTCTTAATTGTCTATATGTCCTTCCAAGAAGGTGCTGCCCTTTGCTTGATGAAGTCAAGTTCTTTGTTCTTTCCAAGGTTTCATTCCAAGGAATGTCAAGGGACAAGCTCTAAGATCCTACTGTACTATATTTGCAAAGAAAAGTAAAATGTGATGAATGAGAATCCACTTTAAAATAGAAAACTGCACACAAAACCCCCACCACCAGCGAAGACTTGAGACAGCTTTTGGCAGCTAAAAATCTATGCGCGTTCTTCCCCTAACCCATAAGAAATAACAGTATGGGAGGTATATTTTGCACAAATACAGTTCTGAAAATGCTGACTGTATTTTAAAAAAAAAAGAGAGAATCCCAAACTTCATTAACAAAAATTTAGAACATCCTGAATCCTCTCGCATTACAGCTTGACCCAACCCTGCTCAATAATGAAAACAGTTTACATCAACAGGGGAAGGTAGATTTGCCTTTCTGATAGGGCATGACTTTGCAATTGAAAATACTCCTAATAAAATTTGTGCATTGCAGAAGTAAAAATGACAGCCGCAGCTTGAGACGTTCCCTGGCATGACTAGATGGGACTTTAAGCTACAAGATAAAGCCTTAAACACCTTACTTTTGCAATCTATAATGAAAGTAGCCATCTATCATTGGGTATGTTCTGTATTCTAATCATAACCGCGTTAGCTGCTAGGCCTATAAAAACTGTTAAGGAATATGAAAATGCTTAAGCTATAAAAAGCATGTTGGTATGATTCTATCGATACTCTGAACAAAACACAGTGTGCTTCAATAAAAAGAAAATGCAATTTAATTTGCCCCTGTCAGTGATACGTATTTCTAGCTGCATTGCTTTTGTTTCTTGCATGGGAAAGAAGAATGGCAGAGTACAGCGAGAGGCTGAGTAGGTGTTTGTCCCGCCGCTGGCTCCACAAAGGGCATACTTTGAACAAGTTCTTCCTGGACACGGAATTCTGCCTGAATAGAGATAGTTGCAAGGTCAGAGCCAAGCATGAAAAATATCTCCCTTTCAAATTAAAGCTTTTATATGCACGACAAGGAAATGCGTAGTGTTGCTTGGTGCAGTGCTGGATGTACTGAACGACTTGTTCACTTACCAAAGGGAATTGGATTACTTTTGAAATCCACATCTGAATGTAGCAGCAGATATTAAAGAAAGTCAAAGTTGGCTTGGTTTGTTCCAGTAAGAGAAAACAGAATTGAAGAAAATATTTCCCAGTAGAAATTCAGTGAAAATATTTTATGCTGGAAGTCCAGCATTCCAAATTTGAATCTTTAGTCCTTTTTTGATTTCCCAGTGAATGTACGCGTGATCCAGTAATAACAAAAGTTACCAGAAACATATTTTAGTAAAACCTCATTAATGGGGGCAATCTGATACAGTATACCTGATGTTCATTATATTTAATGAGAAATCACTGAGCAAATGTGCTCATTAGTGACTTATTGGACAGCTTTGAGGAAGGTACTTGACTACAACCCCGTTCCAGTTACTGTACATTTAACAAGCCCCATTGACGGCTCTGGTTTAACTGGTGCCGGTGTCTCGGGTGCCCTGGCAGGGCGTCTGATGCGTCATGGAACGGTACAACCCTCCGCACGGAGGTCGCGCACCAGGCTGGGTGGTTATCAGGCTTCTCAAATCTTGGATCCCACATCCTCCTCTGCCCTTTTCTCATGCTACGCCTGCACTTGGCAAGCTGCTGCGTCGCGGGGCACGTCTGCCTGGCGCTCGCGAGCCCTTCAGTGTCCTACCCTCTCAATAGTCCTGGCTTCGGACTTCACTCTGCCTGCTGATGGCTCTTGTTCTGTATTTGCCTGCTCCCGGTTGATGACAGGACTATGTGTAACAAGAGAATTGGGGTTGAGGTGTTCCCTCCGTGGAGTGAGTTCCCCTGCTCCCAGCCCGCTCGCCCTTCGGCGCTTCCCCATGAGAAGCCCCCGGGTCGCTCATCAGCCTGGGCACCCCTCGCACCCGCCGGGGTGTGTCCGCTGCCTCCCAGCTTTAAACGCCCGGCAGCCCAAGTCTAAAAGGCAAAAGAGAAGATGCTGCTATTTATAATTAAAACAGCTTCCGTAAGGAAAAATGAGTGAAGTAAGGCTATACAGCCATCAATCTCTGTGATTCGGATTGTTTGGGGTGATGAAAAAGTAGCCTGTACACAGAAAAAAGCCCTATTTCTTCTTTTTTTTTGATGGTGTTCAGACGTTCTGGAGTTGTACTTTAATAAGAAAACAGCTTTATTTTTGAAAGTCGTCTTCTAAAAACCTAGTACTGCCGAGATGCTCGTTAAAATCAGCAGTCGGTGCAGTGAGCCCCGTTGCTATCGCATAGATTAGCAAACGCAGATACTTGTCACCCTGCTTTAAAAAGAAGCAACAAAAAAAAAAAAAAAGAGGAAATCGCGCAGCTTGTGTTCGAGGAGCTGGTCCGTCATACTTTAAAAAAAAAAAAAAAAAAAAGACAAAAAACAACCCCACAACGTCCATCCTTTAGCCTGGGCCGAGAGCTGCAGGGACTACACCCAGCGCGGCCCCGACCGCCGCCGGCCGGGAGCCTCCTGCAGCGGCCCGTTGTGTGGGGACATGGAGGAGGAGGAGGAGGAGGGTGCCCTCACCCCCGGTGCTCGACTACGCTCCGGGGAGCGGCACAACCCCCCCAGCCGGGCCGGGAAGGCGGCCGATGTCCCCTGTCCCCCGGTCCCTGCCCCGCTGACGCCCAGCCCGCCCCGCCGCCTCTGTCGCTGCCCCTTGGCCCCTTCCAGCTCCTCCTCCTCCTCCTCCTCCTCCTCCCCCTCCCCCCGGGCCCAGCCGCCGCTGCTCCCGCCCCTTAAGGCAGCCGGGGCCGCCTTCCCGCGGCGGCGAGGTCCGGGAGAAGATGGCGGCGGCCGCTGGCTGGGCCCTGCTGGGCCTGGTGCTGTGGCTGTGCGCGGCAGCCGGGGCCGGCGAGCCGGAGGGGAAGCGGCGGGCGGGCCCGGCCAAGAAAAAGGACATTCGGGACTACAACGACGCGGACATGGCTCGGCTGCTGGAGCAGTGGGAGGTGCGGGGAGGGGCCGGGGACCCGCCGCCGGAGCCCGCAGAGGGGACCCCGCGGCCGGGAGCGGGGGGGGGGGGGGCGGGGGTGACGTGGGCCGCGCTCCCCGCTCTGGGCGGCCGCTCCGCCCGGGCCCGTGGCGCCTCCGCCGGGGGAAGGCGGGAGGTTTGGCGGCCGCGGCCCGGCCGGCCTTCCCCCCCGGGAGCCCGGTGGCGTTAGGGTGGCTGGTGTCGGTTTGCTCCGCGCTCGTGTGGGGGAGGTTACAGAATCGGGGGGAGCGGGAACGGAGGGGGCTCCTGAGGGGGCCGCCATCGCCCCCGGCGCCCGCAGCCTGACCCGTCCTTCCTCACAGGGCCTGAGCAGCCTGGTCTGGCTTAAATGTCTGCTGTTTCGGGGCATTAAGAGATACACGTTTTGTGACTGAAGGATGGTTAGCGGGAGAAATACTCATTTCGCCTCTATAGGGTAGATAATACAGTTGTATTTTTTTGGTTTGGCGTTTCCTTCCATGCCTCTCCTCACGATAACGACTTCTTCTAACTCCAGCTCTCTGTCGTCCCCCTTTGCCCCCCCTCAGCCCGTGGCTGTGACTTTCTGTGACTGCTCCCCATCGCTCTCTTCCCCATGTGTTTGTCATGCCACTGTTCGGTTCTTTTCACCATTTTTGTCTTCAATCATCTGAGAGATGCCAGAGCACTCATCAGTGTCTTTTATTTTTTCCCATGAGGCTGTTCCCCAGAATGTTTTGCACAAAAACTGGAGGAAATAGTAGAGTGAAGCTTTCTGTCGCCTGTAACACCAGTCACAGCTGTAAGTCACGGCAGAGAAGTAGGTTTTGTACATGTAAGATAGATGAAGTAACTGGTGAGAAGTAAGGATGTCTGCCTTGGACCTGCTTGGCAGGTTATGGACTTGTTCATCCCATGGACTGTTACTGTATATCTCCTTTTAGGAAGGGACATTCTTAGAAAACTGAGTTAAAACCTTAAATAAAACTGCGTTAAAAGTTCACCTTTCTGTTAGAGGTATCAGCCAAAGACCACATAGTCCTGACTGCTAAATAATCAAGGCTTGATTGATCGTATTGGCCAACTTCAACCAAATTTGGCATTGCAGGAAAAATCTTAAAGATGAGCATGTCTGAGCGTGTGAATTAGATGCCTGGATGAACGGGAGACTCAGGTTAATGCTGTCGTGACTCTTTGGCTGTCTGTTCTGTTCCA
The DNA here is from genome assembly GCA_017639485.1 of Pluvialis apricaria. Classification (NCBI taxonomy): domain Eukaryota; kingdom Metazoa; phylum Chordata; class Aves; order Charadriiformes; family Charadriidae; genus Pluvialis; species Pluvialis apricaria. Next base: position 10,326,747 of record CM030015.1, on the reverse strand, counting down.
GCCATGTGCAAGCAGGGTCTGGAGGCTGTTTGGGGTTTTTCCTCTTTAGCTGGAGCAGGTCTCTGATCCCGTTCACCATGTGCTGCACAAACGCTTGTCGCCATGTTGCGTGCAGATGTGGCTGAACAACTGGGGAGTTGCTGCTGGGGCTGGCATCGCCACGGAGGTTGCCATTGCACATACAGCCAGAAGAAAAAAGTTACTGAAGCAGAGACTCAACAATTAGCGGTTGTTTGGCCTTTGGGATGGTCAGCTGTATGGCATTTTGCCTGATGGCAGTCAGGACACATACAGGGAACATGAAAGACTTGAGGGGGCGGCGGCTGGAGGATAGAGGAGAAGGGGCATGCGTAGAGTTGATGGGGTGGGATGAGAAACAAAGGGGCCATTATGAATTTGGATAAGAGCCGGAATTATGCTCGGGAGTGAGGGGCACAGGGCACAGATCTGTACAGAATCGTGTCATTACTTTCAACTGAGTGAGATGACTCCTGATATTTTTTAATTTTTTTTTTATTTCCCTGGCAATTAGTCTAAAATCATTGGAGGATGGTGGCTGTAACATCCTTGGGGTCAGCCACAAGCCTGGCGAGGCTGTGGCTCCAGCAGCCTTCCCAGAACGAGCAGCCGCCTCGCTGTTCAGGCTCTTGTGCTGCCCCTGGCACCGTGCTTGTGCAACCGTGTTCACCACTGCCTGGTGAACTGGGAGAGTCATCTGGTGCAAGATGAGCATGGGGAACAGGGAAGAGAGAGAGACGTTGCTTCAGCAGCTCAGTTGCAGGACTAGAGCTTGAAGAAAGCCACGTAGGGATTTCCCTCATGGAATGGGACTCTCCAGCAGCCTTGAGTCCAGAGGAGCTGGAAACAGAACTGAGAATCTGGTCCGGTGGTCTTTCTGTTACTGAAATGTCATATTCTTTAAATAGTTCGTTATTGTTCTAAGCTGAGGGTTTTTCAGGCTTGCCTCTGAGCTAAGATTATTGGCCAGGCTAAGGAATTAGGTGACATGTGTTGCTAATATTTTTAAAAATAAAAATGCAGGGCATTGATGAGAAATGCATGAGTGGGAGCTGAGGGGAGGAGAAAGAGAAGGGATATAGAGTTATTACTGTGTCTGTGTAATGCTTTCCCTCTGAAGCCTCATGTTACTGTTTAAATGAGTGGATGTGCTGGTCACTTCAAAGCAAAAGCTTACACTTTTCTTCCAGTCTTTTACTTTGTAGATAGCTTTATAAATACAAAACTGCATGATAGTTTGTACGGAATCAAGAAGAGAAGTGTTGTTTAGGGGAACTTTTCACTGCTTCTTACAATATTTCTATTCAAACTATAACAATACAGCTTTATAAGCATTTAGTTGAATAGTTAATGGAAAAATAGGTAATATATGTTAACAGGTTGTGTTGTCACTAAATCCAAAGTCAATTTCTGTATTGTCTAAGGAGTATTTGGAAATGTTTGTTTCTGCCTTTCATTTTCAAAACTTGAAATAAGCTGATTGTGCACTAGCCAAACCAGTCTAAAATTAGGATTGATTTACTCTTACTTCTGAAGAATGTTTTTCATTCACTCATGTAAGATTTTGTATTTTCACTGTACTTTAGCAATATGACCATTTTCCAGCTTCCACTAAGATAAGTATTGTTCCCACTTAGTGAGGGCAGAGGGACTTTCCTGGGGCTCTCCTTTGCTCCCCTTTCACTTAATGTGGAATTTTCAAAGGCACGTGAACTACTTGAAAGTATGCTTCAGACTTGCGAAATTGAAACATATGTAATTGGTAAGGAAAGAAAGGATAAAATCTAAGGCTTCTGCAACTTTTATTCTGTGGTAACTAAATTCTAAACTCTCCTGTGAGAAAGATGGCAAGCTCTATGTAATTGAGATGGGAAAAGAACATGGGTCACTCATATGAAACCTTAACCTTTAACAGGTATGGGACGCTCCCTGTAGTGGGATGTTGTAAGAGGATGAGGTGTTTCTGTATATGCATGTACAGAGATGAGAAGGTAGTGCATACTTACATCTAAAAATCAAGCTCAGCTTCTGAAGGGAACATCTTTAGATACTGCTACAGTTCATGTTCCTAACGGAGCGATGCATATTTTCACTAAATGCTTGAAAACAAAACAACACCTAAAATATTTGCCTTAATTCCTGCTGATTTACTAGTGCTTGGGTGGATGCCAGTGTAAGACTTCTGGGGTTTTCTGTTCTTTTTTTTTTTTACTTATTAATTCTGTGATACAAATACTGTTTAATAAATCATGTTCTATCTCAATGTAAGTTGTCACTATATCCACTCCTCTCTGTCACAAGCTGTTTTAAGGGACAGCAGTTTGAATTCTGCCTTTCCAAATATTTAAATGCCTGTCAACCTCAGCAGAGGCATCAAGAGGTTTTTCTTTTTTCTAAGAGTGATTTACTCGTGGTGATTATGTTGTCAGACTGCGAGCTGCATCTGCGCGTTAGAAAAGTCATGAAACCTTTAACAAAAGTTTTCCTGTGGCATGAGCACTGAAGTTCTGAATTCTTGTGTTTTTATTTGTTTAAAGACACAAAGTAAGGAAAATTAAATTCTTAAGTGATTGCATGATTTCCAGAAGTGAGTTTTTACCTCTGAAAGCAATACCCAGATGAACAAATTTTTATTTATGTGTGTATGAGGCTTTTTAGTGCAACTTTCTCAGTTCATCTTGTACGCTTAATAAATTTCTGTGAAACTGTGAAGAAAAAGAGCGTTATTTTATGAAGTACTTAGGTGGAGTTGTATTGAATTCAGCCTTAAGGATGAAATATTTCTCAGTACGTGGTAAAATGAGATTCTACCTGTCAGTATGAAAATGTGCATCATTTTGCAGGGAGGATTATAAATGGAAAGAGCACTCTTGGTGAAGTATCCTAAAACAAAACTCACCGTTTCTTTTGGTTTGAGAATCTCTGTCATTAAACTAAAAAAAATCCTTTGTCAAAGCAGAGTTATTCTCTAAACAATGGGAAATTTCAAAAAAGAAGAGCTTTGTGGAATAGTTGAGTTTAAAGCCTCCTTTTCCTTTTCAAAACAGAAAGATGATGACATTGAAGAGGGGGATCTTCCCGAACACAAGAGGCCTCCAGCACCGATAGACTTCTCAAAAATTGATCCAGGCAAGCCTGAAAGTATCCTGAAGCTGACAAAAAAGGGGAAGACCTTGATGATGTTTGTCACAGTGTCAGGAAATCCCACAGAAAAGGAGACGGAAGAAATTACTAGCTTGTGGCAGGGCAGTCTCTTCAATGCAAACTATGATGTGCAAAGGTAAGCTGTTGTACGCAAGGATAAAGTTCTTGCTTTTACAGAACACTTGGTTCTTTCTTCCTGAAAATCTCTTCAACTGTTCATCCTGTGCCCTTCCCCACCTCCATCGTCCATTGGTATTCCTTTGTTTCTGTATCAGTTTGTATACCAATTTGTTTTAAGTTGCGCTACAAAAATTCTGGTGTGGTGCAACACTAGATGTGTGTGTGATGCACATATAGATATATAGCCTAGTTTCTTTTTATCTCATTGTGTTTCAGCTATTTACCAGTTTTAGCTGTGGTAGTTTGCCTTTATGTGCTTCATGGAAGACATCACACTTGGAAGACTTCTCTCCACAAAAGGCTTTTTGTTCTTCTGGCTAAAAAATGTGATTTTTCTCTGAGAGAGAGGATTATTTTGAAACAGAGGAATGTTGTGCTCTCAGATTGAGGCTGGGAAGGGTTGCAGCAAGTGTATAAAGCAAATTTAATGCCCGTTAGTGGATTTTACAAAGTGCTAAATTAGCTCTTGAGGTTTTTTGTATTCTTACTCCTCCTTAGTTATTTGTAAACTTAATACACTTTACTATTACTTGTGCTAGAAAATTGTTCTCTTGTCCCCATCCCCAGTTAACAACAGCAAGACCAACTTCTTGCTCTTTAGTGTATCCCTCAGTTGTGGAGGTGCTCTGAATTAAGCAAAATGTTGTAGTGTTTGAAAGGCATGGAGCTAACTTACATCTTTCCTCTAGGTTTATTGTTGGCTCAAATCGTGCCATCTTTATGCTACGTGATGGTGGTTACGCCTGGGAGATCAAAGACTTTCTGATAAATCAAGAAAGGTGTGCGGATGTTACTTTGGAAGGTCAGGTTTATCCTGGCAAAGGAGCAGGAGAAAGTGAGAAAGTGAAAAACAAAACAAAACCTGAAAAATCAAAGAAGAAAAAAGATGCAGACAAGAAATCTAATAGCGTCAAAGAGGACAACCGAGCAACCAAACAGAGAGAGGATCTATGACGGACGCGTTAACCAGACTGAATATTGCTCTGCTGTTCCTTGAAGGGAAACTAAATTTCCATACAATTCCTGGCTTTATTGGGGGTGGGGGGGAGGGAAGAAGGAAGCAGAGATTGCTGAGGTTAACAGACTTTTATGTTGAAATTCACCAGTTTACTTATTAATACTGTCCATTTGTTTAGTTACAGGAAAGGTAGCTTTTAATACCAGCGATTAACTACTTCAGTTTGTGATTTTTTTTTTATGCTTTTGTTGTTGTTTAAAATTAACATATAAATCTGTGTGTCTAACATCGCAAACTTAAATTAAGTGGAAAAGAAGAAATACAGTCTCAGAATACACCGATGTTCATCTGTAGTAGCTGTCTGTCTTGGGTATGCAAGTTGGTCATTGATTCCTAGCTGCTCTTAGGTAGCAGAGTGCAGTGCTAAAAGATTCTCTTGGAAGCCTGTTTGCTCGATTCAGTTGGCAAAACTGCCTAAAATTGCAAAGAATAGTGTTACAGTGGCCAAAGATGCCTGAAATTACAGGGTTTAGGACGTGTCTGCTTAGACTGCCTGTTGCTTTAAAATAAACGAAACCTATTGTGTATGTCCCCAGAAACCCACAGAAGTGCTGAGAAGCACCGTAGAAGCCAAGGCAGATAACCTGGCTAACGCACTCCGAATCAGCACAGAAAGGAGATTCCATACCCATCAGAAGCGGTGCTGGGGTGTTAATGGCATTACAGTACCCACAGGAGCCCCGTGGGGGTGAAGGGAGAAGTCAGATTCACACCATTCGGGCTGCTACTGCTGCCAAAGAACTGTGCCTGTGGAAGCAGATGTTATGTACGCCCCGTTATCTAGACCGTGAGCTAGAAGAAATAGCTTTAACTCTGAAATTAATTTGTTTTACTGGTTTAAGGGTTTGTTTAAATCTTTGAAAAAGCACTAGTTACAGTACAGAGTTAAACTTTGAGTTAGCCATATCACTTCCTGGTGTTTAATAACCAGATTATATTTTGGGTAGAGATTCCTGACCGATGTGGTTGATTGTCAATGAATGTTTGATTTAAAATCTATGAAGTCCGATGTATGGGAGCAAGTTTGATTTCTCCTTGAAAGACTTTGTATAATTGGGAAGGTTTTATTATTATTCAGATTGTATCCAGTCAAATGCTTTGCTTAGAGTTGTTTCCCTTCTGCCTTACTATCAGTTAAGGACTAAATGCACCTAGGATGTATGGTCCACATCGTTTTCCAGAGGATGAGCACAGTATTAACTGTCTTCATTCGATACTACTAAGTTGTTACTTTGACTCTTTATTTAAGGTGCTAAAATCCAAGTGTTTTGGATAAAAGGTCCTAATTGAACCATAATGGTTGATCTTGTGGAAATACGTCAGTATCAAAAGTGGGAAACTGTGACTTACTGAGTGCTTGTTCTGAAATAAAAGATGTCACTAAGCTTACTGTTTCACTGAGTAGTAAAACCTTTTAAATAATTACGCATTAGTTACACTAACTCGTCTTTGGTTTCTGTACGTAAGGACTAAATTATGTTGATGAAGGTTCCAGGTGATTGTTTTTATTCAATTTTAATTATATTTGTATGAATTTAGGACTAAAGAAACCTTTCCTGCCACGCTTCATTAAACAGGCCTTTGCCTGTTCGTCTGAGTGGAAAGACGAAAATCATGTATTTCTTCAGGTCCAACTGCATTACTTTTGTATTCTACTATTAACCTGAACGTGTAGCGGAGTTGAAAAGAGTCTCTGTAGGTGTTTGGATATCACATTGCGTTGAGGAGAGATGTGCAGTCCATTTCTTGTTCATAAGGAATTTATCATTTTGCCAGGCATTCTGGATTTGCATCTCCCTCTTTTTAAGGAATGTTGCTTCTCATCTCAAGACATGAACAGCGGTCAGACAAAACTAAATATGAAATATTAATGAGTTTTTTCTTTTTACGGGTTAAATCTACGGTATAGAGGTGACAATTCAGATTATGATCAGAAACGCGTGGAGATGCAGTCTCTGTACTTTTCCTAATGTTATGAAACACAAACATGATTTATTTTTTTTTATCAAATTGGGTTCTTCCTGAGCTAAATAATTAAGCAATGTGAAACAATATACAAATGATACAAAAGCAAATTAGCCACGGAGGAGAGAAACAATTACACTGTAGCTATAGCCCAGCTTTTGAGAATAGATACTTGGTTTAGTCATTCATAAATCTACATTTTACAGTAGGCTATCTTGTCCCTGGATGGGGGGAAAGGAGGGGACACCCTTGTTGAAATCCAGCCTGCAGATTGACTGGCTTTTTTGTTTGATTGTTTTGAGTCTTTAAGTTGCCTGTGCCAAATGCAGGCATGTTTTGTGCCACTTAGCTTATTTAAGTTTTAGTGTTTGGTTTTTTGGGGGCTGCTTTTAGGTTTTTAATAGGAGTAATGACTTGACGGTTGCTTTTTGATTAAAAATACTGCCTTCAAGTATTTTTTTTGTCTTCCATTTTTCTTTTTTCTTCTTTTCATGCTTTACACTCAACAAATCATTAAATATAGTAGTAAGTATAATGTGGCAGTCTGGCAGGAACTTCTTCACCAACCAGTCTTTCTCTAGTATTGTAGTTCATAACTCTACTCCAAAACAACTTATGTTCCTTTTTAAAACATTATAGTAAGTCTGTGAGACCCTCACGCTTGTACTGGTGCAGTGTTACATAAGCAGGTGTTATTTTGTAATGATTTAAGAGGCCCGAACACAATATCACTTTTTTATATATATAAAAAAGTATATATCTTAAGTTGCTTAAGGTCATTAATGTTCTATAGGTACCCCAGCACATGTTCGATTCTGCATTTGAGTCTCATCAGACTTTCAATAACAGATTTTTGGCTCTACACGCAGGCAATTCGGATACAAGCTTTAAAACTGATTTTGACAGATTATAGCTCTTATAATTTCCTTATTTCTTCAGTACTACACAGAGGTACATGGAAAACTATTTGCTTTCATGACGGCCAAATGTCTGCTGCCTTTCTCCACTCAGATTAGTGGTTTCTCTGTTCTGTTGGCATAAGTGAGTTTTCTAAGTTACCATATTTTTAACCCAGCTGTTCTCAGAAAAAAGCGGTTTGTCAATGATACACAAGATGCGATTGCACTTTGTGAAAATTTTCCAATGGACAATCAACTTTTTATGTAATAAAATAGTGGAACAAATATCTTGGAGGTTGGGGTTTTTTTGTTTGGTTCTTTTTTTTTTTTTTTAAAGAAAACAGTGATACATACTGTGTGACTTACCAGTTTTACTGAAAAAAAAATTTAAATTCCTACCTAGAAGAGTACAAGTGCATCCCCTGTTCTTGAGAGCTTAACTTCATCAAGTAAAGTAGGAAAGTTGACAAGTAAATTACTAGGACCAGGGCTCATAAGACCTGAGAGAAGCACCATGTGCTGGCACTTGAATTTAGAACACCCTCACCAACTACTAAACCTTACTAATTAGAGATGCGTGGACTGTTGATATTCATTTAAAAAATGATGCTTGCAGGTGCAGTCACTATTGCATGGCTCAGATTTGTACCTGATGGTGCAATAAAGCTCCCTGTAGCACCACGCCTGTTGCCAGCCCTGTCTTTGTCTGCTGCACCATCTTTCCCTTTGGGCGCATCGTTTGCTCGCAGGGAACTTCGTGGTTCCTATTTTTTTTGCAGCTTCTCTTAGTTTGCCTCGAGCTTTGTTGCTGCACTTACTACTAGGTGAAGTACACGCTTTTTAAATTCTAAGTCTGTTATGACACACAAACTGGGACAGGATTTCTGATTTTCACTTGAGTGGTCAAGACATTCCTCTGAACAGTCAGTTCAGTCTTGGCTTCAAGAAGACTCTATGTTCCTGTTGCTGTTTCTGAACTCTTTCAATTTTCTTGTGAAAAGGAAATCATAAATTAAAATATCGTTTTGCTAAGATCTGGAACAGCCTACTTTTGTCTGATATTCGGCCACTGTTCTCATGGGGTTTATAGTAAAGCTTGGAAATTATTTCCAGTCTTTATGCGTGGTTCATTTCCTTTTCTATTCCAGGAGTAACAGTGTTTGCCTTTTCCAGAGGGTTTTTTGTTTAATTGCATTGGATGTTTCTAGAAATTCAAAGAACCCGTGCCCAGATAATGGGGATGCCCCTGTGTTTACGAATACCTGTTTCATTGGCACTCCCATGCCTCTCATCCTTAGGATTGCCATCCCACTGTGTCTGTTGATACGCTTTTATTTGATAATTCTTACTCTGGGACAAAATGAACTATTTTTGCATATCACTGTTTTCTGCCTTTCATACAGTGCCATTTTAACAGCAACAAAACCCACTGGATTCAGGTGATATTAAATTGCCAGAAGGTTAAAGCTGCTTGGATTTATGAAGGAAAAACACCCCAACTGAATTTTTTGGTGGTGGTGGTTTTTCTCCTCCAGTAGAGAAGTCAGGTAGTGTGAGGGGGGGGTGGACACAGCATCTGTCTCCAGCAGAAGAGGTCTATGCAGCAATTAGTAGTTAGAAGGTTGATGTAACATGTTACAGTCAAGCGTTACAGAGCGCACCAGCCTTTATCCAAAGACTTTGTTTCTTTCCTGTGTGATGCTACTTAACAGACCACTATTTTCACCGTTGATACTGTTGTCATCTGGCAATCAGTTATCAGTGGCATTGTATCAATGGATACAGATCTCTTAACCATCGCTTAAATTAACAGTAATAATTGTAAGGTGTTTTTTTTAAAAAAAAATGGGATATTTTGTTGTTATTTTTCTTTTTTTTTAAGGTGGTTTTTTTTTAATTTTAAATTATTACACAGACATTGTTATTTTGGGAGGGAGAAATGGGAGAGCTAAAGGAGCTTCAGCCTCTTCCCCATCTCTGCTGGCAAAGGCCAGCAAATATGTGTTCTTGCAGCACGTGGTCTTGCTAGACAGCCTCTCTGTTAAGAAGAGGACAGTGATAACTTGCTAACAGCAGAGTCTTCCTGTTTTGTGAAGAACTATAATTCATCCCATTAGGATGCCTTCAGATACCGCTGCTTCGAAATGGCAGCAGGAAGGTGACCTGTGCCAGGGCTCCTAATTTTCAGGTGACTCAGTGCCTGCTGAGGCTGTAGGAACAATCCTGTTGGCAATGTCCTTGGCCTCAACATGGAGTGACAATGGGGAAAGAGAGGACGTTCCCAGATATAGAAAATTTTTTTATTTCTTGTTCCACAATTATGGTGCTTCTGCTGTGTTGCATTTGGACAGAATAGAATCATAGAATGGTTTAGGTTGGAAGGGACCTTAAAGACTATCTCGTTCCAACTCCCTGCCGTGGGCAGGGACACCTCCCACCAGACCAGGTTGCTCAAAGCCCCATCCAACCTGGCCTTGAACACCTCCAGGGATGGGGCATCTACAACTTCCCTGGGCATTTTGTTCCAGTGCCTCAGCACCCTCAGAGTGAAAAATTTCTTCCTGACATCTATTCTAAATCTCCCCTCTTCCAGTTTGAAGCCATTACCCCTCGTCCTGTCACTACATGCCCTTGTAAAAAGTCCCTCTCCAGCTTTCTTGTAGGCCCCCTTCACATACTAGAAAGCTGCTATAAGGTCTCCCTGGAGCCTTCTTTTCTCCAGGCTGAACAACCCCAACTCTCTCAGCCTGTCTTTGCAGAAGTGCTCCAGCCCTCTGATCATCTTTGTGGCCCTCCTCTGGACCTGCTCCAACAGGTCCGTGTCCTTCTTGTGTTGAGGGCTCCAGAGCTGGATGCAATATTCCAGGTGGGCATCTCATGAGGGTGAAGAAGAGGAGCAGAATCACCTCCCTTGCCCTGCTGGCCACGCTTCTTTTGATGCAGCCCAGGATACAGTTGGCTGCCTGGGCTGTGCACGCACGTTGCTGAGTCATGTTGAGCTTCTTATCAACTAAGAATAAACTACTTTTTACAGAGCAGGAACTAGAATGCTCCAATACCTGAGGTTTACAAACAAATCTTTTTTTTTTTTTTCTGGCTTACATTTTCTTTTGTAATTTAGTGGTACTGCCAAAAAACCTGTGAGTCTGTCTCTACTTCTTATAACACCTGCTGCTTTTAAAGGTGCTTTTCAGTCGTGTCTACGATTGGCTGGATTTCTGTGTTGGTGAAAGGCCAGCTAATTCTGTGAAACCACTGACCAGAGCATTGAGCACTCATTACATCATTCATATTTAATTCCATTCAGGTGCCTTCATTGACGGTGGTCCTACATGTCAACAGACCTCCGCGTCTTTGGGCAGAGGTGACCAGCAAGCATTTGCTTTCGAGGTGCGAGGCTGGTAGCAAGGACAAGGAGCTGTTTGTTGAACAGCACCATGAAGCAACCGTGATCTTGTTGTAAGTTAAGTGAATTATTCTTTGTAATGAGGCAGGCCGAGTTATACATGAATAACTGTATTGCAAGTTGTATTGAAAAAAACCCAAAACCATCGTGGTTGAGCACTTTCTGGGTCAATAAACAAATAGATAAAATAAAGGTTCAATATGTTTATTCATGTCATCATTGCTTAATATTTCCCAGGCCCATCACTACAAGCCATCCTGTATGGCTTTTTTTTAAACTCATCCTCAGTGCAGTTTTATTTCATTGAACTTCTTTTGCAAAAAAATGTCAGTTTTCATCCCCTCTTCTAAAATGAAATCTCATTAGTGTCCAAAATAGTGCATACTTTAAATTACACGTGACTTTTTTGTGAATATTTTACTATTCATCCTGCCAGCTGTATCCACAGCCATCCCCTAGACTTCTCAACCCTTGATAGTCAGCTGTTGTCTGTCTGGTGATGTAAAACGTGTTAATTACGGTGTGAACTTTAGATAATTTCAGTTATAATAGGCTGGAGTTGCCAGGGGGCTTAATGGAAGCATAGACATGTAAGTGTTTTGGCACTTAAGACAGCAGTTGAGCGGAAGATTTTGAAAAACTAGCTTGCTTTCATTTGATGTGGAAGCCGGGTGTTTTGTTGGGATCTACTGAGCTGTGTAACCTACCCGGGGAAAGACCACTTTCTATCTTACCACCGCTCCTCCCTAACCCCTGTTCCCACATAGCATCACCATTTAAGCCACATATTGCTCAATTCTCAAACAAACCCTAGTTAGGCCTGAAATACATTTCAGCCATGTTATTAGTTCTGTCAGTAGTGATAAGCCAGGACAGTCTCACTTTCTGGGATGAGAAAATCAATCTCAGGTTTGTAACAGGGAAGACCATGGTCAAGAGATTCCCAAATGAGGTAGTGGTACCAGTTGAATGCTGGAGGTGGACTACAGGCAAGCAGAAATAGAAGTTGAATCAACTGCATTAATTTCTTGAGGTGCCGCTATCAACTGACAGGCCCTTGGGTTTTATAGGTGAGGCATTTTCAGAAGCAGGGAGCTTCTAAAAACTCTCAAGTGAAGGAAGGAAGTTTACAGTACATGGAAGAAGGGACTGACCACTTGGGAAGTTTACAAGAATGCTGTCAGAGTATGTAGGCATGAAACAAGGAAAGCCAAGGCCTCCTTGGAATTAAATCTGGCAAGGGCTGTCAAGGTCAACAAGAAGGGTTTCTTCAAGCACATCAGAGGCAAAGGGAAAACTAGAGAAAATGTGGGCCCACTGTTGAACGAGACAGGTGACAGGTGATGCAGAGAAGGCAGAATTACTGAATGGCTTCTTTGCTTCTGTCTTTACAGCTCAGGCCAGCCCTCAGAAGTCCCAGACTTCGCAGGTCACGGAGAAAGTCTGGAGGAAGGAAAACTTTCCCTTGGCTGAATAGGAACAAGTTAGAGATCAGTTAAGTAAACTGAATATCTACAAGTCCATGATTCTGATGGGATGCACCCACTAGTGCTGAGGCAGCTGGCAGAAGTCATTGCTGGGCTACTCGCCATCATCTTTGAAAGGTTCTGGAGTATAGGTGAGGTACCTGAGGACTGGAGGAAAGCCAATGTCACTCCAGTCTTCAAAAAGGGCAAGAAGGAAGACCCAGGAAACTACAGACCAGTCAGCCTCACCTCCATCCCTGGAAAGGTGATGGAACAGCTCATTCTGGGCATCATCTCCAAGCATCTAGAAGAAAAGAAGGTTATCAGAAGTAGTCAACATGGATTCACCAAATGGAAGTCATGTCCGACTAATCTGATAGCCTTCTACGATGGCGTAACTGGATGGATAGGTGAGGGGAGGGCAGTGGTTGTTGTCTACCTTGACTTCAGCAAGGCTTTTGACACCATCTCCAACATCATGATCATGACTAGATGATCTCCAGAGGTCCCTTCCAACCCCTACCATTTTGTGATTCTGTGATCTGTGCTTTAAGAAACAACATGCTGTACTACTCATTCAACACTCACATGGTAGAAGATGAGACAAGGTTGTGGTTGTGCTAGGAATTTCATCATTACACCCTTTACCAAAGGAGGAGAGATACTTATCAGTACAGGGCTTTCTGCAGAACAATGTCCCATAGAGTCCTACCACTGCTTCCTTATTGCAGGCCCCTTACTGTGTCCTGGTACTGCTCCTGACTGCTGAGATGATACTCCAGCTGAGGCGCAAACTCAGAAATAACAAATTATTCCATTTGCAAAGTGATGGAGCTCTCCCTTAGGTTTTGTTATGAAGGTTGTACAGTGAGTGTACATGCTGGATTCAGCTCCATGGCCAAGGGAGCACTGCAGGGAGGAGCTTCCGAAGGTGTGTTTTGTGAAGAAGACGTGCAGGAGGAAGGAAGGGTGTAGCTGCAGTGGTGGTTTCGACACATCCCTCCCCCATCCTTTGGTAAGAAAGAAGGTGGTGTGACAAAACAGTCGATGAGCCAGCTGCTGGAATGATCCTTTGGAGATGAAAGAGCCTGGACACATCACAGTGGCTTCAGCGCCTGGTGGAGGCGAGGGACTGGCCAGTCCAAAGATCTCCCAGGGCTGCGTAAAAAGCATTTTGTTTGGGGAAGGGGACAAACAGTGTTTCTTCTTGTCCAGTGGATTTGGGAGAATCGAAGCTCTGTGAAGGGAGGGAGACTGTTACAATTCAAAGGAGCGTCCCTACATCTTGTTGCTGTGAGCAGAACCGGCGACAGCTCAGTTGCTGCTCAGAGGAGGCTAAATACGCGCGTGCCGGTCAGCTGGGCTCATTGCTGTCCTGCTGGCAGTGCATGCTTGGCAACCTGGGCTAGTGGAGGGTGTCCCTGCCCATGATGGGGGGGGGGCGGAACTAGATGAGCTTTAAGGTCCCTTCCAACCTAAACCATTCTATGATTCTATGATGGTGGGATAAGACAGAGTCTATTTAAGAGCCAAAAATCTCCGTGTTTTTCTTGGTTTGTGCTTCAACCCATACCCTCTTTTTTTCCATTGTCCTGAAAGAACAAAAAAAAAACCCCACCAAACCAACACCAAACACCAAGAAAGCCCCTCCCCGAGCGCTCTCGCTGCTCTTCCCACCTGCCGGCAGGCGCTGTGGGCAGGTGTGGGGCGCCGAGGGGCGGCCTTAGCGTGCTGAGACGCTGACCCCCAGGGCTGAAGTAAACTTTGCCAAGTGTCCGCTTTACAGAAAGCTGCAATGGAAGAGGGCTGAAGCTGTGCTGGCTGGTGGAAGGCCCCCTCCATGCCCCGTTCCCCCAGCCGCTCGGCCACTTTGTCCTTGACACCCGTGTCGCCCGAGGTCTCCGTTGTCACCGGCTGTTGGGCGCTGGCAGAGCCCTGGGTGGCAGGGTGACCAGCCCACCCTCTCCCCGCCTCAGGGCTGTCCGCACCAAACCCACCCGTCCCCCCCCCGAGGGGACACCCCGCAGCGCGGCCGGGACACCCCCGGGCCACCACGGGCGGCGGCCACCAGGGGGCGGGCGAGGACGGGCCACGGCCGCTCTGCGGGGCGGGGGGGGGTCGGGGTTGTCGTGTCGGTGCGGTGTCGGGTCGGGTTGTATGGTATTGCACTGTAGCGTATTGCACCGTACTGTACGGCGTTGCTTTGTATTGTATTTGTTGTGTTGCACTGAATGGTATCGTATTGTATTGTATTTTGTTGCATTGTACTGTATTGCGTTGTATGGTATTGTACTGTATCGTATTATATCGTATGGTATTGTACCGTATGGTATTGTATCATATGGTATTTTGTATTGTATTGTATACAATACAGGCTGAGAGAGTTGGGGTTGTTCAGCCTGGAGAAGAGAATACTCCGGGGAGACCTTATAGCCCCTTCCAGTATGTGAAGGGCGCCTACAGGAAAGCTGGGGAGGGACTTTTTACAGACGCATGTAGTGATAGGACAAGGGGTAATGGCTTCAAACTGGAAGGGGTTAGATTTAGAATAGATACTAGGAAGAAAATTTTCACTCTGAGGGTGGTGAGGTACTGGCACAGGTTGCCCAGAGAAGCTGTGTCTGCCCCATCCCTGGAGGTGTTCAAGGCCAGGCTGGATGGGGCTTGGAGCAACCTGGGCTGGTGGGAGGTGTCCCTGCCCATGGCAGGGGGGTTGGAACTGCGTGATCTTTAAGGTCCCTTCCAACCTAAACCATTCTATGATTCTGTGGTATTCTGTATTGGATGGTATTGTATTGTATCATATGGTATTTTGTATTGTATTGTATTACATTACATTATATTAAAATATAGAAATATTTCTATTTGTATACACAATATTATACGGTATTGTAATATATTATTTTATTTTAAAATATAGAAATATTTTCTATTAGTATGTTTTTAATGTTTTTTAACACGCTTAACAAATTAAGCATATTTTCACACAAGATAATGTTTAATGTGCAGTGTATTTTATATATTCATGGATAGAACGTATCTGCTTTATATTTAAGTATGTACATGTAACTAAAAATTACGTGGATGACTCCTGGCTGGCCCCCCGGGTCTCTGCAGAGCGCCCAGGCTCATGCTTGCCCTTCTGGTGGTCACTGGCCTCTCCCCGGGCCACCCCGGCAGCAAAAGCCCAGCTCTGCCCCTGCCGCGGGGCAGCCTCAGCATGGAAGGCTTTGATCTTACAGCCCTGTTAAATACATGTTTCATTTTCCCCCTGGCACTGGTGGTGTGGCGTGAGATTTCTGCCTTGACCTTCAGCTTTTTTCTTTATTTTTTTCCCCCTGGAGTTGATCTGCTGAAGCCCAATGTATCAGTAATTGCAATCTGCCACCAGTAGGCAGGGTGCGTTTGTGGGTTCCTGGCCTGGAGGCACTAGGTGGGTGATCTCCTCTAGTCCACTTACTACTATTTTGATACTTGATTAAAAAATATGTGCTTGGATGTTAGAAATGCTGATTGCTGCCACCAAAAAAAAAGCCCATTCCTGTTTTGGAGCCTCCAAACAGTTTTATATCAGACTCTGCCCAGCTGACACCATCCCATGGTGGAAAATTTACAGTTAAAGTCGTACTTGACCCAATAGTGAGATTCTCATAAGCCTTAATAGCTGCCCACTACAAAAACCTTATACATGTTTTACATATTATTTCTATAGAGGAAATGGGTTCAAATTATGCCAGGCGAGGTTTAGATTGGATATTAGGAAAAAAATTTTCACTGAAAGGGTTCTCAAACATTGGAATAGGCTGCCCAGGGAGGTGGTGGATTCGCCATCCCTGGAGGTGTTTAAAAAAAGGGCAGATGTAGTACTTGGAGACATGGTTTAGAACTGGTTTTGTCAGGTTAGGTTAATGGTTGGACTTGATGATCTTAAAGGTCCCTTCCAACCTCAACAATTCTATGATTCTATGATTCTATATATATTTTTACTCCATGTTCACCCTATTCAATGACAAAAAAAAAGTTTTGTGAACAGGGGAACAAGATTTTTGTTTTTATCTACTAATAGCCCATGTGTGTCCACTCTAGACCCAGTGTGATGGCATAAGCCATATTTTCACAGCAAAGCAAGCTCCTGCGAGAGGAGAAGCTGAGACACTGCAGTTGCAACAGTCTGAACAAACCGAGTTGGGTAAAACAGCAGCTATTCCAGCGGTTCATCGTTACAGAGATACACTCAAGAGACAAGAGACAAAAATAAAATAAGAAATTTGCATTGAATATTTATTTTGATAAACATTGTGTACTCCAAACAACTACGTGTTATTTCAGTTGTAAGCCACAATCTGTAGGAACCGACGTCCCAAGAGCTCTTGTCATCATAAACCAGACAGTCGATGCATTACCACGGTCTGTGGACATAGAGAGCTTTCAAGTGCAAAGCAGATTATCAGAAAAGACATATTGCCGACCTCCTTAACAACCTGGACAATGCTAAACTCCAGTAAAAATGCTTCATATGTCTGCAATTTAGTTGTCTTAGTGCCATTGTAATAAATTAATAGAAAATATATCTTTTTTTCATTGGAAAGTCTATAAGAAAATGTACAAACATCTAACTCCGAAAAAGGACCAGCTATTTCGGCGACAGGTAAAACAAGCATTTGAACAGAGGCAAAAAAACTCAAACATCCAAACAAACAAACAGACAGACAAACAAAATGCAATCAAAAAACCCCACTCTACCAATGGCAACTGTGTAGGCAAACACGGAAACATTCGCAGTAATAAACCCTACAAAGAGGACAACTGCAGCGTGTGCAGGGACTGTTAAAAGGATGGACAAAGGACAAGCAGTCAGGGAATTCACTAGTCAAAATGTGCACGTGCAGCTTCTAGAACAGTCAAAGATTAAAAAGTAATCATATGGCACAAAACGATTGCTGACTGGCGATGGTCCCAGGCTTTGTTCTGCCTCCGGAGCTGCACACCGGCTCTGTCCCTTAAAGGTCGACGGGAGCCCTTTGCATTTCATGGGAGCAGCTGCCCCTTACTGCGATGCTGTAGTACCCCTCTGGCTGACAGGCTGCAGGGATCCCATACTCCATATTCACGGCCTGAGACCTCTCTTAATAAGAACAAGATTTTTTTTAGGAAAAAAAACCCAAAACAAAACAGAAAAAGGTTTTCCTAGAGCCAAGTCTTATGATTTCACCCTGAGAATTCCCAAAATCATAAAATCAGAAGCTACACAAAGGCAGCACGCTCATAGAAGCTGAACAAACCAGTCTAGGGGATAGACCCACCTGGCATGGTCCTCCCAGGCATTCGCATGCTTACAGAGCGCAGGAGAAGGAAATGGCTGGTGGCCCAGAGCAGCAGCGAGCCACAGAGGGCAACCCCTGCCCCAGGGGTCGTACAAAGCCAAATCCCACACCAGCTACGTTCTGAGCCCAGCTCTCCTGCCCACTGTTTGCCAACTGCTCATGAAAGACATACTCCTGCTTTGGTCCATCTCTTGGAAGCAAGTGTGTTCCACTAACGCCGGTGCAATGATGTCAATAGAACTGCCTCAGGACAGCGAAGAGGTTTAGATAACCCACTCTAGGGGGTTATCTAGTCAGTACTCAAGGGACTTTTTTTCAGTCTATTTGCTCGACTTCAGGGATCTGGCTCTGTTTTGGCT
Source organism: Pluvialis apricaria (assembly GCA_017639485.1). Taxonomy (NCBI): domain Eukaryota; kingdom Metazoa; phylum Chordata; class Aves; order Charadriiformes; family Charadriidae; genus Pluvialis; species Pluvialis apricaria. The sequence goes on along the minus strand of CM030015.1, from coordinate 10,308,968 downwards.
ATCAGAGAATGTCAGCTAAACCATTGGTTAATCACGATCGAGACTGACTTTTTCAAGGAATAGTTTGTGAAATCCCCAAACCATCTAAAGACATCAGGGGAAAAAAAAAACAACCCCACCTTACCTGCCTTTTACAAGTGTTGCTCATCCATTCTGGAAATGGCACAAATGCCTAAAGAGCATTAATTAACAGACCCTTGTTGAGAAGCAAGGGAGGGAAAGCTTGGCCCTTCTTTTTTCTTTTTTTAAATACAATACACATGACATTCAGCAAGTTCAAGACTGAAAAGAACATTTCCAGTTTCAAAACCCAGGAGAGGCTTGAGGGGAACATAACCTATGGTACTACCTAAATTTTGCTCGTGGTTGCTTTGACTTTCAGAGCAATTGGTCTAAACCAGGCTTATAGAGATGATTGCTCTTTCATTCTAGCTGCAAGATAGCATTTTGGATACTGTGGAAAAAAAACCCAACTTAATTACATGAGTTCTAATTAAAACAGAGCAAAATGAATTAACCATCAGCAACTAGAATAATTTCTGTAGCAATGGGGACAGGCAGAGACAAGGTGGGGAAACAAATCCAGTTATTACTGGCAAAACTGACACTCTATGTGCTTTGAAAAGCTGTTCATCCTGGTTTATCCCCTCTTAGATTTCTTAGAGTAGCCACAGCCTCCAGAAATGCCTTCATGGCATTTCTGAGCAACAGACAGAAATATCACTGAATAGTGGAAGTGCTTACAACGTTTTACAAGATAACGTTTAATTTCGCAGCTTCGAGAGATGTCCCCGCAGGAGTCCTGATTCACGCTAATCTGCCTTCATTACCCAGATATTGCTTTGAAGAAGGGGGAGAGGAGGCACAAGATATCCAACTAGTGTATGGGGATTCCCACTCTTAATTCTTCAGCTACTTGGTAAGACCTCTGTCCCCTTCCATCCAGATCTCATGTAACTCTTCCAAGAGGACCAAGACACTCATGCGCTTAAGACAGGATCAGAAAGCAACGCGTGGCAGAGCAGCCTGATCCCACTCCCTCTGACCTTCCTGGAAAGGCAAGGGCTGCTCACCCTGTTTGAGGCTGAATAAGGTGAGTCCCAGTATTCCCAGTTAAAAACTGGATGCCTTGAACAGGATGCTTTCTTTGACTGTCTGCCGTAAACCCTCCAGACTGATCCTGAACATTATTCTACAGAGGGACTGTATGGGAAAGGCTGAGAAAATATATGTGCTAATTGACATTGCTTTCCTTCTAGCCTACAGCTGCTTGTTGAAGGAAAACCTCCTATTTGAGCAACCGCTATTAAAAACCCTTGATCCATAGGAGAAACGCAGTTTTCTGTGCAAGCAGAAAGATGCGGTTTATCAGTCTCTGTTGGCATCTTTCATCTTCTCCTTCTCTCTTCTCTTCCCCAACTATGTGCCGTGGGTTAGCATGTACAACACAGATCCCAAAGAGCTTGATCAAACATCATAAAAGCTTTAGGATAAATTCTTACTGTCCAGTTATGTTTCCCAGCATCTAGGGATTCATTCAAATACACTCCTTCTATATTAGATTTTCAACCAGCCTTTGAATTGGCATTCCGTGTTCAGTTACACCACGGAAAAAAAAAGTGTTTGGACAACTTAGGGGCTGGTAAAAACAATAATCCTCGATGGCCTTCAGACCCAGAACTCGCCCTTCGAGAGGCAGCACACAAGTTAGTCCGTCACAGGGGGTGCTGATAAAACCAGCACCTTGTAAAACAGGTCAGCCCTTGCTCAGTAACACGAGAGTCAACGTGGCATCGGCGAGCAAGTCAACCGGCGAGGAGCTGGTGATCACAGAACATGACGCTGGTCACAGAGGAAGGCTTTTCTGTCACATGTGGCCACTCTAGCTACATACAGTAAGATTTCTTTTTGAACAACAACAACAACAACAACAAAATGCTACACCTCCGGAGCAGGCTGGCAAGGTGCCTGCGGTGAGCAGTCAGTAGTCCGTCCCATGGGGGCAGTGCCGGCAGCCAGAAGGCAGAGCAGTGGATCCTCATAACTTCATTTTCTTCACCACAGGAATTGGCAGTGCTTGATAGATTTTAGCCGAGTCCTCATTAGTGACCAGCTTCACCCAGACGGGGCGGAAGCTGCCTTTGAAGCCGACAAAAGCCATTTTTTCTGCAAATCAGAGCAAATGTATTAGGAGTGTGTCGGGTCTGCACCAGAAAAACCCCCAATGGATGGATGGATGCAGGTGGACAAGAGCACACGTGTGTACACAAACATTTCCAATTATGCATTCTCCAGGTATTAAAGAAATACTTTCCTAATGAAGCTTAATTAAAATTCTATTTAATTGTTATATGCTTCCATTAATTAAGAATGTGTGATACATAGCAAAGGAGAAAGAGAGAAGGAAAAACCCTTCCTAGCAGGCAGCTTGAGCTATCAGTTGAAGCTATTATTATTTGCACGGTGGTTATACTCAAAACTCTTTCCTGTTTGGGGATGATGAGGGACAGGACAACAGACAAGACCTATGTTGGCGAGTATAACACACACACAAAAAAGAGGAAAGTGTGCCAAAAGCTCACAGTTAGAGCTGATCAAAGCAAGGTGCCCAATAGAGCAATATTCTAGTTCAATATGTGATACTTTGAAGTTGATATGCTTTGTGCCATCAAGTCGGAATTTTGTTTCAAGAGAAAACCAGCTAAAAATAAGTTCAGATAAGTAAAAAATCCTGTTTGGGGGCATTTAGTGGGAAAAAGAGAGTCCAATATTCCTATTGTTAAAATGCCTTTTTATTTAAAATGAATCTGGAAAATCAAACCCCCTGAATTCTTTACTTCTAAGAACAACTGCCAGAGCACTTTTTCCATCAACAGTATTAAACTGAGTGCTGTTACCCAAAGCTGCGGTGGATACAACCTCACTGAATAAATAAATGACTGCTCCCAGGATGTCTGAGCACATGCTGATAGAAACAAGCAAGGCAAAGTTTAGAAGAAGGAAAAAAGGTCCCTTTACTGGAGTCATGGGAGGGGAATATATCAAAGGGGTTTAGAATTGCATTTTTAAAAAATGGTTACCTTTTAACCTAAAACCTTCTTCCGCTCCAAGTTTCTCCAGTACTTTAGTCCATGGTCCTCTTGAAATGAATCTTCCTTTAGATGTCACCAGCACTATGGAGCTGAAGGAAACAAAGCCATTTATAAACAGATGAAGAGTCATAATACATTCCTTGCTTGTCTGTAGTGAGGACTGGTAACTCTGTCTCTGTGACTCAAAGACACCCATGAACTACAGTGGTTTCTGCTTTAATGGCTTTTGTCAATGCTTTCCAACAGCTTAGTCATATATTCACTTTTCCAATCATGTAAAACCTAGTAGGAAGCCGACAGAAGTCACCTTTTTTTTTTTTTAACACTGTTTTCTAGAATGATTTAAGTGTTTTCAACCAGCAGTTCCATCTTCCTTTGCTCAGAGAGGAACACACTCTCCCTGGGATGCTCTGTGCAAGTCTCAAACAATTTATTGTTCTTACATCATTAGGAGGCTAAAGCCTGAAGAAATGCAATTTTTTGAGATTTTTGCTGTCCTGATGCTTTTCCTTCATTCTCATTGTGCTTTTGCTTAAAAACTGTATTATTATTATTGTTGTTGTTATTATTTATTATTATTATTGCCTTACTTGCATGTACTATATTTCACCTCAAAATTCTCAGGGTCTTCTACAAATGCTAAGTGATAAACAGAAGACATGAAGTAAGTGCGTTAAGCTAATGCAAATCTGTGAATGCTTGGGTGAAAGTCGGTGACTGCCTAGGCTTCATTCTAAAAGGGTAGCATAAAAACCCAAATTAAACACCAGGAGATAAACTTATAGTGAGAATTGTCCACAGAGAAGCATGATAACCTCCTTACTTCCTACCAGATGCACAAACACCTCCAATGGTTATCTCAGAGCGTACGGAGGAAGAGCTCTGCTCCAGTGAGCTCAGTGGAAGTCTTGCTATTAAGCTCAGCAGGGCTGGGATATCAGCCTTGTTCAGCTCCTAATTAAAGCTGCATCATGGAGTAATTGAGTAAACGCCTAGATTAAATTATTTTGTTCCACATTGCAGGGTTTCCATGAATGAAACTTCCCTGACTTGAACAGCATTTGCCATCTTGCAGACTGAGAGCCTTGCTGGGTTGGTCTCCCTGCAGCGCGGTGGACACAAGTTTCTAAAATTAATTAGCAACAGCTCCTGCAGAGCTCCAGCCCAGAGCTACTGAGTGCAGCTCTTACATCTTAACACCTCAGCTGGAACTGGAACTGTTCAGGGGAAAATAGCAACGAGTGGTGGCAGAGGGACAACAGAAGCAAAAGAGTTAAGAGTCATCATGACTTTTCCTAGAATAAACCTGAGGTGTTAAAATACTCCAGTGCTTACGAGAGTGGACTGAGCTGGCGGGCTGGTTTTGAGTACTTTGTGAATGCTGAATCACCTCTTTTTCTTCCTTCGGTTCACTAAAATCATTACTTTCTATTAAGCCTTTCGTGCTATGGAATTTTAAAATAAATTCACCAGATGTTTTGTTTTCTTATCCCTGGGAAACTCATCAGAAAAGTGGATTTATTTAAAAAAAAAAAAGACTTTGGCCTGCAGAGAGTATCTTAAATGAACAAAGAGGCTTGTCCTTGCTAGAAACACGTCTTCTTGCATCCCCAAATCCATAAACCTAAATCTGTTCTAGTGGCCTTTTCACGAGAGGCTGGCGAGGCTGCTGGGGCCCCTTCCCCTCCCTTCGCACCATCTTTCTGCACAGTCCATGCTCTGCATCACAGTGGGGAAAGGGGACAAGAAGCTGCTGGCTCTATGGTCCCACCATCTGCACTGTGTCCACATCCGACACTGAACACTTTCACCCAGCAAATGGATGAAAGATGTCTCATGGCTGGAGCTGAAGCCCTTGCCTGACCAGATTGGGACGGCTTGCAGGGGATGGGATGGGAAAACATTTGATGGAAGAAGGACAATAATTTGGGGGTTCAATCATTGCAAAGACACATTTGAGTGAGACCTGAAAGGTGCTGATCATGTTCGGTCAACTTCCAGTCCTGATCCTAAACCTAATTCTAATCCTAATCCAGTGCCAACACTAGTCCAGAGAAGACAATGAGGCTCAGAAAGACTTAAATACAACTAATAGTCTAATTAGGATTCAATTCTCTAAAGTAAGAAAGAATCCAGGAGCTGGATTTAGCCAGGATTGAGACTGGTTTTTTTGCAAAAGAGGATGGTGGCGTGTCTGAAAAGTTGTCTTATTTTTTTTATGAAAGGAAAGTGAGCAACTATCACACTTCTCTGCAGTGACTACTCGATGTGTTTTTTGCAACCTTCAGAATTATTTAAGACAGTAGAAACACACCTGTAGGAACCTGCATGGCACCCTGTTGAAACTTCCCCCAAATCTCTAAAATAAATGCCAGAACAATATCCTGTTGATCTGCCTACCGTTATTTTGAATGATTCCTCGACAAAGCAATCATATTTATATGAAATGTTACATACCAGATTTCAAATCAAAACAGATTTAATAACAATGCAATATATTCATTTCCCAATAGCACTCCACAAACTAATATGGGAACAACCCCTTTGGTTAAAGGGTTTCTGATGTTGTTCCCAATCCTACTCCAGTCGATGAACCCGCTGTACTCCAGGATGCAGGAACATGTATTGGCTACTTACCACCCACTTGCAAAACTCTGCTTTTCTGGCTGCCCATACTTCAAAAATAAAAGCAACCAGCCCTTAGGTCTGGGCAGTGAACATGTGCAGAGAGGAATGTATTTTATTAGTGGAATTTTCTGCGATTTGAGAGAGTATGCAGGCAATAGAAAAACGTAAAGTGTGCACATCTGTACTGATGAGTGCTGAGAGTTTATTTGTGAATTTAAGTCTGCAGTTTGTCTGTAACCCACAACATAAATGTAGATCTGCAGTTTATTAATCAAATGTAGCTCTGCAGTTTATCTGGGGCTCGATCAGTTCCTAAATCACAGAGTCTGCATCCTTCTGCTGCCTGCACGTCCTGCTCACGTTTGGACTCTCTGGGAGTTGGCAGGTACAAAAGCACATTGTTAGCCAGGCTGTCTGGCCCATGTTGGGTGAGAAAAACCAGGAGAAAGGTGAGTGTTCTACAGCATTCTTGTACATTGCACCTCAGTAACACCAGATTATTTACTCACTGATCTTTGATGTTGTTGACATAATTTTCTATCTGTGCTGGGATTCCTTGTAGAATTGAGTTTTTGAATGTTACTCGATCAACGACTTTTCCGTGATGTCCATCAATCACAACCAGTTGGATACCCTCATCAGTGAGGAAAAACCTGACACCGTCAACCTGTGCGGGGTGGAAAACATTCTTGATCAATCACAGTAACACAACTGCAAACAACCACCTGGAAGAAGCACTGATAGCGTTGAGCCACAGGGCTGCTCTGTCTATCAAACGGCAGAAATCCAGACCTCTGAGGTCAAGCTGTCCTGCATTTTTGCTAATATGGGAAAGTTACAGCTTTTTTTTTTTTTTTCCAAAATACAAAGCAAAAGTGACTGGAATCCACGGTAACATTGTAAGCAAGTTTTCCATAAAAATGAAGCAAGCGTCTTAGAATTTTGTCCCATAAAGTTCACTGAGAGGACCTGCTCACCTCAATGTATGCAAAGTCATCCTTTAGGTGGAAGTACTGTTTCTTATAAGTTTCTATTTTCACTTCTAGTAGGTGGTCCTTGGTCTTCTGTTTAAAAAAAAAAAAAAGGAGAGAAAAGTTTTTCTAGTGAGAATGTCCATTACCTGAACGCTGCATTTCCAGAAAGCATTTAAAACCTTGCAATTCAATCAACAAGAAAGCTACATAATAAGCACTGACTTGCCAAATTACATTGCTAATGAGACTGGGCACAATGGTAACCTCTCTGCTCATCCTCTCAGCATTTAAATTGTTTCGCCAAATGGCAGAGTATAAGTGACTCTCACTTTGCAGAGCTGACACATAATCCTCTGAGGCTTTGCTGTGCATTCCCGCTTCTAGGGTGATGAGTGAAAAAAAACCCAAAACAGACAAATATCCCCCTCCCTCCCCCAGAACCAGATTGAATTGGATATAGGAGACTGCTGTACAAAATCCTTTATACGAACAAGACACTCAGCTATGCATTCCTTCTCTGACACTGCTGTTATAGCCTGGAGGAGCTGGAGGCCAGGCAAGAAACCTTCTGTCTCTCCAGAATCACATTCCCTGGGCCAACCTGTCTTCCAGCTCATCACTTTTCACCTTGTGCTCTTAAGCACAGAACTTCACAACGGAGCCCCAAAAGACTAAGTATCCAACTTCAAATGAAGTCTTGGGTGTCCTTTGAGGACTTGTGCTCTCTACATGTGCAAGAATCTGTTTCATACCATTTCACATACCTGAACCGTTTCAGCACAGGATATACTGAACCTGGTACAAAGTCTCTCTATGTCTGTGGGCACTGTATGTGCCAGAACTACAGATTTACGCTGGCAATAATTCTGTGATAAGAAATCAACTACTTTACCAGTTGTGCACTAGAGAGCTTCTTGGGCATTGGCACCTCTACTATTGGAGTCTCAATGTACTTGGGATAGGCCATGGCTTCACAGTCGCTGACGCCAGCCGTCTTTGGGATCACAGCTTTGATCCTTATTCGTTCACAGCCTTTGACAGAGCAGAAAGCAAACTTCTCCTTCTCATTTTGAGCTTTGAGTTTCAGAAAGAGCAGCCTGCAGGCAGGGGAAAAGAATGAACAGCACCTTTGAGACTTCTGTGCAAAAAATTACGAACTCCCAGTTTTGGTGGACGCCTTCCTAATGTTTTGCAATAGTGTGCGTTGCAAACCCTCAGTGCCCATGTCTGCATTTTATAGTGCTCAACATACCACATGCAAATAAAAGGGACACACAGCTCAGAAATAGTTTGGGGAGGTCAGGAGACTTAAGACAAAGCAATTAGATAATGCTTGAACTCTCTTTGAGCTCTATTTTATAATGATACATTTAGTTAGAAATACATGGTTTGTATTTTAGGTCTCTCTTTCCCATTATTTTAATTCTTTAAAAGAAGATAACAGGCGTTACGCTCTTAGTTCCTGTGCATCCCCGTCTTGGTGTTTACAAATGGTTGCTGTTCAAAACAAAAAGAGTTGGGTGTGTCTCCAGCTCAGTTTCATGCTCTGCACTTTGCTTTTGTCTTTTTTTCTAATTTGTATTCACTTGGCAAAGCGTTCCCTAGAGTAACTGGCAGAGCAGCAGAGGCTATGGATGACTGACAGCCGTGGGAGTCCCAAGAAAATTAAATGCTGGTCACATTCCCAGAAAGACTTTCTGGTTTTGTTGTCATCCCCGCTAAGGGCATTAACCAAATGGCTCACGATTCCAGAAGCTTTCTCAAAGCAATGTCCAAATCGGCAAGACCTGCTTCCTTACCCAGTCTCCTCATCCCAGTAGTAGTATCCTTTGCTAGGATATCTATGCTCCAGTTTCTCCATTTGAGAGGTTCTATAGAAGGTTCCAGTTTTGTATGTTTTTTTCAAGAGACGATTGTGGATGTCTGAGAGAATGGAAAATGTCGTCCCTTTAGGATAGCAAAACCCTATTTGGATCCAGTCGTTCCTAAAAATAGCAAAGACCCACATTATAACAAATCAACACATGACTATTATTTTCCTGGGCATGCTAGAAGCCAAACTAAATAATTCACTCTGAAATGTAACTTAATTTTTTCCTGGCTGGTTAAAATTTTAATGGTGTGGGATGAATCAATGCAATGTAATTGAGACATAAGAACCATGGGTTAGTTAAGCAATGTGGGTCAGATCTGCTCCTGACTTCTCCACCTGTGACTTCCATTCACCAGGAATGAATTAGCTCTAGGCTTCTAAAAATGAACCATGTTATCTTGCAGGGCTTCCCAGGGGAGGAAACAGGAATTTGAGAGGTCAAATGGAAAGATAGTGAACTCAGTGGACTTCCTGGAACAAGCATGTTCATTCTGGAAGAGCTCGTAAGGGGATGACCTCACCCATTAAAAATGTGCAGTTACATTATTGGGCTGGAATGTTGGAATTCGGTTGGATCACTCACTTGTTGAAGTTGATGAGCCATATGGCCAGCTCTTCAGGGGCTGTCTTGTCCCAGTGGATGGTGTAGCCTTTCCTCAGAGTTATGACTGGCTGATACTGCTGGTAATGAGTGCTCTTGCTCAAAGCCCCTTCCAAGTAGAGTGGGTGATTGTGGTAGTCATTTTTTATTATTTTCATTTTCAGGTTGGCTGGCTTGTAGGCTTGGATGTATATCTAGATGGAAAAAAAAAGATCATTGAGAGTTTAATGAATGACAGTAAAACATTAAAGGCACGGCTACCCAATAGACATGAATTGCTGCGAGGCCCGTGACTTCAACAGTGACCTGTATGCTGTACACTTATGTTCAATTTCTTAGGCTTCCTTTTCAATAAAATAAACTGTTTCCAGAAAAAAAGAAGGATCATTTCCTCATCCCCTGAGTTCAAGAGTATATTCCGGTCAAGGCTTCAAAGAGGCCTGCATTAGGGCTGAAGTATTTCACAGCATTAGCAGCAACCCGCAGCAGTGGGACAGTATCTACCTCAGGCATTTGACTCCTACTGAACAAGGACCCTTCTGTCTGGATTTCAGAAGCAGGAAAACCAGATCAGTGGTTTCAAATTGGCTTTAGTGGCACTACGTGGAAAAAAACCCCAACAGTTGCAACACCTGAGACAAAAACAGGCGCTACTCATCAGAGAAAAGTGAGGACTCTCTGAAGGCAGCAGCACTCGGAGCGCGTGTGGTAGGAAGACTGGTTTGGTGGTTACACAACAGGATGAAAGATCATGAGAGCTGAAGTCTAATTTTGACTCCTCAGCACATTTCCCATAACACTGTGGGCGACACTTCCCTCCATAAATCAAGGAAAAATAAGTAGCCGACAGCCCATAGATTTATGAATATTAATCTGTTAATGCTCATGGAGCTCTTAGGGGACTTCAGGCAGAAGCTGTTAGAGCTGTTAACAGTCAAGGCCAAAGTATCTGAAAATGTACCACAGTATCCTTGTGCTCAAATCCACCTGTGCAGACATGCAGATAAATAAACCCTAAGCACCCTGAAGAAAGTCCATTTCTAAAGGTCAAGCTTTACAGTCCCAAGAAATTTAACATAAAATAAAGCGATAACGATACTGCAAGGTAAGCAGCTTTACCTGTGCAAAGTGTCCACTGCAGATGGAACCTCTCCAGTCAGGCACGTCAATGCAGTCAGGGTGCTTGATTAACCAGTTATCTTCTTTTATCAGGTATGAGCCTGGATATTCTGACACAGAGCCGTCTACATCATGAAAAACTGATGTTTTATCACCATCCATATCCAGATCATTGAACCAGGGTCCAGGTTCTCCAAAGAAGACCCTTGAGGTAATCTAAACAAAACAGTGAAACACAATTAGATCTCCAGAAATGAATTAATTAATTACAGTACAGAGTGGCTCTGGTCTCTAGAGTGGCTCAAAGGATTCATTTTCTGACTTTATTTGGTACTGGAAAGTAGCTTGGACAGGAAATAGTGTTGGGTTTGTGGGTCAACTTCTGCACGAGGAAATCTGTGTATGCACTAACATCACCATTCTTCAAATGGCCACAGATTTTGGCTGCTCAGCTTGACACCTTGTAGGCTTGATGTTCAGCAGCTCTGAGGCCCCCTGACTCCAGACGAATTCTGGGGTTGCAGGTCCTCTGAGATAGCAGTTATGTGGTAATAAAACTATGAGCTTCTGAAACTGACTGTCCAAAGATGGAAGCACCAGAATCATTTTCAGCTGAGCTGAAATTAGTTAGTTGGCAGGAGCATCAGTGCCATTTGGTATAGGCGCGTTAGGATTGCCTCTGCCTGCACACTGCCTCTTCGTTAAGCCTGAAGTTGGTGTAGAGCTGGGTCACACGCTTAAAAGGTGTGATTGGTTTATCAGACAGAGCAGCCACAGATTTCCCTGCTGACCCTGGGGGAAAGGCTAAAACAACCAGAATTTCAGCCTCAGCTGTGAGAAGGTTTGTTTTAAAATTCTGGAGGAAGGTTCAGGAGACATGGTGATTTCACTAGAGCCACTTCACTCAATGTCTGCTAATATATTTTTAAGGTTCCAAAGCCACATAAAGTCACACTGATGCTGGGAACAATCAGCGACCTCCCCTGGGAAATGACTGCTCAGGCAACTTTGGACTGATATTTTTATCCAGCATAAATAAACGTCATGTCACCAGCCTGCTAGTGCAATGTGAGAGAGTGACCGACCAACACGTTTAGGGGAATTTTTGCCTTCCCCATCCCATTTGGCACAAGGATCACTCGTCAGCACTTTTCCTGACATGCGAGCAAGTCTGCTAATTTTTTGAAAGTTAAGCAACCCGAATCATTTCAGTCCCCACCACTTTATTTATTTATTTGTTTGTAATGTTTGGAAGTTGGATTTAACAGCTGCTAGAGGTGAACCTCAGCAAACCAGTTAGCACATTTGTGTGCAAACAAATACAAAAATAACTCAGCACAGGCCCCAGGACAGGTTCAGACCAGCACCCAGAAGTTCATACTGTAATTCAAAGTTTGGCAGACCCTTTTTGGCTGGGCTCTGCTCTCATTTGTGTCTGCAGACCTGGAGTCCATGGAATTACCCTGGTGTGCATGGCTGCAGAATTACCCTGCATCGGCTCAGTTTCACTGGCTGTTTCCCAAAATCAGTATTTTCTGCTTCTAGGTGAGTTAGACCTTCCACAACAGACTTCCCTCTGTTATATATTATATATTATACTGCTATTGAAAATAAGGGGGCAGATTCTTCTCCCTATTTCAACAGTTTCTGAGACACACAGAAATGGAAATGATTTCCACTTGAATGTCACTGTTGTTTCGAAACTGATGCCTGCTTCTGGTTTGCTGCAAACCTGTCAGAGAATTGGATTTTCTTGTTATTTCTCCCACCCAATTCTCAATTTCTCAGTTGCCGCCCTCTTTGTTAAACTCCAGGCAAAGACAGTGGGCAACCTCCTGAAGATGTCGTGTTTTCTCCTAAAGGCTGCTGCACTCTTTTTGCCCACAAGCCCATTTCCAAGCCAACTGGAAAAGGCCTTTCTGAGAAGGGTAACTCACAGGGACATCTTCAAAATGAATGTCGGTGACGTTGTTGTTGGGGCAACTCTGCCAGGCGTTATTGAGCCGGAAGGCCAGAGCACTCGTGTGCCGGCCGTCCAGGGCAGCGAATTTGCGGAAGGTGCAGTTCTGGACGTTGATCGGTCCATCGTAGAACTGAATCCCTCGAATGGGAAAATCCCTAAAACACATTTGGAGGAGATAGAGAGACTTGGTCACGACACATTAGCATGAGGATGAGAATGTATTCTAGACACGTACAGTCCCACAGCACTTGTTTCTCAGCCGCTTTCATTTCTCGCAGCCCTTAAGATGACTCCTGAGCTCATGTTTTGGAAAAGAAGGGATTTCCCTCCTTTTTAGGTCCATGAAGTCCTCTTATCCTTGCAAGTTCAGCTCAAGTTCTCTCGTGTCTGAACAGATCATCTTTATTTGGTCTGTGCTCCTCGAGGGAAGGATCTTACAGCAATGCCAAAGCATTGACCGAATGAATCCATGTTTGCCATCAGAAATGAGTTCTGCAGCAGTGAAACCTGAAACTCATCAGAGCCGTGCAGACTCCTTGGGCCGAGTAACGGCAGGGCTAAAAGAAGTCCCACCACATCTTTCAAAGGAACTTGGAGAGAAACAGTGCAACTCAGCTGCAATAAAAAATGGATTTGAAAACAAGGAAAGGTCTTACAATTTATAGGGTTGAAAAGAGGTGAAGGAGCAGACTAATGAAGCTTTATTAACAACCTTTCCTGATGTCATTTGCAAGGTAAAGATGACACCATTTTTCACAGTAAGTGAATGAGAGGCTTAAACTTCTTAACAGGCCAAGATAAGATGTTTCAAATTTCACTTATGATAAATAAATTGCATCCCTTCCTCATATGAATGGTTCCCCTTAGACAAGGCTTGCCTGCTTCTATGCATCTGTTCTGTCCCTTCGAGCTTCTGCACACAACACCCCAGATGAGATATGCCCACATATATGTACGTAAATGATATTAGAGAGTCGTAGCAGATTGGGTTTTCATTATTACTATAGTTAATAATAAGCCTCCTGTATCGCTACCGACAAGCAAAGTTGAGCTGTATAATATGACAGAAAAAAATCAGCTGAGCTGTTCGTTCACTGTAGAGCTGCTGTCAGGATAACTATGTTTTTAGGAATAACAACAAAACATTATTGCACTTCCAAACCAATTTGTAAGACTAAAGTCTAGGAAGAGGCCACACACGAAGTTCACTGGCCATTTCAAAAACTATTTGACAAAGGCATCAAATTCCTGTAGCACAGCAGCAATAGTAACAGCAGCTCTGAGGACATCGGTGGCCACATCTGGGCCAGTCCAAGCCCAGGGGAGAGCTTCTATGAGCTTTCCTGGCAGCTGACCTGCATGGAGACTGCCACATTGCTCAACCATTGCTGACCACATATGCAGAAGTGTCCAGGTAGCACACAGTCCTCATGCTGTCTTCTCGACTCTGTTTGCAAAGGGGAGGGGGAAGGAAAGAGGGGATTGATGCTGTCTTGGCAGCCTGCAAGTATGTACCTGCCAGCAGCAGCTGCACAGTGAGGACCTTGGGATCGGGAGACACGAAACCAAATCCTTTCTATGTAATGGTTATTAAACCGAACAGCGCTGAAGGAACCACACTGGGCTGGAGTTTGCACAGAGAGTGGAAACAGACAGTGCTTTGATGTGCTGAGCTGAACTTACGGGCCGATGGGCAGCGTCCTTCCTCTGTGATCCAGACCTCCAGGTCCCCAGATCTCATTGTCCATCGTCTCAGTGCCCAGGTTTCCGCTCTCTCCAACAAAGAGGCTGTTCTTGATTTCTTGCTTTGAGCCGTCATCATGAGGGAAAGTCCCACCACTGAGAAGGAAGGGCTGGAGGTGAAGGGGCTGCTCACAGCCATCCCCACCAGCTGTGCCCCAGGCTGCAGCACAGCCACCGCCACACTTACCTTGCCAAGGTCAAGCCAATGCCATTGTCAGCAAACCTGCAAAGAGAAGAGGGATGCTTCAGAGAAAGTTTGGTTTTGCTTTGTTTTATCATATCATGTCAGACTAAAATAACCAAACCAATGAGATGGAGGGCAGCAGGGTTTAATTACTGAACAGTGCCAATGGGGAGGCTCAGGCTTCTCCATTTTTTTTCCTTGTTGAGTTTTGGAAGATCTTTTTTTGACACATCTTGCAGTATATGCAACTCATGTGAAGCAGCAGACGTGCACCTGATTGCTCCGAGCCGAGGTTAAGCTGGTGATTACTGGGCATAGTTTACTTGTCTGATAAAGCTTTTTCCCTGTGTCTAATGACCACACTCTTTTCACTGTTAGGTAAAAAGTTCATACTTATCTCTCACTCTAACTAGCTTTTATTATTTAACAGCGCTTTGCCTTATGCATACCTCTGTGCTCCCCTGCGTTCATGTATCACATACTGCTTCCATGAAATAACTTTACAAGAGGAACTGTTATTAAAACAGAGAAGCTTGGCTCCTCTTTCATGCACAGGAAGATCGAAGTCAGATCTTTCATATTAAATAAAAAATAAAAAAAAAAAGGATTAAAATGTCTTTACATTTTGTTGAAATTCCAAAGCTTTTAGATGAGATAAATCACAACTGTTGGTCCATGACTCCTGCTTGTAGGAAGACTACAATTAATATGATAGCATGAGTAAGTCTCGATGGTATCTTCACATCGGTGTCACTCTTAACACGTCTGTCTCTGATCTCAGCAAAAAAAAACGAGTGGAGAGCCCGCAGCGGAGTGAAACCCAGCTTTGTCCTGCTTCTGTCTGTAGGTGGCAGCCCTCCACACGCTATCGCCTCCCTTTCCCTTTCTCCAGCCCCATGATCAGATCGCACACCATAGTTATATACTGCATGCCACATTACCATTTGTTTTGTTAATATAATACATAAGTCTTTCTGTAGCAACAGAAAAGGAAATTACTGTGGCTATAAAGACAATTACAGTTTCATGACTGCTTCCTCGAATTCGCATACACTCATACGTTTGCTGCTGGAAGCTGATAAAGTACTCGGTCTTTCAGCAACGTCCATACGCTGCATTTGCGCCATAACCAATGCAAATGTGTCAATGACATGAATGTGACCTGCCAAGACAACTCTTGCTGGCCATGGAGTGCGCTAGATACTTCTGGGTCATAAGTTCATAAGAAGAACAAACTGCTTCGGTATTACTCGGTATTCCGTTTATGACTGTTCTGGTACAGTCTCATCCTCGCCAACCTTACCGGTCGCTAGAGCCAGCTTATACCACCGGGTGCTTTAAGAGGTTTGGGTCACTCGAAGGTAAGGCAGCTCTGGTCAGGAACTGGACACCAGATAACGGTGTGACAGCTATTCCTACTGGAGTTATCACAATATGCCTCCTAAAGTAGCTTTTTCCTTTTTCTCCTCTTTCTTCATTGAGGTTGATATCAAGAGCCTGGCTCAGCAAAAGAAACTGTAGAAGATCATCTGTTTTTGAGTGCAAAACAAATATCTGTCCTGACCAGTGCAGGAAACGGTCTTCAAAGAGCACAAGACGCACTTGCCCAGTCTCTCCCCCTTGCTGGTATGATGCATAGTTTTATGTCTGCTTCGTCAGTACTTGCTTATTCAGCATAACAGCGAACCACATAAAACCGATCTGTGACCAGGCTTAGCCACGGAAGGTGGTGGATTTTGTTGCTTTCTTTTCAAAGCACCTCGTTTTTCATGTAAAAAGTTAGGGTTTATTTTTAGTTATTTGCATCTGTGTGTCTATATCTCTGTGCGTGTATGTGATCATTTTTGAATGCTGGTTAGCATCACACAGAGAAACAATATCTGAGGGATCTTCAGTTCAGACAAAGCAGGTTTTGTTTGTGTAAAATAATGCCTGTGTTTACTTAACGTTTCATCTTTATTTCAATCTTGGCCATAGGGAAGGTGCAAAGCAATATAAATAGTCTGAACCACAGCTATGCTCGCCATAAACACCATGCTGAACTCCGAGAGTTGAAATAAGGCAAAACTCACTGGCAGTTGTCCAGCCACACATCTCCACCCCGCAGCCAGGCCCCGTGATCCTGATTCTTGTAGGCAATAAAGCGCTCAATTATTGCAGGTTCCCTGGGCTTCAAAGGATCAGCGTCTTTGTGTGGGCTGTATCTGCAACCAGAAGGAGAGAAGAAAGGTTGGCGAGGGAAGGTAGCCTTGCTTGGTGCATGGCCCTGCAAAACATCTGGTTTCTGCTAACGCAGGAACATCTTTGGGACAACAGTCCATCCAAGTAGCGTGTCTCGTCAAGCAGCGATGGCCAGACCCAACTGCCAGGGAAGGACGGTCCAGGCGAGGCAGTTGTAAACACCCACTCCAAGTTTCCTTTCACCTTTCCATTATTGTATTGCTGATATACTGCTGAAAGCATGGAAAGTTTATTATTGCTCCCAAAAGTCTGAGGCATTTTTTAATCCCTTACTGTTATCCTTTAGCATATTCCTGTTATGTTGATAAATATCCTTTTGTTTTCCCTTTTGAGCATTCTTATCTCCTAACCTTGGCTATACTGTGGCAATGAGTACCACTGCCAAATTTTCCTTGCTGTGGAAAGGAATGAAAACATCTCAGAGAGGGGCTGAGACTATGTCCTTTACTATTCCCACTATACATTACCCAGGACACACGTACAAGATTTATTAACTCTGAAGTTCTCAAGTATGATGAAATATTGGCCAGATGCAGGAAAAAAGCAGACACAAGTGGGAACTGCAGCAACGTGTGCCCTCAGCTGCTGCCTGTCGGCCACTGCTCAAACCACAGGACCTGAGCAAGGATCTGGCTCGCTAGGGTGATGCTGAGCTCGGCTGCCATTTACCCGGTCCTGAGGCACAGCTCTCCCTTTTGCTGCAGAAGGAGCATCTTCCATCATACTACACAGCTTACAAAACCTGACAGATGAGTATCCAACTCAGTGCCAGCAACGGATGGTCCAGAGATTAAAATTCATGCCTCAACAATGAGTAGCGAGGCCAAGCTGTCAAATCGCTAACAGATATTCAATAGCGCTTTGCTTTGCTTAATAAGCCATCATATCAATCTAAAACTGAGCGTCAGGCTGCTAGGATTCCAGTAAATGAATATTGCTTTGGCAGCTTCATCACTGTGCATTTGCTTTCAGAGAGAGATTTAGTATCGGCCCCTGTGAATTCCCCAGACATCGTTAAATACAGATATTTTGAGATAGATTCCAGTTTCATTCACATCCATGTGTAACTGGAGAAACACTACAGAGCACAGAATTTGGCCCAGATATTTAATGCTGTAACAGAATGCAAAATAATCTCTCCAACCCTGTAACTGCCCAGCCTACCTCAAAGTTTGCCCCAGCCAGTCCAGCTATAATCATTTATTCAGTCTTTCAGTCTTGACACATGAAAAGTGGAAAATGGTATAAATAATGTGATCTGAGCCTGTGCTGGTGGGTAATCCCCGAGCACAAACATGACTGCATTATGAATTGCTTGGCTTCCAGGGGTCATTCCTGCCCTTGTATGGCAAGGGACAAATTGCCTTTTGTAATCACTTACTGCGCCTGTGACAGCAGGCAGTTTCCCAAGGCACGTGTTCAAGCTATATGGTTTTCCATATGTTGCTATATGGCAGCACCAGGCTCCCAAGAGAATTTGGAGGTACTTGCAGAGCAGGCTGCTCTTAATAAGTTATTTTTTTTAGCAGTTACTTTTATCATTGAATTAACCATTTCAATTAATTGATCATTAAAATAATGCAAGTAATATTCACTTTTGAACATCTTTTAGCATCAGCTGCTAGGCAGGGCACTGGGGTGATGTGGATCACAGGATAACTGATAGCTGAGCTGCTGGCTGGGTTCCCCTGGGGAGGTGGACCGATCCCACCCCTGCAATACTGGTCCTGTGCATGACTACAGCAATCTGGGTAACCCATGCCCCAGAGACGGAAAGGAGAATAGGAAAAAAATTGTCATTTTCCCCTGCTGAGCAGAGGTTTTCAGCAGGTTTCTCTTCCCTACGTGGTTTCTTCTGTCAAGAAACCCAGTTGGGGGGAAATGCAGGTTGGGTGCAACTGGAGGCAATTGGTCTGTCAGGAAAGAAAACTATGAAACTTGGAAATATTTAAGTCCCTTTCTCTCCCTGGGGTGGGTAACTAAGTTAACAGCCAGACTCAACCTCTAAAGAGATAAAAGGGTGCAAGGGCGGTCCTTACGCTACTACACTTTGCCCACCAGAAGCCCTCAGCTTACATCAGCCTCCACGCTGGGGTCAGTTTTGGGGAAAGAGTGGGGATTCTCAGAAGCCACCAGACCATGGTAGGTCTGCCAATACGAGACACTATCTAGAGAGGTTTCCGGTATTTCTAAATGACTCCATTATGCCACACAGAGGCTGTGCATGGTAGCAGCCATGAAGGGTCACTCTGTATATTTAATTGTAATTATTATTGCAGTGTCAGATCTGGAACTAGAAAGAAGTTTGAAATCAAAGTGTGAGCTCCATCGCATAAACTCTCCCTGTTCAAGCAGGTCCTAAATGAATGAATCAACAGCATTCCCAGGAAATACTTTAATTTCTTATTCCTGGGAAATTCTTGCAGCAAGTTTTGCCCAGTGGGGCTGCTGACCAGACAGCATCTAATTTTCTTGCTTTATATACAAAAAATAAGAAGTCAACGGAACACCTTAGAGCAGATGTAACATCCATGCCAGCTCGGCTCAGAGCTAAACAGCAAGGACAAAACCAGAAGAGTGCAGGTGCTGGGTGTCCCTTAGGGAGGGGAACGGAGAAGATGAAGTTAGGAAGTTCTAAATCTAAGTGAAGACCTTGCCTCAATAAGGGCCACCCCAAAGGGATTGCAATGATTCTTGTCAGCTTCCTTGGGGGCAATTTCATAGCTTTCAGTCAGTGCTATAGAGTAGTCCTTTTCCAAAACAAACTGTGCAAAACACTTTACCTCCCAGAAATCAGTGTCAGGATAGGTCTTTTGTCCTTGGCTGAGGCTGGAGTGGTTTTGACCCCATTATCAATGATCATTCCAGCCTAAAAGAAAAGAGAAATGTAGTATTATGGTATATTTATATATTCCACAGTTCTTTGCATCTCCAGGCTCTGCCTCCAATTGTTATAAGCCCAAGTCACTGGCACGATCCTAAAAACTGCTTCTTTTAGTAGCATGTGAAACAGAGGGCGCCCAGGACTATCCAGACTTGCATATACCCCCCCCCCCCCAAAAAAAAATTGCCATAGATTTCCAGAAACTGCATCTCTCTTGTAACTGCATGTATCCCCATACACATAAACACCCTGCCAGAGTGTAAAGCACTCAGTGACAGTAACACACAGCCCCACAGCACGGCATGCTAAGGGTAAATAAGTAAAGAGAAGGCGATTAGACACAGCGGCCCGTATTTATCCCTCTAGAAGCTGTTCAGTTAATTGCTAACATTGGCAGTTGAGGTCTATAATTAGACAAGCTGCCAATAGATGCTCCTGGAGGCATTTTAGGAGTGCAGAAGCAGAGAAGCAGCCTGAGCAGAGGGAAGAGCCTCTCTGAATGCCCAAGAGCCAAGGGAAGCGGGTGCTGGCTGACTGCGAGAGCTCCCACGCCAGCTCGCAAGCTGCTTTATCTGCAGACACAAACAAGCTTGCAGTAACTTTCAGTGAAACAGAAAGCACAGGCATTAATAGCTTGCAGACCCAAAGAGCTGGAGCAAGAAGAGGGTGTTTTTTTCGAGGGCAGCGTTCCCGTTGCGTGCAGACTCACCCGGTAGTTGGAATGCGCGCGGTTGTTGGAGAATTTCCCCATCGGCATGTGCTCGGAGTAGCCGGGGGAATACATGCCCGCTGAGGGGCCCGTCGGCACGTGGTGCAGAACAAACCAAAAGCCTGTTTCCTAGGAAAGAGAACGGACATCTGAGGCTTTGCTTGAACTTCTTTGCTGGTCTACATTAGCCCAAGGATTTATCAGTAAAGCCACAAGACGTAAGCCAGAAGATTTTAGGACAAATCACAGCTAGCAGCGTTGACCCGTATAACTGTATGCAGCAAAGAGTTCAGCACACACATACATTCACATTCGCACTCCCGAGTAGCATCTTCAAGGTGCCTTAAGTTAAGCTCTCACATCTTTATTGAAGCTATAAGTGAGATTTTAGAATTCCATAACACGCACACATTCTGCTGCCCTCCTATCACTGCATGAGCAGATCTTAAAAATCAGATAGTTTTTATTTAGCTCCCTAAAAATATATCCAGGAGCCCAAACCTAGGTACTCAGGTTTGGAAGCTTTGGAAAGACCACATCTCTTTGTTTAAGGCTTGGTTTTCTTGTTTATTTGTCTTAGCAGGAAAATAAAGGCTCCTGATGTGACCAAGAATTCCTGTGAAATTAGCATTAGTGCTGATTGAAATTTCAGAGCACCATTACTGTACTGCAATCAACAGAATCATTGCCAAAGACTTCACTGGGATTCCGCAGTCACATTTATTTAATTTATTCAGGCTGCACACTGTGCGAAGGCTGGGAATTTTTGCTAAAGCCATCCAGCTCTAGAAACAGCAAGTGACAAGAGTGTGGAGCAAAAGGAAAAGCATTATTTTTTTTTTAGTGGCGGCATTAGACATATTAATATATGTCTCAGTCTAGCAGTTTCAAAAAATGCCTGAGTTAGAGAAGTAGATTTTATTCCAGCAAGAGCCTCAGCCTTGCAGGGCTGTAACCGGTCTGAGTTGTTACCAAATAAGAAACTTCTGCACTCACTTCAGACCCCGCAGCTGCACAGTTTATCAGGTTGTTGTGGGGGTTGGCTATCCAGAAGGTGGATACGGCGCTGCAGGTCAGGAAAAGAAAGAATAACATGAAAATGACACTTTGAGCACACACCAGAGTCACCGATCAACTCCCCCCAGTACAGGCAGGGCCAATAACTCTCCAGATAAGGGGTTCTGCCTAGGGGGCAAAGGGAATGGGGTTTGTTTCTTTCTCTTCTCATACCGCATGTGGCCTCAGCAGTTTGACAGAGAGCATGGCCTTATCTTTTCAAACCCCGAGTATTAAATGAGGAATTTTGACTGCAATTCCAAGCCTGCTATGAAGCTGTCAGGTGTCAATCATGTTTTATGTTAAGGTAAATATGTTGTTGCACAAGTCACAGAAAAGAACTTTGCCCCCACATAAGCCCTTAGGTTCATTAGAGACTCATTTAATCGAGGAATCCAATGAATTGCCTCTTAAGGGCTTTCCAAGTGTACCCCAGTACCTGCCTTTTCCACGGGCTGCTGTGATTCATTAACTTTATTTGCTCCCACCCTCCTATGCATTTATTTTGGGACAAAAGGATTCCATTTGTCTAATGCACATAAAAGACTCTTAATTGAAAGATTCCCATCAAGGAGGAAAGACCAATCCATCACTGTCCATCCTGTGACATACAGCATTCATTAACCAACAGGCACGTGAACTTTGGGAGGAAAACACCCAGCGCTTACAAGCAGCAGACTGGCTCCCTAAATTTGCTGGGTGAGATTCGCCCTCCTGCAGGGGATGAACCTACAGAACCCTTATGTCTATTTTAACCTTGCTACAAAGGACTTCACGGGGGCTTTAGGCCAACCGATTTTGCTGGCCTAAGATGAAGTTCCATTTGTGCGACTTTATCATGAAAACATAGCAAAATTTTTTCTATTTTGGGCATGGGACTGGCCTAAAAAGAAACAATTTGAGATTATTTATAGACTACCTCCTGCTGCGTAGGCAAGGGCAAGGACGCGGTATTTCCACAGTGACCTGTCTTTCAGCCCGATCCCATTCCTCAGAGCCACGTGGCTTGGGCAGGTTACTGTGCCATTTGGCACAATCCTATTGTCTTAATTTTTGGCAGCCATTGCCTGCCTGCCTCTTCCAAGCCGACGGAACCGCAGCCGGTGCTCTTCCCTCATCCCTCGTCCCTGCGCTGGGGGCCTTGGCCCCTGCCCCAGGGGTAGCGTTGGCGTACTTACGCACTCACAGGCTGGATGAGCCCAGTGCAAAACAAGAGATTTTTCTCATCAGACCTTGAATTCTTTTATAAAGGAAGACATCGCAGATGAAAGTACCGTAGGACCTGCTCATTAGACCTCTGCCGATCATTTGTAGCAGTTTTTCATATAACAGTCTTCAAAATGACACAAAATATGTCCCTCTGACTATTAAATGGATTATCAGTGGAAAATGAGCACAATGGCTGATTAACTCTTATTTTATGAATGGAGACATTAAGTGTAATTTATAAACAAACACAGATGTGAAAAAGAGCATTGCATGAATTCATCTCTTTCCCTTGCCAAACTGAAAAGCTAAAAATATGTTTCTTTGGACAAAACCCCAGTTTGTTCTGAGGACAGAATGGGTGATACTGATACAGTCTCAGCAGATTGAGAGTATTTCCAAATAAAAGGAATCCCCCGAGGATTTTTAGCTGTTAGGCATCAATCAGCTTCTAACTGTCCGATTTTCCGGACGGAAGTCTGGCTCCAGAGACTTTCTCATTGACTTTTTGTGGGTCAGAAATTTAGCTTTTTTTTTTTACTGTAGATTCCCCACCACCTCCAACTACAGCAGAATAAAATCCTGGCGAAAAATCTGGACCATGGGCAGAAGTGTTCCTGTCTCCCAGCAGCTTCAACACAGCACCAATGCTCTGTGGTCTCAAGACAAATCTTCATCACGGTAGACCTCCCATTCTGTTGCACAGGGGTCTTGTCCTCAAAGTTATCCACCATCAATTTTAAACTCTTAAAGGCAAGCCTGACTTCCCGCTTTTAATGGAAAACACTCTGAAAACAACGTGGTTCCACAGATCTGCTCCAGACCACTTGCTATGCTCTCTGGACTACAGCTGGGGATCTGCTTGCCTTGCTGCTAAGCACACAGATTTCACTTTTAAAGTTTAGTAGTCTCTCAAGAAGAGTTGGGGGATGAGGGAAGAAAAAGAAAGCTAATTAGCTGCCTGATGTGCATCAAAATGAATAGGTTCCCTGAACAGCCAGTAATTAGCAATGAAATCATATTCCTAGTTTGTGCACCTTGATTTGGGGGCAGAAAAACAGCTGGAAAATCGTGGAAAGAAGGGCTAAAATGGCCTTCAGGAGCTCGGTGAATCCATACCCTGCCTTATGACAGGGTCAACTGCAACTACAGTGTTTGTGGCTGGCATTTCTCTAACCCGTGCATAAAAATTACTGCTAATGAAGAACCCATGAATTCCTCTAAGAAAAAAAATCTAATGCTTAACTGTTGGCCAAGCTGGTTGCGTTTCTTTTATATTTCACCAGAATTTTTTGTACAAGGCAACAGAACTGCAAAAAGAACTTGTACAATCCCTTCTTATTGCAAATGCTTCTATAATCCTCATCTAAATCTCAGCTGGCAGATCTGCAAGGATGCTTAGAGGAAAGGATCTTGCAAAAAGGGAGATAAAAGGCATTCAGCATTTTTTTAAGTTTAATACAGTGTTTGTGGCAAATAGAAGTTTTAAGAAGTTTTCATGGAAACATTTTCATGAGCTTATGTGTAGACAGACTATTATAGATCCAATGGGTGTATACAGTCTTTGATCTTTTATTGTCAAGTTCCAATTGTGTGCTAAACTATTTATTATATCATTTAGTTTCACTCCACAGTTTGGGCAGACTGTGCCAAATAAGTGCATAACACCAATGCTGTATCATTAAACAGTATCCGTTCTTTGCAAATAATGACTTTTGAATTAATGGGAGCATTTTCAAAATCAGCTGCCATTTGACATGAGCACAAATGTCAGAATCCAGCCCATTCTGAACTCAGAAACTTTTCGCTGAGCCATGGGGATCAAGACTCCGTAAGGCACAAGGCATCACTATGTACTTTGAAAGAGAGATTTTCAATACCTGAGGTAGCAACCATCTCAATTGACTTTATGCTGAAAATGAAAATTACACCGTAGGTGTGTAGTCATCTGAATAGCGCAAGTAAAAAAATCCCGAGGACACTGCTCTCCCAACCTTTGGGGCATGCAGCCCAGACCTCTACACATGACTACTAAATCATATACACGTAATGCTATCTTCTATGGCTAAGTCCTGAAAAGAAAAGAAAGAAGAAAAGGAAGGCTCCCACTCACCTACAGTCCTGCCTGGGTTTAGGGATGTACCCTGGGTAGGCGCCTTCGGTGATCAGCTTGCACATCCTGCTGTCTCGGTCGGAGGGGAGCAGAGTGCTAGGCTTAACAAGCAGTCCAAGGCAGTGATCAAATGTGTTGCGCTCTTCTGGGCCATCCTCCGTAAAGAAGCAATGGCCCAGGGCATCATAACCCACAACATCCTTCACCTGCATGTAGAAAACAGAGGTCAGTGTTCAGGTTTCATGCTTCAGCCACTGCATAATAAGCAGAAACCTTACAGCACTGGCACACAGGAACCTCGGTACCCTTTTGAACTCAGGGTGTGTAAGCAAAAACAAAAGCAAGACCACTCTCTGCTCTTAAGAGCTTATAGTCTAAGCAATAACTCCAACACTTAAATTTAATTAGCATTTGTCATCACCTAGGAAATGCTCATTCCATTCTTTTGTCTGCCTGTGAAATCAGAGACTGTCTTAGCATGAGGCTGGAAAACACACGGGGTGGGGGATGAACAGAGGATGTTAGATGTTCAAATCACATCTGGGCTCATTCATCTTCACGTGGAGTTACATGAGCAGCTACATAAAATGCATCTGAAAAATGCAGCTGAGCTGAAAAAATATTTTTTCAGGCTATCAGAGAGGCAGCAAGTTGTTTTCCAGACAGGCTGGCTTGTTTTAGGTTTGACCTGATCCTTTTTTCCTAGTTGTTGACAGAAGCTTTACTTGACCCTGAGACAAATCAGCTGGTGTTAATCAGGGCTGTTCTGGTTTTGGTTTGAATGTTGTTAACATCGGGACACTGTTGTGTTGGACAGAACAATACCCATCACCCCACTGAAATTTCTGAGAAAACAATTTCAGGAGCAGATATGTGAATTCAAAGCCTAAGGCTAGGACTGGCTGGGAAACAACAGCCCTCAGACACACTGTGTCCAGCAAGTCAGTTGTTAGCGGATCTGTCTGGAATATGGAAAATTAATTTCAGGTCTCCATCGGCCGGGTGAAGTGCTGGCTCTCCTGGGCCCTCTCCTTGCTCTTCCCATCAGCCATCACCCATCAACCACCTTGGACTCAGGAAACCTTCCTGGCAAATCTTAGCCTGACACCAATGTGTGCCTACAAATGCTTCTGATGGAACAGCAATTGCCAAGGGGCAAGAGACAATATTAAACTGGATAGAAGACCAATTCTTTATGGTGTCATTGAGAGAACTGGGTGCTTAAGCACCTGAATTACTTTTGTAAACAGGCCTGAGACTCCTCTGTCATCTTCATGCCTCATTCTCAAGTCAAGGAGCACCAATTGCAAATAAAATCCCATGACTAGTGTTGAAATGATTACAAATATGATTTCACATAAGAAAGAACACTTTGCTCGCCAAATCTATTACAAGCTTACATCTGCACACACATCTATTATGTATCATCCATGTTCCAGTGTAAATACTTGTATCTCTGAACATGAGTCATCACAGTAAATTAAACACAGCTAAAATGACCTGCAAAATGGTGCATTCCTCTAAACTGCCTCACTGAAATTTACTGCTAACTTCCCCCATCTAGTTAGATGAAAGCTTTTGTAAGGTCAAGGCTTCTTTTCTTAGGTGTAAAGCTACATATGTACTCCTTGGAAGCGTGAGCTGTCCCAGCCTTGTAATTGTTTACAGGACAGGAGAACATTTCAGGAGAAAGACCTATCTTCAGAACAAGTTTTCCAACATGTAGAGGAAGTCTTAATCACAGAGATGTCAGAATTGCACAGAAACTGCCACTGAAATCTATTACACACAGTAATATTGGAAAGACAGATAAGTAATGGTGCTGCGACATTTAGATGATGGAGAATGTTTCGTTAGAGAAACGTTAACCACTTTGTACAACCATTTCTCTTTCCAGCCAGCACAGCACTGCACTGACTGGGACATGAAAACCTGTAGGGACCAGACCATAGCTGGGGCAGAGCCCACCTCTGTGCATGGGGAGTTAACATCACAGGGGAACACATCTCCCACGTAACGTCGCAGGGGAACGCGAGAGAGGAGTGATGCAGAGAGAGGAGTGAGCACAGGCAGAGGGGCTCAGAGCCAGCAAATGCCCGTTGTTCTCCTAACTCATCTCTGAAAGCCCACAGAACAACATGGAGTTATCAGCCAGGGACCTGCTCCCTAATGTATTTGTCACCTTCCGTTTGATTAATTACTTTCCCTGTATCTCATCTCTCGGTCAGCTCTGACTTAGTTTCCTGTGCGTGTTTTCATGCACCAGCCCAGTACTGAAATGCTTGGATAGCAAATGAGATGCTTGTTCCAAAATCATTTTTCGGATTGATTTAATTTTGTATTCGATTAAAACCTTCCTAATAGTCCACAATCTTACTTTAACCCTGAGTAATTTATGGCCAGAAAATGCCCTTCATGGTAAAATAACTGCTGTGTAGTATAGCAGGATTACTAAAAGCAGATACCACTGAAGCAGTTAGAAAGCACAACCTCTTATTCCATGAAGTACAGCTCTCCCATAGATTCTGCCAGACTGTTTATTGACCTCCATTTAATTTCCCTCCCCAATGGCTGTTTCTATTTTAGCTTGCGTACTGGGATCGAGTGGAGAGCGCAGGAATCAGAGTAAAGTTTCATCCCCGGGATTGCAGTGGCGTAACTAGGCGGTTTTATGGCCAATATATTAAAGAAAACATTGGGTAATTATTGCATTTTCAAACAATAATTATGGTGAGAAAAGAATTTCTACAGATTTGTTCCCAGAAGGACCCTCTGGGCCTTCCAGTGAATATGAATTTGCAGACAAGTGCAGAATAGTCCATCAATGGAAGTGAGGTAATGTTGAGATAATGGCTTTTAGCACACTGTACAGACACACAGAAAAACATTTCTGTCATCAGGAATAACTGGACACTCTTTTCTCCTAGTGTTTTCGGTATGAATATCTCTGACGTGACATGAGAAAAGTGATAGCAAAGCAAGCAGGGAAGCCTGTATGTAAATTATCAGCCTGCTTTAATGACAGTTAAAAGTAACCGATGCCCCTCTCCCATTTGTTAAAGCATTTGCACAGGTACTCAACCACAGTCGTGCAAGAAGCCCCTCTGAAATCAATGGATTAATGTTAAGGACATCATTAAGTGCTGCGCTGCTCTGAGGTTTAATAGCCCAGCTAGATTTCTTTTTATGGCTATTTCCAAAGTGTGGGTTTTGCACATCATCAAGGCAAATTTTCCCTCCGTAAAGTATGCTTTGGATCTACCTGATCTCAGAGGGAATGAATGTTACCTGGGGGAAAACGGAGCTCAATGCTGTTTGCACACAGAGTGTCCATGCATGTAGAAACAGGCAGTGTTGCCCAAGTAAGAAGATAATAGGCAACTACGAGCTGTATAGAACAACTATTGTAATCATCAGAGACCCATGTGGGCATCTGTGACTATATATGGGGCAGAAGGAAGAGGAAAGGAAGGAGAATAGAGTCGGAGAGCAGATGAGGAGATTGTGGTGGGATCACCTGATGAATCAAGGCATGGAGCTGCTGACTGCAGATGTCTATCACAGAGCAACGAAACAATATTGAAGTGATGCAACCTTTTGAGCACATCATCTTCTGTGACGCAACTGAACAAACTCAGTCAGATTGCTTTATTTCACTGGGGCTTTCTTTTCAGCTGTCAGCAATGATTATACAGTTAAAATAAAAAACAGGTAAGAGTTGAGTTTAGTATGCACACATTTTGATAAACTATAATCACCAGAGATTAAATTCTTGACTAAAGTTTCAGATTATATGTCCTAAATTCTAAGATTTCTCTTGGGTTCCTTGTCACGGAGGCAAAGCATGGTCATTTAGGGATTTGTGGCTGTTGAGTAACAGCAAGAGAATCAAGCTGCTTTCATCAGCTACATCAGCCTGTCTAAATTTCATCATGCCATCTTGGCTGGAAAAGTCTGAGCACATGGATCCCTATGCCATGCATCCCCTACGGCACAGTTGTCACTTGGAGAAAGCACAAGAGACAGAACTATTTCCAAATGCTCTATATGAACCCATCCATCTGACTGATAAGAAAAATGCCAGGCTCTGGGTATTTGGTTTGGCAAGTGTTATTCAACAGGGAATGAAGATCTCACATTAGATCCAGAAGCAGGGCTTTAGCTGGTCTGCAGCTCATCAACAGCTGTGCAACCGCTGTGCAGCCAGGGAATGTGTTTATGGTGCCACTGGTAACAGCCCGCGGTGGTGTGACGACGCTGCCCTTCCACTCTGCACATTAATCCTATACTGAGCCCCTGTACCGATTTCGAATTGGGAAGATGCCATATGACCCTGAATGCCTTATATAATTTATATAGTAGAGTGTCTTTTTTCTTCAGAAGCCGTGTTCACTTGGTAGTTTTCTAGGATCGTATTATAAACTCAGAAGGATAGAGGTCAAAACCAAAACCTCAGATTCATAAATAGCAGATAAAAGCTGCTTTGCTTCTGGAGCTGCAATTTCAATGCCCTCTCTTCAACTTCTGTGCATTTTAATTATGCCTGTGACTTTCCTTTCCAATGTTGCCTCTTTTAGAGGTTGTAGCCTGCAGTTCTTGCCAAAAGGAAGACTAAGATGAAGCCCTCCATGTGCTAGACTCAGTAAAGGAGGAAGCATTCATCAGCAAGTAACAGGCAAAACTCATGTCTTAGCTAGGTGTTGAAAGCCAATGCTATTCCCCAAATAAGCTCAAGGAAAATAGATTCTTACAGGCTCCTAAGATGAGATGGCAGGGCAACATTAGACCAGCGATATGGCTATGAGCTCTCATGCACAGTGACCATCCAAGTTACAACTGCCAATGACATGTCTTCTCTTAAAGCTCTGTTGTATATGGCAGCGGGACTCTTGACTGTAGAAATGCTCCTCTTCAGGGCTCTGATACACTTTTTTTTGTTTTGGAATACACTGCCATCTCACTGAATGGGTAAGAGTACTTTGCCTACAGAAATCTTGCCATTTAAGAGTCAAACCTGATGTTTATTTCACACCTTTAGCAGCTCTGCTTTTGGGATAGATTTCTGCACATTTCCTGAATATATGTAAGAAGAACCCACCAGAGGCGGGATAAGAGTGAGGAAAGCCTTTTGGGGTTATGTGCCAGTCTCCAGGATGCTCAGGAAGGCAGCGTTGTTTTCCCTCTGCCTCCTTATCCGAAAGAAGAAGGCACCCCTACATCTGGGGAGAACCTGAACGTGTTCTTACCATCTCTGGTGTGCTGTAACTTGTCTGGTAGGCATAGGCCATTTCATCCATTTATCCTAAAGGATTTCTTGTTTTGGAGAGCAACTCTGACAAATCAGAGCTCTGTGAGTGCTTAATGTTGTGAATGGCATCGCAAACACAAACCTTTCTTGCAGGAAAGATGAAGCACACTTAAACCTTCTGATTATCCCCTTTAAATAGCAGGCTGTCTGTCTATAGATAGATCCAACTACTCATTAGAGACGGGCTGGTCTGAAGACATTGCTGCACGCAGACAAAAGCTCTGCCTGCTCTGAGTCACACACAGCCTACACTGCCACATTGGCCCCCTCCTTCTTAATGCAGGTTGAAATACGCCTGGAATACATAGCCACATAATCAGGATGGGAGGAAGAGCCAGGCACTAGCTCTAACAATAAACCACATCACCCTGCAATAATTAAGCTGTATTCGTGCTATGAGGAAATATTTTGACTGGTGTCTTGATCGCGAAGGTAGGCATTGGGGCTTCTTACCAGTAAACCATTGGATCCATGGACTGTGACACAGCGGGAGAAGGTATGGTGGATGGAGACATCCTTCACGTACGTCGGAGGGTTGTAGCCTCCTTTCTCATCCACATCTCCGGCCATATGGAAGTGAATTGGGTAATGTCCCATTGTCTGCTGGCCCATATATTTCAATTCTAGACCTTCAATATGGGTAGCCTTAAAATCAAGACCAATCTGAAGAACAACAGAACATCAGTCAAGAAACATAAAAGACTGTTGAGGGCAAGAAGGAGGGGGAACACGGGGATAGAGAAGGGGAACACAAGGACTCTCCACACAGAGATTTACTGTGTGGACAGGTATGGCTGCAGGTTAAGGGAAAGAGGCTCATGGTGGCTAAGGGGACCATAGTTGCTCTGTGATCCCACCACTGCTGCCATGGCTACATTTGACTTAATTTTAGAAGGAAAACCATTTGCATTTAATTTTTTCCATGAGTTTCAGTCATCTGGGCTCAAATCAAACTCCCCATGCTGAGCACCACCAGAATCTGGGGAAAACTGGGATTGGGATATGGAGACTCTATCTTCGATGGGCTGAGCACCAGCCTGGCTGGCTGAGCAACATCTGCAGGGGTGTGAGGTGCACTTCAAAGCCAAGGGACAGTCAGCAGCAGTGGGGTGGATCTGCTGCACTGTGGGGAGAGGCTGTTTGCTCAGGGGCTGACAGGAGGGAATTTTTCCCTTCCTGGCTTCCTTGGTATGTGAAGGTGGGGCTGGGCGAAGGAAAGTGCAAGGAGAGGGCTCCAGCCCTACCTTGATATGTCCCCCAAAGGTGTCGAAATCAAAGAAGGAGCATAACTTGCTGCTGTACTCGTAGCACTGCCCCTCCATCTCGCCCATCACCACGACGTTGCGGCTCAGCAGCCCCACTTCTGCCCGCATGTCAACGCCATCAACGACTTCGCCAATGTGGAGGTATGTTGCTTTCCCTAAAAGAACAAGATCCAGTTTCAGGGTTACTCTGCCAATCCTGCTGGCTTCCCCTTGTGCTTCCTGTGGTGGATTTGGCTTGATAATGAAAGGAGTAACTGAGTCAGCAAAAACTGTTGGCCGACTCCTCAAAAGAGGGAAGGCTGGAGCACAAGTGCCACCCAAGGTCTTGCTGAGATATTTGCAAGAAAGGAAGTGGGATTTTTGGTCTTTTGGTTGCTTCATTTAGCCAGGGAGTTAAACTGACAGTCTGTTAGACAAAACACATTCCCTACCTTGAAAAGGGACTGAGATCACTCAAGAACTTTTTACTTTGGATAACAATCAGCTGTGTATGAATGTCCAATGCAAAGAAAAGCAACGATGTAGCTACTGAGGAGTTTAAACCCCCAAGGTCAGCACAGCACTTCCTATAGTGAGACACTGGGAGCTGCTCGGATGCTATGGCACTGCTCACAGGCGAGCATCAGTCTGATCCTGCTAACGCCACGACTGTTAATCTAAGCAAGGAGAGGACTGGGCAGAAAGCCTTGTGGAAATTGTGGCTTGGGACAATTGCAACCCCTCATCCAGCTTGTGGGCTGCAAAACCTCCTGGTGCCTGCCCTCCCAAACCTCTCAATTTTAGATCCACCTGCATGCCTCCAACTTGCTCTCAAGGCTTCCGTCTGCCCTGGTGTAGTCGGAGTTGATGGGATCTTCCACCTACCCCATGCCACATCTCCCTTTGCCAAGCCACGTTGCTCAGAGCCTCCTCCGCACGCACACCTGGCTGCATGGAGGGGTTAAAAGCACAGAAAGCGTTCCCTGGCCTGATCAGAAAGGGGTGAAATCCAGGCAGTGCGGATGTCTAGAAAGCAAAATAATCTCTTTGCTGTAATTTCATTCAAACATATTCATACTCCCTCCTTCCTTCCGTGGCTTTCTGCAGAGAATGCAGTTGGGAAAAGGTTCATCTTACTGACTACATTTTGTATTATTCCAGTAAAAATAAGTAATAAACTCTTTAAGTAAACACTGAACTTTAAGGAATGCTACACTTGCATGTATTTAATTTCAATGGAATCGTTCAAAGCAGTAATTAGAAACAGGCCTGAAGCCTGGCTATTGCTGCAAAGCACTTTATGCTTAAGCAGAGGTGCCAAGTCGAGGGGAGGATTTTGAACATTGAAACAATCTTGTTTTTAACCAAAACATGATGCTTTGACTTTATAACAAAGATAAGGAAACACCATTCACCGCCTCTTTCTCCTGGAGCTGGGAGCAGTGTAGATTGATGGTGATACTGGGATTTGGGAAGGGTGAGGGCTTCGCCTTGCTTCAAGACTACTGTGTTCATGCTGCTACGTGTGCCCACTGCCTCGGCACCTCCACCTTCAAAATAATGTGATCACATGAAAAAACACTGTTACCTAGAGGAGTGGTGATGGCAGGACAGGTGGATGCTTTTACCCGGGGCTGGGGTGGGAAGATGAGGCTGCTCTGAGCTCCATGCTCAGCCCCAAAAATGAGGGGCTGCCAGGGGCCACGGGTTTGCACCTCGCCTGCCTTTGCAGTTGCCTGCTTAGAAAGGCCCTGGGCTTCGCCGGGTTGTTGCTCTGAAGCCAGTGAGCCTCATCAGCTGTGTGTCCAAAACCAGACCCAACTCATCCAAAAAGCAGCTTCGCTTCCCTTATTCACATACGTTAAAAAAAGCCGCTGTGGTGAGTGTCCTCCACACGAGGATACTCTGTGCTGGACCCTTGAGTGAGTCTGCTAAGCAACACAGCCTCTCATTATGAAACTGTTTTTAAGCTGTTATTTTTCAGTTTCCCCCGGCACTGACCTTTCCTTGATTTACTGAAATGCAGGAAGAAGTTCAGATAATCATAAGAACATCCTATTTCAAGCCACATCTCCAGGATCTGTAGCAGTGAAATTAGATAGGCAGTTTTGTTATTCATGTGCTGAGCTCTAGAATAATAAATGTCATGCTTGCATGTATTTAATTTAATTTAACACCAGTCCAGACATGCAAAACAGTGTAAGCACTGACAGGAATGTTAAATACGGACTAACCAGTTTCTAAATATAACTTCTTGGGTGCATGTTTTTCACTTTGTGCTGTTGCTGACTTGACTTGTTTGGAGATAAAAGGAGAGATGGAAACCAATTCCTTTCCAATGTAAAAGTGGATTTTGAATAATAGGTCCTTTAACAGAGTTTTGAAAACCAAATCTCTCCTCGAGGCAGCCAGAAATTCAAGCTACCCATGGCAATGGGACCGTGCTCCTGAAAACGGCTCACGGGAGACAAACCCTGGCACGGGAGCCCTCAGGTGCTGTAAATGCTTGCTGGAAACCAGCACCCCAAAACTGGGCACTTCCCATAGGGCTGGGGGCACCACAATAGACATGTGGCATTTCGAAGGCAGCCACTGGGGCATGTTTAGTGATGGGCATGAAAAAAAACCAACAAAAGAGGCTGCTCCACAGAGAGTTCAGGGAGTTCGCACAGGAATGGGAGCATCTCACCTTGCGGAGCTGCAAATTTGAAGCTAGGCTGCTGCTCACAGCCAGTACGTGGAGCCTTCCCAGGGAGCAGCCACAATATCTGAGACCCTGGGCACCAAACATGGGCAAACCCAAGCCAGGGGTTTGCAAACCAACACTGAAGTGGTTTGATACTAAAAAAAGGCAACACTGTGCTTTGAACGTGGGAGGAACTTGTCTGCTGCTTCAGCATCAAAGCCAATGCCTGTGATTGCCCAACCGCTAATAAACCCAGGGGTCACTGATTCACCATCTCCTCCTTTGGGCTTGTTCTTGTTGCATCCCTCGCGGATAGACGTTGCCTCGCCAGAATGCGAGGCTTATGCCATGTTATAATCACAACCAAACAAAGCCTTGCAGTGACACATATTACATCTTCCCACAACAGGCCTGTGTGATGGACTAGGAAAAACACCCTGGGTTTGCTACTCTATTTGTCATACGAGTGCCTCCAGTTAGCAAAATGTAAATTCACAGGGAAGAACTTCTTTAATGTGCGGGCTTGCCTGGTAGAAGTCTTGATTCAGCAAAATATGAGCACATTTCCATGCTTATTACTCAAGACAGTGTCTATTAAAGTCACCAGTTGTTGGTAAGGACAAGGTAATTATTAAAAGAAAGTATGCATTAAGATAAACATAGGTGATCCACTAATCAAGGGCATGCTTATGTCAACATAGCAATTCAAAGCAGAGTCTCTCCAAGCTGTACAAAGCTCCAGGAAAACCTGCCATACTTGAACCTAGCCATAAAACCTGGGTCTCAGGCCTTATCAAATCTAGGAAGGGTGGAATTTTAAAACTATTTCAGCTGCTACAGATGTGGAAAGGTGCTCAGCTCCGTAGAGTTACACAGATGTCTCTCAAAACCCTCCCAGGTACACTCATGCATTCCTAAATGCCTTGGCTCTAAATGACACCGACTGCTAAATCTCCCTTTCAGAAGTGAAACAGGCACTTGAAGGCCTGGGTTTGGTGAAGATAAAGTGGAGCTAAGATGCTCCTGGATTATTTTTTTTTCCCTCTAAAGAGTCTCTTCTTCTCCTTTGGGCTCTCTAAGGCTAAGACCTTCTCTCTTGTGGTCTTTTAATGTTTCCTAAAAAAGAGTTTTTAAAGGAAAAGCTAACCACAAACTTGTCTGTTCAACCCATGTAATCCAGTAACAGCAAATCCTTCAGGGCGTCTTTAAAATCAGTGCAACTCATTGTAGATGCCAGCCCAGACCTCTGTCAGATTTAGCATTTTTGCCAAACATTTGTCATCACTGGTGATAATGCCCCTATTGCTTATATTTAATAACCAACAAATGTTCGCACAGGCTTACTGTCAAATCCTCATTATTCTGAATTATCTTGATGAGGTTTGCTATTGCATCCCTAGGCCACAAGCCTGTAATGCAAAGCAGCATGGTTTGGGTGAGCTGACCAACTTCTTGAGTCATGTAGTACAACCTGATGTCTTAACGAATAAATATTCCTCGAATTCATAATTCATAACTTCTACATGGAAAAATAGTTTCCACTGAAAGACATACAGCAGAAAGGATGAAACTTTATAAGGAGTTCAGAGCTCACTAAGCCTTCTTGGGGCAGTTTCCTGCTGGGTAACTCATCCTATTATAGCCCTTCATCCTTCTTCTTCAAGATCCTGCATGGTGTCCCACAAAGGTCAGAAATACACCCTCCGTTGTAGGAGTGTGAAGAGCCTTGAGTTCACGCGGATATTATCAAGTGCATGCTTAAATGCCGTGTTGGATCA
Source organism: Pluvialis apricaria (assembly GCA_017639485.1). Classification (NCBI taxonomy): domain Eukaryota; kingdom Metazoa; phylum Chordata; class Aves; order Charadriiformes; family Charadriidae; genus Pluvialis; species Pluvialis apricaria. The sequence goes on along the minus strand of CM030015.1, from coordinate 10,273,566 downwards.
AAGCCTCTGTAGCTGTTTGGTTTCAAGGCTGAAATGAGTGGATCTTACTGCTGCAGATAGGTGCAACAGGAGGATTGATGTGGACTGAGGGCAGTGCATCTGCTCATGCTGGCTTTAACTGAGCACTGAGAGGTCTCTGCAATGTCTGGTAATTTTTTATCCCAATGGCAGCGTCACGCTCTTTCCTAAGCCTACTCCTGTCCCACCTCATGCCCTCTTTCTGCAGCAGCTACTTGGCAATCTACTGACATACTTCTGTCAATGCTAGGTTTTCCCCCTCTGACCTTCCAGTTTTCCCTCTACTTATCCTGACATATAAGTTCTTGCAGCTGAGATGGGAAGATTAGACAGGTCTGGCGGACAAACAGATCAAATCCTTACTTAAATCAGGCTCAAACTCAACCTTTCTAAACCACCATGTAAACTTGAGTATGTTTCTTTCAACTCTGCTTCTAGGCAATGCCCAAAGGTAGAAAAGCGCACTCAAAGACTGTTAGAAAGAGCCATTTCATGAGATTCCTTGCCCAGCCCTCAAGCACCAGGGTTGCCTTAAAAAAACAATGCTTCTGGCAAGTTCCAGCCAAAATGATGCCAACTTCTGAACAGAATCCCTTAAATCTTTAAGAGTATCCGAATTTTGATAGTGGAGTAACTTCTCGCATCCTTACAGCGCAAGCTGAATGCTGAGACAGGCTGTGAAGTTGTTAGACAACTAAGTATTTACATTCTTAATTCAAAGTTCTCTGCATGAACAAGATCACAGTAAACTCCATGTCTCTATAGTATTCACAACCCAATAAGCAGGATTTAAGATATGTGTGCTTGTAATCATAGATTCACCAGTATTATTGGGATAATTGGAGTAATTATGCCGGGCACAAATAGTTTTTTCATACTTTATCAAGAGCATATAGGAGCACAAAAGAGCATTTCATCATTTTTGTTCCATGGTGAAACTTATCAGCATTGGTAGTAACTTCATACAGAGCAACCAAGATGCAGATAAGACTTGTTTCCCAGGGAAACTAGACAAAATACTTGATCTTTCCTACTATCCAGTTCTATCATAACAACACAACCCTTCCTTCCTTCCTTCCTCCTCCCTCCCTCTGCCCTGTACTCTCGTCCCTCCCCAGGCCTTGTGAAGTTGGAAGATCAAACAGTTTTAATCTGTTCCCACAGAGAAAATAATCTAGGCATAAAAATGACAAGTGAAAAAAACGTTAAACAAAGGAGGCGAGTGGAGAAAAAAGTTCCATTTAAATGAGCGACCGTTTGATGGGGAGCAGGACCTGCAAGAGCCAAGTCTTCATGCAAACCACACTCACTCATGGGAGCAGCAGTTTTGACATTAGTGTAATTACTCCAATAAAGGAGTGCACAAGATCAGTGCCTGGGTGCTCTCCATCGCTTTCTACACTAAGATTTGCAGCAGTCCACAGTCGGACATCTAAATCCTACTAAAACCTGACGGAAATGGAGTATTAACTCTCTTAAGCTGTTTTGAAGAGACCGGCCTCTAATCAATCCATTTCTAGCAAGTGAAGCAAGGATGAGTTCCAGCAGGAAGTATCAAATATAAATAGGACATGAGCTAACTAATGAGTTTGACTTATTTGGCACAATACACTAAACCATGTCTATTAAAATATTATTAAATGATGAGCGCATCAATTATAATTAAGCCTTGGTATGCCAAGCGGCTGCCCCACCAAATTGTCTGTCCACAAAGCAGAGGTTTTCTGCCTTTTTTTAAACAAAGAGACTCTTAAGTAGTTCAGACATGACATTTAGGTTTTGTTTAAAAAAAAAGGAAAAGGAAAAAAAAAATAATAAAAGGGAAATAAACCATCATGGGTAGGAATGGTTTTATCATTTGTCTTTCAAAGGGCAGACTTTTGGAGTTCTCAGCTGCTAAACCAAACCTCTTAGGAAAATTAGGCCATTCCACTTACTACAAATGACATACCTCCGAGATCCTGTATATAGATGCATCTGTGTAGAAGCCTTTTTTTTTCAGAGGGCGCAAAGCAATCTTGACTATCTCACATAGGGAAAGGCAGGCAGACATTTATCACAATGTCTTCTGCACGCAGCAGAGAACCCAACGCAGCCGCGTGAGCACGGGCTGTGCAGGGACTGCTCACCTCTGCTAAGGCTGGAGGGCAGCCCACTGCCTGCCACGACACTGGGCTGCTGGGACAATTAAAGCCCTATTTAATGGTGGGGTAACTAATTGAATCCCAACAAGTTTCATCAAATTCAGCGCTTGATCATGGGAGAGTCATGCACGCACGCCCATACACAGGCAGGTTTCAGTGTGAGCCAAGATCTCAGCACGGTGGCGTTCGCCTCCTCCAGTGATGAGCACAGCTTGGAACCCACCACGGCGGTACTGCCGCCCGCCTGGCAGGGCAGGGGCAGCGCAGGCAGAGTGGTGCAGGCTGCTGGCAGCTGCAGGCATCGTGGAGGGGAGGAGGCATGGAGAGCACCCACCCTCTGGCTCATTAGTGCTCGTTATCCTGGCTAATGGCATGTAATGGCACAGGGCAATGGATGAAGTTACACCATGGCTGGGCATACGGCAGCTCAGGGACCTCCTGCGCCTAAACCCAGGGGAGCTCTCAGCCTTGCCTGGGTTTTATTTCTTCTGGACTGAACTTAGAACCAGGCAGATTATTTTATTTTCTAGTGTCAATGTGCTGTTGTTACAAGAAAGTTGGATGTGATTTTTATTACTGGACCAGATTTTGCCTTGATTTATATAATCAGTGAAATCCCATTGACGTCAATGGAGTTGCCTGGATATAAGTAAGGGTGGACTTTGGCCCTGGTGTTCATGCCATTTGTGGTAATAAAAGGAATGTCCTAATTCTCCTAAAGAGTAATCGGAGACCAAGAGCACAATTACTTTAACAAGCGTTTCCACTGCTTCTGTACTTGAAATTCACATGAACTTTTTTGTTGGTTTTAACCCTTTATGCATTTCCTTAAACTAAATTAGTTGCCATTGTTGTAGAAGATAAATGTAATTACATGAGTTTCACAGATCCATTAGATTATGGGAAGCCTAAGAGAGATATTCCTATGTCATCTTTATTTTTATTGACGATCTTCCAAGATCATCTTCATGATGTGACTTGTATCATACTAGTCTGGTACAGTTTTTCCAACAGCTCAAAAGTTGCTCAAGAAAAATATTCAACTTGGACATGTGTCTTCTTTGAAAGTACTAGTCATTTTAAGTCATAAGTCTATGATACATTCAAACTGTGAATAACATTTTTCTTGGCTTGATGAACATCTCTCTCTCAGGCCATCCAACAATGGATGGCTAGAGATCTGTGGGGAGGCAGTTGCCAAAGGAAGTGTATTCGTACCTTCCAGAAGATGTTGCATCAGAGATAATAGCATAGTAGTTCATTTCACAAACTGAGCAAACTCCCTAGTGCATTGGATGTTCCAAGAGCCCTCATGGTTTCTCAGAAAGACCTTACTGTAAATGCAGACAAAACCTCTGCCTGGAGCAATTGCCACTGCGTAAGCAAAAGATAACCTAACATGCCTCATTTGCCACCAGGCAGATGCCGCCTTTGAAATACGGCTTCAGCTGTTACACACTTTTGTATTGTAAAAGAACTTCAGCTTTTGTAAGTTATAGCCATTAAAAGTTTGTGATCTATTCACAGAAGAGGCAGTTCACGTGACATTTCCATGCTCTGTTTATCATTGTGTCAAAATCTAGTTCTAGAAGGAAAAGACCACTTCACAGACTCAATTGGAGATGCAAATCTCCCACCCTGGATTTCACTTTTATGCTCATATCAGTAATAGCCTGTGCTTCATCATGGTTATGCTACTTAATTGGACTTAGTATCTGAAGGCCACTTTACGATCATTACTCTGCAATGTCTTTTCATCAAAAGCAATTTGTTCTGGATTTGAGCTAGTCACCTCCAAGAGAAAAAAGCTGTGGCTCTGCAAAGCTGCTCAGACTAACTCAGGCCGTGCTCTGCCAACTCCATCTCCCCCAGAGCTGTGGCTCAGGACAACCCACTGGCCACGTGACACCAGAAATGTTTGGCTAATACATCACCTCTAAGCAATGCCGTCTAGAGACACAGTAAAAGAGAAACAGTAGCTTCAGTAGTACAAAACAGTATTTCTAAAATGTAAGATTACAGTTCTTGTTAAATATAACTCTCTTAGGAAGATAGCCAACTGCACATTACTTCATAGCCTTGCAGCGTCTCACGGTCTGCTCCTGCCCTAGCTCACTCTTCAGATCAGCTGTGCTCATCTGCTTTCTAGCAAGTGATACATTTCCAAATACAGTCAGGTAAAATTGGACATTTCAAATACATGACCTGTATTTGTTTCTCTTAAATAAATACATCCATTCAATAATGTACTTAAGGACAAAAAAAAAATGGAGTCAGCTATTAAAAGGGAAGGCAGAAAGGAACCAGACTCAAGATAGATGGCTTTCAAGCATGAAAGGCAAATGTTTCCCAAAAGCATCTAAAAACTAGCCATCAAATTCAGGCGTCTTTCAAAACTTTACAATTCTAAATGGAGTTACCTCAGTCCACATGACAGAATTTGGGTAGTGCAACACCAGCATGACAAGATGAAGCACCTTACCTGCTACCTTGACCTGGGTGGGTCTGCAGGCTTTGCAGGGCAGTACTTGGAACTCCTCCGCCTGATACATGGAGTAGTCAGTGCTTGCAACCACCAGCCAGTCTCCGGGTTTCCATGAGCTCACATCATCCACCAGATTCAGGACCGTGCTGTTCACATTGGTGTCAATGGTTACCGTAAGCTTTGGTTTCACTGAAAACCCAGAACGGATGGGTGGAGAAATCAGTTAATCTTATCAGAAAATGCTTGCTTTTTTTCTCTCTTTTTTTTTTTTTTTTTTTTTTTTTTGCCTGGAATGCCACCAAAAATGATAATTTCCTCCTGCAACAAAAAATAGTTAACTCTTCCAAACATGCTTTTTACTGGGTTTGGCTTGGAAAGCAAGCAAACAAGAAAGTGTTTTCCTTCAGTTGCAGGCAGGTGGATTTTCCACTACCCCAGGACTAAATTTAAATGTAGCTCTTAGTGGCTCATTTTCACCACACCCACTTAGCAGCAGCACTTGTGGGCGCTGGGCACTGTTATTTACAGCAGCCAAGTGGTCTTTAACATAATAACTGTTTTTTCCAGCAAAACACGCATCTTCCACCCTCCTTTTCCCGCCAGCTGCACGCCAAAGAATACTAATGACCTGTCTAATGACCAGGTTAGGGACAGCGGTGTTGGAATTAATAACTACAAACCAAAGTACTACTTTCAAAACCTGTTGTCTTCGCACACTCTGGTTGACTAATCCTGCCTCATCCCAAAATGCTTTAGCAAAAGACAAGATATTTACAGGGAGGGACTTGCCAAGTATTTGCCATAGCCTCGCTGGGTTTTTGAGCCACCACCCTGCTGCCTCTGTTAGCGCTCAGGAATTTTTCCTGAGATAAATCTTTGGCTGTTTTATCTGTGTTTGTGTCAATAGCACAGCTGAAGTTTTAGCTTGGGCAATTACTCAAGTTGCTCTTACGCCGAACAAGAGCCAGTCATCGGAAGACAGTATTTCTGCTTTTCCCTGGTCTGGCTTTCAACCATGGGGCACATACCCGATCTGCCACACAGGAACCGTACTCTGTAGTTCCGGCAGCCCTCGCCCGTCTGGTCCTTGCCGTGGCACAGAAACCTGTAATCATGGCCACTCTTGTAGAAAACCTCCGTTGTTAAATTAGCTCCATCAAGCGTCATTGCCTGGAATGAGAACAGAGGTCTAAAACAGGTGATACCTTTAGGTGAAGAGACTTCACCAAAACATTGATGCCATTAAAAGAGGCTTTTGCTTTGTTTTGGGTGCTGCACAGCAGTTGTATAATGAAACAGGGTGACTGTTATGTGCCCTATCCAGCCAGCGCTCCAGCTGGTGCTCAAACACAGCTATTTTATGCACGAGCTGCACAGATTATTGCTAAGTGCATGCATTTCTCCTGTATCTATATTAAGACCATGTGCTTTTTTGGGAGGAGCATTCAGAGCTTCTCTAACATCTGCCTTGGTGCCCTAGATTTTCTTCTGCAGTTGGTTTGAGGGCAGATGAAAACACGGAACACAGATGCTTGTACCCAAATGAACTCATCGCTTCAAGCCTCTTCACTGCACTCATTCCGTTGCTTGTGGCTAGGCTGTGTCTGAACCTTGCAGAAGAAAGAGGTGGGGGTCTTATTTCTTCTTTGCAGGGATCAGTGTCTCTGTAAGAAGAAACCCAAAGCTGCTCCAACACCCATTGCTCCAAAAGGAACAAGAAGAGGTGGCCTTTTCCCACATACAAGTACCAGCCTGAGAAAAAAGGCTATATCATACCAAGGAGCAACGCGACACGTAGCCCCTTCTGTGTTCCTACTGGGGCAATGTCACCTCTCAGGGTCATGTTAAATTTCACAGTCTGGCTCCATAGCTTGAAATTCTCTTGACCCTTTCACAAAAATGTGATGCATTGCATCGGGCAATCCAAATACCACGTGCATTTTAACAAGGCACCAGGAGATAAGCCATCTTTCAATGAAGGGTCTGATCCTGATTCTGTCACTCGTGCAAACTTCCTTATTAATGCATACACCCCACTGCCATGTATAGGATTAGCACTGTCAGCTGAAGGAATGTGCCTCTGGCTGTGCTGCGCTTCTGTTATTATCATCATATCTTCAATTTTCTCGTATGTAGCATAGCTGGAGCAGGCCAGCTGCTATAAATCAGTGTAACTTTATGAAAGCAATGAGCAACACCAGATTACACTACCTGAGGATTTGCCCTAAGATCTGCAGGATAAACTGAAAAATGTTGTCTCGCTTTTAATACACATGGAAAAAAAGTAACTTTCATTTAACAGAAGAGGAAAAAAAGGTTTGTTTCTTGAACAGAAGAATATCTTTCTTGTTTCCCTTTTAATACGCATGCTAGAAGGGTCTGTATCATAACAAACATCTGACCCCTGTTTTGAACTCAGTTGTCACTTCTAATATATGTATATGGAAGCAGAAATGAATGTGGATTTGCTAAGACCTGGCAGAAAATTATAGGGCAGTTTTTTCCTTTCTGTTCAAGAGGAGATTCTTTATAACATCTAGCCCTGGAAACTTTCACTCATCCTGTCAGCATTCCCGTTTATTTCAATAGCTGCATTCTTGTGAATAAGGAGAACTCCACTGGTTCAAAGTACGCAGGAACCTTAGGTTCAGCCTCCCACAGATATGAAGTATTTTATTGTCTTCTGTGAGGCAGTGCTTCTGCTGTAGTTGTTTTACCAGGTAGACATACAAACTATATGGTGAACATATGTAAAAAAAAAAAGCTTGGTTTTTGCCTTTTGCTTTTTTGTCCTTAAAGAGGCCTTTGCAGTCTCAGACGAGGTATATGATTTCTCCTCAGCGTGCTGGCCTGATGGCATAATTATAATGTTCAGCCCCAAACATAATTCAAATCTCTTTCCACTGAGAAAAAAACAATTGACTCCAAGAAATGGCTGGAACCTCACCAATATTTTTTCCAACATACGACAGCTGGTAGCTTTACCATCTCATTACTTTTTGTGATTAATTTTTTAGGGAGGGTCCATTCCAGGACCATTTAAAAACCTTGAAATTTTCATGTGTTTTTTCCTTTTAATCTTTCAGCAGGGAACCACATATTTCATGACAGCATCTGTGCTGTCCATGACCCCATCTGTACTCCTTTTCATGCCAGAAGCCAGAATTTACTGAAAGGAGCTCAATTCTATAAACTTTTGTCTCAGAATGATACGAGACTGGATACCAGATCTTGTTGGTTATGTATTAGAGCAGTAAAATAATCGGTGTCTTTTATTTAGAAACAAAAATTACTGACAAGCACAATTGTTTTGGGATTCAGTGTCAGTGCAGAGAGGACTCACCCCTCTAAAGCGAGTGGTAAGCCAGCCTACCTGGATGTCAATGGGTTGCCTACAGATTTTATCAGGATGAGCAGCTTTGAAGTCAGAAAGCTTCTCCATGTCCTTAGATCTTGCTTTATCAGGCTTCTGAAACCACTCTGTCCATTCTACATCTGGAGACAAGTGCAAACAAGAAAAGTCATTTGAAAGTCAAGCTTAATGAATGCAGCAAAAATGCATGAAGCATAATATGATCTCAGATATCATTCACAAGTTTCTTCACTGATGATCTGATTCCTGCCTCTTCCTGCCAGTCTGTCAGCCGCTTGTAATGATGCTGTGAAGTGTAACCAGCCAAGGGAGAGCGGAGTTATTAAAAGCTACATAATTGGAGTATTCAGTATGAGTATTATTAATAGGTATGGATTTTGGATCTGTGTCCTCCTTAGCTGCCTTTTCTGATCTTCAGATCAAGTTACGACCAGTTACTGTATGTTGTCTGAAACATGGACATGATGACTATGCAGTTAAAAGAAGTAAGAGGTTGTGTGTGATCTCTTAGATCATAAGAGATGGAATTTCATACCCAGTGCAGTAAAGGAAAAAGGATCCCAGTTATTCAGAGAGTCCTGGAGACAATTGGGGAAAGAATCCGTGCGTGTTCTTCACTTAGGTTAGCGGCGGCGTAAATAGCAGCTAGCAAGTCCACTCTTCCCAAACAGAAAAGTATTGCAATAAAAAGGATGATTCACCTTATTTGTCAACTGTCTACCACTGAGTTAAATGGCACAACAGACTTCTTACCTTGAACCCACTCACTGGTCGAAGAGACGTTAAAATGTTCTCCATTCTCAGCTTTGAATAGTTTGAATACTTTGGCCACAGCTGACCCTTTGTGACCTGTAAAAAACAAACATTGGTGAAATCACTGAATGCGATCAATAACAGTCAGAACTGAAAAGGTAACGGTCCACGTGTGTGTTTGCACATGTTGGCTACATTATCCAGAATTAGCCCTGCACAGCTTCCAGAAAAAATTACTGATCTTGGAATGAGGCTTCAGACACTTTTATAGCTGCTTGGATAATCAGGAGGAAAAATCTTCAAAAATCAAGAGAGGATAAAAAAAAAAAAGGATTTGTAACATTGCTATTTTAATTTGATGTTGTAGCAAGCCATGTTATTAGCTGCTCTTGAAAATGTCATGAAAAGACACAGCCTCAAAAGTCTTCAGCTTGCAAGCAAATGGTTTTGCAGGAGTATTTGAGGTTACCAATGCAGGATATAACTGATTAAATTTTCAGCTGGTGTGAACTGGGTTTGTTCCATAGCTTTGTGTCAAAGAGACGCAGAGTGGAAGCACAACAGAGTTATATGGATTTACAGTGGTGCAGGATCTAACCTTTTGTCTCAGGGTTTGGATAACCTAGGTTATACCCCACTCAGCTGCTTCAGCTGCATTAATGGGAAGAAGCAATATATACAGAGAGCTTTCAATTAAATATGTCCAACTATGAGTTGCTCACAGCTTCGATGTAATGCAGTGTCAAGTGAAAACACCATTGACCAAATTAATCTCAGCCATAACTCCCAATAACTTCCAGAGATAATGTCAAGCCAGCATTTTGTGCATGAATTACCTTGATATTCAATGTGGTCTTCAACAGAAGAGGAAGGATTTCCTTTAACAGTAATAAAACTCCATGGGTGCCTGGAAAATGAAAATGAGAAATGATCGCGTTATGTCATGTATAAGATGCATATTTTTTTATAGCATGATGCTCTTTCATTTCTCAGGGGCATCATATTCAAAACAGTCTGATTAGTGTGACAGGCAGCTTAGATAATACTAAAAATATCTTAACACTATATTTCTTTGGTAAATAGAAGAGAAGGAATTTCAAAGACAAGTCCCTGCTTAATACACTCTGGTAACAAGTGTGTTTCTCTTTTAAATGAGTGTTTAAAAAGGCTGTGTGTGACAGACCCAAGGGATGCTGTCAATTCCTTGGGGGAGCCTGAAAATCTTTCACACGTGTGTGTGTGTGTGCGCACACACACACACTAAAGAATATGAAAAAAGGCCACTTCTGCTTAAATAAATTTAGCTCATGCTGAAACCTTGTATATCACAATTGTCTTTGGAATGACCCCTGAGAATTTCTAATAGGCAGACTGGCTGGCAAAGGGCAATAAACAATACCTAGATAGTCTCTGGATATCTGGTTTCCTCATTTTGAACATTGAACAGGGATAAGGTTTTATGAGTCTGAATTGTCTGTTCAAATGTGATCCTATGTCAGAAGTAAGTTCATTATCGTCTGATGGGTATTGGTTGAGTCGGTTCAATAGCTATCAGCAACACTGGAGAATGACCCACATGGATGAGTAAGCAACGGAGACGGAGACTAAAGAGCATCCCAGCCTTGGAGGTGAACTCAATTAGCTGGGGTCAGGAGGGAGTTTTATCTTCAAAGCAGAAGAAGTTCAGGCATATCTGCCCTTAATGACTAACAGAATAACAAATATGCTTTTGGGGTGGTAGTGGTTCTGTCACCCTTACCCTGAATTTAGCAAACAGCCCCACAGATTAAATCATGTCTCTATGGGTATAAATAGCCAGTGATTTCAATTGCATCAAGATTCACCCTTGAGTCTTGCAGGTCACCTTACATTTACCATCTGCTGGTATAAGCGAAGTTATAAACCACTCTGGGACTTCAGAAGAAAACATGTACAGACGTTGACAGATAGCCACTAAAACACGCACAAATCACCACTGGCGTGAGCTGGGCTTTGCTGGGATTCACAGCGCCGGGCTTTGGGGTCAGCACGAGCAGACTCCGGGAGGACTGGTGCACCCCATGCCGTGCCGAGGTCCCATGCACGCATCGGACATGGCTCCTCAAGGGGATGCAATCCCAGTGGCTTGTCCTCGGCCCCAGCACAGGACAGGCTCAGCAGAAGCTGCCAGCACAACTGCCTCGGGAGCCTGCCAGCGAGCCAGATGCTCCTGCTGGAAAACTTGCCTGTGCGCCAACTGCCGAAGGCACTGCCGGGCTGTGATCTCCATCCAGGGAGAGAAGGGGGATGGGGGCAGGAAGGACACTTTATCACTCAGCAGGCAAGATACATTTTTATTATTATTATAGTATTATTATTTTTTTTGGTCATCAAATTTGAAACAAATGACAAAAAAGATGATGGCCGCAAAATAATCTGAAAAATAATCTAAAGAATAAGAAGCTAGCTAGTTCTGCAACTCAACGTTTGGCCCGATTTTGTACGTTAAAATACTTGCTTCTCCCAGTTATTTTTTCACTAAAAATGGTTTTAAAGTCATTCAACCCTTACACATAAGGACACATGCAATCTGTTTGGGCTATATGAAATGAAGGGACCAGTAAATCCAGAGCCAAACCAGTGATATTTGGGTGGGATTCCAAAGAGAACAACTGTGTCATCAAGCGCTGGAAGGCTTTCTTTTAATTTATTAGTAGAAGGGGGTGTGGGGGGGAAGCTCATGCTTAAAAGAGCAAACTCACTTTTCGAAAGGACTACAATAGAGGAGGAATGCAAGGTTTTCCTTTCATTCCTAATGTTCTGGACTCAGCAAATAGGCAACTGAAAGAGATGCCACAGGAGCACAGAAACATTTTTCGTTAAATCAGCACTGCTCATTGGCTCTTCTACAGCAAGGGGGAGTTGCACAACTTTACAATCTGGCTGAATATGGAGCAACTGGAGGTAGACAGGAATTTGTCCATATAACCCCCACCACACCCCAGTGAGAAAACAACCCTGTTTACGGCTGAATAGCCTGCCTCAAGTGGCACCTTGCAAAATGGGAAATAGAAATTTCCTAAGCCAAATTACTACCTGGGCCTTACACCGTGATTGTCTCAGTGATGCCACCGTCAGGCCCAGCCACCTGCAGGGACCTGAGAAGATCTGACAACCAGGACTCCACAGGACTGGCCAGCAAACCCTGGGTGCCAGGCAGTGAGCGGTGAGAGCATGTACATGGGCATGATAGGAAGAAAAATCCATCCACGCTCCTCTGACAGATCCTTCCTTTGCCAAATGGGTTAAAGTATGTACGTGTGTGTGCAATTTTCTCGTCCTGAACATTTTTTTTTTAAGACCTTCCAAAAATTTCTGAACAGCACCTCTCAGGTATATACATCCTTATTCCTAGTTATAGATGTGTCTGAAACATAAACCAATATGTCTGTATCTTGCTACACTAAAGCGAAGTGGAAGTTCAATTTGTATAAGGAGAGAAGCTTGGGTACATCTGACAAAGTTGTCTGTCTTCCACTTTGCCATATAACTGCCTTTGTAAATCTGGATCCAGCTGCCATCCAGACAATGGTTTTTTTCTGAAAGTTGATAAACTTAAACACTGACAACAGTCCTAAAAATACGGTCTTTTAAGTAATGCACCAAGATGCAGGTATTTTTCCACATACCAGTATGCTGGTGGGAGACAATATTTACCAACTACTACCACATTATGGTACCCACAACGTCCCTATTATTTATATAAGGAAACACTGTGGTATTTCAGATAACAGCATGGCAAGGATTAGCTTTTTGACTGCAAACAATAACAATGTTGAAAGTCACACTTCCATGGATGAATTTCTATGGTACTCCCATTATAAGCATTTGTGGCAAAGTGAGAAACTAGCATTAAAGCACCACAGCAGCCTAAAAACATCAAGTGCAATTTACTTTTATAAACATATGCAAAACCCATCAATTTCTTCCTGTTGCACAATTGGAAAAAAAAAAAGTATAATGTTCAAAAATCTTTTTCTGTTTCCCTAATTTTAGTCTTTGAAAAGAAACCCAGCAGGCAACTGGGCTTTAATATGGGTTCTGGGTATTTGAGAGCCAGCATTGCACTGATGGAGGTGGCCTGATTTTGGAGACTATTTCTACAGGTTCAGTTGATTCTTTGAAATGCATTATCTGATGCACAGGAGTCCCTGTAATATTTGACACAACCTCTTCATCAGCCACCCCAAATCTTATTCCATCTTCACGTGCCCAGCTGACACTTCTCTGTTTCCACAGACTGCTGTATTGAATCACTTCTCCCTACAAGGCAGATTATTTTTTTCATGTTCTGCAGTGACCCTCTTAGTGCCTCTTAAAAAAAAAAAAGCCTACATAAATTCAGATAAATACAAAAAATATAATGGCTACGGTTGGGTAAATAGCAAATATGCTCAACAGTGTGTGTGCCAAAATAGACACTGTATTGGCCACAGAATTATTTACAGTCCACGGCATAAATTCATGCATGCTAAATTTCTGTGCTGCATGCGTCCCCAAATATGTATTGGCCAAGCTGAAGAATACGCTGTATGTGTGTCTATATGTATTTAGCCAGGGCTACATGGCTATTATTCTCCCCTCCTCGATGTTCAGCCCATACAATCCACTGTGTGTATGTACAAACGCTTCTTAAATCTTTGGGGCATGGCTTGAAAATAAATTGGAATAAGTAACTTTTGGGAACAATATCTTGGAAAAAAATCTTTTTTAATGTGAATCATACGCTATTCCTCAATCTGCTAATAAAAATACCCAATATAGACACTGAGTGCATCTTAAACGATCTAATTAACTGCTAAAACTTCACATTGAGAAGTTTCCCTCTTTTTTTTTTTTCCATGTGAAAGAACTTTGTGCCTTTGAGAGAGTGGAATTATTTGGACATCTCAGGAGCATAATAAAGCCTCTGTGCTGGGAGAACTGGCAGGACTGGCACATACCTAAACCCAAGGTGGAGGAAATGCTTGCTGCCCAGTTTGGTCATTGCTTTCCTGGCCGAGTCGTCCAAGTTTCTAGATCCTTCATCGTTCACTGCAACCGACAGGATCATGCCATTTGCAACTCTGCCCAAATACTGGGCAAGACGTATGCTTTCCTCTTTTGCTCTGTAGGTATCAAACCTAAAGTGATAAAACCACCCGAAAACATTTACTTCAGCGAGCATCATGGCTTTATGGTCTGAAAAGCAAATGCTATAAAGAAATAACTTTTTTGTGTAGTCTACAGTAATGATATTATCCCATTGCAGAAGCACTTGTCTAACAGGGTATATTAGGGGTTTCTGTTAAGCCACATCGATTAAATTCTAGCTGACAGAATAGCAAGGTAGTAACACTACTCACTCTTTGGCTTTGGAGATTGCTGATCTAGAAATAATTGTATATACATGCAATAATACCCATTTGAACAAGATGCTGAAATGTGTTGTGCTGTCCCCAACCCGTTCCCAAAGATCCTCCGATCTAGACAGTTGAAAAGTCACTCACCGATCTGAATGAACAACTGTCCCCGTCTTTGGGTCGATAACATGGACAATGACACCTCGATGTCCCCAGCTCCTTTCAAAGTAATATCCACCTTCTTCCATGCCACCAGGATGAAGAGTTTTGTTTAAGAAAGTCCAGGACAGCTTTTTCTTTCCGTGGATCTCAAGAGTGCCACCCTTACTTACTCCAAGATACTTCTGCCCAAAGTAGGGATTCGGCTGGCTGCCATCATCCGCTCTGCAGCAGGAAGGGAGGAAAGGAACCAGTTTTGTGGTTGTATCTGACAGTCAAGGAGCCTCTCCCCTTGTTCTGCTATGGCCCAAGGAGAGAAGTGTCATGATTTGCAATTAATTTCTTTCAACTACTCCTTCTTTCAACTACAAGAATCAGCAACTGCTCACGTTGTACAGAAAACAAATTATTTTAAATAATACTAGCAGCAGCAATCTGGATCTCAGGTTATATATGTTATATTCATTATAACCAGGCCAGAAGAGGCCTGAAGCCCGGACTGGACATGTTTGTCTTTTTGAATTCTGGAGGAAGTTAGGACCCCAACCAGGAGCTAGGAGGTCTAGTGGTTGTTAAATTTGAGTTTGGCATCCTTGAAAATCTAAAAGATCACGCAGCAATCTGCAAGACATAAATGTATTCTCCTTTAGCTCACCACTTTCATGTAGAAAGAAAGGATGTTTAGGGATAATTTTCAGAATAAAATAACTCTGGGATTTAAGCCTATTCTGGAACATCAGCTTGAATGGTGGCCAGGTGCATGCTGATTTTCTGGCACGCCCAAGTACCCCAATGTTCATCTCCCAGTAGTATTTGAAACCAGAACCAAAACTGCATCAATTTTTAACAGGGCATTTAAATTGTTTAAGAAGCTACTGAACTTTCCACAGAGCACCAATGATACGTATATCTGAAAATATGTAATTTTAAGGAATATTTTATTCCCTGTTGTGGAAGAGAGGTCCTAGAAAGTTCTAAGATAATATTTTATCATGCATACGTACCGGCCATATAAAATGATAACCACATTGCCTTGGTAAGGGCACATCTCACTGCCAATATGTAACTCTCCATCATGTTCAATGAGTATATGTCTAGTACGCAAAATGATAGGCTGCACATCATCTTTAATGACCAGTTTTCCTAAATAGAAAAGGTTATGACATTTGTTTTAACACACAGCAGCTCGTCAGAGGTTGTGATAGTATTGTGCTAAACCCAGTGCTGGGCTCTCATCTCATTTTTTGAAAAAATCTGCCTATCCTCCCCAAAACAGCTCTCAATACAAATCTTAAAGACATTACATGTTTTTTATTCAGTCCAGTTCTTGAAGAATGCAATTAAGATTTGCGGGAAAGAGGACTCATTCAAAACCGAGACAGAAATTCAGAGTTAAGATGAATAAAAGTTATTCATGCCAGCAGTCACCAGCAACACTATGACTCTGTCCTTAGAGACAGAGAGGCACATATGTGTCTGCCCTGTCCTGAGACCCTGAGGACACAACTATTGCAGTATGATGTTATCGGGACAACAATTTAGTAAAAAAATGTTTTTGAAGCAAATCACAGAAGTAGAACTAATGGGTATACTGAGGTACTTTTGTAAATTCTCCAGAAAGGACAGCAAATACGTTGACTATAATGGCTAAGGCACTGATAGCATCTCAGCTACCACCCACGCTTGCACCAAATTAAAGCTGGGTTTGTCCAGTAGCCACCCAGCTCTCAGCAAGAAGCAGGAAGGTCTCCCAGCCTGAGACAGAGTGATTTCAATGGCCACAGTGGAAAGCTCACTTCACCCAGCCTTGCCACCAGCACGTTTTACCTCCGTCGGTGATGTGGATGGAATGAACAGTCGCAGAAGAAGAGAGAAGGAGCTTCCTGCCACTACGGATTTCAACACGGTTTCCTTCGTTGTGACCTGGGTTCCAGATTTCTAGCTCAGGATCCTTATCAGGACATGTCACAGCTGCTTCTGCTGGATGGAGATGGAGAGTGAAGGCAGTTACTGTTTGTTCGGTGCAAGACAGAAAGCTCCTTATCTGGGCATCTTTACAGTATCATTCTCCCCTTTGCTGACTCCCTGGAACACAGCAATATCTCAGTGCAGCAGAGTACATGTGGGTCACGACCAAAAGAAAACAAACAACAGCTTAAGCTGTATGGTTTTCTGTTTTCTGGAAGCATGGAAAAAAACGCGACCCGATGCAAAGGAGCCTTGCGAGGGATGCCGTTTCCAGAAAACGACCAAGAAGAGGCTGTAACTGAGCCCTTCCTGCAGTGATATTCAGCTCTGTTCATACCATCCAGACACAAAGCCTTTCACAAGCCCAGGGAAGATGTTGATGAAAGGATAAAACAACGACTACCTTTAAAAATGCCCCCCAAATACCTGCGAGGTTTGAAAAACTTTGTTTAATGTAAAGATGTTAAAATATGTTTGCATACTACATTTTCAATTGAGATGGAAAGTAAAAGTGCTCAAATGAACATGAAAACACCAGGCACCAGGGAATTACCAGCCCAGCCAGCAACAGAGAGCAACAGGAATCTCACGAGAGAGAGTCTGGGTTTATGAGCTTTTCCAGGCAGAAGCAATAAGGATTCGTTCACCTTGGCTTCACACATCACCAGTCTCCACACACAACTTTGATTACGGACTGTCATGACGTGTTAGCCTAAACAGCTCTCATACCAAATCCAAGAGTCTCATGTTATAAGTATTTACTTAAGATAAAATATTTCCCTGATATAATCTCACTCGCTATGTGAGCCTCACATCTTACTCTAATCAACAGCAATGCGAGTGCGAGACTCCCATGCGTGATGCATATTTTCTGAGGGTAGAAACCTTTCTAATCCTAGGAAGCTGAGGTCAGTGGAAGTTTGAACAGTGAGCCCTTTGCCATCAGAAAGGGCTGGGAGTTCTCACCAGCTCTCCAGTTTGTACCCTTCAAAACAAAAACACCATAGGAAAACTACAGGATCCACAAATCAATAATAGACATGGGATAAACTCCCGGACTTCAGCAGGGTTATGGCTCTGGCACTTACTATAAGAAAGTTGGGTGGGTTTTGCCCCACAGATACTAACGTATCCAGTTAATGGAAAGAACAATGATATGAATCCATGCAAGGAAACATGTCCCGGTGCTGGTGTAGTTGACAGCGAGCTGTTGTGTGCTGCCACTGTGAAACTTGAGGGACATCTGTCATTCCACAGCAACAGAAACAAAATCTGTCCATCTACATTCAGTTTCCTCTCAGATTACTCCACTGGTTTCATGTCTTAAGAAAACAACAGAATTGGACAAGCCACTACCTTAATGTCTCCAGACACCCATTAAATACCAGCTAGTCACGGTAAGCAAGGGACGTTTCAATGTGGGCAACATAGGCCTGGGCTCTCTGCAAACTTTTTCCATATACACGAAGTGATCAAATCAGAGAGGGCTAATAATCTACCAGGTAGCAAGTCAAATACGGATAAACATCCAGGAGCTGATTTTGATACGACTTGTGGAAGCTGGAAATTGGAAGTATATCAGTAATGTCAGAGGCACCTTTTCCAATTTAAAGTAATTGAGGAAAATAAGGAGTTGTTTCTGGGTTCCTACAGAAGACACACAGAATTAATAAGAGTGGGAAAAGATAAATATTTCAGATAGAAAATGGGACTTGCATTATGAATAGATGTTCAAATACAACTGTAAAACACACTGACAACAAATTCAAAAAAATGAGCTGTTATTCCCATAGGAATAAGGATAATAGAAAAATTTGCTCATAATGAGAAACTAAATAAAACCAAAAGAATCGATTCAAATATAGAGGTATAATTTATCAACTAGATTAAGTGGACAGGAAAAAAGCTTGTTCATTTTTCCATTTACTTGGCTGTGCTAGTGTCCAAAAGAGCTCCCTGCAGTCTCAAAAGATGACTTGTGCCCCCCAAATTCATTATTTAGAAACAGAGAGGTAGACCATGAAGCCTAAGGGGAAATCAAGAGGAATTTACGCTGATGATTGGGATGACAATCAGCAAAAGCCAACACAGTCCAGAACAAAGGACCCAAATTCCCAATTTCATTAACCAATTTGTACCAGAGAGCAGGAGCCACGCACAGCACCCGCATCCACTGCGCCAAGGACACTGGAGGGCTGAGCATCTTCTGCCAGCTGCTCCAGCTACCTTGCCAGCTCGGACTATTACTCTCACTGACATTTTTTAAATGAGTGCAACTCCTATCCAGCACAAGGAATGAACTGAATGTTTTGCTTCTTGACCAAAAGGGCCTGAGCATGACAATGAAAGGTTGCTTCATGCAGCTGCAGTGTTTGGGGCAAGACATATGGTCTCTTTGTATTAAACAAATACAAACCGTCAAATTAGCTCTATTTAGAATATGTATATCCAGCTTTCCTTTCCCTCTTCTCCTAAGTGCTTAGGAAAAGGGCTGCTTGGAAGACACAGAACCCAAGGGGCAGGGATATCCTAGCCCAGAGCTTTTTGCTCTCCACATCTGGGCTTGGGCAATGCAACAAAAAGCTCAACTTCACCTCCCACAGCCACAGTTATTAGGACCTGAGGTTTCTTTTGTTATTTCTTTGGCAGTTGGTTGGATCTGGGTTTGTTTTAAGAACGCGTGGCAGAGTCTGAGGGATTCCTGAGGGTACTTTCACCTGCTCAGAAATTTCAGCCTTTGCCACTCCGGCTGCCCTCCACCGGGAGTACTGGCACATCAGAAAACTTCTTTTCTCCTGAGTTTTCGCACTCTGTCCTTGACTCTTGTTATACAAAGAAGAGTGAAAAGCTGCTCAATCTAAACGAGCAATGTCTTTATTTAAAAACAGTGTTACAAACAATGCTGTTTTTCCGCATGGCAGGAAAACTTACCTGTGCTTACAGAAGAGATTACAAACAGAAGAAAAACGAAGTTTTCGGCTAGATACTTGGAGGTAGGTAGAGCCATTCTTCAGGATTTTTAATTCTCTGGATGGATACCTGTGAAGAAAGAATATCAAGCAAATGTCACTTTTTGTTTCCAGCTCGTGCAAAAACCATTCAGTGCACAACAAAGGTTATATCCCGCTTTACGCCAGCCCGTATCCACTCCCCTTCAGCTCTATGGCTGAGAACACCTTCACGCTGCTTCGGGACCAGCCCGAATAGAGCAAGAAACCAAGGGCAGCTGCTCACCCTTTGTTTGGTTTAGGATAAACCCACTTGGGAATCCAAATAGACACTCAGAAAGCAACCACCAGATGTAACCAAAAACGCCTTAGGAATGCGGTATAAACACATCCAGTGTCAAGACTCTCTAGGGCTGAATATTCACATGTGCAAAAAAGTAATGAAACACAACAGAGAAGGCGTTTGCAGAGTGAGAAATTTTCATGGAGTAACCTTTCAATGGCACCTCTCTCCCCCCGTACTACCCACACATTTTCAGCCATGGTGTTTTGTGCACCCCCAAGATAAACCCTACTCACACTTCCAGTCTGAAGCACGCAGTTTCTTAGATTTCAGATCCAAGAAAATATCGTCTATTTAACGTGCCAGCCCAGAATTTTCTTGCAAAACCAAAAGGTGCTTTTGAAACCAGTCTACCTAATGTTGTTTTCGTTTCTTCAGTAGCCAACCCCCAGCAAAAACAAACAAGCAGTGTCATGAAAGTCAAAGTTGGAATTAATGTGATTCTTTCCAGTGATTGATTCTCTGCAGCTCTGCCCCATGCTCATGACCATCTATTGACATGCATATTCACACCGAGGCAAGGACACCCACTTCGGTAGGTGTCAATGCTCCACGTTCATAAGGCACTGTTTAAAATTCACATGTAGTCCTTGGAGCCAATAGGTTTTATCACATAAGCCAGTATCTGAGGAATATCGAAGAAATTTATTTGTAGCTCTCATGTCACAATCACAGTGATGAAATAGGATAAACGTATGCATCGCACAGCTTAGTTAGACGCCAAAAAAAGCAATTGGAAAAAACTCCAGTGTGCCCCAATTTCTTTAGGGCAAAAAACACATGTTATTTTTCATGACACTTGTTAATATAAACCAAACAAAAAACATGAGAAAAAAGATATGCAAGAAGCCAGGATTTAGTCTGGAGCAAATTTAACAGTGTATATATGCAAAACACATGTCTGTAGTGTTCATAAAGGTGATACAGTTCAAAGTGTGACGATATGTTCAAACCACATGTAATCCAATGATTGTATTAAAAATAGCATTAGAACCAGATTTGTCAGGAAATATTCCAGCAGGAAAATGTTTGCTTGTTTTGGTATAGTGTATGTGACAGCTGTGAGCTCTGGAAACAGCATAGACTCAGGGCTCGGTACAGTCTATCAGGTGCTGAAATGCTGTTACAGAACAGTAGAAAAGAGGAATGCACTTAGTAGTGCTATAACTTCTAATGCTATACATTATCAGAGAGCAATACCATCGCCATGGAATTTGTGCCAGACCCAGGCTGCACGAGCCTGACATTTTAACAGCATTAACCATCAACATTTGATAAGCCAGGGCTCTTTTAAATGAGCATTATTAGAGGTACGCCCCAAGTGCAGGACTCACCATTAAAATGTCAAGATTTATTAGCGATTATTACACAGCCTAATCTGCAAACCCAATCGCTAGATTCTGCTTTAATGATAGAGGAAAAACTAAGTGAGTGGTAATACCACCTGATGGTCATTACAGATAAACAGCAGTTCTGATAGCGTGGACACGGCCCTATGCTGGTGTTGCATAAAGCCACATTCCAACTGGTAAGGTATTGGTCATAAAATACAATCAGATGATATAAGAGTTCACAGAAATAAAAAGAAAGGACTAAGTTTTTGACAGTGATGGCATGCCTCATGGGTAGCAAAGAAACTTCTTTGTTCTGGTCCATTAAAAACTCAGAGGAGTGTCTCTGCTCCATCCAGCTCACAATCTTGTTTCTGACAGTAACCTCTAGCAAACTGGGAGGAAATCATCGTAAGAAATTTCACAGCCTTTGCTTTCTTTAAAGCCAAGAACTGCACAGTACTTACCATCAGGTTGTGCAAAATGGATTCTGTGATTATATCCCTGGTTGCTCACCAGGGACCGCGTCCCTGATTACATCCATCTTCATCAGCAGAGATCAAAACAAGCAATCAGACACTGGAAAGTCAGGTCATTTTTGGAGGCGTCAGCTGTGTGCCAGGCTCCAATGTTTTTGTAGTGTCTGATCTGCCACAGTCCAAAGAATATCCTGCTTATTTCGTGACTGAGGTAGGGTGTTTGATTCGGCTCGCAGCGAGCCCGAGTTCATTGCAGTGTTAGTATTAACTGGCACTGGGGTTGGAAAGGCTGAGAGCCGAGAGGGCCAAGAGGATCTGACTCCTCTGATTCAGCTCTGACTAACACACTGCCGGAAAAACGCCGCTCGGAGGATAATCTCAGGAATTTTCCTTCAAAGGCTCTCAAGTAAGCACCTTTCCCAAATATTAGACAGAAACAGTGACATGTTTGACTTTACTGTTAAATATAGGAGGAGGAAGAGATAGTGACTCTTTTCATTCCTGTCTCCTGCTGGAGAGGACTCGGGAGCCGTTATCTCCCGCCAGCCAGCCCTGTCGTTAGCCGAGGGCTCAGCGCCGCGTGGGGATGCAGCGCTACGCCACATCTCACTTGAACAGGCGCCACGTGGCTGAGTTCAGCTCTGATGTAACCGGCAATGTCAACAAATCTCCCTGCAGACTCGGGCACTCCGAGAGCGTAAGGGCCGTACAAGCGTCCTCCTAAGTCTATCATCTCCAACGTTTCTCAAATACCATCTGTGACTCCTCTCTTGGGTGAGAAAAGCTTTTTCATCTAGCCTTTAAAAGCTGCCTGGCAATAGCCAGTGGGACTCATATCCCTGGATCTGGCAAGGCAGACTTTCTGAAATGAGTCCCAGCTGCTGGATCTTTCCAAAAAGTGAACAATAGCAGCAGACAATGCTAAAAGTAGATGCAGGAAACCATTAGCCCTCCGCTGGCTGCTAGCGCAGGTGTCAGCAGCGATACTGTACTAGAAAGCGCACTGCATCGACAGGGATCCCGACCCACTGCCCTCCCTGCGCTTTGAACGCTGGAGGCAACACAGAGCAGACAATCCCGAGAGCAAAACGGTGAAGAAATGCTCTGAGGAAGCTGGATCGTCACGGGCATTGTGGTGGGGTCACACGGACCCCCCGAATCCCCGGGGCAGAGCAGAGCTCTCCGGAGCGGCACGGCCACCCTGTCAGAAACAGACACCAGGCTCCCACCTCGACTCACCACCTCGCACGACTCTGGGCAAACCACCCAAGTCTGGCACCAGAATTTTAAAAGTCGCGCGTGATATCTTATCACGCTTTTTAAGACCAGCTTGACACACTTTGGAGGATGTACCTTCAGCACCTGCTGAAGATGAGGCTCCTTTCTGGTACGTCAAGCAGGGCATGACAGGAGCATTGACCATCCGTTGCAAACATGGCGAGGATGGGAGAAAAGCAGCAGCTCCCTGATCTCCCCTGAAAAAGATGTCAAACGGGAGCAAGAAACCTGACGGGTGCTACTGCTGCTGCTGCCCAGCAAGAGAGCCCACAGACCTGCAACGGGGGCGAAGTGGGGATCCAGAGCCGTCCCCAGAGAAGAGCAGGAAAGGCTCACATGGAAAAGGCGCCTTTTAGCCTGGAGGAGAGTGAACTCTCAGCAGACACTAATTTGCACTTGAGAAGACCAGTGAGTAAAAATCCGTGTTCCCCAGGGATCACCTCTGCAAGGTGAGATGCGCCAGGAGACCCCGCTGGGTCAGTGCCATGGCCGTGGTCACGATCCTGCTGCGGGTGGCCAAACCCGGACCCTCCCACTGCCAGAGCTGAGGCTGCGGTTTTACTGATTTGATGGCTGGGTCTGAAGCCTTGCTGCGTGCTTCTTCATTCATATGCAAAGAAGCCAACATCGATTTGGAAGCCGATTCCTGAGAGAGAGAGGAGCTGTTTAATTAGCGCCTCTGCTACCTTCCTGCTGACATTGCATGGCACCGACTGTCCTCTCGCCCCACTCGGGGAATTTTACATTTTAGCCCCAGCTGGGAAGATGGATTCGAGGAGCACATTTGCCTTTCTGACCCGAGGACATGTCAGCTCTTGCCACAGTGACATTCCTGTGCAGGGGGAGCCTTCGCACACCCAGCCACAAGCGCAGCTGAAGCCTTCAGACGGCTTTACAAACAAACGAGCGCATTTCTAGGTATCGCTAATGAAAATGCTTTCCCAGTGCCAGCGCATGACAGCAGCGTCACTGCCTCTGCTCTTCAGCGTGATCTTGTGCTTGCCACCCAGCCGTTAGCGGCTCTGTTTTACTGGCAAGTAGACGAGGATTAAACTCAGGAACAGACTTTACTTCTCAATGAAATCAACACTGGAGTCAAAAGCAGCACTTGGATTTTTTTCCCAAAGAACCTTGGTTTCTTATAAATTTATCTAATATCTTTCCCTACAAGGAAGAGGTTCTGCTCAGGTATTCCATGTATAAATATCACTGCAAGCTCCTTGATTCCTGATGTGCATAAAAATGGATTCTGAATGAGGAGCAGGAGTTAGAGGAAATTTTTTTCACAAGGAATAAATTAAAGGAAACGAATGTGTTTACAAACTTGTAATATTTTGAGACAGAAATAAAAGGGAAAAAAAAAGAGTTATTTTAAAGCTATACTTTCTTTTCAGATTTAACTTTTTTTTTTTTCTTTTTGTAGAGGCTTACAGACCTTGAAAAGGAAAGGAAGCAATTTTTGGCTCGGCTAAAACAAAATCATTTGCACATCACTCCACCCATCCGTGGCTGACTGACTCCCACTTTCACATGCTTTTGAAGTGCTCAGCATTTCACTGAATTAAACCCTCATCCACCACATGAAGTTTTCAAAATATCAAAGTGGTGGGAAGCTGAGCTCCATTTTCCAAGGCTGAGGGTGCACTGATTTTGCTGTGCCTGCTGACAGCAACGCAGTGCATAGCCAAGCCAATGCTTTCAGGGAGCGCCAGAGCTACTGTGCTCCCACTGCAGAAGTGCTCTGGCAATAACCAGGACAGCCGTATGTCCTGAATGCATTAGATGTACGGAACGCGCCTGGATTAGCTGCAGGTCCATGTGGACACGCACAGTCTGTGTGGCCTCCAGCATGCAGGTGGAGTTCCTCCTGCTCAGGAAATCCCCGGGAGGAATACGACAGCTTCCCACAAATGCAATGCCCACGCGACACTTACCCCTGCAGCTTCACACACACAGGCTTGTGGTGCACGCCAAGTTAGTGGTAGCCTTTGAAAACATCGTCTTGAATGTCCCCGAGGGTCCGTGGAGGAGCTGTACCCTCTGCAGAGCGTCCCTGGTTTTGAAGCCTTTTTTGCCTCCCAAAGTAAGGAAAGCGTGTGCAGTGGCTGATGAGGATCACAGCATCCTGAATCCTCTTCAAACTGCTGCTTTTAACTACCCAAATAGCTGCATCAGGATGTAAATATTTTTCTTTTTGCTTTTGTGGTACTTTACTGTTTGCATCTGGCTCGCCACAGCTCCATGCCTTCCTCTCCAGGACATTTGCCATTTGCTCTCCTTCTGGGGCGGGAGGAGAAATAGAGATTTTTCAGAGGTTTAGGCACATTCCTCTCCTTCCTTCGCTAGGCTCTTCCTTTGCCAGTTGTTTAGTCTCAGCCTGGGGTTAGAGCTCTGCAAAGTTTTATTGGGATCCAGGGTCTGGACCTGTCACAGATTATCAAATAAATCTCCAAGAAGCTAAAAGCTTGCTCTGTAAGTGCTTGTTCCAACGTTGGGCTTACGCTCACAAGCCAAAAACATCTTGCTTTTCTTGCCCTGCACAGCCTCAGAAATCATAACAATTAGGTACTAATAGGAGTTCAAAAGGACTCCAGGGAGCTCCTCAGAGAGTCAGTCCCAGCCGCTCAGGCTCCTGTACCACTTCTCATCTCCACCAAGGACATCAATCTCCATCGCTCCCTGCGGGGGCCAGCTCAGGCCCATGATGTCCCGTGCATCACTCTTTATCTTACCTTTGCTGAGCAGCATCAGTGATTTCTTCACGCTTTCTAGCAAGCCAGGACCTCTCCCCTGGCCAAACCCGACTCGCATCTCTCCTACCTGGTGTGGGGATGGAGCCGCAGTCTCCTCCTCTGTCTGTAAACCTTTCAGGTGTCCTCTCACCCCACATCCAAAGACCACCGGGCGGTATCTGTCTGATGGAGGCAAGTGTCCCAGCCAAGGAGTTCAGTCCCCGCTCAGAAGCACAGTATCAGCTGGCCGGCGCGCGGATGCCAGAGCGACTAACTCACCAGGAAGCATAAGTCTGGCCAACAAAACACTAACCTTTCCCTGTAGCAACTTGTTTGGCCATTTCTGAGAATTTCAAAGAAACGACGGGTCATTAGTAACAAAGCCTTCACCTACCTGTAGTAACCCGTGTGACAAAGACATGGATAGTCTGAAATCACCCGCCCCTTCCCTGCTGTCACCAAGAAACATGGTGTTCAAACCAAAATGAGCCTGTCAACATTTCAGGGTAACTTTCTACTTAAACTGTGGTCGTCAGTTGTTTCTCGGTTTGCATACAAAGCTCTATTTTTGTCTTTACTTCAAAAAGCAGCAGCATACGCAAAAAATCAAAGAGAATTAGCCACTAATACTGGCAGTATTTCAGTCCTCAATGGGAGCAGAAAGTCAATATGAGCATTGTCTGAAAGGAACACAAGACTTTACACTACACAGCACATACTTTATCCTGGGTTTTATTCCTGTAGATCTTTAATTAAATGTTCACATCAGTTGGACAAACATAATTTCACCAGTCATTAGCTACAGACAGAAACACATTTATAACTCCTTGTTGCACCCTGTATTTTCAGTTCGATTAGAAGATATTATCGGAAGATCATTGCATGCTTACCAAGCAGATGTTACTGAGTTCACCTAAGATGCCACAGCAAATGGACACTTAGGTTTTTTAAAAGCAGACATTAATGGAGGGAGAACAGCACTGAGGGGAGAGTTCCCCACCTCTGAAGTTCATCAGTATCCCTGGTGTCGCTAACGTTTCCACGCCAAATTTCATTTCCAGTCCCTGTGATACCAGAGAGCAGGTTTTTGTCTTTGAAACTTACCTTTTCATGGATATTTTGAAACACTTCTCCTTGGGAAGGGCAGCCCGCAGGCTTTTCCTATCCTGCCCTGTGAGGCACTGCTTGAAAAATAAAGCTCTGCCACAGTGGGTAAGATGAGAATACATTTATTAGTTATAAAATATACAAGTGAACACCATCGGTTTGGTACAGTCCCGTAAAAACAAGAGCAGGCTTTTGTGACAGCGGCGGGCTTTGCCTGGCTGGTGTTACCCCAGGGATGCTAACCGTGGGGCGCCGCGGGCTCTGCAGAGATGTGCTCCGAGTGGTTCTGAGAAAAAGCAAATTTTAGCGACTCGTCGGCATTAGCTGGACATTGATATTCTTTCAGCTTCAAGGGAACATAATGCTGTAGAGAAGCAGCTTTCTGATAACCAGCATGATTAAGGACTTTAATCCAGGATGGTTTGGCTTGTCCTTTATAGCCAAGCATGGCAAAACTCCCTGAAAAACAGACACAGAGAGAGTGACCCTCTGGCTGGGTCAGTTCACTTATTAGCAGCACAGCACGGGTTCCCTCCACACATCATGGAAACTTCTTGGCCCTTCTTTTTTTCCTTGGATTAAAATAACAGAACGTTTAGGAGAGAAAAAGGGTGATGAAAGAGGGAACGAGCCTCGCTGTAACCTCACCGCATCACAGATCTGCAGGTATTTCAATAAGCTAAGATAGATTCCCAGATGTCAGTTAGCAGAAATATTGGTTTACTCTTTATTTTGAAGTAAGACTGGTACTTTTTCATATTTGACTACATGAAAATGGTTAGGCACTCTGAATCCTTCTTTTATTAGTTTACAGCAGTTTCTTCCTGTTATGCCTAAACTATTCCCCATGTCGACTCTGCTCTGGTCCTCTGCTGTCACATAGTACAAAGGCATTATGTATTCTCCCATTTTAATAATAATGTCTTGTGTTTATATTATGCTTTTCATTGCAAAGACTCCCAAGGCTATTTGCAGCTGGTTGGATTGAGACTATTCCTGTAAACACTTCTAATTTAAATAAGGTTTTGCAAAACCAGGCAACAAGACCCTAAACCCTGATCCCACCGGGGTCGAGGGGATCGTGGTTAGAATTTTTTTTTTTTTTTTTTTGCGTTATCCCTGGCAGAAGCAGTACACACTTGGGAGAAATGCTCCAGCCTGCCCTGAAACGCAGCGCGGACCAGTCCTGCCTGCGATCACATTTGGAGCTGTGAAGTCGAATAGTGCGCATACCTGAATCAGCGGGAGAAAGCTCATGAAGCAGAACGTAATTACCCAGGCTGGAAATCAGGGCAGACACGTGGGTGAACACCCTTGCCCTTAGGAAAAGCAAAACAGGGGCGGCCCGTGGTCGGCCAGCAGCGGCTTAGTCCTGCTGCCAGACACCAGCATCCCACTGAAGTGGCAGGGCAAGGAGATGGCCACCAGCCAGCGTGTCACCGGCCAGCGGTGGCCCTGCTTGCTGCTTTTTGTGCCCCAGGAGCAGTTGGGGCTGGAGGTTGCACCGAGCTCCAAAAATGACCTGGAAGTGCTGCACCCAAGCAGGCGGCACAGGTGGTTTGGGGAACAAAGTTTGACAAAACAAATAAAAAAGATGATTGCTTTTTAATCAAAAAATTCCTTTCAAAAGTATTCAGAGCTTTGATGAAGGAACGAAGCAATGAAGTTTCAGGACAAAACCAAAAAACTTCAGATTTTTGCTTTTAAAATGATGAAAGAAAAACCAGCTTCTCAGGAATCAAAGAGGCGCTGAAGCGAAATCACTGTCTCTGGTGCAAAGACTATACTCTCCTCCCCTGGAATGGTCATAGCAATAAGCTTTGAAACTTGAACCAGAAATTGATATAAATGTCAGTAAAGCAGTAGGGAAAAAAAAATCCCCAAACCCCCAAGAAAGAAAAAGAAGCTGGAAATAGAGCCAGTTCACCATCTGATCTCTGCTTGAGAGACTGCAAATGAAATCTGAATCGAACTGGCCCATTGTTTTCCTGATTTCCTTATCACCCAAATTATTCATCCAAACCTGGACTCAATAGCCCCTAGTTTTCCAGTAGGAAACTCAGCATGGATTTCCTGGACCAATGATACCAATGGATTTCTTGCAGCAATCCAAGGTAAAACTGTAATAAGAACTTTCCAAAACTGGTGATTTCACTGTCCTTCCATCAAAAAAAAAAAAAACAAAACCAAACCAAACTCCTATTTCACTCCTATTTCACTTGAGTCTATTTTCTTTTTCATCAACCATTCAGTTTATGATTGTTTTCCTTGCAAAGCAGTTGAACTTTAGAGATGGAATCCTTATCATATGATTCTTTTTTTTTGTGTGTTAGAAAAACAAGTTCCTTTTAGGATGAAAAATTTGCAGTGTGCAGCTCCTCACTGGTGAAGTAGGGTCAAAGCCCCAAAATAACTCTCCTGCTTCTCACCACCCCTAAGCCAAGAGGTTTTTACTAGGTTACACTGGCATATTATGGTAGGAAATATATTGATAAGCACTATATAAGGATGTGTACATTTTTGGTAGGGAAACACACCGGTAATTCTTAAGCAAAAGAAGCACGGTAGAATAAATACATTTACCTTCCTTATGGAAGAC
Organism: Pluvialis apricaria; assembly: GCA_017639485.1. NCBI lineage: Eukaryota > Metazoa > Chordata > Aves > Charadriiformes > Charadriidae > Pluvialis > Pluvialis apricaria. Next base: position 10,244,468 of record CM030015.1, on the reverse strand, counting down.
AATAGGCTTTGCTGAACCTAACCTGGTAAAAACAGACATTTCAGAGCTCCCCGCCACCTCTGCAATATCTCTAGAGCACACGAGAACAAGTGATCTGAAAAGAAGGACAGTAATTACTGCATGACTGCAAAATATTACTTTCATTAAGAATCTGCAAGACCTTTAAGCTCCAATTCAAAAAAGTACTTAAGAGCTTGCTTAGCTTTAAGAACATGCTTATATCCCTTTGATTTCAATCACATTTAAGCTTTCCTAAGTTTAAGCCTCTGTTTAAGTGTTCCTAGACTAAACCTGTGCTTCACATGGAATCCAAACAGGCACAAATGACTATTTGCAAGTGCATCGATTACGGGAGAGGGACACTCAGCTGCAGAAGAAATTCAGTTTCTGTGCAGTCCTGAGCCACTGAAACTATCTATGTCCTGGGTCTGATTTTCAGTCAAGCCTCAGTCCAGCTTTGCTCCTCACAGATGTGCCTTCAGCCCCCAGTGAGTTGTCCCTGCAATGAATTACAGGTTGCACAACTGGTTGCATTTAGCTGAGTGCCTAGACTTGCAAAACACACATCCTACCCGAAAACCAAACCGAATGTACAGGCACCGTCATATGCATACATGTCACTTCATGCACGTTTTATACATGTACATACTCACGTGCATAAATACAGATGTAATAGCTCAGGAGCGTTCAAATCTTTGTTCATGAACTGCTCAGAAATGTCTTGGACTGCAAGTCTGTTTTCTGGTTATTTGACCTGCTTCTGCCAGCAGCCAAGAATTTATCTATAAATCTCTGTTGTTCCATGTTTATGTGGGGACACGTAAAACCACAAGGAATGTGGGACAGACACAAACAGAGATGATCCAGACCAGTGCCAGGACACATGCAAGGTAACAGAGCCCGCAGGCAGGCAGGTCTATTCATTGGCTCGCCCAAGAAAGGTCCTATCGGAAAATCTGGCACATCTATGATTTTCATCTGTCACAAGAGGCAAAAACAATCAGTAAGAGTAAACAGAAACCAACTCGTTTCAGAAATGGAAAACTGAATCATCAGCTGCCAGGAAATTGCTGGACACCGGGATGGGTGAGCAGGACTGCAAATGTCATTGCAAGGACCTTATCTACTCCATGATGGAAAATGAATGGTTAATTTAGAAGGAATTGCTAGTTTTCCAGAAAAACCTCTTTCTGTCTGCTCTAATTTGTGCAATCATGGAAGAGAGACGCTGCTTCTTTTATTATCTGGGTGATATTTGGGATTTGTACATATTTAATCTGTGCCAGATTTCTTCAGAGCACAGGTTTGGTTATGAAAGTAGCTAATTTTTTCCTTTCTTTGTCTGTCAGACACAGGTTGCTACACGAACTGGGCTCTCAGCAGTTTACTTACTTACCTCTCTTTTATAAATGTTTGAACATAATCAGTTATTGCACTGGCAGTGTTTTCACCAGCAACTGTGTCAAAGTGCCGCCTACTCACGACTGCTCCTGAACATGCATCCAACACCACCAAGAATATCCCACGGCTATTGAACAGGAAAACCGTGTCGTTTATCTGCAACAAAAAACAGAGGTAGGTTTTATGGAGGCAGGCTGAGGAACTGCAGACTCTGATCCTGCTTCTCCGTATAAGGGAGTTACAAGCAAGGAAAATATGAAGGGTGTACACCCTATAATTTTAAATGTATAATTTGTACAGATAAAGTGACATCACTGATAGATGGTCAGTGGCAGGAGGAAGCAAAACCCTTGGTTCTCAGTGGGGTACAAAAACATGAGAAATGAGCTCATCGGCATCTTTTGTGTATTACAAAGATACATTTGGAAAGCCGAGAATCCTGGGAATAGAATGCTTAGTTCAGCCTTAATACAGTTTCTTTCCATGTGGGGGAAATTACTGTCACTTGGCAAAGCAGATTTGACCACGGAGCAAGGGAGAGGTGCTGAGACAGCAGATGGGGGAATAGAGGCGACACATGGACTTTTTTTGTTTTCCTGTGAAATGTAAATATCAAAACCAAAATATTCCTTCTTGGTATGGCTGTCCCAATGCCTCAAAGAAGCTGTAGCACAAGTGGCTCCTACTCTTCTCCTCTCCTATAGCAAGGGCTCCTTCCTTAGGTTACACCTCTCAGGATGCTCTGTGATCTTTGCTCTTAGAAAGGCAAAGGCTCTGTGAGGTGCCCGGCACTGGTGCATGTCCCCAGCATCCCAGGGGATGTGTCCTCCCAGCCTGGGAGGACACAACCTCCGCCAAGGACAGCAACAGCATACTAAGGTCAGGCGGACAGAAAGCTGAGCCCAGGGTACACAGCACCCCACTGTAATCCACACAGTCGTCCAAAGCCCGCAGGCAGCAGGGAGCTCAGATACTTCCCATCAATCTGAGACGTGTGTGTGCCTCCAGGGAATATAGGGCCAGACTGAATGAGGGAGCCAAGTGTTAAAAAGTGGCTTCTGCAAGATGTCGGAGGATGCTGAATGCAATAGGGGGTCAAGGGTAAGGGAAACATGAATGTCCCAGCCACGGGTGGGCAGAGGGGAGCGAGGAGGAGCAAAGGCACATTAAAACTTTTGCCTGGTTCTGGCTGTCTCACACTCCTAAGCCTGGGAAGCGTGTCAAAGTCTGGACGCACACGCAGCAGAGAGCAACCACCACTGCAAAGCAAACCAGACGTGAGCCACTGGCAAAAGAAGCAGCCCTGCTGTGTCCTGCCCCTGTCCGCCCGCTGCGGACCCGCCGAGGAGCCAGCGCAAGGGCTCGCACGGCCCCGCGGCAGCTGGAGCAGGGCACTGCCGCACACGGCGCGCTCAGTCCTCAGGGAGCTTGGGTTATAAATTGAAAACATTTCTGACTTTGGCATTTCATTCAGCAAAACATGAAAAAAAACATGTGCTTTGGTAGTGGGGGCTCCTCTGCTTCACTCCTTTATTTCCAAATTTTCCGCATCTTTTAAGATTTAGTGTAAGAATCCTCCTTTAGACATTAGCCTTTATCATTCACCTAGCCCAGCCTTTACTTCAGCTAGGAGTGCACGTGCCAGAGATAAAACTTCCTTGGAAAAACAATACTTTGCATTAAAGCTTTAGAAAAGGCAAAGAAGCTTTGAGGATGCTACGCCTGTCCCACGAGCGCTGCACATACGCAGGTCTCTGTGTTTCACCGCAGGTGAGGATGCTGCCTCCAATAACACCTGCTTGCTAATGGTTTTGAATAAATTTTTGATGATGCAGCCAGTGCACGTGGCAAGAAATCTTGGCTGCTCAGAGTCCTTAAGGACGCTGTACCAGCTTTGCTTGGCATTTGTTAGCATCCATTATAATTCAGTAGCACACAGGCATGTAAGCCTGGGTAGTGTCCTTGCAAGCATGATTTCAGCCACCCTTCACCATCTAGACAGACATACAAGGCATGTGCAGGGACAACCTGACAGCTTCAAACCCCTTCAGTGATGGAATATAGTTATTTTTATCTTTTAGTGCAATGCCAGCAGAGAAAATCAGAAAAACAAACTTGGTTTTTTTCCCCCACATCCTTTGTAAACAATGACTTCTGGTGTGCTCCCCCCCTCCCCTTCCTCTACATTACAGCAGTGATGTTAATTCTTCTTCTGAGGTGATAAAAAACCTTTTTTTTTCCCTAAGGGCTCAAATCCTCATCTGAATAGAATACGAACTCCCAGTGACTTTAATGGAGTTAATTGTAAGGGAGAACAATGCACTTGCCTCTTCCAGGGGAACTTCCCACTTCCTTCCGCCAAGGCTCAGCAAGATTTTGCAGTAACTTTCCTTGGAGATAAAGTTTTATCAACATTTCAAATGTGGTAAAACACAACATACCTTAATGAATGCAGATGTCAAGTGGTTTTGTATGTCTGCCCTGCTGAGAGACTGGATCTGGATCCTTATATATTTGACCGAGGGTGTGCTAGTGACAGCCAGCTGCAATTACACCACAGACAGAAACTTAAAAACTGGTTTTCATCAACAAAATGACAGCAGGTACAAGCGCTCATATATATGATCACAAAACTTTAAGAATTCTTTTCTCAAACTGTGATACTGTTTCACAAGTGAGTGCTTATTATTAAGTCACCACTAATCAAAGGACCAATGCTGGTTGGAAGGGACCTCTGACGATCACTCCGTCACTAAGTAAGTTTAAAAGTTGAATATGGATTTCATATATTTTGCCTGGCTATAAACTCAAGTGCAAATTTGTATGAGCCTGAAACAACTCTACAGGATTTAGAGTGGGGTGAATTTACAGTAAATGAGAAGAGAAGCTGACTCTAATTTTCCAGTTATTCCTATTAACCAGAATTGCTTCCCAGTTTGAAATTCAGCAGCAATGTCGTACTTTGGAATTCCAAGCCAATCCAATCTGAGCCCTCTCAAGAGTCCTTTTTCTCTTGTCAAAAGAAAAGAAATGTGGAAAAAAAGGTGCCATGAATGTACATTCACATGCTTCCAGGTGAGCAACTTCTTTGAGGCTGTCTTTGAAGCACAGTACAAAAAGCTGCAGAACTTCAGAGCAAAACCCTTCCCCTCTACACGGGTTACGGTGATGCCGGCCAGATCCACCCGTGGGAATTCCCTACAGCTTTCCCTTGTACGCTGTGAAAAAGGATTGACCTCACGTGGCTGCCCGTACTCCGCATACCCCGAGACGCTGTTTGGTGCGGCGGGTACCTGCGGGGCCCCGCACGCCCTGCACGACCCCGCCGGGCGCTGGGACACAGGGCGCTGGGCACCTCCCGGCCTCTGCGGGAAGGGGTTGGGGTCACAGCTCCAGGAGTCCCCTGGGTACATATGCGCCAGGATTTTAATACGTTCGCAGCCTTGCTGAGAGCAGTAACTGTGTCCTTTCCGAGCCTCGTGGGCTTGCAGGTGAACAAATAGGTACCTACAAATGAGAGCAAAGAGAGGGATCAGAGCCACCGTGTGCCCTGAGGAAACACCAACTGCAGGGGCAGGGTCTGCACTTCCTAAATGGCATTATCCCTCCCATTGCCCAACACCACAAACCAACTCTGTCTTAGACCGGTGTGATACAGCACAGCCATTGCAAAACGGGTCCTGCAAGGGTGCAGGTCGAGCTCCCCTCTCATCCTGGCCTGACGGGACCCACAGCACTCGCAGCCCCTACGCCCAAGCCAGCTGCCTTCGCCAGGCAAGCGTGGCGTGGGGCAGACCCCCCCTCCAGCCCCAGGCGCCCCGCGCCGCCCCCAGGCGTGGTGGCATCCCACCAGATGCTCAGGCTGCTGTGCAGAAGGAGACGGGTTTGCCTGGAAATATCAGCATCTCCCCTTCGGCTCTCTGCGCAGCAGGGTCCTGGCCCACAGGCACATATTAGCCTTAGGCACGCACGACAAAAGCTCGAAGGCAGCCAGGTCTTCTGGCCTTTGGAATCCTTCATTTTTATTTTTTTTCACTAGCTGTGCTAAGTATGTTTTCAATCGTGTCCATTCTGCAATTCAGGCTGAGGAAATGATATAAACAGCTCGGTTCAGCTCTAGGATCAAAAAGATACATGAGCTTTAAAGGGATTTTTCATTCTATTTCTTTTAAAACTAAATATTTGTTTCTATTTGTCTGGAAGAAAGAATGAGTAAGCTTGGTTCCTTTTCAAGGATCCAGCACGTGGGGTTAAAAAAAGAAGGGGAAACATCCCACTCATTATGAAATAAAGTCTGAAAAACAACAACAGGAAAAGAAAAAAGCCAATCCCCTAACTTCTGTACTCTGAAAGGCTAAAAAAATCACTGCTGAATTCAACAGAGAACCAAAAGGCTGATAGTGCCAGAATTAAGTTAGGTTAGACCCATCAATCTGCATGTACCAGGTCCAGATGGCTGCTGGCAGCCAATGGCTCTTCCCTCACACACCCACATGTGTAACCATTTTCCCCACTATTTAGTAGTAAACAACCTGTTTACAGAATTTGGGCAACATATTTTTTTTTCACACACACACACACAAAAAAAAAAGAAAGGAGGATTAATTAGCAAATTGTTATTTCACAATTCCTGTGATGAGAGAGACCCAGCCATCAGCAAGGAGCCTGGTTAGCAGGGAAGGCATTCCGGGATTTGATTGCTCATGTGTTATGGTTGAATGAATAAATATATCCCATCTTATTTTCAAATCTGGCACTTGTGGATTGATTCCTGAAGCAGCTACTTAGTCAGGTGAAGCGTCATGGGACCCATGGTTAGACCACAAAACACTTTTTTTCCTCCCTAACTATTTTCGCTGACTGAGAAATACAGTTGCGTAATATGTTTTTTTAACCAAAGGTGTTCTAGAGTCTTATAAAGGTAGTGCCAGATCTCTAGAACTCTCTTCATTCAAAATAAGAGATGTATTACGGTGCTCTCCTTTTTTTACAAAAACTAATTTTTAGAGTGTGATGATTTTAGAAATCTCTCTTTATTGGAATATGAAGAAATTGAAACTTCCCAAAATATTTCAGTGTTGTGGAGCTGCAGTAGTCATGAGAGGGCCCCTTTTCTTGGCCCTTTTGGGGTAAAATAGATTTTAACAAATACTTACACCGCACCCACACCTGCAGCAATGTGAGCAGCGGGGATGCCTCAAAGGAGCTCAGTCTAGGAAGAAATCAGGCATTTTCTTAACGGCAATGCAAATCGCTGCTCAGTGATACAGAAACAGACCTAACCCAGGTACTCCAGCCTATAAATCCATTTTGACCTGAAATCAGTGCAAAGACCATGCAAGATGGATGGGCCCAACCTTTAACCATGAGAGAGGGAAAAGAGGTGCTGGGGCTGGTAAGAGAAAGACCCTGAGGATTTGCTGCCCATTTCTTGAGGGACCCTCGGGGGCAATGCAGGGCTCACCCCGATGCTCTGTCGAAGTAGAAGAGCCGCTCGCCCGTCCCGTTGAGAGCACTGGCCCGGGAAGGAGCGGTGAGGTAGTGCTTTACGCTGTGCACCGTCCCTGTCCGTCGCTGGTAGATATCTGCCACCACCTGGAAAACGGTGTCCCTGGGATAGCAGAGGGCAACACGCAGCCAGTCTCCTCTGTGGGCAAAAAGGGGGAGGCAGGGGGAAAGAGAGAAAATGCACTTAAGGGCTGGAGTACGGGAGAGATGGTCTGCAGCCAAGAGTACAGTCTTCAGGGGAAAACAAAGGAATGTCCTTTGAGGTTCTCTTCCTCCTTTTAAAAAAACACAACAAATCCTCAAAGCCAAAGAAAATCAGATTTTTTTTGCTTTGTCTGGAAACAACGGCTGCTTATTACGAAGGTCTGATCCAGGGACCCCGGCTGACCTCAGAGGACTTTGAGACAGGTGCCAGGATGGCTTAAAACCAGAGATTTTCTCTTCCTTGCCCCATAAGGCTGTGGTACAACCACTCACATACCCACTCGCATCTCCCGAGGCAGCCGGGGCTTCTTTCAGTTCATCCGGAGCTGCTGCGGGAGAGGGAACCGGCATCCAGCAGACGTTTCACCAGGGGCACAGATTCAGGAATTAGAAAGTAATCGCTGACTTGAACCAGAGCCACGGTCTAAAGAGACCTGCTTCCTCCACTTTACAGCAAAGTTTATTATTATGGTTTCCATTAAAATCTCCCTCTCCTCTGCTCTTTCTTCAACGGCAGTTTAGAATAACTAAGGGTAAAGTTAAATCGTCTTTTAACCCTTGGGTATCACAATTTCAGCATGCACATTTACAAAATCTGCCCCCGTAGCTTTCCTTTATCCCCTGATTTGCATCACCACCCTCATGGAGAGAAAAACTACCTCCAAACTAGAAACCTTTGTTACACGACTCGGAGGCAAAAGATGCAGCTATGGTGCATTTCAGATACGGATGGGAAGGATCTTCCACTAAACCCGACACTCTTTCCTGTCTGCAGGATGCACTTGCACTGTACAAAGCAGAAAGCCACAAGAAGTTTACACTTGAAAAGAAAAACTGAGTACCGAGATAATTAGCTTAATTCTTTTTTTTCTTTCCACCCTCTGAAGTGGCTCAGTGGACCACACCAAAGGGCCTGAACCAGTACCATAATTAGCTCTCCTTACATTACCAAAACCATCCAGGCTTTAAATGTATTCTTTTAAATACCTGGCTTCCTGGTTAAAACACGAGAATGTAAATTTGGCTTAGAGAAAGACAAATAGCACCTTCATCAGCTGTCTTTCTGGGCCCTACAAAGCTGAGGAAGACAAAGTTTCTCCAAAGGCTCCCCTGAAATGACCCGCCACGCGTCCCTCCTGCAGAGCGATAAATGGGGCGACACCGCTTCAGTTTGGAGAAATCTGGGAATCTGCATGCCTAGACCTCCACTTTACATTACATATTGAGAGCACAAAAGTAAAGCTATTTCATTCTTTTTCTGGTTTTCTCATTAAAACAAAACTATCTGCAGGATGGAAAAGGGGACAGGCTGTTCTAGAATAATAAATCAAAGCCGCACAAAGACCTATCAGCTTAAGCCAGATACTGCCCTCTAGATTTTAACCAACTCCAGCTGTGTCATAACACAGGACAGCTAGAAAACGGATATATTTTCAGATGATTTGGCCTCCGACTAGAGGAAATGAAAGAAATGCACCAGAGCCATGTTTGTGGAATATTTTTAGGACGGAGTCCCAAGACATTTGGCTGTTTCATAAGGGTGATTTGCATTGCGTTAGCACATTTCATCCCCCAAAGACACTGTCACAAAAAGGGCTTGTCATCTCCCTCAGATGCTGGGAACCAGCTTTGGTGCCACACTATGCTGACTGCCACCTCCCTGGGGAACAAGAAAGGCACTAGAAAGGGCAATTGGGGGGTGAAAGAAAAAAAAAAAGCGTGAAAAAAACCACAGCTGTGACCATCTTGAGTCGCTGGAGCATTTGGGAATATGAGTGCTAGAGGCTCGTGTGCATATGAGCAGCCTGAGTGAGACGCTGCAATAAATTATATCAAGATTGAAAAGATCAAATGAAAAGCACCTACGTCGGAGTTTGTGGAGGAAGAGATGGAAATAAGTGCATTCCCACAACAAAGGGCTTGGGAGGACATGTGAGAAGGGAAGGCATTAGAAGTTATCCTTTATGTAAATATAGGAAAGAATAAGGTGGTTATTTTCTCCTTGATTTAGTGGTATTTTAACAGCTTCCTATTTAATTCTTTACTTCAGTTCTGTTCTTTCAGCTTGTACAAAATCCGCTGTGAACCCTCCCAAATACCTGGCCGTGTAGCTCAACTTGGCTCCACCATCTCCAGGAAAAGCGAAGCGAGAAACAGCAGCAGCGCTCCGGCGGGACGGTCCCCAGGACTCTGCCCCGCAGCTGGCTGGCGGGAGGGGGCTAGATGCCTGTTCTCCAGCCACTGCCAAAACCGAGGGAGAAATGCAACCGCAGGCTACAAGCAGTAATCAGGCATGGGACGGCGTGGAGATGGCGTTCAAAGTAAAACAGATGTGCGTGTGCCTTCCTCAGCCTCTGCACTGGCCACCAAGGACCTCCTGGCTGGCTCTCAAGTGCAGGAAGCCTTCATCTTTTTCAGGGTGGTCAATAAACGGTGGCTCCTGCTTCATTTCTCTGCTTAAACCTCTCTGTTCTGCTGTATTTGCCAGCTGCTAACCTGGGGCGAATATTTGCAGACAGAATAAGAAAAATAAGTCCTTGTTCTGCTGCTCTCAGTATGGGCACATCAGCCTGGGTCTTTGCAGGTGCCCTGGAGGCTTGGGGACACGCGCAGCACCAGCAAGAAGAGAAAACACTGAATTCAGAGTAGATCCGAAATTATGAATTCAGAGTAATTTCAGACCCCCACCTGAATGCTGTGGGAACATCTGTTAGATACTCTTACGCTTAAAGACCAGCACAAAGGGAAAAAAATCAGTTAAAACAGAAGGGATAGAAGTCAGACTATCAATACACAAAATGCTGTCCAATGTAGTAATACAGCGGACTTTTTTTTTTTTTTTAAATTCATTCTTAGGGGTTTCTTGCAGGAGAAACAAATAAATATATTCTCAGGTGGAAAGTCTGACTTTGGAATTAGCTGTCAGTTTAAGAGAAGACCACCTTAACATGTGTAGGAAACTAACTTGAGCTGTTTAAGGTTATTTTCACCCCAAAACTAAGTAACTGTGTTCACAACCTTTTCTAGTGATAAAGTTCAGTCCATCTTAGAAGTAAAGAACATTCTTGTTTCTTCTTTTCATTCTTGTTCTTAATCAGGCCAACATTTTCCTATGTGTTTTTACCAAAAAAAAAAAAAAAAAGGCATTTGAAGGAGAAAAGCTAAATATGCACTAGCAAAAAGTCAGTGTTTAGTGGGTCCTAACAGTTTCAAACACCACTTGGAAAATTTTGGAGAGCCTGCTGACACCAGCATGTATAAAACCTGACACTTCTGCCCCTCTGTTACTGCCATTCAACAATCCCCACAGTGCGTTTCGTGCATTTTTATGAATGTATTTAGCCTGTTTATTTCCTTTTGGAACTGGCTGGGTGAAACAAACCCAAGAAGCCTTTCTTTTTTCACCAGGATATTGGCATTTGCAGTTCTGGCTCTTTCAGGTGGAGCAAAAATATCAGGCAAAGTGCTACAAACCTATTCTTATGTTTTGGCAATGAGCAGGCTTCCTGGGATAAGCAAAAGCAAAAAAGGAGAGAAAGGCAAAAAAAAAGCAGGCAAGAGGTTTCCTGTTCTTGGACATGCGGTAGATACAGATCTGCACGTAGACACATACATACCTCATTTACAACCCTCAGAACAACCCCCCCAGCTCAACCCCAAACTCCCAAAGGCAAAGCCGCTCAGAGAAACATGACCAAGCAGGCAAAGGAGGGGAGACTTTTGTGAGTGGTGGGATGTGAAGTGAGTCATGTAACTTGGAGATGAGATTTGGCCGGAGCAAACATAGAAAGAGTGTGCCGTCTGGGAGAGGAGAAATAACACTTGTTCAGTATTGTGAACATGCCCCTTGACCGGATGGAGTATCAGTCCCAGGCAAATGGGTATGATCTAGTGCTGGGGATGCTGCTTATGCTGGATGTCAATCCTGGCTGTATTTTAGCTAAGGGAACTTCTAAGCTGATGAATATTGCTCCAGAAAACATCTCCACCATGTTTATTGACATGGTGTGTCACGTAGCTGATGACCATGGAAGTGCACAGTCCAAATCCTGATCTCACTGATGAAAATCTGGGGTAAGCTAATGAGGGAATGCCGTAGAGTACAACTAAAAATTACTTATTTTTTCCTTGAGCTCGAAAAAACGAGACTTTCAACCAGTGAGTCAGTCTGCCCCAACTGTTATTACTCCTATTTAAAAACAACCCCTCTGACATTTTGGTCAACATCTACGTGAGCTGAACTTTCAAAGGCAGTGAGACAAGTGGGAATTTGAAACTTTCCTGTTCATAATATGGGAACTAAGCAGAAATCCCCACATGCTGCTTTGGTAAGTTTACCTCTCACAGACTGAATTTTGAACTTCAAAAGACAAAAAAGCAAAGCCACTATTCAGCCTCCAACCCATCCCAAGAACAAATCACAGGAGGCCAATGCTCCTTGCTCTCAGCCAGGATACAGCTGTTTTTTCTCTCCAAAAACATCTCCCAACCTCACAACAACCTGCCCAGCACCAGGCTGAATCTCCTCTGGCACAAAACCTGCTTTCAGGACAAGCCACCTCCTCTCCAACCAGTGTCACTGGTGGGGAAAATAGAGTGAGAAATACCCACACATCCCTCAGGTGCCGAGAAGAGTGGAGAAAGGGCTACAAGGAACTCGGCCATGTCCTCACCACTTCCTTCCAGTTCAAGCTCTTTCCCTTGAACCCACATGTCCCACCAGCTCCCTTCAGCTGTTGCTCACTTCTTCTCTTTTTCTAGATTTCTTTTTAATTTTCTGCTTTCAACTCAAGTCCATTAAGCACATACAAACCCCCCGCAATGACAAACACGGCTACTGGGCAAACATCCAGCAATTTTTTTCAAGACCTTGTTAATAAGGGTAGACTTTTCTGGAAGACTGCTTGCTGCGGGGATAGTAACAAGTTAGCTATGTGTTTAGCTAACTAGAGTTGTGTGTATTGGGATTTAAATGCCTTTCCTAAATGTTGCCATTTAGGAAATACCATTAAAAATTCAAAAACATAGGCCATCTCTTAATATAAATTAAAAATTTTGGTTTTACCCATGTGCCTCCTTAGGCAAAAAGAATGAGTTTTGCTTTTGCGAAGCTCAACAAATTATAGAAGGGATCCTGCCCTGAGGTACACTTCTGCTGAGACTCATGAAACTTGGGTCTGACTCAGACAGCATTTGGCTCACAGACAATTGTATTCAAGCAAAAATAAGAACTTCCTGTATTTAAATACAGTACAGCATCTTATCATCTTTTTTCCCACCCTACATGCTTTCATGGAGGAATCACATCCCAATTCAATTTGTATCTTTTTAAATGCGTTCCCAAGTACTCTGTTGCTGACTATTGTGTATTTTGTTTTTTCCTGCTGCTGTGCTTTGGATGCACATCAGGTCAGGAGACGCTGGTGGCCCTGAGGAGCCCCGAGCCCCACTCCATGGGCCAGGAGAAACATGAAAGCAAGGAAAAACCTCCAGGTTTCACGTGCCAGGCTTCAAAATGACAAGCAGCCTGGTTTGCCACGGCCATCTGGGGACTGTTGGATGCTCAGTTTGCTCTAATTCATGCTGTAAAATGATCAGCTCGGGAAGGACGTTTCTCCTCAGAGTCACCTTGGTACTCCACCGGGGCCAGCTGCAAGCACCAGCCACGGAGAACAGAGAGCAGCAAGGGCTGCAGGCGGGGAGGTAACGACGGGGCTTTAGGGCTCACTCCAACCCGGCGGTGTCAGCGCCCGCTCTGGCCCAGCTGTACTAAAATGGTGCAATCTGCAACCTGGTGTTCTGGCAAATGTTTTAGCTTCTTTCCAATTTTTATAAAAAAAAAAAAATAAAAAAAAATCTTGTGGCTTTCATCCACGGGTTGACCTGTGGGTAATTTAAGGGATTTAAATAGACAGAAGAGAATTCAAATATATCTCCTGACTTCTGTGTTGTGTGGATGATTAACTCTGAATTACAGATGTTATCAGGAGGGGCAGGCTATGAAACTCAAGTAGCACTTTACTTATTATTATTGGAAATAGCGCTGGTGTTACTTTTATTACATCCAGATCCGGGGGATCGAGATCAGAACTCATGTATGTACAAGAACAAGAAAGCAGTCACAGCCTTAAACTGTTAGCTCCCCTTTGAAATACTAATTTTGCCTTCCTGTGCATTTATCAATCTGGGAAGCAAGAGGAAAAGCTCATTTAGAACCAATCTGAAAAAGAAACAGTTTAGGAAATATCTATAAACTGGGCAAGTCTGCAACAAGCACATTCTAGCCTTGTCTCATTATCTTTGTTTTCCTCCAGACCTTATCACCGCTGAGGAATTTAATCGCAAAAATGACAAGTAGCTGAAAGTATGAATCAGACTGGCATCGCATAAGAAGCCGTAGGAAAAACACCTACCTACACAACCCTGACAAATACAAATATAACAAGTCCCCCAGAGTCTCAGTGCAGACATGGGCTGCCTAAATTTGCTTGCACTGAAATCTCCGCCTTTGGATGGGTTGCAGCATCCTGGAGGCTTCACATCACCCAGCGTCCAAAGGCTCCACTATTGCTAATGAAGAATTTAGACACAAACTCATGCCAGGCTCTTGAATTTTCAGATAATTTAGATTATTCACTGGTGAAGATGATAACAAGCCCTAGCGCAGAACTCCAGCCTAGCAAATACAGGAGTCGAGCAGTGCACCTGTGCCCATCCCTGCACAAACACCGCGGCAGGAGAAAGGCTGGACACATTCCCAGGCGCGCACAGGGACATCTGCCCTTTTGCTTGCTGTTGACAAGAAATTTGGCCCTCCCCTGCCAATTATTTTTTTTTTAAAGGCTCTCATAAGCATCCAACAACAAGGCACCAAAGAATATCGCTATTATGAGCCTCACTGTATCCCTCCAGGTGAAGCAGGAGGGTGCCGATGAAGGGAGCCTGCGGAAGCCTGCCCTGCACTGTCCTTGGAGGCAGCATCTGTCAGAAGAGATGCAGCACAAAGGAAAGCCCCTGCTTGCAGGACTGTGGCAATCTACCTACAAAAATTACCCTCTTTATACTATTAGCTGCTCACATTTCCCTGAATTCTCTGTGGAATCATAGCAGAGAGCCCTAATAAGGGAAAACCCTTCCCTCTGAGCCTTAACAGACCAAGTATAGAGATATTTGCCTGTGCTCATTAAAACCAAGGAATTTTTCATCTAATTGCCACTGCTTTTCAGGCTGCTTCAACAACACAACTTATTACACTATACTTCAGATATGTGCTTTGAGGAGATTTAATTCTTATCTTTAGATTTGCTGATAGTACAAAGCAGCCTGGCTGATTTACTGAACAGCACTGTGCCTTTGATAATAGTATTTGCCTTCGCGTCTTCTGCGATTAGAAAATTTGTACAGGCACAAAGCCTGGGTCATTAAATTGAAGGACTTAATTTCTGACTTTGCTTACTGTATAAAGTGCTAATCTTTCTACTGTTTTCCAGCAACTGAAAGGAGGCACATTACTTGCAACCAAATAATGTTTTCCATCCTCTCCTCCTGGCTTACCAGCCTCTCCCCCCTCTCGTAACAAGCTTGATGCTCTCTGCAGGCCTGTGTGCTTCAGGAGAGTAATTTTGAGGAAAGTCTTTAACTCAGACTTACAGATAATTCTCATACTTCCGTGAAGCAGAAAAAAAAAAAACCAAGAAATCACACAAATGGCTCTGAGCGGGTGGAAACCGCCCCAACAAAGAGAGGAAGCCCATGGGGAAGGGGTCTGAGGTCTGCATTCATGAAGGTTTCGCACACACTTCATGCCCAATGAGGGCAATCCTCAGGAGATCTGGACCGGTTCTGGAGCATGCTTCATTCCCCGTCATTAAAATTCCAGCCGGCGCTCTCCTTCTGTTCGCTTGCCAAAACAAGATGTTCCTTGTCCTGCATTACCTCTTTCCAGAAACATCAATACCCAGCCGCCTTCTCACCCTCACAGGGAAACTCCCAGCCATGAGGCAGACAACCCTATCTAGAGCTTAATAAGGACATTTCTGCTGAGATAGCTATGTTCCCCACCAGTCTGAAAACGCAGCCTGCGGGTCTCCGCCATGGCTGTAGATTTGCCCATCAGTCAGCCAGCGACAAATGCAGAGTACACCTCGCATTGGAAGGGAAGTTGGTGCACGTCAAAGAGACACAGCAATTTTGTTTGGTTTCGCTTCATATTTTGATGGCAGTGAAGAAACTGCAGAATTACTCTAAAGACGGTTTAAATCAGTGCGAGGAAGACACAAGCACTGCAGCAAGCCTTCAGGTGCCCATGGTAGAAAGAAAAAGATCTGCACAGTGACTGTGCTCTGACTGGTGTCCTCCTCCACTGAGCAAAGCCACCCGAGCCGTGCCTCTAAACTCACTGGACAAGATTCACAGCTCACAGAAAGCGGCGCTGCCAATTTCAGCTGAGTCATGTGAATCCATCCCGACCAACTCCTGCCCACCCCAGGAATCCAGACGTTCCAGTCTTTTAATAGACGTCTGAACTGGCATGACTTCTATTGGGTCTTTCTGCAGTGCTTCAGAGGCAGGGAAAGCGTTAATCATGCAAGTATTCAACATCAGTGCTATGCCTGACCTCCACAGAAATCCAAATCCTGGTACACATCTCCCTGTCAAATTCCTTATTTCCCCTCTGACCTTCCTTTAGCCAGCACAGAGCAAATCACTGGAGAAGCACGAGGGCTGTCTCGCTGCACAGGCAGCATCCCGGACGTATCTATCCATCGTTTTAAAATGACAAGATGAAAAATAGTTTTATCGTTCACTCAGGTTGTGTCTGAAATTATTAATCCTGGAATATTTCTATTAAAGTTCAACAGACATTTTTTGGTTTGCATCACGTATTCTGCACAGATGTTACTACGTTAAGAGCTCATTTTTTGGCAGATTATTCAGTATTTCGGATTAAAAAAGAACAAACAAAACAGAAAGCCACTTGAGACAGGTGAAAGTCTTCCCTGCTTTTCTCACCCTGATTACTCTGGGCTCCACAATCTGAGATTTCTTCCATTCCAGAAGTGATCGGAATACAATGTTTAATAAAAGTCATACATGGAACTGCTTAGGCAGGCACTTGTTTTCCTTCAAACTCCTACGTCTTCTTTTTCATGTCAATTCCTTTACCCTTCCACAAGAATCTGATTTCTCCATTTTTTTGCATGGAGTCTGGACATTTCACTATCACCACTGCATCAGCCTTAAGCCTCACATTAATTAGCATCCAGCATACTTGAGGTGTACACAGAGCAGCCACACTTTTCATTCCCAGTTATCTCTTAGCAAGATGTGCTAAATGAAACGAAGTAAAATTGTGAGTTTCCTTCATTACAGTATATTTCTTGTTTATAGCTCTTCAAAACACATACCAACCATTTCTGGATCAGAAAAATCTACAAACCTTTGCCCTGTTCAAATAACTGGTTTCACATAAGACAAAGAGAACCCGCAGCCACATTGTGGTTTTCAATAGTAAAATGTAGTTAAGTCACTGCTTGAACAAGAGCTAAACTTCAAGCCGAGTTTAACCAAAGACCCAGTGCTGCCTTCAAATTTGAATCTGTGCTTGAAGACCGTCACCAAAGCTTTGGCAGGTATTAATTGGCACAGTGATAGAGTAACCACCAGTTACCCGGCAGAAGATTTAGCTCTGCAATTGCAAGGAAATAGCTAATCATTTTAAGACAGATAATGATTGCAAAGCTCAGCTTGTCCTTGAGTGACTAATGGGTTTCCTTCTTTCTTAAATTGCACAAAGATATATTAATATGGAAAAGAGTGATTTAATTCTAGTAATTCCTCTGTGACCGGAGTGTCCAAGCACTGCTCCTCCAGCGACTTAGTCATGGCCCTACAGCTACTACATCTTTAAATCAAGAGAACCGGGTATGTCACTTGCTATGATGGGCACGTATAAAGAGGAAATATTGCCCTTCTTGGCTGCACTCCCATAGGGCTTCATAATGGGAGCATAATTTCATTTACGTGTATTAGTACTGTTTTTTCTTACTTCAGTGAAACTACTTGTGCTTTGCACTGGTACAACTGTTAGGAGAGAGTTCTGCAATCCCATTGCCATATCCGTGCAAACTATGGCAACGTCTGTCACTGCTAAACTGGCTGGATTGCAAGGGAAAAAAGTAGTATCTAAAATGGATATACCCCGCTTTTATATAATGGTAGAAGAAAACATGGAAAATAAATATGGCACAACCTATAATTTTGCTCTACTGAGTCCTAACATTTTAAAACTTTATGTAAAAAGAAACTGTGATTGCAGTGCTGTTTGGATTACAGAAGATGCAAAGCTCTGCGCACATTCTGATGTATTTCTGCACTTTATATATATGGGAGATAAATTATGTGTGCAGCAACTAGTACAAACAAACGAACAAGAGCCAGAGCTCTTCTGGAGGGATTTCAGGGACAGCAGGCCAGCACTTAACTTGGATTCTGTTTCAAAACTTTCTGGAAAGAGAAACATCTCTGCACATCAAAAAAGCTGGAATAAAGTGAAAGCAGAGGCATCTCGTTGCATCAGTAAGTGCCAGCCATTAACACCTTGCTTCTGCGCTCTCAGAAATTGCTGAGGCCCTTGAAAGGTCACTTGTGAATAACCTTGGGAAACAGCTCCAGATCTTTTGGGAAAAGAACATTTTCTAACAACATAGGGCACTACCTGTTGAAGTTGATCGGGTACAGGATAATATCCTCAGGCGCTCTGCCGTCCCACTGGATGATATAAGCCTGCTCGAGCATGACGACAGGCTGGTACTGCTGGTATGGTGCTCCTCTGTTCACGCCTTGCAACCGCAAGGGATGGGAATGGTATGCTGCTCTGGCAATGGATAAGGTCAGATTCTCGGGGCGCCTGGCCTGAATATAAAGCTGAGGGTGAAAGGAAAATGACAAACATATCCATTAAACCAGCCAGGCTCAGCCATAACATGTGCATTTGATCATCGTAGCCTGTAAATAGTTTTTTGCCAATGAAGAGCTCGGAACATTTGGAAAGTCACTGAAACATTTCCAGTTCAAATAAAAAGGTAAAACAGAAATAGCATCTGCAGCCATTCATGGGGACACCATGAAGTGAGGTATGAATTGTACAGCACCATAAAAATGTTCAGTATTCAAAATCTTAAGGGAGAAGGGTAATCAAGGCAATATCGCAAAGTAACTCTTTTTTATGAATTCAAATAGCTGCACTTTAAAAACAGGCTTATTCCATTGAAAATACAGAAAACTTGAGTTATTTCAATGGGCTTTGGATTAGATCCAGTTATCTAATGGAATCCACATCCTTGCACTCAAGTAGCAGACTAGGCTGAAATTTTGGGGGCTAAAACTTGATGGCCTGACTATATAACCTTATAGACTAAATACCACGTTCCACAGGCTTCAACAGAGAGCTCTTCTGTGCAGGGACCAACAGATGCCCTCGGCCTGTAATTCAACTCTACAGACCAACTACAAAACTACACTCCAGTTGTATTCTTTTTCTGGCCTGCCATCACTCAAATGAAGGCAAATTCATGTGGCAAACATTAGTTTTAAGGCTGAATGTGTGAAGCAGGTGAACCCTGCTTCCCCCCGTATGACATTCCAGTGCAAAAGGAGGATGCACAACTAGTCATACAAATCTGTCTCGGCACACAGGGTTTTGGCAGACAGCTTGTCACATTCCCTGAAGGGTTTCAAATGCACTGAGGACAGGTGAGGACACCTATAACCCTGCCTCCTTCACTCTCCTACAATGTAGAAATGCGCTCTTTGCATCAAGAACTTAAAAAGATCCAACATAAAAATTCATGTTAGCTCTGAAAAGTCTTAGCTTCTACATAAGCATACATCCAGCAAAATTATTCTTAAACTTAATTTCTGGCTTTAAGGTAGACCAAAATGGAGGTGGTAGTCTCTTCACAGATTTTAATACCGCAGGCAAGGATACGAGCACAGCCAAGACTAGCAGAGAGGGCAAGACTCCATTTGTTAGGATATCCACCTTCTAATGCAGGGCTAGGAGACATTGGCCCCTCACATCTCCGTATCTGCTTCTCTTCCTCTTGCCTATGCAGATTGCAAGCTCTGCAAAACCAGACTGTCTCTCACTGGTTTATGTATGGGCTTATTTTAGTCAAGGTTTCTAGCCAGTTCAGCTCCCAGTTCCAGTTTCACGCTCAGAAGGACTCTGCGCTTGTGCCTGCTCCTGGTGTTGAGTTTGAGCTCCTCAGGACCTCCAAAAGACAGGCCATCTCTGCCTACCCCTCACCTCATCCCTGAATTCAGCAGCCTCCTGCTGAGCACTCAAGTTAAAAATTGGGGTCTTGTGTCAAAGAAGTAATCCTAAAGTGACTGTAAATAATCATTCCATTTCTCCTTTCACACCATTGCACTTTAATGATGAGAACCTATCCTGAGTGGTATCTGCAGACCCTTGAAGATTAAAGTGGATCCCAGAATGGCATTAAATTGAAATTTTTCCTTATGGCTGAAACTATTGGTCAAGTAACTCATTCCAAACAATCTCTGAGCAGCAGCCCATTTGCTCATTCATAGTGGATCAAGGAAGAATAAATTATTTTTACAGTCTGATAAAAGATCTTTTTTGTTTATGAAACCAAAGAGGAAAACCTATTTTCCCTTCACATTCATACCATGATTGGAAAGTCAGTAATATGCAATGCAATAAACAAACCACATTTCAGTCTCATTTGTCCCCACCCGGATGGGGACATGCTGAGATCAGAGCAGGTGATCAGTAAGGTCCCTTCAGACCTGAAATCCCATCAATGTATTAATTGTTCTCAATCAAAACAGCATTTTCTGACACAGAACAGAACACGTGAAAATGAACCCTGATACTGCAAAATAATAGCCCACTTGTGTCTTTCTGGATAAAAGGCAAGAGTTTCTGTCCTATTACTGCAAACTTTGACATTATTTCCTTCTAATATGTGTCTCCGGCAAGCATAGAATATTAACATGATAGCCGCTGCACATTTGCTACAGAATTAAATGCACCAATGATAAAATAAGCCAAGAAAGGAAGGAAATGCATTCAATCAGTCCCAAAAGTTCCTGAATTATAGACTACCAAGAACAAAAGATTCCTATTAAGGTGTTTGTGTAAAAAGAATAAAAGAGAGAGAGAGGGCTATGCATGGCCTAAGCTGCTCACTACAATGACTGTTAATGAGCTCAAGAAAGTGCTGGAAGAGTCTGCAGTATGCTTCAATAAGATAACAGGGAAAGCGTGTCAGAGATCTGTTGGTAACATTTTCCCCCAAATGCCTAGGGACCAACTCACAGGCCCGCCATTAAGGAATAATGGAGACGGCTGTTTTGAGAATGCAACAGTAATTACTAGAATAAGGAAAGATGCCACTTCTGTGTTGATAGGAATATTTGTAAACTGACTTTGTCTCCTGCAATGACCAGCAGTAGCCACTGAATGAACACCTGCCAGAATTGCAAGCCACCGAGGATGTGATTTTCAGTCCCACAGAAATAGAGTAGCATATCAGGCAGATCTTGCAAAATGTTTATGACTAAAGGAGGTCACAGTAGGTAAATGCCCTGATCAAGCAATCTAGATCCTGCACGAAGAGCCTCTTTTGCCCAGGTGGAGCATCACTAAGTCAACAGGACTCTGGCTGGGAGCAGGGACTGGCTGAGATGTTTCCTGCAGCAACTGGGCTTAGCTCTTAGCCACCACTCCTGGTGGCTTGGTCCTTCCTGAACACACCAAGCTGCACAGAAAGCAGCACCCCACATTCTCCCATTCATCCTCTGGGCCTCCCCCCTCATTTGAGGGAACAAGGGACAAGAGGGGAATCCAATCCCTGTCCATGAAATCCCTGACCTCCCTTCTGTGACGCTGACTCATGTCAGTCCTACCCAGTACTTGGTTTTTGTTACGCCTTCAGTATTGCAATCAAGACCAACCGATTACTTCAGAAAAATCCCAGAATAGTCATCCACCAAGAGGCTGCTTTTAATTCCCAATGGGATGAATGAAGTAAAAAGAAACCTTTTAGCTCCACTGGCCCCAGGTAGGTGTAATATCAGTGACTGTCCCAGCATAATGTTCTCGGGATGTCACAACATGGTCTCTTTCTTCCTCAGACTTTACTCTGACACATTTACTCACTTGAACTGAACTTGGAAAACTTTATGACTTTTCTTCCTTGTATCTACCTTTGCAGGCACAAGACACTTGTGAATAGGCGTGAAAAGGAGGGTAACGAGAATTTTTTTCTAGAATGAAGAATCCATCTTCCTTAGCAACACCTCCATAATTTTTGGTTAGCTCTATCAAAATATTTAAGAGAAGGAAGTGGGTCATAAAGATACTTTAAAATATGAGAAGTGGTGACAGCTTAATGTGGTAGGAAAAGAAGAGCTAGTTAAAACGTTATAAAACACGAGCCCTCTACTTGCCTGGATGGTTTAATGGACATAGTTGTCATTTTAGCTGCTAACACTTCATGCTAAAAAGATGTGTCAGATTTCCCTGTGCTTACATGGCAATTTTCCCAAGGAGATTGTGAAACCGAGAAGATAAGTTCTTTTACAATTCACGGGGGATCTGCTATTCAACTGCATAGCGAGTATGAAGATAAGCAACATGCAAAGTATCAGAACAGAAAATCTTAGTTTCTGAGAAAAGGTTTGCTTGGTTTCTATTTTCTTTAACATTGCTTTTGTCCTGCTGTGCTGTCAAACTGGGGCAAAATACCTTAAAAATGAGAAGCTCAAAACGTACCTTCTCCCCTTCTGGTTGTTTGACTGTTCAAAAAGGGTTAATTTCCCAGGGCAATGCATTTTCTCTATGAAATTTCCACGTGAAGTCTTTAAAATTCTTTCAGAAAGAAAAACAATGTCTCTTTCTCTAAGACATGCTAGGACATGCTAGGATGCCACTGACATCAGCAAAACTACTTTGATTGTCCATTGGTGTACACCAGAGATCAAAACTGGACCTCTCTGTCCAAAAACGGACACCATTAGCCGAAAAATATCTTGCAGGCTTCTCCTTCTTCCCAGTCTGTGAGTCGCTGACAATCCTCAAGCATTGCAGGTACCCTGGGATTGTACGGTTTTGCCTGTGGTTGGAAAAGCACCATTCACTACCAACTGCATCTCTTGCTTGCTTTACATTTAGAAGCACCAGTACCAAAACCCAGCTTCACAGGCACTGAATACACTATACCAGCTGAAGGGATATAACTTGGAGATGCAGGATCAGTGCAACTGCAAACGTTCACTACAAGAACAGAGTTAACAGGAGTGGAACAATTTCTATTTCAGCCACCTGCAGTAAGGCAGTGACTGAGTGAACTGGTGAAAAATCAACAGCATTTCTTAAAGTATTTTATAATAGCAAGGCATCCATTTTTTGTTAATTCAAAACTGATGCTAATTTAGCTATGTGGCAGTCTCTTACAACTGTCTAACACCTTTTTAAGCTTATAAAAGAAAATACCACATACTGCCAAAAACTCTGCTTATTTTAATAAAGACGAATACCAAACAAGAGAAGTTTCACAGCCTCTCCTGATGAGCTGCTGTGAAGTCTGCAAGGAAGCAGCAAGTGCACAGCTTCAGCTGCCCAGTGGGAGCCGAGGCACTTGTCTTAGAATTTATATAAAAACCAGAAATGTTCGAGGAATCTCATTTACATTTTAACAAGTAACGCAGGTGTTGAGGAGTCTCCAGTTCAGTGCCAGTGGAAATCTCACCCACCTACATGAATAAAACTATGGGATGAGCCTCTCCCTGCATTTTCCTTTTCTTACTGGCCTTTGCAACAGCTGAAAGTCAGGTTGATGGGACACCAAGGACCTCAGCACCTTGCTGACGGAGTCTGAGTGACTCACAGAGATTGCCAGAAGATGTGGTGCTGCCAACTCTTGCGATTTCCCTATGAGTCTCCCTCTATTTAATGTTCTTCCTGAAAGCCTCACTTTATTTACATTACAACATCAGAGTTTCAGCTGTCATTAAAAAGCAAAGGGGTTGGTCTTGTTTGGACAAGACCAACCCTACAGGCTCTAGAATCAAAAGGGGAGGACAAAAAGACCTGATAGTTCTTGCTTGTGTAAATTTTGTCATTTTAAGCTGGTCCAGAACCCTTTTTTTTTGTAGTGAAAGGCAACGTTGGAGCCAAAGCACAAGACACTTCTTAGTGCTCCCTGCTAAAGGAAGATCTCAGACACCACATAAGGAAGGTGGCATAAAGCTTCGTGGAGACGGTGAGGAGGAAGGACCATGAACAAACCGTAGGAAGGTGGGAATGTCAACCTGAGTTGCCAGATTAAAACGCCCCCAGGAAAGTCTGTCCTCAGGATTTTGTGGAGCTGGATATGCTGCCAGAGGAATAGGTTTTCCCCAAGCACTTCCTTTCCTGGGCAAATTACATCCAGGAAAAGATGAGCATGAAAAGTGAATGAAAGAAACCAAGCAAAAAGGAATTAACTGAACTCTAGGCACTTTGCTCAGAAAGGATTTGCCTGCAATATTAGCTGAAGGACTTGGATCCCATTTTCCACGCCAAGTCGCCCATCCCTAGGCTGACTATCTTGGGCCCAGATCAGCAGTAATTTGAGAGTCACTATTTCCTTGAACTGAAAGGACATTTTCACCTGCTTGCGCTAGGGAAGAATAAAAGTTCTTGTCTACCAGAGCTACAGGAAAAGGAAAAGAAAAACAGATTTTGTAATAGAGTTGCTAAGATCAAACAAACCATCTTTCTCCATAATTGGATTCACTCTTTTAGGCTTTTGATCTAAAATATGACACTCAGAATTTAGCACACAAACAAATCATCATTTTTTCAAGGTGCTGAGAACCAGGGTTAAGCTGAAATACTCCAACATATATACCCTCCAAATTAAATCAAACCCTGCTGCACGGGACAAATTTCTTCTGCCCTGAACACATATATGTTTCCCTACCCAAAACCCATAAAATGAAGCATTTAATATGAGCTTTACTCATCCTGCTGGATGCTGATTAGTTGAAAAATGCCGGTAAGTAACAGATCCCAGAGAAGCAAATGTTTATGCTTGCCTAAACCTAGCCAAGGAAATTTTCTATGGTGGAAAAACTGCCTCACCATGTAGAGTGCCATAACCGAGAGGGTATTAATAGAAATAAAAATATAAATGCCTACTTGTTTACAGTTCTGTGTTTAACTGTTAGGTTGCCAGACGAGAGAATATCATTTCTCTAGAGACACAGAGCAAAATGTAAGTGCCAAGCACAAAACCCTAATTCAATGGGAGTGTTTCATAGGAGCCCAATCCTGTCTCTGCCGAGTCAACAGCAAAGCAGGGGTGTAAGTCCAGTGTTCAGAAACTTTAATAGCAACTCCTGCTTTCTGCTGTGCAACTAAAGCAAATGCATATACTTTTTTTTTTAGCTTAAGGAGACATGCATAATCTGGATTTGACTGTGCATGTCCTATGTAGGCATAGAGGTCTCAAAGATAATTGCATGCCTAAAAGTTTCATGCGTACACGTCCTTGGAGAAAGGGGAGCAGAGTGTTGTGTCTGACTACCCAAAGTGCAAGCCCACATATTACAATACATCAGAGAAGGCACAGAGAAAGCACCTTCAGAAATCTCCCAATGATGTGGAAAATGCATGAGTCTAGGTTTGAAACCCATCCTGAGGTGCAACTGTAGGAAAACGGGCTCTGCTAATCCCCACACTCACAAAATTGCATGTTAGAAAGGAAAACCTGACAGACTGCTCCTCTCGAGGCAATTTTAATGGTGCCCGGTCTCCAGTGACTTCTGGCAGAGTTTCCTCCTGTGCCACAACTGCTGATGTCAGGGCAATGTCTACTGGCTCCAAATGAGACAAGAGTTTGCAGCATGCTCCCAAGTGCACAGAAGACTCTTAATAAATAAATAAGTAAATAAATAACACCTGCTGTATCTCATGAACTCTGATCTTATTTCAGGACCACTTCATATTCCATTCTTGCCTTTCATATCCAGCAGCACACCCCACTGCAGTCTTTATTTGACAGTGCGGGGCTGTTCACAGGGGTCAGGAGAATATAATGGTCCCCCCAAAAGCCACATCTTGTGCAAGGGCTCCCGGTACCTGCTCTCCAACCTCAAACCACGTGGTGCTGTGTGCGCCCTCCACACACTCTTAATATTTGGCTTGTTCAACACAAGTAGAGAGGAAACCTGGCAAGACGTCCAAGTAACTGGAGTTTTAAAACAGGCCTGGATAGCTTTTTTGTAAATACATTAATATCCTTTAGAAGTGGAGGAGCAAGGAGAGCCATCTGCGATCTCTTACAGGTGACTGTGAAAGCTGTGGTGAGTCACATATTTACAGTATGCTCTATCCACGCATAAAAGACTTGTTGAAATTTGAGCAACATAAAATGAACCACAATCTGATTTTGAGGTCACATTTTCCCTCCATTTACCATTCTCTTTCTTTTCTTTCCCTACTGAAAGGTTACCTGGGATTTGCAGCCCTTCGTACCGAGGTGTTGACATCTCAGCTAAGGTCTCTAACTTAAGTGTGCTGAAGAAAACTCTAGTGAAGGTTTAAGACCACACTGACCTAAGACTGACCATCCCTCAGCCAGTGATTTCTGGATGGGAAATAAGAAATAAGTATGAGTTTGTGTCTCAACCACCCATTTCACCATCCTGAACACAGTGGGATATATCAGAGGCGTAACATCCTCCATTCCTGAAACTTGATTCACCAGACTTATCAACCAGAGCCCCGTGACAGAGTGGGCAAATGTCTGGAAGCAAGAACTAGAAAACGCCAAACTTTCCCCAACTCAATTTCAACTTGCAGCTTCTTGTGGGTGATGGGAAGAGACAGAGCTCCTTACAGCCATGGGTTGCAGGCAACAGCACAACAGGAGTTTTACTGAGCCCTTGGAACTGGGCAGATAACACTCAGAGGAGTAAAACGATATCTAATTTATTATTCACCTTTTATCTTACAGAGTGTTGAGTAAGCTTCACTCCATCACCCCTCAGCAGAGTATCTGAAGATACCCACCCAACATGCCCAGCAACGTTGCCTGCAGCCCATTACCTGTGCGAATTTTCCGGTACACATCACCCCGTTCCAGCGCGGCACAGTGACACACCCGGGATGACGCAGCAAGTAGTTGTCCGCTCTGCCGATGAAAGTGTCTGGATAGCCTGTCACCGAGCCATCCAGATCATGGAAGATAGACATTTTGTCACCGTCGTTATCATTGTTTCCAAACCACTGGCCCGATCTGCCAAAAAACACTTTCAGTCCAACCTGGCAGGAGAAAAGAAGAAAACTTACTGGTTAGCACTAAGCAAGGACTTGGGTTTGCAGTGTTTTAACAGTGATACAGCTAGAACTAGAAAGCTCTGTTGTCTGAGCAAAGACTTTTGTTTTGCCTCGTCTATTTAGAAAAATTTCCAACTGGATTGGTTTTCCCCCTCATTATTTAATCCCAGGAGATATTTTCACAAGAATTAGACTTTCGGTTGCTCAAAATCATGTATTCCTTGAAATCACACAGCAATAAATTGTGTAGTCGCAAAAGGAAGAGAATGATTCAAAGGGTAGGGAAGTACTGGAAGATTATGAAATTTACTGAGGAATATCACAGCTGTGATCAAACAAACAAAAAATACTAGATATTGGGTGAATTTTCTCATGTGCATTTTCAATGGCTGTTCTTGGGGGTTCTGTGAGTACCATTTTTTTCCTAATTGTTCCCCTAAAACCTTATAAAACTCATAAAAGTGACAGCAATTCTCAGAATTGGCTCCTGTGCACATTCTAATATATCCCCTGAAGATTTTTTTTTTAGGAAAGAGAAATAGCAGGAAGCAGCATTATCCGCATTATGCACAGCTCTGTTTTCAAGATTTTTCAGCAGCCAAGTAAAAGATTCTGTCCTGATATGAAAATCCAGCAAAACAAGGAAATTGCAGATGTTCAGCAAAAAGGCATGGAATATTTTAATGTCTGCAGAGAAAATTATTATGGTGTGTGATGATTAAGTTCTGAAGTAATCAAGAAAATAATTACTCCAGGTCAAGCACTCTGAATGAATCCTGCAGCAATGTGTATAAAAGCAGACGGCATAAATAGCGACTGGATCATGCCGACTCAAAGGACGGTAATTTGTTCCATTTAGCCCAACTAATTTTAATTGGACTGTGCACATGAGTAAGAATTAGGGTCAGCAGGATTAGGCTGCAAGTTTACTAAGGGCTTTAAAGGCTTTATTTTAACAATAATAAACAGAACAGCTTAGGAGAATAGGAGGGTCATTGTGATTCTGAGTTAGATGGAAAGTCCCATTGGCTTAAAAAGAATGACCACTGCAGCAAGAACTACTTGCAGAATAAAAGTCTTTATTCCTTTAAAATCAAATCGGAGCCTAGAACCATTTTTCTGCCCCCTTCTTTTCTAAGTATGAGTCTCATAAACAACCACCTGAAGCACTCTCATTTGAAGGAGACTGAAACACGTGGAAACTTCATGTGTATTTTTGAATGCTTTAAAACCTTTTCTTACTCCCTGCAGGAATGTTTTGCCCAAAGGGCTACTTGACAAAGTAGGAGGATCCCAAAAGTTGGGTTTTTTTCTTTCATTTTAATTTATAAAAGAGGAGATATTAAAAAAATGTAAACACTGTGCTGCAGGTCAAAGCCCCATATAAATACTTTCTGACAGTTCACTTGTGGAGTTGCATATGAAAACGGGCACTTCACTGGGGAGGAGAACGAAGTCCGCTGTACTTCAAAATAAACTAAGGCACAGCCAGTACAGCTTACATTTGACTAACGCTCTCAGTGTTCCCATCCAGCAGCAGACAGTTTTGGTGCTAACGCTAACCTGACCTCTAACATTCTCCTCTAAAAAGTCTGAAACTCAGAAATGGAATGGAAATGTTCATGAGCAGTGTCACTTCTTTTATCATTCTCAAGGTTACCTTACTTTTGTACACTGAGGGATAGGGGTGCACTGAGTTTGCAGCTACAGCTATGTCAATGTATATTTTTTTTCTAATTGAATACACATGAGCAGAGAAAAGACTCAGCCCGTCAGGTATGTCCATGTGGAGCTAGGAACGAGCTAGAAAAGGGTGCAGAGACAGGTCATGTCTAGCTACCACACTACTATTCAGACACCTAATTTTCATTAGGTGTGGACTACCTGGGAGTGATATGGTATAAAGGTTACTTGAATTACCTGTCTGAAGCCTGACAGGGAGACCTGACTGATGATGGTTATGTGGGTACGTAATCTCTTAGGAACATGCTAACTCAACCTGTCCAAAGGCAGCACATCGAACGCAGCTGCAGACAAGTCCTGAAGACTACAGTGGGAAACACTCTCTATATTAAAAATTCATAATGTACTGGAAAACATCATACTGACTTGCAACTTTTCCTAAAATTCAAGTATTGGCACAAGCTGCCAAAAAAACCCATATCACTGTGTCACTGTTACCACCTTAAGGAAACCACTTGCAACCAGTGTGAATCTTCCTCTATTTTACCACCCAAGGACTCTGCCCTCATTGGCACGGCTTTTATTCTGATAGAATGATGCAAGCCCTCACCCTGCAAGTTCCATTTGGTCAGGAGTCTCTTCGGGGTTTGGGGTTTTTTTTGCTGCCCTTTTTTCAGGGGATAACAGACTTGCACTTTAACTCAGTGTCTGCTTTTCTTTTTCCCATTATGAACTCATTCCAAATTTCTGCTTTGACGCAGAAACCCCAGGCTAAGACAACGCAGGCTAAACATAGTAAAGGCAACATTAGGAAGCACCCATCCCTTAGCTAGGCAGGACTGCAATCCCATGGGAGTCACCAGACCACAGCCAGGAGCCAGTTCTGGCCAGTCTGAGCTCTTCTGAGGACCACAAACCCACCCGACACAGTCCGCTGCGATTTCTTTGGCACAAGTAATTTCAGA
Organism: Pluvialis apricaria; assembly: GCA_017639485.1. NCBI lineage: Eukaryota > Metazoa > Chordata > Aves > Charadriiformes > Charadriidae > Pluvialis > Pluvialis apricaria. The sequence continues at coordinate 10,215,350 of CM030015.1, read as the reverse complement.
GATGCCATAGTGGTGGCACAGCTAGGAGCAGAATAGGCTTAAATCCACCCTAAGCTCCTGGCTGCAGGGAAAAAATAACCAGACGGACTATTAGCAATGGATGTGAATTGGGGCAGTTTGTGAGTCTTCTGCGCCTGCTGGAGGTGGCCTTGTTCACGGGAGCCCAAAAGGTCACGTACAGCCTCTTGCTCCTCACCTCACTCCACAGGAGCTCTGCATCAAAAAGGCAGAGGGATGAATGGGTTGCTATTTTATGACTAAAAAGAGACATCTCAGGTCTTCTAAAGAAACAATGCACAAGTGTCCTGTTTGGGCATGGCTCTGCTCTGGACTGGGGCCATCCACTTTAGGGTCTCCAAGTCCTACTGACTGACAGTAACCAGACCTACAGGAGACCATCAGTCATGCCCTCAGCTGGGTTAAGACCAACTTGCTGCTTCCACTGCTTTGAAATAACTTTTAAAAAGCACCCTTTTTAAAACAAACAAGCAAGCCTAGCAATAATGTTGTTATTGATAAACGCACAGATGTCTGAATATGTGAGATTTAGGTCTGTCAGCAGAAAGGCAACTAGAATACTTTTTGTGGAGCGTAATGTTTAGGTGTTCTATTCTACTTGACTGTTATTTTTATGCTGGAATTAAACAAGACCTGACTGGCTTTATTCTTTTGTTGTCTAACCAATTTGCTGATTAGTCTGATTAATTATACAATTATTCCTTCAGCATGACTAATAGCTTTGTCATCACTATACAACTTGCAGTAATGTTTAATTTCTTCTTAAAAAACAACTGTAAAATGATTGTCCTTTAGGGAATTAGTACTTAGCTACCCTTTAAAAAGTAATAAAATGAAGCCTGGAGATGGAAAATTAATTAAAAACGTCTACAGGCTCTATCTTAACTAGTCAAAGACATATTGTCCCATATACCAATTAGCAACAAAACAATAAACTAACCGTGGTCCTTCAAATCTGAAATCAGATTTAGCACATCTGGGTTCAATCCAGATAAAACAGAATCAAATTGAAAAGTGCTTGGATGCAGGTGGCTACAAACATACATGGTTTTTAACTTGGCAAAACACCAACTTCAGAAATGGGTATTTCTTGGAAATGTACATAAAAGAAATAATTATTAGGATAATGTCGTTAGGGTTTTTTTGTAATAGGTTGACAGTGTATTATTTTAATTTTCTTTGCAGAAGTATTTAGTAAGTCTTCTGACCATTTTTACCTTGAAAACCTCAGATCTTAAAGGCGTTGCGGTACTACACTGCCTCTCAGGAAAAAAAGGCTGGGATATTTAACAGGCTCATTGGCCTCAAACAGTGCAACTGTATTAAAGAGCTGCATTTTCAGCCATTCAAGAGGTAATCATCCCCTTTGCTAATGTACACAGATATCATCTGTCTGAAACTATTCTGTTGGACAGGGTCCTACACCCATTACTGGAGGAAAATTTCCACTCTTCCAGTCCACTGATCGAACTTTTTTCCATCAGACATTTTTCTCTAAGATCCCCTCCCTGGTTCCAGGTTGATTTTCTCATTCGTGTTCCCCATGATCATCTTATAACCATTTCCCCAAGGGAGGACACAAAGAAGGTATGGCAAATTAGCCTTTATTCATGTTCCAAAGCTCCCTAAAGCATCTAAGGTAACTAAGATATCTTTACTCAAATGCAGAGGAACCGTGTTTTCTTTAGAGGAGCAGTCAAGTGACTGCAATCAACATCATCCTTTCATGAAATACCTTCCTGTTGTTGGTCTAAAGTGTACCAGAGAGGGGACAGACAAACTAACTGCTTGCCAGAGAGAGTGATATTGGTCAATCCCAGAGCAATGGAAATTTTTCTCAAGAAAAAAGCCAAACCTCAAGCCAAAGTTACTACAGTTCATGGTCATCCTAACAAGCATGGACCTTGTTTAAAAAAAGCTAAAGAGAAGTTATGATCCCTGGGAGTGAGCCAGGTGGAATCTATCATTTCCCAAGCCAAGTGCACAGGGTCATGATCCCTGCAGGAATCCAGGACAAGGACGGGAATTGCTCAGCATCCTACGGCTCCTGTCAAGGCAGAGATAGAGCGCCCCATTCTGCTGTCACTGCTCAAGGGAAGTCCCTGTTGTGCTCAACAGGAATTTCACTGCTGACACCAGAAACTGGGCCATAGCTTTGCCTCTAAGTGCATTTTCTTATTTCTGTGTAAGAATTGTTTTGCAGCTTACTGCCTCCGGATACCTCATTTGTGTTTCCCTCAGCTAGATTTCCTGGTTACAAGGTGAAATCTTCCTCTAATGCAGATTTTTTTCAATGTATGTCTGCCCAGGCATAAGACACCTTCGCACTTTACTGGCTTATAAATAACCTTCATTAAAAAAAAAAAAAAGAAAAAGTGTTGCAAAATGAATCTCAATAGTGTGCACCATGCATCACTGCCTGGAAATTCCTACTCTAGGATAAATATCTCACGGCTTCTAAAAACTTCAACAAATTGCATACCTAACAGCATGCATGCCTGCTTTTCTTACTCACACTTTTCTCCATCAGGATCTGCGACACGTTATTCTGGGGGCTCATCTGCCAGGAGTTTTTCATGAAGAACCCGATGGCACTTGAGTATCTGTCAACAGTCGGGGTGAACTTCTTGAAAGTACATTTTGCCATCCTGACAGGCCCATCATAAATCTGGAATCCACGTATAGGGAACGTCCTGTGAGATTTAAAAACAAACACAGTCCTGTGTTAAAACTTTGGGCAAACTCTGAGTCTTCTCCTGAAGGCACAGAAAGATATTAACAAGTAGCTAAACCACCTTACCTTTCCCAAAACGGGGATCTCGATGCTTATCACACAGTTAATGAAAGATGAAACTCTGCTGAACATCCTCTACAGGATAACGCTCAAGAACCAAAAAAAATGACTCATAAGCTTGCCTAAGGCTTGTAAGCTGGGGTAAAGCAGTTCAAAACCCTTGTCCCCAGCCACCCAGGGGTTCATCACCACAAGGAAGACCCAAAGGGCTGTGTGGCAGCATTGCCATCAGGTTTCCCATTCCAGAGTAGAAGGGTTTCTCAGGAAAACACCAGCATGATTGAAAAAATGGTATCAGTCAGGCTGCCTGGAGGCAAGTGTCTCCTTTGAAGCCAGTACCAAGTGGTGGAGAACAGATTCGTCTCTCCCTACAAGCCATTTCACATGAGATCCCTAGAACATAGTCCACAGCATTTCATACAGAAAAGCAATTTCTGCAGCTTTGGTCCATGGACATGGTATCAAGATATCAGAGTTCAAGGAGGTGCCACTAGAGTCACAGGTAAGGACTGGCCCCTTCCACGGTTTGTTCTGAGAAGGTGCCAAGTTTTGCTTGGCCCTGGTTGTGTTTGATGAAAAGGTGGCCTGCATCAGCTTCGCAGATGGTAACGAAGCTGGCTAGTAGTGGCGTGGAAGGGTAGGTCAATGCTTACTGAGGCCAGAAAGAGTCATTCAGGCATGAACGCCACAAAGTGGACATCACATGGGCACTCAGGCTCTCTCCAGCCTTGGGGTCACCAAGGCCCAGATTCTGCCCCAGCCCTGATGTTTTTTCTTGATGATGGCTCCAGAGATCCAGAAACATTTTGCCAATTGGAAACACCAGGCAAGTTTCAAGAAACAGGTGTTTCTTGGCCAAATAATTCTTCTTCAGTTTCCAGAGCTGTTATCACAGTAGTTGGATCTGGTACAACCCCCACATCCCACTTTGCACTATGGCGTAATGAAAGGACAGATATCAGATGTTTTGGCATACTCCTTTCCAAGAGCACGTTGCTTACAATATCACAGGTGATTAGACCTTGTTTGAACTGCGAAGGAGCTTTCTTGCAATTGCAATTAAAATAACAGGATAGCTCTGATTATTCTTGCTGTCTGACACAGATCCCATTCCTGCGTCGCTTATGGCCGAGACATGTATAGTCAGGGCTGTGTGCATGGCATGTCTGCTGAGTGCTGCTTATTCCTTAATTTTATATTCCTCGTAGAGGGATTAACTATTGGTGAGCATCACCAAAAACATACATTAGGGTAGAATTTAGGCTTGGGGAATGTGGGTGGTCACCGCGGTACCTAGGAAGGTGGCTATGCTGCTATCAAAATAGAAAATAACACACAGCCATCGAAAGACAAATAAGATGCAATAATGAAAAATAGTTTCTTCTTTGTCAAAGTGGCCATATTTGCCCAGCAATGCCAGCAGGAGGGACGGTGGCACGGTGTATGGGAGCTGCGCCATCAGCTCGACGCTGTGCTACTGAAACACTACACAAAAGCCATTTGGTATCTTTCAGACTCTCTAATCCACTCTCCAGTGACTAATAAATTAAGCAGAAAATTAAATCAAACACATTCAGTCGAGAATGCTCTCAAGCTGTTGGCCTGAAGAGTGGGTTTATTCAGATGCTTATTATTTCTGGCCTGTACAATAATTTAAACACCCGGTATAAATTACTGTTGGTAGTCACATTCAGTCCTGAGGCTTTTCTTCTAGCTTATGCTAACACCAAGAAGAAATGGCAGAAGAATAACTCACTTGTTTCTGGGCAGTGTTCTGTATTGTCCATTTGCGCCTTTTCCCCAGTAGCTGTTTTGGCCCCCCTGGGAGCCAAAGTTGCTGCTTTCTCCAACAAAAATGGAGCGCGTAACCTCCAGGCTGGAGCCTTCATCTGTCGGGAAAGTTCCATCACTACAAGCAAAGAAACAACAGGTAACTATGCAGCACAGCACAGCCCAACTGATTAATTAACACTTTTAATTACACCACAGACACATTCAAATTTCTTTCTTAATTTGGAACAAACTGCATGCACTGGTATAACAGCCTGCTTTAAAATCTCTTTAGAAACCAGCAAGTTAGTGCCGAGGTAGCTTAGTGATCGGGCATCACTAATACAGGTAACTCAGTCTGGGTAAAACCAGCTCTACCCTATATATATACATAAAAATATATGTATATAAAAATAATTGCTCTGTACCGAGTTGCTATATAAATTTTTAGCTATATCCCTGAAGCAAGAGCCAAATATCTCATTTGATGGCTGATTCTCATTGCCTGCAGTGGGCTTATTTTTGCAGGTCTTTCGCAAGAGGGGTTGAGATGAGAGCAGCAGGAGCACAGTAGACACCAGCAGAGGAGGCAGGAGACCTGCTGTGCCACCAGGTGGGACCATCCCAGCCACCCTGCCCCAGCAGCACACCAGCTACGGGCAACGCTGCTCTACTGGGCTAGAACAGAAGAAAAGTCTCCCCGAACGCAGAACCAGATGTTTAGTCTACTGGTTCAGGCCCTACCGTCCAAAAGGAAATATTCAGCAATTACGATGTATTCCCCAGACATGCCGAGGCAAAGAGAATGAAAGGCTAAATTGCCCCTTGTATCAACGTCTGTGCAGGGAAGACTTGATGTGGTCTGGGAGGGAAACGTGAGGTTTTCTTGCGTCTTACAGGAATTACCGGGGGAGTGTCTCAGCTTCCATTCTTGAGCCTCTTATACTGGGGGGAAAAAATGGAAGAAGGTCAATTTTAAGAAATTACCTTGCCAGAGTGAGTCCAATTCCATTGTCTGAAAACCTGGGACAGAAGAAACACAACGGTGTAAATGAGGAGGAATGTCTGCAGTGAATTTGGCCTACAGACCTATTTATGTCTGCCGCGAGGGGAATGGTATAACACGTAATTACAGTAACCTACCCCGAGTTGCGGAAAATAATGTCGCCGCCCCTGGCCCAGGCCCCATGGTCATTATTTTTAAAAGCAATAAGACCATCAATCACTGCAGGAACTCGCGGCTTTTCAGGATCAGCGTCTTGATGTGGGTGAAACCTGAAGCAAGGAGCTTAGTTAATGGGGCACAAGAGACATAGGAACCAACCTCAGACAGAGGAGGTCGTGCCTGGTGGACCTCATTTGGCTTCTAAATATCATTGTGATGGGCCTAAAGAGGTGATATGCCCTGGATCAGAGTCAGGCTATTAGGTCGATTTCATCTCTGTGCTTTGGTACAAAGTAGAAGACAATAAACATTCATAAAGGTGAAATTCTGGCCCCAGTGAAATCAACAGGAGATTTCTCACTAGACTTCAGTGAGCCCACTGCTACTCCTTAATTTGATTCAGTGTGATTTAGACGCACAGAAAACATTTTTTGTAATTCACTTGGGTCCTTTTGTAATTGTCCTTACAAGGCCCATTGGGAATCCTCAGATTGATGCTAGAAAATCAATTAGGTGCTTTCAAGAATCTCATTCATCAAAGATAACGGAGTAATTGTAGCTGCTTTCCTTGCATGTACAGACCAGACCTCCATATGCTTCTGTCTCTGCTGAAAGAGAAGCTGTCATATGAAAAGAAGGATTTGCTCTGGCAACTGGGTGCTTCTCAATTACTTGTAGGCTATTTCTTGCCGCACTGGCTGTTAATGGTAGATTTGTGCCATGTTTGGAAAAAAATTGCTTTTTCTGAGCCTACCCTCACCTCCTACTTCTTCCAGCTGATGTCCTAAGGGAAGTGCCTCCTCAGTGCCCAAGGGGATGACCCTGGCAGGGAAGTCTCACAAAGCGACATAAAGTCACCCTTTCCTTTCAGCCATATGGGAGCATTGTATGTGGCATTGATAGAGTATGATGGGGGAGGAAAAAAGCCAAGGCTTGAGCAGGAGCAGTGGCTGATTTCTGTCACATCCTCCTTGTGCAGACCCGTAGAGCTGCGGTGAGTGGGAAAATGGCCTTAATTTGCCTGCTTCCAATCTGTAAAAGGAAGCTCAGAGATTTCAAAGCAGCTGACAGAAAGCTTTGAGGCTACTTTATTTTTCTCATTAATCCTAAAGCTGTCTCAGCAGGCTCTTACATCATCTTTCAGATGTAAGTTCTTCTAAGTAATTAATAAGAAATGCTGGAGTTTACAAACCTGCTAATGGAATAATGGGATCTGGATCCCCTTTCACGTGCGTCACTGCTTAGTCCTCATAACCGCAAGAGCACGTGTATCGCTTTTGATCAGCAATAACACAAACAATTCAGTGCACAGCTATGAAGTATTTGCCTCTGCACATCAGAGATAGCTTGTGGGTTTTTTTCAGATGCTCCAGCCATAATGAGACATTAATGATCTGCTAAATACAATGCAGAAGCCAAGAAGCGATACAACTATCCAAAATACTTAGCCATACAGCATGCGCTTACCTGGCATTATCGACAGTGAGATACTCTCTGGGATCTTCAGCGCTGGCTCTCGTTGTCTTCACTCCTTTTCCAATAAACAAACCAGCCTGAAAACGCACACGACTCCAATTATTTTAACAGAGACCAGAGATCCCAGACTTTTATCAATGAATACGGGCAGCCAGCGCGTGCAGGCACAGCGAGTGCCTGCAGCCTGGGCTTTCTCTTCCCTTTCGGTGTCCCTTGGCTCAGCATGACATTAGCACAGGATGGAGCAGGCTGGAGTCAGGACAGAGCCTGCCCTGCCATGTGTTATGCATCAGCATCTTGGGCTGCCTTCTGACCCAAAGCAAGGCCCTGAACTCCCACCCTCTCTCTCCCTCGCAGAAAGCAATAAGGGACTCTGCCAAGCTCTCGATAACTTTTTGGAAAAAGAGCGCTGTTAAGAAGTAAGGCTTTAAATAAAGAGTGACGAGTCCCCCGACAGACAAAAGAGAACATGAGCTGCTGTAGCCAAGTTAAAGACTTTGGGCTAGAGCAGCAGCTGTCATGGACCAAGATGTAAAATATACAAGGCACAGAGAACACCACTGATTTCAATCTAGAATCCTGAGAAATAAGTTAAAAATACTTTTTATAGCTTACAGGTTACATTTGCATGTCAACAGTATATTTGGGGGAAAGTGTTTTTCTTGGAATTAGCCTTGAATTTTTGGTCCTGCTTTTCAAAGGTGATGAGCAGGCCCTGGCAGAAACAGCTTTTGCTCATCCCCCTATATCCTTGTAGCACAGTGGCCAACAGCAGTGCTCAGTGTGCCGCTTGTCATTCCTTAAATCTCATTTAGTAGTAGGTGCACCTATGGCCTGGGCATATCCCCTCTATGACACAGGCACGCACCTGAAATGGGAGCCTCATTCTGCCCAGCTCCCTCTTTAACCGTTAGAAAGAGCATCACCCCCAAAATTTGATTTTTACAGTATTAAAAGACCGTTATCAAAATTTAAGACACCCGTGACCATGTGATTTCAGAGCACCACACACAGTCAGCCCTACGCCATACTATTATATTGGCAGTAACATACAAAATCATCCACGTGCCTTGAAATTGGAGTGGACTCGGTTGTTGTAAAATACTCCCAAGGGGGTATGTTCAGCCTGTCCCTCTGGATATTGCCCCTCGGACTGTCCAGTGGGAACCCGGTGGAAGATGTACCATATCCCAACATCCTAAAACAGAAAGGGAGATCCAAGAAAGGGGGCAATATAATTAATGATACAGTTTATCCTGGGGACTTAGGGTTTATGGCCAGATTCCTAACCTGGGCCTGCCAAACATGTGCGAGTCTCGGGGGACACACACCAGCCCGTACTCTTACACCTCCCAACTTATCCTTTGGCATGTACAGTGGGTCCCCGGGGCACACACACATGGGTTTAAAAAAATGCATATATTGTGGGTGAAATTCAGGTGATTTATTAGAAAACATAACCTTCTCTACACAGGCACGTTAAACACAAACATGATTTGGGTAAACATCAGAGATAACAAGGAGACAATATATCTTTATATATACAAATATAAATTTTTATTGGGCATTTAACTATTAACTACTAATAAAAATCAATGCTGGCTGAGAGGCACCACACACCATTTCCAGCCCCATTCGTGACAGAAATCAGTCTCAGAGATACCAGTGTGAGAACTGTAGGCAAATACTTGCTCTTAACAGAGACAAAGGTTGCTGAAATACATACCCAAATTTTACAATGATTTACTAAAAATTCATTGCCCTCGTGCTAATGACATCAATAATAGTAGAATATATGGGAACTGGAGGCAAAGCATAGCTTTTGCTGTTAAATGATTTTACCTGAGCACCAGCTGCTGCATTGTCTATTAAGTTGTTGTTCGGATTTGCAATCCAGAATGTGCTGACAGCCCTGAAAAATCAAAATCAAAATGATCCTAAGCAGTTACCAAACAGGAAGGGATACATTTTCATAGCACTGCACTGGACTTGAGCCACAACTCTCCTATTGACTTTAAAACTCTACACAACCTTTTAATGATACTCTTTAAGGAAAAGAAACCATCTAGTGATGTCAGACATGCTCATTTATGGAGCCACATGCTGAACCTATTGTAAATTATATGAGACCGTTAACACAAAATCCATGCTCTGTTAAAGGGAGCTTAAGGAAACCCGATGTCTTTTTTTTTTTTTTTTTCCAAAGTTAAGCAGCTTTGGAAAATGTCTGAAAAGTGAACTTCTGGTTTGCTTTTTGGGACTTCAGGGGCAATGGCAGGAGGTACAGGATTCTCTATGGATTTATGAAGCTTCAACATGGAAAACAAAACAAATGTCCTTGCAAGCCACAAATGGCTCATTAAGCAGGAGATTAAGGAGATATTATTTTGACATTTGTTCAAGTAAGGAGTTTTTACTTCAGAGGGAAGATCAGTAGGGGCACAAACAGAAGCCAGATATAGCTATGAAAATATTATCATGTGTTGTCTTACTTCATCTGATAACACCTTTTGCAATAATAAAGACCACATGTAGAAACACTGAAAATCTTTTCTCATGACCATACCAATTAATTTGATCATTCTGAGCAGAAAATCTCAATACTTTTTTATCCACCTTAACTATTACATACTCAAGAATCCACACTCCTTTGAATTAACAGAACTGCTAAATAGGTGCAGAATAAATCTGTATTAACCATACAAGGAACCTTAGCATTTCAACAACAATTGTAATTAATTTTGTTGGATTATTTATACACATAAAAATATATAGGGTTCAGCCACTGGATCCTTTTCCAGAAAACATGAAAATACAAATTTCCTTGGCTAAACTATGTTCTTGCTTGCAAAGAGTAACCAGGCAAGTACCTGCGTCCCCCAGGTGCCCACGTTACAGCTAATCAGTCTCTAAAACAGAGGGTCAGCTATAGCAGGAGATCGTTTATTGTTAAATGATGCTCACTGTAGTTTATACTAATCTCTACATTCTCACTAAATCTTCTGATGTAGTCTGGATATTCATCCACTCACATACTATTGACCAATTTACTCTAGACGCTCCAGCCCCAGTTCAGTCCTGGGGAAAAAAAGGCAAAAACCTCCCTTTGCAGTAAGTGATATTTTTGCCAGCCTATACCAGGGCCGAAGCAACTTGCATTTATCAGACGGATTTCATGGAGCCTTCAACATCCTACTTAAAAAGAACTGAAAGGGGTTCAAAACGAGCAAAGTGCTCTAACATATTTATGATTCTCAGGAAACTGCGACAGGAATAACCAGCAGCCAATATTCCTCGCTTAGGATTCATGCAGGTGTTAACTGATAACTTCACATGCAAACCACAGGCAAGTCACTAAATTGTCTTAAAATGAGAAATGGTAGAAAAAGTCACAATTTTTCATTTAATATCAAATAGCACCTTCCAAAAGTTTCACCACCGCATTCTTTGGGACCCAGCTATAAAGTGCAACGTAAGCGCAAAGCCTGACGACAGCTCCCAGAGCACTTACATGCAGTCGGTGCTCGGCACAGGAACGTAATTCCCATAGACATGGCTGCGGATGGCAAGGCACATCGCCTCATTGCGATCCGAAGGCAAGATCGTTCCCGACCTCGTGAGGAGGCCCAAGTTGTGGTAAAATGTATTGCGTTGCTCCGTCCCGTCTTCAAGGAAGAAGCAGTGCCCCAAAGTGTCATAGCCAATGGTGTCTTTTACCTGGAAAAAAGGTATAGAGGCCATAGATTGCAATGCAAACAGCAGTAGGAACTATAACTGATTTGCTTTGCTTTCCAATAAATTGCCGAAAAGCGCATGGAGTGGTTTTGCCACCCCTCTGCACGGTGAGCAGTGCCTCCACAGGCACCTGCCCTGGAGTTAGCTCAAGCTACATGCGGTTTGCATAACTGGGGACTGATCTTCTTATACAGCAAAACTGCTATTAAAATTACTCTGAGGAAGGTCACATGCATAATTAAAGGGAAATTGCAAAACACTGGATTTAAAACTGCCCTCACTCTAGGAGAGGATATTCCACTCAGCGCCACGGAGTAAATATCTGCGTAAAGATAAGTGTGTCTCGTGTGATAAAGAGTTAGCCTGGTTAATCCAGAAATTTTCATGACTGCAACACTGCCCAAATAAAATTTAAATTCTTTAAAATGCACCATGTGAAGTAATATATGTTAACGAGGTTTCTGTTCTTTCTCCTCCGCTCAGAAGGTGCAGGGCCACGTCACTCCTGTAATGATCAGCTTGGGCAGAGATGGTATTTCACTCTTTCAGCCTATTTAAGATTAACTGACATGCACAGGGATATTGCATTAAACCCTAATTTGACCAAGAGGACTTAGCACAAGCCTCCTTTGATGTACAGTCTTATGAAGACAAATTCAGAAATCCTTCTTTTAAATGTAAATACCAAATCAGGTTAGTTAACATACCGGCTATTTGTTACTAAATCTTACTGAAACCTAACTTTGTACTCAAATGATCCCTGTCAGCATATTTATTCACTCCTCAGGCACACAAAACTCCTGTTGACGTCAGAGTTATGTCCATGTAAGACTGCAAGATTAACTAGTATTAACCTACTTGGTTATTTCTGTATACAGAGGGACGCTTGAACCAAATCCATTTCAGATTCATATCCTGCGGTTCCCCCTTAATGGGCTGGAACCGTACGTAACACCTGGAGTCACAGACAGTATAGTCCCCATAGGTATCTCTCTACTGGATTTCATTGTTTTCCTGGCAGTCCCCCCTCAAACTTCTCAGCTGCTGCTCTTGTTTCTGCCTTAATGAGGTGTTCAAGAGAGCCTTAAAAATAAGGCACAACACAACCAGGTACCCAACTCCCACCCCACACCGCTTTGGAGAGTCACCGAGAGCCTGCAGGCAGGTGCAATAGCTCGGAGTGAGCCACAAGGAGCACAACAGAGAACCTGCATGCAGCGACACCGAACACGTCCCCACCAGCTGAGTCTTGGACATACAGAGAGGAAATGGATTTAGACAAAAATGCAAGCGTCCTTGCCAGCCTGCTAAGAACAGTAAGCCTGGCTACTTCTGTCCTTCCAAATGATGGGCAGAAGCTGCACTAAGGAGGCCACAGGAGACTATTTTTGGAAAGAAACTGTAACAGCAATCCGCCTGCTGTTTTAAACAGCATTTCAATTGTAGAGTTTCATTCTTCTGAATTTAGCTGAAGTTCGGCTAATCTGTGCTTCAGACAGCTGTGTTAAAAACCAGCCTCATATCCAAAACCGGATTTTAACTTTAATTAATATGATCTGTCACAGCTTCAGAAACACATGGCAGCCTGGAAAACTTACATGCACTAAACTATATTGATGACTCTCCTAACCAGAAATAACGTCATTTACAGGTCACTTACATTGGTACTGAAAGATCGGGGTCCACGCCATTGGATCACAACCCCAGTAACTGATCCGTTCTGGCATATCACAGGTAGAAGCTAAAAGCTTGGAAAGGAGAGCCCACCTGCGGCACTGCGACAGCAGCATATTACTGTACGTGTCAGCGTGAAACACTGCCCACAACGCAGGCTACAGCCCCGCTGGCGCGTCCGACACCGCATGATTAAGATGCCTCTACACACCGAATTATATATAGTTCAGCAATACAATATAAGTGACCTTTACGGACCACAACATTAGGCACGGAAGACCACAGTAGTGTGTGTGCGCCTGACGTGTGCCAGGGCGGCGAGAGGCATGCCGCAGCCTGCTTCCCAGCCGCGGCCAGTAACCCAAGCTGTGCGTGCCGCCGGCTCGCCAAGCGGCACAAGCCTGGCACACGGGAGCAGCAGATGGGAGAAGGGCCTTGCAGACAGCACCGCATGGCCCGGGCGCAGCAAAGCACAACCCACCGCGTGCCTGCAACGCGCTTCTACAATTACATCCTCTAAACCCTCAGAACGGGAGAGGGACAAACCACATACCTGGTTTATTCTGCCTCAAGGGCTGCAGTTTCGTAATCTAATGCTGAAAGGGGTACCCATCTATGTTACTTAACTGCCTTGTTCCAACACACATGCTCTTCTCTGGAACTGCAAATTATTTTAATTTATTTTAAAGCAAGGCTTTTTATTGCATTTTAAATACTTTTTATCTTAATGACTGTGTTGAAACCACACAACTCTTCCACAGAATCACATATTTACCCTTTGCTGTAAAATCTATGCACTGATTCATGGACTCAAAGCCCTCAGCAGTCAGATGCGGGGTGGGGGGGAGCTGGATCTCACACTTGGATTCTTGATTTCACAACTAGTGCATCCCACACATCCAGATAAACCCTTGACAGCCTCACTTCTGAGAAAGAGCAAGAGCATGCACCATACTTCTCAGAACCAATATTAACATAAGGCTTAATTTTTCATCCCGGGCAGGTTCCTTCAATTCCAGAGGTTTAATACCAATGAGAAGAAAAAGCAAGTTAAGCCATACCCACACATACCGGGCAAGTCTCCTGCCACCTAAGGGTGCTGTACACAAAAGCAGGCTCTACAGCCAGAGCAAATCACGCATATGAGAATGCAATCAGTAATTTTTGCATGATCTGGACAATACAAATCCAGTTTAGGGTACATGAAAAGCGGTCCCGGTTATACAAGCCCAGCATCACATGTTCATGAATACATCCTTTCAGGGGAACCCTTTCACACAAGGGTCCCAGCAGAGCGCACCTCAGCTGTGTCTTACACACCTTTATGTCCAGGGCTGAGAAAAAGTTGTCACGAAAAAGGCGGGAGGTCACGGATTGTTGAGGGAGTGTCTGTGCCTGAGCACAAATCGGGTGAATGAGGAAATGCCCACGGACACCGGAACACCGTTCAGGGTCCTGCAGAGCACACAGCAATTGGACGTGTCGGGACTGGAGCAGGAATGTGTCTTTTTCCAGCTGGGACACGTATGGCTTTTTTGTGGGTTTTTTTTTAAGTTCCTCTCCACAATGCCCTTGTGAGGATCTAGGTCAAAGCCAAGTTCCTGAGGGCTTTTCTGGCACTGAAGCAGCCATTGGGGTCTGTCCCTCTCATATTTCATTCCCTTTGTCATGTGAATATTTTTGGATATATTTCACATTGCCCTGACTTGAACAACCCGTCTTTTTTATCTCCTCTGCAAATTAAAGGTCCATTGTTTCAGTCAGGTCCAGTAAAGGTCCACTGCTTTAATTTTCAATGAAAGTTCCTATTATCACAAACTGCCCAGAATAACCATGACAGAGATTTCACCGTGTCTGATCACATCACTGATATTATTAATTAGGCAATACTAAGAACCTGGAATTCCTTTCAAAGAGCTGCACGACCAGAGCAACGGTCCTAACCTGAACAGCAGTCAAATGAAGTTGACAAGTCGGGACATTTCTTGGGGAAAAGATGCCTTGTTTCAATATTCTGGTTTCTCTTTGCATCACAAATGGCTCTTACTGTTTAGCAGTGCCTAAGCAAAGAAATTAACTTGGTACTAATAAAATATGTCTCCTACCAGAAGGCCATGAGTTCCATGTATGGCAACACACCTAGAGAAGCAGTGGTGGATAGCCAGGTTATCAAGGTAGGTTGGGCGTTCGTATCCTCCTCTCTCATCCACATCCTCAGCCAGGTGAAAATGCACGGGGTAACTGCCCAGGATTTGCTGCCCCATGTTTTTTAATTCCACTCCTGACATGTGAACCGAGCGAAAATTCCTTAGGATCTGTTGAGACGAATGTAGATCCAAGTAAGACATTACAATATAAACACGCACAAAAAGAAAAACACTTCTTTTTTTCCCCCTCTCTCTCTCTCATTAGGCAACATGTTTGCAGGGTAAAACAGGGCCTAATCCCAGAAGGAGGTGTCAGCTCCCCGCTGTGACTCACGGCAGCACAGCACCTGCAGAACACACCTACGGGCACGGGGCTGCCTCGGAACAGCTGCCAAACGCCGTGCGTGGGATTTAGCAACATCAGTGTGCAACACAGCTGTGGGCAAGGTGCTCCTGCTAGCTACAGCAAAAGGGGGAGCGTTTACCACCAGGCTCTGTTTCCTGGCAACTTTATCTCTGTCAAGTGATTTTAGGCAAGACCTGCACAGCTCCCCAGTTTCCACCATGGGGTAGAGAAGTTATTCCACACAAAGCTCCTGTGACAGCAAGACTTTGCACCTCCACCAGGAACACATGGGACAACCAAGAGGCGGCAAAGCACACCAGGGCAAGACCCAGCGCTTCTCTGAGCCGTGAAGGGAGGAGGGTTGCCCTTGCAGGAAGCACAATTTCTTCAGTGACATCTCACGAACTGTGTAACTTCCCACTGACCCTACAGACAGCGATGCCGCTAAAGAATCCCCTCTCGCCCAGGGAAGAGTACGTTTTTGCACATGCAGTGAAAGAAACAGCACAGCCTCATCGCCAGTCTAGTTTCGCAAAACAGGCGAACAAACATTTCCCTCCTTTGTAGACAGGCATGTTTTCCCCCGGATGCAAGGGTATTTTTGTGCATTATATTGCTTGTTTACAAACCAGGACAGGAACGATCTGAAACCACCTAGAGCCATATGTGTTAAAAATTACTCACTTTAATATGTCCGCCGAATGTGTCAAAGGAGAAAAACTGACATTGATTGTGTCCATAACAGGAGTCTTCCATTTCTCCTTGAATAAGTATATTTCTAGTCAGAAGACCAACCTCCGCTCTCATATCGATGCCATCTATGACTTCTCCAATGTGCAGATAAAGTGGGCTGCCTGTGAAAACCAGAAACCTTCACATTCAGGGTGAGCACAGCAGCTTCATTACCGCACTGTCCTAAACAAGCACATGCCTTTTATTTAAGCAACCACTGAGTCTGGGGATGTGCCCAGTTGTTAGTATTCAATCCCAGAGGAGATCAGCACTTCCCCTGGCTTCCACAAGGAACTGCTGCCTCTGGTCAACCTTCAAAGTCCCAATGTTATATTGGGGCCTTTGGGTCTCATATGACAAACGCCCATGTGTTTAAGGCACAAAAACTAGCTAAAAAGACAAGTAAATGGAGAATGTAAAAGACAAGAAAACATAAGCATTTATCACAAATAAGCGGCTTAAAAAAAATATTTCATACCATCAATTTTCACTTGATTACTTTTACATTCAGGGCAAGGAAGGAGATTAAACTCTTCAGCCTGATGCATAGAATAATCTGTACTGGCAACGACAATCCGGTCACCAGGTAACCAACTTGTAACCTCATCCACCAAATGAAGAATTATTCCTTTGGACACTTCCACTTTAAATCCATTATGAGGCACCCCTGAAAAATGAAGCAATCAATTATTTCACAGTTGTGCACGACACAATCATGCAATTAGCCAAAGAGCATACCAGGTTAATTTTTATCTAGGTAACTCTGCGTGCGATGGAAGCGCTCTAGCCATTAAATATGTCAGTGTCATCTCTTTGTAGGCAGCTAAAACACTACTTCGCAAGAGTACTGCTGTTAGTTTGGTCCCCGTCCACCCAAGCAAAAGACTATGGTGTTACTCTCATCGCCCTGTTCACATTCCCGGCAGCCAGCAACAGCAGAGCAAAGCAACAGAAGACCCGCAATTGTCCGGGAAGACTAAACCTTTTATCCATCCGCTGAAAGCGGTAACAGTAAAACGGGTGCCATCGTAGGTGAGGAAATCTCTTTGGGCTACGGCTAACCCCGTTGTTCCATTCCCGCGATACTCCCGCTTCTCTTCTGCTGCGGAACCCTGATCCCCTCCGAGGATCCCCACCAGCGCCCAGGGCTGCCTGAAGGACACGGGGAAGGAGCAAAGCGAGTGACACCCCGAACCCTCCATCCCCCCCGACGAGCTCGGGCAGGAGGGGACACCTTTCCCTCCCTCCCTGCCTGCCTGCCCTGGCCGGGGGCGCCCGCCGGGCCCGGCCGAGCCGCGGGTGGTGCCCCTGGGTCGGGGCGAGCCCCGGGCGGGCGCGGCGGCCCCGCGGCGGAGCTGTCCATGGTGGCGCGGCGGTCCCGCCCCTGTCCCCCCCACCCGCCCCGGGTCCCCGGGTCCCCCCTCCCGCGCCGCCGCCCGCCTCACCTGTAGCCCAGGCGGGCGATGTACCTGCTGCCCAGGCGGTCCCGCAGCAGCAGCCGCGCCTCCAGCGTGAGGCTGCGGGCGGCTGAGTCCCCCACGGCGGCCGCCACCACCCTGCCGGGGGGCTGGAGGGCCAGGAAGGCGCGCAGCCGCCGGCACTCGCCGGGCTGCCGGTGGGTGTCGAAGCGTGCCGCCGCCAGCACCCGCGCCGTGCCGGCGTCCAGGATGCGGAGGTTGAGCCCGCGGCTGCCCCACCGCTTCTCGGAGGAGTAGGGGCCGTGGCGGAGCCCACCGGGGTGTAGGGTTTTGTCCAGGAGGGTCCAGGAGCGGGGCCGGCGGCCGTGCAGCTCCAGGACGCCGCCGCCACCCACGCCCACGAACTTCTGCCCGAAGCCCTCCACGGCCGCCCCCTCGGCGGCTCGCCCGTACAGCGAGATGGTGGCCCGCGAGCCGTAGGGGCAGCGCTCCGAGCCGATGTGCAGCTCCCCGCCGTCGTGGATGAGGATGTAGCGGGCCCGCAGGGTGATGGGCGGCCCGTGGGGGCGGTCGGCGAACACCAGCCTCCCTGCGGCGAGGGGAGAGGAGCGGGGCTGGGGACGCGCACCGCCGGCGGCGGGAGGTGCCACCCCGCCGGGTCGTCCCCCCCAGTAGAGCCCGGGCTCCGGGAGCAGCCGGCGGCCCCGGGGGAGCGGGGAAGGGGCGGGGGGCAGCGGTCCCGCTTACCTCCGTCGCGGATGACGAGGGAGTGGAAGGCGGCGGAGCTCTCCAGGCGCAGGGCCGCCCCCCGGCCCACCACGGCGGCGCGGCGGGTGTCGGAGCCGGGTCGCCACGGGGCGAGGTGCGGGGCGACCTCCGGGCAGGGCTCTGCAAGAGAGGGATGGCGGCGGCAGCAGCGGCGGCGGCGGGGCGCGGAGGGGCGCGGAGGGACGCGGTACCGACCTGATGCGCTGCCGCCGCTCGCTGCTCCCCGACGCGTCCCGCGGCGGCGCCGAGACCCGGACCGGGACCGGGACCGGCTCCGAATCCGGCGCGAAGGGCAGGAGGAGCCGCGGTCGCCCGGGGCTCCCCGCGGTCGCCGCCGCTACCTGCTGCCCGCAACACGTGCGCCGCGGCGGCCGCTTCGCCGCCGGTTTGCACGGAGCCGGCGCAAAGGCACATTTTGCTTTTGATGGGTTTGGCGGTTTTGGTTTGTTTTTGTTTTTTTTTTCCCCTTCACTTAACCTAGCAAGACGGAAAACAGAAATCCCCCCCGCCCCTTTCCCCAGCTCCACACAACCCCGGCCACGGCGAGGCAACCACGACAGCAGTACGAACAGCGAGAGTGAGCCGGCGAGGAGAAAAACCCCAGCGGCAGATGGACGAGAAGCACCGGCGGGTTTCAAACTTCGGTTGCAAAAGACCCCTTACCTATCCCCGGCAGCGCCGAGCCACAAACTTTGCACGCCGCCTCCCGGGAGCTCCCGACGCGGGCTGCTGGGCACCCCGGCCGCAGGCGGCGGGCGCAGGCAGGGGCAGGCAGGCGCAGGCAGCTCCCGCTCCTCCGCTCCGGCTGCCTCCCCTCCGCCTCCCTATTTATATCCATCTCCCAACCGCTGGCGGTGCCCGCACTGTTTACAGCAGCCGAGCTGTTGGCTCCTCCCAGCCGGGGACGATCCCTCCAGCCTGGACGTATATCTGCGACCGGCGCCCAGATGCTCCGGGCCGGGGAGAGCCCCGCTGCCCGCACGCAAAGGTCTTCCCCGGCTTCCAGCCCCGGGGGGCTGCGGGCCCCCCGCCGCACTCCCCGGGGCCACGGGGAGCCGGGTGAGTCTCAGCCCGGGGAGGGCCCTGGGGGCTCCGTACAGACCCGCAGAGCACCCGGCTGGGCTCAAAAGCCCCAGGCAAAGGGGCAGCTGGGGGGTTAGCTGCCTCCCCAGGAAGGGCAAAGGGCTCAGTTGTGGACCCCGATGTGGTCGCCGGGGCTTGACCTGCCTTGGCCCTTCTTGGGCTGCACCGGCATCTCCCACAGGGGTGTTTTGCCCTGTGCTGTGCTGCGTCTGGCAGATCTATGGAGAACGCTGTAACCCGGCGGCTGCAAAAGCTCCCCTGAGAGTGGGTGAGCAGAGAGGTATCTGCCGCTTCCCCTCCCATCACCTGCCAAATCAACCTGTAGTCAGAGCCCACGGTGAAAGAGAGGAAAAGCCTTAGAAGGTGCTCTGACAAGACACAGCCTCAAAAAAAAACCCCATGTGCTTTTACCCCTATGGCCTGGGACGGCGTTCCTGGGTTTTGCAGGTTCCTGTCTGGACTCCAGTCTCAGTGGACATGGCACTGCCTGCAGAAGAACCATCACACAGTGTTTTTTTTTTTTCCACGAACCAGACTATCACGTTTTTATGGGCTCTAAAATACAGCATAACTGAGCTTCCAGGTGACACAAAGATGGGTAACTGCTCACTGCAGCCACTGCCCTCTCCCTCCCAGAGTCTACATATAATCCCTCATTGCCACTCCAGAGCCCAACATCCAGAGAGGACGAGCCAGAAGTGGGCAGGCAACAGTGCCAACCGCTGCTCCTGCCCAGGACAGAAGCCAACGAGGTGCAAAGCCACAGGTGCTGCCGATCGCAGAGACATTTGTGTGCCATCATCTGGTCGAACCGTTCCAATCTGTCACCTCTGAAATTTATTCTGGTGCAGGATTTCTTCTGACGGAGGGCACAAAGAGGCTATAGTTATGGTAATAAGGAGCAAGTGCTGTCAGACAAAATATGGGAACAGACTGGAAGCGAGGGGGGTGGGGGTGGGCGAGGGGCACGGCCGTGCCCCACGCTCCAGACAACATCTCTGGAGCCGAAGCAACACCCACTTGCGCTAAACAAAACCCATCCCCTCTCTTACAGCCTGTCCTGGGACCCGGAGTATTGCTGAATCTGGAGATAAGCATCCAGTCCAGAGAAACACATCCAGATAACGCTCCCTCATTTCAATACTCCATAAATACAGGGAAACGTTAGAGCTGCCACCTTTGCTACCGGCTGTTCATCTATCATTCAGTGCTGGCACTTCTATTCCTGTCTCAAATAGCTTTTGTCATTTTCCTTCCAAAAAAGCAGCGTTAGTCAGCGTTGTGCCTCCTTCTTATCTGCATATGACACACATGAATGCAGGTCATGGGAAAGCAGAGCTGTTATCAGAGGTATAGGAGGCTGGGCTCAACTTTTTTGGAGAGAGATTTATCTACTGGTAAAAGTTTCAGGCAAGACAAGAAAAATAAGAGTATTTTGTCTTAAAACGCACTAACTAAACTCTCTGAATTCAACAATTCTAGAAGCGCGAAATTTGAGGTACAGGAGGATTCGAACCTTTATTTTACACCGGCCGGGGCCCTAGAAATCTCATACAACTTTATTTGAAATATTTACCCTGTGCAAGAGATTTCATGGACTTGCAATCTAAACAAAAGGCAACAATGATTAATCTAACATAGTAATAGTGGAAATAAATGTAGCACAGACGTTGGTTCAGGCTAAACTTTGCACAGGCCTTATGAAATGATGAGCAAAGCCGAAGTCACGTCTGTTTACACGGGACTTTTCCTGAACAAGAACCCAGTATTTTTAACGTGTGAGCACTGTTTAAATCCTTCAAAGCCATTTTACCCCTGTAGCCTCCAAACCCACATAAATACCCTGATCTGATTCTTTTTCTGAAAGAACTACTTTCAGGGAATGATTCCGCTTCCATTTTCCCCTGTATTAAGTTTTCAGTGGCCTCAGGAAGAAAATCTCAGAGTAACCGCGACTGGACACATCACTCTGGTTTTTTAAAGATCCCCACCTTATTTTAAGAAAAACAAAGACGTTCCTATTATTATCTGAAGTTTGGTGCTTGGGAACTAAACTCTTTTCCTTTCCCTCTTTTCCAAATTTCATTTTTCGAGGTGATTTTTGCTTTGCGGCAGCACCGGTTTGAGGCTTACAGCCGCAGCGTTCGGTCACAGGACGCATCCTCAGCACATTCCCAAAACATCCTCACACCTGCAAGCGGGAAAAGATGACTAACGCTCACTGCCTCAAACACTTGGCTGGCGCAACTCTTCCTCGCAAAAGTAACCAACCCAAACCCTCCTTCCAGTGTTATTGTGGGTTATAAACTAAAGTTTACCTTTCTAACAAACAAAAATGGGTCATTTTCCGTAACGGGCTACCAGGTATGAGGCAACCTCGGCGGCCTCGTGTCTCGGCGTGTCTCAATGACCGGAACACTTTGCCCACAGACGAGCGGTCGATGACAAACATCGATGCCCGCCCGGGTTTCATTTTAAGGCAACGGGGGAAGGCAGAGCTGCTCGGGGGGGAGCGGGCGGGGGGTGACCCGACCCCCCGAGCGCACCCCCTCTCCCCACAGACGCAGACCTCGCACCCCCGGTGCGGAGAGGACGGTTCCTCCTCTGGAAGGGATTTTCCCGGGCACACTGCCTGGCTGCGCGGTTTCCCGCACCCTTCCCGCTCCGCAGGGAGAGGAAGGAGCAGCCGAGTCAGCATCCCCGGAGCAACTCCCCGTTCCCACCCAGCGGGGACCCGGCGGGGCAGCTCCGCCCGCAGCGGGGCCAGCGCCGGCTCGGGCCGCCAGCGCCAGGGGCTGCCCCGGCCCCAGAGCTCCCCCCCACCGCCGCCCCCCCAGCGGGGGCGAAGGGGCAGCGGACGGCGGGGCGCCACCGGGCCCTGCGGAGCCGCGGACGGCCGGACGGCGGCGCCCCAGCACAGCCGCTGCCCGTCCTGCCCGCCCCTCTGCCCGCCCTGCCTGCTGCCCGCCCCTCTGCCCGCTGCCTGCCCCTCTGCCCGCCCTGCCCACTCTGCCTGCCCCTCTGCCCGCTGCCTGCCCTGCCTGCGCTGCCCTCTCTGCCCGCCCTGCCCGCCCCTGTGCCTGCACTGCCCGCCCCTCTACCCACCCCTCTGCCTGCCCTGCCCGCCCCTCTGCCCGCCCTGCCTGCTGCCCGCCCCTCTGCCCGCTGCCTGCCCCTCTGCCCGCCCTGCCCACTCTGCCTGCCCCTCTGCCCGCTGCCTGCCCTGCCTGCGCTGCCCTCTCTGCCCGCCCTGCCTGCTGCCTGCCCCTCTGCCCGCAGCCCTGCCTGTCCCTGTGCCTGCACTGCCCGCTGCCCGCCCCTCTACCCACCCCTCTGCCTGCCCTGCCCGCCCCTCTGCGCACCCTGCCTGCTGCCTGCGCTGCCCTCTGCCTGCCCTGCCTGCCGCCCGCCCTGCCTGCCCCTCTCCTCCCGGTCTGGGCAAACCTGCCTGCGCATCCTGGAAGCGGGGGACACGGGCAATTAACTCCTACATTATAGTAATTAACAAATAAAACAGGGTTTTTTGTTTTTTTTAAAAATATTTTTTTTGCTCCTCTTCCCAGCCACAGATCCTGTAATTCTCCACTTTTTTTTTTTTTTTTTTTTTTAAATTAAATTTGCGTTTTCAATATAGCATAGATGTATTTCCATGGGCAAGCGCCAGCTCGGACCAGTGGAGCGGAGCACACCAGCTTCTGGTGGGAGCTGGAAGCTCTGGGGAGCGGTGAGCAACACGCGGCTAATGCTCACATCACAGCTGCGCTCAGGGGCCGCCATGGGCCCGGCAGCCCCACCAAACCGAGCACCACCTTACCACAACGTGGCTTTTACTGCCTGTACTGACTCCCGCAGACCGTGTCCTTGTAACGGTCCATCTGGGACAGCGGCCCTCCGCACGCCATGCCAGCCCAGCATCTCCTCTCCTGCAGACAGCGACTGCTTCCTACCCGCCTCATCGCAGACCTCCTGCGCAGGGCTGGGCACACCGAGCCCCGTCTCTAGCTCAGCCGGAACGCTGAGCGCCAGCCCCCAGCACCACACAGGACCACCACGTACCAGATTGCGCCCAGTGATGTCCGCCCTTGCCGGTACCCCTCGCCTGGCAGCACGGAGCCCAGCCCCATGCCTTCCCTCAGCCGGCACAGGAATGCATTTGAGATACCAAACCCACATCTCCTCCTTATATACCTACCACTTTGTTCCACTTTGGGCTTTAGCGGTGTCTTCCTCGGTTTAAGCATTTGCTTCTTGAGCAGAGAGAAGGCCTTGGACTGCTGAGCTTCAGACAACACTCCCATACTCCTGAGGAGTCGAAGCATCCTGCGCAGCAAGAACGGCTTCACCTTGTGCTGGGCCACCTTGAGAGGACTGATGTGAATTTTGGGCAGGTTGACTTCTCGATCACAGTTATAAAACCGAAAGAGATTCCAGGCCAAGCTAGGTCCAAAGGTATCCATTAAAACATATCTGGAAAGTTTAAGGAGCATGTCACAGGACAACTGCTTTCCTTGTGGTTTCTGGCCCAGGTTCTGACTTAGCAAACGTCTCCTTCCCTGGTGACTCAGGAGAGGGCCGCTCCTGAGTGGGCCGGAGGGATCGTACAAGCCCACGATCCCGGGAAGGGCTTTCTTACTGTTCAACAGTCCTTCGTAATCCATATCCCACAAAGAACTGTTGGGATTCAGGCTATGTTCTGAAATAATCATAAATACAGTAAAAGCTATTAAACGTAAACAGCGAAGAATCCTGGTGGGATTGTTTCTTTAAAAAAACCCAAAGAACTGTATCTCTCGCTACATTTATCCCTGCTCTGCTGTAGCCCTGGATACCATGCAGATTGCTGCGCTTCTTTGACAGCCTTCCTGAATGTTTTGACAGGCCAACTCCATAGATTTGCAATAGATGGGGTTTTAGGTACTATAGTGTAATAATGATTATTTGTATTTTTTTTAGTTAAACAAATGTTTTCTGTAATGCTCTGGGAAAGCTATCTTTATGATACACACACAACGCTCCAGAGTATACAGATTCCTAAAAAAAAAAAAGCCAGTCACCAAAAAAGTATGTACTATTCCATATACATTTTCTGAAAAACATGAAGAACAACAATGATTTCTATTAAAGACTTTAAAAGCCTTTTTACTCCATGACTAAGAAAGGAAACTTTTACGCTCCTGCTGGGCTGTTTGCACGTTGGGTCCGGCCCCAGGGCCCAGCACAGCCTGTAGGTTCCCAACAGATATAGGCTGGGTTTAAACAAAAGGCTCAGTTTTGCTTCCTAGGTGACCTCTCTGGTCTCTGCCGACCGATTAAAGCCACCAGGGTTAAGCTGTGGCTGCTCAAAGGCCACAGTTGCTTCATCCTGAGGACAAGAAGGTACCGCCATGGGAGAATCCAGACTCTCTGGAGCTTAAATTTGCTTCTAAGGCAGTACCCCTACACAGCTCTCCTTCGACGAGGCTGAGCCTGAAGGTTCAATTTACACCCTGAGAATTGATCAATAAAGCAATTAAATGCAACATAAGCAGGCTGGGACTTCATGATAAGTCGGGCTGCAAACGCACGAGAAAGCTCTAATAATTAAAAGGGACAAGGAACCCAAAACTTAATTGCATCTTGCCAACAGTGTTTGAAATAGTTAATCTTTTAACATAACGGCATACTGCTAAAGGCTGGAGGTCACGTCCCGGGGAGCCCTGGAATGTGCCTGCAGCCTTCCCTCTCATTTCTAAGCAGAGAACAAGATTTTTAAGAATGTTCTTCTGTTTCCTAGAGGTGGATCCCAGTCCAGCATGTTTGAGAATCTTCAGGTTTGGTTTTTTTTTTTTATTTGATTCAAGATTAAGGTCATCAGCCTCAGGTGGCTGTGACTTACAGTCCAGGGGATTGTTTGCATATTGTAATTGTATTAGTTAAGTATTCTACTATTTTGTTGGAATTTTACATACCAACATGCACATTTATGGCTGTAATTCATCCCTGAAATATAACCCTATAGTACTTAGAAAGTGCAAAACATGACTGCTAGGACCTGACGGCACTGGGTAACTCAGGAATATGTCATAACGAAAGCAGCATTTTGCATCTCTACAGCGTCTTTCATTCGGAGCAATCGATAGCCTTCGCGAGAACCCTGTTCATAAGACCCCTGAGAGATCCACGAGCTCTTCCACTCCTTCACTGATGGGCTGACGTGGAGGGGAGCGAACTGCTTGTGCGAGATCCCCGGGAGGAACAAGGAGAAAGGAAGGACACAGCTCCAGGAGGGCCCCAGTAATGTGGGGTCCATATGACCCCCTCCTCCTGCGCAGATGTGATGGTCCGTGCAGAGGGTGACAGCACACACCGCTGCCATCTGACTGGCCCCGCTCTGAGCTGAAGGGAAAGGGTTTTGGGGCAGACCCAAAGTGTCCCTAAATGCACCTAATGGCACCGCCGCAGCAGAGCTACTTGAAATGTAAGCAACGTTAAATCTTTAAGTAGGTCTGCAAGCCTTCTGCAATAAACTGCTGTGTAGAACGTTATTTAGAATAAACAAAACTTTGGATCAATATCTTGTTTTCAAAGGCAGCCTTTAAACTAAAAAAAGACCTGAGGAACTAAAAGAGAAAATAAATTCGGGGCCCGTTGCGTGCAGTCACCTCCAAAGCCACAGTCAAATCATGCTTCTATCTACGGCTTGAAGTCAAACTGGAAGCCAGAGGCGTGTTTCCCTTCCCTTTTTGCGTGAGATAACAGCGAGGTTTAGCCCTGGCAGCCACACTCCCCCTCCTCCTCCTCCCTCCCCGGGGACCGCTACAGCCGGGGCAGCCCCCGGCCCCGCCGCACCGGCGTCAGCCCGTGCTGGGCGAGCTGCCGAGGGCGGACCGCCACCGGACCCCCCCGTCCTCCTCCTCCTCCTCCCCCCGCCCCCCCCCCCCCCCCATCACTGCCCACCCCACCGCCGGGGGGGACGGTCCCCGTGTGGCTACTGACTGTTGACGCTCGTCGCCTGCTCCCCGGCCCGGGCGCCCACCGCCACCATCGCCACCAGCAGCGGCAGCAGCGGGGGCGGCAGCAGCCGGGCGGCGGCGGCGCTCCTCGGGGGGGCGGCGGCGCTGCTCCTCGGGGGACGCGGGGCGACCCGCCCGGGGGTGACACCTGCAACACAGACAGAGGGGTTGGCCCCGCAGAGTCGTGTGTTTCCCCCCGCCCGGCTCTCCCCCCCCGCCCGCGGCGGCTCCTTACCCGGCGGCGCCCGGCGGAGCGGCATGGCTGGCGGCGCTCCCGCGGCTGCCGGCCCGGCCGTGCCCGGGAGCCCCGGCGGAGCGCGGCCCGGCCCCCGCTGCAAGCCCAGCTCCGCGGCACGGAGCCCAGGGGGCTGGGAGGCTGCCCGGGCTGCGGGCAGGAGGGATTTCCCCCCCAACCTGGGCGGACACAAGGGCCGGTTTTGTCGGGAGCTGCCGCCAACCGGCACCTCCCAGCGCTGCCTCCCGGCCCGGGGGGGAGCGGAGATGCTCCGGTGGTCTCTGCCCAGCGGGGGAAACTCCAGCCAGGTCCCAGGCAGAGCAGGAGGCAGAGCACACCTGCGTGTTCAGCAGCCCCCAGGTAAAGCTACGAGCACGGGGGACAGCGGCCCAGCCCAGAACTTGCCCACTCCCCGGCAGAGCCACGGGAAGCCGCAGTTTTACTTTAGAAAGCACCGCGGTGCCTGCGCACAACCAACCGCACGGCTGGGGCCTAAGGAAATCCAGAACAAAGCATCTTTACCTTTACAGGAACCAGAAGACAATTTACAATTAACATGCTGAAGGTGTAGGGGGTCTTCTTAGGATTTCTTCTTTCTTTGGTGGTGTGGGTTTTTGTTTTTTTTTTCTTTTCCTTTTTTTTTTTTTTCCCTAGGCACATTACTCACCACTTTCTGCAAAATTAGTTTGGCTATCACAGGAAGCCAGCTACAGAACCAGATGTTGCCAGAGGCAGAGCGCCATAGGAGCCGTGCTCTCCTGCTGTAAGGGCCCGCTTGTCCTTTTCACTGCTGTAACCAAGTTATGAGACCCAAATATTGCACAGCTGAAATACAATCTCCCACTTTGAAATTCATCCCAATGCGATCCAAGAATTGACTGCTGGACTTCAAAAGTACTAAATACTAAGCAGGTAGTTTCTGTGCTTGACCTCATTCCCCAGAGCAGAGTGCCCACCATCGAAGAGCCACCCTACCCTCAACCAGTGCTGGGAGTACAAAACGACCGCTTTTGCGACACAGGACGTTTCAGAGCTAAAATGGCTGGCGAATTCCACAAAGAAGGATACAGGGAAATAAGTTAAACGGACTTAAACGAGATCATTAATCTACATTCATGAGAACAGGCCTAGGGAAGAAAACATTTTCCAAATGAGAACAATGAAGGTTTACTGCTGAACGAATAACCAGAGGAAGAAAGAATATTGGTTCTCTACTTCAATGCTTAGCATCCTTTAGAAAAAGCAAATGCGATGCAGAGTTTATAAAAGATATGTGCAATACTAAGCGTAAACACAGGTTTGGGCATTTAGAAAGCCAAAGGGTCAGCACTAACAGCAGCGTTGCCACAAGTTACAGGAATGACATGGAAGAACAGGGAAGAAAAATGCAGCAGAGACAACCCTGGGTAACAGCTCTCCATGTGAATACAAGTCAAATTTGTAACAGTTACATAAATTTAAAAAGCAAACTCCCTGGAAAATGCTACCTTTAAAGTTGTGACAAATATTTTCCTCTGGCTTTTCAAAAGTACAAACATTAAACAATTACTGACAGAAAAACAGATGTGCCACATCTTACCTTCCTGAAAGAAAGCTGTCCTTCACAGATGGCTCTAATAGAGGAACAAAGATGGTAAATCACACAGGAAAAACAGATAGAGCATCCACATCAAGAAAAAAAATATGTTAGTGATCATTTACACCCTTGGAAGACCCATTGCATAATTTATCCAGGCACAGCCAGCCATTTTTACAGTGACACCGCAGTAGCTCTAATATATGCATCGCAAGTTCTTGCAAAGGCCCACATTATACATTTAAATGAGAGAATGTTAGCAGTTTGCCGGAACAGAGTATTTTTTAGCCCAAACCAAAGTTTCTCCCCCGTAACCTCACATCATCCCCTTTCCCATCATTTAAAAGTTCTGTTCTAACCTTTTTTTCTTTAAACAAACAGGGACCTGGAGTCCACTGTCCTATTAGTTTCACGAGATGGCCACAGATTTTCTTCAACTAGTAATTCTCACCTTGACCACCAATAGTGTTTCAAAATGCCTGAAATAGTGATGCTTTGAGACAAGTTTACAATATAAAGCAGCTCGCTACTACTATTTGTTTTATTTTGTGTAAAGTATATATGAGAAAATTACAAAAATTTCAGAATTCATTTAAAAACCATTGGATGGGAATAGGGCTACAAGGAAAATTATTTAAGGGACCAAACAGGTAAACAAATTATCGAATTAGAAGAGGGAAGAAGATCCATACCAGCGGATGACTGATAGGTCATGAACATTTTAATTACCAGCAAAACATTTGCGTTAGTTAAATGTACATAAACTTCGCAAAGCAAAACAGACAACGCAGAAGCCAGAAGAACAGTGACGCACCTCTGAGAATCAGTTAGGCGGGAATTTGGACAAATAAAAGATAGCACAAGTGGAGATCCACGTTCAGCCATGTGCAGAGACCATGGGACGTATATGACAATGCTGAATTCAGATTTGGGGTTCTCATTAACAGAGGAATACTGACAAAATGCAAAGCAAATGCAAAGACAAGTCACAAAATGACTGCAGGAGTTAGAAAAGTAGTAATTTAAAAAAAAAAAAATCAATTTATAGGGAAAAGGTTAAAAGTACCAGTTTGTTGAAGTAAAAGGGTAGCTACAAGGGGTCACGATGGGAAGAAACATCATAGGCTGAAGTTTTCAGAGCAACACAAAGGTCAATGTGGGTATCAAAAACCATTGCCTAATTAACTAAAAATTTCCCGAGTCGCTACACAGCCAGCCTTACACTTTCAAAGGTTATCTTGAACACCTCTAGCATAGACATCAGTTTTGTGTCCACAGGGCTATAGGCTCAGGAAGACCACATGTAGAAATGGAAGAAAATCCACTACAGATTTATGAAGGTGCAAAATAAAATAAGAGACACATGTATTTGACCATTTATTTAACATACAGGAAGGAAGTGGCAAGCTTGGGGTGATGATTAGGCAAATCCTGCCAATTTTGGCTGGAATAGTCACCAAGAGAACAGCTGGGAACCCTCTTGCTTGGGGCATTTAAAACTCATGACTGGACAACACAGATGCACAGACCCAAATTCTAAGGATCCAGATGATGTGGAGCAGGACGGGTGTCCTCATATCCCCCCACTGTAAGTGAAAATACCAGCGTTTCTCCTTTTACAGTAACAGGGCCAAGTCAATAACCAAAGACAATAGACACACTTGCTGTGCTGACAATTAACTACAGGCCTGTTATAAGGACTCATAACAACTATGTTCAAACATTTCTTCTTGGCAACGAATCATGATTTTTTGTTACTTAAAACCAGCTGAACACCATTTAAAAATAACCTCTTTTACATTTGATTTACATACCAAGCTTCATGGAAATATGGCTTTGTACTTTAGGAGAGTCTTCCTTGAAAGGAAGGAATTAAGTAATCAAATTCAAGCTACTCTATCAAGTAATCTGCACTTTACACTTTCCTTGTGTATGAAAATTATGCGCCAAATAAGATTCAAAAATTCAGCAAGCTCTAATCCATGCATCCTTTATTCCATTACAATCACTGTGTTGCATTCTAGCAACAGGACACAAACTGCAATCAATCCCGATCAATTTATACAACAATCTGAGGCTTACAGTACATTTAAGGCCTTTAAATTTGGAAAAATTAGACCTATGCTAGTAGTGTAACAATTTTTAAGTGTCTTGCATTTCTGATGCATAATCTGTGCGATTCCAGTGTCAAAGAATCAAATTACTTCTAAACTAAAAAGATCAGCTCAATGAAAATTTAGTTACATAAATTCATCAAAACATAAATGTGTAAATTTTTTTTTTGTCCTGGAAACTTTATAAAACTTTAATAGCAAAATAATATAGGGATAAAAACATATTTTAACAAAATGTATTCAATCATATACAAACCAGAATTTTGCAGTTTATTGTAACTAGACTTAAATTAAAACTACCAATTAAGAATCTATGCACAATGTAAATTCAAATATGTACAGTACTTTTAAAAAGTCTACAGGAATGCTTTACAGAAGGAAATGTCTGTTATGGCTATTATTCAGACAATCTGAATATTAAAATGAGTTTTCTAGTAGTAAATTTACACATTTATTTTTAAACAAAAGCAATTTTGTCCCTAGTTCCTTTAAGAATATTCCAGTTACGTTTATACAGGTAATGGAGAGGTCGTTACAGAGTTTAGCCCCATATAGTAGTTTATTTTCAGGAAAAAGTATATTTAAATAATTTACTCGGGAAGATCAGTAAGTTAACAAAAGAACACTAGGAGGGAGGAGGGGGAACTTCATCACAATAACTTTCCAGTTACAATACCACAGCTAGAAACTTTACAGAGGAAGTACTCCCTTAGATCGAACCCATGACTGATTGTTCAGAACAAGCTGTAGCTCGTAACAGTTGTGCTCTCCACACTGAGAACACTGGAAAAGAAAGTCTTTGTAGGACAGAATTATAAACGATCTGAAGCGAGACAGAGAAAACTGATCTTCAATTAATACAGCACTAGGTAAAAAGTGTCCCCATAAGCAGCTAGTATTCCCACTTCCTCCAGGGCAACGAAGCTAAAAATTGTTGGAATTACAGTAGTTGACCATATTTGTGTGCATTAGTAGAATAATTTCCAGATATAAAAGACAAATTTCATCAGATGTTTGATTAGAACACCCTGAAGACAGGGTATTTCTTCATAGTATAAAGCTATTACAGCTATCCAGTTAAAGCATGTGCAAAACCAGGTAATTTCTTCCGTTCACAGTAACTGAGGTAAAATCAGGTAGGCTTCTTCAGGAGTTGGGAAGTTCATGAGATATGAACTGTTTTAGTCTCTCTAAGTACTGTGCATAAAGCTCTATGTCATTATGCCCAGCCCCTTCCACCCAGAGGGGCTCTACCGCTCGCGGACACCGCTCGTACATGGCCAGGCCGTGGGAGAAATCGATCACCTCATCTTCGGTACCGTGGATTACCAACACAGGAGAGGTTACTTTAGATATCTTGTCAATGCTGGGGGATGGAAAAGAAAAACATAGGTCAGTTTGGGGTTGTAACTTTCGTACCATTAAAGCAAGCAAGCCTAACTATCGACACATGATTCGGTTACCACTGCATGTTTTTAAATGGCTGCAAAATGTTGGATTTGTGCCCAGGAGACGTGGCACAAGGCTGACTCCCCAAACGCATGTGTAAACAGGAGCCTGCGCTGCCATCAGCATCATCCCACCAGTTCTAATGACAAGAATCTCAAATGGTGAGCACTCAATGTTTGGCACTGTCCCCCACCCCCAAAAAAACCACCCCAACATTGCATATATTGATCACAACAACCATTGAGAGGCAAAAAAAGATTTCACAGGACATGCTGCCAGTGTGGACTCTTCACATTACACATTATCACCTTCCAGTTTAACAGATTAGGAACTAATTAACTACATTCCAGTCACAAGACTCATGCAAAGAAAAAAAAAAGCCTCAGCTCATGAGGTTTGAACCTGCCTTTAAACCCCCAAATTAAAGCAGATTCAGCTAAAGAAAAACAATCTGTTCTTTGTCCTGATTGTTTATGTTCAAATGGCAAGAAAGAAAACTGTGGGAGAACAGCATTACACAAGGATATTTAACTGCAAACCAAATAAAATCCTGTCTGTTTCATGTCACGCAACTAACTTCTCCTGCAAAGTGGCCTCAAAGTAATTTTTTTTTTTCCCGCTTTAGTTCCAGCTCCACTTGGCAGACCAGCAGAGCGAGTGACCACCTCTCACAGGAGAACGGGTGCAGGGGAAAGGGAAGAGCGACAAAGGCACCTTCACACCTACCAGTTCAGGCCAGAATACCCCAATTACGAAGCAGACAGGTGGCACGTGAACTTCAAAGTGGTAACCAGCAGCTTTCTCTGACTGCCTTCACACAGGCACCAACTTTTATTTCCAGAGAGCCATTCCACATTGGTAGTTACCAGTAATCCCGAATGAGTGCTAGGCACAGAGTGGTAGTGAACTCTCAGTTTCCTACCAGCTCCGCTTACATCAACAAATGGAGGAATTGGCTCAGGACATTATGCAGAGCATGAGATAAAGTGGGTGGAAAAATTAATATCAGTAATATCTGATTTGACAGAAGGACAAGTCTATTTCTTTACACAACCTAATAAAAGGTACTTGGATTTTCCTGCTCCTGAAGAACAAGAAAGCATGCAATTTTGGTAAGACTAGAGATTTTACAAAGTGATCAAGGCTGCTTAAAATGATTAAAAAATACGGATGCCAACATACACTGACTTAAAAACAGGTTTAAAGAAGCTTTATGAAAATATAAAGTTAATTAAAAATTAAGATGTAGACTGAAGCACTAAACCTCACGCATATAAATCTCAGCATTTAGTATTCTAGACAACCGCCGTTGATATTCCAGTAAACAGCTGAGTATAAACACATTTCTGTCTCTGTCTCAATACTTCTCCAAAAAACCAGGCTTCATGTCATCTAAAGAGGAAAAGTGTTATTTAAAATTAAAATGCAACCTATTTCACTTTTCCTGTCTGGAACTGAGTTGCATGCAACTACACTGAATACAGAAAAATATCCCAAGAACATAAAAGAGACATCAGAATAATGCAATTTTTTTTTCACCCCATAATTTTCATCCCCAAATTAGTATCAAAGCCACATGTAAATACTTTATAATCAACAAGCTATATAAACTGAAGTCTTAAGCCCATGATGGGTCTGTCCCCAAGTTCCACGATGTGACAGACATGTCAGCTACATACAGCTACAGAGATGTTTATGTATCATTTAAGTGGCTAGATACTAAGTTCTCATTTATTGTAGGAAACGAGGAAACCCCTTTCACTTCAGTATTCAGATAATGAAACTATTTTTTCCACATATATTCACAGACCATTAAGCTAGATAATATTTGTATTTTGCAGAAAATTGGAAAGCGTCCCATTGCCAACTCAGCGACTCATAAGGCAGTATTTAAACTGCACATTAGATTTACTTAGTATTCTCAGCCATACCGCTCTGCAGCTAGCAAAATCTACAGGGACCAAATTCTCATGGAGTCCCAACATAAAATGCACATAATAGCAATTCACTGTAGGTGCACACAGAACTATTTGTTTCCCGCTGTGAAGACAGACAGTTGAGCTGCACACATTCAGAAAAGTACACTGCTGTTTATTTTCACTGCTTACAGCGTAAAGTGAAGTCAGACTGACAGCAGTGAACAGCTCAGTAGGGTAAGAACAAAATACTCAAGTGCTACAGTACATCTGTTGTCACTGTTCCCCCCCTCCCATTTTTTCTTTTTTACACTGTTATTTGATTTGGCTGATATCAGCTAATCACTGTTACTTTTGTAATCAAAGCTATTTTTAAGGCTTTGGTTTTTTCCCTTCTAGCAGAAGCATTTGTAAATATCGGATTTCAGGTTTAAGGATGATGTGTGTTTCAAATTCTGACTGCACCTTCAATAATTTAATTACTTATTTAATTAATAACTTATTTGGAAGAATTCTAAACACAGGGACTAGACATAGGTACCCTGAGAGCCACTATTGTCAGTCCCTTGGTCACTATTCCAGCTGTTTTGGCATACAGGTTAATACCTACAGCCTCCCCCACCTTCTAATTTTAATCTGTTGTAACTAAAATAAAACAAACAACAAGTGCTATGAATATCCCCCACTACATTTATTGCAAACATGACCTTTTGAAGCAAAGCCAAGCTTTGCACAAGACTTCAGAGAGTCTCTGCTTTGTCTTCTGACTTCCACAGACCACTTAGACCACAGACCATATCTGTGCCTCCCCTCATCCCGTGATCTATATACGCTGCTATAAGGGTACTGGCTTCCCCTCTCACATTCTCCCATAATTTAAACTGGGTCAAATGAAAAGTTTTAAAAGATTCCTAGAACATCTGCTATTCCCAGGACCTCTACTATTCCCAAATATTTGGATACTCCATTTTAGGTCTGTTGCAATTGCTTTTCAAGTGAAACACTAGGCCATGAAGGCAACTGTTTTACCTTGAGACCAGTTGTATATAGATTTCTGTACGTAAAATACTCTAGAGCTTCTTCAAACAAGCTCAAAGTCTTCCAGAAAAGGGACCACAACTTAATTTTGGTCACAGACCTTAGGATCTTACATGATCTCCATCAGAGCAGAATAAATACAAGTCTCCGTATCTTTAGTAATTTTATATGGACAGCACACCAAAGGTGCGGAAGTATTTTTAATTACAAGGACCAAATGCAAAGAAACACTAAAAGCATTCCCTCGAGATTATACATGAAATGCAGAACCAAGCTGAAAAACGAACGACACCAGTCTACCACTCTAGCCTCTGACCCTCTCTTGTTTCTCCCTTTAAAAGCAGCAATTATTTATACCTTTTTCTCTGCTGATCTGGTCAAACTATAGCTTGCAAACAGCACATCCATTTCATGATATCATATTACCTCCTAAATCAAAGCTGACTGAGACGTTAAAGAGTGTACAATTACTAATTCGTTAGTCATTAGCCTGAAGGACTTAGCGTATTATCAGTTGTTGTTAAACTATTACTCCAAATGTGACAGTATAAAAATACTGATATTAACAACCCATAACAGAAAAAACAGGACAAAAATTAGCTGTAAACACTAAGAATTTATTTGTTTGTTGAGCTGACTCTCATGTCACTTTGAGACTGGCATCAGTCTGTTTCTTACACGGTGAATCTCTGCTTGGATTTAGAAGATGCGCGTACCTGCAGTTTAAAATGCAGGTGACAATTCCATATAAAGTTCCCTGGAAAGTTACACAACTAGTCCCTTTTAAAAACCTAAAGAGCGTGTTGAGCATAGAACAACCCTCTTTGCAGCGTTTATACGTACCTTGGAAAAGCATCAAAGCAATAGGTTTTCCTAGTGTCAGGAAAAGCTACCCGTAATCCAGACATCAAGGGAGAATGAAGGATTACTGCTGCACACTCGTACCGAGATGCCAGGTCTACTGTCGGGACAGTACCAATACTCTGACCATACAGAATAATGTTCTCAGGACTAACACCATACCTGTAGAGAAAAGAAACATCCCTTTAAAAAAAAAACAAAACCAAACCAACACATTTCACATCACAAAAGCAAAAAACAAACAAACCAACCAACTCCAAAAACAAAAGGGGCAGGGGGATAAAAACCAAAGCATCCCTCCTACCCATTGTAGCTCCTGAAAATCTACTCCTAGGAGACATAAATTTACAAGTCTAAACTTTAGAACAGTCCAGTAAAGTAAATAAACTATTACACAGGCTGAAGAGAGCTATCCCTAAAGAAGGAATGTCAGTTTCTTTGTTAATCTTCGCCATCTTCATCAACACCTCTTATCTTTCATGCCACAGGACAGAAAATTATAAATGCGACTTCCCCCCCATCCAGAGTCACTCTCAGGAATTTCAATTAGATATTCCGGAGGCTAACAGCCTTTCCACCATTAAACAAGACAGTTACTTCTCTGCCCACCCTTCTTTCCACACAGCTGGAACAAAGAGACCAAACTGCCTTGTTAGTGTAGCTAAAAACACCAAAGAGGATAAAAATTTGAGAGGATAGTTCTATTCATTTTTTCAATTCCTGATCAATGTAAATTATTCCTAATTTTTCTTTTCCACTTTAAAATATGTCAAGCTTATTTTGTAACTATAAAGACACATCGTTCCATAACATTCAGGGTTCACAGGGAGTCCTCGATGCTCCCCAATATTCCCATCCAGTCTATAAAACTGTCCTAGCTTGTGTGCTGTTTCACAGCTGCAAAAAAGTTGAGGATGATATTAATTCAGTTCTTACTTAAAGTATGCAAAATATAAAGGAATTTGGAAGGGGTGAAGGAGGAGGCAACACTGGCTAGGAGAAAGTGAAGAGTACAATAGTATTCGGTCACCACAACTTGCTACGAAAGCTCCAAATCAAAGCTGTTACTCAGCTAATTATAAAATATTTACCCAGAAGGTTTCTATGTTTAACTCCACTTCCTATTGCAAGCTGTATAAAGAATAAATCAAGCACAGACAAGAACACATTTCTAGTAGAAAATAATTTGTGCAGAACATGTCTTTTTGCAAGTCTACATCGTCTACAGTCCTGCTGTGACTGCTACAACACTGAAAGTCAAAAACGTACAGTTTAGGCTATGCGCAGTGTGCACCTGCAAGGTTTCAACCTCCTTGCCAAGCTGACAGCAAGGTGTACGGCAGACCTGGATAGCACTTGACTTTCCAGCAGCTAAATGACTGGGTATGGGCAAAAGAGAGAAAATTACAATGGAAGAACAATCAATTAATAATTAAAATTACAATAGAAGAATAATTCAGTACTAATCATCCAACTACAGGCTGTCAAGATTGCCTGGTTTTACGATGAAGTAAAACCAGAGACTGGATTGTGGCCTCTGTGAAACTGGAATTTTTTTAATATTTCTATACTGCTGAGCATAAGGGTGCTTTTGGCATCTACTGTAACATGAATAAGCAACTGTGTAAAAATATGTCCCTTGAGGAAAATTTTATCCTCTTGGTAACCAAGCAGCAGCTCACGTTGGTGGTCTATCACCACAGCCATGGCCTGATGTTTTCAAAGAGATGTTGTGAAGCTCTTTTAGGAGAATTTTTTATTCCTGACTGTTAGAAATAGTCCAGCACACAGTATAGCCTAGTTGATGTCGGTATGCATGTTAACAGGATCTCAGAGCAAAGCCTTGTCCTCACGGACTTCGTTCCAGCTGTTGGGTGGGAAAGGCTAGAGGTATGTCCCTTTGAAGGCAGCACATGCATCCAAACTGCTGATCTACCAGCTGTTCCATCATATTAAAGACAGGCAGAAATGCATCAACATCAGGGAATACAAGAAAACAGGAATGGAACAAGGTGCGCTACGTGGCACTTAAGTAGGGATGGAATGATATTAAAGGTGGTAGGTTTTGCAATACCTTCCTGAATTCCAGTATCATGATAAACATAAAGTCCCCTTTCTAAAAGGTTTACAATTTAAGCA
The DNA here is from genome assembly GCA_017639485.1 of Pluvialis apricaria. Classification (NCBI taxonomy): domain Eukaryota; kingdom Metazoa; phylum Chordata; class Aves; order Charadriiformes; family Charadriidae; genus Pluvialis; species Pluvialis apricaria. Next base: position 10,177,904 of record CM030015.1, on the reverse strand, counting down.
GAATATGGAAACAGATGTCTGAATCAGAATCACAGGACACCAGGACACCATAGGGTAGCAAGAGAATTCCTTCAACACATGCAATTGCCCTAATATGGCAATTTTCTTCAACATTTATCTGCTTTGCATTCAGGCCTTTTGATGTTATTTTGTTTCTGAAAACAGCTCGTGTTGTAAGTGCAACACCTTGCTGCTGTGGCAATAGATACTCCAGAAAAAAAAATAATCTCAATTTCATAGCATGCCAGTTAAAGTCAGATACAGTCTATAGCATCATTAAAGAAAACAGAGCTCTCTAAAGTATCCCTTCATCACTAAATAAATGCTACATCTACCAGTATCTAACTCCACAGAAATGCAACATGAAAATTTGGGGGGGAAAAAAAAAAAAGAAATCTTAAAAAAGTATTAGGTCACTGAGTTAGTGCACTTGCAGCCTGTCAATAGGTCAAATGTCTTTTTTTACTTTGTACTCCTACTGACAGACAACTAAAAGAATCTCTTGGACCCTTTTAGTTAGGGAGAGTCCAACTTTTCAAGACAGAAGAGTTATTGTAACAGATTTACCTTTTTAAGCCCTTTATCAATAGGCCATCAATCCCAAGGTGAGACATCAAGCTTACCGCAACCATCAGCAGAAACAGCTACGTGTAAAATTTATTTATTGCGAGGCCAAAGGACATGTGACAAGTCATAGGCAAGGGCCATGAATAATTGACACGCACGAGGTTCTTGGCGCTGAAGGCCAGGGCTTGGCTCCATGATGCTCCCTCCGCGGCTTCACCAGTGCTGCCCAGCTGGTGACTCAGCAGGCACCAGTCCACCGAGGTACAAAACCACCTGGGGATTTTATCCTTAAAATACAGTATCCTTTAAGCAAAGGCTGGGCCTCTTCCCCGCTCCCTGCAAACTCCCTGTGGCATTAGTCTTGTGCAATAGGAACAGTGATAGAGAAAGCGAAACAGGAGACAGGAGGAGCAGATATGGGTAAGGCAGCTGCAGCGAAAGGGAAACTACATGACACAGAAAGAAGGAAAAAATGTGATAGAAAAAGCCAAAAGACATTCTGAGAAAAGAGGAATCCTGTTACAATCTGCTCTCCTATTAAGGAAGAAAGTCCGTCCACCAGCTAAACAGCAGCTCCTAAAAATATCTTCCTTGGAACACACAAGCTGTGGTCTCTGTGGAAACGGAGCTCCACGCGACAGCGCAGGAGACCCAAGCTGAGTTTAGGGGTATGGTCCTGCACTGCTCCTGGGGAGCCCATCAGGGAGTTCAGAGCAAGCGGGGCAACACCGCGATGCGGGAGCAGCCTTCAGCAAAAGCAAAGTCGGAAGCAATTCAAATAGTTACCGTGGGCATATGTAAAACACTGACTTGACAAGGGAGAAAAGAAAACAAAAAAAGGCAGACGTGCTTTCTTCCCCAAGGGAAGTCAGCTATGAGGAGTGCAAAGCTACTGCCGTTCACAACCACGCTGGCATTTCCACTCCCCCCTACCCACAGACACCAGGTGGCAAAATTCTCCAGCCTGGTCTACGCTCGATAACCCGTGAGTAGATTATCTGGATTACAGATTACATTTCTCATGTGTGCAGAAAAAGCCCCAGCTATCTTCACGAGCAATACAGCCATCTGCACCTACAACCCTCCGATTCGGGCCAGGCCTACCTAAGGCACCGGTTAACAGTAACACAGCAATTTATTTCTTCCCTTCTGTGACTGCCTCAATTTATACAAGTTAGGTTTACCAGCAATTCTGGTCTCTTCACGCTAGCACGAGCTACGTGCACAGAAGCTGGCTGTCAGGAATCCACATCCCAGACTTTTCTGCTTACTCCTGCATGGAGTAACGAGAGACCTCAGTCCCACCAACAGGTCGGTGGGATGGAGGGGAGCGGGAATACCGCTGACAGCCAGCACAGCGAAGGAGGATGGGACACAGTCAGTTCCAGTTCAGGCTGCCGAGCTGCATGGTTGGGGCTTGAGCTGCGACCCTCATCAGTTTCTTCATACAACACAGATGATGGTATAGATTGCTTTTGTAAAGTACTTAAAGCTTTCTGGCTGGCAGCGCTGTGTACAAACTATGTATTAACATAAAACATCTTTAATTATGAGCGTAAGATACTGATTTCTCCCCCACCCCTCCCCGGGCTTCAGCTTTGAGCGATACAGAAGCAAAGTTTGCCATTGCTGTTTTTGCTGTTTCCTCACTCGGTTGGAAGTGCTGTCGGAACGCTGCGGCAGCAACTACAGACCCGGCACACGGCTGAAGCCCTGCAACGCTCACCGCCAAAGTTACAGCGTCTCTGCCAATCCCCAAAGGTGCTAAATACATATTCATTAACGAGGCCGGTTCTTTTTTCAGGCTTACTGAATCAGTGAAGTGAACCACTCCTTGTATTTCCAGTTTTGAAGTTTTATGGTATTTGCTGTCCCAATGTCCCTTACCTAAAGGGGAAAGCATACAGAACAGCACGGATATGGCAACAGCAACAAATCGGTTTTCAAAAACAATCACTGTAAGTATCCAGGCTGAGCATTTTGACTACACAACCCCCAGTTCATAATGCTGTCGAGACCTACTGTTTAACAGCTGCTAAACTACGGCAGCTCCAGGTGGTCGAGTTCTCCCTTACAACACAGCACAGCGTGGAAAGATAAAAGGCCAGGGAAACAGGGCGACCGGCTCGTCGGCTCTTGCGAGCAGACCGAGTTTGAAACTGTGCTCTCCCCTCTCAAGGGAAACACCACAATGAAATAATTCGTTTTTGATACACAAAGAAAATCCAGCATACGTCAGGAGCGACACAAATCATGCCACATTTGGAGGCAATAGTGACTTCTAGGGTATTTTTACCAGGACATGTGCTTCAGTTATAACAAGACCTTCATAGGCTATTCTTCAAGTCTGTTTCTTCCTGTTTATACAAACCCATTTGTCACAACATACTATTTGTTCCCTTTTCAACACACATTCTCTCTAAACTTTATAATCCAGGGAAATTTAGAACACTTGTTAAGAAACACAGACATTTTTCTATAGCATTATTACACTCTTCCATAAGATACGCATCTACATTTTCAGAAAGAAGTGGTTATTTAATCTGGTATGAATCTAAAAATCTAATTTTGGGAGTAGAAAGGAAAACCAAAAATCCTCAATAAAGTAAAAACCCCACATGCAGACTGCATATCTTGAGCAAGAGTCTATGCTGTAGGACTTTTACGTTAGAAAAACTCAACAAGAGAAGTTTGGATTATTGCAAGTAATTTACAGTATCAGAACAAAACACTGAATTTCACATCATGCTTCATCAAGTACCACTCCAGCATGTCAGCCAAAATATCACAGAAATCACAGCAGATTTTCAACCTAAACGCCAACACTAAATTGAGAGCAAGGCATTAGATTAAGGATTTTTGGTGTTAACCATAACATCAACTGTCAAATGAGAAAAATCAGAATTATTTCAAGATTCACAGGAAACGCTGGCACACAGCAAGAGTCCCTGTGCCAGCTTCTCACTCCAGTTTCCTTGATTTCACACAAACATAGGTCTAAAATTCTTCACTGTTTTACTGAGCACAATAGACACTGACAGTGATTCTTTAAATTATGTGATGTCTTCTCCCTTCTCTACCTCCTTCCTGTCCAAGTCTACAAGTACTATGTGATTCAAGTTCAGGTACATCAGACTCTCTTTGACTTCACATTTTCATTGTAATAAGAGCCAAAAATGGTTTACATAGTATTCTGGCTTATGAAGCTGCAGGAAAAAAAAAAAAAAAGTTTTTTGGCATATATCCCAGCACACTGTCACAGGAGCAGACAAGTAATTCCACAAATGTGTTCACACTCAAAATAATTTCAATGGCTGCCAGAGAAATTTAATCAAGGAACCTGCCACAGGTTTATATCACTATTATTTTACTGCCACAGCAGATAGTTATTTGGTTATGCTACGGAGAAACCTCAGTGCTAATCAATATAGGGTAACTAATACTGGAGTTACAGAATGAACCTATGACTCTTGAAAATGCCCTCTTAAAGCCTCTTTTGGAAGTTCATTATTTACGAATATCACACTGCTATAGGCTTGCTGGACTATGTGACTGTAGCTCTAATCCAGTGGTGTACCAATTCTTCTTTTCGCATAAATAAATGGAGCAATTGGCAGCAACTTCTAGGCGCTTCTTAGGATGATCATTTGCACTGCAGTAACTTTAATTATATTGAAACACGAATCACTACAACTGCTTCTTGATTACTGTCTTGTGATAATCAGAGACCTGTTATCAAATACTGAGAACTGTGCTCAAAGTTCAACCAAGTCCTAACAAGGATATTAAATATCACTGGTGAGCTCAAGCAACCATGAAAAAAAAAAAATCCCAGGTGATCTACCCACTGCTGAGTTGTGGAGCCACTGCAAGTTTGCCCCGAACAACCAGGGCAGGTAAAGAAAGGCTATTTCATGGCATTCTCTGGTACAAACTGTAATGAAATTACATTTTAAATCAACTGAATTATACTAATCTACACCAAGTAGCTTTGGAGTGGTGGTTAGGTGTCTCTTTTTTAAAAAAGAAAAAAAATAATCTAAAGAATACTAGTTCCTCTAAAAAAGTTGCTCCTTTTTCAAATACAATCTTAAATTCCCTTGTGTTCATCTGCCTTGAACATAGGCTCCTGAAGATGTCACGATTCAAAGTGGGAAACACCTTCCCTAACTAAAGTAAATCTGCTCAGGACTCAGAGCACAACCAAAGCACTCTTAAAGAGTAAATCCATCCCCCTCCTTTTCGCCCAGCTTCACTACCACGAGCGAGTTTCTCCTGCCTTTGCAACACCCATTTTGTTGGAGCATTTCGTATCATGCCACTGCAGGACTTCCACGTGCTTGTCTTGCACCACACATTTTTGACCCTGCCGCCAGCCCAGCCGGGCCACAGCGGAGCAACCCGGCAGGTATCAGGTCTGTCTGCTGCTACTCGTAAATCAGGCTCTGTCCTCAACCGTTTACAGTTAATGATCTCGCAGCAGAGGCTGTTTGACAAATGCAATCAGACTGCACCTATCCATTATAATTTTTCAAGCGTTTTTTGGAAGTAAGAGTCAAAAGAGAAGCAAACCATAAAAGCATACAAAAATAATAGATAGTATGCATCATCAGCCAGGAAAGAAGACTTCTGCAAACTTGCGTTCTGGAAGAAATGTCTTCCAAGGTAGCTGAACAGAAGCAAAATGTTGTCATACAAAAGACATAATGGGCAGAAAATATGCAATCTGTGCTTGCAGATCAATTTTTTTTTTTTTTTTTAAGGAGCTACAGAGTAAAACGTCCTTTGTTTTCTCTTGTACTAAGAGCTCAGCTGTATTTAAAACATCACTTTTCACCACCACAATAACCCAGAATACTAAATTTTGGTGCTTGGTTTATGTTAGGTTGCTCATTTGTCTACCACATGAGTTAGCAGTTTTATGTATAAACAACAAACAGATTTCAAACAGTTGCTTCTGCCTGACTGAGGTTTGCTATTTTATTCCCCCCCCCCCCCCCCCCCCCGATAGCAGGGAATGAGGAAACAGAGTTTTCATTAAGCGTGCATTGAAATTTAAGCAGGAACTTGTGCCATGGGCACACTGTTGTAAGAACAGAATAACTTTGCCTCTACAATCATTAATTCTTTCATATCAAGTGAAAGTTAGCAAGAAGGCTACAGACAAGCAAAACCAGACTCTTGTAGGACACCCAACAAAAATAAGCTATGATGTGGCTGAGCCTTCAGTTTGAACTCCTACCTTTACCATGCCACTACTTCATGATAAAAGGTGAATTACACTCCAATACTCAGGTGCATTCATACAGTGAGAGGAAGGAAGCACTTTCCTAAATGAACCTCCCTAAATGTTGGGGGTTGTTTTATTTCTCCAATCACAGGAGCAAATACAATCCAAACCCACTGTAAATAGAAAGAAAAGAAGCCAGTAACAGTGGAAATAGGAGTTAAACACGTGGATATATTCAAATGTAATTCCAACCCCCCCAACTTTCTTTGCTTTAGCAATCTTAGAAATCAACTAGAGTTGTGAGGCCAGCACTGTGTCACAAGGTTATGGTTTTGCAGAGATATGCATGCTCTCTACTCTTCATAGTTTCTTGCTTCTCCCAAAGCGCTTTCTTGGAGCAATCTTGACTTATACCATTTAGTCCCAAGACACAATGGCTAGATGGCATACTAAAATGAATCTCTCACTCCAGTTATTTTAAAAATATAGCACTGGATTTAACTTTAACAAAGTATTTTGCATTTAATTAAGATGCTCCATAGCAAATAAACATGGAATACAGAAGTCTTAAGCTTTATTTATCAAAGACAGAAACCTTTACTGGCCACTAAGAACTATCTTCATTGACCACAGCATCAATAATTCACAAAAACTCAGTCAGCTACATTCTATTATATACTTTTTACTGTAACCAGTGTACAAAACCTATATAGATTTTATCTCTGAGGTACATTTGAATAGCCTGAGACAGCAGATAAAATTCTGTTACTTTCACAGAGAAGCTCAGTCTATAGTATCTTCTGGAGTGAGAAATTCATTATCTTCACCCCCAGCTTCTATCTCATCTCCATCCTGCTGTGGCATTTTTATTTCAGCTGCACACATCATACTCTATGTTTTATAATACAGCAGAGCTAAGACAGATGAGCATACCCCTCACAACATTTAACAAAACAACATTAGAACTTCCACAATCCTTTTACTGTTGCAAACAGCCAGTGTTTTCACTTTAGAAATGCTACACTCAAACTGAAAACTACTCCCTAAAATTGTACTCCTGTAAGGGTTGTTATGAAGAAAAACAAAGATTTGACAATATCCATGCACCTAAACACAATACCTTTTTATAGAAAGACTTCAGGCAAAACAAGTATGTGTCAACTAGCACAGAAACTATGCTTGAAAAAGTCTCCCCTCATTCCCTAGGAAATGTTAAAAAACCCAAGTGCAAACATGAACACTGGTTATGTGTTCCCACAAGTTTTGTGCTTTCATAGCTGTTTCTTAGATTTCAGTTACTTCCAAACTGGAGAGCCTTGCCTTATTCCCGAGGCTGAAAATTCACAGTGAGCCAACGCGTTCTGGCTCACCTCCCAAGCCCATCACATAACCCTCCTCACCATCCTTGGCTCAGCACTGGGAGATCGAGGGTTTACAAGCCTGGAGGAAGCAATCTTGCTGCTCTCCAACAGTTCTCAAAGCATTTTTGTTCAGGAGCACTGTATTATTCTTTTGATACTCCCATCCGTTTATTGGGGCACCTCTGACACCTCAACCCTGAGCACTGCTCTTACCCTGGACTCCCCTTCACATCAAACACTAAATTAACTTTCTGATCTATTTCCCTCACCTCTACATACCTATGGCACCACCCAATAGTTTAAGGCCATCCTGCCGCAGCACTAATTGCCACGAGCTGCACCTATGCAAGACTTAAGCCTCTGACTCACGAGTTGGGATTACTTATCTGAGAAGGAACGCAGCGGCTTTTGACCCGAGCTGCTGCCCACTCCACCCATCGCTGACATTTCTACCCTTTCACCAGGTACAGCTCAGCTGCTCACGAAGCAGGGAATACCTCCTGCAGTGCACAAACCAGAACAGTCCAGACAAAAAGAAATGGAACCAGTTAAGCTTTCTTTAAACGTATCAGGCTGTAGTTTCTGAAAATACAGTTATCACTGTACAAGCACAGAAAGAAACAAGACTAACCCTAAACTGTAATCAAACTGCAAAGCTCACCTAAAATGTCACACTTCTAGGTTTGCACAGCTGATTAGCTATACACATTATAACTTAATAAAAAAGTTATTGCCAGCCTTAGGATCTTAAAACAAAATTATATGTAAATTCTGCTGAAGGCAATTGCATACATGGTCCAGAATAATTAAATGATTTGCTAAACTGGAATTAATCCTTTGGAGACTACCATTAGGAAGGCTAGATGAAAGAAAAGTCAAAGCAGACCACTCAAAAATCTGTGACACCTATAAGGCTTGGCCTTGGAACTACTCAGGTCTAGTCCCACTGCTGAAGTAAGAGGAAACTATTTAACTCTTTCTTTTGTGTGGAGGGTTTCTGTTTTGTGGTTTGTTTGGTTTTGTTGGTTTTTTTCCATTCTTCCACCTGTTTATTGTATTTTTATTTATGCTGCAGTCTAAGTAAAAGTTATTTCATCTACAGGTTTTACAAAGAACCTCGCGTTTTCAAAGATTAACAGCATTAAATGACTAGCTTTGCTGTGATTCTTTGATATAGTTTACAAGCCATTAGACATGAAATATGTGGCACTGATACAGCATTCTCCTTACGTCGCTTACAGCCATTCATAACTATATCCAGAAAACAAGCCGATAAAAAAATATTCAAGTATTATCCCCATAATGCTAATGGACGAGAACAAAGAAAAAGTGGAACAGTCTCAACGAACAGCAGGTGCTTGTATCCAAAATCCTATTACAGCAGACAAAGTTAAAGCCATTTTCACACTGTTCTTCAAAGACCCCCGGAAATCCGAATGCAGTCTCTCCCACAGAGCACCACAGCTAGAGTCCAAGAGGATTACATGGGAGCTGGAATGGATAAGGCCATGCAAGTACGCCAGCACACAAACTGGATTCATCATTTCTTCTCATCCAGAAGCATCAGTATAGCTCTGGCAGTGATTTGAGAGTCTCTGACAGAAAGGGGATGAGAGGGCAGAAAGGCAGAATAGCGGACAAGAACGGCAGAGAGGTCCTGATACAAAAGTGATTAGTACCAATGAACTGGTCTAATATTCCTAAAAAGAACCAACTGCAGACAAACGCATCTGTCCCCAGTATATGAATTCTTTTTTATCAGCTAGCATTATATGAAGATGACTCAGCTGGCTGTAGGCTTTTTCTTTCCCTTATGTACTTATATTAATAAGCTCAAGCACTGTAGAAGAGCAAACAAAGTTATTAAGTAAGACTGGGCTCCTCTCAAAGATATGCAATATCTCATGAACACTGAAGCGCTCTGTGCAGAAGCCAAGTGAAGAAGTGTCATGGCCTGTGTTATCCAGGAGACCACACATCCTGCTTGGATATTCCTCTTTAATTCTTTGGAAATATTTCATGTTTCTTTGAGTTACTCTAACCACTTCCACTGATTTAAAGAAAGGCAGTATTTTCTTTTGATTGAAAAAATCAAAACAATCAGTCCTTCCTCTGCCTTGACGTGTCTTGTGAATCATAAATAGGAAGACATCCTACTTGGATAAGTGACACCATAACCTCTATTTTTCCCCTCGGATAAATGGGGAAAACATATACCAATTTTCTAATTGCTCCAAACACTGAGCTTTATTACAGTGTGAATCCATATGCACTTAAGCATCTGCTTTCAAAGCAGTGGTGAATTCACAGCCTCAGAGAAACACTGCTCTACTGATGAGTCTCTCCTGCCTTCTCTCAGTTATCCATTTTCAGCTGGATGCGTTAAATATTCTAACAAATACCAGGAGAGATAACTGCCAAATGGAAGATGACAGTAGTTTCATGAAAGCAATCTACTACTAGAAAAGATGCTGGAAAATTCTTTTCTGAAACAAGAAAACTTCAGTGTTCTCTCTTTCTCTGTGCCATTTTTGTATTGCCACTCTGACTTTTAAATCAGACTCAATTCCTTTCTTCCTAAGCATCCTCAAGTTCTTCCATTTCTGCCACTCAAAGATGGGCTGACTTGACTCTCCCAGGATTAAAGAGCTGGTTTTCCACAAAATCTACACATTTTCAAGCCAATATTTAAACCTGAATTGTTTTACACTTTGTTTTCCTCTTGTGCATATTCCATTAATGAACTTTTAGCACACTGGATGTTCAGGCCCCAGTAACAGTCAATATATAAAGCTAAGATGATTAAAAAAATATATAGCAATCACCAGGATTAACAGCACCAGATGTTCTAAAACAGCAGACCACAGATAACTAGTTCAGAGCTTAAAAAAAATCAAATTTCCTAGCCAAAGCCTTTATCATCACAAACCCAGGGGCTAAATCCCTCCTCCCAGTAAATACTACTTAGAATTGTGCACAATAAAATTTAGCACAGAGTCAAAGTTTTTCCTGCACACTTCTGTTCAGTTGGAGTGCCCATGAAACCTGCCTTTTGCTCTCCAGGAACTTAACAACATCACAAAAAAACAGTAATTTATTACAGAAACAGATGGTTGCATTTAGTTATATACAAAAACATTAAGTATCGGTAAGTTTTATCTATTTTAAAGTAACAAATACTAGGCTAAGAAATGGGAATACTATTTCTGTGCATTTAGAAGAGTACTAACTTTCTCGTAACTTTCCTAAACTCACATCAGAAAATCCAGTCCTAAGACCAGGTCACACGTACCTGTTCAGCTTATCCAGCTATCTTATTTGGCATCATCTGAGCCCCCATGAAGTAAAAGACATTTTGCCCAGACTGTGCAAATCAAGAAGTTTTAGCAATGGTCAAACAGCATGCTTGCATACTTTGTTTTCTGCCAACACACCCAGTTAACGGGGCCAATTGCTTTTCTAGACTTTTTGGTGAAACATTTCTTGCTAGTCAACTTTTTCCCCTCAAAAAAAGGATGCTTACCAATTAACAGTTAGCTACTCCACAAGTAGCAGAAATACCTAGCAGTGGATCAAAGACAACTATTAATGCCACCACTTAAGTGCATTATTTCAGCTGATTCTAAAGGTAGAAACTGACCTGCAGATGCATCTTAGGAAATTTAAAAAATAAAAAGGGAAAGAGAAGCAGCTTCCCAAACAATTACGTTATTCAGGCTCCTATTTGCCTCTATATGTGATGCAGTCCTTGTAAAGCAAGCAGGCTCTTTACTTGATTGCAGTATCACTAGAGAACAACTGGTTATGCAGGAAAAAATGTTAGCGATTCCAGTACATGCCACACCGGCACTTAACAGCCTACCAATAAACCAGTGTAGTATAAGGAAGTCTTATGATGTTGGAGTTTCTATTTTTGAAACAACAGATAACAGTGCAGTGCTTGGAAAACTAGGTGTATTAATGTCTACATTATGGCCAAATGCCAATTTGGATAGTAACATTTTGGCCACATAGGTTTTCTGCAGTTCACCATTTCACGACACATGCGCTTTTACTTATAAGCTATTGCTGTTTTCTGCCCCAACACCCATTTTTTCATATTTAGCTCTGCACACAGTTGCATTTTACAAATGAATAGTGTTCCCCTTTCTCCTAGTACCACAAAGCTTCCAAGACAGAGGCAAAATAGAAATATTTAATGAGAATTAAAAAAATAAAATATTGAAAGTCTGATCAGTTCTCCAGTGAAAAGCAGGAACGAAATTGTTCACATTAGACTATTGCCCAGAAGCACTGGGAATAGTGGAAGGAAGAAAAAACAGGGTAACAAATGACAAAATGCTTGCTAAATTGAGTTCCTCCTCTCCCCCTCAAAATCCTAGTAACAAAATTAGCTAAGTTTAAGCTAACAGTGCTTCCTTTATTCCAAATTAACACTCCATAATAGAAAAGAAAAATAGAAAATTGCTGTGAACGTCCAACCAAAGAGACTAATAATATTTGGTTCAGTTTCACCTGCTGCTGAAATGCAACAAGTTTAGAACAACATCCAGGTAAGAAACATCCAAGATCCTTAGGTTTAATGTTCCTCATTATGAACGTTATTGAAGTGGATTTTTGGATGGAAAGGGTAATTTCCTGAAATAATTGGAAGGTGCCAGATCTTATTTATATCAATAGTCTGTTCAATGCTCTACGAAAAACGGTCTGCAGATCTTAAATGAGCTTTGACAGAAAGGCATCCAATTTGGAAGGGTGGTATATTTGGCACCAGCTTACTTAGTCTCAGCAGAATAATAAAGGATAGAAAAGAACTCAGTAAGCCAAGGGGACTTTACAACCCTCTCACCCTCTACAAAACCCGGTAAACATTGAGGATTTGCGACAATCGTAACTTTTACAGGAAGAATTCAGATCTAAGTTATATTCTAGAACATTCTGTCAACTTTGTTCTTTATTACATCAAATACAAATTACAATAATTTCCTTTTATAAAGACAACTATATTTCTGCCTGTATTTCTTCAGAGATAGTAGTTTCTGCATTATCAGATTGATTTTTAGTACAAATTCCAAGAACAGGATAGAGAACTAATTGTATTGGTTTTATGCACAGGGGACTTTAGAAGTGAACATCACATTACATGAATAATTAGCAAGAGCTCAGGGGAGAGGGTAGAGGGTTTCTGCCCTTCTGAGAAACAGAAATTTGGCAGCTGGCAGAGATACAGCACAATTCAAGACCTTTTAGGCACAATGGTCAGGCTTAAGGTTAAAACACCACTTAGTATCTTAAACTACTGTACTGACTCCTGAAAGGGTGCTTCTTGCATAAGAAAGAGATGCCTGCAATGTATGCTAAGTCACAGTGTAATTATTAACCAGTCTGAGGCAAAGGTTCAATGTTCATAAACCAGTATGCATAAAACCAGCAAAACTGTAGCCGAAACTCCACCCCACCTCTTCCTACAACTCCGGTACTTTTACAGTTGGTTAAACTTGATAAGATGCTCATACCAAGACTGAAACAGTAACTTTTTCCATAGTATTATTAAGACACATTAAAACCCATGCTTTACTAGGAAAAAAGACAAACTTTTTACAGTAGGGAAGAAAAAAATACTATGAAGAAAATATGTAATACAACTTAATATGCAAGTTGAGGTACATTCCAGTCTGAGGGGAAGGAGAAGACTGACTGGCTCTTGATCAGGTGCCTCAAGGTAAGAATTGTCCAGGGAACACCTCCAAAAAAAATATTATACCAAGTTAGCTACTTCAATTAAACACAAAAAAAAACTAACAAAAACCAAAACTGAAAACAACATGCCAAAAACTTACACACACTTTTGTGAGAAATGAATCTGTAAAGAACAAACAGCATACTGGAGAAGACTTGTAAATTTGTCCTGGAGAACGTGCTTCAAAAAGAAGACCATTTTCCTGAAAGACGCCACTTCCCCAGGCTGTCATACTGCCAGCATCCTACTTAAATAAATCAATCAGATGTTGGGGAAGACTACACAGAGATGGGACAAAGATTAAGACCTGTACAAACAAACCAGTCCAATGCTTAAGGGGGCAAGTTAACTACGTAAAGTTTCCTTTAGAGTATAGATGGTTCCATACACCATTTCGGTTGCAAAATGCTTAACAGAAGTCCACCCCCATATCACTCTTGGCTTTTCTTTTATTTTGCATATTAAGGCTTGCAATTTATTGTATGGCGCAACAGCACAAAGTGTCTTGTTTAATTTACTATAAATAGCCATTAAGAGTCATGGAATAATGATAAAATAATCTGAACCTTATCTCAGTTTATCTGTACACTGGAAAAAAATATATAGCTGGTTCTGCATCTTTGCTGATATTGAGCACGATTTTTCAAGTTCTATGAGACCATACAAAGTAAAGCTAACTAAAAGTCAGCAGAGAGGAGGAATGTCCAGAAAGATCCTATAATCTGAGCAATACCCTTTCTAAACAATGTTATTTAAAGAGAAACATTTTAAACCATACTACTTAAAGGGTGCTTTCCTGAGAAACATCTTGAAGTTGGTCTCAAAGTTTTCAGACTTGCTGCATCCCGTTATCCATTACTCCAGAGCTGTTAATTTGCGGCACACAAAAAGTGACCATGCCATGTCACAAAGTTAAATTTAACTGGTCTAACATACTGGGATCTTAAGAAATTTGGCAGCATCCTGTTAAAAAAAATAAAAAAATAAATCTTTGAGCTACTAGCTGACACTGCATGCCTTGAGAAGGGTTACTTGCCAGACACTGATGTATGCAGCTTGTTTCAGCAGCATGCCTTGGCTGATAAACAAGGCTCGCAAGAGTCAAAGTTCTTAAAGTAACATTTCTATATGCAAGGAGAATTTTTTTTAATCACGCACAGTAACACAGATCTTCCTAAAAGCATACCCAAAACGGTCTAAACCAACAATTAATTTCAAATTAACAGTTGAAAAAGCATTTTCATCTTGAGAGGTGTACCTAGACAGAATTTCAAGAGACTGTACCAATAAATAATATTACTGTCAGGAAAGCATACATGAAGATTTTCTAACAAATCTGCAATACAAAAACCCAGAGGCAGTACTTTGAGATTATCTATAATTTAAATGTTTCCCTCTGGACTCTAAGGCAAGCGTACTAACTTAAAACCTCATCTTCCACATCAACAACGTTCTTCATTTGCGAACCCACATGGAATTCCCCTTTTTTGAAAGCTGAGATGGTACAGATTTATTTTGTGATTGTAGGGATTTTCCCAAAGATGTGCACGTGCTCCCCAGGAGACATGAAATCAAGAGCAGGAAGGTGGGTGGGCGCTGAGCCAGATCCTACGGTTTAGCACAATTTTCTGCCTTTGTATTGTTTGGTCTCATGGTCAGCAAATCCAGCCACAATGTTTAACGCCAATAGCAGAAGCTTTGTTCTGTGAAGCTGACATAATGGTTAAAAAAAATACAGAATAAAGACACAGATATAGACAGTGCCAGCATAACACTGTCATTATACAACTGGCCTATGTTTGCACCTTTCTGAGCCTGTTTGCGGGTAGCTCAGCTTCATGTGCAAATATGCCACAATAACCCAATTTTCTCAAATTAGCCTTTGGAATAAAGAATGCAAAGATGTTCCTCTGTCCTTAAACTGACACTATGTACCATTCATCCCATTCTACATTCTTAGCCTTCTGTTAAAAGCACCTTTATTCCTCTGTCTTCCTAGAGAGTTTCCTGGGTTTACAATCATACTTCCATTGCTTACAAAACCTGACACATTAAAAAAATCCCACACCAACAAACCACTCAGTTTGAGAGCAGGAATGAAATTCAGCTTCATCATCAGATGTCACACTGGTCGTGCATGCTCAGCCTATGTGATTCATCTAAAAACCAGAAAGCAGGACAGTCAAGATGAAGCAGTAGCAAATGGGTCACTGAAACTGCTTACTAGCTTCACAAGTACTAGTCTCCAGCGATCTCAATTATCCACTATCCACCAACTCATAGATCCAAGAGGTTTGCCCACCTGCTGTATTTTAGCCCACACAAACCCAAGTTTTTAGAGTTAGACAAAAAACAATCCTTACTTATTCCTATTTCAGATCAATATAAACACTCAATATATACTGAAATTAACATGACAAGACCCTTAAGAGCCACCAGTGTTCAAAAATCGTCAAGATACGTCTTTCCTAGATTCAAGAAAACATAAGAAACCCCTCATCTTGCACAGAGATATGTGCCTGCAGTTTCTCTCAAGTGCAGTGGCAACTGAAACTATCTCCTAATCAACAGAGAAAGATTCCTGCCCTTTTGAGGGGCTAATTGGCAAAAGCAAGCCTGTATGTGCACAAGCATGTTAGTTAGGTACAACATATTCGCAGCTTATTTTATGACTCATTTCAACTGATTCCAATGCAGACTTGTAATTGATTTATATTTGTGAGGGAGGGCAGAAGGGAGTGTTAGTTATTAATTACATTTATTACTGGCTTTAGGGAAAAAAAGGCTACGCTATTTGTTCATTTAATTTATTAGTGCTACACAATTTTGAGACTATTGTCTCTAAAGCAAACAGAGAATGCAACCAAGGAAATAATTTCTTGATATTTTGCTTAAAAGTGGTTTTGGGGCAGGGTTTAAAAGTTACTGTAATCACATTGTCCTCTCTACCAGGCAAATGTCATATTACAACAAAATACAGATTCAGACATATGCTACAGAAGCGAGGCTCCAAACAGACTAGTACAAAAGCAGTGCCAAGCAATTAGCTATCTCCACATGAAGAAGCATCACAGGACCAAAAAAAAACCCACAGAAAACCAAAAAGAACCCATTTTCTTCATTTAATATGGAAATATAAATACCCATGTGCTCAAGAAGCGTCAGTTTTCCCCACAAAACCAGTTGCTGGCAGATAACCCACTTTTGTAGCTTGAAATGTGCTTCACCTATACCCACAGGTACCTACAGTCCTGGATAGAATTGCTAATTGGTTGGAGTTTGTTTGCTTTGATTTTTTTACTGATGTTCACAAGTAATGAACTAGTATAAACCTAGCCCAGCACTTCGAAACACTCCAGAACAGCAGAGTAACAAAGGATAAAGGTTGAATTTTGGAGGGATTTTTTTGGTTTTGAGGTTGCAATGGACTGGAGATTGACCCTGGCTGCAGAACAAAACCACTGATATTTTCACAGTCCAGCTCATACTCTGCTGTTAAGAACAAATTGGACAAATTAAGTGCTACCAGCAACATGGACAGGTCAAAGACCTACCATGTAGCAACCATCAGCCAAGTCTCAAGAGGTGACACACTTCTCTACCCAGACCGAGAAAGGAAAAAGCCTGCCTTTCTCCTCCTCACACACTTCACGCAGTTTAGCGGCGCTAAAAGCGGATAGAAACCTTCAGTTACTTCTGCATGTAGGATTTAACAGCACCGTCCTCTAGAAACCTTTGTGTTCAATGCTCCAACAATGTTGAGAACCAGGTCCTACAACCTCTGCACGGCAGGGTAAACTGACATCTCCAGTTCAGGCAGCAGAACTTCAGGACAATCTACACCCAGGATAACAAGTACTGTTAGCCAAAGGCTCTTTGGCAGCCTATTTTTCTTCCCAAATAACATTAGTTGCAAAATATTCTTGACAGAGGAAAATCTCTTTTTTTTTTTCCTTTTAAAAACACACTTTGATCTGGCCGTCCTGACAGAAATAGGGAAATATTTAACAAAACTACTTTTACTTCAATGACTATACTATGAAACACAACACCAAAGCTCAGTAAACATTTTGAATAACTTTGAACATCAGAGCACCTGTTTTAAACAGTCGTTGGTATTTGTCCCTGGGACACTCATCATCTGAATTAATCTCTGCTGACTGCATAGACGACAACAGGAGACTACTCTGTATGTTGCTATTTTTGAGCACAGTTGTATGTAGGTTGGGTTTTTGTTTTGTTTTGATATTTTTTTTTGAAGTACTGACCATAGCAGGTAGAACAAGTTCAGTTTTAGAGAATAGTCTCTTTAAACAATCCTTTGCAGATACTGTATCGACATTATTAAAAAACTGGAAGTGGGAAATACCCTA
Source organism: Pluvialis apricaria (assembly GCA_017639485.1). Taxonomy (NCBI): domain Eukaryota; kingdom Metazoa; phylum Chordata; class Aves; order Charadriiformes; family Charadriidae; genus Pluvialis; species Pluvialis apricaria. The sequence continues at coordinate 10,160,633 of CM030015.1, read as the reverse complement.
TCAAAGTCAATGAGAGAAAAATCTCCCAGGTGAGGGACCGTGCCCAAGGGAACGCTATCATCACACTATCACTGCCAAGCACTGCCTTAGTTGGTAACTTATTATCAAAACTTCTAAATATTCAATCTAAAGAGCTCACGGTAGGTCATGCACAGAAACCCAGTGCTAGTGAAAGAAGATTCTGTTGCAAAGGAAATTAAGGGGAAATTATCTATTTTGATAAATCAAGGTAAAAAACCTGGAGTCATTATTCACCTAGAAAGCTGTAACCACTTCAGCACATCCGAATGGAGACAGACTAAACTGACACAACCTCAGAAGATTACTTATCGCTCCAGTCTAATCCAATGAGGTCTGTTTCCTAATTTTACTCAAATGAAACCTGTAACACTTTTCCACCAACTCCTGCAAAGGAAACAGCAGTAAGAGGAGACTCATAATCAGCACCACAAATAATAAAATTCCCATATAATAAAAGGTTTGAGGTTTTTTTCAACATTAACTTTGAGGAAAAAAGTTTAATAAACTATTTAAACATTCTAAACTCTCTGCTATCCATTGGTGAAAGCCCTTGCATTTTACTATACCATTTCACAATTTAATTCCTCTCATTATGCCATACTGACTAAAAAGCTTAATGAAAAATGGAAATGAACCTACGGACTGGAAGACAAACTCAATGTGCATGTTTTGAGAATGAAGGATTTAAATATTACAATAATATCTATCACTTATCAAAAGCTTAGGCGGAAACAGAAGATACTGGTTTACGCTGTGCACCATGAAAAAACATCAAGCTGTATTTTGTTAAACGCAACAAGAACAGCTCTTCTAAGCTAATTATTAAGCACATTTTCTTCACCTCCTTTCAATATCCAAAAGATGGACTAATAGGTTCTCCTCTTTGATACTTTATTACAGAAGCAGAGAGAGTGGGGAAGCAGCACCTTCCTTCGACTGCTATTTTAAAACATTCCACAAATCCTCTCCAAATTTTTAGAGAACATATACATTGATTTTAATATAAATAGCACACAATCAACAAAGCAGTCATGGCTTTGTGCTTAAGCACTGTACCCAAGCCTTAAGTGTGTATCCTGTTTTTAAGTACTGTACATTGTCTTAATGTAAAAGTGTTAGAAAGTTCAATCTTTCCATGTGGAATTCAGGAAAGGGGGGGAGGAGGATGACAATCAAGTCATTCTGCACAGATGTTGTACTAAGTCAATCAGATACTAGGATAAGAGTTAATCACATCTCAATAAAAAGCAGCAACCTAAAACCATATGGACCATGAGAGAAGACAGTGTCCAATATAGCTTCTCTTCAATCTGGTTTTGGAACAAACACAACAGAAACAGACCAACCTGCCTAAAATAAAACACTCAAAAAATGTCATCCAAAGCAATGAAACAGAAGATTCTTTTTGAGAAACATTTAGATACCAGATGGAAATTTGTTAATCAAGTGGAAATAAATATATATAAAACCCCAAATTAATTACTGAGTAATGCGTGATATTGGAGCTAGAGTTACCAACGCTACAGTGATACCTCTGAAGGAACATCTATAAAAACTCATTTCAAGCGAATAAAATGATATGCCAACATCTTTACCGGGGCTGAAAGACAGTTAGCATTCAAACTTAATAATTAGTAAAATTATCATTTAAGAGTATACTTTATTCATGAGGAGAGATACTAATTTAATTAGAATTAAAGAAAATAAGTTACGCTTTAAAAAGACTAGAAGAACAGAGAATAGTTGACACTGATTCTTCAAAGACAGGCTGATAATTGAAACCGAACCAAAAAACTTGATGATTTTATTTTTCACCTACTGTTCATAAGATAGTTTTATAATCATTGGTTATGTAAGGTTTGATACCTAAATGTGTATATGATGCAAGATCCTCATTTCAGTACCTTGAAAAAATACAGTCAAAATTTGCAGCCATGTTTGCAACTGCAGCCAGCCCACCATCAGCTCTAAAATCTGGGAGCAACCTGTTTTGTTCAAGTGTAGGGTTAATTACCGCCTTACTCAAGGCAACTTTCAAAATACAGTGATACTTATCAAATGTTAATTTATCATTGGTACTTCACAGGCATAATTTAAAAAAAAAAAAAAAAAAGAAAGAATCTCAGACTTCCAACACTTTAATGATTCCTTTCTGCTGCCAGGTGGAACGTCTGGTGGATTCAGAAGAGCAACAGCTTCCCACAGAACTTAGCACAGATGACTAAATGCTTTCGATGACACAGTGAACCTCTCCTATTTTAAGGCTTCACTTTTAACTTTGCATTACAGTTCACTACCATATGACTATAGGCCAAGTGTTAGAAATTTGCATTAAGAATGAAAGCATACACAAACTCCTGGAAGCTACCAAAGAACTACTGCAGCAGAAATGGTATGACATTTTACCTCAGGAGGCAGACTTGCATTTTTACAGCAGAATATTTCACTTAATTGTGAGCCACTTGGACTTAGGGCTAAGAAATTATCAGTCTCATAAAGGTCACACTACTGCTTAGAGAATTCATCAGCAGAAAGAATATTGTTTTGGCTCATACTTGTTATGAAGACATTCAGCTGTTAATAGACAGAATCAATTTTTTTTTTTTTTTTGTTTAAGCTTACATTTTACAGTAACTGGGCACCTAGAATACCGCAATATTCCCTTTGGCTCCTGAAAACCTAACCAATGATAAGACAACTACTCTAACAGTACTCTCAAGGTAGCATCAAGAGGCAGGTTTTACAAACATGGCAAAGTCGGAGTTGGCAAATTTCAACCGCTCAATTTAAGGAGGAAAGCAGAACCTAGATCTTGCATAAACCACAGAAAAATAGAACAGTGCATAAAACTACAAACTTCCTCCAGTCACAATTCAATAGCAGGAGCCCAATCCTCTCAGAGCAAGCTGGGCGTGCATTGGCATCACTGGGTCAGGCTTCTCAGAAGACTTAAGTGAAGGAACCCCTTGTTTCTGGATCTTCATAGGTCTTAAACATGTACTAAACGCCTGTCGAGACAGCAGCACCTCCAGGCAGATGTGAAAGCACTTTTTCAGAGCTCTAGAAGGCTTTCATGGAAAAATAACATCAACTAAACACTAAGTGAAAGAGAGAGAAAACACAGCAACTGAAGGACAAGCAGTAACTATGCTTGGCTTAGACATAGCACTTTTCCTCCCTTAGATCTTACTTACATCATCCACATGCATAATAGTAGCATTTAATAATTTATTCTGCATACAGCATATCAAAATTATTTATTTACATAAAACCATATTATTTATATTAAATCAATTTTTTTTTTCTTGAGAGTCCTGGAAAATGAACCCAGAATCTGGCCTGCTCACCAAAGAACGCATGCTATGAAAGGGTAACTTCCCCCTACACCTTTCTCCCCCATGCTCTTAAGTTGACTTGGGCAGACCAATGTCAAAAGCCGTTTGGACTCCACGACTGACCAATCCCCGGATCCTCGAAAAGCCAATTATCTAAATTAGTAACAACTCCTGTCACTATTTTTGAAGCTGGCACGTATCCCCAAGATAGACATTAAATACCCATTTCACATAAGCCAACTTCATCTACACAACCCCAGAGCCAAGAACATAAAGCGTTCATCATTCTTTTCTCTTGCCCTACTGCAAGAATTTAAGCTTTTTAAAGCTCTCTCCTTCAGGATATGTTCTGCGAGGTCCTACTTTAAGAACCACTTATGCAACAGCAAAAGGATCTCATTGTTTCTGTGGACAGAAGAAGCAACAGAGGCCCAGGGATGGCAATCAAGTTGTATCAAGAAGCCAGAGGCAGTAGCTCAGGATTCTGAAATCCTCTGCTCAGGACTTCCTAGAAGCCAAGGCTCCCTGTTCCTGATAGCCATCCCACCTTGGCAGAGCCTTCTCATTGCTGCTCCATCCCTTTGGATGACACCTACTTCGGCATCTCCTCCTGGCAGACCCGCCAGCTCTACTTCCACCTGTCAACGCTTTTTCCTTCTACCCCACTACCCTGCCCAATTTGATAACAGTTGTTTGGTTGCCAAAAGAGAAAGATGTCTTTGTCGCACGAGCTTGCATGAAACCCCAGATGCATCGCACACCACCAGCAGTTTCTTGGTAAGCGCTAGCCTAGGCTACCGCCAAATTCAGCCAAAGTTTTGGCTCAACTGGGTCACCTCTAAGCACAGTGGTAGGCAAGTCTTGAATAAGAGGTTTTTTCCATCATGCAAGTTCAAACTGCAACCAGTGCAATACGTACTGCTCAAGATGGAGATTTGTAATGGTACAGCTGACTGAACCGCTAAATCTAGAAAAAACCTGAGGATGAAGGCCATCCAGCAAACCGCATTGTAGCTGTTGACGGAACATCTGGTGAGGCCATCGAAATAACTGAAACCATCTACAAACCCTTCCCCTCCACCTCTCAGCAGGTTAGCTGTGCAGACACTGGACTTATTAGGATCAAACGGAGATACAGAAATACCTTGTCCCCAATATCCATTTACCTTGTCCTGAGGGCCTGCCAGGCTGCATCAATGTCTGCGTACAGGTTTTTCTCAGAGGGCTTGCCGGTGCTCACCCCGTAGCCAGAGTAGTCATAAGAGAAGACGTTGCAGTTGATGCGGGAGCCAAGGCCAATATAGAAGCTGCACATCTGGCCCAGGTCCACAGCATTACCATGCGAGAAGAGCAGCGTGTACCGGCCAGTGGGGGCACAACGTACGAACATGCAGCCCAGCCTGTTATCCCGAGCCGTGCGGGAGAAGAACACTTCCACGGCATCCAGTTCCCGCTGCGAATACTGCCAGTCCGCCCGCTCGCTCAAGTGCAGACTGCAGGTGCCCGATCCCGTCGGGGTCCCTGCCCCGGCTGCCGCCCCGGCCTCCTGCTGCTGCTGCTCAGGCTGCAGCACGGTGTAGGTGGGCTCCGGGGGCAGGAAGGCCAGCTTGGCAGCGATGCGGCTGGGGCAAGGTGGGCAGCAGAACAGCCAGCAGAGCTCGCCCAGAGAGAAACCGTTCATTCTGGGGCCTTGTTCTGGCATCAGAGACACCGGGGGGGGGAAAAAACTAACCTATACTGGAAAGAAGTCAAACCACGCCGACCCAGAGCCCTCCTCCAACGCAACCCGTGCGCCTTCCTGCAAGGCTAACCAGCTGCCCTCCCGAAAGGCAAACAACGACAACCTTGGAGGAACTACAGTTCAGCAAAAACGGTGAAGCTCTTCAAAGCCTGAAGACGTGATTATTTAAAAAAAGCCAAAAAAAAAGCCAAAAAAAAAAAAAAAACAACCAAAAAAAGACCAACCCCACAAAATATAAATGAAATACAACCAGCCCTTAAAAATCCCACAACTGACGCTACAGCAAATGCAACCCTCTAAACCGCCACCCTAGAGCCCCTGACAGAAAACACGCCACACGTACATGTGCACATTTACCACACGAATCCCCAGCCCCTACGGCTCAATGCGGCGCTCCAGCGCTAGCAGCGGGCGCCCCCCGCCCCGCGGCCGGCCCCCCAGCCGGGATCATGCAGCCGCAGCAGGCCGGGGCCCTCTCCTTCCCTTCCCTTCCCTCACAGCACCGCCCGCGGACCCCCGGCGCCCGCCCGCCCGCCTCCACTCCGCTACCGGCCCCCGGGGACGCCCAGCCCCGCGGCCCCCGCAAGGCAGCAAGGGCCCCCCCCGCCTCAGCGCTACCGCCCCCGGCCCGGCCCGGGCAGCGTCGGAGCGGCGGCGGGAGGAGGAAGGGGAAGGCAAGGTCGAGGCTCAGCCGCGCGTCGCGGCGGGCAGGGCCATGCCGGCTGCGGCGCGCAGGCAAGAGCGGGCAGCGGCCATGTCCCGGCGCTCTCCCCTTCTCGCAGCCGCACCGCTTCCGGGTTACGGGCGCGGAGCGGGGCCGCCCGCCGCAGGTGCCGGCGGGGACGGGGCGGGTGCCCGGGCCGGCCCTGCCCGCAGCGCCGCGGCTCACGGACGCCCCCTAGGCCCCGCGGCGGGGCGCCGGGCAGGTGCGCGGGGAGGAGAGGGGCGGGGCGGGAGCCCGTAGGCCGAACCGGGAGACGACCGCCCGCGCGGGGAGCGCGCCGCCTGGCCCTTTAAGGCGGCCCCCCGTCACGTGCCGCAGGAGCGCTCGCGCCCCCTCCTCCCCCCCCCCCCCCCCCCCATCCCCGTGCCCGGCCGCCCACCTCCCGCGCATGCGCGGCGGGGCCGGGGGCCGCGGCGGAGGGGCGGGCGGGGCGGCGGGGGCCATTTGGCGGCGGCGGCGGCTCCGGGCCGCTCTGTCCGCCTCGGGGTGAACCCCCCCCCCCCCGACCTCCCGCAGCCTTCGGGGTCCTCTGGCGCCCCACCCAAGCCTCCCAGCTCCGGCGCGCTCGGGTCACCCTGAGGGAGGGCCGTTTGCCCTTCATCCCTCACAGCCCGGCATGGCGGGCCCAGGCTGCCGGTTGGGGGGGGCTCTCCTGGTCAGGCCGGGCTGGCAGAGCTGCTCCCCGGGCGGTACGCGGCGGCCTTATGTCTCGCTGCTAGAGAATTGCCTGTGTGGTCCTGTGGAAATGCGAATAAAACGGCACCTGGGCTGGTAGCATCCAGAGCTCCGCTCTCCCGGTGTGAAGCACGCTGTGCGTTCCGGGCTTGAAAGCTGTCGAGACCTCGGTATCTGTTAGATTTGGCTGAAATTGGCCAGAGGTTTCAAGAGATACCGCAGAAAACTTCCAGATACGGTGCAATTGCGGAAGCCTTATTTCCTTGGGAATCAGGCAAATAACCATATCATAGAATCATAGAATGGTTTAGGTTGGAAGGGACCTTGAAGATCATCGAGTTCCAACCCCCCTGCCACAGGCAGGGACGCCTCCCACCAGACCAGGCTGCTCCCAGCCCCCTCCAGCCTGGCCTTGAACACCTCCAGGGACGGGGCTTCAACAACCTCTCTGGGCAACCTGTTCCAGTGCCTCACCACCCTTAAAGTGAAAAACTTCTTCCTAATGTTTAATCTAAACCTGCCCTCTTCCAGCTTAAAGCCGTTCCCCCTCGTCCTATCACTACATGCCCCAGTAAAAAGTCCTTCCCCATCTGTCCTGTAGGCCCCCTTTAGGTACTGGAAGGCCGCAATAAGATCTCCCCGGAGCCTTCTCTTCTCCGGGCTGAACAGCCCCAACTCTCTCAGCCTCTCCTCATAGGAGAGGTGCTCCATCCCTCTGATCATCCTCGTGGCTCTCCTCTGGACGCGCTCTAGCAGGTCCATGTCCTTCTTATGTTGGGGACTCATTGAATAAATCATTTAGGACACGTGGCAGAACCCGTGAATCAGTGATTTTGGTACTGTGTCTCTAACACGTTCACCGACCCAGAGAGTAGAATGCAAAAGATGGTGGGCAAAAGACAATTGGACATACTTATGTGTAACATTCTGTTACTAACACAGGTTATAACTATACAGAATCACAGAATGGCAGGGGTTGGAAGGAACCTCCAGAGATCATCTGGTCCAACCCCCTGCGGGAGCAGGTTCACCTAGAGCAGGTAGGACAGGATCGCATCCAGGAGGGTTTGGAATATCTCCAGAGGAGGAGACTCCACCACCTCTCTGGGTAGCCTGCTCCAGCGCTCTGCCACCCTCAAAGAAGTTTTTCCTCATGTTGAGATGGAATTTCCTGTGTTCCAGCTTGTACCTGTTCCAGCTTGTACCTGTTGCCCCTTGTCCTGTCGCTGGGCACCACTGAAAAGAGTCTGGCCCCATCTTCTTGACGCCCGCCCTTTAGATATTTATAAGCATTGATGAGAGCCCCTCTCAGTCTGCTCTTCTCCAGGCTAAACAAACCTAGTTCTCTCAGCCTTTCCTCATAACAGAGGTGCTCCAGTCCCCTGGTCATCTTTGTAGCCCTCAGCTGGACTCTCTCCAGCAGTTCCCTGTCTTTCTTGAACAGGGAGCCCAAAACTGGACACAGTACTCCAGATGCGGCCTCACCAGGGCAGAGTAGAGGGGGAGGATGACCTCCCTCGACCTGCTGGCCACATTCTTTTTAATGCACCCCGGGATGCCATTGGCCTTCTTGGCCACCAGGGCACATTGCTGGCTCACGGTCATCCTGTTGTCCACCAGGACTCCCAGGTCCCTTTCCACAGAGCTGCTCTCCAGGAGGTCAGCCCCCAACCTGTACCAGTGCATGGGGTTATTCCTCCCCAGATGCAGTACCCTATGCTTGCCCCTGTTGAGCTTCATTTGGTTCCTCTCTGCCAAACTCTCCAGCCTGTCCAGGTCATGCTGTATGGTGACACAGCCTTCCGGCGTGTCAGCCACCCCTCCCAGTTTTGTGCCATCAGCAAACTTGCTGATGGTACACTCTATCCCTTCATCCAGGTCAGTGATGAATATGTTGAACAAGACTGGACCCAGAACTGACCCCTGGGGAGCACTGCTAACTACAGGCCTCCATCTAGACTCTGCGCTGCTGATCACAACCCTCTGAGCTCTGCCATTCGGCCAGTTCTCAGTCCACCTCACTGTCCACTCATCTAACCCACGCTTCCTAAGCTTACCTAGGAGGATGTTCTGCGAGACAGTGTCAAAAGTCTTGCTGAAGCTGGGGGAGACAACATCCACTGCTCTCCCCTCATACTCTTAAACTAATTAACCAGCACTGTGTGCTTGCTGAAAAAAAACCTGTAATGTAGCCCAAGTGAAAATATAAGGAAAATTGCACCTGTGCAGCTGTACTTACTGTGTAATTCCTGTACATCCAACCAGTGCCCTGACTTCAGGTATGCCATGCACATCCACCCCTTTATGGTGCTCTCCTAATGTGTGTCCATGACCTGAAACGCTACCTATGAGGAACAAAGTTTCAAAAACTCAAGAAGAACATTCAGCTGAGGTCATTTCATTAGTGACAAACCTGAGACAAACTTCTTTCAGTGCTAACATTTGCCAACGCTAAGAAAGTTTGTTCAAATCCTGTATACAAAAGAGTCGCTCATGTGTGATATTCCTTTGTCTTTGGCATGTCAAAAGTAGGACCAACCCCCATCCACATCAATCTTTCATTTAGTTTTGCTAACAATGGGAATTTTAGAAATCCTAGGTTCAGCCAGCAATAATTATGTCTATGCTGACTGTTAAGGGAGAAAATGAAGGCTGTGTATCTCTAACCAGCTTGAAAGTGTGGCCTCTGGCATGGGCGGACTGTTTCCTCCAGAGGACAGAGAATACCCAGTTTATAAGATGTGTCCCAGGCATGTCCCGCTGGGAGGGTGACAGGGCCCAGAGATGGTAGGTGCCTGTCGCACCTACTGACACTGGGATCCTTCAGGTGGCAGAGACAGCCTACGCGCCCCATGTACAGACTGTTTGGACATCCGATGAAATGGTGAAAGTGATTCCTGCTCCATAGAATGTAACAGAAAAATCCGGATAAAGAAAATACAGAATAGATAAACGAGGAACCCTGTGAAATTCCTTGGGGATCTCAAATGGTTTCAAGCTCCACCTACACTGTTACAAGAGGCACTATTGATACTCTGCTAGAAGACTGATACAACCCTGAGAAAACCCTGGATATACCCTGAGAAGTGATTTGCCTGATGAGATCTGAGAAAAGCCTGTCTAGTGCTGCCGCTACGCGTCCCTCTCACTGCACACACACTGAAACCAAGATAAGAGCTGGAATGTGGGCATGCCCCACCAACTGAAAGTAACGTTTCTCAGAGCCCTCTCAAAGGCAGTATGACTCGCCTGGAGCCAGACAGCAGAGCCTGTTATATCATGAGTAGATTGCTACTCCAAAGAATAGACAATTAAAAGGACACTATTTCCCATGCTCCACCCTGGTCCTTCCTTAGGTCATGTTTATAGTAGTGAGATTAAAGTGTCCTCTTTGAATCCAAGGGGAAGTGTCATGAAATTTGCTCCTTGAGTGAACTGCGCTGTGCAAACCGTATCAGTTAGAGTTTCTTCATTGTTTTCATCATATACTCGCTCTCTGTAGTTTACGTTAATCTCAGTCCATCTCTCCTACAATAAAATAGTTCCTGCACAGTGGGTGCCTCCTCGAGAAAGGTAACATTTGCCAAAACCTTGGAGAACAAAATGAAGAAAGGAGCAAGAGGGAGACACTGAAATGGAAATTATGCTGGATGAGAAGGATGGAAAAAGGAGAAGGAAGAAAAAGGAGTTTCTGAATACTGCTGTCATCATGGCAAGCGGAAAACACAGTGTCCACGCGTTTGTAGCTCAAGAAAGTAAAGTAATCAGGACTTAAAATTAGCACTCATTTAGTGTGTATCCTGTATCCCGAGTTGTCAAAAGGGACTTGTAACAAATAAGTGCTTAAGAGAATTTTTATCCATCCATTTCTCTGCTGCTTCAGTGGCAGCCACATCTCTAACCTTCCAGGATCCATGGTAGTCATGGGGGGTTGTGTCGCAGCTTGCTGGGCTGAAGAGGTGGCTGTGGAAAGTTGGGCACAGACAGCTTTGTGCCTCTCACACGGTGCCCAGCGCTGCCCAGAGCTTGGTTTGTTCTAACATTTTAGACAAGTCTCAGAGCTGTCCTAATTACAGTAGCCCACCAAAAAACCGCGCTGGCTACTTCCACCACCATAGATAGCTTTGGTTCCTCATAGCTTGCTCCCTCCTTCTTCAGCCACTTCTTTTGCTAAAGATCTCACACTTTTGCTGGGATGAGGGTGTCTCCAGGATCTTCTGACATTGTTATGTCCAGGCACTCAGCTATGGTGGGCACAGAAGGACAACGGATAGGGAGTGTGCCAATATTTCTCATGCTCAGCATCTGAAATTGTTACTTGAAGAATGGCTGATTTGGATCTTTCCTCTGTGTGTTCCTCTCAATACTACTGCTTCAGTCCAGCGGTCCCTTTTGTCTCGTCTCTCTTTTCCCCCAACCCCATACTTCCCTCTGCTCTATCTTCTCCTTTTCATTTTGCAGCCAGCAGGCGTCTGCATAGTTTTCACTTGACCAAATACTGTGAAAATGCTCAAGAAAAACAAGTATTTCTGCTTGTTCTGTTACCACAGAACTCATCTTTTTAATGATCTGTAAATAAAGATGTCCCTACTGCTGTGCCTTATAACTAACATGACACTTAAGACTCAGTGAAGTACCCTGCTTCTTCACTAAATGTTAATATATGGCCTGCAAGGGTAGAATATGCAAGCATTTAATAATAAACAAATTGTCAAGCCTGCTAAGAGGTGGGAAGTAACCCACTGGAAAATGTGTATCTATGAGACTTTTACTATCAGCCTTTAATTAACTGTTGATGAACCTAGAAAGATACCTCAGGTGAGCAGGGAAAATCTTCAAATAGCTACCAAAAAGGTAAATATAACAAATAGAGCACGCAGTGATTGGTTATGTCTTGATTATTTCCACCATGTCCTGTAGTCTCCCCATGCCTGTTACAAGGGCAGAGCACTTTGTGCTCCACTTCCTTTTCCTGGAGGCTAGATAGACAAAAGAATAGGCGAGAAGGTGGTGAGATTGAAGCCAAAGACGACACCTGGCAGCAGCGCTGTGAAGATTGTGTATCTTAAACATTAACCATGCCTAACTTCCTGCTGCCGCTTGCCAACCGTGCGGCTGTTACAGCTGGATAAACAGCCCACATCTAATACCTGCACACGTGCAGCCATCATCTGATCGCAGGACTGGTTACAAACGCCAAATTCAGACTAGGAAGTTCCTCAATGCATTTTTGCTTGTTTCCTGGACAAATAGTGCGTGACGAGTGCGAGTACTATTTCTTACTGCTCATGTGATGCTGATGATACCAAGCTGTTTGGCGAGGCAGACACGCTTGAGGGGAGGGATGCCATCCAGAGGGACCTGGACAGGCTGGAGAGGTGGGCCCAAGCCAACTTCATGCAGTTCAACAAGGCCAAGTGCAAGGTCCTACATCTGGGTCGGGGCAATCCCAAGCACAAATACAGGCTCGGCGGGGAATGGCTGGAGAGCAGCCCTGTGGAGAAGGACCTGGGGGTGATGATTGATGAGAAGCTCGACATGAGCAAGCAGTGTGCGATCGCAGCCCAGAAGGCCAACCCTATCCTGGTCTGCATCAAAAGAAGTGTGGCCAGCAGGTCAAGGGAGGTGATTCTGCCCCTCTACTCCGCTCTCGTGAGACCCCACCTGGAGTACTGCATCCAGCTGTGGAGTCCCCAACATAAGAAGGACATGGACCTGCTGGAGCGTGTGCAGAGGAGAGCCACGAGGATGATCAGAGGGCTGGAGCACCTCTCCTATGAGGAGAGGCTGAGAGAGTTGGGGCTGTTCAGCCTGGAGAAGAGAAGGCTCTGGGGAGATCTTATTGCGGCCTTCCAGTACCTAAAGGGGGCCTACAGGAGAGCTGGGGAAGGACTTTTTACTGGGGCATGTAGTGATAGGACGAGGGGGAATGGCTTTAAGCTGGAAGAGGGCAGGTTTAGATTAAACATTAGGAAGAAGTTTTTCACTTTAAGGGTGGTGAGGCACTGGAACAGGTTGCCCAGAGAGGTTGTTGAAGCCCCATCCCTGGAGGTGTTCAAGGCCAGGCTGGACGTGGCCTTGGGCAACCTGGTCTAGTGAGAGGTATCCCTGCCTGTGGCAGGGGGGTTGGAACTCGATGATCTTCAAGGTCCCTTCCAACCTAAACCATTCTATGATTCTATGATTCTATGTAAGTTAGTATCTGTGTATCATCTCAGGCCTGTTCTAGAGCATGTTAAAGCAGTAGCAACACTGAAAGGCAATGTCTCCCCCAGTTGAAGCACAAGGCAAGAGATCACACTGGAGTCTACCAAACTGAGGTGCAGGGGAAATAACGGAGCAATATTAATCAGCGTGCTTGGCTGTGTTCTCATCAGCCAAGTCACTGTCAAGTTCTTTGCAGTTTTTAGGCAAAGGTGTACCTGGAAGGAAGGATTTGAAAGAGAAAAATTATTTTGCTCTGGGGATGGATAGAGGACCCTCCCAAACACAAAAGCAGCAGACGTAGTGGGGAGCGGTGTGTCTGAAAAAGGCAATGCATGGACAGCAGATGGTGGCATCAAGAACTTACTGGAGACATATATCACTCCTCGGCTAGTGCGAAGAAGATGAAACATTACATGAGGACACACTGTGAAAACCTTGTCAATGAAATCAAGGCTGCTGTATGGGATGTGCTACAGGCACAGCATTAGTCAGTGAAGTTAATAAAAAAAAAAGAGAGATCATATGATGGAGATGTATTAGAGAGGCCTCTAGAAAGAACCTGTGATGCAGCCAAACCCGGTAGGGAGTCAGGATTTGAAAGCAATACCTCTGTCATGCACTTTGACCAGCAGTGTCTCATTGTTTCCATGTATTCTTCCATTTGCTTGTCTTTAGTTGTATAATTAGATTTTAGCTTTCGGTCCTTTTCTTCTTAGTTTCACAGCTAAAACTCTAGGCACTAATAAGGAGTAATAACAAGGTGTCAATAACTTTAAGTTTTTTAAAGTGAGCAGCTCTTTAGAAACATAGAGCCAGTTTCAGGTTTCTCGGATAGGTATGTAAAACCTACTGTTGCTGCTGCCAGCAAACCGGTGCCAGGCTAATGCTGAACCACCGCTGCAGAGGAAGAGGAGAGTAGAGGGAAGGCATGGACAAGGAAGGAGAGGCAGGCGCTGACCCCCCGCGGGCTGGCCTGGCCGCTCCTGCTGCTGGCAGGAGGAAGGGAGAGTCAGGGCAGGGTGTGCTACCCCTGGGACATGACAGGTCCTCCACCCCACAGAGACCAGCTTCCCTCTTGGCAGCAGCACACGGTGTTCCTTTCCAAGATGCTGCCATAAGCAAAGCAGGCACTGGGGCCATGCCATCCACCCTTGGCAGTCCGACACCGCTGGCTCCTTTGCAGATAGCTTAAGCTGGTCCTCGCGCTCAGCGTGGCCTTGAAGCTCGAGAGGATGGTGGATGTTCCTGACCACGCAAGCTGCCAGAGTGCCGGACCCTGGTCTCTGTATAGTCAAGACTTTAAGATGTAACACCTAAATTAGTCACCCAGAGTAAGCAAACTAAATATAGCCTTCAGTAGATGGCCCATACTTATGTTTTTTCTGTTGGGTGTATCCTTCCCTACATTGTGCCAGTGGAAAGAACTTTAATTTCTTATTTCTCTCTCTGCAGCCGAGCAAGAATGGAGCAATTTCCTGCCACGTAAACCCATGTAGCATTAAACTTACAGGTCTATATGGATAAAAGTGCATCAATTACTTTACCAGAATGAATAAAAAAAGAAAAAATAGTAGAGAAAACCCACAGAGCTTGAATGATCGATTTCTTGAGAAGCATAAGTCTAAGATAAATGACACCATTCAGGGTTTAAAAGAGCTTTCTCTAAGGTTTGCAGGAGTCTAATCAAGACCCAGCTATCCTCAGATTTGCTGTGAATACATTATGAGAAGAATGTGGAAAGGAAAACAAAGATGTACAAATATCAAAACTTAGGGGAGAGATAGTGGGGCGGAGGGGGGAGAGGCAGCTATGTGATATACAATGGGGGTTTAGAGTCTTGATTTGCAGTGACTGCATTTTATGCCTGTCACTGGCAAATTGACATTTTAAAGATATGTTCTTGACTGCTTTTTCATGTCACTATCTTTGTTCAGGCTATATCTGGGCTGATGAAAGGAATTTCAATTAAGGATGAATCCTTTCCGTACTGTATTGAAATGCACAGGGTGGGAGCAGAGGGAAAATGAAGCAGTGAAAGCTCTATAGAGAGTTCTTAAGGCATCTTGCTGACACAGGACAAGATAGTTTAGGAATGCCTGGGGCAGTGCACTCGGTAGCATGGTTTACTGCGCCTTTACAAAGAAGCAGTGTGCATTCACCTTAGTGCCTACTGCCTGAGGCCATATATCATTCAAACAGGGGGCTAAGGGTTTAATAAATCCCAATCTAGTTTAGTCCTCAAGGGAACAGCAGTCTAGAGTCATTCAGGAGTGGCGGGGAGGATGGCTGCATAACCTGGCAAGAAAAGGCTTATTTTTGCCCTGTGAGGGTAAGCAGTGTCATGCAAAATGAAAGGGGTTGTAAATCTGCATAGCTATATTGGGAAGAACTGGGATGAAGCATAGTGTAAGCCTTAGGGAAAAGAAGTGTGAAAAATAGTAAGACATGGATATGAAGACAATGCATGTGAGAGATAGAGAGAAAAAAAAAGAGAAAAACAATCAAAAACCCATAGAAAAAAAAAGAAAAAAAAAAAGAAAAGGAATACTAATTGTAGGAAGCCACATCAAAACCACTTTATCTATCTACCTTGGAGTCACCTAATACTTGGGGTGAAAGGCAAATTAGTTCCTGCTGAGCACATTCACGTAGATATATTTCTCTTTGCATTCATGTCCTTGTCCACTATATTTTCCATCCTACCCCTTGGTGGGAATTTTCATTCTGCTGCTACATCCAGGATGCTCACTAGGCGCGCTGCTCCCAGCTGGGCTCCCAGCAGCCGTGGTGACCTTCAGAGAGCAGCTGATTCACGCTGCGCTCCCATCCCTGCGCTCAGCATGGGTGTGACAAGCTCACTGCAAAGACTCTTTAGGACCTCTCTATGTAGGCTGTAACTAGCGCCTTCCTTCAGGTCCGAAACCGGAGTAAGCACTGAGGCATTGCTACCAAACAAAATCTGTGCAGAGCCAGAGCTCCGTGTCGCTGTGGCTAGACCAATAATCAAGCTGTCAATTAAAAGCTAGTTTGTGTATGTCTACACCACTACAGAGTCATTAATGTGACCGAGATGTAGACATGCATTTCATTCATTACAATAATTCATCTATTAAGATGATCTGATTTATCAGCAAGAGCCGGGATTACTGTTCATGTGGTTTACACTCGTGCAGATATTCAGGGGAGAGGCTGTCATGTATTAAATCCCGATCTGAGTATCTGCGTACAACTGCCAAATCCCATATATGACACAGGAACTAAAGGGGAGAACTTCCAAATTCTCCTGCAATAATGTGGAAGCTCTGATGGTGTATCACATTGTTTCCTGAAAAAAAAAAAAAATCAAAACTAGAACAAGTGGTTTTTTTGTGTTTCCTCCTTTTCCAGAAATCACCAGAAAACATATGTTTCATTTCATCATAAACCTCCAGGGGATTTTCAAGGTCGGTGGAGATAAAGCTCAGGCTCCCATTCATGAGTACTGGTCATGTAATTAAAATAGAAAAGTACATTTAGGCTTATGCATACTACTGTCTGTCAGAAATCAGCAATGCCTTATTGAAGCATGCGTACCCTTCCAACTGTCTGTCAAATGAAAACAATCGTCACATCCAAACTCTGAACCCTATTCTTCGGCTGGAATAAACCTATTATAATTAGCTTGAATTTAGTTTTTAAAAAGTAGAACCACAGAAGCGCCAAGGGTGGTTTTTATTTCTTATGGGAGCCGTATCAATTTTTTCTTCTCAACATCACTCAAGCTTTGTTTTCTTAAATCATACAAACCAAAAAATGCCATTAGTCTGAGACCATAGAATCATAGAATGGTTTGGGTTGGAAGGGACCTTAAAGATCATCTAGTTCCAACCCCCTGCCATAGGCAGGGACACCTTCCACTAGACCAGGTTGCTCCAAGCCCCATCCAGCCTGGCCTTGAACACCTCCAGGGATGGTGTTCACAGTCCACAACTGGGGTGAAGCTTCCACAAGTCCATCCCTGGACTCACTGAAAGAGATGTAAATCTGAAAACCAGGTCACATGTTTTCACCTGGAGCATGCATTTGAGGCTGGAAACCAGAAAACCCAACTCTCAAGCATTACCTGCTCCTCCCTTCCTTCTCTTTAAGCTGTTACCTCCCTTCTTCTCCCTAGGACACCAGGATAAAGCCTGTTCTTCTCCCGTTGTTCTGGTAATGTGCTTTTATCAGTGCATAAGGAAACAGGGAGCCAAACTGTGGAATATACCCCCTCTTGACTGGCGGTGCTGCTGGGGCTTGCTTTACCTGTCACTATATGCTGGTGCCACTCTTTCTGCCTCCTATGGCAACAACAGCAAGACACCTAGAACTGCTGCCTGCCCCAAGCCTGCTCTTCGTTTTTGCAATACTCATCTTGAATTCTCCACCCTGACGTTCTGGCAACAAGCAGGGGAAAACTTTGAGTGAACAGATACCCTGGCAAAATGAATCTGGAGGGAAGAGGTGAAGCCACCAAAAGTGCTGCGGTAAATCTGAGTATCCTCTGTACGCAGCACTGGCTGAACGGAGCAGGCGTGTGGCACCAATGGAGGACGCAACTGTTCAGGGGAGGAGCAGAGATGCTCCTCCCTGTGAGAACAGTGGTAGGAGGCAGCCGAAAAGACACATTCTGGCTTTGTTCCTCACCAACTCCCTACAACTGTTGCCATTGCTTAAAACCAATTATGGCACCTTTTTAGCTCAAGGAGAAATTCTAAGGAACAAAGAGAAGAAGAAGAGGGGGCACTGAGCTGAGAGAGTCCCCTGCGCTGTCTCAGAGTCATTTTGCTGGCAAACTGAGTTACCACACGTTGCCTTTTAGTCACTGCGGTTTCCGAAAGATCAAACCCTGATGTTTGTAGTCTGGGGGAAGTTCCCTAGAAAAGTCTTCTGTATTTGGTCCCTAATGTCTAAAAAAGCAATACAATTCCATCCAAGCACAGAAGCATAAAAAAATAGAACAGAGTGACCTTTTAGGAGGTCTCCCAGTCCTGCTTGGAGGCAAACCCCTGCCATGGCTAACTAACGTGTTTCAACCTGTTCTTAAATACTTCTAGAGAGGCAACCTTAGGCAATCTATTCCATTGTGTCTCCATTCTTCCCATTGCAATTTTTTTCTTAATATCTAAGCTGTGTATTTCTATGATTTAAGCCCACCACTACCTTTCCTACAACCAACATTAAGAGTAGTCTCTTTTCCTCTTCACAGCAGCTATTTACATATTTATCATTACCTCTATTCAGGCATTTCTTCAGATTAATGCAGGGCCTTCAGCTTCTCTGTGTAACTTCTCTTTCTGAGTCATTCCTGTTCACCTCTCTGAAGCTGACCCACAACTGTCCTGAAGTGTGGAGCCCCAGGCTGGATACGGTACCCCAGCTGTGGCCTTACTCATGCTGAGTAGCGTAGTAGGATGATCTCACAGCTTATAGACTGCACTTTCACTGATCTATCCCAGTGTGACATTTGCCTTTTTTCCCTCTTTTTTATTTTTTTATTAAGAGCTGCGTGACGCTGCTGGCTCCCATGGAGTTTGCAGTCCGCTCTAACCCCTATACCTTGTCAGCCAACTGCTGCTTGCTCTGTTGGCTCTTTACCCCATTTATTTGGAATTGATTATTCCTACTAACACACAGAACATCACAGTTGTCCTTATCGGGTTGCATTTATCCACTTCTAATACAATCAACACACTCGGCACCTGCGGAGTTGCAAACAAATACAGCGCTGAGTACAGGGGCCATGCTCAGGTCAGCCCTGCCTTTTTACGAAGCACTTAATAATCTTATTTTCGGACCTCTTCTTCTCTAGAGATGACACGCACTGCCACGGCTGTTGGCCAGCCAGGATGGTGGAGAGGGTCTCTGTGAGCCCCCTGTGTGCTGGCCGTGGGTGGGCAGCAAGCGCACGGCTGTGTGGTGAAATGCCGACCCTACCCAACCCGTACCCCACCAGCCAGCCTGCTGCACCCGAACGTTGAAAAATCACCTGCAGAAACAAACCCTCACATTTCTCTAAAGAGAAGAAACACTTGTCTTCTTTTTGACTCGCATTGCCAGAGAAAAAAAAAATATTAAAAATTATTTACCATCCTGTGGAAGAAAATAACTGTTTTCCCCTATTTTTGCATGAACTCATGTATAGGGGAAATAAGCTTACTTAAAAGATAGGGATTTTTTTTTTTTTTCTGAAGTGCATAAAGCTTTCCACAGATTTGCCCCCCAATCTTCCAAAATCCCGTATGGTTTTATATATAATTATCAGACTGTACAGGTATGAACTCTGGCGATACAGACCGGAGCGGAGTGGAGCTAGAGCCTAGTCATCCTACATACCTTTGTCTGACAGCGGCGGGGAAAGAGATGTGCTGCTAATCACTTTGACTGCAGGAGTCTGGGCATCTGGGTAAAAAGACACTCATCATTTACTGGTGAAGAGGCAGTAATGAAATTCCATGACAGTGATGCGGAGGCTAAACCCAGAAACAAAAAAACCCAAGTTACTGTGATAGCACATTAATGTTAAGTGTGCAATTAGATACTGCAAAATGAATGAAAAAGGAAACAGATGTAAACCAGCTTAATAGTTATTCTGTATCTTCCTGCCAAACATATCTTATTAAGGGTCTGTTATTGCTGCTTTTAAATCTCTGCTAACCAAAATGCATCAGATAAGGAGAGCAATGACATTTTCCTTCAGGGGTTACAACCCTGAGGTTCTGCCAAGCTAAGCTCATTGCGATAACCTGCCAGGGTGCTAAATAGTTAATGAGGTAACAACAACTACATTTATAAGAAAGAAAAACAGTATATGGCCAGTTCCTTTTGCTTGAAGTCTTGAGTTTTTAAAAATTAATGCCAAGGTACTGATAAACTACATGGTAATTTCCCGAGGAAAGATTAGAGGCTTGTGCAGAAGATAAAGCCCAAAGCATATGTTTGCCTGCCTTGGCTTTCACGTATTAACCATGTGTATAATGGTGGAGTAATTGGAACAATTCTGTGAGGGTCACAATTTCCTGAGCGCCATACTACAGCTAAGCACACATTTCTTATTCTCCCACCACCACGAGAATCAGAATATCTCACTAATTTCACTTTGTTCAATAACAAAAGGGAGTTTGATGCTCACATCTGTCGGCAGGTAATGAAGACTGGATACCACGGGAGATGATGCCTCACAACCCTTCAGAGTGGTGACCAGGCTGACAGATGTTCTCTGTGCTCTCGTTATCAAGAACAGACACCACCTTCCCACCAGCTATCAGCCTGATTCACATCTGCATGGCTTTCGGCAGCCGCGTTAAATGCCAGAGCTGCGGTCTAGAGCAGGGGCTCGCTAGCTGAAGTTCTATTCGGTAGTGAAGGCACTGTTGAATAGGTGGACCACAAATGGTACATAGCTCTCTGTACCTGCTGGTCCACTTACCCACCCCTTTTCGGTCTAACCATAGCCAGCTTGCAGTAAAAGTATGGGAAAGCAGAGGAGGAAGGTCTGACAAGTTCAGGAAGATATTGGAAAACTTCCCGTGTGAAACACGTTTTCTTCTTCCTGCACATCGGTCACTCAGGGGGAAGAGAGGAAAAAAAACCTTTTGGGCTGAGTCGTTCACACTATCCTAAGAAAAACACTTGCAACTGTACTCTAGGGGATAGCATTACAGTAGAACAGGGCAGTACTAGGGTGAAGGGGGGCTCTTTTGTTTTAGAGCAAATGTCACTACCTGAATTTTATTGCTCATTTCCAAGCATCTTTGTGATTCAGCCTGGGAGGTGTTTATTTTCACAAGCTGCTATTACTCTATGTTTCAAAAGGGAAACTGGTTAAAGTACGATGCACTTCTTTAGTTGCACTGAGGTGGGATTGATTTCTTTCCTTACAGAAATTGGATGAATTTTGGCTCTGAACTGATTAAGGACTTAATCTGGTGTTTAACTTGAAGTAGCCCAGTACTTCCATTGAAATGAATAAAATTGTCCACATATGCTAAGTTACTTGCCTGTTTTTCTGGACTGGGTCTTTTTAGAGCTGTTCATTTAGCTTAATAAATACAAGTCTAAGCATAATTTTAGCCTGGTCAGAAAAGAAAATGAGTTTAAATAGTAGATCCTATGGCTTCTGTTATTATTATTTTTTTTTAAACAAAGTTTTCTGTTTCCCTCTTTGGGCCAAAATGCAGTTTTTTGAGGGGTGGAAATTCCACTCTGTCACAATTCAAATTTCAACACTGATGGCAACATTTGCAGTTTTGTTTGCAGTAAATTTTAACAGAAGGATTATTTCTCCCTCTTGGATACATTTGTTTCTTGTAAGCACTTGATGCGGGTGCATCCATTTGGCAATAAACCCCCTCGTTGGGGAGTTACAATCTGCTGGTTTTGTTTTCTGCCTGAAGCTTCTCAAACAGCATAAGGCCTGAGTTAAATTTATCTGAACCAACGTTCGCACAGATGTTGAGTCACCAGACCCTCCTTTTCCTCACACCGCTTCCCAGGCGTTCCTCCGACGGAAGCCAGTCATAGCCTGGTGAAAGAGAGGTGAAAATGCAGCTTCACGTGTCAGCAGAAAGGCTCCTCAGTTAAGAGAGAGTCACGGCAACCTCCCCCCGAAGCCCCAGTGCAGGCGATGCATGACGACCCACTTCTCCAGCTTGGGAGGCTCGGCCGACCTTCACAGAAACCGGTGAAACCCGGTCAATTAACTGCAGCGGAAGAGCTGGCCGAAGGAACAAGCAGGATGGAAAAGGGGTGTAAGTGATAGAGCTAAACACGGCTGGAGCTGAAGTGATCAGGGACCGTCATTCATGTGGCAAGGGGATAAAGGTGAAGTTCACTGACAAGGTTCCCTTTGAGCCTCTCTTCCCTCTCTGTGCGCTATTCAGTGTGGCCCAGTTCCCCTTTTGGCTGTTGGCACTGGGGAAAAGCACAGTCCATTCTGACCACGATTTTATTTCTAACTCCACCGGACTGAACGGAGGCTCCCAATTTACACTAACAAGGAAACTTGGCTCGTGAGGTTAGATGGTGGCTTGACACCCCCTTCCTCTTCCCAGCAGGGGACAGCTCAGCAGGAAAATGTTAGAACAATTAGCTGGGCCCGCAGATGTTCAGCCTGACTTCAGAGGATGAATGAAACCCTGGGTCTGCAAACGCTGATAGTTTTCTGATTAAAACCTTTCCACTGACATATAGATTGATCGATTAAAAAAATATGTATTTCTATAAGCAAATGGAGAGCACAGCACAGCCTTGGTTTACAGGTGCACACCCAAAAGTTGTCGCCGGCTTTGCTGTGCGTCTCCTTCCCCAGCATCTCACTAACTGTGCGGCGCAGAGCTCCAGCCTGTCCTCCGCCAGCGGGGAAGTTCCTGAGATCTCATCACGGCCTCTCAGTGCGGAGGCACCGGGCATTGCCTGTCGCGTCTTATTGCTTCAGCGCCATGACAGGAACTGCACTGCTGAAATACAAAGATGATTGAAATGTTAATTTGCTTCTAGGAGAATGTCAGCAGCAGCACTTGCCTGGCCGAAAGAAGAGCCCCAGCGCATTTACCTGAAGGCGGAGGAGGATCCTCCTTACAACGGGGGTCAAAGCAGAGCGACTCCATTGCTTTCTGCTGAGCTTGTGCTCTTTTCCCCTGGAAGAGAGCGACCTCAGAATCTCTTCTCTATTCATTAGTACAGCCAGACTCGGAGAAACTAACTTAGCAAGATGGGAAGTCAGCCATGAAATAAACTGTTAACATAAGTAAGGAAGCAATGACAGACATCAGAATTACTGCTGCTGTGCTTACGTTTTGGGAGATGACAGAATCCCAGCAGATCATTAGCAGGGGCCAAAGGCAGAAGTCCTTAGGCTAAATCTTGCCATTGCTCTCAGTAATTGCCTTTTAAGCAACTGGAAGTTTGTAGGTGAAAGGTCTTGTACAACCAGAATGAATGTTTTGTGACAGTAAATTTTTCTGACCGTAAGTCAGAAGCAGAGACCCTAAATATACACGGCTTTGCTAATACTAACAGAGCAACGTAGTCTGTTAAGAGGCTGCTCTCCTTAATTTTATTGTCGCTCGTACAGCCAATAAACAGATCATGCTAGCTTATTGCAAAGATGTCTTTACACACAGATGGTATTAGAAAACATCCCTGTATATAAAATCCGTAAATACGCAATGAATTAGTTATCTGATATGCAATGAATTAGTTCTTTGCAATATCCCCCACAGGAAGCGAAGCATGTGCAGTGACTAAAACCAATATTATTACTTGCTTAAATAGAGCAATGCATCCTGTTGTTGTGAAGGGTAAGCTTTGACTGGAAAGGACTGTTATTGCAGCTTCAAATCATTCAAAACACTTTTTTTTTTTTAAATTTAAAAAAAAGTAAGTTTTATTCACTTCTAAGGAACAACTGTTGGCATATTTCCTTACAGAAGACACTGTTGTGTCCGGCTATTACTCAACCACTAACATTAGAGACATTAAAGTTGCAGGAAACACAGTTCATCTCTTGCGTACTTCGAAAGGAGTTGGCTTCCCAATTACCCTGGAAACTGAACTTGCTGCTGGGCAGAAAACCACAATTCACAGCGGAAAATAGTAGTTGATATATGAATATCTACCTAAAGACTAATCAGCAAAACAAACAACATATGAGGAAGATGACCAATGATGACATGACGTTGTTTGGAGGAAATTAGTCACCAGTATCCTCTTGCTTCTTTTTGTTTTAAAACATTAAATCACTACCTCTCCCCCATTTAGTTGAGAACGGGTTAATACAATCTGTTGTAAGAAATGAAGCTGTTTTCAACAGACAGGTGATATTTTACAAGCGCCTGTCTGTTGCCCATGTGCCTGTTGACTTCCATGGGTTAGCGCTTCAGGCTAGCACTTAATTCCAGGTGTTACTGCACATCACGTGGTGCTAAGGGTCCTAGCGAGCATCGGCACCATGAAAGAAAGACATGAGAAACCAGGGGTAGAGGCAGGATCAAGTTTGCTTTGTGCACGGTCCCAACATACCTTTCGTGGTTTCCTGCCGTATTCACTGAGTCAATGAGCGCACCTCTGAAAGTTTTCTTTCCTCCCACTACTGGCTTCATGGCAAACCATTTAGGAAGGATAACCGGCCAAATAGTGCAGTGAGATAAGCCTTTCTGGATCTGAGGTAACTGCACTGACTCTGACTTCCAGCTTAATTACACCAAATGCTCAGCCAAGTGCAATGGTCCCTCTGATGGCAACTGCGTGACGTACAAGCAATAACTCTGAAAGCGTACATTTTCTTCCTTCTTCAGTGAGAAACTATGCGTAAAACATTCTGGATGCCAAGTACTACAGGATGTGCGTAACAAACAAACAAAAAAGGCCACGAGATACGTCCAGGACCCATTGATGTCAATGGAAGTTTTTGCTGTTCATTCCACCACGGCCGGTGGTTCTCCTGTCCCCAAGCCCCAGGCAAGACAGGACGGAGTGAAGTTGGTGCTTGGTAGCTATGTGGGTGATGTGGCATCTCCTTCAAGGTGCTTAATGTTGTTCATTTTCAAAAAGGCAGTGCCTTTCTTAGTGCGTGCCGCTCTGTGTGTGCGCTTAGTGCTGAGGCTGGCAGCCCCTTTGCTTCTTTGGTTTTAATTAGGCTCTAATCTCTAGCAAATTAGCTTGATTGCAGATGTCCACTTTTATTAGTCAAAGATCTAACTAACACATTGTACTTAGAGCTTTCTGGCAAAAAAAAAGATCCGGACTCACCACTGTTTCACACTAGGCTTCCCCAAACCAACAGCATTTACTAACACATGAGCTTTGGGGGCTGTAGGCAGCTTTGCCCTGTGTCCACTGCAGTGCAAAAGCATGGGGCTTACTGAACTGGAAACCATTGCCAAACCAGTCCGGTTTGATGTGTAAACCAGAAGAAAGGTCAGCGTGCTGCGGAGCAGACAGGCACCGACACCAGTGACGTGTGTAGGAGCTGGAAAAAGCATCAACCTCGTCGGGTGAATGTGGTGACAAGGCAGTCTGGTGCTTGGCTGCGTCGGCAGGTCTCATCCGTCACCCTGTATGCTGCCTTGGGCTACCCATCACGGACGCCCATTCCTGTGAGCAAAGAGCAACTCTGGCAAGAAGTTCAGGGGTTGTCCACCTCTGGGTTTTGTTTCAGGCTTTTTTAAATATAGCTGTTTCACTGAAAGAAAAGAAAGAAAGAAACAAAGAGAGACTCCTCGACCCAAACCCTAAAACACTGTTTTGAAGCTTTGAGAAAAACGCTATTTTCTTCCCACCCCCCAGGAAATGACTCAGTACTAGAGAAACATCAAAAAAATAAATAGATCAGCTTAATTGTCTGTTAGTATAAAAATCAATTAAAAAAAAAAACCAACCACGCCACGAGATGTGCAGCTGTCTTGGCTGAACGAGTCTCCTAGCAGTGGTCTTCCCCTGTCTTGCCTCTTTCTCCTTTGGCCTCCTACCCCACAGCTGTGTCTGCTCCTCTCCCTCTCCTTCCAACTGCTACTTCTTCAAACAAATCAGCGCTACTAAGAGTCGCAAAAAGGCCAAGCTCCAGCTCTTCCACCTCATCTCCTGGTGTCAGAAGCTCCCGCAGAGCCGCCTTTCCGAGTTCACCTCCTCTTTCCTCGGCCACGGCCCCTGGGATCGGAGCCGCGGTCATCCTGGTCCTGCAGAAGTTCAGGACAGAGTCCGGGCTGCTGCCAGCAGCTCTGCGGGGAACAGGATCTTCTCCCCTCTTTGCCCTGAGGCCTTGATTTGGTTGTCCCAGCAGCAGGCTGTCTTAAGCAACTACTTACTGGTAGTACTCGGTGGATATATCCTTTAAGCCCCGTGACTTTTCATGTCCTGATAAACAACACAAATATTTTCTGTGATCGCTACCCACCCAACTTTTTCAGCCTTGGCTGTCCATCAGCCACCACACAAGCCCGGGAGGGATCATACTGGTCCCTACAAATCACCATGCTCCGACACTGTGCTCTGGGTGGCTGTGCAGGGAGATTTCGGCATTTCTCATTTACCCACCACTGCTCCGGGGGAAAGGCCACCTCGCGCCTGGGAGCGAGCCTGGGGAACGGGCCGGGTCCTTGCCAAGTTTGGCAGCTCCTCCAGCTGCAGATCAGAGCCGCGCACGGTGAGGCGGTAATGAGCTCGCAGCAAAGCGTGAGGGTGCATCTGGTGTGGATCACAGGGCTGACTTCATTTCCTTCCTCCTGGCTCCCTTGTCGCACTCTGCCCGGCCATTTCGCCCAGGCCTGGCTGTTATCCAGTCAGTACCTAGTTTCCTCAGGGCAGAGCCGCAGATAGCACTGGCTTCCCAAGGTGTGGGAGAGCTAGTCATCACTTGAATGAGCCTTCGTGGGCATATTTTCTTTCTCAGGAGCCACCAGGTTACCTGGAGAACATCCAGATGGAGCAGCGAACAGGCGCTTCACTGTTATACCTGCCTGAACTGGAGACCGCAACCAGTACAACAGTGAGGAAGATTTCCATTCCCTTGTCCCACAAGGCTCCCATAAAAGCTGGAGACAGGAAACATTATCTGTTAGGGACTGATCAGTGTTTGTGCTGCAGCAGCTCTGGAGGCTCCCACTGACATCCTGCTCCTGTTATTCTGGGCACAGCCACCAGATGGAAAACAGTCCTGGCCACAAAGACTTTGCAGTTGAACCCACCTACATGAATAAATAGGACCTGCCCCACCTGCAGACCCACAGCTAAGGGACTTGGCTCTTCCCATCTAGCCAGGGCCACCAGGGATCATTGTACCTGTGCAACCTGCCCAGCCTCGTCCGAGTCCAACATAGCCATCCCTGACCACGGAGGATGGAGCCGAGTCAGTACCTGGAAGGACAGCAGTAAAGCTGGAGGAAACCCAGCCACCTTCAGCCGCCCTTTCCCTCATTTGATTTATGGTTCTGATGCTCAACCTCACTGTCTTTAGTAATTGCCACAGCTAACAAAGCTAGAGGGACACCAGGGCTGAAACTCAATCCTGTGCCCAGTCAGCTGAGCAACACCACTTCTCATGCTTTACCAGCCTGCGAGTCTTTTACTTATGTATTTAGAAAAGGGTTCACTCGATTTTTCAATAAATACCCGTTGCTGGTAATGACGGCATTGCAGAGTTCTTGACTGTAGCAGTGCTCCTGGCAGCTTCCTCAAACAAAGGCTTACAAAAATTTTCACATTAAATCCAGGCATCTGCTCCAGTGACTCTCCTGGTAAGATACAAGGCAAAGAAAAGAGTTTTGATTTAGGTTCCACCTGATCTTCCCCCTCTTACTCTTACCGTTTATACCACTCAAACCTGTACAGGGGTATACACGACAGTGTTTGTTTTCCAGGAGAGGTTCAGTTGCATTTCATCTCTCCATCTAAAGCAACATCTTAAGTTGGTACTTAATTTATGACAAAAATGGCAAAAAACTAGATATACAGAAAAGCTTTGTCAGATATCCATAGGTATCCATTGATACCATCCATCATCAATCCCACTTTAATTTCAAAGTCATTGGTTCATGCTTGGCTTGGATGATACTAGGCTTGTGTTATATTTAGGAGGGATAAGGGGGAAGAAAACAGAGGGGAGATAAACTAACCATTTATGGAATATTCCTGAAGTCTTTTCTTTTCCTTTGTGTTTAAATGACAGGAAAAATGTTTTGTCACAGTAATTTTCTGGGGTTTCCAAATTGGAGTAAGAAGGTCCCAAACTCTGCAGACCTATCTATCTGTGAATGTAGGGCTGCTTCTTGATGTTGAATGGGAAAGACTGAGTTAATTGCCAGGAAGTGGAAACTCTGCTATAATATCTTGGCGAAAGCGTACATGATGAAGAGCTGCTTGCTCTGCTGGGCTGGCGATGCTAATAACATACATGTGTCTACCGGACTGTGCGCCATTGAGAAGTCAGCTGCAACTGGAGGGCCTGCGCGGTGTTGGCGTGGATCAACCATTAATCAAAACCCGACAGCCGAGCCCAGGGCGGCGCGGTGAGGGGAGTGGGCTCGGACGGGCAGAGGAATATGCGGAGGCTGTCCCCACGCCAAGCGCCGCCTGTGTCCGTCCACCCCTGCAGGCAGCCTTAGTGTGAGCCAGATCCAGAGTCAGCTCCAGAGCACACGGAGACCGGTGGCTGCCTGGATCTGGCGACCTTCTCTGGCCTGAACCAGGACATCAGGGCAGAAATATCTGACCTTGGGATCAGCCAAGCGCGTGCATTAAGTGGCTGTAACAGAGTGCTTATCACTCTCTCATTACTAAAGATTATTCTCCGATGTCTGCACCGCTTGCAAAACCTGGAACTGGCCGGGTTTGTTCCTCCCGTGATCCTCCCAGAAGGTATATGCGTAGTCAGCACTATTTAACCATTCCCAGGAAGAGATGAGCTTTCCTGAAAGGAAATCAGTGTTTCATCCCCACCCAGAAAAATCAGCAGGACTGGATGAAATCCCGCAGCCCGAGGTCTGTGTGTGAGCCCAGGGGCACGGCTAGTGAGCACGGCTGTACCAGCCCTTTCAGTCCAAATGGAACATTCACGAAAAAAAGACTTAGGCCTCCGAATTTCCGTACTTTCAGTGTGAAACAGAGGAAGGCCAGCCTGGTTCAGCTCCCCCCAGTCCCTTTCTTCCCCCTTGGCTTCCTGCCATTGTCTTTGGCAGAGGTGGGGCGGCTGCGGGAGCCCTGGGAAAGGGGGGCACTCTCTTCTCTCGCCCACCGTACCGGTTATTTGTAGCCCTTTCAGGTATTTTCCAGCCCATATATATGTCTATATACACACAGACACAGGTGTACATGTTCGTACATGCACACACACCTATTGCAGACATATATTCCTGCATATACACACACTCGTATGGTGACTCCAGAAAGCGCATCAGGCTCATTTCTGCCATGCTCATATATTTCCATCAACAAACCTACAACTCCCGCCTCTTTTCCCACAAAGCAATGACGCAGAAGGGTAGGACGAACACGCCACGGGAGCGTAGCCCGGCGCTGCCTTACACACCGGCACCACAACACGAAAGCGGGGGGCAATGGGTGGCCACGCTGGGCTTGTCTCTGGTGGTTGTGTAGCACAGTTCGTCACAGCTCAGCCCCAAAACAGCTGTCTCCACCTAGGAAGGACTCTAAACACCTTACACGGCTTTTGCACCAGAGGGCCTTCAGGCCTTTAGTGCCCCAGAGCCCTGGGCACCCCACAGCACCTTTCAGCATCCTCCCTCCCCTCCGGGCAAACCCTGGAGGCTGTCTCACCTCGTGTCAGCAGTGCCGGACCCTCCGCTGCCTACGCGCACCATGTTTCGGTGTCACAAACATGTGTCCTTCCCAGACTCCTCTGTCGCTCGGGAGACGCCGGGTCCTGGAGCGGGTTCCCGTAACTATAGCATTTCAGGCTGCTGAGGTCGGCTTTTCTTGCCTTCCCTGTTCCTGGGACAGGCCAAGGCATCTGGCTTTCATTAGTTTTTGGTGCTCGACTCTAGGAAGCAAATTCTAGTTTGAGAAGGACTTTTTGCTTTTCACATCTTGCTTTGAAGAAACTACTGTTTGAAAAAAAAATGTTTTCTCACCCAATGTCATCACTGGTAATGCTGAAAGGCGGCTTTCAGCCTGTCGGAAATGGGCCTCAGGGAGACCCGAACACCTGCTAAAATCCTGCCCTGAGCCGGGGCCTCAACAAAAATCCCTCCACCGCAGCCCCCGTCAGCAAAATTCAGAGCCGGCCCATCGCCTCGGACAGCTTACGAGGTGGTTGGGTGCTGTTCCTCCAGCCTCAGCGTAATGGAGAGCAGAGGAGCCTCACGTGAAAAGCCCGGACTGACAGACCCACCAGCGACGTCTCCCAGTTGCCAACAGGCGCCCGGTGGGGATGGGGCTGGTGAAGCACATGGCATCTCCTCCTGAGCCCGGCACGGGCTGCCCAGCCCTCCCGCCCCGCGCCTGCGGGCTTTATTAATAAAGCTCGGCTTTATTCCTGGTGTAACGTACAGTGCTCGCCGGCGTCACTTTGGGGCCCCTCACTACAAGAAAGATATTGAGATTCTGGAGCGAGTCCAGAGAAGGGCAACAAAACTGGTGAGGGGTTTGGAGCACAAGTCTTCTGAGGAGCGGCTGAGGGAACTGGGCTTGTTCAGCCTGGAGAAAAGGAGGCTGAGGGGAGACCTCATCACTCTCTACAACTATCTGAAGGGAGGTTGTAGCCAGGTGGGGGTCGGTCTCTTCTCCCAAGTAACAAGTGGTAGGACAAGAGGAAACGGCCTCAAGTTGTGCCAGGGGAGGTTTAGATTGGATATTAGGAAAAAATTCTTCACTGAAAGTGTTGTCAAGCATTGGAACAGACTGCACAGGGAAGTGGTGGAGTCACCATCCCTGGAGGTATTTAAAAGATGGGTAGACGTGGTGCTGAGGGATATGGTTTAGTGGTGGTTTTGGCAGTATTAGGTTAACAGTTAGACTTGATCGTCTTAAAGGCCCCTTCCAACCTAGACGATTCTATGATTCTACAGGAGAGGCCCAGATCTGCCCACCTGGGTGAGCTGAACAACTCCACCAACCCACCAAGGCCAGGGAAGAGGTTACATCTACTGCGTTGCTAAGGCTGGGGCGCAGCACAGCCAGAGTCAGCCCCAAATCCCTGTGCACGGGGCGTACATCGCACTGAACGCGCCCAGAGAGGCATTTTCTCACCCATCGGGTGGGGTCACCCCTGGAGACAAACCCAGAGCAGAAAGGGTTGGGGATGGGAAAGGGGAGGGCAAGGAAGAAGGGGAAAATCATGGAAGTGACGGTCCCAGCAGGAAACCCAGATAAGAAATAAGCCATGAACTCTCCCTACACGTGATTTGCTCTACGAGAAGTATCTGCTTGCAGCCTTGCCAACGCGGGCGTTCTCTTCAGCATCCAACACTCAGACTTCCTTCCTGCCCGTACTAAGGCATTCCTGCTTAATTAACATACCTGGAATTTCTGAACCATCCTTCATTTACATCACTGGGACAGAGACTGCCTTTTTAGTTTTATTATCCACTGCCTACCATGATAGCATGAGCAGGGGTCGCAGGCTCCAGCACAATCCCACTAAACAAAGAATGAAAATTATACGTTCTCAATAACCAGAGCCATAGCCTGAGCTGAGCCGGGGGTTTTTGCGGCGCTTTGCTCATTACTTACTGCTGTCACTCAGACGCCAGCCTGAGAAGACCTCTGTGGACTCTGAAGACCCTGTGGGGCAAGTTCGCTGCAAGTGACACAGCGGGGGAAGGTTTCTCTTCCATGCTGTCGCCGTGCAGTCAGCAGCACAGGAGCAGCGCGCCGCATCCCCAGCCCTGCACCGGTGGAGCTCCCCGGGGAACCCGGCTCTGAGTGTAACTGCTGGGGAGAACAAGAAAAAATACTGCCGGTAAGCGCTGCGGAAACAACATGATACATGCCTAGGAGCAAAGCTGAGCGCCGAGCCACGCTGTCACAGCCTGCTCCTGTGGATAACGCTTTCCGCTGGTTTAGAGCAGAGCATGGAGCGGTGGGATCAGGGAAATGCTGTCACTTAGCAACTGCGTCAACACCAGAACCTGAACCAAAGTGTTTGGAAGTGAGAAATTCCACTATTTTTTGCTGCAGCTGTGCCCACACGCTGGAGCAAAGGGAAGGGATTTGAGTCCTGGAGTGCCTGTGCCACCTACACAGCCAAGAGAAGGGCCCTTGGTGGTGAACTTGGAAGCAAGGACAACCGCGATTTTTCCTTTAAGATGTAGTGAGTCCTCCTGAAGCCTGAAACATTTGGTCAGAGTGGAATCAGCTTAAGCACGTGCTGGGGACTTTACTTACCCCAAAACACCACTTTTGATCCTCTTGGCGTGGTAGTAAAGCTTGTTCTTCTGTACCCTGCGACGCTCAGGTGGAGAAGGGGCATTTACAAACAAAGCCTAAAGATCTCTTGTTGGGTGGTTGGACGTGTCCTACACCAGGCAAAGTTTTGTCTTCCTGTAATACAGCCAAAACGAGAAAACATAGCACTGAACACTCAGGGTACTCAGACCTCATTATTATTCAGGAGTTTCAGGACTTATTAACTGAGAACTTGGATTCTCACGGCAGCGTATTTTCCAGTAGGGGAGAGGTGGTTTTTCGACGGCTGAGGACACCTCGTAAGGTGAAGAGAGAGGTGCCTTCCCCATCCTCCGTGTCGGCATCAGGCTGTCTGTCCCCGAAACCAGCTCTCAGACAGGAGGCCGCGTTGGAAAGCGGAGCCTGGTAGAGGGGAAAAGGCTCATTGTTCGAGGGGAAATGAACTTGGTCATGTCACCCATAGCCCCAAACATCAATGTTTTCTGGAATTATTTTGTTTTTCCTCATTTCCCTATTTTTTTTGTTTGCAAAAATATCATTTTGGAGGAGGGATTTAGGATTTGTGCTTACAAATAAAATAGACTATAACTTGCATAATGGGAGCAGTTCAGTTTTACATGGTTGTCTCTTGACATGTTTACACAGCTGGCCAGATACCATTAAAACATATTTTCTCAGGAGGCAGTGTGGTCTAGTGGAATGAGCACGGGCCGAGGAGTCAGGAACTCCCACGTTGTGATTTTGGGTCACCAGTGATTTGCTTTGGTGCACAGACCGAGTCATTTAACCCCTCTGTGCTTCAGCATCCCCAAAAGGCATCTCCTCGTCACAGCCTGATGTTGAGGATCAACGCGTTAATCCTGGGGTGGGAGAGGACTAGGTCCCCACGTGGTACCGAGGGTGGAAAACACCCCAGTGAAGACTGTGGAGGGGTGCGTTGGCTCTTACTTTCTTCTCTGCCTTCACCTCTCGTGGGTTTGGGTTAGCCAGCGTCTGAATAAGAAATGATGCATCTGACATGGTCTTGTGCAAGTCTTTCTGCTCCAAATTGAGATCACCCGTAAGCACGCTGCAACAGTTTGTCACTTTTCTGAGCAGTAATGGAAGACAAACCTTCTCGTTAAGACCACCACAGCTTTGCAGATCCTCAGCGAAGTGAAAAAGCAACCAAGTAGCAGTGCTAACTTTTAGCCCAGGGTGATTAAAGAGCATCCATTTCCAAAAAGCTGACATACGTAGCAAATATTAGATCTGAACAGGAGCTTGCATGGCAGTGGGATTGTAAGTACCATGAAATGCCTGGCTCTGATTCTAGCTCAGAGAGTTAAAAATCAAGTAAAACCTAACCTGATATTGAACTGGGGCCTATGCTGTGACACCACGTGAAATTGCAGCCTGCCTGCTTAGATTCCTTCAGTTCAGGGTACTTTTGCCATAGCGTCGAGATTACGGAGTAGACTTCGCATTGGACCCAGAAAGCGCACGCACACCAATCCGCATCACTTCTGGGTGATGATGATGGAAATAA
Source organism: Pluvialis apricaria (assembly GCA_017639485.1). Lineage (NCBI taxonomy): Eukaryota > Metazoa > Chordata > Aves > Charadriiformes > Charadriidae > Pluvialis > Pluvialis apricaria. The sequence goes on along the minus strand of CM030015.1, from coordinate 10,127,523 downwards.
TCCTACCCGAAGGTATTTTAGCTGGTGGCTAAATTGTGATCTTACCCATTAAATATCCTTGTTGTTTATTTCTCCCGCTGTCGTTACGTCTGGTAACTGCCGTGTTTGCGTTTCACTCTGCTGTTAATAAGGGTTTTATTTGATGGAATATTGGAGATAATCCAGCAAAAAAAGTTCCAAATCAGGCAATAGCTATTTTGTTGCTTCACTCTGGTTCCTTTCCCCCCCTCTCTCAGTTTCTCAGCGCCTGTAATAAAAAAAGGAAAAGTTGCTTGCAAAACTCGGGGCCCGGCCTTGCTGATGGACTCTCTCTCGGGGGTGTTGTCAGCAGCTCGAGGGGATTTTTTTTGTCAACAGCTTGAGTCATTTTGGAGAACTGCTCTGCTCTTTGTAAGGCAGATCTCTGCACAGGAGGCTGGGTGTGGAAACAGCCGTGCGGCGCGGCAGCTGACGGGCGGCGTGGTAGGAGGAAGCACTTTCTCGGGGCTCCTGGGTACGGGGAAAGGATTCGTCAAGGCGTGAAGGAGACAGAGCTGGAGGTGGCTGCAGCCCGAGAAAGTCTTGCGGCCGTGTATCTTGCGGCTGCTCTGACTCGCTGAGGCGGCCAGCTGGACTTGTTAACTGACTCGGGGTCAGCGACCACGTCAGGGTCTTGGTGCCTTCTCCGACTCCGCGGTTGTGCTGAGGGCTTGAGCTGACCCCACCGCACTCCAGGAACGCTGGAGGTGCAGGACCCACGGACCCACCTCGTCCACCCCTGGGCAAGAGGGGCTCTCCCCAGCTTGACACCTGATCAACCAAGGCTCTGCCCAGCCACGGATGGAGACAGCAGGACCGCTTGGCAGCCTGTCCTGTTCCCACACGGCACAAGCTCTCTGAGTGCAAAAGTTTTTCCGAATGTCCAAACTGAACCTCCTGAGCCACGGGCTGTGGCTGCAAAGCCCAGCTGCGACCCGCGGTTCGGGGATCGGACCTTCTCCTCCACTGCTGCCGAGGCAAGAGAGCATTCAGTGCACGTTCTCTTCAAGAGAAACAACTGAAAGAAACAGAAAGCCTTTTTTTTTTTTTTTTTCCTTCCCCCTCCCCCCCCCCCCGAGAGAGATTGTTCTTTTCTGGATGGCAGACTACTTTAACAGCAAAGAAATCTGAGCCTTCAGGGTATCTTTAACCCAATTTTAGAACCTGCTGGAAGCAGGAGTTATTAATGGACTTGTTGCTGGAAGCTCAGCTCCAGTGTTTTAAATGGCTGTGAAACATACTCCTGATGGGAGAAGGAGCACAAAAACAAGAGAAAAACAGGAATCTGTCTTCTGATACTCCCACCTCTGCTAATAAAGTTCTCTTCTCAATGCTGAAGTCTTGGTTGGTTTTAAAACCATCTTGTAAAATTGCCTTGACACCCTATTAACATCGATACAAAAACCCACTCACCCGCCCTTTACTGACACAGCGGTGCCAGGGATTTTAAAACGGGGATTTTACAAACCTGTCAAAGGAAATCTGTTGCCTGAGCTCAGAGTGGGTGTACAGTCTGCGATGAAGTGTCATGCATATCTATGGTGGTCTATAAATATCAAATATTACCGCTTACTGAATTAGGGCTTTTGTCTTTTAGTAGCCTTATTTATATAATTGACACTTGCTTCAGTGGGTTTGCGCCAGTATTTCATTACCAGCGGATATATCCAGGTCAGCCTTGGTAGGTTAGTGCAGAACCCCGCTCCCTCAGCAGGATCTGAAAATTTAGGTCAATTCGCATAACTTTGATGAATCTTTAGAACTAAAATGATTAAAGCGACAACTTCCATTGACTCCCCGCTGAGGTCTCTGACCTTAAATCACAGAGGTCACAAAAAATATGTTAAGAATCTAAACAAACTCCAATTCAGAACTCCCTTAGATTAAGCGTCTCTGTGCAGTGGGGACATCAATATGGCTTAAAGGAAGTGCACAACACTTTATAGTTTCTCAATAATTAAAATTTTTCACAGGAACTTCACAAATTTCAATGCATACCTTCTTAACTGGAAGTGCTTAACCTTTTCCATTGTCTTTTTAAAAAGGCATTTGGTGGGGTTGAGGAAGAAAACAGTATCAGTTCTACCAATGCTTCATAAAGCTGTAACCATCTAGTTTCAGGGTTGCATCGGATAAAATCAAGACATTTTTCAGTTAAAGGGTTATATTTTTCCATGTCATCTCAGGACCGATGCAAACGTTGAGTGTTTGAGCTCCATGGGTACAATGACGAAGGCCCCTTCCTAGGTCACGGAATAAATCATCAGGCAAGAACTTTTCCTGAGTGCACAAGACAACCACGATGACACATGTGCTTGGTATTAAAGGAAGAGGCTGTGATTAGTTGATGCTGTGTAGAATCAGTGTCCAAACCCAGATTTTCTTTTACTATAGCATAAATTGTCCCATTTTGAAGGGTGCTGCAGAAGCTCTGGGGGTTGAGCAGTCACATACTGGAGAGCGCTGCGGGCACAGCGGGATGCAGGGAGGACTGCGAGTCCACAGCTGTAGTCTGCTGCCAAAGGGACACGGCAAGGGGGGTCAGGAGCTGCTTTTTTCTAACTATGTCTTTTATGAAGCAAGGATGCTCCATGTGTACTCGTGCTTCCCTCAGCAGACCACGCCGGGGCAAGCAGACTGCATCTTCCCCTCGTACCCACAGACCAGCCCAAATTACCTCAAGCAACCCTAAATTTTCACTGAGAGTACTCTGCACATTCTTGGTGGCTGGAGAAGGCGGCAGCAGGTAACAGAGGGAGGATGTCACACACCCATCAAGTTCCTTTAAAAAAAAAAAATTAATTTAAGCCTTCAGTCATCGGCATTGTACAGTGTTGCCAACTGAGGTCTTTTGCTTAGAATTATGTGAGCCAGAAACACTGTCGTGGCATTTGTTTGAGCAAGTGTGATTTAAACGAAGGAAGGAATCCCACAGCATCTATGTCTCCTCTGTGAGTCATGTTTTGGTATCCCTCGTCCTGGGCCTTCACACGTTGTAATTGCCTGTCACGTCACGGGGGAAATCAAGGGAGAGGAGGACTGCTTTTGAGATAAATCCCTCAATACAAATTCCTCCGTTAAGTGGAAAGTATTCTGATCCAGTCTTCGTCCCCCGCTGCCTGCACTGAAGGGCAGACAGTGTGGGTTGTGCGTACACGCGCCAGGGCAGCATTTTCTCTTGTGTGTTTATTTAGCAAAATGGAGGTCGCAAAGCTACAAAGAAAGCAGCAACTTAGGCCTTCAAAATCTTTGCTCGTCAGTGGCAATAGGTCTATCTGGCCAGTGGTTCCAGCCTTAAGTGGAAAATAACTACGCTGGGATTTTATTTTGCAGAGCGAAGCTGCTTCAGGGCCACACACACAACCGCCGCGGGCTCCCCAGGAAGGGTCATTAGCCACAGGGACGGGCGGCACCGGGGCCGAGGCTCTCTGGGAGCCACCTAAAACGTGTTTGGGATGATAGGGTGCACCAAAGTAGTTCAACCTTGCACTGCTTCTACGCTTCAAGTCCTCTTGTTATTTAAAAAAACCCCAAAACATCTAAAGTATTTAAAACCTCACCTTCTTAGCTAAGAAGAGGAACGTACGCGAGGCCGCAGTGCGCCAAAGCGTTGGGTGGTTTAGTCTTCCTACCAGGGTGCGTGCGTTGGGCGGGTTTCCAAGCCGCGGCTGGGGCTTTCTGCCGTCCCTCGGAGTTGTGCCGGCAGATTTGTAATCACAGCAATGTGTGCACAGCTGTTATATTTTTGTCTGCAAGAGCCACGGTAATTGCCCTGAAGCACTGCTGCATCTTCCACGCGTGAGCCTTGGGTTGCCATTTTTTTCAGTTGGGTCCCAAATGGCACATTTTGTATATTAGTATTTAGTGCCAGTCTATAATTAGAAGATAATTTTTTCCAGAGCTAATGAAAAGATGCCCTAGCAACCTCTGGATCTGATCCCAAATCCATTAAAACAGTTCAAGTGATTCCATTTTATTTTATGTGGGACAGACCAAGAAGTTTGAAGAAAGATCCTGCCAAGTATTTCCAATCAGGAATAGGCTGAAACTTGGTGAAAAGGGATGGAAGAATTCATCCTGTATCTGTCCCTGTTACATCCAACTTGGAGAGAAACTGGGAAAATTAAATGAGTAATACTTCCTGAACTATGATGGTATATTGATGGAAATGTGGCTAAGAATTACCTCCCACGGAAAAATTAAGAAAAATATGTTTCGATCATCATAATGAAGACATAAGCTGTGGTTAATAGTCATTAGTGCCAGTTTATAGAGCCAACGATGATAAGTGTAGGGATACAGTGAGCCTTGACTGCATTTCTTCCCTGTGCACCAGCCTCTGTGTGTGGATTTCTACCACGGTGTCCTGCCACGCCGAGCGGCAGCGACTATCTGTCACCAAACGTTTGGCTCCATTTCACACCCAGTATCTCCAAACCCAGACCCCACACCAAAATTAACAGCTCCCAGCACTTCCACACCCATTTGTACCCTGGTGCCCAGAAGTACACTTGATTTAGCCCACGAGAGCACAGGTTAATGACGATCAGGCTATAAGGCGTGCTAGGAGGGATCCCAAAATAGCCCAGCCACACCATACTCTGCTCAGTGCCGGTGCACCACCCGTTCTGTGTGCGCCTTTTGGCTTGGATGATGTTCTTCAAAAGCAACTAAGAGCCTACCAAAATGCACCGAATACGCACCAAACAGCTGCCATGAGGAAGGTACGCTGCATTTCCAAATGGGGCTCATGGTCTGGGGCATATCCATTCATCACAGATTTTCACAAGCCTCTGGGGAAATGCCAAAAGAACATCACTTTGTTGAAAACCCAATTTTCACAGCAAACCAGCACGAATGGGACATTTTCACTGAGCAAGCTCTCTCTCTGGGATGAGCACTGAGCGAGCAGAGCCCGACAGAGCCGGTGGGGCTGGTGGCTGTGTCTGGGTAAGGACATCCCAGCGCCCTGCTTTGACCACGAGTTCCACGTCGGGTCCCAGCAGAGCCCACGTCTGCTCTCCATGGGCAGAGCCCTGGAAATGGAGTACGAGCTGTGAAAACCACGTACCCTGTACCAGGAATGCAGGCCCGAGAGCACAGCATCTTCAGCTCCTGCCGTAGTCCAGTCACCAGCTTTCTGGATTTATTAGCAAGGTAAATCCTGCTCACGAACTATCAGGTCGACAAAGAAATACAGTAAAGGGCAAAGGCACATTACATGAGAAAGTCTGAAAAGGTCACCAGAATGTTTGTGGGAAGGATACGAGTGTTTTTTAACTTTGAACAATGAGACCAGAAGGTGGACAAAGAAACTACTGTGTTACCACCCCAGGGAGTGAATAAAAATTGCCACAGACTATGAATTAATTCTAAATCACTTGTACTCTAATGAAACCCTCTACAATACAGATACCAATTCACACACCTCAGCGTCATCAGCAGAACAGGGCTGTTAATTAATGTTTTTCTGGAGCTTCTTCTAAAAGTAGAAATCTCCAACTAGCATTCCTCTCCCGCTCCCTTGGACGGCCTTTATACAAGACACATAAAAGGAGAACTTCCAGCCCACGACCACACAACATAGGAGGAGATTTCAAAGACAAAGATCAATGCCTAATCTACTGATTTTTGGCACTAATCTTATAATTCAGGGTTATTTCCTACTTGACATTCCCAACAGCATGTCTTATTTATTTACAAAAAGACAGGAATTAACAACAGCTCATGACATTTTTATTTTAATGAAATTTAAAAAGGCAGTTATTAGTTATACATACACACAACTGATTCTGTACTTGTTAGTCATAAATATAGAACATTCAGAAGTACAAAATACACTTTATCCACAGCACAATTTCACATCAATATGAAGAGTTTAAACAGATAAGTAACCAAGTGCCTAACAATGACAGAAGCCCATTTTTGGAGTTGTTTTATTTTTCTTTTTTTTTTGGTTTTTTTCTTTTTCTTTTTTTAAAGACCATTAATCTACACAAAGTAATCAGTGCCCACAGTCCTCAGTTCCATGAAACGCACTCTGGTTTGGAGTAGGAAAAGACTGACCTTTTAAAGACAATTAGATGCCATCACCTTTTCTTTGCTCCATTAATAGAAACAAAACAAAGCCCACATTCTCCTCTTCTCACAGCTGACAACTGTGAAAAATGGGACTCTGGCAAAAATCACCTGAAGCCAAACTTGAGCACTGCCAGGAAAAGTGAAAATATCTGAACTAGAAATTAGTCCACTCGATACCTTGCAAACAAAGAGCAACAGCAGTATGACACTGATAAGGCATTAATGACAAAATGGCTGTATTATTCTCGAAAAAAGAGTACACCTATGTATAAAAATATATGTCATAGCAATTGGGTAAATCCAACACTATTTAACACTGTGCCAGAAGTAATTAAGAGTTAAAAAGGCAGTACTGCAAGAAGTATTTACAGTTTCATACTGTACTTCAAAAGAAAAAAAAGGCAACAAAGCTACAAATGGAACGATCCGGTTAAAGCATCACCGTAGGTACTGCCAGTAGCACTTGTAACAAGTAATGTGACGGAGTCCCTCTTGTCAAACAGGATTGCTTGTCTGAATAAATGAGCGTCAATATTTTAGTATCTAAAATCTTCTCAGTCTACATGCCTGCTCGTTGAAATAACTCACCCAGACCCATTACTCTCTGCAGTTTCTTGCTCCATCAGTTTAAAAACCAAAAGATTCAGTTTCAAGAAACCCTATGTTTGCCACACAGTTTGATCAGAAATCACAGCTTTATTTCCAGCTTAAAAAACACAAAAGAGACGAGAAACCCACCACCTGTGAAATTCTGGAAACCGGCAGCCAAAGTGCCAGCAAAGCCACACCAACGGCACGTAATAAAAACGTTAGCATTCCAAATGCACTTTATAACTTCAGCTCTAGAATAAGTAAGTTGCTTTAGTAACGAAACACGTGACAAAAAGATACAGCACAGCCAACGCTACGCAGCTTTTTGGCCACAAGACCCGGGACAAGGCTGTTTCAGAGGAGCAAGCCACTGACACGACGGCAGCAGACGGCGCGGGCAGCGCAGGATGCCCAGCAGCGGTAGCAAATGCTGAACTTGCTCGTTTGCTCGGTCAGAAGCACAAAGTTGCCAAACTTTAAGCTTATTAAGCGCTCCCTCCTCGCTGGCTCGGGAACGGCAACCCAACGCCTCCCACGCGGACGTGGGAAAGCGCTGCAGAGATGGGATGGCCGGGAACGGGACGGGGGGTAAGGAAGGGTGGAAACGGCAAGAAGAAAGCACTGGCTCGGGATGGCAGAACAGAAACGAGGGATGATAATGGCTCACAGGGAAAATCCAAACCTGGCACTATCCGAACTGCCCCTTAACAGAGTGGCCATCCCCCTTCCCAAGCAGAAAGGCAGGAGTGGTCTGCAAGGTGAGCAGCAGTCCATGCTCTGATGCCTTAGGCATATTGGCTTCAAAAAAATAATACTGTATTTAAAAACCAACAAAAAAAAAAAAAAAAAAAAAAAAAGAGATGTGCTTGGAATTCTGCTAACAGTGCACTTCTAACTGCACAACCAAATTCTGTACACAAGAAGCCTTCTACAGTAGTATAAAAACCATGACACACTGAGGAAGTTTTCATCGCTGACGTTAGGAGAAAGAAAATTACTTTAAAAAACTTATTTTTAGATTGAATTCAAGAACAAAGGTAATTATAAATATACTTAGAGCAGTTTGTTGGGCAAAATACAACAGAGGAATGGCACTTTTTCAATTAATTTTTCACTTTATGGAGAAATATTTTTTAAAAAAATTTCGGAGAACTGACACTTATCGACATAAGTGCCTTCCGTGCAGAGACAGAAACTGCTCATCTACTGCTCTCTCCCTCCTGATCCTTTTAAAAGCGCGCCCCACTGTACAGACGCTGACCGCCTCGCTCCAGCCGGCGCAGCATCTGGGCACCTTTTACAGACAGCGATGAACTTCATTCTGGGACAGCAGAGCTTTGCTTATCTAATTTAATGAGCAGTCATTGGTCCGAGCAGCGTGAGCGGAAAGGGAGAAGGCTCCAAGAGAATAAACATCCATGTATTTAAAAGAATAGTGTGTAAGCGCATGGCTTGCTCACCTAAGAAGGTATTTTCCCGATCTCTGGGAGAGAAGAGATACGAGGTTTTTTGTTTGTTCTCAGAGTGATTTTGGTGAGGCAAGTACAGCCCGAGAGATCTGAGGCCTCTCCAGTACTGCATCCAACACGATAAAAAAATTCCCTAAAAAAAAAGAGTCCCCAGCCCCACTTGCACATAGGGCAGGAGATTGGTCCCAGATTTAGCACGAGAAATGGTAGGAAGGACTCTTCCTGGATACTGAAAACTACATGCTGTTCTCGGAGAAGGCCGGGAAAGCAAAGTCAGCTGGGAACACCACCATATGGCTAACGGCTACAGCCGCGTCCCCGCGGCGTGATCGCTGCAGCCCAGCGCCTGCACTGCTCATCGGCGTGAAACCCGCGTGGCCAGAGCCGGCTGCAGGACAGGGGCCCGCCTGCTCCTCCCCATATTATCCTGACATGATGGACTGCAGCGATGTGCACCCCGGAGTTCAAGAGGAGCAACAAGAAGGCATACCTTAGGGCTGTCAGGTCCAAGAATTGCTGCGGACACTGATCTTCTGGATGGGGGCTATGCCCTGGGGTTGCTGTTTCAAGGTCTGCGATGGCCCCTGGATATGCAAAGCCCCCCCCTTCCCCCTCCCCAAAGGCTGGCTACCACCGTCCAACCTTCAAAGGTTATGAGCAACCTTCACGCAGGAACTCTGGGCTCCTTGTCCTTCGTGAGCGATTCCTTCGCCTCCCATCCCAGAAGAAATGATCTGGATAAAAATGCTGACCTTACAACCCAGCCTCTGTAACGCATCGTGCATATGAAATACCAAATAAAAAAAAACCTTTCTACCACGTTTCTGATGAAGACATATGGTAGGTGACTTGGCCAAGAGGAAAGCGATTAACTTACCTCTGTGGAAAAGCATATAGCATGCCGAATAGTCAAGAGTCCTCAACATACTTGGTAAGCTGAAAATCCCATATTTAACAGAATAGGGTTAACAGGGTTTAACACAAGCGATTGCTTGGGAATCCAAGCAAAAATTCAAGTTATCACCGTGTACGCAGTGGACAATAGTCCAATCGATATCTATTACCAACTCACTCTAAAAAAATTACACACTACAAAACCATCTCACTGCTTGCAGCAAATGAGCTTGAATGATTTCCTAGTAATAGGCCACCACCTTGCACTGTTAAAATGTGAGGTTTCACAGTATAAAAAAGTACTTCACACAAAGAAAATGCAGCTAATATAGAAAATGCAATCTTGATGTGTTTACAGTCATTTCTTACGAGGCAATACTTTCGGGAAAGCAAGAACAATAAAAATTAAAGCAGCTAGTGAGAAATGTATAGAGTTATAGGCCTCAGTTCAGTGCAAAAACAGACTAATAGCTTATGTAAGTAAATGTTTGTTCTGAATAGAGAACCACCTGAATTAAAAGTAAGAACACCTATGTGAAGTGATGGAGACTCCCACGATATCTAAATCCTCCACATATATCGTCAACCTTTTCAGTACACTTCAGAATGGACCCTTTGTAAAGGTAAAAGAAACCAGTACAGGAAATCACTTCATACAGCACAAGATATACATAAAGTACCAAAATGTACACACATTCAAGTTTAAGTTAGAAAAGGCGGAACTGAATCTTCTGGTGAGAGAGGCCTACATTATGTTGCTTAATCTCACATTTAAAATGACCTAAAAACTACAAGAATCAAAGAAAACACAATATTGTGTCTGCTTCCAGAAACTTAAGCTTAAAGCAAGGCATCGAAATTGAGCGGTAGGCACTGTAACAAGACATTACCTTACCTTTTCTCTGTTAGTCTGTTACTTTGTTATCTATTTAAAAATTACCATTCAAAGGAAATATTAGGTATCATTCACATTCAAATATTTAAGACTCAGAGATAATTTTTTTTTTTTAAATCAAGCAAAGTTTTTCATCTCTGAGGTAGATGACAATAAAATAAAATAAAAATAAATGGAGCTGTCAATGAACACTAACAAGTGCTGGAGCTCCTCCGTCGGCACCGACGCACCCCAAGGAGGAGAGAGCAAGCCCTACACCACTATCTGAAACATGAGAAACGTGTCTTCTGATTTAGTAGCTTCTACAGAAATGCAACACAGAAAAAGCAGAGCCAAAATTACACTGAAATGGCCTTGGAGTAGAACTTCCATTTCTGCTTCGCAAGCTACTCAGAAAATGGTGGAAACATGCCCAGGTCAGCAAAATCTTCAATGTTGTAATTGCCAGTACCCTGCGTCGGATCTCCCGGCATTGGCAGCATGTCCTGCACGATAAGGAAAATTCAAAGTGAAGTGTCACTTGCTAACACGTTATCCAGACACAAACTCTTTCCTGTTCATCTTTTCAGCGTAAAACCAGGAAAGGCCAAAGGTTAGATAAATAAGGTGAAAACCAGACCTGTGCAGGGGGCTGCGCTAAGGTTTATGTGCTGCTGATGTTTTGCTGGAGCGTTTCTGAATGGGAGGTGGGACTTCAGCAGGGCAGAAGTTTTGGATTGCTCCTCTGAATAAGGCACCTTCGAGCTGCCCCATACTCCTCCCAGGCTGAAACAGCTCCTCTTGGAATGGAATCGATAGCTACGTACGGAGAGAAGCAAACTCTTTGGCTTCACTATATGGGAAGTATTCAACACCCCCCACACTCCTGCACCCTCCAGAAAGGAGCTCCTGCTGTATAAGCACGGGTTTGGGGAGGGTCTCACCTCCTCGCCAGCACTCTGTAAGTGAACATATTACTGCTCTTCATCCTCTGAGGAACATTAAAGACTGGACATCCACCCCAGCTAACAGGATGCCCAAGCAGCCTTCATGCATGTACAAAGGCAGAGGAAGTAGCAGGAACTTCTCGGGAGAAATGGGATTTCATGGTAATTGCTCCCACGTGTCTTGAGCCACGTGAGGTCCCTGCAGGAGGCTCCAAAAAATACTCAACCCTTCCTCTCAGCCGGAGACCAAAGCCACAGGGAAAAGACATCCCTTGCTGAGAAAACCAGAGTTTACGCTGGCTTTTCCTGTCAGTCCTTACAATAACAAGCTCTTACTGCAAAGCCAAGTTTTGCCAGGGATGGCTCATTAGCCTTACAATAAAACAAAACCTAAAGAGCAAATAAGAAAGCTCAGAGGATCTGCTCTGTGCAGGAATAACTCTTGGGAGCTGCTGTGTCCTGAGAAGCCACCCCGAAGTAAAGACAGATTAAAGCCCATCTGAGGGCTCTGCAGCGTCGCTGCCGATGGCGGTGAAAGGGGCTGTGAGCGCAACTGGCAGTTTCTCAGCTGCCAGGATCAGCCTTCATTTGCTGACCAAAACTTGCACTTATTTTATATTTTCCCACATTCCTCCCCAGCCAAGGGGAAGTTGTAGCTGCACCCCCCCCCCCCCCCCCCATTTAAATTTCCATCTCTGAAGGCATTTCTGCTGCTGGGGCCTCTGAGGCAAGGTCACCTCAGGTACAGAGCCAGCAGGGCAGCTCCCCTCTCGAGTCTGCCTCTCTCCGTATGGCTGGCTAACCCAGGGCTGCTTTCAGGCACAAATGGTCCAAGCAACTCCTTGGAGGCCTTTGAACTGAGCTCATCCAAGTTTCTCATCACATCCAGCTATTATCTTCATTCCTTCCAAATGCACGGTCACCTCCAAGAGCTCTGCAGGTGAGCCCAGTTCTCCCTTTCTCCCTTGGCTCTCCTTCCCACTCATTTCATAAGACGTTTGCTGGGACACAGCGCTTGCTCGAGACACAACCAAGACGCTGCTCGGAGCCCCGTGCCTGTGGGCCATCCAACTACGCTGCCATTGGCTTCACTGGAACTACCTTGAATATGCTTTTGGGTTAAAAGCGTGTGCAAAGCAATTAAACTTTGCTTACAGAGAGAGATGCAAGAGATTAATCTTGCCTGGGCCATGGGGCATGCAGACAGGTAGTTATTCCAGATATAGTGTTGTTATTCATTCCTGTGCAAAGCAATGGTTCGTTCACACAGGAATATTTTCAGGCTAACGTCTCTTCTGCAGCGTTCCTGCGAGCAACTGAGCACGAGCCCGGTCTTGCAGGTGAATTTACTTTCTAAAAAGATAATGAGGTGCCCCACTTCTAAACTTTGCTTGGGGCTTGAACTGTCTTTTCTGCATTTATCTGCATTGTTTTGTTGCAAACTGCCTTCTTGATCAAATTTAAAAACAAGTTATACAAGGACAGAGACCTTGTTAGTTAACTTAGAAAGTCCCACTCTGTCTGTAGTGAAGGCCCAAAACTGTACTTAGTATGACAAACTTAGGTAGTTGAAGAGGATTGTTTACCAGCTAGCTGGTATCTGACTGGGTTTAACCTTAAAAAAATTATTGGCCACTACCTTCTATGCAGTATCAGACTCCTTTCCTGCTTGAACTATCAAAAAGAATTACATCAATGTCTAATTGGACTTCACTGGGATTTTAGAAGCCAGAACCAGGATAAGACAGACACTCTATTTGGAACTATTTTATGGCTTCCCTGCAAAACATGTAAGCCCTAAGTATAGGGTGCAAAGAGAAGGGAAAACAGCATTTTAAATCAGCAAAAATGCTGTTCTTCAGCAGCAAACAAAACCGACTCAGTGGTAGCTAATGCCAGCGCAAACCTCCGGCAGCACACAGCAAGAGGGAACTGCTCCAAGCCCTGCTAGCACCCCGGTCATCGAGGGCCACGGGTCTTCAGCTCAGCAGTGAGAAGTTATCAGAGGGACTTTGGGCTCATGGAACTCTCCTCACCTGGAACACCTCGGTCTGACTGGGCTGTGGGTGCGAATGCTGGTCGCCGCTTTGCTGGTTGTGATGTTGGCTCTGCCACTGGGACCAGACTTCAGAAGGTCTCCCCTGGAACTGGCTGCTGCTCTGGCCACCTTCAGCTGGACGGGGGGGGAGAAAGGGCAGAAGTCAGAGAGCAGCTCCTTCAAAACGCCTGCCTGCTTTTGAGGCTTCATCCATCAACGCCCGTGTTTGCAAATGAGTCTTAGAAAAAAGACCCCAAGTGACACCCAGCCCCTGCGGGGTGGACGCCGAAGGGCATTTCAGCCCTGATTGCGGGGTGGGGGCCTCCCCCAGAGCAAAGCTCACTGCCGTGGCTGCGCAGGCACGGCTGGTGAACTGCTCACACTCAAACACACAGTGACACCCCAAGCCAGGCACTGGAAAATTTTCAAGAATCCCCCCCCCGCTTCGCCGACTTTTTAATCACTAATAAAGAATATTTGCCATTTCACTTAAAAAACAAACTGCATCATCTGAATGTCCTTTCTCTTTAACGGACTAATTCTTGCAGAGCAGCGGGTGCACAGTCACCTACTCATCTAAGAAGTACGCTCTCAGATTTTGTAAGCAGATGTAAAAACTATAAGATCAACAGACAACAGCGTTGCTGTATTAAATGCAGACATTGCTGTACTAAACGCAGAGTGTTGTATGCTGAACTATCTTGTCCTCCAATATTACAGCTGCAAAATAACTTATTTAACATCTAGCTTATAGCAAATGATTATCCTGTTCGTATGGTGATGGTTTCTTAAAAGTCTGAGGCCATTTAATTAAATTTCAGAGAGAGTAACGCAAACAGCAAGGTTTTATGGTAAATACACTTAAAATGATAATTTCAGGGAGATGGATTTCTTCTAAATAGTCCATCAGAAAAAAACATATTGCCACACACACACACACTTTTCATGAGTACAGTCACAGGTCACAGTTAAGCTGCACTCGTTTTACCCTGTATTTCTACAGACTGGCTCCAAATGTATAACATTTTTGGATATTTTTCCTTCAATTATTTACAATGCCTCCTTCTAAGAATTAGCATTTTAGAAAGCTTGCCACCAGGCTTATACTTTTTCTGCAAACATTTTCTCTCCTTTCCTCCCCCTCTAGAACTACTCCTACTATTTTTGCCTATTTTCCCCTCACTGCAGAGAACCAAGCTGGGTACATCTGGCTCTCCCCAGTTATCAGTCCCCTCTGCCAAGGGTACCAAATTTCCCGTGCCAAACTTCCACGGGTGTGCTATGTCAGGTCTCCGATAACCAGACTCGATCATGTCAAATCAGTCACTACTCATAGTCACGGCTTCAGAAAATACAGAAATACGTGCTTAATCCAATCCTTTTGGCTACCAGCTCAACCATGCGAAACAGCTAAACTGAACATTTTACAGGAAAGTAAACAGGCTGTAGTGATGTATTTCTATCACATCTGAAGTAGATAATTACAGCTCTTCCCTTACTGACATTACCACAACCAATAATCCAGCTGACTCAGAAACCCTACAGCCATTTCACAGGCCAAAACAAAATTCATCTAAGTTCCTCTTCAAAAGAAAGCTGCAAGGGTTTTTTTTGTTTTGGTGGGTCTTTTTTTTTTTTTTTTTATTATTTTATTTTTATTCTCAGAACAATACTTTGAAATTAACTCAGTGAGGCAAACGATGCTTCTTTTCGGCAAAATGGTTACTGCCAGCCGGAGGTTCAAGACGCCCGTCTCTGTGAAGGCTGTGTTATTAATAGCATCCAAACCGATGCAGGTCAGGAAATGTTTCTCATTAGGTGAAAGGGTTCTTGCCAAGTAGCTTAGGCCTGAAATGCAAGGCTGTCTCATAAACAAATGTAGAAAGCCTGGTGCAAATGGAGGCATGAATAAGCTCTGCGGGAAGAGCTCCGTTTCAATGCACTTTTTCTAGGCGACGCAGCACAGGTCTGAATTTTATTCTCAAGGGGTAAGAGAAAAACGACACACACTAGCACACTGCTACCTATGCTTTTTGGAACCGCGCACTGTTATCAGCCAGCAGTGTTCTTCATGGACTCCACGTGTGTTTATTACTGACAGATTCATAATTTTTTTACTCTCAAATATTATTCTGCTGGTGGAGCACAGAAAACTTCCCGAGGGGTCACCCACTGGGTCACGGTCTGAAAGCCACTAAATTAGCGTGTAATAGGAAAAGAAAACGATTTCAAAACATGGCACCTACTCTGATTAGGTTAGTAGCAGTGTGGGTACAAAAAAATCCTGTTTCTAGCCAAACTCCAACAAGCCATCTCTGGGCAAGAGGACACCAGCATGCAGTCAGGGAAGTTGAAAAATGAAAAGAATGTAAATTTGTGCCATTTAAGCGTTCTCCTGAGAAGTGAAAAGAAATTGAACCTGTTGACCACAGTTTGGGAGGACACGTACTAGTGATGTAAGGAACTTTTGAATCTTTCATGAGACCGTGTGCTGAAGAAAAAAAAAAAAGCCCTCATACCATAAAATGCCACAATATCCTGAAGTGTGTTGGATGTGGAGGAGGAGCAGCATGGAGGGAACAGGTCACCTCAGGCCACTCTGCTCAATGGGAGAAAGCAAAGCTCTTTCCAACAGACCCACCAAAAGCACAGGTTGGGAGATTTTCAATGAAGTTAACACTGGAGAGTTTCGTTTTTATGTGCATTTCTGTGTCACATCATTTAAAACTTACCAAACCCTGCACTTCGGTTTGCTAAGCTGGAGTAGGCATTCCCGCTCGGAGAAGAGGTGGCCGGGCTGGAAAGGGGGCTGTATGACGACGGATCGGCTGGGTAGGTGTGACTTGTTCCAATCCCAAAGGGAGATGACTGAGCCTTGCCAGACTGAGATGGAATTTGCTGAGGAAGAAGGGGTAAAAAACAAAAGGAATGAGTTTTATTGTTGAGGAACAGCACAGCAGACTCCTTTTTTAACAATGTAAAGTACAGACTAAATAAACTCTGCGGATGCAGACAGGCATGTTATTCCTGTCTCAGCCATATTTCATCTCTGTCAAAGACAACTTATTGCTGCATAAGGAACACAACAGACTATAAACCAACACTTACAGCTCTCCTGCTGATTAACTCGTGCATACTCAATATCAGAGCTATTTGGAATAACATGATTTCCTTCACCTCTATTACAAGGATTAATCTCAAACTGAACAGGTATAAAGAATTCACCTTTATTTTCCAGGCGTTTTGATTTTGCAGTGCCACAGTAAAATCATGGTTATATGAATGTCTTGCAGAATATATGCAGTTCTTAGAGCACCAGAGTCTCCAAGGCTTGCGGGTAACTGGTCAAAGAAGTTTCAAAGCTAATGAGCTGCTTTCTCTCCCGGCCTAAGAAGTACAGGCAGCAAAGTTATTTTGCCTTGTAAAAGGCTTGGGAGGGAGTGTGAACCACCAGCCCTGGGAGGAGGGAAGAAACAGTCTAACTTCGCTTTAACGGGGCAGCTGAGTTAACTCAAGGGTATTAAAAACCAACGTGCTGTCATTTTCGTCTACATGATGGCTTCATCATAGCATCTCCAAGAATGTTACACAAATGATTAAGCACTGCAAGACTGCTCTGAGACATGCGCAACGTGTACACTGAGACTAAGGGAGGTGAAGTGTCTCATCCAAAGTCATGCGCTACAGCAACGTATAATGCTACAGACAGAATCTGCTTATAAACCATTTCCTGCATTATGAATAAATCCAGCAGTTCCAAGAAAAACTCACCGCCTAACCAATTCCACACATAGAAATTAAAGGTGATTACATCTCTGGATAATTCTAACAACGCACACTGTTATTGGCAATCAATGCACTCAAGTGAAGCTATTCTCTTGGACAAATGCAGGGGAGCTGGGGGAGGAAAACAGATCCCAACAGGCATATAACATGATGAAGATGCTATTAAGTCTTCAGCCCAGTTCCAAGCTAAGAAATCGTACATTTCAAAAGCTTTCCACAAAGACAGCGAGAGCATGACGTGCCACTTCTGCAAGGCTTAACTCTATTTTTCTGTATTTATGATGGATGAATGAATTGCAATTTCCCTACACTCACATACAGACTCTGTTGACTTGGACAGAATTTGGAAAGTAAGAGGGATGAGTAATTTTTTTTTAAGTAATTTTTAACATCCTCTGTATAATTAAAAAAAAAAAAATAATGTTACGGCTGGATTTCATTAAACAGGTGTGACACAATAACCACGGCACACTGAGGGCTGGGCAGGACAACTGCGATTAATGTGGAAACAATTCAGTTACTGAAAAATTATTTAATGCCCGCCCCAACATGCCATTCTAGCCTACCGAACAATGGAAAGTCAAGAGTGATTAAGAGCAGCATTAATGATAGACCCAACATGATTATTTTGTATTATTTGTCTTTAACAGAGTTTCAAAACAGTTTTTATTTTATTGTTACACAGAGCAAGAGGTGATTTCTGGGCTAACAAGCGCAGGGCGTCTGATGGAGGGACCAGCACCAACACAGCGTGAGCTACACTGGGCAGTGCTCGCCGAGGGGCAACAGGCTAAGAAGCCTCTGCTCCGAATTCATGCCCGGATTTGTATGTGCCCCTTTCTGATGACATTGCTCCCTGCGGGTGACATGGCTGAGTGCAAGGCCTTGGTCCAAGAAAGAGTCAATGCACGGGCTTAATACTAAAGCCTAACAGCTGTCCTCTTTTATTTCATTCAGTGCACATATAAAAATAAGTGCAGGACCGAGACCTTCTACTGGGATTTATGTCAGCATAGCGACTGCTGCTATTATGAACGCTATTACAACCTAAATGGAGTTATGCATAGGGCAGCTGTCTCAAATTATTATAACATGCCAAGGAACAGAAGTGGGGGAACAGGTTTCTCTCCAACCACAAATGATAATGACAAAGGACATTTAATCACATTATAAATGGGGTTTACTAATTCTTTTGTAAAAAGCACAGAGACTGTAAATCTTTAATGACCCTGAAGATAAAACACCTTTAATCAATACCTGTCCTGGAAACGGTGGGCGATTTCCTGTCCAGGCAACCTGACTCTGATTTAGCTGGCGAGATATCTGTGTCAGATTCTGGCTCGTTGATGAAGACGACTGGATGTCGTTCACACCGGGCACGTGCACCACAGAGGAACTAAAGGAAAAGAAATAGTGCCTCATTTGTAGGATACATTCTCGATGCACAAATAGTATTCCAGACATGGAAATTCTGATAATCACATTAAAACTAATTGTTCAATCTATCTTAATAAAAAATGACTTAAAACCATTACAAAACTATGAAACATATTGGCATTCTAATATGTCGGTTCAAATAGACACAGAGAGCAGAATTATTTTGAATTAAACTTCTATAATCTCTTTGAAAGGGCTTGCAAGAATAAAATCAGTCTGACACATGGTTCATGAACACTTAGCTCCATACTAGTTCAGTATTTAATGCATTAAAAAAACCTGCTTGCAGAGAGTATTCAAGCAGGTTCTTATTTTAGATTTGTGCTTAAAGTCAACAGTATTTAAGCACTTACTTGAATGCCATCCTAAATGAAGATACAGAAAAAGATGACACTTACAAGAACTTATTTGTTTCCTGCCTGAGAATGAAGAAGCGTGTTATATATTAAAAATGTAAGCTTTTAATTCCTATTTTCACCAAATAATGCTAAAGAAGAGCATGCAGTTATATACCCAGGAAAAAGAATAATCAAGACAGAAACTTAAACTGATGTAATAGCTTTGGAATAAAAAAAAAAAAAAAAAGTATTTCCAAAGGAACTTGTTTATATGTTAGCTGTTTCCTAATTACTGAACTTTACTACAAAGAAATTTCCCAGAAATTCCTAATTAGAAGGAAAATTTTACAAAGGACTGCTCTACTTTACCATTTTACTCTCATGGAAGACTTGAACAACTGAAACTATATAACCACTCATGCAAATGCGCTTTTATATATATAAAAATATGTATTTATTATTTTACATGTCATATATAAATGAAGACACAACATATAAAAATGCTTTTGTGCATCAATTGAAACAGCTTGCTCTTTTCTCCAATCCCTTCCCTATTGTCTCTTTTCACAATCTTACAGAGCAAGAAGAGAGCAGATTGGGAAAAGAAGTAAACAAGGCTGAGCAGAGAGGAAGGAGGGATCTGAATCCTCTGAGAAGGCTGGCAAAATCCCTCCCAGAGTGGTAAGCAAAACGTGGCAAGCATTTGAATATGGGAGTTGTTATTCTGTCTTTCTTAAGCTGCCCAAAAGCAATGTGTGTGTTTAGAAATTCTTTATAGAGTTTCCTTTCTATTTTTTTTTAATTTTCTTTTTATTTTTCACTATCACAGCGTCTCCAAAGAGGGAAACGTGGACTAGAAAGTCTATCTAAATCTGGCTGAACTTGGAAGCACACAACAGCTGTTGGGGAGGGCTGGCCCTACTGCCGACACCTTCCCAGCTGGACTGGCAAGTCCCATCGTCCAAGGGGCTTGGACTGCAGCTGGAATATATACTTTGAAACCAGGAGTCTGCAAAATAGTGCCTAAAAGCTGCCCAAGCTCAGTGACTAAATGGACCAGCCTGGAGGGCATTCAAGGAGGACAGTTCATCGATGGGGGAAACGCTAGCAGATGTGTCATTACTTTACGTCATAGAACAGCAGTAGGAAAAAACCTATAGTTAAAAACATCAGGAATTAACAAAGGAAACGAACAAAACACACACCAAACCCCAAGATGGCAAGTCCACTATTCAGTAATATACAATATCCAATTAAAAGACATTTTAATTTACTGTCATATCCCTCCTCCAGTTATTTTTGGTTTTAATTTGACAAAACACACGCATAGGGATTTTATTTCTCCCCACTGAGATTATCAGCAATTATAACTTTAAGAACACATTGGTTTAAATAAAATTATAGTTTGCAGATGTTTCCTAATTCCTGGAACTGACAGCCTCTGAATGGCTGTTCCTTCACTTTCACAACCTTGGTTGGTCTAAAACAGGAGAATGAAACTCCAGTATCACGGTCCCAGAACAGTGATATGAAGGGCATGTAGGTAAATATAATCACTGCTACCACACTTTCAAAAAGTGACTGGAAATGCAGGTAAACTCTTACACTTCACATTAGCCAAATGTGTGTTGCCGGCTGGTAGGCAAAGACGTGCACTCTGAATAACTTAAAGATGCCTCAGAAAATGCTGGACCACCACCTTATGTGTACTCAGAAGTTGCCTTAGAAAACTGGTTCGTTCCCGTGTCCCAGTCCTCACTGGGGACTATGGATGAAACATCCCTCTGTTTCCTTTAATAAGGTGTCCACACTGACGCCTTTCAATGCAGCCATCAGAAGTACTGACAACTGTAACTGCAAAACAAATCTTCACACCTTCCTAGGTTGGTTGAATGTTGCTCCAATCTCCGAGCCTGCCCCATCGCCTCTCAGATTTATTTCCCTTCATGATCCGTTGCTGGTTCTTAGCTTTGTCCAATTACATCATCACAGCAACAAGTATCTACTTACCAGCCACTATTTTTAACAGAGACAGCCAAATCTTCTCAGCCTGTAAGCCTAGTCCGAGTGCTGAGACATCACGTAGGAGTGAAGTGTACACAAAGCAAAGTTCATTCACGTAAAGAAAGCCCTTGCACCTTAGGTTGCTTTTGTTTCCACCAGATCAAAGGGGAACAGTCCCCGGCTTTCTGAGAGAGACCGATACGTTCAGGATCTGGACTACAGTACCTGAAAGTCTTTCCCGAATGTCCTGCCTGGAATGGGCTTCCCTGTGAGTAAAGCTGCTGGTTTCCTGCTGTGGATGCCGAGGCCATCATTTTTTTATCTGCTACAAAAGAAAAACAAATCACAGAAAGAGAAAAGTTTAGGGGATGAGAAAACGAAGGCAAAACTGTTTTATGAGCGTCTCAAGGTATATATGCAGCAGGAATTTTTCTATCCTTCTTAAAGATTTATGAAGAAGCCCCGTGGAACACATTAAGAACGACACAAAAGGGTTCTATGACAATTCAGTATGAAAGGAGAGGCACAGCTGGTTTGTGTCTACTCCATACCCTCTTCCCAGCGTGTACCTCATTTATGCTATTGTTTGCAGGGAACGTAACACTGGTACGTGCCCTCCAGCAACGCAGCCCAGACCTTCTCTGTGCCCTGCTGGAAGCTGCTCCCGACCACGCAGGCAGGAGGGGGAACGGGAGACCGAGAGTGGGGAACGATGGGTGCACGAGTCCCAGCTACAGACTGGAAAGGGGAACAAAGGTTTTATGGAAGAAAGATGGGAGAGTCTGCCCAGCGGAATGGAGGAATGCCACATGAAACAAGCCTAGTCTGAAGAAGGTCTGATGCACCTCTGTGGCCCACCTGGGGATGGCCTCAGGCGAGGGTACGTTTCTGGCTCCAGAAGAAGCCCTCCAGGGCTGCTGCTGTTACTGCAGCCTCTTTGCACTGAGGTAGCAGCTGCGGGTTAAACATCCCCAGGAATGGTGTCAAAGACCCCCTGTCCTAATCAGCTGCTACCCCACTTCCCGGAGAGGAGTACCCGGCTCTCCCAAGCAGCTCGGTGGCAGACCTGCAGATCTCAGGGTGACCACCTGGGTGATCCTGCAGCCCCTACCTGCCTTTCAGTCTTACAGGTGGCTGGAGGCACTTTGCTTCTGAGCATCTGCAAGACTTGTGCACCTGAGCTGCGGCAAGGCAAAATACTGGTCTCTCACAGATTCTGCTGTCCCGTATGTGGCTTGAGGGAGCCATGAAATAGGGAGCAAGCATCCCAGGGGGGTGTAAGACAGGCTAGCATTGTGAATAACACACACGGAGGTGCCATTAACATTTATAGTCCACTCTTAATGTGGCAACTGGTGATCAATCTCTAATTGAATGAAACAAGATTGGGTGAACAGTGCCATTTGGTCCCTTAATTTAATTTTCTGGCACTGGGTTATTCCAAAGCCCAGGGAAACCTGACTACTACTACTACTACTTCTTTTAAAATAATTTGAAGTCTGCTCCACCACCATTTATTCACTTTCCCCATCATCCCTTACTACCTCTAAGCGCAAAACACTGCGCAAGTCGTTGATGGCTTTGCAATCTTCTGTTGCTACACACCTCTGACAGGTCCAGAAATGAAGTCTGCCTCCTCATTTTCTCCTTTGCTCTTTTCACAGGACACTCTCCTGGACACAAGGCCCACTCAACTCACAAGTAATAGAAGTATTTTTTCATTTTCCCTAGCTTTTAGAGACCTTGTGAGTGTGGCTCACCAAAGACCTCCAAGACACACCAGCTCTTCTCTGTCACCCAAGTTCCTCTTATGTTCCTAACAGGAATCTAAGCTTGCTTTCCCAAAGAAAAAAAGTGACCTCAAATAACCTCTCAGAAGCTGTGGAGAAGGAGCGCGTATGCTACTGATGCAAGCTGTCATTGCTTTTCCTCTGTAAATTAGAAATTTGTAGAAATTCCTCCCTGGCTACATATTGCCCAGCACAGACACCAAGTCTGGGCTGCAAACCTATGCTCTCATATGAAAAAAAACCAGACAGAAATGGTGATAAGGTCTAGAGACGGTTGCGTATGTAGTAGGAAGAATTGAGAATGGGTTGGGGTATCTCGGAGAAGGAGGACAGGAGATTTTGCCTTTTTTTTTTTGCAGTAATGTTATTCTTGCATGACATGTCCCATTTTCTCAGGCCACCCTTTACAGGAATACTAAACTCTCAGGGCTGGAAGAGACTGAGCCAAAATCCTGTTCAGATATTTGAGAACAACTCACCAGCAAAATTGAGAGCGCCCTAAATGAACTGGAATTCCTCAAGTGGAGCAGAGTTGCCATGGCAGCTACCGAGGTCTGGACCGCAGGATAAGGCCAAGACAAAGGGAACGGCTAAACTAATCGCAAGCAGCTAAATCGGCTTTCAGATCTCTTTCCTGAGTTACACTGAATGCTCTTTGGCCTCTGAATCTGACCCACATCTCTCCCAGCTGTAGTCCTGCTCGGGACTTTACACACTATTTCTCTGCTCTCACCTTCGATACAGCACCAAAAACCTATTTTTTTTGGTGTGTTTTACCTGCATCCTTAGACCTGTTTCTCTCTAAACCCCATCACTTTACTGGTCAATGACATGCCCTTCTCCCAGTAGGACCAGTGTTTCTGCCTGTAGAACAAAGATCTGTGTAAGAACCGCATCATGCTGTGCCTCAAGGCACTTGCTTCCTCTCCTCACTTTTGTTTTTTAATTATGTGTGGCCACTGCATGCAATTATGGCAACCATCTCCCTATGTCTAACCCGTATTTTTACAGAACGTAGCAGAGAATGAGATCGGGTATCAAGATAATGCAAATGTCTCGCAGGCAGCATGCAGGTTTGTCAATATTGGTTTTGGATGGTGTGTCTCATCTCTAACTGTGAACCATCTCTTTTTATCATTCAGAAAAGACCTTGATCACAGCTCCCATGAGAAATTCAGACAGGGAGAATGTCCCAAAAAAAGCACAGCCTGTAAATTGATAAGAATGAAAAGAGAAATGGCATTTCCAAGAACATAACCTCCCAGCTATCTCACAGCTTGCTAGACCCTTAACCCTAACCCCTCCCCACAAACAGTTGAGAGCTGCCTGAAAGAGAGCCAATAAGGCAGCCAAAAAGCAAGACGTTCTTGCCTGGAAAAACACATTCTGGTGTTTAAGGCTGGAATCTTGCTACCTTCTAATGGACCCCTTTTATGGCCTCAGCTGTTGACTTCACTGTTAGAGTAGACAGACGAGGATGAACAGGAATAACAGAGAAGTCCCAGCAAGAGAAGGACAGAATATCAAGTCTATCCTGCAGTTACAATGCCTTCTCCATTTGAAAAGGCCAAGCCAGACATAAGAAACCAACGCAGTGAGGTCATCTCCCAACACCCCTGGAGTCAAACCCTGTGGGTCGTTTCCCTCATGCACTGCGTGACACTTGCACGTTGATTTATTTAAAACAAATGTAAAAACTTCTCTTTTTCTGTGAGGACAGTTAAGAACAATAAACAATTAACGAGTTCTTCCACGAGCAGTGGAATTAATGAGCCCGGTTTCCTACAGATATATTTCGGATGACCACTTCAGCTGCCAGCCTTCTCAATGACTTCTGTCTATTAGGGCAACAGGCAGCGTAGGTTGGGGCTAGTCTGAGTCAGCTGTGCCTGTCCAACTGACAAGTTGGCTGCTACTTCTTGGAACAGGGCTGGGAAATCCTTCGGTGAGGGCACTCAGTAAGGACTCTTTGTCCTCGCAGTAATTTTCACAAAATACCGAAGAATGCACTATTTCTGAGACTGCTATCACTCTTATAAGAACTTGCCAACAAGTTAAAAAGTTGTGGGGGAAAGAGCAAGGACTCATGGACAGGTAATGTGACTGGAGACGCCTCAACTGACCAGAACACAAGTATATTATTACACTTCAAGGCAGCATATGCCTCTGAAAGCATCAATGCAAAAGCTGGTGACTTGATAAAAAATTGCAGGCCTGTCTTAAGACTACATGGTAACTTTCATAATCCATGTCTATTTAGAGCAATGATCTCACATCTGCTGTTTAAGAAAAAAAATACATACTTAGAAACAGCAAGTAGATACTAAATGCTCAGTACATTTAGTATCTACTAACACTGCTTAAGGTGCCCCTGTGAAATGAAACAAGAATCAAAAATAGGTAGCTCTGGTGACACGAAAGCTGACCTACCCTCCTTGAATTTACTCCTCACCATCTTTAGGGGAAGTATCAACTTAAGGCAAATTCTAGGAAAAGTCCTGAAGATTGATGTTGCTTGGAAATTTCTCTGCCACACACTGTAGTTTCTCTTCATTCTGTCTAAGCTGTGCTCCACATCATGTAACCGAGCTTAACACCGTATTAAAAATTAAACATCAGAGACATTCACTTACAAGCAGTTATCCCAGCAAACATCTCAGCAAATCTAGGATCTCTCTCTTGGGAGAAGATAGCATCAGGCTTTTCCACAGACTTTCCACCCTCATGAACGTTAGCTGGTATACTTGGAACAGGCACCTGTCGAGATACACAGAGGAAGGTAATTCCCTCCATCATATTGGACGAAAAGGAATTCATGGACAGTCACAATGAATTCTTAATTTTGCTGAAATCTGCCATTGCTTTACGTTTTAAAAGATCAGAGGCACAAAAATTAAAACTTGAGAAATTTCACCTGAGATAAGTCATAGGATGACAGCCCATCTCTTTGATGTACTTCAAGTTCTGCTTGCTGCTGCTGAAGTTGTCTGCAAAGGAGACAAAATGACTTCGTTACAAAACCCAGTTGAGACACAAAAAGGAACAGCCATGGTCTCCTATTTTATACTCCAAGTGAAACGTCTCACAGATGATTTAGTAAATCCTTTGCTGTGAGATCCATCTGTTTTTAAAGCTTTCTTGCTGAGAAAACTTGCACCACAGGAACGTAACAGGGCACACAAAGAGTTTTGCTGTAATAGCCCAGAAACGTAGGCAGGTAAGTAAAGGAGCACGAACACAGCCTCCTTATACTGGATTTAAGAATTCACTATCAAGACACCAAGAATGTCTTCCTCATGTTACTGATGAATATCCCAGACCCCTTCACTGATCCTACTGAAGTAACGAGGCAACCTCCAGTAACATTAACACAGAATTATGCCAGTCAATGAGAAAAAGTGATCAGAGCTCTGTCTGAAGCACGTCAGACCAAACGGAACAACCTGTTGAGCTAGAAAGAACCGCATATAAATCCTTCTTTGTGATAAAACCTATTTAATGTGCTTTGGTTCTACTCTTCTCAGGATCCAAGTCCAGATTCTATTCAATTTCTGACAGCTTTTAAGGCAGTGAATGTCCAGAAAGAAATTACTTGTGCTACTATATAAATCAAGACATTACATAAAATCAATTTGTGTTGACAAATGCTACAGAAAACACAAGTCTCCTTTTCAGGCTAATCACAACTGAAAAAAAATATCCGGTGTTTAAATGAGACAAAAATCACTGGAAGTAATAGCCTTAATCCAATTATATGAATTTAGGAAATATTAAATGTGCAGCAGCAATAGAAAAATACTTCAAAGGAAACTGCCAGAGCCAATAAGTGTTAAGGGCCGTATGCCAGAATGAAGAACTTTAGTGTTGAAAACTCTGCAAATCCTGGAAATGCACTTGAGTTGCGTTTAGTGTCAGGTGCTGTTACTTAACTATGACAATTAGCCAATATCAACAAATAAAATCATTGGAAGTCATGAGAATTAACTGACAGGTGACCTATAGGGACAGCATGTAAGTGGTCGTAACTCAGGCATATTCACATTTTACATGTGCAAATATTGCCTATTTATGAAAATGTACAGATCTGTTATATAGCTGTAATATATGTCGCACAGTGATCTTCTGAATCCACTTCTTCACTTGCTGTTCTTAATTCTGAAAGGACACAAATTCAAAGCTCCTAATTTTAAATAAAAAAACCAAACCAAAACCCAACCAGAGACAGTTATATTAATTGTTGCTACCAGAAATTTTGAAGTTACTGTAATAAAACAACTTTTACATAAAAAGCCATTGTGCAGAACAGTCTATCAGAAATAAAATGCAATCCTTTTGAAATGAAAGACAAAAGTGCCACTGATGCATTAAGACCAGAATTTTATAATTAAAACGCAAACTGATGCTTTTTGGTTTGGACTTAGACCGTCCCCACGTTGGGTCATTAGGAACCTCCCTTGCCTGAGCACAGGTTTGTGTCCTTGTTTGCAGACAGACAAACCCAGCTTTGTCCCCATCGCGCAGTGGGGATGGCAGAGCGCGAGAGCCTCATCCCCTCGCCAGCACAGCGCCGGCTTTGAGCTCTGTCCCCGCTCCAGCCTGGTCAAGCAGCAGCCCTGAGCAGCACGGCCACAGCACCACCTTCACTTCACAGCTTTGTGTTGAAAGCAGCTTGCAGCCAAGAGGCCAGCTGGGACCCAGGCACAACAACAGGAGACTTCCCTGCAAAAAGGGACACCTCCATGACCCTTGTCCGAAGAAGCATGGTTACCATGGAGGAGGCAGCATCCCTTGCTCTGGCATGGGCCATACCACGAAGGGCACTGAACCAGTCTCTAGGGTGAAGCGGGGAGCTTACCAGCACTGCAGCGCCCCAAGGCAAGGCTGTCTGTGTAATGACACAAACCTCAGCAGCTGTTAAATTATCTAAATGTTTTGCACCTTCCATTAACAGTTGCTTTCTGTCGCTTGGTGACAGGGAGCAAGGTTACTTCTGGCCTGAGGATGCGCAGGTGGCGTACTAGCTCTGTGAGGCTCTGCTCAGTTAGCAAAGAAGATATAACCCCCTCAAATTATGCTAAAGTTCAGAGATTAGGATAAGATTGGAGTCGGACTGACAAGAAAGTAAGCTTGATACTTGCAAATGACACCTGACAGTGGTCGCAGTTACTGTTTGCTTCTGGACTCTTTCTGAAGGAAAAATCCCCTAACGGACAGGAATTATACACCCCGTGAGTTTCCCCCAGAGAGACACGATAATGTGACAGGTGGCAATAGATGAGATTTTGCAAAATAGCAATATTATGGATTTGAGACTCTGGAAATTTAGGATACATTTTTGGCCAAGGCTTGAATT
This sequence comes from Pluvialis apricaria, assembly GCA_017639485.1. NCBI lineage: Eukaryota > Metazoa > Chordata > Aves > Charadriiformes > Charadriidae > Pluvialis > Pluvialis apricaria. Next base: position 10,099,903 of record CM030015.1, on the reverse strand, counting down.
TTAGATTTTTATCCAAATCTTCTTTTAAATTTTGAACTAGATAGATTCCAATGTCAAGGGACTGAGAGACAAACTTGCAAAGTCAAATGACAAATTAGGCACAAACTGGTGGGAACGTGGGGGACCACTCAAACAAGCTACTGAAGTAAGTAACGGATTTTTCCATCCCTTGATGCTTTTCCAGAAGACACTTTGCTCAGACACCAGTTACTAGGCTCCATAGCAAACTGGACAAAAATCTGTGACCTGCAACAAACAGAAGATGGGAGTAGCTGGCCAAAAGCCTTCTGCTAGCCTCATGGTGTAAGAACGCATAATACCCAGAATCACTGTTGTGCTACGAGTGACACGCAAAAAAAGTCAGTCCTCCAGGTCATTAGAGAGCCATGGATTTTTCACGTTATTCTAGCCAACAGAAAATTCCTAAAAATTACTTCTGGAATGCAAAGAAATTCTTTCTTCGCAAGCATAAAACGCATACTTTCCCAACAGAACTATGGGAGGTAATTTAATCATGGCAAATCTATGGGGAAGTTTTTCTAAATACCACCCTGTGGACAATAAACACCCATTAAATCCTGTTGTTAACGTGAAAGCTAATTACACCGTTTCATTTGTTTTTATTACCAATGACTTGGTGCGTGTGTCAATAAACAGCACATTAGGTCTCTTCTGTTCCGTATAAAGTATGTTTTCTTGATTCAGCCATATACATACAAATGAGCCAAACAAAACAGCGTACTTACTAGTTATTTGTTTTGTAGGCACTTCTCTAACTTAGTGCTCCTTCGCCCTTCTCTATTTTTCATCTCTAATGCTCGTTAAGCTGCAGTACAATATAAATACCATATTGTGTTAACAGCACTGAACTTTGGGAACTACCTCCCAAATCCATTTCCTATAAAACCCCCATGCTTTAGTGTATCTTCACTGAACTCTGTGCAAGCTATGCTGCACTTAAGATTGAAACACAAAGCCAGCTTAGCATCTTCTGCTGCTGTTTGCTGCTATGGTATAAATAGTCCAAATGATGCTTGAAACCTGAAAGAAACTGTGCAGCAATCCATGGACCAGGCAACCAGGGAGAGCTGAGCGCTGCTGGCATGGTTGCTTCAGACCCTGCCATCGAACCACAGCCTTTTCGACTGAAGAGTCTACATGTGCAGGCCCCTTCAGTCATCCAACTGCTAGATGGTTTTTGTAAAGGTGATACAGAACAAGGGATTATTATCAGTTTGGGCAAAACTCAAACTGCCTTCTGACTTCGAAACCAAAACCCAAACTATCCTTGGTATCAATTTCAGTTTCACAGCTTCAAGGAGTAAATGAAAGAGAAATTTCCGGGCTCTACAGGATAGCCAGGATAGCAAGTAAGGTATTGCCTGGGTCGGCAGAGGACTCTGCCTCTACTGCAGGAACTCCTGGCTCACCCACAGGTTTGGTATGAAACTGGGAAAGCCCTTGGCTTGAACAAGGAATGGTTCAGTCAATCTGAAAGTTTTGACAGTTAATTCAAATTTACTCCAGTAAATGTATTTGGAGGAAAAGGGAAGATTCTGTGAAAGCTCTTTTGACACTGGAGAGGATTTCAGCCGAACTAATCTCTGTCTATGAACACTGAAGTCACTTATTCCTTTTCCAGGCATCAGAGGAACCAAAAGGATTTGAACTTTAAAATTAACAGTCTCTATGGTGGCAGAGAAACAATACTACTGTATCCCTACCCAAGCTATTTTTATGTAATACAGGCACACGTGCTTCCTGCGTCTGGTTTGGACAAAAAGGGAGTAATAAAAGCCTTGGGGCTGCTGTTGTAAAATCCTCTTTCAGAAACTCTCAAAATCTCCCTCTTTTAGCCTACAGCTTCATTTCACTCCTGTGAAAGGGTCTGTCTAGCACCGGCCTTGAGGGATCAGATAGCCCCCAGATGGCACAGAGATCATGAGAAAGTTAAGTCTTTAGCACCAATACCATCGACTGGAATTTTATCAGAATAGCTGATCTCTTTAGTATTTTGGCCCATGAGAATGTGAAACAGAAAGCATCTCTCCCACAAGCGCTGCCATCGGGCAGCCTCCAGCAGTGACCTGTGCCAGCTCTCTCCGAGACAAAAAGTCTCGAGACTCAGGACAACTGTAGGATTCATAAACGCACACAGTGCAACATAGGACTTTGGGGCTTACCAAAATGAAACATCAGAATTTCCATGAAGGTCAGGAAAAGATCTTTCTTCTGTATATATATAAAGACTTTCATATAGTTTTATCTGTCACCATGACAGATTATTTTATTCAAACGCTGCTCTATGTGTATGTTAAATAAACGTTGATCACATTATTATTTCTTTTTGGAAATCAAACAGTCCCAACTACACAGGAAGACGTGGTGAAACAGGGGACTCTTCTTTTCAGCCGAACACAGCACAAATGCTAATGTTAAATGCTTCATTTCTCCAGGAAGTTTCTCTTGGATGACTACACCCAAGTGAAACTGAGAGAAGTTTTCTTTTCTTTTTTTGCAAGGAACTAAGTGAACATTTGAACCTAACGTTTCGTTATCCTTCTGCACCAAAAGCAAGTTTGGAAAGTTGACCATTTGAAGCTCCAAAGGAGTATCTTCATTAAAAAAGGGGAAAAAAGAAACAAAACAAAACAAACAAAACAAATCAACATGAAAAAAAATCAATTAATCCTTCCACAACTGGAACCACCACTGCCCTCTACAGTCTTTTGGGAAAATGCTGTTCACTGACCAACTCGAGAGCTATTCTGTTAACAGACAGACAGACACACAAAGACGTACTGTGGCTTTAAACTACCCTAAGTTAAAAAACTGATTTAAACCTGGACCTTTGGGCTTTACAATTTCATGCTGAATTTTTAGCTGCCTCAAACCTGTATTTTATGGAGCTGGCCAGGTTATCACAGCGACAGCCAAATCAGAATCTGTGTCTGTGCAAAACTGCCTACAATTGCACAGTGGAAGGCACCCCTGCTTGGTCTCCATCTGAAGCACTTTGCTGAGCGTCTGATACTTCCACCGACACGTAAGGATGGCCACGCACACCGGGGTCGGTGCTGAACAACCAGCCCCAGCAGGAGCCGAACGAGGAGGCGGAAATCAACAGTTACCATGACGTACAACTCCCCAAGGCATCTAGGAAATCAGAAGTCAAAACATGACCCCAAATATGCAAAAAAATAAATAAATCCAGAAACAGGCAGGAACAGCAGCACATTACAGTAAGTCCTCTTCGGAAATCTGTCTGAGAAGTGGGAGAGAACAGGGGGAAAAACAGAAACAGTTTGAATAATGCATTCTTTCTACTATTCAAAAGCAGACGTATAATGGGCTGTATCTTGCCATAAGACTAGAACATTTTCAAGATGACAGGAAAGAGGGAACATCCTCTGTCAAAGTACCAGCAGGCAACTTCCATATTAGGTCAACATTTCTGGGTTGTTATTCAACCCTAGCAAAAGAGATATAACAAGAGCCAGAAGCTGGCACAGTCCTATTCATCACACTAAGTGCTGCGATGCCAAGCTGAACAGTATAGTGGATGCTCAGAAAAAAACATTCCCAGTGTCAACACAACCTAAAGTCTACAGCCCCACTTCTTAATCTGTGGACTCTTAGGAACAAAGCACAATTAAGTCAGCCTGGGACAGATTTCAGAAGTCCCTTTTTATTTTGCAGGCCTGTTCTTGCGTATACAAATTATTTGGAAAAGAAATATGGGACAGCAGAAATGTGGCAATACCTATTTTGATGCACAGGGAAGACAGGAAGATTTTTAGCTGTCTGATTTCAAGGCACATTTGCTTGTTTTCAGTGAGCTTAACTATTCAGTTGTTTAAGCCCAACTTTTGGATATGCAAAAAAAATGATTGCCGTGCTGGGTTTCAAATGAGCAAAAGCATAGCCCTTCGAGCCCAGTTCTGTGTCATGTCCAAAGGAACGAGTCAAGGAACACCCAGAGACACTCACTAGCTTTCTAAGTTCAACTGCCAATGTCCCAGGGGTTTGGTTTTGCACGTGGAGCGCTCAGCATGCATCTCCACTACTAGACCGCTCGTTCAGCATTTCCATTATACAGTCTAACAGGTTGAGATCTCAAAACTAATATCTCCCTCTGAGCTAAAAACTTGGCAAAAAAATCTTCAGTTAGACGAGAAGCAGATTTTGTTTTAGAAACAGATTAAGTTTATACTGGAAATAAAAATTAAAAAAACCCCACACTGTAAAGCAATGGCTTTATCAAGGCCAGATTAGCTTCTGCAGTTATTGGCTCAGAACTCAGGAGGCTCCAAAAGCTTCTCTGCTCACACAGTGATGAACCTCCACTATACTCCTAGGGTAACCTCCTCCTAAGAGGTCCGATGACAGATTTTTTAAAAATATTAATTCAAAGACAGGATAATCTAATACCCCTCTTCAGATAAAGGGTTGGATCTGTCCCCATATTTGGGGATATTCCACCAGATCTTAACTGAGTATCAGGAACCCTTCCCACTCAAGCCTACTAGAAAATCATTTTGCCAGCTTTCGTAGGCTGTAAAAGCAGACACAGCACCAGGAGAAGACGCCCAGGACTATGGAATGGTATGATCACCATGAAGAAAAGGCAGGAGTTTGGCTTACTTGTGTGATACTTGTTAACACGGACACGGAATTTTCTCTTTGGCTTAGGAATCAGGCTAATCTCCCTCTAATATCAGGACAGCTGGTCTGCTGTTGGAAGCTCTGTGCTAGTTTAAGGCAGCCTGGACTGAGATCAATGGGTTTGTCTAATGACATAACAGATAAGTGACGTTTCTCCCCCAGCGCAGCCAGGCCCTGGAAGCATCACAGGATAATGACACAGACAAACAGCTACATTGTGAGATCCCGTGATGCAGAAAAACCCCGTTACAGACTGTACTGTCATAGAGAAACAAATGTAGCTAGAAACAGGCTACCAAAAAATCGGAATGAGCCTTACAGCAAAAAGCAATGCTTAAATTCTTAGAAAACCACATACGCGAGCATCTGGAAAGGCACATACTTTACATTAGTGTTGGTGCAGATGATGTATTCAATCTCATCGGAATAAGGATTCTGAAATGTGAAGCTACTGGTTCTGATCAGCATCCATTCCCGGTTTTTGGTACGAAAACGATACATCACAGACAGGACTTGACCTTTCAGTTTCACAACCTGCAAAACCATTTGGAAAGGTTAGTAAAAGGAGATTGCTACCTGCTGCGCAAATAAATAGTAAACAGCAGTAACTGGTGTGTTTTAAACTTGAATTACAGAAAGCTATGGACACAGCAGGGAGATTCTTAATTTCAAGAGAATAAGCAGAATCTGATTGATGCTTGCAGCTATTTCCTTCAGAATGAAACCCTCACACTTTGTGGTATAAAGTGCCATTTTCCAGCCTGCATAGAAGAAGGATATGGATTCAGGACAATGAACAGGTCATGCTGTTATCCCAACACGGAAGCTTTAAGAAGGTTTTAATGTGTAATGCTTATCGAGAGATTGACAGAAACCAAACTGAGGATCTTTTAAGTGTTTATATGTAAACCATAAACCAAACACTGCAGCTGAAACAAAAGCCCACAAGAAAAAACATTTGAAGGTTTACTATCTGCTTTTCTGCTTGGGTACATAGCTATACAATTCATATATGCGACATACCAAATCACACATCAGCATCAAAATTTAGGATAATACTTAAACACAATATTTATTATTTTTTTTAGAAACCATACCTGGTTGGGTCGCCCTGCCCCAACCACAGTATAAGACTCCCTTGGATGACAAAGTGCTAACAAGAAACCCTAGCTTCTGGCTTTCAAACGAAGAAAGAGTGAGCCAGTGTTTGAACGGAGAGAACACCAATAAGCCACTGTCCATTTTAATAATATTAATGAAAACAGAGAGCAAATTCTTTGCTTTGACAGCCTATTTGTTTATAATGAAGAATTCAGATGTCTGGCAACACACAGTTCAAATTCTGGTTTTGGTAGCTGAAGTTTTGTTGAAGTCAGTAGTTGGGCATCAAGCGAGAAGTAAGAAGCAGTCAGCTAAAGAAGTATGCTCAAAACAGTATTTGCACACTGGCACTGTAACTGCATTTTATGTGTTACCTAACAATCTTGGTTTAAGTCAGAAGAAAACTTATATGGTTTCAAGTCATTCAGCTGGCACTTACCTGGGCTATCTGTGTTTGTTTTTTATTGCTTTTCCACCGAGCTATCTCAGGGGTGCCTCAGGGAAGGAAAGGGAAGGTCTACGGCGAATAAATGCCACATCTCGTGTGGCTTCTTAAGGCTTATCCACTGGAATTTATTTTTTATTAAGCTATCTGCAGCCTGTATTCTCTAAAAGTAGAAAACCTCGTATTTACCCTTGGCCTTTACCGACAAGCAACTGGATTAGGAAAAATGCTCCAGTGCTGTTTTTTCCAAATGTCTGCATTTCAAATCAATCAACTGGACACAGGATTAAATGGAAAGAATGCAAATAGAAGACACAAAAAGCTTTAGCAATGCCCAGGAAAGTTCAAAATAATACTGAGGTAAATGCCTTTTTTTTTTTTTTTTTTCCCTTAAATGTTTTTGTAGTTTGAGTTGAGTGAGCTACATTCTTTTATCAGCAATTTTCTACTACCACACCCAGGGTAAAAAAAACCACCACACAGCTTGTGTAAAAGTGTCCAATCTGAATAGCATCCTACTGGATATCAAATAGCTGTATTCTGGATCCTTTGATACTAAACTCTATTTGTTGATCTTGGCCTTGAGACTATCTTATTCTGGCCTGATTTTCCCACCCTGATGAATGAATTTATCTTCCCAAGGAAGTAAAAGCTTTGAGATGGATACTGGCAACTGACCAAAAACTGCAAAAGTCTCCCTCCCTCCTCTGTTATGCATCAACCTGGTTCTGATACTGTCAGCAAATTAGAAATGTCAAGTTTTCAGAGGGTTATAGAAAAAAAAAGAGTTTATTGGAAATCACAGTTACCTTTTTAATGAAGAGATTTCTAAGGCCAAACTAACAATAATAAAACAAACTGCAGTGATCTATTGTCCTGAAGTCTGAATTAAGCAAACACTAATTCTGTAATAATATATAAAGCATAGACATCACTGGTGGGAAAATCCTGAACTGTCTTAAAACAGTGCACACAAACAAGATAGCACAAAAAAATTCTAAGCTAATGTTTAACCTTTACTTTCTTACATTCTTTGGAAATAAAAACCACCTGGCGCATAGCTTAACTGTTTACTTCAGTCTTTTATTGCATGATTGAAATAACAGCCCCAATCACACTGCTACTGTACTGAACAAAAATATACCGAAAAAGGAATTGCCTACTAAAGAAACAGCACAATATTTTCATAGATCGGACACAGGTCGAGTGAGGAACTTTCACTTCTACTCTGCATTTTTTCCCCTGCTGTCTTTCTGTATGACCTCAAGTAAATCATGTAGGTCCCTGATCCAGCAAATCGTTTATGCACATGCCTAATAGTGAGTAGTGACAGTGAAGTCCCCAGTAACGGAGTTCGGGGATACACTGGCAGCCTCCCGCGGCCTCACCCTCAGTGAGCAGAGCGAGGAGGACCGAGTCATTAACTCGGATGTTAGTTAGTCAGCCCTTCTGAGCCCCAGGCGATCACTGCAGAGACGGACGTTTGATGTGTTATTATCCAGCAGCTCTCCGTTATTGTCTCTTGGATAAATTAGCGGAATCAATCATTTGGGTATTAGTGAAAACCAGCATATGCGTTCTCGCCACTTTTCTTGCGCCACTGATGCGATCAGGCACAAGTTCAGGGAGCTGAACCAGTTGAAAGCCAGTCCCACGCAAAAGCAATTAGTCCCTTAGCTAGCCTAGCCGGCAAGTCCGTCTGTGCCAGCATCAGGACAGTAGGAAGGGTGCGGAGGAGGTCAGTGAGGAGAGAAGAGGGGGAGTAGGACCTTACTGCTGGTGACAGCTATCCATCAGGTAGGTTCCACTGCAGCATTACACCTCCAACCAAGGTGGGGCAGAGAAAATGACTGGGTGTGGTGATTTATTCCAAGCATCTCTCATAGGCTCCTGCCTGTGATTCTTGAATTTAAAAGGTCTTCAGCTGCTGTGTGAACTCAGTCCATTCAAGGGACATGAAGTAGATGCAGAGTGCTCACACAGTCTTTTCTGCTAGCTCAGCAGTGGGCTTGGTAGTCTCCACTTGAGGGTGGTGAGAAATAGTTCAACGGTACTGATATCTTACACTATCTCAAACACTTCTGTAGAGACCACAGCCTCAGTTTCACAATCTATTCTATGGACACAGAACAACATTTAGTAGTTTTCACCAGAGAGGCTTTTCAAGCTCTGCTTTTGCATGCCATGCCTGAATAAATAGTTGGCTATGCAAATTATTTTAGAAGTCACTTCACGTCCATGTTTCACAGCTGAAAATACATCTCAGCATCCAACGCACAATGGATCAACAAAACTTGGTTGAGCTATAGGCTGTTGTCAGAAAATCTGGAACCACTTAGATCATCTGAACCTCAGTAATCAGTTAAACATAGTACACTGTGCTTTCCAGTGCAGCAGGGAAAGTGCTGGAAAGAGCAGCAACAAGCAAAGGCTTGGGCAAAGCACTCCTACTGTATGTCCCAGATCAATTTGAAACAATAAGCTCTACAATGGAATAAATGCCTTTGATATAGCTGATGTAAACACGGCCCACTGTAAAAATGAATCCAGATCAGTAATTCTTTCCATATGCTGTATTTCTTTCGTTACTTCTGTCTGCATTTCAATTCCTAATGGAGAGAAGGGCCGAATTCTCTACTGATGTAAAGTGGTGTAACTTCATTAAAGTATGAAGCACGTCACTTATGCTAGCAGAGAATTTAAGTCAAACAATCCAGCATTACAGCGGGGTGTAACTACTTTCAAATGAACAGCCCATCTTGGAAGGTAAATACTTTTGGCTACCATTTAACATAGTGGGATCTATAAAGGCATGTCCAAAACAGCTCTAACTGTGCAGTGAACACTCATTTAATTTTTTGTAAAAGGAAAACAAAACGTATAATTAGGTGACTTGTGTCTGAAAACACAGCAAACAGATGCTGCAGTTTAAACTACCATTTATGCTGCTTAACTGATAGTAACTGATCAATAAATTTCTTTTTATCTTGCCTGTCCTACATAACGGAAAAAATGCCTTGAAATGAAAAAGAAAAGCTACTTCTCTGAATAAAATAACAAAAATAATAAATAAACAGCAGAAGGAGCAGGATGCAGCACCTGTTGGAAACTCTCCCTCAAATGGCTTTGATCTTCAGGATGGCAGAATTCTAAAATATCTTTCCCCAGAAGATCCTAGAAGAAAACATAAAGCTGTGTAAAAAACCCAGACCACAACACAAATCCACATGCAGATCTGCAAGTAATCCTTGCAGACGCTAGATCTACCGCCCTTAATGGGACTACTCAGTTAACTAGGTATGAATCATACAAAAAAAGTTTGTAGGCATCAAATCCCACATTATATTTGTACTGTTGCACAGATATATGTATTTACAAACAAATTTTAAGTGGTTTTTTTAATACCTGTGAAATGGTGTCTCGAAGAGACTGACATCCTCTACTACAGCTCATTTTACGGCACTAATTTTTGTAAAAACAGTTACTATAAAGCTACCTAAAATCAAAATAAATAGGAAAATCTAATGAGCAAGAAATTATTTTTGCCTGTAAATTGCAATTGTTGAGAGTTATCTGACAGAGAGTTGTGGCAGTCAGGAGTTCATTTACTTTTCTGCTCAGTTCTGTGACTAGCCTCCTATTCAGGGGAGCAGATGTAAGCCTAAAGGAAAATAGATGCCATAAATGATGTTTGCTTGCTGTTCAATAGACTGACAGAAGTACAGATCTACAGGACTAAAACTCTCTCCAAGCACCGTTAACTTTCTGTCATAGAAATGTCTTCACTGGAAAGTTGTGCAAGGTTTAAAGCACAAGGTTTAAATTCTGGCTGTTAGAATTCTAATCGGATCTAACAGGTATAAAAAGATATCCCACATAACAAAAGGGAAAACTAGAAATTTTAGAGAGGTGTGGACAGTGAAGAAAAATGAACAGCATTTAGTGCATGACACATGAATTGTCAGCTCCAAATATTTCATGCTTTGCTGCTTTTGTTTTTAATGTGGAAACAGAGATTTTTTCAGTAGCTCTGATCAGTCTCCGCGTTTACATGACTCACTGACCTGGGGCTGGTAGCCAATGACGCTGATGCACCTTGGGTCAACAAAGGTGATGACTCCATCAGAATTGTGCCTAGACAAGAACTCAGTCGGGACCGACATGCCATTCATGTCCATGCACACTGGAGAGCTGGTTACCTACAACGAATGAAGGCCACAGCATTTAGTCCACAGAACAATTACCTTAAGCCAAAGTTGATTACACATCTAAAGAATAAAATTTGTTGGCAGACTGCTAACTACTGAAGGAAGTCAGAAATAAAACAACAGCATGAATAAATGACACAGAACAGCCTTTGGTCGAGTTTGCAGTGCAAATATCTCAGCCGTGGCACATGGCTTAACAGCATAGCAGGGAAACAAATACACCAGAAGTTCCCAACAAGGAGGGATATAGTAATGATATAAGTATGTCTGGAATCATCTCACTCTGTGGGACCACATTAAAGTTTGGCATCTTGGTTCCTACCCTTGTCAACCAAGAATGAGAGACTTCCAAAGGACAGTTCAACCCACCCATTTTAGGACGGCAAGGCCAATCTCTACGAGGACAACTCTTTATCTGTAAACATATCCAATAGGACTAGCTCAGACTTACGCTCAGCTTTCAGATAAGGATCATCTAAGAACATCCAGAGAACCTGAACAAAGTTCTCCAGAGATTAAGATAGGTGATGATATGCGACCAGCAATGCTCCTCAAAGCTCATCAGAGAGAATGATGCATTTCCAGCCCTCTGCCTGAAACTGTGCGATCAGGCCACTCTGTATCCATTCATGCCTGCTGAAGCTACAAACGAGACCATTGTTTTACAGCTTTCAGAGCCATCTCTGTTAACAAGGTCCCAATGCAAAAGGAGCAAAATCTCATTTGTTGCTGTCTTGAAGCAGATTAGCCAGTTAACTGTATGCAAGATTTCAATTTGCTGTTACAGAGCAGAGTTTATCACTTGGGCACCTTGACTTCTTTGTGATTAAACCCATCCCCAGAGCCTCCTCTTGCCCTCCCTCGCATACCCTGCTGCCTCTTCTAACACAACAGATGTTTTGACGCTCCACATGTTACTAATGTGATTTTCTCAGAAATTATCTTTCTTTGGCAGCTGTAACATATGAATCCTTGTAACTTCCTTCTCTCCATCAGTGGAATATATTACCCTTGATTATAAAAGCATGATTAACCTAAAAAACAAACAATACTTTTGTAGCTCTGCCGTCACAATGGAGACACAGTCTGCAGCAGTGCTAATACTTACAGTAACATGCAGGCTGTTCACCTCAAATAAGATGGGTTTGGCACCTGTGCTCTAATGAAAGGGTCGTTCTACCTTGTAAGAAGGAGCAATGCCATCCTAGCAGATGGCAACGAGTGCAGACCAACAGGAGATCATGCAGAAGGCTCAAACATGTTCACCCATGGCAGAATTCCCAGACCAGGAAGATAAAAAATTAGCCTCCCTGCTGCGGTGAAGAAGATTCACCGTGACTGGTCTAGCTCCCGCTCAGAACTCCCGTCAGCAATGGACAAAGGAAGAGAATGTATATACATCAATTGCAACCATCTGGACAAAAATGGAAGTAAAATTTTATTCTCACAGTTCCCTCGGCTGACATCACATCTGAATGCACACTACAACACACACTGAGAATAAAGCTATTATTTGTGAAGTGCCTCTTGACTGCCTTATCTTTCCCATTTTCAGAATAACTCCTGCAATCAGAGTTTTTCAAGTAGTTGATTAGCCAAAGAGAGAGAATGAATGAAAGAATAGCAGGGAGCATGTCAGTGGCTTTGGGAGCCACTTTAACCTACCATCTGCAGCACCTGTACTCCCATATTTCTCACTGTCTAGAATACGCCAGCCTTATGCACCCGAGAGAACAGCAGGTCTGTACATGCTCATGCTCCAGGAGCATCTTTGCCGCTGTTATTGGGTTAAATACACATACGCACCAAAATCACACTTTCATGTTGTTTTGTTAACATCCTCTAAACAAGTCCTGCCCATGCCAGGGCGGTTGGAACTAGATGATCTTTAAGGTCCCTTCCAACCCAAACCATTCTACGATTCTATAAACCACTGGCTGCACACCAACATCAAGGCATTTTGTACTTTGAAGGCATATTAAAAGTTACCGTCTAGTACCAGAACTTTGCGCAAATCCTTTACAACTAGGGCACAAGTCTGATTATGCTTTCAGAAGTAGTTTATAAAAGGAAAGACTGGCATTACCTGAAGCCTTCCTATTGCCACGAGGCAATATTTACTACCTTGTCCCACATCAGCGTCTTCTTCTGGTATAGTCATTCCTAGAGTAAAAGATAACAAATACTGTTATAATTAGGAAATTTGGATGAGCAGAGATGCTGCTGGCCTGGCTCTATACTATTCTAGATGCTCTAAATCATACAAAATAACCTTATTGTCTTCTCTAGGATTCAGGCATTATCTCTGGGTTCAGATCAGATGATCTTTCTCAGCTGTGTTTGATCCTAAATACCTCACATGCATATATGGTACCCACGGCAGCAATTTTGGCTGCCGAAGACAAAGCAGATACAAAAACTCCATTATACGCCGAGATGGACAGTAACATTTCCATGAGTACCGCTCCACAGGATGTTACAGGAACCATGTGGTCACTTAATATGATCAGTGAATGCATGCTATGTTTGGTTTTCTTTGGGAATGTTATATTATAATGAGCCTTAAAAACAAGGCACAGCCTAGATTATTCATTAACTTCATGCTCATATTTAACAGCCGGTTCTACTTTTTTCTATAATGGACTAAATCTGGGTCGTTACGTTGAAAGACTGAAAAAATGCGGATGCTTTGCTAACAGTGCTTGTTTCAGTTGTGTAACATAAGTAACTATTATAAACAGAGGAATAATTTCAAAACATACATGTGTACTGTTTTCCATCTCAGTGTTTCACAAATAGGAACATTCAGATTAGCTCTGTTTACTTGCTAGTTGGCTAAGCCTTCAGTTAAGGCTATTTCCCAACTCCAGTTTTGAGATACCAATTTCCTATGAAGCACTTGAAAAAAACATCTTCCAGGAGTGACACTGCTGACTTATTTTAAGTGATTTGTAAACTCTTTCACAAGGCTTTTCAAGGAATTCAGTCACAACAGGCAGTGAATCATTTAAGAGGCACTTTAAAGCATTAATGAAATTAATTGCAAAGCAGCTACCAACCATGAAACAACAGCCACTTTATTCTCAAAATTTACAATTCCCAATGTAAGTCAGTCTTTGAACCGCGCAGAGGATGACAGAATACAGCTTTCTCAAATGATGCCTCTGAAAAATGACCATAAATGCTGCTGAATGAACTGAAGTAGTCTCTGTAGGAAGTATTTTGTATCAAAATAATTCCATCTTATCTGATAATCAGTTTCTAAATATCACTTTACAGGTATTTTTCAGTTCTCATTCAGCTATATAATAAAATATATACAAAGTATGAAAGAAACCCCCATATTTTTCTATAGTATATTTAAGCGTTACCATCATCGCAAACTTTAATTACAATGGAATTCACAATTTCAGGTGCCCAACTTCATTTGCAGCCCCCAACAGATAACTAGGATTTCACCAAGGGATCTCAAGAGCTTTACAAAGCCCTTGCCCCTTCTAACAAGGGGGAAATTGAGGTGCAGTAAGAATCTCTCTATCACACACAAGAGCTAGGTGGAAACCCCTTGTGTTCTACACCACGCTCTTTCTATCTGGAGATACAAATGTGGCCCTAAATAAGTCCTTAGCTTCTAAATCTATGTGATATCCCTCATCAAAAGCCAGGATACTCCTTTGAAATGTGTTCTTAGAAGCTGTATGAGAAGATCAAGGTGGCTGTATGTGACCTTAGGAATACATTTTAAGAAATCAACCATTAAACACACAAGTTAAAAATAACATTGGGTGGAACTGACACAAGTTATTTTTCAATTAAACTTTATTTTGTGCTTCCGATAAAGGTCCCTCTGTGGCTTACTAGGGACCCAACTTTCATTCGAGATCCTTCACGTGACTTAGAACATCCTTGAAATGAAGACAACCTGCATTTATCCTCCGTGTGGGACTGGTCTGCCCTGCCTGTAGTTTACCGGTTTATCCTTCAAGCAGTTAAATTACAAAGCTTTGTTTCGATATTTCCCACACCGCTATTCCAGTCTCTTTTCTGCTACACACTCGGCAAACCACAAACTAGACCCCAAACACAAGTAAGTCCCGTGCTCTGAGACACCAGCATACCACAGGGAGCATAACCCACCGACATGAAACTACAGTTAAGAGATTCATATTACAGAAGTATTTTGTTTTCCTTCCTTGCTGTGTTTACACACAGTTATTTCTTCAACTTAAGACTTAGTAATTAGCTAACGACAGCTCCAATAGGCAAAGGAAGTGAATTTGGCTGCCTCTTGAGAAGAGAGAGAAAATTACCCTGAAAAAGCAGCACAAACATATCTGCGCAAAATTGTGGGCATTTAAGAAAAAACGTGGGCAGACACGTGGCTGCTATCTGCTCACGTACACATCGGGCACAGGGAAGCTCGAGCTCCCAAAACTAAACCTAGATTCCTCCACATAAACAATCTGAATTTTAAATAGGTAGGAAATGGTTAACTGAAAATTGTGTGCAGTTTGCAGGGGATGAGAAGTGGAATCCAGCAGTTCTACCTGGCAAAGCGGAGACTGAAGGTGTGAATCGAGAGCAGGAACAATTAAATGATGCAGCAGTTTAGGAAGGAGCACGAGGATGCTGACTGCTGTGAAAGAAACGCAGCAGCGCACTAAAACAACGCAAGGGAGGAAAGAAAGCACCAGAGCAACCGAGGAGTTGACCTAACACTTTGGCTGGAAGATGGCAGCAAGGACTGCATCCCTTCAGGAGATGGATGAGGAGTCTCTCACTCCTCAGTCCCGAACTCTGCAACCAACAAATTCAACTGTCAGCTGAAAGAACGAACATTTTAAAAGCTGGTACCTGAAGCGATCACAGTTGCATTCACAGCTCGGCACAGGTGGCCTGGTTTCAAAGCTGGTGAGTGATTCTAGGTCCCACCACATTCAGAGGATTTTCTTGGTGGATGCCTGATACTTCTGAGAATTCGGCCACTGAAACACAGGGGCCTAAGTGCTGTTCTAAGGAAAATAACTCTAGGCATTCCAGTTGGATAACCTTAACGAAAAGGTCCCTTTAAAATGGAGTTTTCCATTTGAGAAGGACAAATTTAAAATATTTTCCCTTGACTTCAAAAGCTTTTTCAATAGTTTCCTTAGCGGCACAGTGTATTGCAAAGGACAGCAACGATACTCAGCTGGACGGCTTCCACTTCACATCATCTTTTTTCTGCAGCTTTCAACAACGCTTTCCTTTTTAGGAACTTGGTCCATGCTTGCTACTGCCCAAATGAACTCAAAGCAACATAAACAATTTCCAAAATTAAACCTAGCTAAGAAACACTATTTCTGATGTCATTCTGTTGGCAAGGGAGGCTGTTGTTCTAATTTTCACCTTTTTTTTTTTTTTTTCTTTTGCAAGATGGATTACATTTGGTCTGCATAACACACTGGAAAATGTATTAGTTGGGTTATCCCACATGACACCCTATGAATAAAAACCAATCTGCCTGGAATTAATCAATACATGACCCAGTGAATCGCTAACCCTTTCCCAAAAGTGCCTAGAGTAAAAATATGCCAAAATGATCGTCTGCTCATCTGCAGTTGTAGGTGCTATTACTGACAGCATTCCACAGAGGGAAATTATTTTCTTTATTCTTTTGCTGATAGTTACAACGATTCAACTGTGGGTGTGCTTATATATGAGGATGCACTCGTAGAAGAGATTTACTTTTGCTTTAGCATCCTTCCTATTGAACATACTACAATATGGACAGATAAATAAAGATACATGCACTGCACTTAATACTGGTTTGTTCAGCTCTTAATGTAATGTAATATTGCTCCTTAACACCACCAAGTACCATCAGTATCTCCAAAAAAAGTTGCAAAAGCCTTGAGGAAAGCAGCCATGAAACTGATCTTTAGGGGGCATCAACAAAATAAACATACATTAGTTATTCACATTCTTTATGTGTAACCCTGTGAAAGGCTTGATTTCTCAACACCAAATAGATGTTCCTCTTGAATAATAAATATAGTGCTCTGCTTGTTCAAGTTAATATCAACAATTTGCAGTGCTAAGCCTGCAACTGAGCATCACAAATAGAATGCTGTCCTGTTAGAGGTTATATTTAATTTCCAAGTGTCCTTTATGCCAGCAGTTTCCCACAGGGTAACGACATGTGTTTGTGTGGACATAAGGAACATTTTAGTTTTCCCAATAAGCTTCCAGTTGGCTGTAACAACAGAACAGCTTCATTTTATGCCTTCTTTCTCTCTCTGTCTGCCCCATATTTTCTGCGAGACAGAACAGTGTAAGTGGATTTGTGGTTTAAATCACCACATTCAAAAATAAATTATTTATGAATGTTTAGAAGGACGTAATTTCAGTGTCCGGTGGTCACTAGCAATCCCCTGTTAATGCCTATCTCCATCAGAACCATTACTGATAGTTACATGCCTGTGTGTGAAACTGCACTGTGTGACTTTATCTCCCACGCGCAGCAATGGAAAAAGGCTGTGAATGTTTACAGCGTACAGAGGAAAAATCTCGTGAAAAATCCCAACAAAAACTAAGTTCTTCTTTTTTAAAAAGAAAAAAATAATAAAATAAAGGCTTAAAAATGACAGCACTGCAAAGAATATTCAAGCAACTATTTTGTTTTGTATTGGATGAGGGAGTACTTTGCACAAACGTCCAGATTCTGGCCAAAACTTTAAAATAACCTAACAGCTTTGGCATGCTGTGGTTAAGATGTTACCGTAAGTCTGACTTGGAAGACTAAAATGTTTCTTTTTCAAGATAAAAAACTAAGGAGAAAAAAAAGATTTCAACAGTACTTAAATTTAACATTATTCTGTGACTTTTTATTTGAAGTTTTCGAAATAAGTATCTATCTAAGCCTTTTCTTCACTATGTTTTTTTCTGCAGGTTCTGGCTTTGATTTACAGAAAACTAGCAACATCCCGACAGACTGTATCTTTTCTCTCCACCAAATATTTTCCAACAATTGTTATGGCATGAAAAAAAACAATTAGGGAAATATCATATGGACCGCATAAGTTTCATTTCCTTCCAGGAATGAGATGCTCAGAGGGGAAAACAAAATAGAAGAAAAGCAAATGCTTGCTGAAGTTGGAAACGGAATGCCCAGGAGAAGGTCAGCATTTCTCAGTTTTGTGAGTGGTTATGAACTTGAAGCATTGTCTAGGCTAAGGATCACAAGCTGCTTCACTGGGAAGAGAGGGACAAAGGCTGGAACTGGTGCCCAGTCACTTCCAAACCAGGGGTCTTTTCACCTCATTCAAAATATCCAACCCTGTGCTGTCATTATTTAATCTAACATACGCTCCACATACGAAATGAACAACGGAATTGGTTGGAACATTGATCTGGAATATCTGACTCCTTTTTCTTTGCCTTCCACTCAAAGTTTACCCTGATGCAGAGAGTCTACTTTAGGCCAGTGTATAATTTACGGGGATGTAAGCCTGCATGTATCATATGGCGGGTTTTGTACTTGAGCTTAGTTTTACCCTTCTCTTGCAGGCACAACGGAGGAAAATGAACGGACCATTAACAAACGCAGCCCGAATGGACCCGCTCCTCAAAGCGGCTCTGTCTTTTCCCCATGGCTCACTCACCCAGAGGCAAACACGGTGTATTAAGGGAAAAGCCAAATAGCTCCTTTTGCAGGGGAAGCAGAGAGAGCACAGGCTGCAGCACTCCTGGGTCTGCTCTGCGAGGAGCCACGGGAGAAGCAGGTGCTGCCCACGGGTCCTGCGTGCCCCAGGCTCAGTTCTGTGCGGAGAACGAGGCGTGACGCTTCCTGTGTTTTCTCTCCAATTTCTCAGTGAAAAAGGGGCTAAAGACAGTCTGCCAATAAGTGAGCCTTGCTGCTCCATTAAGGATAAGGAAAAAAAGAAAAAAAGGTCAGGCTAGATGTGCAAAAGTGTTTTCATGCCGACCGCAGACCTGAGCCACAACAGAATTTGCTTTCTCCTTTTCACCTCTGAAAAAAAGACAACCTAGGCGTCAAAATACGCCACCATACTCATGCCAGCTGTCATTTGTTTTCACCTGTTTGCAGTATTTGAATGAAACTGAAGAGATTTAGCATAGACTACTCACAGCAGCAGCGCTGTCAAACCTGAGAGCCTGTCACACTGAGAATGGTCACACAGCAGCTCTTGGTATTTCTGTATCAGTACTGTGTTATACTCAGTGTGGGACTAAATAAAATTAACACATTGGCCACATACAATGCAATACAACCTAAAAAGAGAAAACACCAGGTGCTAAACAAATTAGATTAAGTATAGATTAAGTGCATTTGCTAAATATTTATTTTGTTTATGAAAGCGTGTTTTATGTGTTGCGTATTAGTTGTATAATGCACGTGCAACATTGCATGCTCTGAAAGAAAAGGATATGGAGTTTATATTAGAGTATCCACCTGGCAACTGGAAAATAAAAGAAAATTATCCTTTCCATCGCTGAATTTTTAAACCACTGCAATTTAGCACAACGCCATTCATACCCAAGAATTCAGAGACGATGCGAAGGCCAGGGGAGTTCGCTACTCTCGAACTGGTTTGAACAAAAGTCATTTTATTACAGGGCAGAAAAGTCTTAGCAAATTCAATTACTGCTGCAGTAATTTCATTTGCTTTGCAGATTATGGTTGAATTACCATTGGAAATGAGAACAAATGCAGTGGCGTTGTCACTTATTTACCCAAACATACTGGAGATCAATTCAGACCATGGATATTCCCATTCAACTCTGAAAGTCAATGGATACGTGACAATCACTAACACAAAGTGGGGCAGACTTGGGGAGGGCAAATAAACACTCATGAAAGAGGCCCCAATTCAGTACTATACGCCCTGAAAAAGGCACTCAGGCATGACTATTACGAGTAACAATTTGGATGGTAACATAAAAGACCACTGAAATTCCACATAAGGCTGTCAAAATCAAAAACATCCCTCAGGATTTTGCTATAGTTGAGAGGCATTAACATTGTGGAGGAGCATTGGGATATCATAAGGGAGCACCATGTGATTTTGAGGAGTGGAGTAATAGAAATGGGATGAAATTCAACATTACTAAATGCATAAGCATCCACTTGGGGACTAATAACAGTCATAAACTACAGCAACAGAAACGGGATGAAACTTCATGTTACTAATTGAAAGATCACACCATTCAAAGCTATTTTTGCTATGAACTGGAAGATCTTGAGTTGACAACTGAGAAAAAGGCAGCCTGGTTATCTGTATCAGGTGATTTAGGATGCCAGCAGGATGCACTATACAAAAGACAAGCATGCTGTATCGTATACTGCCATTCAAGACAAGAAGTATCATCTTTATTATACATCACTACAATCTCATCTGGAATAAGAGTGTATAGTGCCAGTGACCCACATTTTGAAAAGTTAAGTGAAAACACGAACAAGCGCAGAGAAAAGAGACAAGGATAAAGAAGAGAACGCATCGTGAGAACGCAGATTAGCAGAAGTGGGCTGGTTTAACTGGGCAGGGTCAAGGTTGACAGGATATGACAACCTTCTGGAAATGCACCAGAACACTGGAGAGAGACAGAGACACAAGGCAGGAAAACTCCCGCTTGATCTTCAGTGAAATACAGTCTAAGAATACATCGGCATAAACTTCCCGTAAACTAATAAGGACTGGAAATTAGAAAGGTTGTCAAGCATAGGAGAGCAGTGAGGTTTTGGAAGAGCTGGAGATGGGGAAAACACCTCACTGATGTAAACTGGAACTTACAGTGTGACACCTGGCAACTGGGTACTCAAAGATGCAGAAGATCCTTTTCATCCCATGCTCCTGCACTGCAGTGCCTGCTCCCTGCGGAAACGGCAGCTGGAAGTCATATACTGCTGACGTCGTAACCGAGCGCTGACATGAGTTCATGCGTTTGCAGCTCTGCATTAGCAACATACACCCCTGAAGGGTTCGATCTCTTTAAACATCCCATAACACGCAGCAAGCTTTTCACTCAAGCTTTAGCAACGAGCTGAAAGAAATCTCATTTGACCTGTACCTTCCTGAAGAGACAGCCCGTATATCAAAGCTGAATTCAATTATGTTTAGAATTAACGATAGAAAAGTTAGTATCTTTGAGGAAGAAAACAAAAAAAACCACCCCAAACCTTTCATTTTCATAGAGCAATTAACACACTGTGCTCTCACGCTTTTGAGACAGAAATAAAATTGCAATATTTTGACTCCTACAGCAAGTATATTAAATCCTATTAGCAACAAGAGGGGAGGTTTTCCTCTTCTTCCAAAACTGCAATTCAGCAGGAAATCAACAAGAAGTTCACAGCCACATGCTGGAGTCTGCCCACCACTGCACAGACTTGGTGCAAACCACCTCTTAGCATTCATAATCCCTGGACAAATGTGATTTATGCTTGTGGTATACGACCGCAAAAGGGCAGGAAAACTCATGGTTTGATTCATGCCAGCAGGCGCTGTCATATTGCAAACAGCCTCTTCAACTACTGCAAAGGCCAAGGTCAGCTAATCCAGTTCATGATGATGTCTGGATGAGCTCCACTGTCTCGCCTTTGAATTTTTCAAAGGTAAATATTCCCATGTGTAATTCTGAGTTACAGTAGGTAAATGTTTTTCTCTGTAGTTCAAAGCAATGTGCCAAGACTAGTTTGCCAGAAAAACAGCCTCAAAACACAACTTATCTCAAAGACTGTGCATCCTCCGATCAGCACCACTTTGAAGTGAAGACCTATGCGCCTAAATTGAGATTACACATTTTCATACGCAGGTGCTTGCAACTCAGTACTTAAATATAAAAGCACTAGTTGGTCTTTTCCAGAGGTACAAATGCTTTGTGCTTGCCTTCTTAAAATTAAGCCATTTTTATGTTGGTTTATCAGATTGAAAATTTTCGGCCCCAGCTGCTGTAATCCCGTGTTACTGACATTCCTACAGCTCCCTGTGCCAATGGAATTGAGAAGGGTTTCACATGGAAAAATAGGGCCCTGAGCTAATTTCTTGATATCAAAATCTTCTCAAGATGAGACTGAATTGGTTACCCCATTATAATTGAGCCTGGTTTTGTACCAGCAAAGGAACCTGAGCCAGGTTTTCAACTGTCTTGCAGACAGCGTGGTGTACACCGCCTTCAGAGAGATCAACACATACCTGCAGGTGGCCAAGCCTTGATATAGCCAGTGCAATGGACAACAGCATACTGTGCTTCGCCTTCTTTTACTGGGCCAAGGCCATTCCTAAATGAAAAGGAAACACAAAAATATCATGTTGATTGACTTGCGGAACAGCTTTGTGCTTTTAAACAACAACTACTAATGATTTACTGATAGTTGTAAGTTAGAAACAACCAATCATCAACCTAGAGTTCTGTACAATGTCAGCTCCATTACAATGCTATTCAAGCCTTACTTGTTTTCTTTAACATTTCTTGGAGAAAGATACGGAAGCTTATTTCAGAGATGAAGCTGGTTAAGACAAAGAAGTTGAGTGACTTGGTCAAGACTTGCAAAAAGATCCAGTGACTCCAGCACAGCTGAATTTAGCAGTGAGCTCTCCTCTCCCGAGACCCAGTGCTATTTTACGCTGTGTGCTAATGCAGAAGTTTATCCAGGTAGTACTCCTTGATTGAGCATGAGCCCAGTGGAAAATGAGGGTGCTTATGGCAACTAACTGTTGCTGCAGTAAATTAAGCAATAGTACCTGTATCTTTTTCTCATGGTGGTTATCCTGTTCAGAGGTAAATGATCCAGAGGAGCATTGCCACACCTAGAAGTAAATTTATATTTGAAAGGGCTCAAAAATTAATATAAACACCCAAGATGAAAATGCATTTTAAGGTCTTTATTAGTATATACAAGTAGACAATAATGGAAATTTATTTCTGACAGAAAGTCACAGATTCATGTTCTCTTAGAACTTACTGCTTCCACAGGCTGAGCTTTTTGCGTGTGCTCCAAATATTTTCTTTATTTTATAATGAAAAAAACCAAAGAGACTACAAAAAGATTCCCTCCCTCCCCCCCCAAACCTAAAGACTATTTGAAATGGATATTCCAAGAGCAGCTAAAGAATAGATACACTTAAAAATACTATAAAACAAGGGTGAAAGCCAGAAGAATGTAAGTCAGGCCCCAGATATCTACACAAAACAATCTCAGTGTTCCAGTAGCTTCCCTGGACAGAGCATTTTGACTGCCATACACCAGCTACAATGTTAGTAGATATTAAACTCATGTTTGCAAGAACAGACTATTTATACTGTCAAGTAACTTTATTTAACACTTGTTCATGTATATTTTGTGATATTTCTAACTATGCCTAGCTGTATAATTTTAACAATCCATTTGAAGCTAAGTAAATAGTTTGAAGGGTAAAACCAGTTCATTTTCAGTGGAAAAAAGAACAATAACAATGAAAGAAGTAATCACAAGGAAAGTTCACATTATTTGAGGCTCATTCTTCCCACAAGTTTTTTTTTTAAATTATTATTATTTTTTTTTCTTTCTTTTTTTTATACCAATCACTGCCAAGGAGAAGGAATGAACAATTAAAATAAAATAAGAAGATTTAGAATTACAAAAACAATGGGGCTACTGGCATGTATAAAATTACTCTCATGCACTGGAGTTTACGGAATCAGGGTGCTAGGAAATAACTGCAGTCTGAAATGTTGTTTTAAAAGCTGGGGAACAACTGTAAACGGGACATTAGGCCTGGTTTTCTTTGCACAAAAAAGTCTTCCTTACATGACCATTATGTGCAGCTTGGAGGAAGAGAAAGCAATGTGCCAAGTGTCTCTCTGCCAGGCTGTATTTCTTTCCACCCAGTTAAGGAGGGAAAAAGAGCTACAGCTTAAGTCTAATCTTGCAGGTATGAAGTATATAAACCCCTTACAAAGGCACCCAAGAGCCATACATTCAGCCTCCTCACACGACTGGAAGAATCCCACCACCTAACAGAAGCACCGGGATCTCTTTTGATGTATCCAATATTTTGTTTTGTGAGTTTCATTCCATAACAAATTTTGCACCATCGGTTTTCAACACATATATTGGATATAGGCTGCAGAGGCAATTATGTACTTTCCCCCCCTAACCACACAAGGAGAACTTTATTGCAATAGCAACAGACATTTTATCCCGTTAGCACTACAATAACCGAAGTGCCCACAAGCCCTAGTCAGGAGCACTGGGCAGGCAGAGCTCTTTAAAGAAGCCCAAGCAACGCAGGAGAAGTTGGAAAATTGCAAAATAAAAACCCTCTAACAATTACTCATTTATCTAGCATCAACCAGCTGACATTTGGTTAATTCATACCAGGCTTAGGTTAATTCCTACATAGCTGGCAAGTTTGCAGCTGAATTCCTGTTTGTCTTCAAGATTCTTTTAATATTATTGGTTTGCTGAAAAAATACACAGAGTTGGGCTTTCATTACACTTGCGAAAGCTTTGTTCCCAAAGTATTGATTTGAGTAATTTGACTAGAAGAGACAATAGCTTGCATTCCAGGGGTGAAGTTGTCATGAAGTTCTCTGGGGAAAGCATCCTACACCCCACACTGACAAAAACAACTGCAACACACAAATGTGGGGCTGTTTTGTCATTAATCATAAAGGAAGACAGCTTTCGGTTTTACTCCAGTTCCAAAAGCAAGAATTCTCTAAATGCTTAATGGGAGTGTGTCGTTACAGCTTCATTTTTTTAAGCAAGGTCAAACTAGTGCAACAAAATGTCTGAAGTCTAATCTAAGACTGGACTGGAACCATCACAGGAATACAAGGTAAATGCATACCTCATCCTGCAAATGAAAGAGCGCCTTGATCCCATGCACATTCTCATTGAGGACTGCTGACCTTCTTTCTTTACTGTTCCAGTCTTCAAGTCCAGGATTCGTCCTAGAAAAGCCAGGGAGAGCAACTGATGTTCAGTACGTAAATTTAATTCCATTTACTACCAACTAAGATGACAATAAGTTCATAAGCTAAATTCCATTAGCCCAGTTATGGGAAAAAATACCAACAAAATATCTTGATCCTGGTCTCACATCCCTTATGTTCTGGCTTAACTAACGATTTCAGCAAAGCTGACTCTGAGTCACAACAGTGATGGCTCTTCTCTCAGTTGGCCCAAGACCAACTTCCAAGGCAGGGTCAAATGTCTGGAGGCAGAGAAGACAATCACAGCAAGCATTGCTTTTTGAATTGATCTGTTTGCTCCACTCTTTACCGGATCTATGGATAAAGCAACACACGTCATTCCCCTATAGCTGCTCCTCTTTCCCTGTGCTCTCAGGTCTGTCCAGAATCCTCTCACCATAACACCACCTCACATATTCAGAGCTGCAGCAATGCTGAGGAACAATTAAGACCAAGCTTTTCTCTCCTTGATGACGAGATACAGGACAAGTCACAGCAACCCTTTCAGAGTTGATAAAAAACTGACACGTCAGCATATTTTTTAAGTTAATTTTCAGCCGGATCAGTGAGATGATGTGACTCACCACATAGCAACACGAGTCTACGCAAGGCCCATGGCCGGACCCTGCTGACCAGCAGAAGCTGACTACCAACCTCAGAATCTCACCCCACAGACACAGCACCGAAACGAGATGACAGATCCAAGTCATCTCAAGAGAGGACAGGACAGAGGGAGTGCTGAGCTGACACTCCTACAGTAAGTTGGGGGAGGTCTTTATTAAAAAACAAAGGTAGCGTGGCGGTAACGATTAATCTTTCCATTCCCCTGAGACAAAACAGAAGGCAGCGATTACTACAGATCGGTTCAGCTCAGTGATGGCAGGGTACAGGCGATCACATAGAATCCTACTGTTTATCACCAAGGAAATATAGAAGAGACTTTCGCATCTACAGCGCAATTGCTAACAGATGACTATAAAATTTTGCACGTTAGTAACACAGACTAGAAATGAGTCACTGACCCAGATCCGCAACGCTTCAGGGCTGGATACAGCCACAGAGTGACAGTGGGCAAAAGAAACACAGTAGAACAGCTGCTAGACGATTAAATGACAGCCACCAGTGCTGATGACACACGGCCATGAGCAAACGTCCATGCTTAAGGTAGGTACAGTATCTTTCAATAACTGAAACCATACAAGCCTAAGCCTTCACCATGATATAACTAACCAAGTCTACAGCAGCATAAGATAGCATACTCTGACTGTGCTAGGTTGAAGAAACCATGCAGAATACATTCAAAGTATCCCTCATCAGATTCCCCCAAGTCTCTGTCCAAAAATTAAGTTCTGAAATAATTATACTGCCAAACATTAATTTCAGAATTATTTTAACTGAAAACACTTACCTCCATCCATGAATGTGAATAAAATCACTACAAAACAGTTTAAAGATCAGTATTTTAGATAAGGAACTAGGAAGTAGCATTTTATTCTTAAGGTATACTAAAGATAACTACTCCTGGAGGAAAGCCATCCTTGTCGACAGAAGGTCAGACTGTATCATTTGGTGTATCTCCAAAGTATATCTCAGATGGTTAAGAAGTTAGCAAGCCTGGGAGCAATTCCTAGAGATGCTTCAATTCAGAGCACTGGGCTATATATTAATATAGATGTACGATTCAGCTGTAAGCTGGGAAAAATCACACCACCATATTTCCCAGCTCAGTTATGCTGACCCTATGATGTAGGATGGATCTGAGGTTCAACCAGACCTCCATTCCCTGCATCAGTCTGTCTCTCTGTCTCATTTTCTATATGCACAGCCACAGTCTATTTCCCCATCCCCTCAACTAATCAAACTATTTAGAGAAATAAAATATCATTAGGCAGGAGACAAACCGACTCGCAAATGAAGGCAATACATGATGAAACAAATAAAGACAGCGTATATGTGCAAGATCCAAGGGCTGTCCGTATAAGCACACAAGACAAATCAAACCATCAAAAGCATTTTTCTCTTTGGACACAATAACTTTGTCGTACACATAAACAAAAGAAAAGTTTCTGTGCACTTTTTTTTTTCCCCGTTCCAATACAAATTCTTGAAGTGACACTAATAATCAAAAAGCAGTGACAGTAAACGTAACTCGAACAACTAATAGAAATATCTCAGTTTTTATCATCCAAGAACATCCAGAAAAATAAGTATACTTCACAATTACGTGGCTGCTAAGCCTAAACTTGCTGACACATGTTCCTTTGGCAAGCCTGGAACCCCCGACAACAAAAGTCATAGTTTTTAAATTTAGCTTTTTGTTTGGCAATGTCTTACAAATATGTACCAGATAACAAATAGTAGTCTAAATTTTGCCCTGACTTACAAAATCACTGCAGGGGGTGTGCGGGGGTATGAGTCAGAGAAATGTTTGGTACATAGATATTACAAGAAAGCGCTCTCAGCAGCTTGTTTCAATACTCCGTCGTGCGTGTGTTAACCTTGTAGAGCTTTAACAATACAGTGCAGATTTTGATAAAGAACAAGCAGTTCGTGTCTTATATATTATTAGAAGCTTATGTTGAAATTATATGAAAAAGAGGAAGAATTACAGTTGAACAGGCTAAGGATAAAGCTTCCCACCGAGCTCAAACAAGTTTGTCAGTGCACTCCCTGGGATCTCCTAAGACACGGCACACCAGGGCTCGTATCTCTGTCGGAGCTGTTAAGAATACTGGTGTCGCGAGGCGTGTAGAGCGTATCTGGGAGAGCAAACTGAGGTCTGTACACCACCAATGCAGCCATGCAGCACAGGTAAGCGCTAGCTTTGGAAAAAGGAATGGCTTAATACTCCCAAGGGCTTGCTCCCTGTGTCTGCTCACAGTATCGCATACACACCGCTAAGAGCTTTCTCTGTTTGGAGAGCTTGCTGCTTTAATGGTGGCAATCTGGATGCAGTGTTACTCCTTTTTCTTTTTGTGCTAACTGCTCAAAAAAACATCTTCATTTCCAGACCTACACTTAGAGCATTTAGCTTTTACCAGATAATTCTACAGAAGTGCTGCGAGATGGAAGATGCTGAAGTCAGGACAAGCTGACTTGTCGTGACTACTCATTGCTATGACAATCTGCGACAGTACAATGTCACCTGGTCTCAAGACAAAACTCACAGCTGTTTCTCCCCAGGCTCCTCGTCACTCCACACCTGACCCTGAGAAGGGGATGGACCCACACCGCTCTGCTTCTGCCAGCATGGAGTTGGACAATCATCTTCTACCTGCTTTAGCATCATCTACGGTTCGCTGCAGCCCCTCACGTGACGGACCCTGGCAGGTCCCACACTGCAGTCAACCAAACTGGCATAAATCACAACCCAGTGTCATACAGACAGCTCAGTTCAAGGAGGTGGCACGCTCTGATGATAGCTCTGTCACAGAACCATAAAATACTCATATCTCCTTGTGTTCCTGAATCTTTTACACTTGTGCTGCTACCTTGGTGATAAATGCTCCCTTAGGTTTCTCCACAGGAAACATACAGAAAGTACATTTGATGTAAAAGTTGGCAATTACATTCTTATTAATAAGATATGTTCCAGGATGCTCTGAACACTTCTGCTAACTCAACAGCGCACATGTGCATTTTTAAAATTTCTTCTTCTAGTTTCTTCAGAAGCACAGTTTTAACAACCCAGCGCTACCACCAGCTGGGACTCTTATGAGCTTCCCCATAAACTGGCAATTGCATGTAGTTCATTTTCACGTTAAACTTTTCCCCCCCTCCAGCTCGAGACACAGCCCTCAGACACAGCAAGCGCAGGATGCGTGTCTCAATCACAGCACTACTGTGGCTGGCACTGCTGTCTCATCACCACTTACAGCAGCTGCACAGCTCAGAGGAAACCAGAGTTTACTCTGCTGCAAAAGAGAAAGCAAATAAATGAGCACAATGCTTATTAAAACCAGCACATAAATCTCTCCAGTTGGTCTGGGTATAATTAATAATTTGTTGAAATCTACCCACTACAGTCCCCACTCAGAAGGCAGTATTGCTTAAACCTGTAATAAACCAGTTGTCCTCTGAGCAGGAATCCACCATGCGACCCAGGAAAGGGCTGTCAGAAGGGACCACAGAGGTGAGGACATACGTGCAAGAGATTAATTATTTGGGTAAAATTAGAGAAGTCACATAAAGCTCTTGCCACAAAAGAGATTAGCTAGTATTCAATTCAAGTCCTGAGGACAGACGCCAGAAACATCCCCTTCGTGTTATGCTGCTGCGTGTTTTCAAAGATGCTCTACAAACGTTCTTATAATGATCAAGGGGACAAATGTTCATACTGGCACTGATATGCCCCTCGTGTGTGCAAAGAGTGAACAGATTATGCATGAACCTGCCCCTTTTGGATCTCCAGTTGCTACCGTGAATGTTGAAATACCTTTTCTGTGCTTGTAATGTTTGAGATGAACCTAAGCCAAGGGTTGGCCTGGGTCTACTGAAGTTCATGGGGTTTCAAATCTGGGAGTTTGGCACAAATCCATCTTTACACAATAGCACCAGCCTGTTACAAAATTTGTTCCTCCATGTTTAAGCACTGTATGCTAAGGTTTATAGCCTGGTAATCAAACACAGTCTGTTCTTTGCTACTTTTTTCAGTGCTTTTTTTTTTTTTTTTGGTGGATTCAAAACTCCATAAGCTGCAACACCTAATTCCACCACAAATGCCTTCTCTGCTGGATTTCCAGTTTCAAAGAATCTACAGTCTGTACTTAGAAAGAAGGGTTGTTACGTGAGGGCAAGTTGAAATGTCTGTCTTTACAAACAATCATAGGGTATTCACATCCAGTTTGCAACATGGAAATACTCCTCTTTTGCAACAAAAGACTACTACCTGTTTACAAAGATCAGAAGAAATTTGTTTTGGCCTCATGCATACAAAAGTACTGCTGGGAAAGTACATGATACAATTTTCCATTTCCCTCTAACTCATCAGTAGATGGACTGCTGTCTTGCACAGAATCTTGGACCTGATAAGGAAACAGTATGAATTAATATATGGAAGTCTCCCCTTGCCCTCAATACCTTCAGCAACCCAGCAAGCTTCATGCTTTAGTTGATGGTGTCTTGTCTTACAAAAAACAAGTTAGATATTTCATAATTATTCTCAGCCACCAGATTGTCTACACATTTCTTTCCAGGCAAAATAAAATAAAGGATAAACTAAGTTTGGTTTGGACAAGATAACAAAAGATGACTTTGTGCTCATCAAAAATACTCCACAGGCTACTCAGGGAAGACAAACAGGACACAGGAATACTGCACCCAAAAATCCTTCTGAAAACTAAAAACATCTTTATCGTACCATAAAAACGGAAAAAAGAAAGACAGGGATGCAGGAAAACCAGAGGAAATAATTAAAAATAAAAGCAAAGTGATGGTCAAGGTACTGATGCTTCTGGACACAGCTCCAAATGTAAGCTGACACTCAAACTGAAGGGTCAGAGAACAAAGGACTTCTATCGTGATGCTTTCTGTCAGCACGTTAAGTCTTTAGAAAGTAGTGGCAGAGATCAGCTTAAACACGCGTGTTCTCAAGTAAAACTACTAGCTGCCAGCCCATCACACAACACTGCAAACGAACTATTTATCATTTGTAGGGAGAAAGCGCAGAAAAGTCTTTATCTCTCACCGGTGCAGCACCAAAAGCCAAGTCTGTCACTGTCCCTCAGGATATGAAAGATGTACATAAAGACAGCAATGATGGTTGGGCACCGACTCCACAACAGTTTGTACAGATATAAGATACAGGTCACTCATGGCTTGGGATAAACAATAAAGTTCCAGAAAACAAAGTGAAACTCCTCCTTTTTTTAATTTTTCATTTATCAGTTTACACATACGCACTGGTTACAGCTGAACATTCAGCTTTACACCAACTGAGGTATGCAGCTGGCAGAGTTCCTCTTGAAAACAATGGATGCATTATGAATACATAAACCAAATGTCTTCAATAAGAAGATTAAATAGCCTAAATTTGATCAATTTATATTAAATTACTCTTAATAAGCTCATGCCAGAACAAAGTAATTACTCTGCATTAATTCAAACATTAAAAGAAAATAAAAATCTTTAAAAATTTACACCTCACAATTGTAAGGTATACATTTGTATCCCACGCTTAATGCAGCTCTGCAAGTGCTTTAAGCTCTATTAAGTTTAAAAAATATACATCCGCCCTGTGGAACCCAATACAAAAAAAAATTACAGATGATCTAAGTACACATTAAGAATCAAAACTGAAATGCAAACACAGTATTTGAAGGCTCTCCTTCCAGGAACGTATGTTTACATAAACCAGATGTAGCTTGCAATATACAAATAAAACTTTATACATATTAAAAAAAAAAAAAATCATGGTCACACAGCTCTTCTCTCAGCATTCTGGGTTTTATTATTTACATAAAGGTAATGTTCATAAAAGCACAGGCATATCTACAACGTACATACACATATTAGAGCACACAGTCCCTGTCCTGAAAGCCCCAGTGCCTGTCCTACAAACGGCAAGATATCCACTGTAGGGTTGGTGAGACGGAGAGCAACTGCTGTAGCTCAGAAATATGCTGCTGGTCATCCAAGTGTCCTCTAAAAACAGAGCATCCCTTCAGCATCACCACACCAAAGACTGAAACTACGTGGAGCGAACGCACCAAACAATACAATCCTAATAAAGCTGCACCCACAAAAAATGCATCTCTCTGGCCCCTCATTGAGGGGAAAGCAAACACATGAGCTGTAAGAATAGCCTGGACACTCAAAACATAGGTGGACTTCAGACCACCCTAATTTCAAATTACAAACTAAGGGCAGAATCACATGACTGGCACCAGTTACACTGCATACCCAAAACCAGCGCTGATTTTACAGGATGCCCCCCTCGCTCACATCAGAGGTTACAGCGCAGCTCTCACAGGCAATGCCCGCTAACCTGCTGTTTATTTTAACACTGCTACTTCATATTCGCTGTGTAGTTATTGGTCTTTTAAACCTACAACAAAAAAGACACCAGGTCTTGATAACATTTGCAACACACCGAGAGGCCATGAAGAATGCACAGCTCTAGAAACTAAGAGCCTGATGAGGTTGTTTTTACAGAACAAATTTGCAAACTCGTGATGCTTAACTCATTCACGAAAAAACCCTGCTCATTGACAAACAGCCCCAGCGTGCCGGCACTGGCGCTCCCCCTGCATCGGCCGCAGCACCGCCAGGTGGGACCGCTGCCAGGGCTCGCAGTGATGCAGAGCAGATGGGCTCCGAACAGGCAGCAGGCTCGTCTCCTTCATACTTCGGATTCATGCAAAATAATTATCAGAGCTGCATTGTTAGCAGCATATATATAGTCTTAATTCACATGCAGAAAGGGTCTATTCTCCAGACTGTCTCCCCTGGGGGTGCCAGAGCCCCTGGGTTCTGCCAGAAAGGTGTCTGGTAGCACAGGTCGTCCCTTACCGGTATACAGCCTTTATGGACCATAATCACGACTTCAGTCCCTGGAAGCTCAGGATATGGTCAGGGGAACACGTTCCTGATCACGTGGAGGTGGCTGATGTGATCTACATCTTTCCTGATATTAAAATCACGATCCTATCAAATCTTTAAAGGAGCAGGTCAGTAGGACTTTGAGGGATGTAGCACTGCAGGTGGGAACAAGGTCTCCCCATGCACACTTCCCACCCTTGCTTCCCACCTGATCTGACTGTACAGAGAAGATGGGACCTCCCCACAGGGGACTGCACCCTACCAGCAGGGCTGTGCAGCAAGCCAGCACTTATACCTCTGTCCTCTGCCAAATAGGAATTTGTGCCCTGGCCCAACTTAATCATAGAGTCATAGAATGGTTAGAGTTGGAAGTGACCTTAAAGATCACCTAGTTCCAACCCCCCTGCCATGGGCAGGGACACCTCCCACCAGCCCAGGTTGCACAAAGCCCCATCCAAACTGGCCTTGAACACCTCCAGGGATGGGGCAGACACAGCTTCTGGGCAGCCTGCTCCTGTGTCTCACCGCCCTCAGAGTAAAGAATTTCTTCCTAATATTTAATCTAAATCTACAACTGTTCCAGAACAAAGCCATGGGGACACTGGTATACCAATATCCCTTGAGAATACAGTTCAACTGTAAAATCGGTCAGCCTCACGCAGCCTGGAACAAAATCAGGGACCACACAGGACTTCCCAGCTGTGATTGTACTGCACACATATCAACCAAGAAGCTTGTGGGATGGCAGGGATAAAATGCAGTTGTTCTTGCTCCAAAGCTGGCAGTGCCTTCCACCCGAATGTTATGAGGCTGCTTTAGCTCTCACGGGCTGGGGCTTCTCTGCTCTCGCGTGCCTGTTTCATCGTGCAGTAGGAAACAGCACTGTATCCCTGCCCCACTGCTCCACGTTACAAAGCATTGCTAATACACTGATAAGCAAATATATCAGCGTACGAAATAACTGGCTCCAAGAATGTACTTGCTGTTGGCAGACATTTAAGCAACTTTCAGAGGAGATCCACACCTTCACTCCTGTTTTAAAGATGAGGACACTGAAGCCCAAAGGAACGATTTCTCTTGCCTGTGGTCAGCCAGCAGCGGATGCGCAGCTACGAACAGGGTCCAAGCTCATATAAGCAATATGAGTTCTCAACACACTGTAGCTGTAGATAAAAATTCTCAGTAATATCATACACAGTGATTCTCAGAAAGTCCATAAAAATCTCATGGCGACTATATGCTTGTCAAGGCAGAATCAGCTTAAATAAGAAATGATGATTATGCTTTCAAAAGAAGACTATAGGCTGGGTGGCTGATTTATCTTTCTCTATATCCAGTGATAACCTCTTGATGTATCAATATAGAACCTGAAACAAATTAGCCCAAATAAGGAAAAGAAATTTCACTTGAATCAAATACTCCACTTTCACAATGCTACTTAGAACCAGGACATGCTCTCTACTGCTCATTCTTCCCTCCGCACTCATGAAAAAATTCCTGAACTACCTATCCCGTAACGATGGCTAATGTTCCACTTATAAACATAAACCATCAAAGCTCACTCTCCTCACTAGCCTCGCTTCTCAGAGGGGCTATTTGAACCTCTCTAAATATGTTAAGGTTTACATCATCTAATTGCAAAAGGCGTTGTATAAGCATTAGAGTCAAGTTATGACATTCTTACAATAGAATGAAGAGTCGATCCAATCAACAGCGAAGTTAAAAAATAAAAAAAACAAAGTAATGCAATTGAAATGCAGCTATTTTTAAATATCTGTCCCCTACTTACTAACTGGAGACACTGACCCACAAAGGGGGAATTGAAAAGCTTTCTCACCCCCTCTTGTTTTTCAGTAAGAAACCCCTCACGTTACACAGCTGTTTGCCTAATACAATTTGTTCTTATAAAAGCTCATGAGGCCAAAAGGTCTCTGCTGTGCCTGCCTTCATGTTTGACTAACCAGTCTGCATCATGTAATTCTCCACAATTTTGGGCAAATACGCATCATTTTCCTTAAATTGAGTAGGAAACTATGTGGGCTTTTGAGCCTTGCTATTGAGTTCATTTTAAGGGACTATCTGAAGGGATAGTGTTACAGATCACATGCAAGTCTCACGGCTGATGGACCTGGAAAAACTGGACATAAAACCCCAAGAAAATAATTCAAAGCACATGCTGAAAGTTATGTTATAACACAGGAAAAAAAAAACAAAAAAGATTTTGAGGACTAAAGGTATTTTAACTTAACCATGGTTAAGTTAAAAAACATTTTAACTCTTAACAATGGTAATCTTATGTATGGGAAACATTCAGCATACTAAATAAAACAGCTTATAGAAGCCCATACAGATGCGCAAGCTCTTCCTAGACATAAATACAACAGCATCTATCTCCGTTTTCAGTTTCCCATCTATAAAGCGGGATAATGGTCCTCTCTTCTTTCACCCTTGCATTGTCCATTTAAACTTCAGCAGCAGAAGCTTTATCTTGCTATAGGTTTGTGTAAGTTCTGACCCAGCCACATTCTGATCTCTGCAGGTACTTTCAGGCTCAGTCACTAAACAAATAAATATCCCAAAATTCATGGTTCCATGAGCTGGGCAGTTGCAGTAACACTTCTGTTACAATTATCAGATGCATTTGAAGGAAAGCCTGAGCTGGAGAAAATTATCAGACTAAGGCCTGCCAGTGATCCAAGATACAAATTGCTCCTCAAAAGACAGAGCAGACTTTCTATAACAACAAAAAAGATGGAAAACCCCCAGAAACAGTTACTCCAAACCACCATCAGCAGAGACTCCCATGACACAACAGCTATCCAAAACAACTCTGCAATATGTAATTTATTCTTTTACCATTCACAGCTGCACAATAAATCAATACATAAAGGTTGTAAGTAGCTTTTAAATTAACCTACTTGTTTCACTTGAATGCTCAGCAGGAAGCTTTACTGAAAAACACTTCTGCCAAAAAAGTTTCAGCTCCTGGCATTCTCTATTACTTGTACTTCATTATCTAACTCAAATAACTGGGATATATGCTTTATTAGTAAATACTAGGGTTGTCTGGTTCTGAAATTTGGCTGTGGTCTGTTCCATATGAGCTGGTGACACACCATGGAATAGTCCAGTAGAGGAAATAAATAATGACTGCAAGATGACTTTGTGAGATATTTTGTTGGGGACAGAATTAAATGTAAACACATAAGGAGGAAGAGAGAGAGAGGAGAACAAAAGGCCCAAGGATGCTCTCTGGTTGTTTTTACAGGGTACTTCTTTAGTTCAATTAAAATAAGGTTTGTGGGGCAAAACATCATTATAGGTTCTAATTCTCTTTTTGAAGACTCAAGACACTTACAAATTACATGCAAAAGTCTTCATACTATGAAAACGGAAAAAAGAATGTTTGATGACCTAAGTTGAGATCTAAGGTGCTACAATAAAACAGATCAAACCACAGAAAACTGACAGTGGCCCATGTTACCACTCTGGTTATGTGCTGCTATACAGGAGGCTTTTCCCTCCACGCAGCTCTGTGCAGGGTATCAGTGAGGAGCAAGTGGGTGCCGTGGTCTCAGCAAGCTGGTAGAAGGCCAGGGAAGGATCAAAGATCATGGAACTCCTGTCTCTGCTGTCCCAGTATTGTGAAATAGGAAAGCTTCAGCTAAGGAAAGAGAGACAGCAGCAGCTTGGGATAAGTCAATTATTCCCCTTCCGAAGCAAGCGGACACTTGGGTGGAATACTGTCACTCCCTCTGCCTCCCTAGCCTGCTGCTACAACTCATCACATAATAATAAAATATTTTAGTGCATTGCGTTAACTTCATTGGGACAACACAACATTCAGATTAGGCTAAAGGAAAAGCTTTCCTTTAAAAATCAGTCCACAGGGAAGATGCTAAGGCTAATACTGCACCCTCCGAGCATCTTTGGAGCTCCCATCAGAGCAGTGAAGCACCTGAGATTTACAGAGGGTTGCAAGAAGGGCCAGGGCCAAAAGGCTCCAAGAGGCATGCTCTGACTGCTTTACTGGCAATGTATTAACCAAAGAAGCTGGTCAGGTATTTGTGAAACACTAGTATTTTTTTAAAGGGGGGGGGGGGGGGGGGGAAATCACTAACTCCATATATTTCATCATGTTTAACAAAACAGAACACGTTGAATAAATATTGAACATTAAAAAAACCTACCACCCTTGAAACCCAGCAACTGAAAATGATCCAGTCAAACATCTGTGATAACAGACCCAAGTACGTGGCAGTTTCCAAGTGAGAAACTCAAGGTGGAGACTGAAGAGAAATAACAACCGCAAAACCCACTTGCACATGCATGCCCGAACACCTGAAAATCCACCCTAAAAGCATTCCCTAATGCTAATCAGGTGTAATAAGTCCGTCTCAGAGTACTACGCTAAAACTGCTTCCTTATTTTGGTAAAAACACGTACTGACCTTTTTAAACCACCATTATAATTACCAAAGTAATTTTAAAAAATGCAATGTATTATCACTAGTTTTCCTTCCAGTACTATCCACCCAAACGGAGTGTCTCAGCAGCAAGGAGACCACCGGGTCACTGGGTTTGTGTAGGAGTTGCTTTATGAACTGTTTTATACATAGCTGGCTTCTCCCAACATTTGGGATTTTTTTCCCCCCAGAAACAGCCCTAGAGACCAAAGCAAAACAAAATTCTCTTGGAAGAAGTTAGAGAGATTAAATGTACCATACGTTTAAAATACGATCATTTGAAAGTACCTATTTTTTGAGAGCAGACTGAGTTTTTCCTATTTCTGTGGTACTGTCTAGTGTGCCAAAGGGCAGGAATGGCCCTCTAAGGCCTTAAAGTCCTCCTTCTCACATAAACAACACAAAAAGCCAAATTCCACCCTCCACG
Organism: Pluvialis apricaria; assembly: GCA_017639485.1. Lineage (NCBI taxonomy): Eukaryota > Metazoa > Chordata > Aves > Charadriiformes > Charadriidae > Pluvialis > Pluvialis apricaria. The sequence goes on along the minus strand of CM030015.1, from coordinate 10,063,097 downwards.
TTACCCTTGTAAGATCACGCGACCACAGTAACTGGTCACACAGCCACAACTGAATGAATGAATGAATGTTTCGTTCACTTCAACTGAAAAACACAGCAATCCACTTGCAAAGGAAACACGAAGTCCCACAAGTATAATTTAATGCACAGAATATTTAAAACTTCCCTTGTCTTCCTTCTGGAGAGCCCAGCGCGTTCACAGACTGGGATGGCTCTCACTAACCCATGAACCTTTTCTGTTTTGTCACATGGAGCTGGCAAACTGTGCTTGATCAAACCAACGACGACAGAAGAGAAGCTGAAGACACAGAGGCTTTGGGCATCACTTCTAAGCACACACAGATGGGACAGCCAAGATGTAGATGCCATACAGGCACAGCGTCCTTGTTTCCTGCTCTGAAGCATCTACTGCACTAATTCATTCGCTTGCAAACAGAACGGGGATGGAGGAAGCAGAACATCCTCCATCCTACATGTAAAACCCTGCCAGCTGGGAAAAAAACAAGCTGAAAACCCACAAATTTCTATGCTTGGCACTGCCCAAGTTCACAGGCTGGCACTGTGACCTTCCTGCTATGAGAACAAACAGTCCACAAAAATGTGGGCAGATTTTCTCCTTGGAACAATGGCAAGGCAACGGGCTGGTGTGTACGGAAAGTCTTACATCTGAAACATCCTCTTCACTCTCCGCAATGCCGGTGGGACCACATAACTTTGCTGAAAAACAGGTATCACATGGTGATTTGGTAGTTGTCAGCAACGAGCCAAATCTCTTCCAAGACTTCACACTTAAAATAGGAAAAGTTGCCTTGCCAAAATTGGCTTTTTCTACAGTAAAACCAGACTGAAAACTGAAATACTCTGTTCACATGAATCACATATATATTCTACACATGGCAGTACGTTTCAAGAATTCATGTCCTGAAAAAGAGGGGACAACCTCAGTCTTAAAGCTTCTGTTTTCAAAAATCTCTCTGTTCCCTTCCATTGCAGGTGCAACAATCCTGGCACAGCAGTCTCCAGCCTCCACCCTTCTAAAGGCTGAAGCGGGGGGTGTGGGGGTATGTGTGTGTAGATGGAAAATCCCATAAGAGTCAAGTTTCAGACAGTCCTGCAGAGACATAAAAGATTTCAGGCCATCTCATATCATGTATATGGAAACTTTCTCTCCTCCCCCTCCTGCCTGCTTTGCTGTGTGTTGTTTAGTGGACGCCTGCTTGTCTTCACCCTACAAGTTGTTTCGTTTCATGGACATTCCGTGAAAACACCTGACGATGAACCACTGTTTTGTACTGGGACAAAAAGCACAAGCAGCTATTAACTCTCTCGATAAACAAAAAATCATACAACTCATTCCCTACCTGCCCAGAGGCTCACGGTCTTACTAGGTCAGTCGTCCTGTGCTTAAGATGTTAAAATCTAAAATACTGAGATCTGGTTTTAATTCTCTGTACTCTGACTTGCTAAGCTGCTGGGCTGGGCACGTTTCAGAGACAGATGGTTCTTTAGGGTTCATGTACTTAAAAGAGTTCACAGACAGAAGTAAAAAAAATAAAGAAATTGAGTTCTGTCCGTTGAAACAGCCCTTTGCACGCAGAGTACCTTTCTGATGCATAAACCTCTGATAAATGTGCTCTTCAGAACCGAAGGCCGGAGAACAAAGTCCCAAAGGAGCTTTACTACAGCTCCTTATTTTGTTGACTGGCTCAGCAAGGATGCACTGAACAAAAGGGATTTTTTTAAATTTTTTTTTTTTTTCAAGGAGAGTTAAGAAGTCTGGGTAGAAAAGCATCCATCTTTGGCAAGTGTCTTAAATTCTACAAAAGACACAGGGAAGACAGAGCATCGGACAATATATTTTTGGTACAAATTTTTTGGCACCAATACCTAAAATAGACTTTTTTACCATTTTGTTTGTTTGTTTGTGTTTTGTTTTTTTTTTTTGTTTTGTTTTTTTGTTTGTTTTTTAAATTTAATAAATAGGCTGATCCAATTTTCAACTGGATGAGGAGAAGCTCCCTGGTTTGCTAATATAGTGCAGAAGTCATCCCCTTAATGAAATGTTTTGATAATATATTACTTTTTCATTAGACATGAGCTTTACTGTTACCGATGATGACATTTAAGGCATAACAGCCAGGGCTGAGTTTCTGGTCATGCCTCAAGTTAGTCTCTGAATTCGAATTTCTTCAGAGAAATTTGCACATGAAGCCAAATAGGAATTTCATCCAGCTCTTGTCCATATCAGTTGGAGTCTCTCCTAAATCAGTCATTGAAGTCAGGTTCAAAACAGTGACCATGAGTAAGAGCCACATTTGCATTCACTGGCTGGCTGCGTGTATGAGAATTCCCTTTCTTCTGAGAAAGATCATGCAGAAATCAGAGTTGGAAAATTGACATGGAAGTATAAGACTGCTCGCAGCACAGAAAATCCTGCGCTGATTTTCAGGAAGAGTATCTGTTATAGAGAGAAGTTACTCCTAATCTTCTGTTTCACATGGTTATTTACTGTTTGCTGAGCTCTTCCCATCTGTTCAGTGCTGGGGAAAGCTTTACTTTGCTCCTCCACTGGTCTTTGGCACTGCCCTCTTGAGTTTAACACTATTTTTCTTATTTTTACAGACAATTTAACTCTATTTACAGCATCTGGATTTTGTGGCTGTGTCTACAAACTGTGCTCGGTAACAGAAACCTTTGCAGTTGGACAGAAAACCACACACGCTGAAACCATCATTGCAAGACAATATACTATTTGAAGGTTCCGTGAGACAGGTTCCCCAATCCAAACAGTCATGTTTCCATAATATTAATGAACCGCAGCGAATTGTCACACAATGGTCTTTTCTCCTAAAAAGGTACCTATCAGCTCAACTTTTGCTGTGGTCAGTCACCATTTCCATCATGAAGTTCTACTTTTTTGTGCTTATAAAACAGGGCAGTAAAATACCATGCCAAGATTAAACTTGGCACACAAGTTCTGTCCAGAACTAACCTCAATTAATCTTTCTCAGCTAACAAGTAAACTGACTTAGTCATTTTTAAATCACTTGAAAATGAAAGCTGTAGAGGTTCTGGTTCTCATCATCTTCTTGCAGTCAGAGGTTCGCAGTTTCAGCACCCCATAACTACTCAGCTAAAACAGTTTGCAAGGACTCCTTCTGATCCTGAATGTCCTGAGGAGGCTTCGCGCCACGGATGGGATTACGTATGCTGCTCCCTGCCTCGCCTTAGCTATAGAGAGCGAGGCTGAAGGAAGGCAGTGTAGCTGGATTACTACGTGCTGTTTGGAGCTCAAAACTGAATTTAATAAACTCGGGTGTTTCCCATTTGCAACACTGGAGATGCTGGCTGCAGGAACAGGGACTCACAGCCTTGACAAGCATATCTGACACATCATGGAATCACTTGGAGTATTTCCAGGCAACCATACAGAGGTACCTATATTCCTCATTCTTCTCTTTCATGAACAGCTTATAGAGAATTAGATTAGTAGAAAACAGTTTGGCAAAGTCCTCTGGAACACTAGATTTTAACGGAAAGACAGTCTACTACAATACTCGCTCAGTCATTTTTTGGAGAGTAAATGTAACAGAGGTATTCTTCAAAAGTTGTTTTTCTCTGCACTTAAATCTAAGTTTTGTCTGTTCTCTGCACCATCAGAGATTTGTTGTCTGCAGCTGTTTAGAGGCTCTCATTTGCATTAGGATTCCACCGTGTTATGTGTTATTCAGCCCTTCACAACTTCCAGCCCTGAACCTGCATCTGAACACAACATCCACCAAGTTTCATCAGTGCATCCTAAGGGCAAAGAGGTCTTTGCTAATGGATCCTACTGTGAGATCTGATCTTCATCCATATTTGAAATTATTTGTTTTCCCATCTGCAGACTTCCAAGAACAAAGAGGGAAAATGAATTATTACTCTGAATATCTGCCCCATCCTGATTAATCATGTCCATGACGCATATAAAGACTTCTTGGGAGCACTATTTGTTGCTATCATCAAGTCTCAGCTGCTGTCTTTTCTAGAGCATTTCAAACCGTACATATACTTCACAGTTCAGTTTTTCTGTTGCTACAATGTGTTAGCAATTAATGTACAATAAACAAGCAGACAATTGTTCCATTTCCAGGGAATAAACTCTCCAAGGATATAAAATGGAATAGAAACTATCCATCCTTCCCCATATCCTGAGAGTTAAAAATAGAGCAAGCAAGTAACTCCCCAGACGCACTATGTGGTTTAGGCCATAGTTAAACAGCCACTTCAATTTGGCATATGCTTTTACTGCTCCTGAAGACTTGACCTCTCCTTACCTTTAACTATTCACTCCCTGCTTCTCCTTGGTGGTAGCGCACCAAGCAGCAAGTTCAAGCAACCCTGTGATAAGGTGGGCCAAAGAGCTGTCTCTACCAAAACCAGGTTTTTTTTGCTTAGCTTAGCTTTCGGCTGGGTCAGCCCCCTTGATGTGACTCATTATAGTACCACACAAATGCCAAAGGAGGAGAGGGTGAGATGAGGTGAGGATTGCATAAACTGGTGTGACTGCCAAAGAAACGCTCATGCAACCACAGCCCCAGCGCCAGTCTTATTCCTGGGGGCAGAAATGTGAGAGGGAGCCTGCTTTCTCCACCGGCTCGTTCTCTGTCGCTCCCCTCTGGCAGTGGCAGCCTCCCAAGTCCTCGGGGTTTGGAGCAGCTTCTCTGGGTAGCAGGATTGCTAAGAGGTGCTGGGAAAACCCCAGCAACGCAGCGCTAACGATCAGTGCTTGTAACAGGACGAATAAATATAACCAAAGGACATTGCTCTGATCTTGCAAGGCACTTGCAAGGCAAGTGAAGTTTCTCCTTTATCAAGATGCTGTCATTGCTTCCCCAGTTGAAGGGCTGAAGGAAGAGGTTACAGGGTTTAGAAAACGGACCCTGAGAAGATGAGGAAGAGAGCAAAATTAAAAATCACAACATGTAATTACACTTTTACCTGCAAATCAATCCGTTTCCCTAATCAGATCCTGTGCCCGACAGCCAGAGGTCACTAAAAGATGAGGATTTTCCTGCTGCCTGCATTGAACTTCACTTTGAGCAGGAAAAATGTCGAATGCAGCTGGCTGGCTTGCAGTTTGCATCTCTTTCAAGCTCTGCATTGCCCTTTGCTCTGCACGAAACACAACTTTGGAAAGCCAAGAGAGACTTGGGGGCTGCCCAAATGGTTTGGTAAACACTGACTTAAAGGAAGTGCATTTGCCTGCTTGACTTCTTTTAAAATGTCACTAAGGCACCCATTATTTCTGTTCACTGCAATATTTCATTTTATTCCTACCTGTTACAAAGCTGCTACTCTCAATATGGTTTGTGTTACTGGAAGGAAAGCGTAACTAGTTGAACAGACTCTAGAATCACCTTGCTACCAGAAACGTATCCCAAAGGCGCGACAGTGATGCTGCTGAAGTCCTGCTGCAGGCTGTTTATAAGCAAATTGATGCTGGACTGACAGTCCTTAAAGAAGACTGCTTCTCTTATTTAATGGTACCTTACAGGGTCAAGGAAATGCAAGTTTAATACAACAAATCTCAAGCTTTCTGTTTATGTATATGCTCCACAGACTGACAAAACTACTAGTATACTAACTAAACGTACTTCACCAGTCACATCTTTAAAACAAAACCACTTAAAAAGCAGGATGATGATGTCACTTGCTTTACACTTATTTTATTTAAAAAGCTAGAAAAATGCAGCAGACACCATAAAAAAATTTGTTCTATGGTGATCTTACGAGAGATGATGTTCATCCAACTATATGTCTATGCTTGATTCAGAAGCAGACAGATGATTGTGTCTATGGCTTGTGAGATGTTCAGCTGGCCAAAAAATTGCACTGTACATGTAACCACAATAACTTCATAAAGGAAAACTTGCACAACGTGCTCCATATAGTTAGGACCAATTATGCACTGTTCTTACTTGCACTTGCTTGGAACAGTTGTAATTACACACATCCTCCAGTCCCTAAAAAGCACCTTTCTATATCCAGCCTGCCCCTGCACCTTATGGAGTGCTACCCTGGCTCTAAACAGGCTGATGCTTTCCTCACACTGGGAAAATGTTCAGCTGACCATGTACAGCAGATTTACGGGCCTTCTGTGTCAGCCTGACAACTCCAAAGGACTCGGGCAGGAAAAAGATTTAGCCCTATAAATACTATTATTTGAACTTTTCTTTCCACTGGCTACAGACAAATTCAGTGTAAAAGAAAAACACATAGTTAAAACCAGAAAAAAATACAGAGTTGGGTTTTCAGCAGTGCTCTACGTTTGTCTGGTCCTGCTCTAGTTTGAGCAGGTTAAGCCCTACAACTGAGCACTTTTGGAAGTCAAAACATGACTGTTCACTGAGGCTCTGGAGTAATTGCTTCTTGGAGGAAGATGTTACATATGTTAAAATGTATTACATGCTACACAATAAAAACAGAGGTTGTGCTCTTTTGCAAGTCTCGTGGTATGAAACTCAGCTGTTTTGCTCTGCACAGGTTCCCCTAACTGTTCACTTGGTTTCGATCCATCTGGATTTTCACCACAGAATTTTGCTTTGAGTTTCCAATTTGAATACACAAAAGCTCTGCCAAAACCACATCACATTCAAACCACAGGAAATCATGAATTTGGCACTGTTTTGACATGGAAGCTGTAAACAGTGTGCAGGTTCACTCAAAACTGGATCACTGTCCTTTGAGTTATGAAACACAACAAAACTTCCAGCAAACCAGGTCAGAATTCTGAATTACTAAAGCAAAGAGAAATTACGTGACTTTTGCATGGATCAGGATCTTGTTATATTTTCCCCTAGCTTTTTTCCTTTAGCTATAAACATACAATGTGGAAGAATAAGAAGAGAACTTGGGTTTCCTCCTTTCCAAGTTTGAGTTAAAACAGGATTTAGCTAATTCTCACAACTCTAACATACATGTATCCTATTAAAGACAAGGATAGTTTCTTATTGGCAGTCCTGAGCGTGAATAATTGTAAAAGCCAGAGTAACACTGAAGATATGAATATGGTTTAGTTTTATGTGCAAAATGATTGGTAGTCAACTTACAGCTAACTTACACCACTGCTATAGGAGCAAGCCTTCCATTTAAAATCCACTACATTTTCAGCTGCCAAACACTGGTTTTTTTTTCCCCCAGGATTCCCGTTAGCAAACCGCAAGGAACTTTTATGAAAATGGAAAAGTCTGAAGTATGATTTTTGCCTTCAAAATAAACAATGCCCTAAAGAAACACATATTTGTCAAGAAGTCACAAGTTCATTGGGGATGAAAGGCAAACAATCTAGATTTCCAGAGCAAGCCTGAAAACAACCCAGATTCCAAACCTAACCAAGCCAGAAGTTTGAATGCAGAGCTATGTGAAGGTGGTTTGACTGAAGTCAAACAAATAGGAAGCAAAATGTAGTCATGCAAAAGAAGATTTGTATTACTGCACTGCCTGCAAGAAAATGCAGTTTGATCTTGCTGAATTTCATTTTTACCAGATTTTTAAACCAGGCATTTTGAATGTCAGAAAAACTCTGCAGGGATCCATAACACACAGAAGCATACATCAGATATATCTGACCTGTCATAGAGTTTTCGGAAGTACATAGTTGCTCTCGCAGCTTTTCCACGTCGTCTGGATGAACCTGTTCGTACAAAGTGCTGCCAAACCATTCAGACTGTGGCTGGTTCAGCACAGGAGTCACAGAATCTGATACGTAGATGACTCTTCCCGTCTCAGCTGCAACTACAAACAGGAACCCATCTGCAGCCTCCAGGATAAGATGTTTCAGTTCCTTCCAAAGAAAGGATTTGATTAGAATGCCAGCAAGAAAAGGGAATTAAGTAACACATCTGTCACTGCCACAGAATATTGTGGTCTTGCAATCTTAGCATCTGATCACAACCTAGTCAGAATTTTTCACTGTAGTATTGACATAACACCACAACCAAACTTGCAGCAAGCCATAAATTGCTGATCTTAATAACAAACAACACTTTGTTTTCCTTTATTGCCTTTCACCTGGTGATCTCAATGTTCTTTAGGAAAATTAAGTAACTAAAACTCACTGCATATTGTGCGATAAGCATCTAACATTAAAAGAATAAAAAGTTATTTCACAGTACAAACAGAGGAAATGAACAGCTATAACTCACATGGCAAACTCATCCCTTAATTAAACGTCCTGAATAATTTAGTTGGAAAGAAACCAACAAGTCTTTCTGGTTTGTTCTTTGGGTTTTGGTTTTGTTTTTTTTCCCCCCCTCAGGATGAGCTCTGTAAATTAAACAGTCACTGGATAAAAGGCAGAATGTATAATGGGAACAGGGACAGCAATCCCCAGCCTCCCCTCCCATTAGGGGCCCTGAGCCACTACGCAAGAAATTTCTACTACTTCTTGCTTTCTTTTTTCAACCTGTGAACATGAAGCCTCAGAGATCCAAATGGTCTGGAATGCCCCTGCCTTTGGCCTTTTCTTTACACGGTCCCCTGCTCATCATCCTGGGTTCTTCTCTCCTGAGACACCCACACATCCACCTGAGATGCAGCAACCAGAGACCTGACCCCACCTGGGGACTGCAAGGGGGACCGTAGGCATTTAAAGCAAAGTATTTCTTGTCCTTCACTTTCAGACACTGGGTTTAGACACCCAATACCCTGAATTGCACACACAAACAGCTGTCTGTATGCATCACACAGAAATGCTACCTTTGCTTAACAGAGCTTGAAATCCTCTCACGGGAAAGGTTGACAACTACCATTCAAATTCCTGGGAAACAAGCTCAAACAGCCTTTGCTTGATGGCTCCAGTGACCACCAGAGCTTAAGATACTGCATCTGGAACTCAGACAGAGAGCTTTGGACAATCTGAGTCCTGTTCCAGGTTAGACAGCTCTGTATGGCTAGTGTGCAAGTGGCAGATATAAGCTGATAAAGTGAGAATCAAAATCTGGCAAATTCTAGTAAAGAAATGGATAACTCATCTCAAGAAACACTTAAAAGACCGTCAACTTCTGCCACTTTATTGTAGAGAAAGCACATCAGTTCTGAACCCCTGACTAAATAAAAAACCTCACTGCATAGCTGCCTGCACTATACAGAGGATAATGAGACCTGTTTTGCATACATTATTAACAAAGATGAAGATAAACTCTGTCGAGGTTCAAAGAACCCCAGAAATTTGCAGTGAGAAGTGACAAGGGTGCCCTACCAACAACCAGCTGAACGGCACAGAAACACACTTCAGGAAAGCCAGAATGAGTTGGGATGAGAAAACGGAGAGGTCAGCAGCAGCTGCTGTTTCTCTAATAGAAAGAAGTATTGCCTCCAGCCACAACTTACATGTGTAAGTGCTTAAATTGTTCAGACCACAAAAATGCACATTACACCCATAGGACTTCAAAAACAATGAAGGTGGTAGGAACTTCCAGTGTGCTCAGTTAAACACAGTTTTCCTTCGAGCACTGGGTGCATCTCCCTTCTTCCATCAAAAATGTAACCAAGGAACTACCTCAGCCAATCCAGATGGGATTCATCTCTGCCCAGTTCAGCTGCCGGGAACTTAGGCATTAAGACTAGACAATGTTTTTAACCTTCCTCTAAACCCAGGAGGGAGATGCAGGTCTTTGCAGATCCATTTTTACCTATTTCAGAGAATCTTTGTTAGGACGGGAAGAAGCCAGTTCTGGATGTGAAAATTCCTCTCCAGTGATGACAGACTGCAAGTGACTTGCTTTTCAGATGGACAGACCTCAATGATAAGAACGCCCACTTTGCTGCTTCAGAGAGAGGGATCCGTCATACAATTAAGATCGAGTCCAAACAGTCACAAAAAATTGTCTGTATTCACATCTTGGATATGTAGCTTGTACCAGTTACTACGCAACAGCGAAGGATCAAGCTGAGACTCTACTCCTCTCAGCATTTCCTCACATCATTGAAAACCACAAACCAGAGAAAACACATTTGCAAAAAATCTACCTGTTCTGTAAGAAACGAAGGCTTGTAAGCTCCATCGGTAGATTTGTTTCCAGTGCCCCTCATTGATTTCATGTGTGAAACGGCCATCCGAAGAATTGTCAACTTGTCAGGCTTACGAGCCAACGCGCTACAAGTGGGTACCATATCGGACAGTTCGGTGATGTACTGCGTCATCTTATTTCTCCTGCGTCTTTCAATTTCACTATGATTCTCCCTGAACATTTAAAGAAACACCAAACCAACAGAAAAGCAGACATGATCAGTGTAAGAATTTCCATTGGAGGTAACGAATCATAATACTTCGCACTTGTTTTGCCGCTTTCACCCCAGGATAGCAAAGTGCTTTACAAAGCTAAGTACTATTACCCCTCAGTTTATAGACAGAAAATCCAGGCCACAGAAGGATAAATGTGATTCGCCCATAGCTGTGAAAAGAGCTCATATTTCTAGCTATTGGCTTCTGGCCTTAATCTCTTAACCAGTTTAATCTCCTTTGGTTTAAGGACAAAAATATGAAGTAGAAAGACGTGAGGAACTGACAACTGCCAACTCCAGCCAAACTCCCAAATTTGCTGTGATGCATCTCACAGCTTCCAGTCCTTGCTCAAGGTGTTGGATCTGCTTATAAAAGGTCTCTTTCAGAGGAAACCTCTCACAGCTGAATCAGGTCAACAGTAAGTGTCAGCGCTGACTTACAAAAAAACCCACTCAAAGACAACACAGATCTCCAGTCCTGTAACACTGTGCGGAACGTCCCGCGCCCCTCTAGGGAGACACTACATGCCTACAGGATCAGACTGCAGGACTGGGACCATACATGGTATAACAGTACATACAAAAAAAGCCCCAGTAAATAAATAAAATGAGTACGAAAGATGGCAAGTAAACATCTGGCTTGTCAGACACAGATCAGAATTTATGTTCAAGAACAATCTAGCACAGCGGGGAAATAACAGGGACAGTACTTGATGCTGCCCCACTTTGGGCTGAGCTCCAGTGTTCTCATCCTTTATAGCAAACAGATGACTGAGGTGGTGAGTCAAATCTGAGAATTCTCAAAATGGACAGTCACCAAAATCTTTCAGAGCTGAAGATCTGGGAGTTCAGTTTTCCCACACTGTAAATCACCATTGCTTGATCACTATTAAGGAATTACACCAATACATACATCTCAAATGGTCCAAATGGACCTAGAATACTTCAGTGCCTAGCACTTATTTTTCCCATACTGTACCTGTCAGGTGGCAGCTAAATACAAGTACACGACAGGTACATGATGCTTCAGATGTCACAGCAGCATCTTCCACTGATTTCAATGAGCTGTGCATTGCATTTTCTTGTGGGATTGCTGGCCGATCCAGCAAGATGTGAAAGGTCATCACTTGGAGAATCCACCAGCACCGACCGGTAAGATAACATAACTTTAAAAGAAACTGAAACATTCTTTGGAGCTGACTGTTATGAAGACCGATCATGAAACCAGAAGCTAGGCTTGGCATACTTTTCGGCTACTTTTAATAATGCAGCCTTTTCTTAAAATGCAGGAAAGAATCTGAGTTGTAGCATGCTGATTCCTGGAACAGAGGAATGCATGGGCTTGCCCTGCTTTACAATGTGCATCCTGCACATACAGGTGCTATACGCATGAGGCATTGTCTCCAGAAATACCTCTTGTTAAGTCTACATGCAGACTTGTTATTCCTACTGATGCCTATGCTTACTATCTGATATTCAGGAAATCCAGCTGTGAGTCCCTGCAGTGATAGCCCATGGTCGCTCCGTAAATTACACCCAGTCCCTTGGTTAAGGTCAGTACCTACTTAACTACTTATTACAGCGTAATAATGAACCTTTCCATTTCAAACCGCTGAGAAACAGCCTTTGTGTGGGTCTGCACAGACGTAGGAGAGAACAGTGTCTGTAGGAGTTGGATCCTACGCTTGCGTGACAGTGTATATGTACGTAAGAACATACGTGTGTACATGTCAGCATATACACGCCGAAAAATATGGACAAGGGGAAGAAAAACGCATTTTTACATGATGAAAGCTTGCTCTAAGTTCAGCATTTTCACAGAAATGGTGATCAAGAAAAGAGAAAGAGAGACAAAGAACACACATATTCAACGTATATTTTACAGTTATAAATACATATTACATTGTTTGCCACTAAAGTATTTTAATACTCTTGAACATTGAAAACAATCATTATAAAGAGTAAACAAAGAGATTGCAAAACTTCCTGAGAAGAAAGAGAAGAATATCCAACAGTCCATTTCATTTATGATCATAAAAGCTAAAAAGTTATGTTAATCAACTGACCATGAAAACCTTCAAGGAAACAAACCCCTGAAACTTTTCTGAAATTAGTTCAAATTTAAACCCTTAAAAGAGGGGCTGTGCTTCTCTTCCAAAAGTGTCTGCCTCAGGAACCCTGGCATTCATAAACATGTACACAGAAAGATGTTCTAATTCTGTCATTTCTAACTGTTTTCATATGGAAATTTTGGAGGGACGTTAAATTTTAGGAGACTGCAGCAGCTGATCCAAACCCACTTAGGTCGAGGGTTAGTATTTCTGATTTCAAGCATTTTTGGATCAGCCAACCCTCCTGACTTTTGATCAGTCAGAACGGCATCTTATAAAATAAAAACGGGGGCAAACCATATTTGATTTTCCTTTTTCCTACCTGGCCATCCTTTCTGTGTCAGCAGTACTTTGATCATCGTCCCACCTAGAAACAAAATAACCGGCTCTCTAAGCTAAGGCACACGTACTGAGATTTTTTGGGCACGAACATCCCCCTCTTTTCTCTCAGCAGAAGAGCTCTGTAGAACACGCCTACCTTGCAAACTTTTCCTTATCACCAGAGATTTGATCACCATCATACCTAGAAACAAAAGATAGTAAGTAAATCCACAAGGGTTATGCATTGCGTGATAGTCAACACACAGCAGAAAGCAAAGAGGTTCACAACTGCAAACTATTACAAATAACAGCAAGAAAAATGAGGGCATGAGAATGATAAAGCAAAGAAAACGTAGAGTCTGATGAAACTTCCAAGCCATGCCGATTCAAAAGCTTCATTTGTATATTTTAAAAAGTTGGAGACACATTTCCGTGGATTTATGCAAACACTTTGACATACACTTATTGCTTGGGAAACTTAACAATCAGCACCATTACAGAAAACACCACTGAGCTTTTATCGACAGCAGCCCATGAAATATTCATCGCTGTGTTGGAAGTGAAAGAGCTGTATCTTTTCCAGATTGCAACCACAACTCACTCCATTCAGCAGAGGGCACTGATGGTCTACAGATAACACGGGAGGGCAGAGACACGCGCTTAAGTGCAATGCATCATATAAGGACGCCTTCAGAAAAAAGCTCTAGCAGGTACAGACACTGTACCGCCTGTCGGGGAGACTGGCAAAAGTCAAGTCGGGCAGATGAAACTGCTGGGTAAATAGAAGTGAAATTAAAACTGGATTAAATCCCTAGAAGTAAACAGGTACCTCGTTCCTACCCAAATCACCAGAAGTTAGATGCCCACACAGGTACGTGCAAACGTATTGGCAGCAACTTTACGGGGGAAATCCAGATCAATGGGACTTTTGCCCCGTGGGATTAAAGGTTCACCACTGTTTCTGAAGCGTTGTCCCAGAGACAGGCAGCAATGCAACAGTTTACTAAAAAATGACACGCTGCTCCTCGTTTCCCTTTCCTAAAAACATACTAATCCTTTGAAATTAGATTTTGCCATAACAGTTACAAAAAAACACATTTTTTGAAAAATATCTTACTTTTGGAGAAACTAAAAGGCTTGTTCCAAAACAGAGTATGTAGGTTTTCAAAAATAAGGCAAATGGCTTTTCTAAAATTGAAGATTATTACTGCTCAAGAACAGTCAAGCAATATTTTGTGTTAGAATTATTTTTTTTCCAAAATTATGTAATTTATTGCAATAGAGAGCCTACGAAGCTGTGAAGATTTCATGTATTACCTAACAAGGTAATGCAGCATAATCAAGCGTCTTTTTTTGTTCTAAAAACCTATTGATTAACTTTTTGCTTTTTTTCTTCTGAAAGGAATTAAAACTAATTTTAAGTACCCCAACTGTGCAGGTTCCTCTAAGAGGCTTCATATTTTCCTTCCTCAGTAAGACTGACTCAAACTCTGAAGAGCAAGCTTAAGTGAGACTTGAGCTGTATTTCCTTCTATGTTGTGTTTCACACCAGCACCTTCAAAACACTGAAGTGAAAACGCCACTTTATTTCACTTGACTCTGCCCAGAGAACAGACTGAGCCCAAAAAATTTTAAACAGAAAGACAGATTCAATGAGGAATGGCCACATGCCGTCATGTCAGAAGTACATGCATACGCCTCCACGTGACAATGAGATGCCATGCAGAGATACCTGAGCTGGCTGGGCAGTCCCTGAGAAGCAAGGTGTGTTAACTCACGTGCAGTACCGCACTAACACCACTACCTCCTGTGCTCCACTAGCTTGGGGCTTGTCTACTCATCCTTGTCTGGCTGGCCGGGCTGAAGATGTTATTGCTTCCAACTACTGTTTTCTCCCTTCCAGTCTCCCAGCTGACCTCTCTGCCCACATCCTGCTTCAGCCACTTCAGTCAAAGTCAGCTGGGTTAGCTTAAACACTTAAACAGCAGTTCTTTGCTAACCAAATAATTTTGACCGAGACAAGCTAGGCATCAGTCACGTGAGCAATTTGGAGATGGGAAAAGTCCTAAAAGGAGGGCACAACTAGAAGAGGATGTCTGAAGATGGCCCTGGGCGTCCCTGCACTGGTTTCCTATACTCTCTAAAAGCAGAACAATCTGGGGTTTTTACAGCATTTAGGATTTAAAGATCAGATTTCAATCTGACATCTAAAATCAACTGAGTCTAAGCACAGCACAGCATACGTCTCCAATAAAAATTATGGAACTATTGGCTCTCCCCACCACCAAACTTTGAAAGGCTGAAACCAGGACGGAGACAGACCAACGCACGTGCACCACTGTGCCTAGAAACCCTGACGCTTATGCAGGCACAAATCAGGTCACATTCATCATAAATCTTGTTCCCTTAATGTGTATCTTCTCACAAACATTAGCGCTAGCCCTCAGATC
The DNA here is from genome assembly GCA_017639485.1 of Pluvialis apricaria. NCBI lineage: Eukaryota > Metazoa > Chordata > Aves > Charadriiformes > Charadriidae > Pluvialis > Pluvialis apricaria. The sequence goes on along the minus strand of CM030015.1, from coordinate 10,047,950 downwards.
ACCAGTTCTAACATCAGAGACTGGAATATTCTGTCTGTAAATGACACCAGCTAAACAGGGGTGCTGCTGGTCTTGTCCAGAAGGTTATGATATGGTGTTACGACACATCCTCAGCATAGTTATCTTTCAGACTGACTAGGAAGATTGTGTTAAAACCCTACGGTGACAGCTGTGTTTCGGCATGGCTGCTGCTACAGAGCTGCAGTTACAATTTGGATAATCGGCAGTTATCTGTAGGCCTCAAACTATCTACCCCTCACTGCAGCTGCTTGGTTTCTAATGAAAAAATGCAAACAGTGTGACCAGAAAAAAAAGGAAAAGTGAAAAAATGGCAATGATGCTTTAATGTTTGTTTTTATTTCTAGCCTAGAATATTCCACGTTAATTAACATTTATTTTGGCAATTTTTATTATTCAGTTACACCTAATGGTACATAATGAGCTTTAATCTTAAAAAAACAATCCACACCTCTAGGATTTGTCATATTGTTTTAACAAGCAGTTAACATCTGAAATAAATTCAAAATAAAATTCTTTTTCAGTGGCAGAAAGACAACTTCAGCAATGTCAAATAACCAAAGTTCACCCACAGCAGTTGAAATAATAAGCTAAAAATCACAAATTTTCTCATTTGACATAGCTGCAGAGCGAAATTATGACACACACACTGTCAGCTTTGTAAGCCAATAACTACATTAGGCAGATTTCTGCCAGGATGCCTAATTTGCAGAGGAAGCTGATAAAAACAGTAACTAGAATTTAGGTCAAGTTGTTGGCAAGTTCTTCAGCCTTTAAAACATCAGTAGTGAGACAGCTGTCTTTCTCCACTGACAGAAGTCAGGGATTCGGCCAACTCTTTGTAAATGCTCACCTTGAAAATTTGCTGGGCCCCTCTCCATCTTCATCATCGAAGTCCATTCTGTAAAAGCAAGATTTCCAAATCAGTAATCATGACGTTGGCAATGGTGCCATGAACATTCAAGCCAGAGGTTCTCAACCTTGTTTGATTTATAGTTTGACTGGAGGTGTTAATGACTGTAGATTCCAGTCTTGCTCATATTCTCCAGACCCCCTAAAAGTAGCTCATCCGCTGCCAGGAATATAAAGAATACAAGTTTTTTATAAAAAATAAAGTAATAAATCACTGTTCTTCTCCACAGAAGTCTGCTCTGTTAAAATTAACAAATAAAAGAAAATACTAAACAAATGCAGTTCTTGTGAGACGGTCAGAAGTAGTATCTCTTAAGCCTGACAAAAGTTTACAGAAATCAGTGGGGACTCTATGTCAGCAGACTGAATTTAAGGCTAAAGAAAATAAAGTTCTAAAGCTGTATGCATAATAAACACCAAGCCACTATTTTTGCCCCAGTCTAAAGAAAGTATGTTAGAGGTAGAGCAGAATAAACTCCCAGCCTCCCTGCTCAGAGGATTATCTATGTCAGCGCTGCTGATTGTAACTGTGGTACATTCTTCAGACTTGCCCTGTATTACTAATCACGGCACGCAGATTACCAGGCAGTCTGCAGATGGCAACTACTTTGGGGTATTCTTGTGGTCAATATTAAAATGATCTATGGGTATATCACGCACCTAACTTACCTTGTTTATGTCCCAGACCTTCTTCTTAAGTCAGCGGAAGAGACGAGCTCTTCCTTGGGCCAAATCTCAGCCCTCCAGTTAGGCTCCTCCAGGGAGCCACAAAATGCAGGAACCTCTTTCTTCATTTCTTACACAGAGAGACTAGGAAGATTAACTTCCTAAATTAGCCACCCAAATTAGTTGCTTGTGTTAGGCAGTGTGATTGTCTCCTTCTCATTGATATTACACCACTACAAAGTTACACAATAGTATAATTTCCAAAGCATTTTATACATTTTTATACCTTTAAAAAGAGGTGGACAAATATATATCCCAATTATAAGGGAGTGACTCTGCCATTAATGTAGACTAAGAGCCAAGCTGATATAAAATTATCATATACAATTATTGTATTAGTGTATTTATTTTAATAAGAAAATGTATATAAGATCTTGACCACTCACTTAAATGTAATTTGTATAGCTAGGAAATCACAGTTTTGTTTTGCAAACAATTTTGTCAGGTTTCTTTAACACTCTAAGCTTTCTAACATTTCAGTGTAATAAAACTTTATACAATTACAGATTCCACGCCTATAACGCTCTTCATATTAACAACAGATATAAGTCATATTAAAGGCAAATACCCTGCAAAGTGACAGTAATATTTGTCTCAGTATTAAAAGAAAACCCTGCCAATTAAAAATTAAGATTTGTACGTTCAGAGTGTGGAAAAAATGATGTAAAAATGCTCTTTAAAACTCCATCAGCACTGAAAAGTATGTGGGCCAGTCAGGCAATACTTCCTTGCTTCCCAACTTTGATAACCAAGACAGACTGGTCTATAAAAGATGTGTCTGAGTCACAGCGATCTACGTACAAACAGGACAAGGCCAGCAAATAAGCACAGGAATTGGAACCGGTATTAGAAAAGTCACAGTAATATTTTCCAGATGGTAATAGTGATTATTCATTTCTGGAGGAAGCAGAGGGAAAACCATTTTCCCCAAAGAGTCTTAAGAAAAGACGTGTATTTAATCTGGTTAAGATTGATGCAATCATCATTTTCACTATAAATTACATTTTTGCTCACCTAATTATCACCAAACCCGGTTTCAAAGCCAGCGACCTTCCCACTGCCTTGCGCAGACCAACACCGACCTCCAGCGGCAGCGCCCTCGCCCGTGCCCCGTGCCCGCCGGCCAGCCGGCACCCGGCCACCCGCACCCCAATGTGGCCACCGGCGCTGCCACCAGCAGCCTGGATTTCCCCAGACCTGCTGCATGGACAATACTCCCAGCGATTTAACATTTATCATCCAGCCGAAGGCCTCCTCTTACCTACCTGCTTCTTCCCCACATATAAAAATGTGCCTGTAGGTGACATTCCAGAACAAACTTCTGAGTGATTTCGATTGCGACATTCCTACCCACACCAAACACGTGAAAGCCAACGTTGCAGGAGAGCTGTTGGTTCACAAGCGGAGGGCACGCTCGGAGCAGCACCGGGCTGGCTCCACGTGAAACCCCCCGCAAAAGCACCACATCAGGCGTATCCTTCACTGGTTTCACCTGCAACTGAAACCCAACTGAGAGAAACCTCCAGTTTCAAACTTGGGGAGAAAGGGCTGCAGAAAATATGGGGAAAAGCATTTTCTCCAGGGATTTAGTAAGACACTGCTTTAATTTGGGATGGATTACTTTTGTAATTCCTTTCCTTCCCCGCCAATACACTGAGATCCCGTGCCTTGGTAGGTTTTCTTAGCTTCCAGACAAATACTCCAGCTGTGTGCTGAGATGGATATTTTTCCCCAAAATCAAATATTAGCTCTACTGCATTTAGTCTAGTGTATTATTACTGGAATGTAATGCAGAGAATTACGGAGACCCTGATGACAGTTTACAGCTCGATCCTGCTGCCTGCACTTTGTGCCTACTTCCAAAGGCATAAGTGGGACTAACGCACCTATTCATCCTGCTGGCTGGGTATCAGCTTCTCACCTTACAAAATCTTAATGGGTTAATAGCCATAGGCAACACCCACCACATTTATAGCAGGCTCATCGCAGCGGAGTCTGAGCGCCCAGGGTGCAACACCACACTGTAGCAGACTAAATCTTTAAACGACACCTTCGCTTTATTAAACTACCCAAAAATCTTGATTTTATTCCAAATGCAAGATGATAAAAAATAAGAAATTAAGCATAAAATTCATTATAAACGTCAGTATTTGTAAAAAAATGCAACAGCACATGTATCTCTGTCCCTATCTTTGTTAATAAACAATTTCCTAATTTCACATTTCACTGTGCAAAATGAAAAAACACTTTCAACACCCCCCCCCCCCCAAAACCCCTCAGTTATAAAGTCAGTGATTCCAATGTCCTGCCTGAACCACCGTGCCTGCTCTACAGCACGGCAGAGTCAACGATAGGGAATCAGTTGTAACCTCCAGCAGAACACGTAAAAATATTACCCCAACAAACTCCTCGTACCCTGACAGATAAGATCTTCTGTTCAGATAGAGTATATTGCACATTGGCAAAACTGCAGAAGTAGCTTACAAGAAGACAAATGACATCATTTCAGAAGTTTCAGAAAGAGTATCTTTTATCTTCATTTAAAATTCCCATTAAAGAGACTTTAAAAAAGAGCTGCACTATGCTCTTTTGTTTTGAAGAGACAGCATAAATCTTGTTTTCCTCTTTCATACTGTTCATGTCAATCGTGAAAAGGCCTGATGTATGGGGTACTTATTAAAATATATTTTCCTCCAAAGATGTGTGAGTACCATAAATACTGTGACAAAAAATATTTTTAAGAAATTATTTATTTTTAATTGAAAACACTTCCATACAAAAAAAACCCACCCTCCAACAAGGTGGTCCTGCACAGGTTAAAAAATTGAGATGGGAGAGAATCTGAACGTGGCAACAAGATCATCATGTAAAATTCCCAAGAAACGTCAAAAGATGGCATGCCATGAATATACGGCGTAGGAAGGGGGCAGGCAGGAAGGACCAGGAGCAGCCGCAGCTGCAGCGGATGGGAATGTGTACTCCAGCCCTTTGTTCAGTAGGATACCGGGGGAACACCCGGGGCGGGAGGCTGCTGGGCTGAGGGATCTTCATCCCCGGATCTTACAGCTCTGGGTCAGAGAAAAGAACACACCATAGGCTGAACTGCAACAAACCCAAGGCAACTGTAAACCAACCAATCAAAAAAAAAAACCCACAACCCTCCCTCCCCAAGCCCGGATAGCCTAGGATGGCGAAAAAAAGCCCCATATCCTCTAATGCAGCAAAGCCTAAAGAAAAAACCCGTTAAATAAAGAATCGACGCTACATTAATCTAAGGTAGTCATTGACCACTGCAATGCATTATCTTATACACTAGTAGGCTGTCATTTTTTTTTTTTTATAGAGTACTTGGTATAATTTATAGAAAGGAAAAATATTTTTCCAAGCTGTCAATGAAGCCAAATGCCTACACGGCAGAAACACCTCCTGGATAGCCAATGAGTTTAAACTGATCTACATTCAAGTCCATACAGCAATTATTCTGCCAGCTTGCCTCAGCAATTATGAGAAAAGAAACAATTTTCAGAGATAGCCGGAGCTGGAAAAGATGACTGTGTTCACTAGCTACATTCCTTTATGTCTGACACAAAGCATTCATTTCTAAAATGCCCAAGGATTTAGGTGTACAAAGATGTATCACCAGGAGAGTAATGAAAGGACCAAGTGTTAGTTGCAACTTTGTTCAAAGAGAAGCTAGGAGGAATTAGACACAGCAGGCATTCTTTCCCTCAAGGCCTGAATACATACACACCGAACAAAAAAAAAAGAAAAAAAATAAAAAATGCACCCTCAGCTCAGGCTCGGAGAAGGGCTATTAGTTTAGAGCTACGATGCACAGATGAAATGCCACCATCTGGGTATAACAGCAAATCTATACTATCTTACTCACTGAATTTGCATGTTAAATACATTTAAAATAATTTGATTTTATGTTCCTCCCACCCTCCCCCCCACTCCATTTTCTTGCAAATATATGATGATACTTAAAATGCAACGGTTAAAGCATAGCTTTCAATTAATATCAAGTCAGTATTTAATATAATCAGAAGATTTCACAGTCAGCAGCATCAACCCTTGGTAACAGTAATTTGCAAACCGGTATTCGCAGTTGACATGGTTTATGATCAAAAAAAGAGATCAATTACCCTGCAACTGAAAAGTACAAAAGTTTATCGACATTATGTAGCAATGAAAATATATTAATGCTTTGTTTTTGCTTTTGAGTGCAAGTTTGAAAAGGCTGTTTCATTGAGCAGTTTCAAAATAAAAATGTGATGCCTGTCAAAGACAGACTTCAGGAGTTTCTCAGACCAATTTCTTAGCTCAGCATATGGAAGCACACTAAGTAGGGGTAAATCACCAAATTATCCTGTCCGAAACCCCTCCCCTCAGAACAACCATCCTGAGCGTTCAGGTCACACCAACTTAACTCCACGTCCAAGGCAAGGTCCACCTTCCCCAGTTGAATTCATTCCAGGACTGAGACTCCAGTGCTGTTACTCGAGCAGACACCTAAAACGGGCAAAGTACTTGGCGAACAATCCCTAGAGTAGCTCTCACAAGGAATAATGTTTTCTCCTTAGGTGTCCATCAGCAAAGATTTTACTCATGCTATTGATCCTCTTAAGCCCTACCACTGTCATATTTAGGGCTAAATATAAGAGTTACCAATTTCTTTGGCAGGCACTCTCGGATCAGAGATATCAGAGAAAGCACCACCTAAAGACCATTATTTGTGATCAACCTTTGATAAAAACAGTGTTCTTTTGTTAATACTAGAAAGTAGTTTTTTTGGCCTTCTGCAGCTCTTGATACACTTTCCTTCTAACACGCAGGATTAGTATGAGTTCCCACACAGAAATCTAATGTGGAAAAACTACCCCTACACCACACCAACCTCTATAGTCGGCTAAAACAAACTTGCTCCTTTAGCAGAGCTCTCAAGGTAGTGCAAGGGCTGAACTTGATTCAGACCCTTTCTCCCAGAATCAGAGAGACTATGCTGCGTTTCCAGCAAGACCTAGAATATCGTAGAGCACAATCTCTGAAGAGTGACTGCTTGTGCTATTTCTGTACCGGGGAGTTTAAAGAAAACATTTTTAACAGAAGGCCTTTATTTGAGAGATTCCAAGTCCAAACTTCAGATGAAGTTGGATAAGTCTGCATGTGCAAGTAAGAACACATTTTGCTACCTTTATTCACATGATAAATGCTTTTGAGATTAAACAGAGGCAGGCAATACACATTCGTTACATGTATAACAGCCACGGGATCCAAACTCTGTTTCTGGATGCTTTGCCAAACCTGAAAGTCTTTTGAAGCATGCAAAACAACAAGCAATACACTTATCAGCAAGTTTGATCTTGCAGGAAGAGCAGATACATTGAAGAAAAAAACAAAACATCAGTGACTAACGCCATAGTGTAGTTTACATACACAAACTACATAACCAACATACACACATAGGTACATTTTTTTTACAGTTTTTCAATACCAGTCATTTCCAGTTTCAGAACTAGAAAAAAAAAAAAAAAAAAAAAAAGGCTTACCCAGAGCGGCGCTTTCCTCCTCTGGAAGGCATGGATCCTGCCATCCTCACTTGTCCACTTGCCATTGGTGCCACCGGCAAGGCCACCGAGCCAGGAATATCTGATGCCATTTCTGTAATGCAGAGATAGGGAAAGAGGAGGGGAAAAAAAATAAATCCTTTAATACATTACCTCCAAGGAGAAACCTGTGCTGACAACATTAGAGAAAGATCCTTTCAAAAATAAGCAGAGAAAGGTTTCCTTTTTATTTCTAAGGAAAAGTAAAGCTCTCCTATCAAAGACCAGCAGATTCACAGCTCCCTAAAAAGAAGCCCAGTTCTGTCAACAGCCATTACAAGTGCCTTGGGAGACAGAGATAATCACGGGTAGGTACCTCTGTATTTCAATTTACCTAATGGTTCTAATTTTACTTCTCAGAGGGGCTGTCAGATGAAGGCTAACGACCTTTTACAATAGTTAACCTGCCCTGTAGAGAAATGCAGAGCTGAATTCCCCAGACAAATGAAGCTGCGGATCGTGGTACCAGGGTACCAAGAAAAATAAAACTTCTCAGTTTGCCAGTGAGGTCAAGAGTTTAGAGCAGGGATGAATCATCAGGTGACACTGTTTTTTATTATTTATATTCTGGTGGCATTCAGAAGACCGGACTGCACTTAGCAGAGCTCCACGGTATCTTGTATTTCTGTGTGGTGCCTTGCAGAGCAAAACCGAGCCTGAAATCCAGGCTGACGTTCATCCCTCTGCCAGTGCTCTGGGTATAGCCACAGGTTAACGAGATCTTCAAACCTCAAAACTTTGATCTGAGGAACAGCAGGAGCACACCTTACACAACTGTTTTCAGACTGCTAATGGCAAGTACTTTTACAACCTATTAATAAAAGTTCATTACACTTCAAAAAAGAAAAGTGGAATATAATGTATTTATACTCTTTTCTCCTATCCCATGGATTAAGCACTTTTTGCCTCTGTGCAACTCTCGTAAAATATGTAAGCAATTAAAATTTTTTTAATGCAGCTATACTTCACTCACTCTGGAGGTAAAATCTACAGTCACAACATTTAATTATCTTGAAAGAAAAAGCACCCTCCTTCCAACTTTTCTTTTTTTAAAAAACTTGGCGGAGTATCTGGAGCTACAGATACATATATTTACTCAAGAAAAGCAAATCTGTTAAAAAATCCTCCTATTTTTTTCCCCAAGAGGTAAGTACAAAAGAACTTCAATTATGGAAACAGGACTCCAAGTTCTTTCATTATGTCTGGAGAGTACTTCATCTCTGCCACACTTTATATAAATCCATTATGCGACATTATGCATTTCAAATAATAACATTTTATCTGTTCACTGATTTCACAAATTTCTCCTAGTACATTTACCCTTATTAACTCCTTTTCAACCAAAAAGCAACACAGCGAAGTTTTCATCCAATATTTTTCAACAAAGTGTGCGAGGACAATGAGACCTCTGCCTACAACACCACACCATGGAAAATCCCACCGTGTCTAAAGCTGCTGCTATGTGGAAACACAACATTAATGTATATTCGCATCTTTCCATACAAACAAAAGCATCAACATCCAAACAAACAGTAAATCACTACTTCCAGAATAAGTACCCTTAGCGGTCTAATGCCAATAATTCGCTTGCAACATTCAAACTCACATTTCATGGATAGAACTGAAGGTCATTTTGAAATGCTCTGTGCACTCATTTATTAAAGCAGATGGTAAAAACCATAATAAATTTACCTGCAAAGTGTCCCAGTCACTCAGAAACACATTTCAGTACAGATCATCAAGGAGATCAGATTTTTTTAAAGTAGTAATTGTAAAACAATTTCAGATCAACTTCGAGCCGTATTTTAAGAGAGTAAAAACAATACCATATTTGTAATTGTGATGAGTAGTTCTTGTAACCTCATTTTCCTCTATCTAAGACAAAGACAATGAAAAACCAGGCCAGGGGTTGGATTCATCTACTTTTCAAAGTCTAAGACCCAAAGCTAATTACTTAAGGTAACTGTTTAGATCACTAAAAGGGAAACAAAGCACCATCCTTGCACTACTATGCATCCCGTGCTTAGAGGTGCATCCAAAATAGGTTGAGTAAACCTCTTTCTACAGGTCCCTTGCTCTCGCCACTGACGACTCAGGGAGACCTAGATAAATAGCTTTGATCAGATGTCCAATTTAGATGGTTGTGGCTCGGGCGAATGAGTTGTTTTTCTGCTCTTATGTTCAGCCTTTAATGTAGAAGACATGAGAGGTAAGGGTAGTTAGCGAGTTTCAAGTAGTAAGGAAAACCAGAAACTGTATTTTTTATACGAAAAAAACCCCAAACAACCAAACAAACAACAAAGGCTGGAGGAATGGCCAAACCACAGGCTGTTATACCAGTGTCCAAAAACACCTGAAAGAAAACATTCTGCAATAGATCATCTGTCCATCAGGGTATAAGCTGAAGAGTTAATATGTAGGTATCTTGAATCTCTAGAATGGCACATCAAAAACAGCACAGTGAAGAAAGTAACTTCTTACACAAAACAGCCTTCAAATACATCTTCACAGTCCTGGGAGAATGAAACCAAGCTCATTGAGCTGACTGCTCTAAAAGGATGTCTTCAAAAATTTCCATTTCCAAGATATAAGCACAAGAAGGAAAAAAAAAAAAAAAATCGGGGGATCCACACACATTAATCCATGTGAAATCTCAACTAAGAGGGAAGAAACCTTCAGGCCCTTCAAATCAGAAGACTTTCCATTACACAACATTCTGAAGGTGTGACAGACCTGCACACGCATCAATGTGTAAGACACCCAATTTAGCTTTCCACGTCAGAGTTTCCCACGTCACAGAGACACCAGCCACTGTGTGACCTATTGCAGCTTTCATAAAGACCCTCAAGGGTGGACATAGCCTGCTAACAAAAGCAGTCAGCTTTCCAAGATTTCTTTCCTGGCACAACAGAATTAAGAGTTCTGCAGACGGAGAAACCAAGAGGGTTGAGTCTCTTTCAAGCCACACAGCAAATCCAGCAAAGAAAGCAACTCCAAGGGCAACACCACCACGGAGCACCCAGAACCTGACCTGCCTCAGCGAGAACAGCCAGGGAAGCAGTGAGGCACTTCACACACAGTCTTGGTGTACAAACAGTGACACCAGAGCACTACAGGAGGACTTCAGGGACAGTGCTGACAAAGTGACCCCACTGCCCAGCTGCAGCCAACTGGGTGTTGGAAGTCGTATCAAAGTTGGACGGTTGTGCAGAAATACAAGAACTAGACTGTGGCTACAAAAACTCCACTCACAAACAGAGCAGTTCCCTGCAAGAACTTCTGGGGAAGCTCATAGAATGGATCTGAGCTGCTTCCCAAATTACTTCCATCCCTACTCATCTGCAAGCATCAAAAACACCAGATCTTTGATGATATTTTTACATTTATAAAAAAGGGCCGGTTAGAAAAGCAGAAACATGTCATCTCAAAAAAGGAGGGCCAATCTGGGAAGGCAGAGCCAGGAGAAAAACCTGATGGAAGAGTCAGCTGCTTCTCTGACTAAGCACCTGAGAAGTTACCTACCTATGCATGCTCTGGGAAGAAAACAGGAGACACAGAGTAAAAAAGGGACCCATACACTGGAATCTCAGATAAGAAATATTGTGGTACAGAGGTACTCCAGGGAGTCTATTACCATTTAAAAAAAAAAATAAAAAAAAATAAGGAGTGTGCATCAGACACAGACCTAATGAAAAAAAAATACAAAAAATCAGAAGGGTAACTTGCAATTGTGTGAAGTTATATCAACATAAATTTAGGGCAGCCCCTTGAAAGTAAATTAAGCTATTCTGTTGTAGCATAAACTAGCATGAAAGCACAGCACTGCAGAAGCAAGTGTCAAGTTGGTTATACAGTATCACAGTATCGTCAGGGTTGGAAGGGACCTCTGGAGATCATCTAGTCCAACCCCCTGCCACAGCAGGGACACCTACAGCAGTTGCACAGGACGGCGTCCAGGCGGGTTTGGAATGTCTCCAGTGTGGGAGACTCCACCACCTCCCTGGGCAGCTGTGCCAGTGCTCTGCCACCCTCACAGTAAAGAAGTTCCTCCTCATGTTAAGATGGAACTTCCTGTACTTCGGTTTGTGCCTGTTACCTCTTGTCCTATCACTGGGCACAACTGAAAAAAGACTGTTCCCATCGCCCTGGCACCCTCCCCTTAAGTATTTATAAGTATTGATAAGATCCCCCCTGAGGCTTCTTTTTTCTAGACTAAAAAGCCCCAAGTCCCTGAGCCTTTCCTCATAAGAAAGATGCTCCAGTCCCCTCATCATCTTTGTAGCCCTTTGCTGGACCCTCTCCAGCAGTTCCTTGTCCTTCTTGACCCGGGGAGCCCAGAACTGGACACAGTACTCCAGATGCGGCCTCACCAGGGCAGAGTAGAGGGGGAGGATGACCTCCCTCGACCTGCTGGCCACACTCTTCTTGATGCACCTCAGGATACCATTGGCCTTCTTGGCCACCGGGGCACATTGCTGGCTCATGGTCATCCTGTTGTCCACCAGGACTCCCAGGTCCCTTTCCACAGAGCTGCTCTCCAGGAGGTCAGCCCCCAACCTGTACTGATGCATGGGGTTATTCCTCCCCAGATGCAGTACCCTACACTTGCCCTTGTTGAACTTCATAAGGTTTCTTTCCTCCCAGCTCGCCAGCCTGTCCAGGTCACGCTGTATGGTGGCACAGCCTTCCGGCGTGTCAGCCACCCCTCCCAGTTTTGTGTCATCAGCAAACTTGCTGAGGGTACACTCTATCCCTTCATCCAGGTCAGTGATGAATATATTGAACAGGACTGGACCCAGTACTGACCCCTGAGGGACTCCACTTGTTACTGGCTTCCAACTGGACTCTGCACCACTAACCACAACCCTCTGAGCTCTATCTGTCAGCCACTGTTCAATCCACCCCACTGTCCATTCATCCAACCCACACTTCCTAAGCTTGTCTGTGAGGATGATGTGGGAGACAGTGTCAAAAGCCTTGCTGAAGTCAAGGTAGACAATATCCACTGCCCTCCCAATACGTTTGCTGTGTTGGTTTTTTTTAAAAAAAAGGGCTTGCTGGGTCAACAATCAGAAAGATCACGTTTCCAGGCTCATCTACACTCATGTCCAGACAGATGTTAACACTGATGTTCACGGAAGTGCTTCAGCAGCAATGAACATTACGAAACAAGCTGTTCTCTTTCTGAGATTGGACCTTCTGAGAGAGGACTTTCCTTCTGCCAACAGAAATAAAACAACTGTTGCTTAGTTTACCCAAAATTAAAACATAAGCATAAGGATAAAATGCTTAGAAGGTAAAACAAGGTCAGGCTGAACGTTCATAAAAATCATCTATGAGGCAGTGTTCTGAAAAAAAAATATTTAAAAGAAGTTCTTCAGTGTCAAACAGAAATCACTTTTCTGCTGCGAAAATACACGCAGTATTTAATTTCAAAATTAGAAAGTTACCTAGATATCTGCCAAAGAACACAGAAATGCTATTAAAATAAAACCCAGCACAACACTCAGTCTTTAGTGGATATTCTTCCAGTTAGATGACACCTAACAGCTCTTGTCTTATCGCTGTCATGCCTGGGCACAGGCCTGATCCTGTCACTAATACTCGTGTTCATCTCAGGGATCCCTGAGGAGCCACACAAATCCAGGGACAATGTCCGTGCTCAATGTAAAAGCAGCAGAATTAGTCCCTCCATTTCTATCCAGAATTCATTTCACTGCTGAACATGCCGAGCTTGGATATTACACTTTCCTCCAGCGCCACACGTAGGTCACCCCCAAAATATTCAGGGATCTTTTTGAAATAAAAGACAATCCGCAAAGGTACACTAAAAATATAGGGATAAAATACAGGGATTTATTCCCAGTAAATTCACTGTTCATCTCAAACTTTGTTACAGAGATCTGTACAAAAACCAGCTACTGTGCACTTCACAAAGCAAAACACAAAAAGCAAGCTAAATGCTGCACAAGGATACCTTTAAAGTGCACGTGAACCATAATCACAGCAAGAATTCCTTGATGGTGCCACGCTCCGGGATGAACCTGGACTTCTCTTTTTAGGCAGAGAATTATTAAACTATGGCTCTTAAGCCCAAACTTTAAATCTCAAGCCCCGCCTCAGATCCACTGCCTGAAACACAGCTCTAACTCATCTCTGACCGGAATTTGGGACCTGCTGAGCCATCCCCCCAGAGAAGCGCAGCTCTTTGGCCAGGAATCTCCACAGCTCCGGAGATGGCGTCTCCCACTCTGCTCCTCTCCAGAAACCACAGCCGTGCATCTTGCTGCGAAGCTTTGAAATACAATCAGACGCTGTGCATGACAAGACTTTGTAAGTCCATCTCACAAAAGGTCCTATTACCCGTGCTGTTTTCAGCTACGCTCCCTCACCTACACACGTCAGGCACAGACAAGACCAGCTTTAATCCTGAAGCCCGCTGGAGAAATGCTTTCGCCGACTTCAACAGACTTTGAATCCCCGACATTAACTTTAACGACCAGTTCCAGGTTTGCTTATTACATGTCAGGTTTTGCTGAGCGTGCTCTCCATAAGGCTCTTTTATCCTTCAGTATCTACTGTAATAAACAGGATTAAAGTCAGATACCAGCATCTGATTAAATGAACGAGATTCTACTTTCATCAAAACAAGCGTGACAGATTTCCAACCGCTAATCCACAGAACGACTAAGATGTCAGTCACCTCCAAGTAAATGTGGATCTAAGGCTAAATACAGAATTACGAACGTGCCCTCTCCCGTGAACAGCATCGTACACAGAAATGTTAAATGTTCTACGAAAGCAGATTGCAAAAACTTCTTCGGGAACTGTATTTTTCCATACCCTGAAGTCATACGGGAGTTAGATGCGTCTCAGCAAAAAGATTTGATTGCAGTCGATTGCAAAGGGGATTTTTCTGCCTAGCACACAGACATTTAAGAATAAACTAAATTGTACCACTTACTTTAGAATATGCCAATGAAAATATGAAGCCATCACGTAGCCAAAAATATTTCACAGAAACACCTATGCTAAAATCTAGCTGAATATTCAGTCGTTGCTTTTACATGTTAAGTACAGAGATTATAAAAGAGCTCACTCAGAGAATAGAAAAAATAAAAATTTTCATTGTTCCTGATAACTCCATTAAAACTGTTTTACTTGCATTCCATTGCCAGATATTTAAATAGACTCCACATCAGAAAGATCTACTTTACAGAAAGGATATGCAGAAAAGCAAAAACATTCCTTTCCACGCTCTTAACACAATTACGATAACAAATAAACCAGGAAATATAATAAATCCCACCTTTAAGGAAGACTCTTACAAAGCTGCTATTTCTTTCCTGTGAACAAAACCTTCTTGGAGAGAAATTTTATCCGCATATAAGAAGTGTCAGAAACCTCTGGGAAGAAATGTAGCAGCATTGGTATTCTGCTCAGAAAATGTCATCACAGATCTGTTTACCTTAACTGTGGACCATGATTCAGCCGGTGACAACCGTCTTGCATACTGATCAATTTATTTGCAGCAAAATTACTAACATTTTCTACTTTAACCATTTAGCTTCTGGAAACAGCTACTAAGATAGGGAGGGCTTTCATGAATAATATATAAATCCTAGTTAATTAAAAAATTCCCCCTCCACCACGATGCCCTATACTTTGGGGGGGGGGGGGGTGTCCCCCATAATCTTAAAGAAAAATTAGGGCATACCGTGAGTAGTTACCAGAGAAACGCTCCCTTTTTAAAAATTTAAATCACAGCTTTATCATCCATCTGCATCACAGGTGAAGATTAAGTATACACTAAGCGGGGGGGAGACGTTGCGATTAAGCTGATCATTTGGGGGGACTGGGCTGTTCGGCAGAGACAGTGACAAACCATTTGAGAGAGTGGCCGAACTGGTGGTCTAGAGGCCAGATCCAGTTATCTTGCCCACTGCCTTTTCTGCTGTGACTCTGGAGGAGATGCCAAAGTTAGTGCAACGTAACAAATCTAAGACCTATCTGCCATATGTCCCACCAGCAGACTGCAAGAGCAGGTTTTGAAGCCAAAGGGGTGAAATCCTCTATGGTGCCTCCACACTTCACTGTTGTGTCCACACAACCCAATTGTGGAGCCCCAGAATCTCAGTACAAACAATACTTTTTTTTACGTGCCTCGTAGTTCAGCAACACCACCAGGATGTGCAAAAGAAGGTGGGATGCAGACACAGAATTACAAGTAGACCTCAACAAAGAGAGTTTTGGTCTACTTCAGGGGATTTCTTGCTTTAAGCGCTCAGATGGAGGGACAATGCGAGACAGACCCCTACAGGATGAGCAGCCAACACTAAAACTCAGGGTTCTCTGATGCATCCAAAACTAGGCATGCAGAAAGCATGGCACCCAAAAACCCAGTTGTGGAAACATCAATCTTATGATTTGTAACACCAAAAATTATTTCACTCATAAATGACTTTGAATGCTACTTTGACAATACTGCTTACTTTTATTTCCAGGGGCATAAGAAAAGGATGCAGACCACATTTATGTTCCCTGCCTATGCCTTCTCAGCCTGAATGACCAATAACCCATATACACCTGAATAAACTCAGAATGGCCTTTAGCATGATCCAGAAGATAACCTGGAGTCACACCTCTGCACCTACTGCAGAGACTGTCATAGAGTAAAAATTCAACTTGGAAACACAGACAGAAGACATCCATTACTATCTGAGCTTAGCCTGGGAAGAAGGGAAAGGGTGGCTGCTTCTTCATTCCTCCTATCTTCCTGACAAACAGCACGGCACCAATTCACCTTTTTGCATACAGCCATGCATTTTTGCTTGGCTATTTTTCCACTTCTCATTCATAATTCCTTGTTATCTCTTCTTGACCTATTCAGCCTCTGGCTTAGATGAAGTATTTCTTGTACTCCCTCTAATAAACCAATATATCTGACTGCTGACAAGTCCTAAGGCCAAACTATGACCGTTCCCTTCAAGAAAAAGAGGTTGCTGGAATTCAAAATAAGGAGGAAAGATTAGAAAAGAGGCCTTAATGGCTCTTGTTCTGAAAGCACGTCTCTAGTCTTGGAAAATAATAAACCACCTCAGAACTAAAACAAGACTTCCATCTTCACTGTAGAATGAAGACTCTCACCTGGCCTGCTCTAAAATTTCAAAAATCTTTCTCACTGCAGAAGCGGGGGATTTAACTCAAGCAGAACAGCACCTAGGTCTTCACCACAATTATGATGGACAGATCCATTAGAAGAAAGGCGCTTCTCACATCCAAAGTCTGCAAGTGCCCCCAAAACCAGGCTAGAAGCAAATCCAAGGACCTGGACTAGCCTTGCATTGAAAACACAACCTGAGCCTCCAACACTCGGCAACTCTCTCAAGTACAAATAGTCACAAGTGGGAAAGTGCACCTGCAGATTGGGCAGGGAAGGAGCGCAGCCACTGTAAAAGGCCAGTTTGCAGAGAGGATGAAAATCTGGCTTTGAAAGGCTGTTTCAGGATCGATGGTACCTTTATTAAAAGAAGAGAGGCAGGTCCTTAGCTTACATGAAGAGTCATAGTGAAACCAGCCAACAGCAGCAGGACCATTGATGCTGTCTGAATGTGATCCTACCTGGTCTTAGGCTGTTATATACATGATTGTTCACTGATACAACATAATTCTTCACTTAACCGTTTTCTGTCTTAAGTTGCCCTGTTTTTATTGATATTATTAGTGACATGTGGCAAAAGTACTAAATAAATTACAAAAAAATTAGGCTCCCCAAACTATGCATCATTCCTATTTGAAATGAATGGTGATCCTCCCTCCTCCTCTGACATTTTGCATTTGCCAAAAATAACTGCATAATTATAAGTTGTGTGCAAGAAACAGAAGGTAACATTCAAAGTTATTTTCCATAATTTTTACTTAGCGTCAGAACTAGCAAATACCGTATATGGCCGTTCTGTTATGCAGAAGTGGCCAAAGCTAACCCATTAATGAACTCACAAAAACTGTAGAAGCACACACCCAGCCTGGGCAAACAAACACGATGAAAAAAATAATAAAGTGTAATGACTTTCCTTCAAGTTTCTCAGAGACAGATCACGCTCAGTCCATTAACTCTTCATTTAACAAGTCTGTTTCACTTAGCTTGTTTTGGTTGGCATTCAATTAGAAATTCATGTACAGGACATTTTTTTCCCTTTTTAAAACAGAACACTTGCTGTATTTCAGCCAGTAAAACACCAGGAAGTAAAGTGGAAGCTGCAAGACAAGCTAAAGCTACACTAAAGCCAGGCACAATAATACTGAATTAGGCAAAACACCTGCACATGGCCCTGCCCCACAAGATTATCACTAATTGTTTGTTAAAAGGGCTTGGTAAGACTTGTTGCTCAGTAGAAAAGCAAAGAGCCAGCTGGGTAACTCGCAATTTGTTCCAATTCAAGTTAAAGAAACAACCCACAACAGTGTACCATCAGCTTTACTGTGATTCCAGTTATGGCCAAGTTCTGTCGCATCTGCCTCCGCACTGCTAAGACTTGCAGAGATTGGACTTGTGTCTACACAGAATGAAAAACTCATCTAACCCTTCCTCATTTCCTGCCTTGCCCAACGTCAGGTCCCTTGCTGGCCATCCTCATGACTACGTGTATAAAACAGAACAGCTAAATCTAGCTTCCTTCTCCCATGGTGTTGCTTGTCCCCTCTTGGGAGCCACCCGAAGCCTGTCCACTGCACAAAGGCAACGTGAAACGGTTTCAGCTACTGTCAAACTGTCCCACAACTCGCCCCTTTTCACCTTTTTTATCTTCCCGCACCCTTACTACTTTTGTCAAGTCTTCCTGACCAGTCACGACTATCTCTGGATGCCCCAAACTCCCTGCAGTGGGAAGCTGTGGACGCTAGAAGTTTATATGGGTTTTAATAGAGCCTGCCCAAACCTGCGGAAAAGAAATCCACTGAGTGCTACAAAATACAAATGTCGTGCCTGGCTCAAGAAGCCCCTGAGTCACACATGGCTGGAGCGTGGGAAGGTACCCAGGGGAAGCACCATACATGCTTCCTCTGACTTTATACTCCTTCAAGCACCCGCTTTTGGCCAGTGCTGGAAAAGGCATGTTGGGTTGAAAAATCTTTCTTTTGGGACAGGACAGTCAGATTTTATATTACGAGAAGGGGACGCAACATTTCTGAAGTGCGCTTCTTCTACAAAGGTAAGACATTAGCCAACTACCACTATTAATTTATTTCATTAATAATCAAATCAAGCATTTTCCGTAGTATGCCCTTGCCCTAGATCACCACTCACTAGTTTTATGTAATCGTTGCTTTTGTATTTCCCCAAACTCCTCATCTTGTTTCATTCCCTGTTCGACAAGATAGCTGTCAAAAGACATTTAAAAACTAATGTCCTTTTACCAATTCCTATGCAATTGTTTTATGATAAATAAATGAGTGCAGATAAACTATTCAGCAGTTACTCTGTCACCGTTTGAGACTTCATTTTTATTCATTCATCTTCAAATTATTTATTTTAAAATAATATTTCTATTATCTTCTATAAAGTCTGGCTTTTTACTGTGTGTCTAGCATTTTTTTTCCAGCAATAGAAGGTGGTTTAGATTTCAAGCAAATAGCAGTGCTTGATTGCAAATCTATTTTGTTCATGTACAAGTTCAATTGTCAATTTGCAGAAATAATTTTTAAACTGCTTACAATGGTATACACAAGAAAAACCCCACTGAGATCAATACTGCGGTTCTCCAGAGTTTACATCGTACCAAGATGACAGTGCTCTGAACTCCTATCAACTGCATAAAACATATGGAATAGCTGTAAATATGCAATGAAATAAACGTAATGGCGAATAAATCTGCCTACAACACTGACCAAAATTGATCTTAACCACAGGTAGATCCAGGGTAGCCTAGCTTTCCTAGGAGTGCAAAACCTTCTCTCAACTATTTTACTTTTCCTCACTACCCAGAAATGCACAGAATTCACATGAAAGTCATGTTCTCTGACTTGAGAGCCAACACCACTTGATTCCTGTTCATATTTTCTGTTAACTAAAATAGAAGTCAGCTATTTCATGGGCATGCAAGGCAGTATTTATGACTACAACTTTTGGTTGGAAGAACTTTAACAAGATATTTCTTACATAATGAGCAGAGATGTTTTCGTGAATAAATTCATTCCTGGTCCTCTCTTATAATTGTTTCACATAAATATTCTTATAATCCCTTTTCACTGAGGCAGACAAGCACAGTAAGCATTGTCTAAATTCACAGGTGCAAGGATTTATAAAATTTATTCTAAATTTGAAAATCCAAGTAGCCAGACCAAGACAGAACTGGTATCTTCCACCTGACCTGCCTACTACAGCAGAGCATGAGTCAATCACCAGGAGGAATCATCTCTGGTAGTCATCTTATTGAGCCAAGTCATGGAAGGGCTGGTAAGGAAGACCATGAAAGATCTGTACAACACATTTCTGAGGAAGTGGAGACTGTCAAACTACATCAGACGAAACCCACCACTACTGCTGTGGCGGTGGCCCACGAGCTGCCCTGCAAGCTGCTGACCAAGCTGGGGTCAAAGACCTGAAGCCTTTGCGATGCACCTACACATACAGAGACATCCACTCCCCACCAGCTGTGGAAAGCTCTGGAACAACATAGTCCAACTACAAAGATGTAAAAATCAGACCACTCTGATTTAAATTATTCATTGAAAATTACTTACTCATGTCCTTCAAATGCCTTTATTATTTATTACAAAGATTATTTTTTTTTACGTGTGCCTCAGAAGGGTATATTAATTCTAAATTTCATACAGAACAGCAACCTGCATTACCAAATACTTAATTATCAGTATATTTACAGTGTCCTTGGGCACTGTAGAGTAATCAGAATGCTATTGTTTTCATTAAACAGTATTTTATTGATAGCACTAATGACTTCAGTTCTGCTTGATCAACAAGCAAATGATGCTTATTTGATGTTACGATAATTAATTGGCCTTTCAGGTGTTTCTGCATCCTAATTTATTATCATGAATAAGACTACTTATGTGAAACACCCTAAGAAGAATATCACTATGCATCACAAAACATGTTCTAAAAATAGGGTGTGGTTTAGTACTTCTCCTTTTCCTCACAATTTTTAATGCCACCTTCTCTGTCTAAAAATTGCAGGGGAAAAAAGCTACATTTAACTCCATTTTGAAAACCCAGCCTGAGCCTTGCATACTAAATATTCAGTTAATTTTATCTCTTACTGAACTTCCAGTAAGTGAAAGGAGATTTTCTGATTAACATTTCTTTTATTTTTTTCTCTCGAGACAGGAGAAAACAGCTAACCTCACTTTCCCACAGCAGCAACAAGGATCAAAAACTTCACATGACTCAAAGGAGATGTACAAGTGAATAGACTGCTTGTGCAATCTATTTCTCCAAAACATTAATTTTCCAAACTCCAGGCCCCGTTTATGAAGAACTATAGTCCAGCCTTCGGACCACAGAAAAGGACTGCAGATAAGAAAATTCCAGATTCAAATCCACCTGAAAAGAGTACACCAGTCTTCCCACAACATTCAACTGGCACCTCTCAGAGATCTGGATGTGTTCAATCATCTAACCTCCCGCAGAGGACAACCCTCAGAACACCTTCTGAAGTCTTAACTGCTCTGACATACCAACCCATATTAGCAGATACCCTCACCTTTGAAGAGGAGTTTCCCAAAACCCGAATTTTTCTGCAAGCAAAAAAAAAGTCACAAATAAAGGTCCTAGTGATTTTTCTACCTTTCACTGCCCCAGGATTATGCTTTTTAGAACATTCCGCCTTTTAGGTAATTTCACGTATTATATCTTTCATGTCTGCAAATAACAACAACAACAACAAAAAATAAAAGGCCACAGGCTTTTGAGAGTTCAAAGGTAGCTGTACTTGCATTACTTTCTAGAATTTTTCATTCCCAATAGAACACCCCAACATCATGGCGTAAGGGAAACCTTCATAGGCATATAGTAAATACAAAATGCTGCTACGCTCTGCTGCAGAAGATTCCTTAGTGTTAATTTAGGTTTACTACACACCCAAGAATTTGTCATTAATTTTGAATACTTTTTTCTGCTTAACTTTTTCACAGAACTATTTCCTGAACAGCTTTTATAATACTGAATCTCATACTTGCTTTTTAAAATTACCAGGCTTAAAGTAAGAGAGAAAATGATGTTTCCAGGCAAGCTCTGCGAGTCTTCCAAGAAGTGATCAGCTGTAATGGCCATGCTCTTACTGCTTTTTCAGAATTACAAAATACAAGAATTCACTGGATGTTCTACCAGCGAACTACTAAACAAATGAAAACACATAACAACAAAACACTATTTTTCCATGTCCCCATATTCATACTAAACATGATTCGACATCCATTACATGCCATTTTTTCCTCAAAATATACAGACAATTCTGTGGATACATCAAATACAGAAGTGAAGAACGATATTGAAAAACCCCTCATTATAAACAAACTGGATGTTTGTCAAAAAACAAGCTGAGTATTTGCTGTAAATATTGACCAAACTGAGTTTTTTGCTTTGATATTTGCTGACTGAAAAGCAGCACAGACAAGTACAAAGGACATATAAAATTAATCTGAATGCCAAACTTGGCTATCAGGTTTCAGCTACTACAGGGACTCTACGCAACAAAGCAAACAACTAGTGGCAGCCAAATGCATTTACCAAGAAATCACTACAAATGCTTTATCATTATATTTCAACATTAGAAAGAATCATGATTTGATTTCTGAAAAAGTATTTACTTACAGTGACAGCTCATTGACTTGATTTAAAAAGCAGTTTGAGTTAACGTCCTAACCAAGTACCCCCATATAATGCATTTTCCTACATTTTAAATTCAACTCTCAAACACACAACAAACACTTGAAAACTATCTCATAATTTTCACTCTGTGTAACTGTATTTTTCATAAAGTTTGAATATCTCTTTTGTGTATGAAGCAATGAATAATATGCTCTCAGTCTTAATTCAAACTGTACCTGGCTGAGAACAAATTAATGTGTTTTCAAAGGCAAATTAAGTGACAAAAGCAACCATAACTCAAGATAGCAAGAAACAAGTTGTAAAGCCTATATTAAGACTTTAAAGCTAGGTGGCTCATCGGTAGTTCAGCACTGAAATAGCTACCTATCTATGCTCATGTGTATATTTTTCCAAGACACTTAAAAAGCACATTATCCCAACATCATACCAACTGTATAAAGAAAATACAAATTAATGGTTATTCATGTGCCTGGCATAAATAATATCTGCTGTTTCCAAGGAGAAAGAAGCTGTATATTCTGCTTTTTTATCTCCTCTTCTTCCCAAAGGGAGAAAAAAAAATCATTGCTAATCCAACAAATACGGTTGCAATAAAAGTCTGTTATTAAAACATTGTCAATAGTACATCACAATGAAAAAAAAATAAATCTCTGCTTACTCCAGTATAGGTACTAAACACTCTCCTACAAATATGACATTTTATAACAGACGCATACAAAAAAAGCATCCCAGAACACATAGTCTTATAAACAGGACATGTGAACTGAAGGTAAGAGAAATGGAAAGAAAAAGCAGATGACTTAACTGTGGCATGGGGATATTACTTGTCAGACGTTAAGTAGGCAGTCTGTAGTAAATTTGAACCCTATCCAGTACCTGTACCACAAGATTGTCTTCTTTCCCTGGTCAGTTCTCAGACATGAGATAGCCAGCCAGCAATAAAAGTGAAAAATGCAGTCAGCTTCTAACAGCCAAGAATTTTCCTGCACGGTGAGAATTTATTGGTCTCTGAAATTCTTACTCATAATTACCACAGTCATTTTAAATTCAGCAACGATGAAGGAACATTTTGTCCTTAAGACCATCTTGAAAAACCAATAGCAACAAAGGGGTTTAGGTGGAGACACAATGAGCTCTGGAGCTGAACTCAGATACAACATTATTAACCTCCACATGTAACATTAAGAGATAGAGCCATGACTCTGCGTACCCTGAAACATTTACCACATGTATGCCCTTCCTAGAGCAGAGTGAGGACTGGCATGCCGCCTGTGTCTTACTCAGTCCTGCCAAGGGCAGAAAGGCTTTTGCACATCATCAGTAGATGAGGCAGAACCACTTCCTTAATGTCATATCAACCTTTACATCAAAGTAGTCAGATACTACTTTAGAGAAGGAATAAAAAGGCATGTGCCAGCTATGAGACTAATGAATAGTTTTCCTCAAGCAAAACATAATTCAGTATGAACTTCATGTTAATGTTCTTTCCACCCACTCACACATCTCCAACTGATTCTACTCAACCAAAATGCCAACAAGTAAAACCACCCATCTTTTAATTCAGCTATTGTACCCCAGCAGTAAGATTTTGTTTTACAGTGCCATCCTACAGCTGCCTAACCTCAAACGTTACTTATACATTTACAGGGCCTCCTTTTTTAAAACATGCATGGAACCTGGAGAGAGAAACACAAGTAACAAAAGGGAAAACTTTGGAGAGCAAAAGATATTCAGACTGGCAGCTTTCACTGAAATGTCAAAAACCATCATAAGCCTCAGTCCCATTTACAGTTCAGAACTTATGGCTTAAGAAGCAGGAGGAGGACACCCCTAAAAAAAAAAAAAAAAAAAAAAGATTAAATCTTGAGTCAGGAAACAATTTGGAAACGTATGATGTTCGCTTGTTTGAAGAGTGAGAGAGTATCAAGATATATTTAACCAAAAGACTATTAGATCTTAGAAGGGCACAGGTTCATTTGTTGTATCAGGAAGACATCACAGAGTACAGCAACTCCAGAAACACTGGGTTTAGTTTAGAAGAGATAAAACCAAGAGCTGTGATCATTCAAGACCAAGCCTCAAGCCTGAATAAACTACAAGAAGTCCCCCAAGACTTGTATAAACGTAGGTAATTCACAATACGCATCAACAACAAAGGAGGAAGAAAATTCTCTATTGCTCTCTTATTCTGTAAGTATCCATAATGGAAATTTTATACTCTATTCAAAAATGTCCATGATGGGCTATTTTTGGATAGGCGTTCCATGTAGCACAAGCCTGATCTAGCACCTTTTGTTCTTAATGAGAATCCAGTCCAGCCTCACCCACGTAACAAAGAGAAACAGTTTCACTTGGATCAACCTTAATTCATAGATGCAGAGAGCTGCTGGCAGAGAATCTACAGAAGCATTACATGGTTTTTTTTAAGGACTTGAGTAGGAACTGCGAAATCTGGATTCCGCGAGCCTCAACACGTGGCATACGGGGAAGATTGTTACGTCCTTTTTTACTGGAGATCCCTATCCACGATGAAAGAGCGAGGAGAACGGAACGCGTCCTCACCACCTCAACCGCTAATGGCTCTCACTCAGAGACGTAGCTCAAAACCCGCTCCCAACAGCCGCCGACCTACCGCAGGGCCGCGGTGCCGCCGAGGCGGAGCGCGGCCCCCGCTGCCCTTTCAGCACCATGGATGGCAACCGCCAGGAGCTCCGGGGCCACCGCCAGGAGCGCCGGGGCCACCGCCAGGAGCGCCGGGGCCACCGCCAGGAGCGCCGGGGCCACCGCCAGGAGCGCCGGGGCCACCGCCAGGAGCGCCGGGGCCACCGCCAGGAGCGCCGGGGCCACCGCGGGGCCCGCGCAGCGCCGGGAGACCCCACCTGAACCGCTTCAGCGCCGCTCCGCGCCTCAGTACGCCCAAAGCCATTCTCACAGCAACTTCGGCCTGACAAGAAGCCTACACGAAAGGAGCTGACTAATAATTATCAGGACTTTAGTTCCCCTTTTAAACGTGCCCGCGCATTCAGAAAGTATTCTTATTTTCCGGTCCTCACGAGAGAGCTGGAAAATGCTCCTGTGTTTTTCTTAGTGGTGGTTCATTTACTTTAATTTCAACAATGAAAATGCATGCTTCAAACCTTCACTGGTAAGCAAAAATACAATGCAGCTAAGATGCAATTGCTGTTCCCACAAACCCAATCGCACAGCAAATTAAATTTATTTTTTCCTTTTTTTCCATAAACCAGAAAAATTGTCTTTTTTACATGAAAACATCAACAAAACAAACTAGCAGAGGAACATTTATCCCAGAAACACTGAAACCATTACATAGCTCCAATAATTTGCCATTGTATTCCTAAGGCCGTTGAAAATCTCATAAAAATAAAGGGAAGTTTTCATTATACAGCCTTGTTTTCTACTGGTCAAACCACTGCTCGCTACAGAAAGTGCAGAGCATTTTCAGGGTGACAGTGCTCCACACAAAAGGCCAGGTGATCTCTTAAAGATGCTTTTTAAAAAAACATAAATTAAACCTGAGGAAACCACTGCTGTCCCCATGTATTACGACATGAACATGACTCACAGGCGTAGTCATCAGACTGACCTCTATTTTCCCAAGCTCTCTCAGAGGGCCATCCTCCACAGACTGCTATTAAATGAGCTGCCTCTCAGTGGTTGGGAACACAAGAATTTAGCATTTCAAACCAAGCTTTTCTAGCTAACTGTACTTCAAGTCTTTAACGTTGGACTCAAAACTGAGCTAGCAGCTTTGCCTGTTGGACATGAAACAATGGAAATCCAGCCGTCTGCGGCTGTATTAGCTCTGCAGTACCAACAGCAATAAAATTTTTTGTCAATAAACAGATCAAACATGACTCAGAGGGCAGCGACACACAGTAGCTAGTGCCACTTTATAGCTAATTTTATGACTATAATCCACTTCCCACAGCTACTGTTGCAATCAGCACCTAATTTCAGGGGCTGACTTCTGGCGTGTTGAGGGTCACTGTGCCTTGGGCAGATTAACCACCTTCCACGTGACAGAAGCTTAGCAAATTAACATACCAGCCTCATACCAACGTGCTGGTCAGCCACATAACTTTACCAGCCTGGCCCTCTTCCGGACATTACTGAATAACTTGAGAGGCATACCAGATGCAGCAGTCTGGTTTTACTTATTGCAGCAGTATCTGGAGATTGGGGATGCACTCTGCAAAGCACCACCCAAACAACAGAAGATAATCTGCATTCTCAAAAGAATTCAACTCTAAGTTAAATAAGATGAATAGATCACATCGGTAGTCTCAGATAAGAAGTTACTTTAATTCTCCTTGCATTCAAAATAATCAGTTTTCTGCCGAGTTTTAAAAGCATTTCCAATTCAGTTTGATTT
The DNA here is from genome assembly GCA_017639485.1 of Pluvialis apricaria. Classification (NCBI taxonomy): domain Eukaryota; kingdom Metazoa; phylum Chordata; class Aves; order Charadriiformes; family Charadriidae; genus Pluvialis; species Pluvialis apricaria. The sequence continues at coordinate 10,021,450 of CM030015.1, read as the reverse complement.
TCCATCCAGATATTACAGGCAATACAGTTTCAAAAATACATGCATTGTATTGTATACACCCAGATGTCCACCTACCTTTACTAACAGAGAGAACCAGAAGTAACAAGTCCCCCAAATTATCTATGTGCATGAAATTGTGTTCTGGATTGTTACTGGGAAAGTACTGCAGAGCATTTTTCAAAATCAGGCCTGTATATTCCACAGAAACAGGTTTTGCTTTTACCTCTGAGGAATACAAATATGCAGTGTTTTTGTTCTTTGCAGCTCAGTGATTTACTGGCATGCCTCTTCCCATAAAATATTTGCATATATCTGAGAGTCAAACTGTTCTGATACATTCTGTGTTTGCCAGGAAGTGAACGCTTCAGTTCAGTGTAACTGAACATTTAAACAAGGACAGGCACCAGGACAAATGGCAGTGTAATTAACATACCAATGAAGAGCCAGTTGTTAATTACTATCCATTTCAGGCATTTTGTATGAGCAACTTACCTGAAAAGCCTTCCCATCTGCATGCTGGCAAAGCCAGTAATTAAACAATTCAATACCCCTTTTGCTTGATTACAGAAAAAATTATAATTATTTTATATTATTCCATTTGTCACATGCAGTTGACATTTAGACGAGAAAAACTGCAGCAGCCCAATTCTAAACATTTGAAATGAATGTTATGAGCTGTCCTTGAACAAAACAGCAACATATATACATCTAGGCCAGATGTAAGCTAATAGAGGCTCCTAATTTGAGCCAACTGCTTATACTTTACAGTACCTGCTGGGTTACACGGAATGCAGCACAGTTGGTACTTAGAAAAGGTACCGCTTTTCTCTAAGGGGGACTTCGATGCTACCTACAGAATGGAATCTGAATTTATAAGCTGTTGAAAGACTTGGGAGTAGCACCAGTACAATGCCAGGATTCATTTACATTTAAACACCAGTAGCTGGGAGGGCAGTGCATCGCTCAGCCCAGCACCACAGTCACAATACAGCAGTTACAGGAGTTGTAAGAAAGGGGAGAGGCACCTAAGTGTAAAGCAAGATTGAAACCATAGGGCAGAAATACTCAAGATAGGCAAAATGGAAATAAAAGCTGACAAAAAAAGAGAGGAAGCAGAAAGTTTCGAAACATTCATCAATACGTAGAGTATCCAAAACAAAGGATTTCTCTTTCTCCCTGTGCAGATGGCTTTGCCCAAGGACGACTAGCGTGCTTTGAGTACAAAAAAAAAAGGAAATTACATCTATCTTGAAAACAGCTTCTAATTCATTACCCATTGCATGACTACGGCCATTAATCCATGTAAACAATAAAACCAAGATCCATTTGAAATTTTGACTATTTGAATCAGCTCTTGTTAAAAAATTGGCATTCTATGTTTGGTACTGAAGTCTCAAACCATGTGATTTATGCACTTTAAAGGCCAGATTTTGCTGAAATCCTCTAACATTTTGTCTCAAAGTAATTCCTTCTGGAGTAGCCAAAAAGTGGGTATTTGGTTCATGCGGGCTTATTCAATCAATTAATTTTCATTTGGATTTTTATTTTAAACAATGAAGGATGATGAATTATTAATTTTGTGAAGTTTTTTCTTTGCTACCAATGTGCATCTATCTTATTTGGATCATAATCAGAAGCTAACTAAAATGTACAAATGCAGCCTTATAGAACTTTTCTTTTCCTCATTTGACAGAATGATGGATACAGATGGGGTGACAGGAAATGCTTTACATCTGAACAAAGGAAATACTGTTAGCAACAAGTAAACTGTACCAATTGTTTATACAGCAAGCGCCCACCCAGGATTCCTGAAATTTCAAAATTTTTGCCTGTATTGTCCAGCCAATCTCATTTTTTGCACAGATTATCTTACAGAACGGGTGAAGGAGCACCTCTGTCTTTGCAGACTTTTTTCCCCACATAACCTTTATTGAGCACACTCTTACAGTCAAGAGAAGAATGTAGCTTGGGTCGGTATCTGCGCACTTCTGCACCCCAGGCAGCGTCTCTGCGCTCCACAGCGCTGGTTAGACAGAACAGCTCATCCAGAGCCAACTCATCTATCTCCAAACACTGCTGACCACACTTTGCTATAGATAGGCTGCAAAATCTGCCAGAGATCTACAACAAGACCTGAGATCTAAACTCCCATGTCTTAAACTCGAGACCCCTCTTTCCCTTTTCTTTTGCAAATTTTAATAACACTGTACTTTCTGCAGGTAGCACTGAATTAACACATTTTCCATTCTTACTTGTCAGTTATGAAGCAGTAAGCCCCAAAAAATTACCCTAAACGACACACATATCTGATCTTCACAAGCCATTTAAGCATAATCTCCGAATACATCTTCATAATGACAGCCCCATTTCTGTCCTCTTAATAACAATAATCACTACATCAACAGTGTTATTTTGCCTTGACTGTTGTGAAAAGGCTATTTTTTTCTCCTTTGCTACCTAATCTCTATAGCAATTTTTCTTACTGGAAAGAAAAATCAGCAATACCATCTGGTATTACAGAAATCAGCAATATCTCTTTTGTTTTGCATTTTTATTAAGAGGCATGGGGAAACATTATTCTATTTGAAAAAATATTTGGAACTAACCACAAGCTACATATGCAAATTTTAAATAAATATTCTGTGATAGAAGAGATATCCTGAAATGAAATCTTTTGTATGCCCTATATATTAGAAATATCAAAATACGACATTTCTTCAATGCAAGTTACTGTCTGGTACACAGTCCTGAAGGACAAAACATTATCACAGAACAATTCAAGAGGCACTATTCTCTCATACCACAGTTCGACTGATATAAGGACCAATTCTGCAGTAAGAAAGATATGAAAATATGAGAAGAAAAAGATCTGCAATTCAAACATCCCATTAACTAATGAGTGTTCCATTTTGGACCTGTCACAGCGGGTCCTGAGGAGGGCCACGAACATGATCAGAGGGCTGAAGCACCTCTCCTATGAAGACAGGCTGAGAGACTTGGCGTTGTTCAGCATGGAGAAGAGAAGGCTCTGGAGAGACCTTATAGCAGCCTTCCTGTATCTGAAGAAGGCCTACAGGAAAGCTTGAAAGGGGCTTTTTCCAAGGGCGTGTAGTGACAGGACGAGGGGGAATGGCTTCAAACTGGAAGAGGGGAGATTTAGATTAGATGCCAGAAAGAAATTTTTCCCTGTGAGGGTGGTGAGACACTGGTACAGGTTGCCCAGAGAAGCTGTGGATGCCCCATCCCTGGAAGTGTTCAAGACCAGGCTGGAGGGGCCTTTTAGCAACCTGGTCTAGTGGGAGGTGTCCCCGCCCATGGCAGAGTGTTTGGAACTAGATGATCCTTAAGGTCCCTTCCAACCTCAACCATTCTATGATTTTTGAGACCTTTGTTTTAACAGTATCTTGGTAAGAAGACTACTATTTTGCATCCTGGAAACATCAGAGCCCATTATAACCTACATCACTAGAACACTCCATTTACTCCTCAGAATGCTGTTAAATTGATTTTGGAGTTTACTGGATAGTCTATACTATAATGAAGGGCAAAGCTGTTACTACTGCAGCAATGAAACAACAGCTTTTGGGCTCTGAGTTGAAAACACAATTTTGGAATCTAAAACACTGAAGTAGATTTTTTTTAATCATCAATTTCAAAGCTGTAGGAAAGCTAAAGAAGAGAATGATCCGATTGCCTACTTCAGAAAGCCAGTTCCTTTGGGGAATATGGAATGGGCAGCATCAAGAAAATTCGTCCACAGCACTTAATATCTTAGTAACTTGAGTGCAAATATAAGACTGGCTAACAGATGATTTGCTTCTCAGAATGCCCAGCTGAAATGGAAGAATGATTTATCTCCCCTTAACTCCCAAGTCAAACAAACACATACAAACAAAACCAGCTCCCAGAACCCAATGCACTTGCCTAAAACAAGAGCCCAGATGCAGGGCTGAGTTACAAGTTTTCACTGATATGACATAAAATTTGCTGTTAACTCATTACAAACTGAAAATAAAGAGAGTTTATTTAAACATCTTTCTTCAAGGTTCAGCCCCAATTTTTTTGTATCTTCAGTTAGCCATAGGCTGAAAGTAACCCCCATCAGCTACTGTGGTTGTATGTTTTAAGCCACAGCAACTCCTTTCTCTCACGTCCCATCGCCTCCCTCTGTCTCAACACATCTCAAGTAGATGTCCTTCTGGGGACACATTGTCCTCCATACCTTTAGACTTTGAGCTCTCTGCTTAAAAAGAAATTATTAAAGGAGCTTTAGTGATTATGTGAACAATCTAGTCACTATTTTTCTTCCAATTAAATATAAAAATACAATCCCAAGGATTCACAAAATCTTAAAACGTAGACAAAAATGCATCTTATGGGTTCTGCCCTCTAGTGTAACTCTAGGTAAACTTTGAAATCTCATGATTTCTACTGACTTGACTTAAGAGTTTGTGGCATTTGGCAATACATCTGTGGGTAATACCCACGGTGGCCCTTCCATCTAGGGACACCTCACTAGGAAGAACTGAAAGGATGCGACCAGTTCATTTCACATCACTTGATCACAGCAGAAAGTTGCCGCTCTGGGACCACCCATCAGACTGAGCCAGATTGGAACCCATCACTCAAGACCAAGGAAAATAAAATAAGGCCTCAGAAAAATAAAATATTGAATTAATTAAGAGTTTTATGCTTTCATGCTAACTTGGCTAATATAAGAATCACCACATCATGTACCGCACTCAAGTTAAGCAAAATTGGACCCCAAAGTACCAACAGTTATGGACAAGTTTGCATTCCAAAAATATATACATTTAAAAGAGACATGGCACTAAGTTACTTTGCTGCAAGCAGTAATTTATGAAATGCTTGTTACACCTCCACAATTTTTTTGTTCTTAAATCCCATTTAATATGCCAATCTTATTTCAGGAGGAAATAAATTAACTCTGATGCTTTGTGCCAATGCAGATGAGCTTCCCACACACCTGTATTGTGTTTCACACTTCAGTTAGTCATCCAGATTACGACAAACGAACAAAGTACTTCTAACCAGATCCCATTTCCAAGGCTAAGCATGCAGGGAGAGGAAGAAAGAAGACTATCTCACAGACCCCCAGTTCTGTCAGTGTGATGTCTGGTTGCAGCTATGGATGAACACCTTCACCAAAAAGAACTACGAGTTTAGATCTAACACAGCCCAGGAAGCCCCCACAGAGGTGGTCTTACCCCCACCACAATTCGGACCCTGACACTGCAATTCCCGTGAGCAGTAGCCAGGACAGGCTGCAAACTGCTCAGACTGCCACAAACTTTCACAACTCAAACTCTCCATTAAAAAAACAACATCAGCAGGAAAATAGATAAACTCGCACCTAAGGGAGAGGGAAGATGATGCTGCAGAGCATTACGTGGTTCTGTACCAGCAGATCCCACACTGGAAGACTTTCACATCCAGAATTACAGAACACCCAGCTTTTCTGTCCCCGCTAATCCCCATTCCACTATCTACAATATGACGAAAATCACATGTATTTGTATTGTGGTAGCTCCAAGTTAATGTCCTGCCTAAATTATCAACTGTTATTAGAACCCCAGACAATTGCTTAATAAAAATTTAATCATATTGTAATTTCTAATCATCATTAAAGATGCTTAACAAGTTAATCTCTCTATTGTGCTCCCCTAATATCGCGGATCAGAAAGTCAACCGGCATAAGGCGGCACAGCTTCACCAATACTAATAGGGCTACTTTCATGTTACTCCAGCTGAGGATCTGGCCCCAAGAGAAACCAGCAGTATTAAAATCCTCTCCCTACAGCTTTTGATTGTTTCTCTGCACTGCTTTGCAGTTAATCCAAAAAAATAACAAGAGCAACAGATCATGACTTAAAATAAAACACAGCACAAATCAAGGTATTTCATGCAGCTCTATCTTCTGCTGTCCGTGGTACAGCCAACACAGCACTGCACTACAGATCCAAGGTCTCCTCTCCCCACCTCTTCACAGCTCAAAAACTCCTAATTTTGACTTTGTCCACACATAGCTACATTTGTCTGACAGCAACGCTCACGCATAGAAAACGTGGGAGGATCATTACCAGCCAGTGAAGTTGTCTTTCAGCTCAGATCTGTTCCAACTGCCTAGACGAGGAGCGAAACGATGCTCTGTAACCTCAGCCTTGCAGAAATTAGGTATCGGTTCACTTCAGGAAATCAACACATTTCCTCGTCCTTCCAGCGGACCAGCAATCTGGGCTTAAGAGAGTCTGAGGACCACACTGCAAGTCAACTTTAACTGTGTCAGATTGCACAGAGATGCATACAGCCAACACACTTGGTTCTCGTTTGCCTCGTATTTTTTTTGTCTCTTCAACAGTCCCATAACACTTTCTAAATTCACAGGGTGGTCATGGGAGAACAACTGTGAAGCTCTACTCTGAGGCGTGCATCCCATACCTCCTGCAACCACATCTTTTTGTGGCTTCACCTGCAGGCAAGTGAAAACAGAAAGAAGAAATGGTTGGTGAAAAAGGGCCACCAGGCTCTACTATAATTCAGTGGTTTCGCCTCGAAGTGGTCAGGACTGTTCCTTCTGCGCATAGCTTGGATGAGCAGATAGGAGAATGGCAACCCAAACCTTAGTCAAAAAAGGCTGTTCTTATCCTGCTTTGTCTGCAAAACATTTCACCGATTCCAGCTAAGCGTGCACGCAACAAAACTCTCCGTTATCATGCATGACGTGGTATCCTGGAAGCTAAATAATATTCATTTTAATAACCTTCCATTAAATATTGATTTTAATTTAGTATGTAAAATTCCAATATTAAAACTTAATCTGACTGGCAAAGATCTGTTCCTGCTTACTTTATTGACACTTACTGAACCAAATTAATTGTTTATATCATAATATTTACTTCCAGTATGACAACCACATGACCAACTACAGAAGGATTTAATCTAAAGAACAGCCTTTAAACATTAGCTGGCATTTACTCAAGCAAGCCCTTAATTGTGAGAACTAATCTCGACTCCATGAGAAATGACAAAAAGTGATCACATATTGAAACAAGTAAAACTGGAATCCACCTTTGATAAAAATATTCTTCATCAGTATTGAGCCCAGTGCAAGATTCGTTGTCCCACTTATTTTTAGCGTGGGACACTTGCTGATCCCACGCTAAGTCGGTCCAAGCACACCTCCAAAATACATGCTACGGCGGTTTCATCCAGACCTGTTTTACTCCACCACGCACTCAACAAAATCCATGCTGCACCTCAAAGATACATGAGCACAACGCTGGGGAACGCCTTCCCTCACGGAAAATTCAAAGAGAAAATTTTAGTAAGCTGCTTCTCTTAATAAATGCGGTCTGAATAGAAAAGTATTTATTTCATCCTTTGGCAAGAAAAACCCACGCGTGGCAGAGACCCGGCCGGCACCCAGGTGCCCCGGGTCCGTTTGGACGCCCCGTTTCGGTCCCAAGCCGTGCTTCCCAAGCCGGTTTTGCTTCCCGACAACAAACCGGGCAGGAAAAGTCAATATTCCCACCAATTCCCAGGGCAGCCGAAACCCGCTGCCCTACGGTCACCCTTCCCGCCGGGCCTGGGCTGGGCTGAGGATCACACCTCCCCGCTTCTCCCGCCGTATGACCGGTATGCTTATGCACAACTGTTCGTTTCTGCGGCGCCTTACACCCGACGGCGGCAATCCCGGGGCCGGAGGAGGCGGCCGGACCCCTCCAGCCCCAGAAACCCGCCGAGGGCTCCCGGCTCTCCGGCTCCTCTCGCTCCCCCGGGCGGCTCCTGGCCCGGGGCGGCCCGGCTCTCCCCGCCGCCGGCCTCACGCCCCCTCCGGCCCGCAGCCAGCCGCCCCCCGCCAGCCGGGAACGAGCCCGGGAGCGGCGCCCTCACGGCTGCGGGGACCGCGCCGTCCCCAGGGGCGGGTGTGTGCCTATGGCGGGGGGGGGGAATGGGGGTAAGGGGAGGGGGGTGGGGGGCGTGTTGTGCGGCGGGGCCACATGGGGCGAGACGGACTCCCTGCAGCGCAGGGGGCGACGGCAGCAGCAGCTACTCACCGGGAGGGTTTACCGCCGCCGGCGTTGCCATCTTGTCTCTGAGAAGAATTAAGACAAATGCAAGGGGGGAGGAGGGATGCTCTGAGCAGCCCAGGGGAGGCGGGGGAGGGGAAGGCAGCCGGCGCCAGGGCGGGCCGGGAGGCGCGGGGGCGGCGGAGCGGCTCCCGCCCCGGGGCCCGGCGGCGGCGCTGCCCGCTCCGTGCGGGGCGGCCCAAGATGTCCGATGGCCCCCGCGCCGCGTCTGCTCATGCGCCGCCCGCAGTGAGCATGTGCCGGGCGGCCGCACATGTGCGCTGGGCCCGCGCCCGCCGGCCACCGGGCGGGACCCCCCCCTCCTCCCCGCGTCTCGGCCCGCAGGGAGCGGGGAGAACCTGCCCGTCGCCCCGGTGCCGAACCAGACGCCCCCCTCGGGGCTCGAACCGGCGGCCCCCGTGCGCGCGGCTCCTCACAGGGCGCGAACGCCCCTGAGGGGGAGAGGACTCCGGCGGCGGCTGTGTGCTGCCCGCCGCCCCCGAAACTGAGGGGGGGTGGTTCGCGGGCAGCCTGCCATCGCCAAAACTGAGGAGTGGTGGTTGGCGGGCTGCCTGCCATCCCCAAAACTGAGGGGGGGTGGTTGGCGGGCAGCCTGCCATCACCAAAACTGAGGGGTGGCGGTTGGCGGGCTGCCTGCCATCACCAAAACTGAGGGGGGTGGTTGGCGGGCTGCCTGCCATCCCCAAAACTGAGGAGGGGTGGTTGGCAAGCTGCCTGCCATCCCCAAAACTGAGGGGGGAGGTGGTTGATGTGCTGCCTGCCACCCCCAAAACTGAGGGCCCTGCTGAGAGGGTGCGGGAAGGGAACCACGATGGGCGTCCTCTGGAAGATGGAAGTGGGACGGAACACCGTGAGTCTGTCCGTACACCTCCAACACCTTCTCCGCTTGGGGTTCCCGTTTCTGTGGGTTCCCGGGATCGACACGCATGCTGGCATGGGGCTGGCGTTCAGCTCGGGCAAGTGTGAAGTGAGCCCTAGAGCTTTTTTGGGGAAAAGGGGAGCCATGGCGTCCTCTTTGTGTTACACTAAGTGTATGTCTGACTGTAGGATGGAGAACTTGAGGCTTCAAATGGATGGTACTTTAGAGAAACATCTTAGTCCTTTGTTAATAATACTAATTTCCTGGAATTACAAAGCAAAATAAAGTAATTATTTCTTGGAGTTCTTTAAAAAGTATCCAAGCATCCAGAGAGGTCATTCTGTGCCCCTCAGGGTGAAGTGTAGGAATGGTATCATGTCCCTCCATAGACAGCGTTTTACCTCACACCGTGCTCGTAGTCAATCTAAGCAGTGCAACTGAACAACCTGTCCTTTGTAACTCACTCAGCGCACGTTTTAAGGCTTTCCATTACAAACACAAGGACTGTAAATACACTTTCAATAAAATCTGAGGTTTTTCTCATAACTGAGGTCTTTAAGGGAAAAAAAACCCAGTATCATAGAATTAACAAACCGTGAGGTTTGTGAAAAGCGACCAGTGTAATAACTGCAGCAATCACATGTGATATATATGTAATGCTGAAAAAAAAATGTTTTTTGATGGCTTTTTCACACCCCTGGAATGGTGCGAAGGTCTGTTAATCTTTAAACGCCTCCCCGTGGCTGTGCGCGGTTGCCCGGAACAGCCCCACAGAAGTTAATGGGAGCACTCAAAATGAGAAGTTGCAAATTATTCCCTGGCTTTGCTGAATAAGTAACCTGAAACAGTTTAGCCATTAAGATGTAAATTGGCAGAAAGATGGAGAAAGCATGGAGGCTGTGTTTACTCGTTTGCTGTAGATGAGTTTAATCAGAGTAGCATTAAACTCTCCTGCTTATTTAGAAAGTTTACTTTATCTTTGATTTATTGTGCTCTTGCCGCTCGGATGCCGAGCTGGTTTTCTAGGCATCTTACTGCTTTAGTGCCTCCTGATGCTGTGGAGTTTTGGATGCTCAGCAGGCATTCTTAATTCTTATCTTAAGGCATTTACCCTGCTAACACTAGCAGATTGTGGTAATATCAGCAATTTTGTAAATACGGCTTGTTTTCATTCAGATAAAACTACACTTTTGTGGTTTTAGAGAACCTTGGTGACACTGTTGCTAGATTCTTACCTTCAGTGAGGAGAGCACCATTCGGAGTAGCTTACCCCGGCTCAGGAAACGGCATAGCTCAATTCCTTTAGGCTTCTTTAAGGCTCGTGTACAAATTGCAGAGGTAATACTGCTCATGAAAGCTTTTCCATAAACCTCCGTTATGTCAAATTACATACACGCATAAAGGTTAAAGGGCCAAACCCCTAATACCGTAATGTTAGTAAAATACCTTATAAAACCATAATTTGTAGCATTAGCCACTTCTGACGTGTCCTCTGAAGACATTTACAAATATTCATGGGTTAAGCCTTATCTGTCTCTTACCAGAAAAGCGTTAATATTTCTTATTTCATTTCTATTTTAGGGAGAAGGAAACCACCCCGGAAAAAACAAACCCCAAGAGAACTGACAGTGTGCTGTCATCGCTGTGGACGGATGTATGGAATAAGCCAAACAATGACTGAATAAAAACCAATGAAACCATTCAACTGTGTGTGCTGTCCCCTGGCATAATATCCCATGAGACATTAGATTAGCCCAGAAAGAGCACATTACAGCCAGTATATTTGGTATTGTGCTCTACCTAAATAAGACCTTAGGGCTTAGAATGGAACACGTTCTGTCAAATCTACTGTGATTCAGACATAATTATGCAAATAAAGCTTCTTTTTTTGTTTGGTGTGAGCTTTGTTGACTCGCTCTGTTCGGTTCCGCACGCAATTCTTTGTTCATTTAAACAGATTGAGAAATGAGATTGATTTTTCTCCTCCCCATCTTCTCTATCTCGATAGGCGGTATTAGCAGAGCCTTTCAGAATCCTTGAAACAATCCATAAATGAATGGAACTATTCTCTGTTTAGCTGTAATAAACGACTTCCTTGCTCTCTCATGCTGAGCCTTTCCGTATCCGCGGTGAGATCTGTAACACTGGTAACCAAAGAGAGAAACCATCACCGCTCTTAAAATTATGTTCTGATAGCGGTGGAAATGCATGCTCTGTGTTTTACTTTCACTGTAATACAAAGAGCACATACAAACAGTAAAGCATGACATCAGCCTGGTTACTGAATTCATGTTTCTCCAAGTTCATGCCAAGCCGTGTACCTTGAAAGCCTAATTCCTATGGAATGGGACTCCCCGCAACAACGGCAGGGGCAGCGCTGGACTCTACCCCTGGGCATGCTGAGAGAGTAAACAGCGCTCTAGCAATACCAAGCGCAAAACACAATGCTCATGCAAGACAGCGATGTGCAAGATTTTTACTGTTCATGTGGCACAACAGGGGGTGCTTCGCTTACCATATTAATATAATTACGAACAAGTGTTGACATGATGTGTAGCAACAGGAAAGTAAACGAATTAAGAAAAGTGATTTTTATCTCAATCTTGTTATTATGTACCAGAGAATGTCTGTTAGGTGTCCTTACAACGGTTGTTTCCAATTTAGAGGGCTATTATTACTGACACTAGCACTCGGCATACACGTGTATTCTGCGTCTTGGCCCTGGAAGTAGAAATAGATCAGTTGAGCACTGCAGCATGCCCTAACTGCTGTTCATTAACGCCTTTCCCTTGAAAGTTCAGCACTGGCCTGCAAATTGGGAAACCTGAACTTGCACCTTTCTACAAGTTTTCATCCCGTGCCATGCACTAATAATTTCTAAAAGATTTTTATTTCTTTTAAATGGGGAAAAGTTGGGTGGTTTGGTTTTTTTTTTATTATTTCATTCGAAAAAAAACAGAAGTCTTTCCAAAACAGTTTACTCCATGTGAATGAGTAAAGTGCAGAAACAAAAATCACAAAAGAAAAAGGTAATAAATTGAAGCAAATGAGAATATGTGGTCAGTGCCAACAATGGATTAAAAAAAAGGTCTTTGGCTTTTCTTACCAATTTATGACAACTCCACTTTAACAGAATTGAAAATCAAGGTCTGAAACCTTGAACCTACAGTTCCTCAGTAGAATTTTCTTTTCTGGGGACACAAAAAAGCTAAGTGAAATTTCAGACATTTTAATCCAGTATAATCAAAGCCAGGGACATTTTAGCAAAGTCTTACACTTTAATAAGACCTCCCAGCTACATTCTTTGTTCTGTGTTTCTGTTGTAATTGAGTTAATATATTGCACCCAATTCATCCAAAAAGTCTTGGACAGTTTGGAACGAGTATGATATATGTATATTAAGCAACCCCATCCACCCAAGTACTGGAACATTACATGCCCTTTTTAAATTTGTTTCGTCGCGTATGGATGACCATACTTGCCTAAATAAGCTATAGAGAAAATGATGACATTTAAAACATGAACTATCATAGGAAGGTCTTAAAAGCATTTGTTAAGGAAATTACAACCTTGTTCTTTAAACTATCCCATATAATTTAAAAGAAAATTGTATTCTTCCTATAAAATGCAATAAAATACCTTGATAGGAATGTGGAAGTTATATTAATCTCTATTCAGTCCTGGAGGTATAGAAATGTAATTTCTATGATGTTCTCTACCATTATTGCTGTTAAATTCTGCAGTGCTTTTCCTTTAGGGAAAATGACATTGAGTATTAGAGAAACCCTCCTAAAGGTGAAATGTCTGTGGCAGAAGTCCTCTTACCTAAGAAATGTAACCAAGATAAGACAAGTATTCCTATGCTAGTAAACATATGGACTAGGAATGAAACGCGGACGCATCTTTCCTCTCTTAACTTCAGCTCTGACATTACAAGCTTCTTCTAAGTTTGTATAAATTTAACCACATATTAACAAGTGAAATTTAAGCAATGAATCTTGATGATCAAGCCTAAGAGAGCAATAGCTAGTGTAAACACATTAACTAGATGATCATGCATGTCTTTTCCGATCTAGGAGAATCTGTGATTCTGTGTTTTCTTTATGTTTACTAAGCAGATTTTATTTTGTTTCCTGATATTAACATCACTCTCTGGCAGAAGCACTGCCAACAGTAGACACCATTAAGCTGTTAGAGGCTGTTGGTGGCTACCTCAGGCAGAACTGACCACATAGCATATGGGAATATAGTTTTCACAGTGCATACCTAATTATATCCCTGAAACCATTCTGTGAAGCAACTGGGTGAAAACCAAAAAGCTATAAGTGATACTGGTCTGCTTACCAAAACCCCAAGACATGAACAAAAAGATAGATCATAGAATCATAGAATGGTTTAGGTTGGAAGGGACCTTGAAGATCATCGAGTTCCAACCCCCCAGAAATAGCACTGGGGCCTGAATCAACAAACTGACACGGAGATCAGAACTACCTGAGTAAAGCCTTTTCCCCCAAAATGCCATGTTTCTCACTTTGAAAAAAAAAAAAAAAAGCTTATTCGTTTGAAGGGCGTGTTTCTGGCGTATTGTAATCAGGATATTATGTTTTAAAGCATGAGGTGACTGTTGGGTTGGAGACACAGAATTGTAGAATACCAGGTTGGAAGGGACCTCAAGGATCATCTGGTCCAACCTTTCTTGGCAAAAGCATGGCCTAGACAAGATGGCCCAGCCCCCTGTCTGGCGGAATCTTGAAAGTGTCCGATTTGGGGGAATCCACCACTTCCCTGGGGAGATTATTCCAGTGGCTGATTGTTCTCATTGTGACAAATTTTCCTCTTGTGTCCAGTCAAAATCTGCCCAGGAGTCATTTGTACCCATTACCCCTGGTCTTTGGCATGTGACTCCCTGTAAAAAGGGAGTCTCCATCTTCTTTGTAGGCACCCTTTAAATACTGGAACATGGTGATAGGGTCTCCGTTAAGCCTTATTTTCTGAAGGCTGAGCAAATCCAATTCTCTCAGCCTTTCCTCATATGGCAGTCTTCCACGTCCTTTGATCATCTTGATGGCCCTTCTCTGGACCATCTACAACTTGTCCATATCTTTTTTGTATAGTGGGGACCAAAACTGAACACAGTACTCCAGGTGTGGTCTGAGAAGCGCTGAGTAGAGTAGGACAATGACTTCTTTGTCTCTGCTGCTGATGCCCTTGTTGATGCAACCCAGCATCCTGTTGGCTTTCTTTGCCGCTTCAGCGCACTGTTCACTCATCTTGAGCTGCTTGTCCACCAGGACCCCCAGGTCCCTTTCCACAGAGCTGCTCCACAGCTGGGTAGATCCCAGCCTGTGCTGCACTCCTGCATTATGTTTTCCCAGGTGCAAGACCTTACACTTGTCCTCATTGAACTTCATAAGGTTCTTGTTAGCCCGCTCTTCCAGCCTATCCAGGTCTTCCTGCAGAGCAGCTTTCCCTTCTGAAGTGTCCACTTCCCCACTCAGTTTGGTGTCATCAGCAAACTTCGTCAGAGTGCACTTGATCCCATCATCCAGATCACTTATGAAGATATTAAACAGTGTTGGGCCCAGTATCAATCCCTGGGGGACCCCACCTGTGACAGGTTACCAGTTGGAAAAGGAGTTACTGACCACCACCCTCTGGGTGCAGCCTGTCAGCCAGGTCCTCACCCATCGCACAGACCGCTGGTCTAGACTGTAACGCATCAGTTTCTCGAGGAGGAGGCTGTGGGTAACTGTTCTGAAAGCCATGGAGAAATCCAGGTAGACAATGTCCACCACTCACTCCACATCAGCTGAGCAGGTTACTTTATTGTAGGGGGCAATCAGGTTTGTCAAGCACAATTTGTCCTTGCTGGCTTTTCCCAATCATGTGCTTCATTTGACTTGTGGTAGCCCCCAGGAGGATTCATTCAATACCTTTCCCAGGGACTGAAGTACGACTGATGGGCCTATAACCTCCTGGATCCTCCTTTGAGCCCTAAATGGAATTCCAAGTCAGTCCTGAACATCTTTATCCCTTTCCACCTTCAGAAATAAGGGCCTGAGCTAAATTCTGGAGAAACAAATATGCACATTGCTATCATCTCCAGCAAGATGAAGGCTTTCTTTAACAATTCTGCCAGTGTGTGACATCCCTCCGACTTGTTAGCCCTATAATACTGGAGTAAAAAATTAGTCAGTTTAATAAAAACCAGAGCGGGTCTTTTGTATGGAGAAAGGGCCTTTTTTGACTCATGGCTCTGGGTGGGACCACCAAACTGCCAGTTTCCCAAATTCCTGCTGCCCTCTCTGCTCTATTACAAAGCCTGTGAATGTGATAAAACGGAAAGATTCAAGTAACGTAACATCCACACATCTTGACAAAAGTATTTCATTTCTTGGTTCGTGATTTGTAGATTTACAACAGTATTTCTAGAATTGATCTGTCTGTAATCCACAAAAGATTGATACGTGCTGACATACAATAAAACTAACAGTAGGACTAGGACATGTTTACATTTATGGCAATGCGGGTTGAAAAATATACTTTAAGAACACGGTATATTAGAAAAATACGGCTGCCAAATTGGTGGAGGCCTTTGCCTTGTTTGAAATGAGAATATATGAAGAGTATTTTGGTAAGTTTTATAAACAACATTTTATCCTCTTTGCAGAGGTTTCTTTATCTCGTCAGAGAGATTTACTGAGGATCATAAGCTGCAAAAAGACTAAAACGGCAGAAAATCTCTCACAGTTAATTGCAACAAAACCCTCTGAGTCCCATGAGACAGAGAAGGCAATCTGTATCCTAAGGAAAATAAGAAATTATGAGGAACCTGAAGCATGCTGTGCTATTTCAGTTGAGCACAGGACAGCTGGAAAAAACAAATTTGTGAAGGAAGTGGCTGTCTGCTGTTTGCCCTCTATTCTAATGGGCTCCTTCTCTGCTTTCTTTAGCCCCTCTT
Organism: Pluvialis apricaria; assembly: GCA_017639485.1. Lineage (NCBI taxonomy): Eukaryota > Metazoa > Chordata > Aves > Charadriiformes > Charadriidae > Pluvialis > Pluvialis apricaria. Next base: position 10,005,519 of record CM030015.1, on the reverse strand, counting down.
TCTCCAGCTGCGCAAGATAACAATTTCCAAGAACCATAAAAGCGAACAGAAACACATGCATTTAATTGTCTTATAAATTGAATTATGATTTATGACAGGATTTAAATTTCACAAGTAAGATATTATGCAAATTCTCAGCAGACCCTTTCATTTAAAAGCTTGCACAGAGTATTTTTGGTAGCTTCCCACTTGATTTTATTTCTGAAATAGACAAACTGAACACGTGTACCTGTGTCTCAAGGACCAGGCAGTACATGCTTAATTATGTTCAAAAATGTAATCCCTGAATTATGGAATGCAGCATAATTCATTTCTACATTAGCAAAAGTGTGCTTTAAAAGTGATGGAGCATCCCTTACCATATGCTTTATGGTTCTTGCATTTGCATTTACAAAGAAGGAACAACCATCTTGAATATTTTAATAGCTGGATGTATCGCCACAGATCGTTTTTCTTTCTTAGCTATTCTATCAGATCACCTCAAATAGCATCTAATTCTTTTACTCTATCTGTTAACATATAAAAATAAACATGTATTTGTATACTTATGTTTAAACAGTTGCCAATATATAAGGACTAATCAGAAGATACACCTGGCCAAGCATTTTGTTTCTGCCAATGTCCACAAACTCTGCAATGCTTGAGAAAAGAGGGTAAAGACACAGCAAATACCAAGTTATACTTCCCTCTGCTGTACTCTTGCAGCTTCCAGCAAACTGCAACTAAGGGAATTCGGGGAGTAGGAGGTTTCATCTGCATAATTAAAACCCCTCTTAGCATTAGCCCAGTGTTCTGAATTAATTGTAAAATGTCACATCAATTAATTTCTATCCAGCTGGGCTGGATCATGTATTGATCCCCTCCAACAGGAGGCTGAGTGTCAGGATTTTAAACAGTGGAGTGATAGAGCTGGCATGCAGATTCCTGTTCCGTAGCTGCTCCTTTTGGGGTAGGGGATAACGGAACAGTGCAAATAGCACTGCCAAGCACACTGAGGTGAATGCTTACAAGAAAAAGTCTGTGGAATAGCAATGCTGAAGGTGTGTGCTTTGAACTCGACAAAATAGAAGGGAAATCCATCACAAAATATCCTGGGTATCCAGAGACTGAAATGCATTTTACTGTGTTCACCTTACGTGAATTCCCTGCGCCCGAGCGTTTCGCCTCCACAAAGCTGTGTTGAGACTAAGGCTCCTGGACAATATTAGGCTAATGCATTTTGGGGGGTTGGAAGCACAAAAATAAACATCTTCCTTTCCTCTCTCATCTTTGTTTAAAAGAAAAAGAAGTAAAAATAATTTGCTGTTCCACAATTCAATCGCCATATTGCAAAACGCAATGTGACAGAGGCTAGGATGATACTTTGGGCTTTTCCCGTTTGGATGGCAGAGCAATTCCCACCTCTGGGAGAGCCCTGTGCTACTGCTCCAGAGCAACCCTGTTCCCTGAGTGTGCCTGGAATTCACTCCATGGCAGAGTGCTCACAACAAACTGGGAAAGGAGATACCTTTAAAGCTTTGTCGGTGGGATATAAGCAGGACACTGGTTTTTCATACTGCCTCTCTCATGATGTATTTTATCTTGTCCATTGGTGTGAGGCAGAAGGACAGGTAAAGGCAGACACCAGAGGAACAGCGGCGGATTGGTGACTGATTCTTCAGAGCCTGAGCTATCATTTCATAATGGGATGTTTACAGGTTTTGTCAGGGATTTCCCATTCTAAGCACGTTGTGCTTCACCTCAAAGTTACGATCTATCAATTAGAGTATTGAACGGTGATGGAAGGCAAAATCAGAGAAGAGGATTTTCGAGAAATGCCCTTGGTGCATTGGAGCTATAGATGACCACAGAGATTATGGTAATTCCCAAACCCCAGTAGGGAGGATATTAAGGCTCTGAAGCCGGCTCTGTCTGGACAGGGCTACACGTTTTCCCCCACGCTACAGTGACATTGCCAGCATCTGTGGCAGTGACTGTGCGCGATGGAGACAGACCAGAGCACTGAGCGAGTGCAGGGGGGAGCTGTGTGAAATGTGGTCAGCCAGAGCCTAAATAATAACGTGGGATCACAGGAAAGTACTGTCCCCAGCGCTTCCTGGAATGGTGCCGGACACAGCTGATCCTTGGCTAAAATGGCCTTTAATCATTCTCAGCATCAGTGTAGTGCTTCCTCTGCCTGGAACAGGTGATTTCTGTAGAGAACAGCAGGACTTCTGAATCGTGATCAGGCTGCCCAAAAGCTGCTGAATGTCAGAGAGGCAGATTCACCTCCTGAATGGTCAAGGCCTGGTAATGAGAAAGGGAGAAAGGTATACACAGTTTTGACATTGTCCAATGCCAAAATGAGGATTGGGTAAGTTTTGCGTCCCCCCATTTACCCTCAGCTACCTCACTGAATTTAGGATCTTCAAAAGGCCTGAGGAAACCAGACCTTTGAGAATCTCATCCTGAAATGAAAGATGTTCATTAAAAATAGGATTGAGTACTCTGCATTTTCCCAATGAAGAATCATAGATTAGTTTCAGTTGGACCTTTAAAGTTCATCTAATCGACTCCCCCCTACAATAAGCTGGGACATCTTCAACTAGATGAGGTTGCTCAGAGTCCCATCCAACCTGACCTTGGGTGTTTCCAGGGATGGAAACATTCTCTTCTTCTCGTTCCCAATGAACACATTCTTCAGTATATGTTTGAGGTATTTGTTGTACCTCTCACTGCCTTACCCCAGGAGCACAGGTGACCGAATAGCAGAAATGTGTCCTGAAGACTAGCATCTGCAAAATATGTCTTTTCCTGCAGTATTTTTTCATGGAAAACCTATTGACACAGTATTTTCATACTATCATGGCTAATATCAAATGCTGTTCTCAGACATTATTCAAATTGTTTTTTAAAAAAAAGTGAACTTCTATTAATACCATATGGAAGCAGATTAGCGCTGCTGCTAAAAGATTCACGAAGAAGGCAAATCCATCTTCTCCTGCCTAAGCAATAGCAAAATAGACATAAGCTGTGTGATTACCAGTTTGCGGGTGATAGAATTCAAGGTCATGTTGAATTACTAATCATCTAGCCATCACTTGGCAACACACAGCCACCCATGCAAAGCCCACTCCACTGCATTGTGTTACAACAAAATAGTGGTAACGGGGAAGAAAAATAATTTCTTAAAATACCGATGATTTTTCTGGAGTTCACACTATATTTACCCCATAATTTTAAGTACAGGTTAACTCTAAATTTTCTGATTTTCTGTATTGTGCCTTCAGAATCAAAACTCTGCCACAGTTAAATGAAGGTTTAAGTACCCACAATTAAATGGTGTGATTCAATGTTTTCAAGTTCTGAAGTGTGATGCTGCAGGGCATGTCTCAGGATTAAAATAGAGGAGAAGAACTCGGCAGTAACTGCTCATTTATTCCTGCCTTCGCTGCCAGGCAGAAGAAATAATACTCGGTACATGCATGGCTTTCCCTCACCACTGGATCACATGGGGTTGGAGCTTCACTCCCAAATCATCTGACATCCACTCCGTAGCTCATCAGCATCATCTTTTTGTGCAGAGGAGCTTGGGAGCGTGTTCTGCAGGCAGCTGGGCTTTGTGTTAATACTTGGGGCTGTTGCAGTCTAAGATAGATGAAGTCAAGTTTCTATTCTATCAGGATTTGGAAGTTAGACGTGCACTTCTCGCTAGCGAGGTGTCACCATTTATCGGAATGGTTTTAAGGGACATGTGTAGCATACAGTCCTGCATAGAACCGCCCTGGTTTTATCACTTTTCAGGCATATGTGCTCGCAAAAGGGAGGAGGAATTTGAGTTCCAGTTAACAGCTAATATCAAGTACTTGGCCTGATGCCACACACATCATACAGTTCTAGTGTTTTCCAAAATTAATTTCCCTTTAAAAATGTATCTCTAGTCCTTCTTGATTATAAGCGGGGGCGGAAAAAAGTGTTAGCTTTCGTATTCATTAAATTGCCTGAATGAGCCCCAAGATAAAGGTCGCTGACATTTTTTGAACGAAACAGTTTTTTCCAGAATCTGCAGTTTCATCAAAGTGTTCCTCTGGAACATGCTTTTTTTTTGCTAAAAAAGATTTTGAAAAAAAGCTGGAAGCATTATTTACTTACTAATTTTATTTCAGTCATATCAAAACCATTCATTTCAACCAGAGAAAAACATTTCGTTTTATCTACCATCCTTATGTATCTGGCTTAGCCTTTTGTAGTATATTTCAATAATACTTTATTATAAAAGTCAAAATAGGATAAATTGCAAAAGTGATCAAATACTTCTGTCCTATTAAATGAAGCAATTCTTCACAGCTTTCTGGACTTGAATGCAATTTTGTCACATCATCCCCCCCTTAAAAGTCCTTTAAATGCTAGAACCCCCTAAGAAATCGTAGCATTTTAAAAAAATATTTTGGTTATATTTCCAAATACCTGTGCTTAGCATTGATAATGTTATTGGACTGTTGACAATATTGACATTTTTAATTAGTGCCGTTAGGTTTCAGAGTAAACAATTAAATTGCTGTTATTTTCAACAAGTCTGCCTGGCCGCTGTACTTATCCTATGGCCCCGAGTGCCTCCAAACTCTAATTGCAAAAAACTCAGACATACCTAAGACAACAGCTAAATGGTCTGCAGAAATTCTCAATATAAAAACCTGTAAGATAATAAAATACTGAGATTGTGGCTATAGCATTAAAAAAAAAAAAGTAAAATTAAAGTGCAGTATACGTATTACATCAGTCATCTACATTCAGTAAGAGTCTCAGTTTTAAGTATATATTAAGCTGCTACACAATTTCCTTTTTACCAGACCAGATTGTGAAAGAACATCTAAATTCTTCTGCAAAATTTATGTTTCATTCTGCTGCAGAGCACAAAGAACTTTAATGCACAACACAAATTGTCATGTTCTTGTCTGGGGAACAGTCTTGAAATCATTAGTTGGTTTGCCAGCATAAGGAACATAACACAGAATCTGAGAGATGCATATGGTAACAACTTTTGAGTCTTATGACCAATCTGTTTTTTATAACAGTTTGTGAATACCTTTAAAGTAAATTGCATCTATTAATCTATCTCCGATTTTGGATGGGGTTTTTATCTTGTGTCAATTGTTTTTTTGCAGAATTTGGTGTTCTCTGTTTTGAACGTATGTGCTGTGATTAGAATAACAGAGTAGATAGGGATCATTTAAATAACATTTATCATCTTAAACTGTTATTGTTGGTTTTGGAACATATCTGGTCCTTTTAATGTGTTCTCCTTAAAGAGAAATAAATGACTTCATTTTCCTGGGAAAGTCCAATCTGTTCTTGAGAAAGCCTTGCTTTAAAGCTGCCTATACTGTCAACTTGGTTCTCATAATGCTTTTTATTCCTGTATTTTGTTTTGCCAGTGTCCATCTCCGGGAAGCCAGCTGTGCCTATGTAACAAGACTGACACGTGGCATACGGCAGGGAAATGTGCACCTTGTCGGAAAGGCCTAGTCCCACACGAAAAATTGTCTAAAAGTGTGCAACACAGCTTTCATTTGCTCTAACTAAAGCATTAATGTCATTGTGCTAAGGTTCTTTATGCTAGGTTTATTAAGTTATATGCCATGTTCTGGAATGCAATTAGTGTGTGCCTAAGCTTTCCATTTCCTTTAATGTCACAGGGGATGTATTTGATATCTTATTTAATATTTTAACAGAAGCTACAGAAACTGAGATTAGGCAAGCTTGTTATAAATGAAAAACTAAATAGAACTCACTGAATCAACTTTTTTTCTGGCAAGAGTAATTTCTTCTGCATGGTATATTCCTTCTGTACGTAACTTGCATTTCAAAATCTTGCTCCTTAACGTCAAGGATTTATACACAATTCTCCCAGTTTATGGCAAGATCATTTTTGTCTGTAATTAAACGAACAATAACATTCACACAAAGGTCATGGAAGATTATTTAACTTATACAAATGTCGTACAGGTGAAAATGAATGCCCAGATTCTGCTTATATTCTGCAGGTTGGATTGTATATTAATCTATCATCTGAGCCACTGGAGTGGAGGATATTACTCTGAAGGCAAGGTTTAACTGCGTAAGTGGAAGAATCGGGTCCCAGAAAATCTCTTGGGTTTGTCATTTTAAGGGGCTCGCTAAGAAGACTTGTAGACCAATTTTATCGCAGGTTAACGCAAGTGCTTGCAGGATCACGTGCCGTGAAATGTTTTCATTAAAAATAAAATGTAAGGAGGAAATGCCAAGTTGGAACATTGCAGGTTGGGGTGTGGCTCCCCCGAAGTTCGCACTCACCTACGTTCAGCAGCAGGATGGAGACGGACAGAAGTGTTAGATTCCATGTCCCTTGCTCACGGGAACGAGTAGGTTTGCAGGATCCATTCCTTTGGACCTCCAGGAGCTCTGAGAAAACCAAATTATCCCACAAATAACAGGACATCAATTTCTTACTGTCAGCATGGTGCTCTATTACTTGCAAAGCTTTAAATCAAAAGAGGAGGTGACCAACAGGCGTGGTATGGGACCAGTGCACCCTGTCAATCCCCTGCCGTTCTAGCTTGCTTTTACTACAGTGATGAGACTTTCACATGGCATTTCTTAAAGTATCTTCCCTGCTTCACGTTAGTATTAGACGAAATTCTGCAGTTCTTGCCTAATGAGCAAGTGCTCATTAGTGTGAGTGGTTTAAAGAAGTATGCAGATGCAAGACCTTCTTGTTGTAAGGAATGAGTATTAATGAACAGTGAAATGAGACTGAAGTACAGAATATAATTTAAATCACCAAGAGAGCAACTCCAGATAGTGTACAAGACTTGTGCTGTATGTGCAACAGGAAAAAAATACCAAAACTGAAGAAAGCATTTAAAAAAGCATAATATGACTTAACTGTTAAGTTCTCTTGCTTAATTGCTTCAATATTTTTCCATCCCTGTTCTCACACTGTTAACACACACAGTATATTTGGCTGGTGACTGTGCAGCATTGAGGTATTTAGCTATCAAGACTTACGTTTTGCATTCTTCATTTCTATTAAGCACATTTCTTGCAGCTAGGAAGACAGTTTGGCTTAAAAGTCTGACTCGAACAAGTAACCCTTAGTTTCACAAGGAGTCCAGAGCACAGAGGCAGGAGCAGCAGAGAGGGATGGACCGAGTTGCCCATCTTGCCTGTAAGTTAATGAAGGAACAACGTGTCTGTTAATGTAGGTGCAGTGCTTAGGACAATGTAATTAATGTTTTTCTGTTTCTGCTCCATTGATGAGTAAAATATTAATATGAGGTCAGAAATAAGACATGGATTAGTTTGTTAGCAGTAATAATTTTTCAATAGATTCAGTCGATTAATCCAGTTTCACTGAGGAGAAGGCATTATTTACTACCATCTAGATAAATAAGTTTAACTTTGGATCTATAGAAGAGCTCAAAATCAATTCATACAAGGGAAACCATCATTTGGCTGGAAATAAAAAATCTGAGATGTTGAGGCAAATCCACCCCTGGTCCAAAGGATGAATACAAGGTAAATAAAAGATCTAAGATGCAAAGATAAATACAGTCCCAGTGCAAAGATTCCTGACTAATCACTAGCTCATATATGTAATGAAAAAGAGTTTAGGATCCACAACACTAAATTCTGGCATTGATTACATCATCTCTGATATACTTCTGAGACACAAACAACAGCTTGTTAGTAAGAGCTTGCTAAACCAATGATCCCTAAATATGACGAATGTAGAGACAGTAGTATTGTTGTATTACTGTCTTATTTGGCAAAACCAAGAAATAATATATACCCAGATATGAATTTGGCTTTGACACAGAACAGCACAAAGTAAAAAAATATTTCTTTCAGTCTGTTGGAATTACATCTGACCAGCATTTCTGGAAGCTCCTTTTAAAAATCCCCTACTAAACTCGGGTTATGAAGTAATGTTGGATGGCAGGCACAGAACAGCAAGAGGTAATAATATATGCTGTTGGTTTTATTTACTTACTTGTGACCCAAGATTACTGTTGGAATACACGCTGGAAGAAGAAAATGCATGGACAGATAGAGAGACACTGCATTTCTATCCTGTGGATCACATTAGAACAATTTGGGGAAAAAACCAGGGAGCCACATTATCAAAATGGTGTAGTGGATGAAAGCAGTTTCTGTGGAGTACCTTCTTTGAGAACGGGTGTCAGAAGACAGAGCAAATACATTTTTACCTTCATATTAGTAGTATTAGATAGCTGCCTAAAAAGATATTTTGCAATTTTATTGGAGCTAGGACAGCCTTCCCTCTATCCAGCAGTAAAAATTATTGACCAAAATTAAGCAAATTTTTTTCATACATATCAAGGTGCTATGTTCAGTGAGGTACAGTGAAAGAAACATAAAAGTAGACTCTCCCAATCCCACTCACGTACTCTCTCCCGGTAATAGACAATATATTGTTCCTGTTGTCAAACAGAAAATGAAATTTATAAGTGGATTGAGAGTCTTAAATACCTCCAGCAAGCTGTTATGAAGTTCTTGATAACCCATCCTACCTATTTAAGCATATCACCATTAATTTCTCTATTCAGATACTTATTTAGCCTTTATCTCTGTCTCCCATGTTCTATGTCACTTTTCAACAAGGCACAGATTTTTTCAAAAATGTAGATTTAACCCTTATGCATATCTTCTCTCCTTTATCCAGCTATAAATGACATCAGTGTCAATGGGAAGACTCCAAATGACATCAGTCAGAGTTGCTGAGTGGTTTTGGTCGTTAAAACTCTTTCATTATTTATTTGCAATCATTTTTTCCCCAAGGAAAGAGGTTTTTTTGGGGATGAAACAATTGGGGTTGAAACAATTCATTAGGTTTGAAAACCAAACACTATGCTTGGTCCTGTGATGCTGAAGAAGAGCAGGAAAAAAGCAAGAGAATTCATGGGAAAGAGTCAAGAGCTGTAGACAGAGCCAAAGCAGAAATGCAGCAGGAGTCCTGAAAATCGCTATTGATGGAACAGAATGCACTTCCCTGAAACCAGATGTGCTGCTCCCAGTTCTCACACCCCTGGACTGACACCCCCTGGTGCTGCAGTAGCCAGTGTTCCCACATTTGTAGCCTCTACAAAAACATCCCTGAATGCAGCACATTTGTTATTTTTTTTTCTTGCAGGCCCAGAAGTCTTCATGGGGAAAAGTCACTGAGGGTTATGGCTGGTTTGGGGCATTTGAGTATTAAAATACAACTGACTCTCTGGTCCTGCCCTCTCCCTGAACACCCCTGCAGGGTGTCAGCATGGGCTCTCTGTAAGTACTGAGCAGAGCCAGAACTGTTAATGTCTTTTTTTTTTCCCTTCAATCGCCCTTCAAGGCTCACTTTTTCCAAGTCCACATGTTTCTTCCAGCGAGGATGCTGTCGAGTAACGAATCAGAGCTGTAAATCTGCGACAATTTAAGACCTGGCCTTCCCGTGGGTTTCACGGGGCTGTCAATGCCTCCTTTGGGATGGCGGTTTCTTGGGAACAGTCCTGAGCCTTCCTTTTCCCTGCCTTGGGCTGAGAACATGGTTGGCCCTTAGCCAGGATGCAGAGACTTGCTTAGGTGGATGTTCATTTTGAAGAGGCAGATGAACAAGGATAATACGTCACTCTGAAAACTCTGTGGCACAGTATTTCTGATGGACTTTATAATCCTCTGCTGTGTGAGCTAGCGCAGTTTTATCTCCAATGGAAACATTTAGCTAGTTCTCTACAGAGATGGGGAAAAAAAAAAATGAGCTGCTGCATTGCTCAATACTCCATGCTGACATTAATCCGTGGGTGGACCGGGACGTCTGAGCCCACATGGACACAAACTGGGGCAGATGTGTGCTGATAACACAACTGGCACCCCTTCATTCCATTGAGGGAAGAGGGAATGGGCTCAGCTACACCATAAGGGTCTGTTAGCAACTGTTCAGCAAACCGAATTACTGCCAAGGTCCACTGGGAGAATTTTAAGCACTCATAAAAATGCAATATTTATTCCAATATCTACCAAAGATTCAGGCCAAAATGGTGATCATTCACCACAGCTTAAAAGCATATTGAGGGCTTTGTGTTCCAACTGCATGGACTCCAACATGGAAGTCGCTATCGGATAATCTCTGTTCTGCTGCGGGGTACAGCTTTCATTCTGCCGCAGGATTTCCTCTCAGAAAACTGAGTATTTTCCAGAAGATTTGAACAAGAAATTCCGAGTTCAAAAGCAATAATTCAATACTTAAGTGAATCCCACTTGGATGAGCTGTTGTTATCATTTTGTAGCAAATATTTTTGTAGCATGGAGTGGCCAACTCATTGAGACATGAAGATAATGCCAATCTGTGCTCCATGGAGCCTGCAGCTTGACTGACGAGCCCGAGCAGATAGCCAAGACACATCTGTGGGATGGGGTGGGAGGCAGGCACGATGGGATTCCAAAAAATCCCTAACAAACCCCAGTCAGGGAATCAGCTTCCAAAATATTTATTAAGGTTTTCAAGGCTTCAAAGATAAAAGAGTCATTCCAAACATAAACTCTCATCCCACATAGACAATACTTGTACTTACATGCTGTTGTCTCAAGGAGCTTTTGTTTACAGTAGAAAACCTTACTGCTTTTGAGTACAGTTGCCGGCAGTCGAGTTAGCAGATGGGATGTTGACTGCAGAGAAGTGCTGCGTGTGGAAGGTCACAATTAATTCACCAAAGGGCTGAGCATGGCTTGTCTTAGCCTGTGTGGCTTAGGAGCAGCGTTAAAGGAAAGAAAGAAGGAAAAAGAGGAAAAAGGGAAGGGAAAAGATGAAAAAGCAAAAGAAGAGGAAAAAGGGAAGGGACAAGGAAATATATTAAAATCATGTTCAAACACAATGTGTTTTCCAGAGGATTTCAACCTAAAGGAACTTACTTTCCAGACGATTTCAATGCAATGTATTCTTTTACTTAGAGTTTAAGAAAACCTTGAAGACTTTGCTTTTTTCACCAGCCAGCAATGGGCAGAAACACCAGCAATTACTGCAGCTCAGCCAAGATGCAGTACTTTGATGAACATTACTTGGTGAACAAAGGTATTAGCATTTTACAGATCCTTATAAGTAAATCTGACAAGAAATTCCTTCACTGCGTAGAAAGAGCAGTCTGGCTAACTCAGGCCAATATTAGCACAAAAAAGCGCCAAATTCCAAACTACCAGGGAATTTCAGCTCCAAAATCCGGTTTTAGAGTTCACCCTCTTCCTTGTCCCCCGAAAACCAAACCCCATCAAAAGCCTGGGTGTCAATACAAATCCTTACATTGCTCAGGGACTTCTGGTTGCCACATGCCCAGGTGCACTAGGCTTTACTTCCACCTGCTGCTGAAATACGCGCTGTGCAGGGGGGAGTTTCAGCCCACGTTTTCTCAGCCTGTTCAGTCACCTCCATCTCTGGGCTCGGTTGCGTTCCCCTCCTTTTTCAGACTCTTCCTCTCATCCCCAGGCAGCTGCTCACAACCCACTCCTTCCTTTCTCGTTCTGACAAAGGTCTTTTAAGTTTCATATTCCTTTTGATCTCTGGGCTCCCAGGCTTGGCAAGCCAGCTGCGCAACTGCCTGGAGTCTGGAAAACTGCGTTTTCCCAACTGATTATTGAGCTATTGTTATTTTAACTCCCTTGAAGTTGTTTACCCCAGGTATCATGTCTCGATCACTGTTTTGTTGCCCATTGGTTTCCATCTTGTCCCAGACTAAACAGCTTTCTTGGACTTAACTCTATAAATAATCTTCACATGCGCAGGCTGAAGCATATAAACTCTTCATGAAAGCAGTATACTTAATTCCCCTGGTTCTCCAAACCACAGTAGTTAAGATCAGCTATCTAGAACCTTATACTAACAGTTCCCAGATTTATAGGTTAGATCATTGGTGGAAAGACTTCTGTGCCGCAGGGTCCCCGACTCTCAAATTTGCCTTCCTTTGTAGGTCTTCTCAGCTCTCTGCGATTCACATGAGTAGAGGGGTGAGGGGGTAGGCAAGTCACCACCTGAGGTGTTGTATAAGTAGGTATCTTCTTTCAAAAAAATCCTAGCAACAAGAGCTTTCATGCTGTGTAAATTCACTGGCTAAAATTTTCCCTTTGTTTAACACTTTCTAGTTTTCCAACACTTCCGTTTCGTTACCTTTCTGTTCTCCTCCCTCCTCCCAACTTATAATATTTTAATTCTACTTCTTTTTATAAACCATTTTATATGGAGAACTGGAGAATATTTTTCCAATATAGGCTGGAGTTTCTTACTTTTGGGGATTTTTTTTTAGAACCGAACCCAAGAGAACTCTTCCAGCATGAAATGGAAAATATTTTTCAAGATGTCTTAAAATACACTATATGGGGGTAGGGCGATGCACTGAAAAGAGAAAACACTGCATCCTACTTCTTTGCCTAATTCTGCAGTTCTGCCACTTACAATTAAAATGAGATACACTTAAAACCTAAGGAGCGAAGCATAAATGCCTGGAAGTGGAAAAGGAACTTGCAAATCCATTTCCAGTTTTTTGGGAAAATGTAACTTAAATCAGCATGTATGGCAGATTTATCAGCCGACATGTGCAAACAACTGAGTCATATGGTGAACAACCCTGACACAATGCTACAAAAAGCTGCAGTGGGAACAAAAGAAGAGACAGAGCCACAACAACCGCTGTCATTCACTCTATCCTCATTGGGTCTACATAACGCTGTATTAAAACCGTTTTGTGTCTTTGGATACCCTGAATGTGCCTGTGTGCCCGGTCACTGCTAACGAGGTGCCGTGCTACAACAGGAGCAGAGGAGAAGGCCTTCCTAAAGCAGCCTGGATCCATCCGGAATTAACTTCTCCTATCAACACCCAGTGCTCTCTTCACACTTGGTGCAAAGCCGAACAGTTTTCACCTAATTCAGCATCAGGGTGGAACTGCAAATGCAGGAGTTTTGTGGTACTTTGTAAGAAACTGCTGGAGCCGCTGCAAAATCCACCCAGACAAAACATCCAACTGTTATATAAAATGTAGTATCTCATTGCAGAATTAGGAAATGTTCCTTTGCGATGCAGGAAAACTATTCAACACGCTGGTATTTATAAATAGCCACGCATCGCAGTCATGAGATTCTGAAGAACACATTCTTTCCAAGAAGAATGTCAATGTTAATCCGCCGAAGAGTGAGTGGGTGAGTGCGAGAGACGGTGCGAACGTGTGAGCGCAGCGGTGCAGGCTGGCTGGCAGGAGCTGCTGCAGAAGGAACGAAACGTGGCTCTCCACCCAGCCAGCTGCCAGGTGGAGCCCAGCAGCTGGATCCTTCAACCCCTGGCACCGGTACCGTCAAAAGCAGCCTTGTGTATTTGACAAGCTGTGCTGTCCTGAGAGAGGAAGGTACAAAAGAGATGCACAGGAACTGTAGCACATAAGGACTAGCTCCAGGACCGTATTTGTGCACTGACGCTATGGCTCCAGCCTTTGACGAGCCACTCTTAGGGCAGGTTGTGGAAACAGATTTTGGGATGCCCTTGAGGAAAAGTATGTCCTATATCTTCCAATTCTCCTAGACAATGAGACTCACTGAGAGGAATTAATTCTCTTTTCCCTGGCACATGATGAAAAAAAATCTGTCAGTGCGGTCTGAGTAGCAGAAAGAAGTAAAAGTTGTTATTATCGATGTGCAAGGCTTCTCAGAAAAGGATAGAAGCGGCTCTGATTCCCTCCTTAGCTGAACAGTGAATGAGAAAGTCTGCAAAGGGATTCCCGTGAAGATTTCCATCAGTCACACTGGGATGGTTTCTGTGCTGCAAACAGGCTCACACTCAACTGAGACAGGACACAGATTTTTTTCCTGTGTTTTCATTACACTAAAATATCTAGCAGCACTAAATAAATAGCAATCTTCACTTATTCTTTCAAACGTGAAACGAAGTTGCAGGTCACTGAAAAAATTAAAAGCTCAAACCCCTAAAAACATTATATTACAATAACAAGGCTAAGGTCTAGAGGGACTTTTTTTCTTGTCTTTCAATTTGTGGCAGAGATTTAAAAACTATTTTAGTAAAGGACAAATAATCCTAATATGAGCAAAAATTAAAAGAAATTAGTTCAGCAATGGACCATTCACAGACACTTGGTCATAAAGCAACAAACAACTCGTCATTCTTAATGTTATTCTTCTCTAGGGAACCGAGCTTTTGTTTGCTGTAATGAAGTGTTATAATTGAGCTCAACTTTACTGGAGCAGAGCTTTTTTCTCAAACAGCTGAGAAACGGAGATTTATTCTGATTAAAAATGATACAGCAGAATAAATGTGCATGTGATATAAGCAGGTCCTTCTGTGTGTGTAAAAAAATTACATTCCGTTACTTTTATTTCATATTTTCTTTTTCAAGGAGAGGCATTTAATTTTCAGTGCTAATATATGCTGGGCATAGAAGATCAGATGGCAGATATTATAATGAAGTGTTCTTTGTTTACAGAAAAAATTGTGTTCATGATTTTTTAATAATGTTTGACAGTTTCATCATAAAGAAATGGAGGTCTCAACTGGAATTGTTGTTCATCATATGCCTGAGGCCTGAGGTTGATTTATTTTGTCACCAAGCTGAGCTGATTTTATTGGAACTAGTAACCGAAACTTTTCTGGCATCTTTTGCTATGACAGTGCAATGAATGAAATCCTAATGCACCAGCTATATCTCCCAGAAAACTCATTATTATCTGAATGTGGGCTTTCCCTCCGTTGCCTGTTAACTTTTAAGGCTATACTGTTTCATAAGGAGCTACGTGTAGCAGGTAAATCAAGATATAGGGGTATCGTTGCTCAGAGCTGATCATTTGTGCCAAATCAAGCACCAACTTGTAGAACAGGTTAATATAGAATGGGTACAAGAGCAAAATAAAAATCCTATTCATGCAGCTTCATCTCAGGAGCGTAGTGAGGTTTGTGGTGTGGCTAGGTAATAAGCCCACAGGTGCAATTTAAATACCATCTTACCAAGCACATCAGCTGGAAAACCTCAGAGAGAATAGTTCTTGTCTAAATTGGGCTTGGCATGCTGTTTTACAGCACCCCTTGGAAATCATAGAGGATAAGCCTGGAAAATTATTTTGTCTAATGAAAAAAAACTGGAAGCATGTAAGTACTGCCTTTCATATAGCCAAAAAATACTCTACAGAGGGAAAGGGACTGTGACAGCAAAACAGAGACATGTCCCACCCAAAGCCCATCACCTATGGGCTCACTAACTAATGGCCAGTTCCTCGCTTAATTGCACTTCCAGAGGAGCATCAACTCCACTGAAGTGGATTGCAAAACAACCAGTGAGTTTGGGGTTTATGATTTCTCCATTTGGATCCTAGGTATGCTTTTTACATCAGCAAAGGAAACCTGGGGATTTGTGGACTGGTTATCATTTATACAGTGGTTTGCTTCTAAGCGCAAATCAAAACCTTAGGAGGGAGCTGAGTGCAGGTGGGACTTTCTTCTCCCTTGTGCTAAAGACCAGGTGTGTAAAAGCCGTGACATTTTCCCACTGAACACAATTCTTTTTTGAAGGTAAGTTTAAGTGGAGGCAGAAGACGAATATTTTCCAATAGACATCAATTTATATGACTAATTTCATCTTTTCACCACTGCTTAAGCAATATGAGGTTGTCTTTTTACAAAAGAAAATTGTAACTTCTCTCAGACATTTCCAACCTTTTTTCAACCTATGTCCTAGCAAATCATTTTTTCTCCCTTGGTTCATGCTAAGCTAAAGAGAACAACAGTCTGAGTTTTAGCGGTTTTTTTGGAAATGCCTTCAGACCAGTTTTCAACCCGAGTTGACTATATATATTCCCTTTGGCAATGGGACATACTGGAAGGTTTATGTTCTTTTAAGACATTTTTCCTGCAGTTCTCTGCACTACAGCAAGATGTCTGTTTCTTGCACAGAGAGCCCAAAGCATCCATGGCAGGAAAGCATGATTTGCTCTCTAGAAAAAAAACAACCTTCCACTTGGCATGATGGACCATTTTTTGTTCCAAGTCCATATTTTCATTTTGGTTCTCCCAGTAATAAATGTCTTGTGATACTGACTAACAACAACATAATCTGAAAATTATGCACAGATGAATGAGATCGTTCATAGCTGTTATTCCTCATCTATGACTTACACATTCCACAAATGATGCATTTTTTACCTGTATGCTGTTCCAAGGCATACACGCCATGCACAGTGGTAAATATTTGAAGGCAGCCTGGCGTAACATATGACCCTATTACCCACAGGTCTTATGATCCATCCTGTAATAACCTATTTTTAGTTTGAGATTGTTTCCATCTCTTAAGAAGGTCTAACTTACTATAATTATTTCTTGATTTACTTCTGTTTCCTAGACATCTTAATTCACAAGTTTTCAGTTGTTGCTTAATACAAAGCATTAAAAGCAGATTCACACCCGACTATTAACTACTTGATGTATCCAGACATTAGCTAATAAGCTAATAATTCATGTGTTGAAACAAACGTTAATAGTCTGGGTCTGCCCTCAGAGGCCATCTGAAAAGAAGAGAAGAATCTTTCCCATCACTGTTACTTCAAGTAAGTCTCAGGTCACCAACCTCCCAGAGTAGGAACCACAGTCATTTTGACTCGGTTCCACTGAGAGACTCAGCACATCAGTTTCTGCAAAGCAATAAGGTCTGTCTGTTTTCATGAGGGCTCATTAGCTCTCTGCTCAGCGCTTCCAGCTGCATCATACAAAAACTGTGAAGAGAGGAAGCAATCCATAGAATCATAGAACGGTTTAGGTTGGAATGGACTTTAAAGACCATCTAGTTCCAACCCCCCTGCCCTGGACAGGGACACCTCCCACCAGACCAGGCTGCTCAAAGCCCCATCCAACCTGGCCTTGAACACCTCCAGGGACAGAGCTTCCACAACTTCTCTGGGCAACCTGGGCCAGTGCCTTACCACCCTCAAGAGTAAAGCATTTCTTCCTAATATCTACTCTAAATCTCCCCTCTTTCAGTTTAAACTGTTACCCCTCGTCCTATCGCTACACTCCCTGATAAAGAGTTGCTCCCCAACTTTCCTGTAGGCCCCTTTAAGTACTGGAAGGGGCTCTAAGGTCTCTCCAGAGCCTTGTCTTCTCCAGGCTGAACAACCCCAACTCCCTTAGCCTGGTCTCAATCTAGTTCTCTCCTGGAGAAACACTGGGCTACGAAGATAACTCACAGGTGTTACTTTTTAACATGATAGTACATTCGTGAAAGCATTGCTTACACAAGACCACCGTTGCCCATGCCAAACAGCCTTGGAGAGAGTTATGGACCCTCAGACCTGAATTTCTCTCTCATCCCAGCTCCCCTAGATTAAGTCAGAAGAGCACGAATGGGACAGCATGGGCACTGCACTTGCCTTTCTCTTTGCAGAAGATGACTGGATAAAAGACCCATTTTACTAAATCCTTCATTTGCAGCCCAATTGCTTTCTCTGCTATTACACTTCTTTTGACCCAGCCTTTTGAGTGTTTGACTTCAATGCTGAAGAGAATAAGAATAAAGATGCACAGATAAGGAGCTCATCAGATCATACATTTTCTCAAAGACACAGCAGAAAGAGAGGAAAATATTTTTCAGAAGAGCTCATTCAATTTTTGTTCTCTTGGAGGCTTTTGGGAACAGGCTACATAAAAATAATTTGTTTTATACCTCTGAAGTTTCAATACCAAAGAAATTTGATAGGTAGAATTAACTCTGTTCAAATGGGAAAGGAACTTCATTACCTCTCACTGCTGTGCAATAAATAACTGTCACAGAAGAGCAGTAAGAGACTGGTCGACCGTCCTAGCTTCATCCCACAGCCTGTATCAGAGTTGTGAATCCCCAGCCTCTGTCCCGGCACAGTATGGGATAGCTGGGGCTGTGGTTTCTTCCTGGCCTCCAGGTCTCACTTTCCTTTTTCCTTCAGCATATCCAAGAGGCAGCTAAACCCTCCCTGCTGAAATGTCACAGCACTCTCCTCAGTTGCTGTTCAGGACTCTCAGTAGCTCCTGTCTCTTGCCATGACCACCTCAAGTTCTCATCCTCGTGTTGGCAAAACCAAACGTGTGCCAATTAAACTATCCTTCAGCCTGTGATTATCCCTGGTCAAGTCAAAAACATCTCCAAAACGAACACATAAGCCTTCAGGTTTTAATACCAATCAGTTTCCCCCAAACTCCAGCCGCAAGATCTGAATGCAAAACGTGTTTGGAGAAAAGACATGCTCTGGTCTCATGGACAATCAGGGCTGTCTGCGTACCTTTCAGTTCACATCATCTGCTTTCCTCAGTAACACTCTCCTTTTCTTTCCCTCACGCTGAAATACAAAACCAGAGCTTCCCACAGCTCCATAGTCTATCCTCTCAGAGCGTGTGTCTTTGCCAAACTGAAGGACTTGTAGGGCTGGGCCTGCCTTTTCATCACCTGTGAATGGCCAAACGTATTTTTGGGGACAGAGACTACAATTTTTGTAAAATTAATCTGAATATTCTAAGTTAGACCAAGTTCAAGTTCCATGGTCCCACTTGCATTTTTCCCAGGGACATGCCTGGATTTTCCCATGTGACAAGAGGTTTTCTCCTCATTCTTGACCTAAGAGAGAATGATCATATAAGAAAAGGTAAAAAAGTGAAGTTGAATTCATGGCTTTACATGGAAAACTTTATAGATGGGAAGTTGTGGATTAAACAGCACATTGCATTTGTAGTCAGTCAATAAGACCAACAGCACCGAGAGTAACAAAAGAAGAAAAGCTGGAACAGAGTATAGACGAGTACGCAATCTGCTAATTTAAGAGAAAAATATAAGCTAATTAAGATATTGATCCACACAGTTAATTGCCCCATGAAATTAGAAAGTGTGTGTCTCTAATTCAAATGAGATACTTTGCTGACTAAATACTCAGTTCCTTTTGCTCCTCATTGCCACAAGCTTTAGTGTCTCAAATGGAATCGGATTAAATGAGTTTGAGACAGGTTTGGGAATGTCATTCTAGAGGGGACAGGCATGACTCCCATGTGTCCACTTTTACAGGGTCCACTTAAGTAGACATATTCAGGAAAATTCACCTGAAATAAGTAAAGACGTGTATTTAAAGCAGATTCCTAAAAATTGCATTCCTGTTTAGTTTGTAGTTAAATGCTTATGTTGAAAATTAAGGTGTTCATCATGCAATTTAGGTTAAATTATTCTGGAATACCAGCATACAGATCATCAGCACTCGTTATGAATGGGTGTCCATCTCACACTATAACCACAGTTTCACTGTTCAGTGTATACGCAAATCTGATCTCACACATCAAACAAAGTATTATTGTCCTAACTCTTAATGTCCAAACATCTAATTTTTATAATCCTTTTCTTACAGGACACGATATTGGGCAGATTTTCCTCTAATTACTCTCATAACATGATGTATAGTAAGGAAGTCCTTTCTCCAGTGCTTGATTTCTACGGGTGGCAGTGGGCAGCTGACCACAAAGCCAGCTGAAAGATGATGAAGCAAGAGAATATTTCAAATTTAAATTAGGTAATTTATTTTAAAAAAAAGATGAGGAAAAAAAGATGATCTTTTGCCTAACTGTTTGGAAGGAGGCACAGAACATCCTTGACTTTTTGTAACCTGAAGCTGTGCTCGCTGAATTCTCTGAAGACGCCAGGTGACTCGAGCAGGCTTTGCTCAATCTCTTCCTCCCCATTTTTCGATTCCTCGAATGAATTAGGAGAGACAAGGTGATCTCCCTGCCAACATTGGCCTACAGCTCAGCTGTCCACGGTGCAGGCCATGCTCTTCACCTCGCTGTACAAAAGCTATCCCAGGCTATTGCTGGGGCTGGTAAATGCAGCCACAATAAACCTGTCCTGTATTGTAACACTCAGTAATTCGATAAAGGCATATCCAGGCTGCTCCCAAATTCTTTTAAGCTTATAGATTCTGATTTTGACACAACTATATTGCTACTATATATATCTTTATATATTTATGTCAAACAAATAAATAAATTTACAATAAACATAAATTCATACGTGAACTAGTTTACTTATCTCGCGGACGAGCACTCTGCACTATATGGCTCTCTTCAATATTACATGTCCAAAGTCAATTATAAGCCCTTTATGTTTCCCTAGCAGGAAGGTTAAAATTCAATTCTCTTTTATTGCAGTTTGCAAATATAATATACTCTGCAGCTGGCTTGGAAAAGCTCTTCAGTTAAATCATCTTGTGCAACACTGCTTCTTAGTCGCTGGTACCTCCCTACACAACAAACTGACAACCCCACACTCCCAGGGTATTTATTGGTCTGCTCCTTAGATGTGATAGTTATTTTACAGCGTATTTATTTTTTCTGGAAATGACCACATAGACAGTTTTGGTTGGTTGGGGTTTTGGTTTTGGTTTTTTTTTGAGTGGGGGCGCAACTGTGCTTTTAAATTAAAAACGTCTCCTAAAGGCTTTGAGTCAATGCTGTCGTCCTTTGTGCCTCTCCCCAGTAAATTGGTTGCTCAGTTCTTTTTGTTTTCAGGGTTTAAAATACTGTTACTAGCAGAAAGTAAAATGATGTGTTAGCATAGCCGAGTTTGCTGTGTTATTGAGCTGAGGCAAGGAGCCCAGAAAACTGGGGAAAATGATCCATTGAAATCTATAATCCTTCCCTCTGCCCTCACCACAGCTCCAGAACATGAGATTATTACGCTTGTTAGAATAACTACTTATCTGCCTACGGCCAGGGCTGGTGTCTACTGGAATGTTAAAAAGGTCCACACCTAATTACTGTGCTGACTCAATTATTTTTGTCCAACTCATACTTCAAAGAAATCCGTTATAACTTATCCCCCAACCAAGGAAAGTAAATGGGCTTACTGGAAGGATCAATAGACCCCAAAAGGGTGAGAGAGGAATAAAGAGGAGGATTTGAGCGCCTTGCTATAGGGTCGGAGAAAAGCTGAGATCCTTCAGCATGAGTTAAGTGTTTGTGCTACCAACACTGCAGCTCCCCAATCCGGCCGGGTTTTCCTGCTTTTGTCGCAACCAGGCTATCTCCTGGCAATCCTGGTTGTTACACACCCGCACCATTTTGTCTGATTTTCACTGGATACTCCTTGGGACAGGGACTGTGTCTTTTCTGCATTTTAAGAGTTAAGACCCACACACCTGATACCTAATTACTATATAATTACTATATAAAACAAGCTTAAAATTCAGGGCACCTTTGTTGGTTCTTACTTTCTATGACTCAACAAATTTGTTACCTTGAGGTGCCAAACACAGCTGTGAGCACAAGAGAGAGGAAAAAAAAAACGGTCAGTTTTTCTACTACAGGAGTGTATTCTCACATCATAGAAACCCACTGACGCTGACACCGATATATTGTGTGCTGGTTTCTCCTCTCCTCTCCTCCGAGATGTTATTTTTGTGAAAGTGCAAACCAGCACCTTTCCAGCAACATCTGTCAGCCAGGAAGATTGAGTATCTTTGGCATTTTCACCAGCAAGAATTACAGCACTGAAAACAATAGGTACAGTACCAATGATGCTGGAGGCTATCGTAGAAAGCTGCATAAATGCAGAAATTCCAGAAAAAAAGGGTGAAGCCCAGCTAGTAAAACACTTCCCAAAGGAAAAAATGTGACACGCTCTTTCTAGATGCCTGTCCTTGACTGCCCTTTTTCTAAAGGATCCAATTAGTATGCCCACAAAATTTATTAGCCACACTGTTTTAGTGGCTGGGATTTCCCCACGCTGTCAGAAAGGATCGTCAGCCTCTGGGGATGCTCAAAGCCATTACTGAGGGGGTTAAAGCCTCCGCTCCCCAACGCAAAGCTGCTGCTGTTCTCGTGAGGTCTTAGTGCTCCCTGGCAGTGGCAGAGAAAACGTCCCCTGCCCATCCCTTAGGGGTTGAGTGAATCAACACCTTACACAACGCCCAGCCTTAAGAAATCTTAATTAATGATTGCTGTGTTACCTATTGGGGCACCTCTGCAGAGAAAGCATCACTTTTTTGCCTGCAGGACTGCAAAGTGTTCGTTTTCACAAACTTCCCACACATGGTTAGGCACAATGAGCGCTGGCAGGTCACAGGAGACGCGGGTAACAGGTCAGCGCAGCACCAGAATGGGCCTTTTCTCCTCAGAGTCCCTTTGAAGGTCAGGGATGGAGCGGGCGGCAGACAAATCTGCTCCTCCGTACACCCCGCTCGAGCTGGTTATGGGGAAAGCGAGTGCAGTTCCCCCACGGCTTCCCAAAGGCACGGAGTCAAACATGTCGCCACAGTGAAAAAATTAGGATCCTTAATGAGAAATTACTTACTGCGGCTCTTGCTCTTTCTGCCTCTTTATTATTACTGCTCGTTATTTCTACCCCGTCAGCATGCCACAGCACCAGTCCCCCCACCATACAGTGACAGGCACCCTACAGATGAGGGACAAGGGTGACGGTCCCTCCTTCAAGACTGGAACAGTGCTTGGGGCGTGTTAAATCTGGGGTGTTAATCCGTGAAGTTTTAGGCTGCTACTTTTTGGCTGTACCCCTTATGTAAGCGGGGCTGGTACAGGGCTGGGAAACCCCTCCCCTTCACTTGTACTTCCGAAAAACAGAAGATGAAGTTCAATTGAAAGAGTTCGTTCCTCAACATATAAAAATGCATTGCCTTGAATTTGTAACATAAACTCGACATCTCCCCGAGACATTAAAAATAGCGTTCGGCTGCAAATCCGGCTGCAAGTTACAGAATAGAACAACTTGCACTGTACAGAACTATAAGGCACGATGAAGGCATCCCCAGCCCCTTCGCCTTTAAAATGCCATGGAAGCACAGAGGCTTTCGGCAGAACACCTTATCTGCTCTCGAAAGCTGTGACACTTCATCCTTTCCTTATGAAGACCCGGGGGATTGCTTACTTAGCATACACCAGAGGCAATGGCTAGGGGTGAGCAGTCACTGCAGCCAGAAAACCCCAGTACGGAGCACAGGCGATTACCCTCCCCACGCAGAGACTTCGGAGCTGAATTGTGCTGAATAGAGAACCCCTCTGGCTGAGCGAGCCATGTGTGCCCGGGAAGAGCAGGCACTTTCGCTCCGCTGAAGAGCAATGCAGTAAGTGACTCGGATATTGCAGCAGGCAGCAGCTCCCCGGGTTCCCCCGGAGCCTTTGCAGCTCTCGCTGGGGGAGAGACACCCTCCGGTCCGGGAGCAGCCTCAGAGCTGTGTGATTTTTTTGTTATTGTTGTTGTTTCTAACTGAAGTGAAGGAATCGAGCTGATGTGCAGTGACACTGACTGTACCATTTTGCACGGTGTGGATGTGTGTGTATTGCAGGGGAGCGCTCGCTGTATGGTCCTGGGCTGAACTAGTACTGTTAGGTTTGTGGCTTTTCTCTCTAGTCGTATTTGGCAGCGTTTAAACAGAGATGGTGCTGAATAACCTAATGTCAGTGTACCTTTGTGTGCTCTTTCTTAATTATACAGCATGCTTCCTGTGCTTGGGTGCAAACTATTTGCCGTACTATCACTCTAACGCTGGATTTACAGGGACTGAGCCGTGGGATAATGATAAATTGTAGATTGCAACTATGCAAAGAAGTGCCTTGATGATGAATAATACTTTTGTTTGACTTCAGCAGATATGGCTAATTTCTAGTTTGAGGTAAATACTTCAATGTGGTCTGAAATTGCAGATGCTTTTTTGTAGATAAATGTTTATAAGCAGTACTTTGTCATAGCATAGCTGTGGTTTTCTTCACATTCAAACGTTTCGTTTCTGCACTCTGCAGTAACGGCTTTCTATTTGTACTGGGTAGGAGAGGGAAAGCATGATTTAAAGTTTGGGTTATAAGAAGGGGGATTTTTACATAGTTTGAAAGTGTTTGCAAAATTATGGTTTGGGCAATAATTGTGGGCCTTTGGAAGAAACTCTGTGCAGCATTTAAAGCAAATTTGACTATGCAGTTTTTGGTCTGTTAATTTAGGGACTAATATTAAGCTGTATTCCTCTGGTTTCTAGCTACAGCCTTCTCAGTGACTTACAAGGCTCTGGCTTTAGAATAACTGCCTGCCTCGAGAATAACTGCCATTTTGGGCTTTGGGCATGTTTAACTCTTTAAGGCAACTCATGCCAAATTTTTCAGAGAGCAGTACATGCAAGTGCCAAAAGTTAGCGATTCTTTTCTTGCTGTTCAGTCAAATGTCAATATGAAATAACCATCGATCTCTCTTAAAGGAGCACTAATGAAAGCAGTCTTTTATTTTTAATCTCATATTTGTTTAAAAGTTGGGGTTTATTTGGTTATTGTAAACTATTGGGACACATATAGGAAGTCTTTACATAATGAAGAAAAAATTTCCTTGTGGATTTATCTGTCACTTTAGTTTTGAGCAAAATTGGTAGTGTCCCTTTATTAGAAGGGACAATTCTCAGAAATTAGACAAATGAAGTTCAGTTTCTGCTGAAAGAGTTTTTGCAGGGATGCTGCTAAAGGTGTGTGTAATGTTCAGTCCCAGGCACAGCTAACGACACTGAGAAATGCCCTGGAAGTTACCGCACGTTTCCTCTCATATGCAACATGCGTGTCTTGGAGACTTTTCTCCTTGAGATTGATACTTGGGTGCTCATAACGGCTATTTCCTCCGACACTGCAGTCAAGAGATTTTTCTCCTTTGTGCTTAAAAGAACCCTTGTGACATATGGTCCTACTGAGTTGCAATCGTTAAGATAATGAGCAATTAATAAGCGATAATTATTCTTCATTAGCTGTACAACTTTAAAGATGGACAAATTTATGAGGAGGGTGAATGACATCTGAATCTGACCTGCTCCTCTCCTCCCTTTCTCTCCTATCCCAGCTTCTCCCTCTCTGTTTCTGAGCACTTGGTGAGTGTTATAGTTGCTGTCATTTAGGGACCTGAACCTACAATC
This sequence comes from Pluvialis apricaria, assembly GCA_017639485.1. NCBI lineage: Eukaryota > Metazoa > Chordata > Aves > Charadriiformes > Charadriidae > Pluvialis > Pluvialis apricaria. The sequence goes on along the minus strand of CM030015.1, from coordinate 9,980,562 downwards.
AGTGCAATTTTTCCAGTAACGGGGTTCACAATCAGGTTCACAATCAGTGTGTACATCATCTGTCCCTGTTTTCTCCATCTAGATATCTAGCAAAGCCAATGATGAATTTAGAACATACAAGGATTTATTATAAGATATCTCTGAATGAGTGTTATAAACCTAGTATTGATTTATCTATCACGAGGAAATAGCAGGGATTTTACCTGTAACCAGAATGTACTCAAAACACGCAGTTTTGATGACATTATCATCAGACATTTTCAGGTAAACTAATTCTGGTAATTTAACAAGCTAAAAATTATTTTCTCCAAGGAACAAAATAGGGGGAGGAAAAGAAATGCAAGTAAGAGTTGATGTTGGAAAGATACTGGATTCATAATGAGAATCACAAGATGAAAAGAAAGATTATAGCTGGTTTTATGCCTTCGCGCAGTTCTGAGTCTCTAATCAAAATGTGTTTCCTGAACTGAAACCTTAGAATTATTTGCCAGATATTATTGTTCCTGTCAAATTCAAAATAGAGAACGTTAGGTATAAAATCTAATTTCTCAACAGTCTAGAATAAGTATATTAGTAAACAAATGTTCTCACTTCTTCATCCTGCCTTCTAAGTAGTCCTGGCAGGAGCCTTGCTTATAAGTCAAGTTCACTTTATCGCATTGCAATCTCAGAGAGATACACGCAAAGGGAAGTTTACTGATTTTATCCTACATTGCCAGTAATGAGTTGCAAGTCAATCTAATTAATTAACAGCAGTTGCTCAACATTTGTGATCACCTAAACTGCTATAATTTACATCACTATATCTCCACCACTTTGTCACTTGTAGAAGCACTGATGTTTCCCTATAACGTGAAATACGACTGCACCATCTTGTCATTTGAGTGCCAGAGACAAAACTTCCAGTACAAAACTGTATAAAAGACTGTACAGCGGGTGGATAAACATGCTCCATAATTTCAAAGCATAGTGAAAATGTGTGTCATGGTTGCACCAGGAACCAACGGTGCAGACAATGTTACATTAAAAGGTATGACATTCAGCACGTTCCCAAAGAGAGAAGCTTAGCTGTACTTGTACAAGAGTAGAGAATTTTTGTACCGTGCTTAGTACAGCTGTCACGTTTATAAAGAAAAATATCTTACAGCTAGTGATGTCCAAAATGTGCCACATATGTAGTCAACAGTTTCCTTCTGACTGCAAAAGGAAGGACAGTTTCTTTCTTTTCTGTTATTCAAGGGTAGACTTTCTGATGGAGTCAACTACTTAGATATGCTGCATAATAATTATTTTATTCATATGTATGAAAGCAGATCTCTTAGAATCTTCATCATACTTATCTGCTGTGAGCATCAAGGTTGAATTTAATTGGAATTTTAAAAAAAATTCAAATATATGCTTAGACAATCCATTTTCAACAACAAAATGAATATGCTATTATTTGCTACTATCACTTCTTACTAAGGGCAATTGCTTAATGCTCTGTAACAGCTACAACTCAGAATATTTTCTTTGCTACAGTGACTATCTTCAGTTTCCACATCCACACGAGTCCTCAGAACCTAGTGCGCGTAAGGCAGCAGTGCAGTAGGATTCAAGGAGGATTAAAGGACTGAGATTGAGTACTTCCTAAATACTTCTGCCTGAGCTGCTGTTGTAAACAGGAGCAAAACTAATGTACTTGGCTCTTCCAAATACTGTTCAAAAGGTATAGATATGCACCCAAAAAACATCCAGAATTAGAAAGACCATGCTCTACATTTTGCAAAGCACCTTCAAAGTGCATCTGTAAAGCAGTTTGACCTTCAGAAGATACATAAGAACTGGTCTATGATTCCTCCACCTTATGTACCTGTTCTCTAAAGCTTTAGATAAGAATTCTGGCATCTGGCTTTGTGGAAGACAATTCAGTACACTGAACTCTAAAATAAGCCTGTGAAAGTATGTATCCTAATAAACCTGATGATCAGTGACAGACTGCAAAGCAGATATCTGATGTTCACTGAAACATCTGGAGGAAACTCCAAGTGCTGTGTGCGCAGTTCTGAATCTTCATGAGTTGGTTCATGGCACCTTTAATGCTCTTTTCATCCCTTTTCAACATAAATACAAAGGAAGCAGCATGTGAACTGAACAAGGGTTTGCTTGAGCAATGGCTGCAGAGACACGTACCTTTTCTCAGCATTATTTTAGCATTTAAATTTCAAATCTATTTTGTCTAGCCCTGGCGAGACTAAGCCTCTGGGGGTCCTATCCACAGATATTCCAAATTCAGAGTAGTCAGCCAGAGAGATTCCTAGACAGGAAGAACATCATATCCCCAGTGTCAGTCAGTACTTTGTACAGAGGGAAAGATGAGGAAATGAGACAGAAGGTTGCTGAAAACACAGATGCTCACATTTCTTCTGCTCGAAATAGAAAAAGGATTTATTTCTTTGTATCATAAACCACAGGTTTTCTCTTATTGCTTTGCTTTAGACCTTCAATCAGTGCTGATGGCTGGAAAGAGCCACACGCTCAAAGAAATCTAAATTGTCTGGTGGAAAAGCCTCCCCTTTCTCTCCCTGCCCCATCTGATTGATTTCACGATTACTGGAGAATTTGCTGCATCACATATTTAGTTTGTATTATAAACTGGTCCAAAGTAGCTGATGTCACCCATCCAATTTTTGTTTCCAAATTCAAATTCAAGCTCCCACTCCCTCTGTCAGCATCACCAACATATCTATGACTTCGTACCAAATAACCGTATCATACCATATGTTGCAGAATTGTTCTGGATTTTCACCAGCTTAGTTCAAAATTCAGCCCTCCGTCTGAGCATAATTCAGCTAGGAGGAGATATAGTAATAGATCTTTTTTTCTGCCTCACTTGGAGGCATTAACTGTTTGTCATGTTGAGTCTTGGCATATTGATTCCTTTCCCTCCACTATAAAAATGGAGCATCTGGTCAGTGGGGCAATCCAAGACGTTTTGCGATCCTTGTGCTTTCTTTATCAGGGAAATCAGGGGAAAGAATGTGGCATATCAATACCTCAGAGTGTCTGAGCAGCACTTGCTCACTTTCAACAGTGATTTTTAAAAAGCCTGGTGGGATCCATGAGCCAGAAACCCCATCAGAGACTATGAAAAGTCTGAAGGGGGACTGAAGGGAAGAGGAAGCCTCAGCCTTCAACACAGAAGGAGCCGATTTTTGTCAGCAAGAACTTGTCAGGAAAGTGTCTCCCATTATTAGAAGTCCAAATAATGACAAATCATAACTATTCAGAGTCATGGAACTTGGATAATCCAAAACAAAAAGACCACGCTCTGAAAAAATTAATACTGCATTCTTTTTGTCCTCCATTTTGGGGGGTTCTTTAGGAGTCATGCTTCAAAACTTTCATCTACAAGCATATGAGAGCATTGTCCAAAAAAGAATTTGAGATCCTTGCACAGTCACCTCACCAGAGCTTCATAAGCCCCACCACATACAAAAATCATACAAGTTTAAAAGTTAGATAACCTCTGTATTCAGAAGCACAATTTTATAAAACATTGTTTTCTTTTTTTTTTTTTTTGTTACAATTTTACATCCCTGTCTTTGTGTCTTACAGCCAGTAGAAAAGTTTCCTAGGAAGAAAAATGGAAGAATTTTCTACTGTCTGCATCTGCAAACCACCACAAAATACTGTTTGCTGGATTGTATTCTCCTACTGAGTTCACTATATCATCATTGCATTTTTGTGAGTTATAAGCGAAAGGCAGCCGGAAAGGAAACACTCGAGTAAAGCAAACTGATCCAATCCTCCTTCAGTTGCAAAAGTATTCATTAAGATCCCTCCTTTCCCCTTCCCAGTGCTGTATTTGGTCAGCACACTGAAGATGACTAGCATTATATTCTCTCACCGTTCAGACTCTGTCACACCAGTACAGCATCCACAGTTCTCATCCTCATGTTCAGTATGGGTATTTTCTGGAAAGAAGCAGATTTTCCTGTTCAGAAAACACCTGCTGTCACTTCATATCATTCTCCTTCTGCCAGATCTCAGTAATGAGCTCTTTTAAGAGTTGCCTGGAGAATGGGAACAGGTTGGTAATCACATTCTAGCAAGTAAAAAAAAAATAAAAAAAAAAAATCCAACCCATAATTGCATCTGTAAAGGAGTTTTTCCCCCATCGCCTTCTGCTCTGGGTCCTGATCCCAAATCCGTGGAAGGCAATGAGGAGACTCCCACTGACTTTGGATCAGAGCCCAAGAGACTTCTGTGGCAGGGGTATTGAGAATATTTTTGGTAATCTACAGCTCCTTGCATTTGCAAAAGTCACTCTGCTTGTGGCACAGAAGGAAAAAAAAAAAAAGGAGTGCAAGAGATCCTGACCTTGCAAACACTCGCCTTTGTGAGCAACCCTCTCCTGTGTCAACAGCCAGCCTTCCACTGTGGCAGTGTTTGCCTGAGTCCTTGCACATACATTAAAGATTTATGACGGAACTGTTATCGACAATGAAGTTATGTGCCATCCTGTTGTTTTCCAATAGTGATTTGATTTAAATTATGTGTGGGACAAAGGAAATAATATTTTAAAAGAGGAATGAAAGCGTAATACAAGCACAAATGAAATTTGGTTACAGATGGAATTTCAGTTGACAGAATAACTCTTTTACGAAGAAATACTGTGCCTAGAGAGAATGTTTTGTATACTACTCCATAGCCTGGGATTTGATTTAAACTGCCCTTTAGACATTCTCAGATCCCAAAATGTAGTCCACTGGAGCAAACCGGCACAGGGATATGACTTTTTCTCAGCATTTACTTCATATAATCAATCCTCATCAAACCGAGATTTTGGTAAGAAATAATAAATGCGTACAAATGAAGCAGCATCTCTGAAAGAAACAAAACCAAAAAAAACCCAGTAAATCAAGATTGGGAAAGGAAATGAAAGCAGCATATATTCCACAGGAAAGTTGCCTTAAATAGTATTTAGTACTAAAGCATTTATTGTCTTTAAGAGAAAAAGCAATGTGTCACCTGAAGGTGTCCCAGCGGGATATAACCTGTCTCTCGATGAAAGCAGCTGAGCACTCCAGCAAGCGGCTAAGGGGAAAGCCGTGTTTATACCCTGCTTAGTTTCAAGCTTGCTGGAGAAGACCTGTACAGCAAGCAGTCACAGGGATGGCTGAGATCAGTATTTGTTTCCAAAACTATTTTGTGACACCATGGCTGATGAAAAGGGTACTGCCTAGCTGTGAGGAAGCACAATCCGTGCAGAAACCATCACGGTCCATAAGAGCAAGAGGTTGAATAACAGTAAAATAGTGAGGGGGCATTTTATATGTAATTGCGTACGTGTACACACACACACAGATGCAAACCTTAGGGTTCATCTTTGGGGTTTCCACCAGCTGCCCATTAAACGGGCTGCTAAGAAGGACTTGAGAGCCACTGGAACCCACAAGCAACATAAAATTTTTGTAGTTTTTATCTACAGTATGAAAGGAATACTAAGTTTCTTGTGAAACAAAGAACGCTCGAAGCTTTTCTATGCTTTTTTTTTTTTTTTTAATACTCAGCTACAGATGCGGCCCCTCTGAGCTTCCTTCCTTGAGCTTGTAGACCTGAAGAAATAGTACCTTACCAGCACTGCTCCCTACCCCTGCCCGCAGGTGAGGCAAGCACAGATTAAATACAACAGACATTGAGCTAAAACATGAAATTTGAGTCAACAGAACAGCTTTCTTTTGGTTCCCCTGCAGCTGGGATCTTGCTGTAAAAGTGGTGTTATGTTTTCCGGTGATATTTAATCAAACAGTCACTTGTTCATAACAAAACACTGGAACTGACTGCTAGACTTTTTTTCTTTCAGCTGGTGCTAAAGCATAAATGTACCAAGCGTGGAACAAACTCTTCGGTGATATTTCCCTGGGTTCTGAATATCTGGCCTTGCTATATGTGTAGTAGCTGAAAGCTATCAGCCTACACATCTCTTCCAATTATGAAGGATCAGTCTCACTCTTTGTATAGAATAGAGTTACCATTACTGTCGTAGCAATCCTGTCCCATGGATTCGAAGTTAAAGTGTGTATGCAAACATGCTGCCGTCAAAACCATTTATATATGCTCCAGTTACTTCCCTGGGCAGTTTAGTAACAGAGGACCTCATTGAGTTCTTCTTAGTTAAAATTCACACAAGTTACAGTTTAAAACTAAATTTGAAAGACCGTTTATATACGGGAACCACAGGTGCAATGAACCTAGGCTGAGACTTTTCTTATGCAGTCTGTGATTTAGTGGTTTAAACTTTCTTGGTTTTCTGAGATGAACTGAAAGCCTGCAGGCAGTCTGCTGCTGTATCTCAGCTGACAAGAGGTAACTTCTAAAGATACACTACCTCGATTGCTTGCTGTCTTAAAAGCATAACCCTACCATGTTGGAAGTGTAATTCTAATAAAAAGTTTGCTACCCTAACTATCTGCAGTTATCACCATGTTATGTGTTAGTAATAACTGAAAGATATCAACATGAGCTTCGCTAGAAATAGCTCTAACCCAGCCTGGAAAGCCACATTTTCAGGTGAACGAAGTGAAGAGCTTACCTTTGAAACTTTTCATCTCCAGGACACATGAGTCTCTCTAAGCTTTCGCCAACTGGAAGCAGACTCTATAGGAAACTGCTGTAGAGTTTACTTGGAAGCTGACTCTATCACAAGAATTGAAAAAAATGAATTTGGCATCTGAAAGGAGGTTTTGTGGAGTCAATGCTTTCTAAGCAGAGGACAGAGAGAGATTTGGCATGGCTGATGCATACATTATTGACATTTTATGTCACAAAGGAGTAATCCCAGATCTAGCTCTCAGCCAGCTGAACCTGCAGTGGTCTTGAAGCCCGCCCTTCCCCAGTGCATGACTTAAGCGATGCTGCGTGACCTAGACCACAGTCTCTGTGTGGGCAGGTGAGTGTTAGAGACTGACAGAAAATACACACATGCAAAAAAACCCCACCTTTTTTCCACTAACCTGTGATTTTCTGCATTCCCTACTACCCACCTACCAAAGATAAAGCTTTTGTGTGGCCAGTCGTCAGAGAATTAGCATGGGAGTGTTGAGAAAGGCAATAATTTCGCCTGCTTTAGGTTGCTCAAACTGAAACACTTCTGTAAAGGAATCATTTGGAAGTAGAAATCAATGATGGTTGGCATGATACTCAGAACATTGCCTTGGGACACCAAAGTGAACAAATGCTTTGCTGATATTTTGGACAGAGCGCAGGAGAATTTCCCAAGTGATTTTCCATCTCACAGCAAGAAAAATATTGCATTTTCTTATTTATATGTGGACATCTATTTGTAGCTTAAGTAAGCATCTGCAAAACACTAATGCCCATAGCGTTTTTTTAAAATCGATAAGAGAGAAGGAAATTACACAGGCGCTTTTAGCAGAATTTTGTCTACTGGATTTGGTAAGAATGGGATACTCTGTATAAACAAAATCTTGTTTCCTTATTTACGTAGGGATCAGAACGGTTGTCTTTAGCTTTCTTTTCTCCTAACAATTCATTCCTGTAATCTCCTTATGCTCCTACATTAAAGCCTTTGGCTAAATTGAAAGGTCGCTTAACTGACAATTTAAGCAAGACATTAATAAACATAACAGGAGGCAATGGAACAAGTCAGCCCACAAAGAAAGAGAAACAGTAAGCAACAGGAAATCTGTACTACCTCACCTACTACATCTTATTTCTTTTTTTTTAAAAAAAGTGTTTCTTGGGATGACTTGCAAGTTACATCTGCTTATACTGAGTTCATGATATGTAAAATAGTTTACACCAGTTAGGTCTGTTTTAAGGAGTATTTAACAGTGGTGAGCATGTGAGCTGCACACAGAACTGTGTGACTGGAGGGCCTTGAGAGTGCGGGCATCCAGGGGGGCAAAGTACCAAGGCAGAGATTTGAGGCGGGCCAAGTGACCTTGTTTCGGGGCACATAGGAATCCTCAAAATGGCTCTGCATCAGCTGAAAACATCTTTTCAAGTGCAAGGTGGATGACGTTACAAAACCTTAAGTGAGAAATCACACAACAGGCAATTCTAGGTAGCTCCTTCTCAGAAATAGGGACACCGTTCACAACACTAGCAGATCACTGTTTAGAGTTGGACAGAAATAACCCCAGCTAACAGCAGTGGCTTGTCTGAAGCACTGACCGGGATGTCCGGGGCACTCTCGGACACTCAGGAAGGAGCCGTTCCTGCCACCAGCTCACTTCTGGGCACGGGCAGCCATTAGAGGAAGGAGCAACTGCAGGAAACTGGTTTCAGCTACAGGGAAAAGAGAATTTCAATCAATGATTTTTCACAACAACTGGGGCAATGCAGTCCGTAGAGTCCAGTGTATTGGCTGGCGCATTCTTACTCCAGGGAAGCCATCTATGGAATCGGTTCCCAAAGACTATCAGGCAACATGAGAGCCTGATCATCTCAAAGAAGCGTTGCAGAATTGTTCTCTCTCTCCTTACAAATGATGTTCAGTACAAGTCATCGTCCTATTGTACTACCACCACACCAAAATAGAATCACAAGGAAATAATCACTACCCCAGTCTCAGTCAGAGTTTTGGTCCTAGGAAGCAGAGGAGCCCTGGGGATCTCTCAAAGGACTTTGCTCTCACTCTTTCTCTGGACAAAGGTAATGGACAATAACCAATACAATTAGTAGGGCATTTCAAACATGTTTTCTGCAACAACCTGATTTTGCCTCTAAACAGATAATCTTAGGGGAAAAAAAAGTCTGTCCTTGTCAGAAACCACATTTAGTATTTTGCCTTTTTCTGTGAACAAACTCATCTCTTTTTTTTTTGTACATGCTGATCACTAGAGGGGTTTTTGTTTGTTTGTTTGTTTAAATCTGTCTCTCTGTGTAGGGCTTGTGTAAAATGAAAAATGATCAATTTAAACTGGAAGTGTAAACACAGTTGAAAAGTTTTTGACCCATGGATAGAGCGCGTCTCATTCTAGCAGAGAAAAACCAGGATTGCCTCACCCTGCAGCCGGAGCAGCACCACCAAGGTGCCCTGGTCTTCAGAGAAGAAGTGGCTGTGTTGGAAGGAATTCTTCTAAAGCACCAACGTAGAGCTCTTCTGCTCTTACATTTCCCTTGCTATCTTTTTCCCCTCTTCATCACATGATCCAACATAGTTTCTTGCCCATCGCATTTCTGGGAAATGTATTAAGCTTGATCAGGAAAAGAAAAGTTTCTCCGATAGCTCTGTTAAATTCACTAGTTTTCCTGAAAGAAGAGGATCTTTGAGCAGCAGCAGGGTACGCGATTGCAAGCGGACATTAATTTTAGTACGCAACTGCCCAATAGCTCTTTTCTGAAATATGTGGAAGTTCTACTGCATGGAGAAAGTCAGCATTTTTTAGAGCAGTTGAAGCCATAAAAAAGAGTAGTAACCACCAGGGGAAAATAACAATAGCTGTTCTGTCAACATTTTTTGAGTGATTAGATTACTTTTTAACCTTTCCTGTACGTGATCTATTATTTAAAATCCCACCTTACTTCATATCAGCAAACATCTTTCTATTCCAAACTTTTGTTTTTCCTCCATTATTGATGCATTTCTCTCTAAAATAATGGATTTTTGCAAAATGCTTCTATAAGAGAGATCAGAAAGCAGGAGCAGCTGCAAACAAGGCTTCAGATGGCTGTGCCAGTTCTCCCGAGTGCAATGCATTGTCACTGCTGCTATTAAGCATATTCCTCACCTTGAAAGCCAAATCAAAGAGAATTTTAAAACAAGAAATAAAATTAGAAGACCAAACATGCAGGGGTGAGGAAAGCTAGATCTAATCCAGTACTTACTAGGATAAGTGAAATCAGAATTAGGTTTTCTTAATCAGAATCTCGATATTCTTTCCCATATTTGTATTATCATGAAATAAAAGTCAGTAAATGCTCTAACTATAACCTTATGTCAGAGGAAAAAGCAAGGGGACAGTCAAGTTTCTACAATTTTTTGTCTTTTCTTATATGACATAAGGGTTAACTATTGCTTCTTTATTCCACTTGATCTCATTATAAGATTATCTTAGTGAGTTCCCCCCCAAAAGATTTGAAGAACTGAATACAAAGAACAAAGTCTATTTCTAAACAGATTTTCTGGGCAAAATTTTCTGATTTCTATTCTTATAGTTTCTTCTGGTTGTATTAGCTCTTTCCTTTTTTTTCCACAGAGCTCTGGCGAACATAAGCTTGTATTTGATTAACGTGTCATTCAATGAGCCCATAAACAAATTGGCATGCAGGTTATTTAATAACTAGTAAAGTTCTTGTAAAAACATGTTTAGCAAGTGAGAATGCACTTGAATGAAAAATAGCCATGTCTTCAAAATAGCAAAGATAATTCTACAAATGTTTTCTTTTTTTAGATTTTTAGATCTCGGTAGCTTTCTGAAAAGCTGCTGTTTAAGAGCATGACACTAGCACGAGCAAGGAACATCAAATCTGGGGTCATTTACTTGCAATCCTTCTCAAATATGCGACATTTGCTTGTACAGCAGAACTACAGGAACCCTGAAAGGGTGCTGCAAAAAGCGCTGCTCGGTAAAGTCCTTGCTGGTTGGCGTTTAGAAAAGGAATTTGAGAAGGAATAAAACACTTTCACCAGACTACAAAAAAAAAAAAAAAGGAGGATGAAGAAATAGCTTCCAGTTGCTGGAACTAAAAAAGGTGAGGAAGTGCAAGTGCACGCAGAGGGGAAAAGCACAATTCTCCTTTGCAAAGAGGAAGGAATGATGAGCAGAAGGTGCTCAAGAAAACACTTCTACGTGAGGAAAGATTTGTATATAATCAACTTCTGCTTCCTGAATAGCAGGTGCCGACATATTTCGATGCAAGCCAATGTTGTTTTCCCTGCTTGAGTGGCATAGTAATAATAAGTACATTTATTATTCATTAAATGACATCAAAATACTTTAGTATGCCTCAGTGTTTCTAAACAGCATTCAAATCACAGCAATGCAACACCCTTCTTACCTAATTTGCCATATTAACAGCCAAATATTGTAGTTTGTACTTTAAACTTTCTGAATGCTGGAAGGGGGAGAGTCATTTTCTTCACTGTGTGTTATAGCTAAGGTAGGATGGGAGAGCTGGCATTGCTGGGGGAGCAGGAGCTCATCTTGCTGAAGCATAGGACCAAACATTTCCAGACAATTTCCAGACAGAATGGAGAATCATTTAGGTATCCAGAATCAAACCACTAAAAAGAAGCTTTTCTCAAAAAGAAAAAAAAAGAAAAAAAAAAAAGGAAAGAAAGATGAGAAAGATGAGGTTTGGCCTTATACACAGCTCGGTTCTCCCATATTTTAAAATAGAATTAATAAAATTCACTAAGCTCTGAGGGTGTGGAATGTAGAAAATTTCTAAAGTAAAGGAAGATCCATAGATAGATGCTCTAGTATCTGCATGCATTGTTTTGTGTGAGGGTTTGGTGTTTGTTTTTATATATACACACACACACACACAGAAAAAATAAGAAAGAAAAGAGGGATCAAAAAGATTTACTCCTGTGGTTTTCTCTGCCTGCTGTTTGGAAGCAAGTCTTCACACTGCTGTCTTAACTGGCCACAGGGTCCCAGCCTACATTTGCATGATGGAGAGCTCTGCATAGCATTTGCCCGAGTGCCACTGCATGCCAAAGTAGATGGAAGATGATTTATGGACTTTGTTGTTTATGGGGATAAATGAGGACAGAATTATGCCTAGTTCACCGTGTCCCAAATAATTCCTTGAGGTCATAAAGTTTGCACAGCACTGTCTTACCAAAGGTTTATGCCAGCATAAAATTAAAATAATGGGAAGTGAACTACTGAAGCGGAATGCACAGGGAACGTACCAAAGCACATAGTGCTATGGGAGATTAATTTATCTACAACTGAACCATATCAGCCATGGAGAAGAACCTAGTTTTATTCCCAGCTAATGCTCAGTGCTTCCCGTTAAACAAACCGGGATTGTATTATTGTCACCAAGTGCAGCATTTGGCAAACTGTATCTACAAATAGAGTCCTGAAAAGTTTAGACCATAAGCAAATGAATCTGAAAGCTAAATAGTTCTTTCTTCTTTAAAGATTGGCACTTGAAACATCTAACAGCAGGTACCAATATTGTGTCCTGTTAAATACAGAGAGAAATATAATTCATTAATCTAAAATCAGGCTGCAATACAACAAACAGTAGAAGTGGGATACTCTGCTCTTTAACCAGCATGGAGATGACTGCTGCCATTCCTGAAGAGAGTTCAGAGGCACTACAGACGTGCTCCTACGTGAATGAAGCTGGCAGTAACATCTCACCGAGATGCAAAATAAGGCCGAAAACGAATATGCAAGTCCATTGCTATTGATGTTATTTACTGCAGTCTCCCAAATAAGAATATGGAACCCCATGTTTTTAAAGGATAATTCCCAGCCTGTGCCGTCTTCTGAGTTTTGACAGTGACAGAAGTGCCATTTATTAACATTACTGCAGTTTGAAACTTAAAATTGAACACTAATCTACTTGCTACAACTCTGGCCAAAGGCTTATTGCAAGGAGTTCTGGTTTTGGTACCTTAACTCTTGCTTTCATAGCTGTGTAATAAGATTAGGCATTGAAAAATTAGCTGTTGTTTGGGGCAAATGCTACTGAAGTGGTTATATGAGGCCTTAGTCTCAGTAAGCATGGGATAGAATTTACTATTCAGTTACAAAATGGAAAAGTCCAACATTTGTCAATAAAATGCTCTGAAGAGGTTCTGTGCTAGGAAGACAAGCCTTCCAAAATACATTTCTATCTGTCTACTTGGTCCAAGTCCACAGTTCTTCAATGTTTGTGTGAGCAGTAATGTTTTTGTCCTGCAAGACAAATACCCATTGATTTCAGTTTCTAATGACCGCTAGGTCAGGCTTGCTATATATTTGCTTAATTAATTTCTCTGACCTTCCTTCCATTTACTACTCAGCATGACAAACTTTCATTTTACCAGCTGTGTGGGTGTTAGTCTGAAGCACTTATGATGTCAAAGGCTTTGTATTAATTTACTAAGCAAGTTATTTCTAGCCATTTTTTTTGCAAATATGCCTGGTCAGCATAGATTTACGATTTGTTTTTTCAGCTCAATCTGATACCATTTGTCACATGGATTTAAATTAATGCGTACACATTGACCTACAGGAAAGAGATGGTTACTGTTTCTTGAGATATGAGGAAGTAATCTGAATTCCAGGGGGGATTTCAGATAAAGGCATTAATTTTTAAAGTTGGAAAGTTCCTTGTAATTAGCAATGCTTCAATTTTCTGCCTTAACATTCAATAGTAGAGGTGGAAATTGGAAAGAGAAGTACCATATCCAGTGAAAAGACTGCAATGTACAGGGTATTCTAGGTGCCATCCAGCAGAGCAGCATGCATTAGACCATGCATTTCAGTCCGACAGTATTAGTTGAATTTAGGTTAAAAGTGAAAGGCACAGGAATAGATTGGCTCCTAAATCCTGCCTAGGAACCTCTGCTCTCATTAAAATTTGTGAGAATTTAAGAACCCAAACACAATTAGGTACCTTGGCCTTACTGCTTTACTTCTCAGGGCTGCCCTAAGTACGTATTTGAAGTTAGGCACGTGCTTAAACCCTTAGATGAAAATTGCATTCAGAGAAGTGATCTAAAATGAAAATATCAGCCTTACTCTTGCATACTTGCAAATCAAATTTATTTTGACAACAGGTTAACATAAGACACGGCTGAGGCAGAGACCCTAGAGCTAGATGGATTGGATGATTTAATGCTCTGCAATTAAGAGACAAAGCCCAGAGATGCTGCCTTTCAAATCCGTGTGGTGAAGTCCTGCCAGGATTCTGTTGTCTGCCAGCGTGCCAGTAAACTGGAGCAGTTGCCATGCTACTTCATGGAAAATTATTTAATTCCGTGATTTATTTAGTCTGTTTAAAGGAGGTGGGATAAAACACTGGGCTGATATTGCCATGATAATTATGCTATTATTATTTTTTTTAATTAACACTGAGCAACCTGTACTGCAGCCAACTTCAAGACACTTCAGAAGTGCACTCATTCTCTGGCTGGAGAATGAAAGCCCTCATTCTAGACAAGGGTAGGATAAATAATATTTTCATTCTAGGACCCTACAGAAAACTACTTCTCCTAGAATCTTCCATGCACAGGCAGAGAAAACAGATTCTTGATTTTACTGTCTCATCTTACAAGGGAGATACTTTTTTTTTCCCCCCATCTCTGAGAAATGAAATATAAGCCAACCTTGCATCAGAAAAGATGGAGTCCCAGATCTGAAGATCCCACAGAGGAGAAGCTCAATTCCTATCCCCGTGCTTTTGTAACTCAGTGCAATATTTACCTGAACAGAGCCGGACATGGCCTTCCTCACCCCACTGACCCGGGATAAATGATTATTTCCACCTGTCCATCCAAAAACTACCCATCGCCCTCCCCTCCTGCTAGACCCCTGCAGTTGGCCAGCACCACTGCCCTTGTGCTCGCTCCCAGACCTGATCGGTGCTCTTAAGGGGAAGGTTTTTAACACTTTTCACAGAGGTGAAACAGCATGGATTTTTATACCAGAGATTCGGCATCGGGGTGGAGGGAAAGGAAAAAAAGGGAAGAGCAGCCAGGCACAATACCCTCAACTCAGCATGTCCGACTGCTAACCTCTACCTCTTTTTAGCAGCTGAACTTTACATAACCACTGGAAGAGTCCTTCAGCTCACGTGGGAGGCAGCAGGGGGTTTGGTGCTAAAGGCCCTGGCTATGTTGCTGTTGCCCACTGTTGAGGACAGCGGGGCAGAGGCAGGTGACTGTCAGTACCGAGTGGCAGTATCTGACTTGTGGAGAGCCACATGAATTCAAAGCTGCCTAACCCGGAGAAGAGAGCCATAGTGAACTGCAACCCATCCTGGTGCAATGGTATAACACTATGTTGTGTTAAATCCTTAATAGAAACAGTCTTCAGAAGCTATTTTAATCACTTAAGAACAGTTGGACCCTTTAGCACATGGTTACCATCATCTATTTGTTGTATACTTAAAGTGCAATTATGGACAAGAAAAAAATGTTCATTTTCTATTGACCTCTTTTTACTCAAGTGAATTAAGTCTACTTCTCATCTGCATTCAGAGTCCCAGCTGCTTCCTGGCTGAAACAGATTCTGTAGGCTTTTTATATCCAGTAGCAATGCAGCAGTGCCATATGTAAGGCCGGGGTGTGTGTGGGAGCTGGGATGTCTCCTGGCTCCTGAATTATGAAGCTGTTCCAAATCCCAGTGCAGAATCATTCCCAGGATGGTGATTCATGAGGTAGCAGAGAACCTAGATGCAGTTCCCGGGCTAAGTTTTCAGGGTTAGAAAAGCAATCTTGCTTCTCAAGCTTAAAAAAAAATAAAAAAAGGGAAAGGAAGATGGTTTTCAGAGTCCATTTCTATAACATAGGAGATCCCTGAGACTATTAGTTATCCAACAGACCGGGGGTGGAGTAAAAAGGGTGAATGTATAGTGATGGAATTTTCCTAAACGTATATAAATAGCAAACCATCACACTTTCACTGGAAGAAACAAAGTTTGCGGGAGGAACAAGTTACTACACTTTGAAATGCTCCTGACTTCAGTGACTGAAACATCTTCATACATAGCTTCAACAACCAACAAACCACATCTGAAATTCAGGGCAACGCATGAGAACTCCTGAACACACAAATGCTCTTATTCCCTCAATGACATTAATGCAAATTGCTTGGTACCATAACTCGCTTTGTCAGAAGACCTTAAACAGAAAGGAGAGGAGAGGAGTCCCTGCAGCATAAGCCAGCAGATACAGGTACCAGAGTGGTGTGCGGTAAGGATGTCCCCAGTTTCTTAAAAGTGAATCTGCATTCATTCCTAACCACTGCACTTCCGTTGTCATTTGATGGACAGATATGCATAGGCTGGCTACATTTCACCATTAGATTGCTAATACAGTTTCAAGGTTATATTTATAAGAAACCTGGCAAATGCTTTAATTGGTATCCACCGCAGTAGGTCACCAAGAAAAAAAAAAAAACAAACCGCAGTGTAGCATTGGGGAAACTACTTCATAAGCTTAGAGAAGTTTTAAGTTGGACAAAACAGCCTATCGGGACTTAAGACTTGTGTGAAGACTTGGCACTTTGAACTAGACCTTCAGTAGATGCCAAAGGAATAATGTGAACACCATTCTTTTTGGTCAAGCTTAGGTTTTTATGCTGGTACTATAATACGTAAACACTTCCTACTAAAATTTGCATATCAATAGAACTGGCCATCTCAATATCAGATAACTGCTGGCACTTTTTTCTCAAAGTCAAAACTCTGCTTGGAGTTCCCTTTAAGAAAATGAGGGTTTTATTAGTTGGCAGAGAAGGGGAGGTGATACCAAGGGGAATTTGGCTTGGGGAATGCAGTGTTCCAGTTAGAGCATCCTTTCTGGCAGAAAGACTTTCCTCAGAGAGCAAGTTCAGCAGGGGTTCCTGCGACTGCTTAGCTCTCAGACCTGGTTTTATGGAAGCCTCAGAAGATGTCGAGATGGTACCTTCAGACATGTGGACCCACCCAGCCATGTACAAACCCCATTACCTTCTCACTGCGGAGTCAGCAGTGAGCCAGAGTGTGGCACCTGGAAAAAAAAACCCCAAAACCATACAGTTGAAGGGGAAGAGGACTAAAGTTTGTACTCGTCATATCACTGCATAATATGGGAAACGCCGAGTGTAGGCTGTCAGCCTATATGGCCCACTGATTTCATATATAGGTGTCTCAGAAGCACAAACTTTACTCAGTCTGACCATCACAGTGGGTCTCCCTCTCCTCAGACCTGACTGACCAGATGTCCACATGAATAACACTGCCCTTCATTTTCCTGCTTGTAGGGGGACATTTGCCAGAAAGATGATGACATCTGTCAGGCATTTATATTTTGGTTAGCCCAAAAATACTGGGTTAAAGTGAAGCAATCGGAAATTTCTAGCTGCCCGCAGTCTGCCTGGTTGAAGTCAATACAGTCTTTATGAGGCATTTTCTTATTAAAAGAATTTCTCTAGAAATCAACCCGCCCACTGCCAGTCCAACGTTTACAAAACTAATTTAGTTGAAGGGTGCTCGCCGTCAAGTAAATGCAAGCCAAACATTATTCTCTGCTAGGGAAAAGTCATTCAAAGAAAGGTACATAGCAACGTGCAGACCATATTTTAACATGCCCATAAAGTGCTGTTTCCTAGTTTAGTGCTGCATATCTCCCTGCTTTTGAATGGTTTGCAGTTGCAATGTTCATTCAACCCAGGAAAGATGCCGTGGGCAGCTCTGCCACATGAGCCCCGTTATTTCCTGGGGATACCACCACAAGGTTGCTGCCCTTGGTGACGTTACACGCATCAGGCTGTTGGTGAGCAGCCTCTCCAACCTCCGTCCCGCACCCCATCTTCTTTCGCAACCAGCCAATACGTGTCTTTCCTACCTTGAGGCTTGGTGTATTTATAAGAACTAAATTTTACAGCAGTCTCAGGCTCCTTTCCACTGCTGTTCCCCCCTCAGAGCTGCGGGTGCAGTTGGGGCAGTCATGCAAACGGATAGAGATGCTTGAGTAAATCTCAATTTGCAAGCTTGGATTCGCAGAGCAGGCTTAACCAGAAAGCCCAGCGCTGTCAGGCACTGACCTGACTTACGGACTGAGGGGCAGTGTTGGGTGTTTCTGTTATTAAAGGAGCTTCCTTGTATCTTTGCTTAATATATTACTCTTAGTTAATAATTACTTTCAGCTTATTCAGGAAAATAAAAAAGGGCCTATGATTTTATTTGCCTTCCTTTAGAAGCGTTAACTCTTAAACTCTGCTAAAACTGAGGTCTGTGCTTCCCCGTTCCAGGTGACCCTAAACAGCCAGCCTGAAGCGAACAAGGCTCCTTGGCTCGTGCTGCCAGAGAGAACCCATGGCCCGCGTCAGCTCCTGCCGCACAACACCTGAGCAGCTCACACACCTTGGCACCCCAGGCTGTGCACACCCAGAGGTCTCAATATGTGTCAATACAGAACAAACAAAAAAAACACCCCAACAGGATTTTTTAGCAAAGAGGAAACTGTTTTCCTCCCAGCCACTGCAACCTGATAATTCTTCCTGTTAATCTGCAGTGACAGGGGAGAAGATCACAGGCTTTGCTATTTCTGTGACTCAGCTGATGTCAGAAACACTGCAAAAACTGATGAAAACCAGTTGTCTTTGTTCCTCTTCTGAGAGAAGACCTATGCTGAACCACGATAGAGTTATAAAGGCCCTTTCCTCCACCTCTCTCTCCCTCTCCCCAGTCAAACCCCTGTTTTGAGAAGCGCGGCTGTTCTGGCACAAGGGCAGGAGCAGGTTCTGAAGCCAGCACTGATGGAGCAGCACCAGGCAGAGCTGCAGCTGAGTGACAGAAAAGCGAGGGCTGGTTTTGAGCTGAATGTCCTGTCCTTCCAGCTGCTGCCAGACTCAGCTGTGGCACATGGAACCTGCAGGAGACCTGGAGTCATTCCTTAGCATAACGCACAGCACTAGGACCGGCTAGAAGACCTTGCAGGGAAAACAATCCAAGGGGAAGGAAAGAACAAATAGTCCAAAAAAAAAAAAAAACCAACTGCAAAACCCCGACCAACCAGTTTCAGATCTGCATTTGCACATATATAAAAATTCACCTTAGAAAAGTCTAGTTCTGTAACAAGGTATGACTGCGGTCCAGTTAGTTCCTGCCCTAACATAAACCTTAACAGAGGAGTATGCCAAACAAGGCAGGAAAATTTAGTCAATCCTAATGGTATCACCTTGCTCCCTGCACAGTTTTAAAGCTCATTGGCTGCATGCTCTGTACCGAGTTACGTGTCTGGAGCGATGGCGTTCAAAGGCAATTCTGTCTTTTTCAGGACACACAGATTTGGGGATGTAATTTCTGTCTGTTAGATGTGTACTTGTTTCTGGCCCAAAGTCAAGTGTTCTGCAAGACAACTTGCCTCCATTGCCGGCATTTGCAATTAACTAAGTCTCCAAGAGCGCAGACATAAAATGAGCCTGTGACAATAAATAAACAAATACTAGTCCAGGGGCAGGCAGAGACCCACTGGGACACATCTCACCTTATTATTCATAGGACTGAGCTGTTTGAGCTTAGTTTCCTTTCATGCATGAGAAGCTTTTGAGAAATCTCATTATTGTACTGAATATGTAAATATAAAGAGACAGAGTTAAACAAGAAGCAAAGCTCAGTGCCTGGTTCTAAAAGTGTTAGAGCTATATTACTTAAAGATATAAAGGGAGATTGAAGCTGAAATTGGATCGGACCTTTAATATTTTCTCTTTTTTAATGGGGAATTTCCAGGAGTCATCTGGAAAGCATTAGCAATAAAAGAAATAAGAACATAAGAAACCTGTTGCTGGGTCAGACCAGTGGTCCATCCAGCCCAGTACCCCATCTCTGGTAGCATCAGGAGTTGATGCTCATTAGGGATATCATGAAAGCCCGGACATTTGGCAGTCTGTCCTCCAACATCCACAATTGTTGTGGTAGGGAAGTTTTAGAGAAGACCTATGCTTAGTGCTTTCAGTGTCTATTTATGGACCTGTTGTCCGTAACTCATCCAACCCTTTTTGAGCCTGCTGGTACTGTCTCCTGTGGCCCCAAGTTTCAGAAAGTCACTACCAGCTGCATAAAGAAGTACTTTTTTCTGCTTCAAGCTGATTTCCTTCTAGTTCCATTGAGTGCCCCCAAGTTTCCCTATTTTGGAAACTAGTGAATTTTTTTAATTGGGAGCAAACTGTTTTCCCACCCACCTGATTTGTGAGTTTGTATAGCTCAAGCATTATTCCTCAGCCACCTTTTTCCCATGAACTGACGAGTCCCATCTTCTTCAGGTACTTGTAAAGCAACTAATCATCCCTTTGACCATTGTAGGGAGTTCTCTTTAGAACAACTAATAGAAGATATCTATTCCTTAACACACTGACCTGCTTTCAATTTACAGTGATTCTAGTCCACCAGAAACCAAAAGAATAAAGGGGGCTAGAAGAGGAAAACTGGCATTTAGGTTTGGGAGATTTGAGCACATTCAGAAGTTAGTGTGATCCCTGCAAGGGAGACGAGATCTTCCAAACTGCTGAGTCAGTTCAGGCAAGCCCTTGTTGTTCCCTGCACGTTAGGTTCACTTAAAAATGTTCATTGTGGCTAATGGCACATTAATAAGGTATTGGCTGTACAGGGCTGTTGGGTGCCATGCCAGAAACACAGTCTTTTGTAAATTGAACATGTACAAAGGTTCTGGCAGTCTGATTCCCAATGACCCACTGACAAGCTACTGATCTGGATGAAGATGTGGAGATGGAATGTGATTGCCCACAATCTTTTTAATGAAGGACTACACTTCCAGTAATCGGCTGCAGTGATGAAGAAAACAACATCAGACTGTAATACACGGCTGGAATCAAAGGTCCGCTCAGTACAGTCTTAATTAAAGGATGGCTCTGACTACAAGTTTTATAGAATAATCAGTGAGCTTCCAGCTGAGGAAAGGACCTTTCTTGATGTGATGAAATGGCTGCACGTGTACTTACAGCATGATCAGAAAAAAAGAAACATGTAAGAACACAGGTAAAACTCAGGCCAAGGGCTGTACTTGGTAATACCATAACACAGATAGGGATGAGAGGGAAGGAGGGAATGAAAAGGCATTAATCACCCCCAAAACGCCAAGCACAAGCAAAGCTATGGCCAAAGCCATCACTAGCACAGATCAGAGCTGCATCGGGGATGCTGCGTTACAGCCTAGCTTGCAGCAGCCCCCAGGGTTGGGTGCCTGAGGACTGCAGGCTTGGAGGTGATCCAAGGAACATGCCCCAGAAATGGGAATGACAACCAGGATAAGAGCCATTGGGAGCCTTTTCACCACTTGGACAGTCTTCAATGTCAGGCTGTGCTGGTGGTCGCTAAATCAGTATTCTGCCCACCTCGTGCCACCAAAGCCCATTCAGAAAGCGGCCAATTGCTTTACTGTTCTCAGAGATTGTTCTTCCTGTTCTCTGTCTTTGATTAAACCCAAACTGTATTTTACACCTATCCATCTGGCACTTCTCAAATACATTCTGCAACTAAAAGATACTTGAAGTTTCTAAGTTTATTTTTTCACCCCTCTGTATAAGCACATTACAGCACGATCACCTGTGACAGAGGTCAAGCAAGTTTAACAGTATTTGCATGGGCTGCTCTTTGCCAGCCAGCCTCAATGCCAAAAAATAGTCCCGGACACATTTGATTTACTAGTACAGATATAGCCCCCATGTCCTGTGAAGGACAAGAGACAGAGACCATGAAGAGCTGGGACTTCTGCTCAGGATCCTGACTGATCCTCGCTCCTCTGAGTGATGGGCCATTTATCCTTTCACCCAGCCTCGCTCGGCGACACGCAGAATTCGGAGGCTGCTATATTTGTTATCTACCTGCAGAGCTGGGGACTGGAGTTCAATTATCCTTAAATTCTTATCAGGATCCTTCACTCCTGCCAGTGCTGTCATGGAAGTGTAATGCATGTCCTGCCTCAAGGCTTTGGTTCATTTGTAATAAAAATCATCTGGCCTCTCTCTGAAGGAGAACACAATCCATCCCCCCTGGGAGACAGTTGAAAACATAGTTTATCTGGATGCCAACTGGATCCTCATCAGAAAACAGCTTTTGTGCAGTATTCACGTGCAGGACTGTACAGAAAGAGGGGTGGGGTGGGGTGTCTGAAAACAGGAAGATTTTCTGTGATGTTGAATTGTTTGGCTGGTCGCACTGATTCCAGATGGTGCTCCAAGCACTCGGCGTCTCTGAAAACGGGCCAATTTTAATTCTCCCAATTCTTATAGTAGCTGAAGAAAAACTGTTCTCTTGAGAAAAGAAAACAGGGAAAAACTAGTAACGATATTTCTGCTTCTCCTGTTGGCAAATTATAACCAAAATTAGCTAACATGCTGCAACAATTCTGGCTTTCCAGCTGGAGAGGGTGAGGAGCAGCGAGCTTCTCTGGATGTCTCTCATAGCAGAAAGCACTGCTCCCTGAAAAAACCCTAACCCAGACTCATTTTGGATCACCTGGGGCCCCTAACTTCCCAGTTCAGATCTTCAATTGTGGTTTGGGTTTTGGGGGGTGGGGGGAGGGTGTCATTGTTTTGTTTTGTTGTTTTTTGTGTTTTTTTTTTTTTTTAAAAAAACCAAACAGTGGAGAGAAATCTGTTTGAGTAGGGTTGGTTTTGCCAATGTTTTCTAAGGATTTTTCATCTTTACCCAACAACGTTTCTGGGCTTTGGGGCTGTTCCTTCTGTAGGTCCATTTTTGCCCAGTGACCTGGCAACAGATGCTGAACAGTATATTATATCACGTCCTGCTTTACAGTCAAATCCATATTTTCACACAGGAGCATGTCTACATCCCATGGCTTGCTCATTCAGTCTTTAAGACTCCTTTGCAAAATTTTTTCAGCATAAGATATGATGTAGCTCAGCTGGTGTCACGCCTCCAGGTCACCGCAAAGAAACAGAGAAATAGCACAGTAAATTACGTGCATGAGCACAAGCTCCAAACTTCCATCCTTACTCATCCTTACTGTCCTAAACCAGTCTGAAAAGCAGCAGACACGAGCAGCGTCTTTGATAGGTTCCCAGTGTAAAACTTGTATCGTTTTGTTTTGAACCAAGTCACTCTGGCCTTCAAGCTTCATTTTTGCTTACATTTATTTGATCAAATCCCTCTCCCCACCAATTTCTGAAGTATCTGAGAAAAGTCTGTATTAAAAAAGCTTATGAATTAATTATCAGTACAGATTGATGAGTACTTGCATACACAAAACCTACATCTTCTACTATAGCAAAGCTACCTATAACTTTTTTTGTTGCTGTGTTGCCTCTGACATTAAATTAATACCTGCTTGACTAGGAGTTTCCTTCATTAGTGACAATTTAACTTTTCATTTTAGATAAGCAATTCAGAAATTAAATAGGGCTACGTGATTTCTTCATGCCAAGGTCTGTGACAGTTCTACAGGTGTATTGTGGATGAATGCTTAACAAAACAGCTGCATTACTTTTCCTCAAATGTCAAAACATTGATACAGCCTCAGTCTGATCCAGGTGTACGTAGATTTTCAAGATGAAAACACAAAAGATGTGCCTCTGAGAAGTATCCTGCAAGCCAGAGAATACTGGACATCACCACCACAAGGTAGATATTAATGTATAGAGGAGTTGCAGTTCTACCTCAAAGTGCACCTTTGGTTTTTGTAAAAAAAAAAAAAAAAAAAAAAAAGTAAAATCTTCGGAACAGGAGTGGAAAAAAATGGGTTTTTTTTTTCCTCCCTGTGAGCTTTGCTGCAGTGAAAGATTTGCACATAGCTATGCTTATGATTCTCCTGGCTAACAGCCACAGTTTAATTTATAAAATAACTGGCAGGACCAACAGGCATGTTTGTCTCCTTTCATAGGATTTAAACAGCAGAGAGTTTAAACAGCAGATACTCCATTAAAATGAACTCAACTCATATCCATTCAGACCTCACAAGCCTTGGCTTAAAAGCCAAATCCATTTGTTTCTCTAAGACTCCTTTACACTTCCCCACTCACATGATGAAAGGGGATGCACACGCTGTGCATCATAGCACAGAGCGATAAGAAAAGCAGCTTCAGATTCCTGATCAAAATATGTACTGAATGAAGGATGGTCCTGCTGCAGACAGGCATTCCTTTTCAAGCCCATCTAAACTTTACATATCATAGGTATGGCTTTGCATTTTCCTGGCATCATCTATTAAAGGATTTCAGTACCTGATGAATCAGTGTACCCAACAGCCCCCCAGGTGGAAGTGAGAACCGCAAGAAGGATGGGTTGAACCGTGTTGCAAACTCTCTGCAGCTCTCACACCCGCAGCAGAAACACAAATAGGGAACCAAAGAAACAGCCCCGCAGTGTGCGCAGGAGACACGGCTCTCCTTTTCCCAGGGCTGGGCTATGGGCTCGCACATTGCTCAGTGCCTGACCAGCTGAGGACAGCACTAGGGAGATGTAGCAAAACTCCCTGAACTGGGGTCTGAGGGAGCACTGGATGTCTTTCTCTTGCTCCCCTGTGGATTATAAAGCAGCCGATACAAATACAGCATTGCAGCCTCGGTCCTGGCTTACTTGCTCTTGTTTAGCGAGCATGTGATGCTTAAGTCCTAGCACTTCCCACCATTGTGCTGTGCCAGCAGCTCCTAAGGTCCATCACAGATTCTACCCCACTTTTTTACTTCTGAACTACCATTTCCAGTCTCTGAAAAAGGTTCCTAAATGTTCTCAGGCTCTCACTTCAGCAAAGTTTAATCAAGGATTATTCACGCAAGTTGGACTTCGCAACACTGGAGGTGCTTTTCTCTCCAGAACCCAACTGTCCATCAGTTCACTCAATAGCTCTAAACAGCAACTTGCTCCCAAGCACAACCATCTTTTTTTTTTTCCTTTTGTTAACAAGTAATACCACATGCTCCTCAAGTGAGTGAGAAATGATTATTTGATTTAGGATGCTCTCAAATTATAAGCAGCCCACAGTTATTTTAAGTGTATGTTGCATCTTTTTCCTCAATGAAGATTAATGTTACTCTTGCCGTGGGGTTATGTAAGAAGGAAACATTCGTGCAACAGCAATTTTTATCCCTTTGCCCAGATTGATTTATGTGTTCATTTGTTTTCAACTTTTTGGGAACCCATAAATGATGTCTTTAGCCTTCAGAGGGAATACTGACATCCAGTAATTTATGACCAGCTAAAAGCAAGTGTGTTGAGGGAAGATTATTTGTCTCTTGACCATAACTGAGCAGGCTAGATTGAATAAATGAGTTTGCATAAACTAAGCTGAGCATAAAGATTTGAAGTCAATATGTAAAGCAAGCAAAAAAACCTAAACAGTGGGTTAAAAAACAAAGATGAAGCCTGCCTGTGTGCTACAGGTACATAGGAGAAATCGTGTTCATAGTTACTGAAATAAAGTATTGATTTTCTGCTGAAAGAACTGTAAGTATAAAAGGACAATTAATTTTTAAATGAAGGTAGTGGTCATATTCTTGCTCTCGAGATATAGAAAGAAGTTCATCTGTCTATATTTATCTACAACATTTGACTCTGTGCTCAGAGGCGGTAAGTTTTTAAATCAAAACTAGATTGTTAAGAATATTAGAGTATGATTAAATGTCCAGACTCCCTCTTTTATAGATTTGAACTTCAAATTGAAGGTGAGTTCATTTGACACACAAAATACATTCCTGAAGCAGCACTTCACCTTCCTTCCTGGCCATTCACCTCCACTCCCTCACCCAAGAGACACCCTGCCCTACCGAGTCCCCTCATCTGGGATTTGGGGTCATCTTTGGCGTGTTCTTCTCTCCAGCTTTCACATCTTACATCTTAAAACTCCTTTCCATACCAACACCTCAGAGTAACCATCCCTGCAGGCATCCTGAAAACAGTCAGGCAGGCTCTTACCATCTCACAGCTTTAATTAGTACAACCTCCTCTCCTCCAGCTTTGACAAATGTCTCACCCTACCACTGCTCCAAATAGTACTGCAGACATCAGCTCCTGCTGCTTGCTTCAGCACTTCCCCCAGACACACGTGAGCCACCGCCCCTTTCAGGGACCACAACAGCCTCTTCCCATCATCTGTCTCCATTACCAAAAGGCCAATCCAAACCTTCCCTTTGGCCCTTGTTCCTGCATCTGTCACTTGGTCAGCACCCAAATCCCCTTCAAAGATGAGAGAGGAGCCCTGCAGAGGCTGTCTGCAAAGTAAACCTCACTGCCCTGCTGGTACTCAAGGTGTTGGGTCATTGGCGTTGGGTCCCCAGCGATTACCTGTCTCACCATGCACTCACCAAGCCAAATATTGTGTCTTCATCACACTTAGATTGTTATGTTCCCTGGAACAGTTGCTGTCATTTTGGTCCATGCTCACAGAAAGCTTAGCATGGTACATGTGGTCCATGGCAAAGTCCTGATGCCCATACAGCAACAAATAAAAGTAAGGTTTTAAGCAATCTTTCTATAAGTTGGTGAGTGGTGCTGCTGAGCAGGAGTCAGGGCTGTCCACTACCCTTACCAGTATCACATGTTTGAGTGCCAGGTCCAGCCCCTCATTCTCTGGCCTAATTAGGGGCGTAAGCATGGAAATTTGTCAGACATCGAGTTTGCCAAGACGACAAACAAGTTTTCTTACCTTTTGTCTGACTGTGCTGGGGCAGGGTTTGAGGAGCTCTACACAGATGTGGTCTGGACTCTGGGCCATAGGAAAATTTGGAGAGTTAACAAAATTGAGTGGGGAAACGGGTTTGTCATCCAGCGAGTTTTGAGAGTTTGTCTGGTCGAAATTATTTTGTGTGCATGTGAGAAGAATATCATCCCAAATCAGACTGAAAAGAATGCAAATAATTGATAGTTTTTAAGTCCTGGTATATCAGTTCAAATCAACCAAATAGTTTTGTTTAAGCAACTGAAATGTTTCACTTCAATTCTGGCCATTTTTTTTAAAAGGTTAAAAAAAATCCAAGAACTAAAGATGCAGACTCCTGAGCAGTATCAATTCAGACCTGGTTGATTTTTCACTATAAATTCAAAATTGGTTTTTTGCTCATTTAAGAAGAAATAAGGATATGATGAGTTTGGGCTTAAACGTTGCTCTTTGTATTGTAAATGTTCTTCCAGGGAATGTCTGACAAATAAATCCATCTTGCATATGACTGCATCCGATTGCCTCAGGCTGTCACTGGAGCGATTCCCAACTGCTTAACGAATCTGTGACGCCCACATCCTGCACGATGAGCCATGGTGATTTTTTTTATTTTTTTATTTTTTTTTTTTACTTTTTTTTTTCCAGAACACACCGGTGAGGAGAACTGCTTCCAGGTCTGGGTGGACATGAACCTGAGTGGAGCCTGAACGCCGTTAATGCCACACTGACTAACAAAACTTTAAAAATATGACTACAGTCAGGATTTTAACTCCACAATGCTGCTATGCCGGGATGTGACAGGCTTCCTACCCAGGTCTGGAAGGTAGGGATCTGCTTGCGTATATGAAATTGCATAGTTTCCCATCCCTCCCCTTCCTGCACATCTATTGCTTTGGGAAAGAAATACAGAAGAGAAAAAATAATATTTTGAAATATATCATATGGGTTGAAATGAATGGAAATGTGATTAACCAGCACAGGAACTGGTATCGTTTAGACTAGCTCTCTACAATATATCTGGTACATTATCACCTTATATTTAAAGTAACAGTGCCAAGATTGTCAGGTTTGGGGGGGAAAAAACCCCACGTATTTTAAAGTTTCTTGCATAGGTAAGAGAGATTGCGAAATTCAGCCACACTGATGAACACAAGCATTATATAGTCTGTAACAGAGCTGGTATACTAAAGAGGATGCCAACGTACCTCTGTCTGCTTCTGTACAGTACATAAGGTCATAAAAAAAGGAATACAGCCTCTCTTTTGCGGCAACCCCTCATGAAAACAGCACTTGGAAACATGAAACAAACAGCAGAGCAAAGACCAAATGCTCAGGATGGATCTGCATTGAGGTACCCAAGTTCTTTGTCCCCAGGCCATCCATGGTCCCTGACCGCTGTTACACATGACGGCCAGACTGCAGGGTTTCCAGGCTGCAGGAAAGGTGAGACAAGAACAAGCCGGGGGGACCAGGGCATCCAAACTCGACGATGCCGACCCCCTGAAGAGATACAACTGCTGCCTGGTCCTGGTCCTTTGCAATCCACAGGGAGCCAAGCACAGACTGTCACTTCCAGTACTGAATGACACTGCCCAGCACAAGCCAGCATAGCTCCATCCCTGGGATGTTGCAGCTGCGGAGACAGCAGTTTCTTAAATGCCATTACTATTGCTACTTGCCACTCTCTGACCGCCAAGTTCCCAAATTGCACCCACAGGATGAAATACTACACCAAGCTTCTTCAAAAGCTTTGGGCTGGTTTAAGGCCACCAGCATCTCTGGGCAATTCTCACTGGTCCTGTCCAGGTGCAGGGAAGGAGGCAGCCCCACAGCCCTCTCCAAGAGGCTGTCTGTGGCGCCCATCTACTCCGAGCCGTTAGAGGGGGAGAGAGTGTACTGAAGCACCTGGGGACTCACAGAAGAACATACGCTCATAAGACTGCTAACCTGCTTAATAATCTGAACCAGGGATTGCCCTTCTTTGTCTGTTGGCTTCGTTTAAACCAAATTATGTTTTCAGTAAATCTGAAGAAATTAAAAAAAAAATATGTTGTTCTGCAGCTAGGTGCTGACGAGCTAGAAAAAAGTAATTTTCTACAATTCAGCTATTCAGAGAAAACTTGATCATTCAAGTGTGAACCTTTATAATTGTTTCTGCTAATGCTTTTTCCCCACCAGCCCCTATACACATATGCTGTCAACATTGGCTGTGCTGGTAAATAAGAGCCAAGCATCCAGCCAACCAGTCCGTAGCCGGAGCGAGAGCTAGTTTCAGTAGCACCGATGGATTTCACAAGGCAGATTGGGACCTGCAAAACCATTTTGTTAACGTACACAGCACATCCCCCTAAGGCTGAGACAGATGGTAGGACGTGCAGGCAGGGCCTCCTCCAGCATGGACCAACTTTGCTTCAACCTGTAGGACATTTCCATGCCCCCTCCAAGCCTGGCTGTACCGCTGGGTGCCAAAGAAATGAAAGGGGAGGTTGAGGCACTGGCCAAGTAACTGCAAAATAAGCAGAACAAGTTGTTTGGCTATTACAGAGGTGGAAGACCACAAGTATCCAGCAGACAGCCAGGAGGGGTACGTAGCTGCTGCACTGTCCCTTGTGTAGGTAAGCACATCATCGCCACGCAGCAGCTGCGGGTGTCCATGCTGGGAGATGTGGGGCATGTTGGATATTCACCTGGGAAGAAGCTTGTTCCCTTCCTCCACGCTGGTGCATCCACAGGCGGATCCCCGCCTGCAGCAGTGCTAAAGGGTTTTTAAGAAATCATAATTAAACAGCACATCCACGGTAAAACCAGGGAGCTGGACTTTCTCAGGAGGAACCAGCCCTGGTGAACACTTGCAAATAACTCCTCTCACATCTGGGGACCATCTCTTGCTGGTCACCAGATGCCTGATCTAGAACAGCGGTGTAATCCAGCAATAGTAAATCAGTCTGGAGACAACTGCCTTAGACACAACCCCGTTCCGGCACCCAGACCTGTTCAGCGCCAATAACTCTCCGCATGGCCAAGCCTGCTGACACGCAATTGCGATAACTGACGGTGCAGAACACCACCAAATGCCTTCTGACAACTAATCCACCACACAACTCGGATGAGCATGAGCATTATTGTTGGTGCAGCTCTGACAAGCTGGATCTGCAGAGGAGGTTTCCCCCTCTGACAGTGCTGGTGCACAGACAGAACCAGGAGAACAGTCAGGCTGTGAGCGAGGAGAGCAACTCGGAACACCAGGCCCTTCTGGCCAGCCCCAAAATACATTCTCCATCACTAACGGCTTAATGCAGAATAGTAGTCACAGCATAGAAATGTCATCAAGTTTATGGGGAGAGCAGAAGGAGGGAAGACCTGTGATTTATACAAGAATCAAGAGTACAGCTTTTTGGAAAAAAATATGTTCCCACTGAAAATGCTGACCTTTTGGCAGAACAGAACCACCTAAACCTGGAACTATTGGATTCAAGCTGTCACTGTAATTTCCTGTGTGATCTACAGCTCAGATGCTGTACGCTTTCACTCTGCTCTCTGGGTAAAGCTTTCTGCCTGCCGTATCCTTTCCATAACACACGCTTCTCTTCCAGTAATAGAGGGGTCTGCACGATAGCTCTGGTGTTTCATAGGAACCATCGTCCATCCAGAGCCTTGTGGGCAGAGGCAAGCAGAAGGCAGCAGCACTTGAACCACAACTCCTACAAGATTGTGCGATGCCATTTTGAAGAGAAAAATCTCCACGGGATGAATTTCTACCCGAAAGCTCAGATCATTTTCCGCGTAAAGGATTCATCTCCTGGAAGAAAAGTACATTTGATTGAAAATGCAGTTTTTCCATCAAAGTTCAGTACTGATGGAAATTACCAGGTGGTTCTGATATTCTGCAGGAGGTAACTTAGTGTGAAATAACACCACATGGTACAATAGCCAGAATGTCAGGAGGGAAAAAAAGTCAAATCCATCCTTGTTGCACCTTCACAAGAGTACTTCAGGAAGGATGGGGCTACATTAGTAGTTTTGATAGCATTTTTTTCCTTCTGCTCCACAAAAAAAAAAAAAAAAGAAGTATCCACAGTTAATATTCAGCCTTGATGACAAAGTCTTGGCTCTTCTTCACCAAATTAAGTTATAAACTGTAATGTAAGATGCCTTGGCTGTTGAAACAGAGTGGTAACAGACTCTTTTGGGAATAATAGACCTCTGATTAGGCCAGGTGAGCATGACAAGTCTGACCCCACTCCTCAGTGATTTCTTCATGAGCCAAACTTGCTGGTCCATCCTAAGGATCTGACTGGTAAATACACACGATGTCTGCTTGATTTCATTTACTTTGTGTCATCAGCTTCTCTTTCATCTCCCTGCTGCAGGACCAGCTGTTGCAGTAATTTCTGTGCTTTCAGGAAATTAAAAAAAAAAAAAAAATCTGCTGTCCTTGTGCTTAAAATAGACTAGAGGGCCCAGCTGATTTATACTTGCCTTGTAGGATCTAGGAGGTGGTGAAATTGGAAAACAACTTGAAAAGGAGTAAATTATGAGACAGGGAAGGAACTGTGAACTTTTAAAATAAAAGAATCTCAGTTCACCCTGAGAAAAATTCTCAGGGCATAAGAGTTCTGGAGTCACTGGGCCACCTACTCGCAGCTGGCACAACACGATACTGCAAGAACAAAGAACACGATGCTCCAGCCAGATGTGAGTCGCTACTGAAGTAGCCCTGCCAGCAGCATCAGCTCACTGGAAATGTAAATGGGCAAGTTTGGCTGTGTAGCTAAAACCCATACCTGGGATTGCCTCACTGCATAAATGTAGTTATAGAGAGCAACTTGACCATTTGATACCCAAGTTTCACCCAATTCTCCCGATGGCTCAATGTCTTCTCTTTCCCATCTCTCACCTCCAAAAGAAGCAGGGATCGGATCTCAGATTGATTATTGCATTTGATGTGAACGACTTTTTTTGTTGTTGCTTGTTTTAAAGAGGCATTCCATATTCCTGCTTTTTTACAGTAGCAACCCTCAACACTTCCACTTGCCACCTTAACCCAAGGTAGGTATCAGGAAAAGTTTCCCCCATCCCTGGGCAGTGACTCAATTCCATGAGTCAGGTCAGTTCCTCTCCTTCAGCAGCATCATGCAAAGCAATCTGGTGTTAGCAGCTAATCAATTGTCTAGAGGCAAACTTGCAAAGGCAGAAGGGAGACAATCTTTGCTGAAGTCATTTTGGTTATGGATTCAGATGACGAGGTCAGAAGAGATCTTCAGCTACTCAGACATCTGCATCAAATAAAATAATCCTTGTACTAATCACATAATACCCTGTACCTCTCTGGGTGATAAAACATCCACTTACAAATTCTATTGCTCCTAAAAGTCTTCTATTGCCTGGAGAACCTACAAGTACCAGAAATGAAGTGTTATGGAAAATAAGTACGCATAATTTTCACTTTGCTTTGTGCCAGTGAGAGACAGGGAATGTTTGGACAGAGAGGAAAATTGGGATAAAAACAGTCTGCTCTGCCATTTGTCTGCTCTCTCACACTAGCAGAGGAGAGGAAATATTTTTGCGATTGGGAAATGATGAGACAAGAACAGTGTCTGTATCTCTTTTAGGAGATGATATTTCAAGTGGATAGTGTTCATTTGCCACTGCTCCTCTTTTCTTTGTTAACATCCCTTTTTATTGTCTAATATTTTAGCAAGAAGCATTCATGGGCTAAATGAAGGTGGAGATGAGGTTTCTCCTGCTCACAGCTTTCAGTTACCTGAGCTGTGACATTTCCAGCAGGTTTATTTCCCTACAAGAATATATCACAGAGATTTTCTGTTTCCAGTTCTACCCCTGAGCTTCCCCACCCTCAGGAGCAGCAATCACTTGTCTCTGACACCGTGTTTGTTTTGCAGGTGGTTGATGATGTTAGGAGTAAATATAAACCCAGATGAAGAGCGGCATAAGCAATGGAGGGACCAACCCCAGAGCCTGTGTACGTTGATGTGGACAAGGGACTGACCTTAGCATGTATTGTCTTCCTCTGCCTCTTCTTGATTGTGATGATTATTCGCTGTGCAAAAGTCATCATGGACCCTTACAGTGCCATCCCTACGTCTACATG
The DNA here is from genome assembly GCA_017639485.1 of Pluvialis apricaria. Lineage (NCBI taxonomy): Eukaryota > Metazoa > Chordata > Aves > Charadriiformes > Charadriidae > Pluvialis > Pluvialis apricaria. Next base: position 9,948,154 of record CM030015.1, on the reverse strand, counting down.
GGAGGAGCAGCATCTAGATGACTGAAAGGACTTCACTACACAGCGCCATAATATGCTGCGATCCAGGAGGCCTTTTCCTACCGGGAAGGCCAACGCACAAACAGCCATTTTCTGATACGCAGGGCAACGGCAATATCTCCAAGAATACATAGCGTAAATGATTCTTGCTCAACAGATCAGGATATCAGCAAGCCATTCTGGCAGCACAGTTCAATACTATGCAGCAACACTTATTTTACTGGAAACAGTTATCATTGTAACTCAAGTAGCACAAGACTCTCCAGACTTTTCCTAATATAACTCTTGGTCTCGCACAGTTTGTCCTCCCCTCACTGTCTCCCACAAATCCAGGGTAACCATCAGAATTTGGAAAAGCAACAAGAACATTTTGTCTTTCCTGGAAATAGATTGCTTCAAATATCTTCCTCAGTCATTATATTTGTGTTTTGAAAAAGGCTCAGATTTTATAATTTTATATCCCACAGCATCACTAAGTAGAAGCGCTAAAGCACCCCTGGTTAAATAGGGTTATAGGAGCAGATTTATTCTCGGTTCACTTGGTTCTGCACATACACTCCCTACCCCATTGCAGTCATATTTCCAGTGATCGGGATACAGAAGCGCTTAGACTACAGTTCCCAAGGGGGCCATGGACTACTGCTGACGCTGTAGCACCACTTCACTCTGTTCTACTCATGCAAACACTAGATATTTTCTCATTTCCCACAGCTCCATAGGTTAGCCAGATGTGTCAGATCACATATGATGAGCTTGGTAGCCACCAGAAGTCCATGGAGGAGAGCCTGGACACAGCTGGTTTCAACTACACAGAGCTTGCTGTGATTTCCAAAGAGTGATTCCACATGCAACTTCATCTTCTGTTTCAGGTGCACTTCAGTGGGGTGACACACAAATAGAATGAAAAAGACAATAAGGAAGGAGACATTGCTCCTAGCTTTGTCACTCAGACTCCTCAGCATAACAGCTACAGTAACATACAATAATATACATTCTACCTCGGAGAAATTCAGCACCTTTAAAAGAAGAGTTTTTCCACAAATTTGTAAGGTGAATAGCTGTACATTTCCTTCTCTCAATTCATTAAGACAGCCATTATGCAAGGCATAAGTGAACAGGGAAGCTTTAGAAATGTATTATTTACATTTTGAAGAGTGGGGATTGAGGGAGTCGGATCTCCTCTATCCCCCAAATTCTAAGCTTTGCTCACAGCTGCCTTTTTTAGTGACATGTTTGGCTTAACAGGTTGTAAGGAGTTGCTGAAGCAATACGAAGTAGGTACTGCAACCACAACAAACATCATGAGCAGACGAGACCTGGAAGCACAAATCTGCAAGGGCATTTCACTCGTTCTCCTCTTCCTTCCCATCCTACCTGACCTCTAGGTTCTTGCCATAAGGCAACGCACAGTGGGTGAGAAAGGTGGGTCCAAAGGCTGGGACAGGGAATCAGGATGTAAACTTTGTAGGTTACTATTCTCACCTCCAACAGATTTGTTTGATGATCACAGAAGTCACTTCTTTATGTGCCTCAGCCTACTCATTGGTGAAATGGGTACAACAATATTAACTTGTCTTGCGTTGTTTTGTCTGTTTCATAATACCAGAAAGCACTTGGAGAGCCTTAGACTGGGATACAGAAATTATACTGATTTACAATTCTTCCTTGTGAAACTGATGGGGAAGATCTGAATCTCAGTATACAGTGAGGAAAGTTCTCCCCAGGCAGAGGGCTCGTCCAGACCTCCACTTATTCTCTTATAAGGATTGTAGTATTTTGAGTCATGCCAAGTGGCACCTGGCTTTGTTACATATTCCACTGATTTCTGAGGACAGTCTGGATGTAAGGTGCTCAGCACTGATCACAGAGCTCCCAAAAAAGCAGGCTATGAGGCACATGGAGATTTTTGCATGGATCTTTTGCACTGCACGATTTTTGCTAATCTCTGTTGTAGGAGATCCCATTCAGGAGGCAGAAGATTTGAGGATCGGCTTTAATCCTGCTATTCTCTACCAAGAGACATCCACTGCTTCAATTACCCACCACAGATTGTTCCTCAGGCTGTTATTTAGCCTCAGTTTCTGCTAGCCAGTTAATCACCAGTCACAGGACTTTTTCAAGTGTAAACGTTAATGTTCATCATACTTTGAGCAAAAACATTGGTCTCTCTTACTCATGAGTGTGTCTAACTGTATGGTAGGAATGGATGCCCCAGCTTGAAGGAGATTGCTTCTGTTCCCTAGGATAAAGTTTAGAACCCATTTTTTGTCAGCAAATCTCATATCCACCTTGATATTAGTAGGGCTACTTACAGAATAAAAAAAAAAAAAATAATCTATTTACAGGCTAGAGACGCTTTTGGTTTGCCAGTCACCTGGCTGTGTTCATAGCTGATGCAGAGCAAGACCAGAGCTTGTCATCGCTTCTCCCAATGCCAATGCTCCACTCAATGTTTATCTGCATGCAGAACCCTTTGGCTTTGTCATGAGTCACTGATAAGCCCCTGTTCAGCTAAAGACTTACGCACGTGCTTAAGTTTAAGCCTCTGAGCAGGCTGCCGGACTATGCAGAGACCAGGGTCAGCCATGTGCTGTGTCCTTGGCAGGGCAGGGACAGCAATGCACAGTCCTTGAGGGAGCAAAGCCTGCATGAGAACGAAGGGTTACGAACGGTGGGGAAGCAAATTAACAAGTCTGCTTTGCAAGAATGTTTGCCACTTCTTTTTTCTCTGTTTGTCCAGCTGTACAAACTGTTTTATGGATTTTCCTGAAGATGCTAAAGGAAAGATCCCTATGGGTAGCTCTATTTTCTAATAAAAAGGTACTTATCCTCCTAGCATAGCCTGCCAAGTCCATCCTGTTGACAGAAGAAGATCTCCATAAACATCTACATATTCACATCCAGCCCTTTCACACGACTGCATAAAAGTCAATGCGATTGTTTTTTATAGCGTAAATGCATTCTAATTTCTGCCTTCCCCCACTGGTTACAATGACACAACCTCACAACTCTAACCAAAAGCAATACTAAACATCGTGCCGAAAGCAGAAATGTTCTCCTCCTTGCATTCAGAGCTGGGACCTGCCCACCCGAGGTGGGTCATCGTGGTGCCCGCCTGATGCCGACCCCACAAGCCCTGCCGGCAAAGCTGCGCTCGCGGCCAGTGGAAGGTCTGTTTTAGCAGGGGCTGCATCGCTGGGCTTGGTAGTCATTTTAGCTGCATGCAAAAAGTGCCTCTGCTCTTTTTTGGTTCTTTTTTTTTAATCATTATGCCATACTACCAGCAATTGCACTCAGAGGAAATAATTCAAACTTGTTGCAAATATATTTATCTAACGCAATAAATAGCTTCGACATGGAAAGTCTTCTTGTTGTCTCTGTTGCTGTTCACTGCTAGTTGCCAGAACCTCTTAAAAACCACCCACAACACAACAAGATGATTTTCAAGAAAGATATACATTCCTGACAGCCCTCCTTGAAGGGTGGGAGCAGAGAACTGCTCCCTGTGCAGCAACGCCACCGCAGACTCTCAGGAGCTCAGGACAGAGCTGATGGACCTCCAGGTGTTCCTGCAGCTCTGCTGGGAGGTCAGCCCCTCCAGAGCAGTTATTTCAGGTTATTCCCTCGGTCAGGAAGAGCACTGAGCTGAGCAGAGCTGCAGTTCAGTGGGGGACTGCTGCAGCATGCTGTATTTCAGCAATCCGTTATCAGTAACGAATTGCATACTGAAAAAAATAGGGCCACGGAGACTGGAATCTCTCCCGCTAGCAACTGAAAATGAAGAGTATGGACCATCTGTGGGGCCTCTTTGAAGAAGCCACAGTGTATGGGATATGCTGACTAAAAAGCGCCCAGGGAACTCCTCCTCTTGAAAAAGGCCAAGAGACAAATTGCTAATTCTTTCATCTTGTAAGAGGACTCCGTTGCCTGAAAGCTGGGCACTTTACTTCTGCCTCTCCCTGCAGTGAGTCCTCTGGCAGAAGCACCTTTGTGCCTGCAACCCAGTTTGCCACAGAGACAAAACCCCACTGATGGATTATTAACCATCTCCTGGTCAGAAGCAGAGGCTGGAGTCTTTACGCTGTTTTCAGAGCAGCTACTACAGCTAATATAAGGGCAGACCTGAACCGAAGCCAGCAGTGGCTGAATTTGGGTAGACACCCTAAAGAACTGTGAATGTAGCAGTTTTTCCGAAAGAAACAGGGGCTGACACTAGCCAGGGAACTGCACAGGGGATGCTGCTGCAGCCTGTGCCGTCCAAAGGTGTCCCCAGCTTGCTAGGTCATTACAGGTCTCAGGGGGTAACTTCAGCCCATGTTACCAGAGCTCAGAAGTCAAGTCAGCTCAGGACTTGGATGGGGAAAACGCTGTGCTCAGACTCCAGCAATCCCCAAGGCACACGCAGGGAGGGTGGCGAGGACGCAGCCCTCGGGTATTTAACTGGCTCACTGCAGAAGCCGGTGTTTCAGCAGAGTGAGTGTAGGAGAGACGAAGGCAGTGACTTTTCAGGACAGCCCCTAATTGAACTTTCATGGAGCCAGACTGATGCTGGTCCCCTGTGCTACCTGCAGTTTTCATGCAGTCCCCCATTAGTGCTTAGTGATAACTGAGCCTACACAGCCGCGAGCATCTCCGCCTGGAGAGACCCGAGGACAGCGGTGACACCATGACCTGCACGTGGACTGGGCATCACTGCTGGGGCAAGGAGCCAGCCAAAGGAGCAGCCACCCCTGTGGTTTTGCATCTTCAAGGTCAACACGGCAATGCAGGGAGTGACACCCATGCTCCAGCTCCCCTGCTTCGCACCCTGCTCAGTCCCAGTCCATGGTGGCACTGGGTCCGCATCAGCCATCAGCACAGCAGCACCTTCGCAATGGCTCCGGCTGCGCTGCCCCAGCGTGAAGATCCTGCTAAACACAGGCTGGAAAATTTAAATCTACCTTCTCCCCTTCCTTACCCTCTCCATCTCTGACCCTGTCAACCCCAATTTGCCAGGCTGCAAATCACTTGTTTTAGCTGTCTCATGGTTTCACATCTCAGGCAACTTGATTTAAATAAAGGATGTTGAATCCCCAAGTTTAACCATGTCTGAATTCTTGATTTCAGTCATTCTTTTGGATTTGCACTTTATTTTTTTTTAAAACTATTTTTGTTAGAAATCGTTGATACCCTTTGGCCGCTCCTCCCTCTTGCTAACCAGGAGGAAAACACAGCTCACACATACATTTTTAAAGCAATACACTGCTTAAGATTCCTGGTTGCATTTATTCTCAGGGTTCAATTCAATCCCCAATGGCACCAGGAAATGTTGAATGATACACTTCTTAGTTACAACCCCCCATGTTTTATACCAGGGCTTGGGCAGGCAGATCCTGAAGGCAAATCAGAAATCAATCAAAAAGGTATTAAAATTGCATTAAGTGTGCTGAAGCCGTAAGGAAAGCAAAGTTTTTCAAAACCTATTTTATGTTTAAGACTAATTGGATTTCTTGAGCAGCAGCCGTATTGCCTCTGCAGAAGAAATGGAGTGCCTGGTAGGGGCAAGCGAGCAGCAGAGCTGGGCAGCCCACCAACCCCCGAGGCAAAGCCCAGAGCCACCCCTGGGGCAGGGTCCTGGGGCACGGTGGCTCCAGAGCATCCATTGCTCTGCAGGACGGTGGAACTGCCGGCTGCAGGTCCTGAACCCTGAAGCACGTCCGCCCTGGACCCAGCACACAGCAAGAAGGGGCACAAGAAACCCTCCCTGCGATTGCAGCTCCCAACCGGTCCCCTAATATTCATTGACAAAGGTGTTGATCCTACAAGCTGACCCAAGGGGTGCTCAGCTGCCACCAGGGACTTCTGCTCCTCCCTATACATTAACTGTGTCTACCCCAGCTCTGCTACAGCTGCAAATTAGATAATATGGAGCAAATGCAGCACAAATTAGAAAGCACAGGTCTGTAATTAAAACTTCGTGGAAAGCCAAACAGGCGTGCAACAGAGAAAGCATTGAGGTGAAGATGTTCTTGGGAATAAGGGGACATGAGAAGGAAGAGCGGCTCACAGCAGATTTGTATGGGGCAGCAGGGTGCCGCTGCTTCAGCATGTCCCTCACGTACTGCCAAAGCCTTCAATCAATTTTTAAATTCCAGAAATGATCTCTTTCTTTCTCACTAAGCAGCAACTGTGTGGGCATCCTGAACAGCAGCAGCAATCAAGCCTGAGAAATGGCCTCCTGCCTTACTGCTTAAAGCCAAAACCAATGTGAACATTATCTACCAGCTCTGTCCCTCTTAACAAAGTCACTACCTTGACCCTGAATAGCTACTGAAAGAGCATTTTACTTTGAGTTATTACTGCCTGGTTAATGAAGGAATTATGAATATTGCTGACCTGAACGCTTTCATCAAAACTAATTTTTTACTGTGATATCGCATCCATTTCTAATTAGAATCTCTGCAGAAAACTATTTTTGGTGAAGAATACCACCATTTCACACAGAAAATCTATTGTTTCCCTTAAATCCTGAAATATGCTTTAGGCGTTTATTCCATGCTTTTCTTTTGACACTTAATTATACCAACAGTGCTATTATAAATTACACCCGGCTTTTTCATTACACACCGACCAGACGATGCTTTGATCTATAAGAAAATGCATCTGAAACAGTATCAAACAGAGGCTGCCCTTAGTTTTCTTACCAGCAAAATAACAAAACCAGATGAAATGTTGACAGGCAGTATGGTTCATCGCACATGTGGCCACCCCATGATAAGGCAGTACAACACCAGAGCACCCCCTGCATCCCTCAAAGACCTTTCATCCAACATCTCAGCATTACTCACGCCCAGGATCGCTGCGCTCCATCACGGGTCGCTACCGGGAACTGCCAACCTCTGTTGAGCGTAAAAGACCCAGCCAGCAAGAAGGACGCTCCAGGCAAGCACAAAAGCCATAGTTTCCATTTGGATGCACGTTTCCCTTTCCTCTGGTCAGGAAAGCAGGCTCTCTCTTCCCACACAATGTCGTGTGACTCTGAACGAAGCCACCCAGGTGGTTGACAGAGCAGAAAGGTTTTGTTTTTCCTCCAGGCTTCCGAAGATCCAAGGAGAAATTTCTTCTCCTACGCCCATGTCACAAACCTGCTGCTAGGACAGGGCAGAGGAAAAGGAGCTCTGGGTTTGATACTTTTTTCTTTTCATTTTTGCTGGAAGGCAGGATATAAGCAAACTAAGGAAAATAAATTTAAATCAAATTAAAATTAATAACCTCTAGAAGCAGAGGGAGCTATACTCAAACCTAATTGCAGCAGAAGTGGAAGGGAAGCTCTATGTAGAGAGGGCCAAACCAATTGAAAAGGCACTTCAAAAATAAACTTTTATAAGCACCGGGTCTGCATGCTGAACTGAGAGCACCCAAGCTGAAGCACCCTTCTGCTCCAAGAGCCTCATCTTTTCCCCCCTACACTGTAGACACCTTCCCCCAAAACCAGAAGAGAGCCCTCTGAGCTTCACTTTAAGAGCCAAGGGTGCAAAGTGGTCCCAGCTGCCCCAGTGGAGGTGGAGCGAGCGGGAGGTGCCCAGAGCACCTGGGTGTTTCCCAAAACTTGTGTTGGAGGCTGCTGCCTCCCCAGGTGGTGTGTGCTGCTGTGGCTGTAGCACTGCTCGTCCTAGGCACAAGCAATGCTGGTTTAGGACAGCACTGCACGTTGCAGTATAGATCTACCCTTCATTTGACCCTCGATGCGGGGTACCCTGGCAGGGGTGAAGATCGACGGTGCTGGTGGCTCCGGACTTGCCATGCTCAGTTATGGGCCCCACTTTCTCCCCTGTGCCCACCCAAAGCCCACTACCTTCTCCTGAAGGTGAAAAGAAAGTGGCCTTGGGCATTAAAAAAAAGTTTCTCTCCTTTTTTAGCATCTCGTGGCTTTTTGGCCCCCATCCATGCAGCAGGCGGCAGATGTCTCTGAGCTCTGTCCTGAGCAAGGTTTTGGACTTTCTCCAGCTCACCTCTGAAGCCCGCTCTCAGAACTGTATCTGATCTCCTTTCCAGAAAATCTCAACCTTCTGGGAACCTGGGACTTCTCCATGTGTCCCCAGGCTAAAGAAGCTCTGCTCTGTCACCTGCAGGGTCATAGGGGGGACGTTACCACCTCCCACCCATCCCCAATATCATGCAGGGGTGCTTGGCCAGACACTGGGGGTTGTGGTACTGGGATGGAAAATGCGGCCACAGCAGATGCAAAGCCACCTTCGTCCCTTGGGGCTGGGGCTGCGGGTGGCAGTCTGGCTCGGGGTCAGGACCCAGCCTGGGGGGATTTGTGGCTGGGTACCTCCATCCTGCCAGGGTTTGGTTCACAGCAGGGCTGTCGGCACCACTGACCTTCCAGCGGGTCCAAGCAAGGAGCCCAATTTCCACTTGTCAGCAGCAATTGCAGAGTCAGGTTGGCTCTTTGGGAGAGGAACTCGTTGTCTATGTACAGAACTCTCCTTTGCCCTGCACAAAGCTAGGGGAGAGCACTATGGATTTAGCAGTTCCTAATAAGTATTCCTGCACCCAGAAAGCATTGACGCCACGGTCCTTCCTGGCTGCAAAACGTCTTGCATCAAGGTCAAACCCCATGACTAATGACATACTGCCCTGACATCTGCATCAGCTCACGTCTCTCTGTGGGCGCACCCCTCTCCTCAGACACTGCATTTCCAACACATAAAATAAGGCAAGGCGCGCCGTGGATGTTGCTTCTGAGAAATTTCTCCACAGGATAAATGCTTTCTGTGTCCTCCTGCTGCCAGGAGTAAAGCCAGGCTGTGCTCAGAGGAACCACATGAGTTATTTCGAAATCCAAGAGGGAAGGTGTCAACTTGTGGTTGTCCTTTGAGGTCAAAAAAGAGCGCAAAGCATCCTATAAATTGACAACTGAGTCAGAGTAAATTAAATAAAAATCTGCCTATTAGTTCAACTCCGAGTTTGCACAAGAGCCTGAAGGGGAAATAGCTTTTCCTTGATAAACAACAATGAGCCACTGTTTTCCTGGTCAGGTCATCCCTCCTGGTGATAGTGGAATGTCTTAGGCTAAAAATTTGAATTGATTTGTGGATGATCCTCCAAGTATCATTCTTTAAAGGGACTATTATTATTGCACACTGGAAGAGAGCCCATTTTGGTGAACATGCCCCACTTAGCAGTGATTTATCTGCACTGCCACATTTTTTCATTAATCTTAATTTCAAATTCATTTTTCTCTCCTGCGTGGCCAAAAGGTTCGCATTCCCAGTGAGCACCGGGTACTCCCCAGGACAACATCAAACACCAGCATGGCCCACACCACCAAAACTACCTGGCAGAGCTAGGGAGGAGCAAGAGGGCAGCCATGGGAAAGCAGCAGCCCACGCTCATCCTGCTGTTGCTGCATGAAGCCGTCAGCCTCATCAGGCTCTTCACTTTGAGGACCAAGCAAATATTTAACAAGTTCCCCTTGCACTGTACCAGAGTTCATTATCCGGTCTCCTGAGCTCCTTCAGTCAGTAATATCCTCTAATTGATGTGATTTGGCACTTGGCCATAGAGTTAAATTGATTTGTAGGCCAGCGGGAGACGGCAGATGCCCTTTACACTTGAGAAAAGTGGCATGTGGCTTTGTTTACTGCCTGCTGCAAGGGGATGCCACGGCAAGAGATGCTTTTCAGGAGTGCAGGAAGGGGGTCTGAATCCTCGATGTCCTCTTACTGCAGCCCCTGTTAGGTGACAGGGTGTGACTGCCACTGGTGAGCTCCTGGGGATGGCTCCAGCCATGAAGGTCACCCTCCCTCCTTGACCCCAGGGAAGCTGGTGCACAGGGCGAGAGAAATGGGGAATTCCCGTCTGCAAAGCCAGGGCAAGGTGCACGAGGTACCGCCATGATCTCTTTTGAGGGGTGCTCCAACACAGCCTCCCAGCTCAGGGCTGGCCTCATCTGTGTTCTGGGACACGGAGAGCTGCCTCTGGCAGTGTGAGGGCAGGAGGAGCAGGGACAGCCCGCCTGCTCCCAGGGCAGCTGTAGGCTGCGACCTGCCGGGCTTGCTTTCCAGGAACTCATCGGTGCTGCAGTGTAAGGGCTGAACTCCAAAGCCTGCACGGATTTTCTTTCTACAATGCAGGAGCTTACATCTGAGCCTTGTTCAGCGTTGTTAGTTGTTTGTTGGGATTTATTATTTTTTTTTTTGTACAGTACAATTTCTGTTTTCACTATTTTAAAAGGTTGTTAGTTTGTCTAGTACTTTTTTGGTTTGCTTTCCCGTTGCTTTCAGTTGTATTGATTATCACATTTGCAAATTGCTTTGCTACAAATTAGTTTAGGGCATAGTCGTAACACTTTTACTCAGGATGGTCTGCAAGTTTTTAGCATCCACATGCAACTCACCTTCAGGATTTTACCTCCACCATATTAACACTGTGAAAAAAAGAAGTCAGCATGCAATCTCAGCTGTTTTCATCAACCTAGTACTCTGAATATTTATGTTTACTTGAAAGCCTTTTTTTACAATTATGAAAAAACTATTAATATAGTAGAAGAGTTAAGAATCTCACTTTCCATTTCAGTCATCTTATTCTTACTCCAAGAATTTTAAACTAGCATTGAAATCCTTTGCTTATCACACCAGAGAGCCACATTAATCTTTAAGATATTTATTCATAATTAAAAATAACAAGATTCCAATCACTGATATAAAAATAATAAATCTGAACAAAGCAACATGACTGTTAGAGGTGGGGGGAGAGATCCCCCTCCTTGGACGTCCCCTTACTCTGGTCATCATGGATCTGACAACGCTGGAAGGATTTTTCCCGAGCACTGGCCAAATCCCACGCGGAAGCCGTTGCCCTGGCAGTAACCTAGGGCCAGAAAAAAACAGACAGCTTGTTCTGTAAGGACAGCAGGATTTTACCAGTGATAAAAGTGAATAAAGGCATAAAGAGACCAAAAACAAGCGGAAACATTTCAGAAATGCAACGAGGGGTAAAGAAAAAGAACACCTGGAAGAGTTCAAGGAGCACAGGCACATAAAAGAAAGAAAAAAGAAGCACAAAATGTTAAACGCAGCAGTATGCAAGTTCAGTGAATATGATCAAAGAGCAAACAAGATGGGCAATATTTCTGTTTTCAAATCTAACATGCAGCATCATCAATCTAACTGGCAAGCTGATTCGCTGCCTAGCCCAGCCTTGCAATTAATAAAGTAAATCGGGATTCTCTTTCTGCAGCATTAGGACTGCTCTTGGGACATCGGGATGTTTATAGCCAGAAAGATGATCATTAACCCACCCCAAACAGCAGGACCTACCCTCACAAAATCTGTTTCGCTCACTAAAATCAAGTAGTTTAATTCCATGAGAAACTCAGCATCTGACTCAAAATATGCATTTATCTTCCGTTATATAAACAGGCATTGAAGAACTGCTGACTGCTGCTGAAGTTACCGGTGTGGGACAACATCTCTAGCTACAGGACGATTCAATCTCTCCCTACTCCGGCGCGATGGGAGACATGGCATTAGGACGGAGACGCCGCAGTGCCTCTTGCTGCCGCGGGCCAGCCGAGCTGCTCCAGGAACAGCAGCCATGAGCAAAGCTGTGGATGAAGGAGGGGAGGGGACACAGCCAGGGGCTTCTGGCCCATCTGGGAAGACTATTCTGGGAAGAAACAGCTGAGGAGACCTACTGTAGCTCTCCACTACAACAGCTGATCAAAGGAAGGACACAAGTGGCATATGCTGTATTTTAAGGACTGATTTCATAGTTGGCAATGGATTTTCTTAAAATAATGAAACGTTGTCTTCCCTGCATGGGATGAAAACCAGCTGCCTTTGAGAAGCCAAAAGGGAGCTGAACAGAACAGACCTTAACCCTAATTCCCACCCTTAACACAGACCAGTGGAAACCTCCTCCGAGGAAGAGGAGGGCGGGTGGGCTGAGGCTGCAGAGCAGCCGAAGTTATTGCAGCATGAGGACAGACCCCGCCAGCTCTAACCCACAGCGCAGCTCTCACCGCCAGGCTGAAGTGAAGTTTTTCCAAGGACAGAGGTGTCTGTAAGTGCTTGTGTAACAGCCTGCCCACAGACACCACCCCAGCACCTGCCGGGTAATCCTTCGCAAGCAATACTTGAGCGAGACACTTGCTTTAAGGCTCAGCTCAGTTTCCATTTGTCTCATTAAGCTTCAGTGCCAGCTTTCCTTTGAGTGCCGGCTTATTATTTCAGTCCAGTTTAGTTATCCCCACTGTCAACTACGATTTAGAGCAGTACCAAGGAGCAGCACATTTAACAAAGCGAGCTCTGCGCTGCCAGCGGCGTCGGCCTGAGCAGAGTGCCAAGGAGCTACAGAGAGGGTTTTGCAGCCGGCTGCAGCACACCATCAGCAAACCTGCCTATGCCATGCTCCCGCCCCGAGACGCGCTTCTCGGGGAAAAAATATATTTCTCTCCTTTTATGTGTTAGGGCTCTGAAATAGCTCCCACAAGGGGAACGAGAACACAAAGTTGAAATGGGAGACTAGAAATTACGGGCTGGGCGCTTGGCAAGAGCTGATGGCACTGCCTCGGGAGAGGATGCAATAGCACTAGCCCTGCCTCAAGGGTGGCCTAAGGCTCTGGATCTGCCGTACGTCACTAAATAGGAGCAGATCCCAAACTGTCCCAGCAGACAGCCCCAGCAGCACCTGGTGCTCATGAATGGCACGATGCCCTCATCACTACAACCACAAACTGTTGCTAGTGTAAAACAGCCCAGTGGACCGACTAACATGAAACTGTCCCACTGGGGTAACGGTGCCTTCATCCAAGTTAGCAACAATGCCATTGTGCCATCTTTAAAGATAAAAGACATTCAGGATTCAAAACGTTTATTTGAGAGCAGCTTGTTCTGGGCATGAAGAGCAGCATGGGTCACGGTCTAGTCCCATTTGTCCTTCAGCTGGCCACCTTGCGCCAGCAGCTCCCAAACTGCAAGGTGCTCGTTGCCAATACGGATGTCAGCATCTAACTCCAAAGGGATGTTCATAATACCTAATTGTACCCTAATTTAGGGCTCCTGGCATAGTTACAGGAGGAAGAGCAGCAACTCTGGAGGCCAATGTGGTACTCTGAATTGCTGGAGGAGTGTCTCTCTGCACTGAATGCATAGGGAGCCTATGGAGAGCAGCGTCAGATGCCGACACATTGCAGCACAAGTAGTTGCTGGGAGGCTGGAGGATGTCAGAGGTGTTGGGGACTCCTCGGTTTCATCACCTACAGCTCTCTCCAGTACCTCTCAATGTCCAGTTTTCTCAACATCTTCCTCTGCAAAACTGGCAGCACCTCACAGAAACATGATTTTCAAAGCTATTGCACAGGCTGCCAGACGGGAGGCACCGGGGCTCTGGCTGCAGTACTACCAAAACTGCTTATAGAGCCATCACTGGGACACGGGACTACATCCATCTACATAGTTTTTTTTCATCACCGGAAAGTTCCTGGGTTTTGTTAAAAAGCTTTCTGGAAAAATGAGACATTTTAGACTACTTGGGCAAAAATCCCAAAAGTTCTGGTTGGATTAAGCAGGCACAGGTACGCGGACACATAATAGCATCACATCATCGTGTCCTTCAGGTTGCTGCACAGGCGTTAGTCATTCACATTTTCTCTGCCCTAAGTCACATTTGTAAGTGTTTTCTCATCGCTTGAGCCATTTTGTTCTCTGTGCAGACTCTCTGATCACATCAGCGTGATGGAGCTGCTCAGAGCCAGGCGTGGCACTGGCTGGGTCTCATCTGATGATGCACAACATCCCACAAGATACTCCCTAAAAATTCAGCAGGTGATGCAGCAAAGACATACACAGGTTCGAATCAAAAGTTTTCCGTGGCTGTTCTTGCCAAATATTTGCCACCTCAAAGCCATAAAGGGGCTGACAAGATGAGAAGAAAGGAAAAAAATAGATTTGTTTTGTACTAGGCTTTGGATTAAAAAGAAGTAGGAGTGGGATGTAGATCACAAAACACCACGGTAGATTTCAATTCACAAAAACCTTAGTTTCTCAAGATGAAAATGCAAACTATGGTGTGGCATGAAACAGCTCTCAAGCACAGCCCTTTTCAGAGGGCAGCTGGTCAGCTGCTCTGGCAGACTTTATGCTGTTTCCCACATATTTAATTTGCAACACACTTCATTGAATATGCCCATGTTACAAATGAAAGATTATTTGCAAAATAACTTTTTTCAGCACTTGCCAAGCTCCTCTCCACATGCAAACTTGGTCTGTGGTGGCAGCAACACATCAACTGCTTCTAGCCCCAGGATATTTTTGCTCATAAAGGCAAACCTGCCCCCATCATCCCCTCAGCACTCACACGTGGGCAGAGCAAGACCATCAACTGCTTGGCAAAGCAAATAATCTAATCCAGAAAGCATTTATTGCGGGGAAATTTCTATCCACCTGCTTTTGCGTCCTGACAGGTAGGATGGAAGCAACCGTGCTTGCATGGCAGGTATGTGCGGAACAGCCCATGTCCCCGCCAGGCGCTCACACGACTGGGATCAATCTATGCAAACATCCTCGGTGCAGTGTAAGAGCCGCTGTTCAGCCATTACCTGTCAAAATGATTTCATCTCCGTCCTGCAGGAATTTACGAGACTGTCCGCTGCCAAGAGGGATTTCTTTTGTTCCGTTCCAGGACAGCTCCAGCATGGAGCCGAAGCTCTCCGGCTCCTGCAGCAAGCGTTCATAAACAAATAAACAACTTTTTAGTATCTGTCCTGCTGTTAAGCTACTTGCTTGCACACACAAGTACGTTAACTCTATAGAACAGAGTTTTGCTGTTGATTGAATTCATTGATACATTGGCATACTTTCTTGCTTTTGCATTTTAATTGCTTGATCGCTGTATGCCATTACCTGGCATGTTTAACATAGTGCTAAACCCTGGAAAAGCAGTTTGGGTCTGCTACAGAAAGAATGGAAACAAATTGAGGGGACTTCTGCAAATCCAGTGCTTTTAATGTAGTCACATTTCAGAGTTTTATTTATGTTTTGTTCTTCAGAAGAGCAAAGCTGGCAAACGTTTGTAAGTCTTTAATGCCAGTCTGCAGTGCAATAGTTTAGAGGAAGCAAAAAGCACTTCAGAAAGGCTCAAAATGGAAGTATAGGTATTCCAACTTGGAAACAACTTACCCTGAAGCTGTCTTTCAGAACAGGATTTATATCTGCTGTTTCAGAAAGTGCCCGTACCTTACCCGTGTGTTGCAACAAGCGTGCACTCAGCAGTAGGAGCAGAATAAGAGCTTGTGAAGTTAGTTCCAAATATGTAGGATTAGAGAAACTAAAAGTTATACCCATGCACCTTTTACATTCTACTCAGCAGTAAAAAAAGCTGTATTTCATACAGTATAAATGGGCTGTGTGGATGCTTGTGCACAGAAACTAGTTTGCATCTGTATTCAAATAGTTCTTAGGGAAAGGAACAAAAGAGAAATTTAAAAAAAAAAAACAAAGAACAACAACAACAAAAAATCCCCCACTTCTCAGTGCAATTTTGGGGCTACCAAGCATTAGCCCAAAGTGCCAAGGAAAGAACTGCAGATATTTTCATGGCTGCTCCAATCAAACAGGGCTTAGACCCAAAGCCCTGCTCAGCTGGTTTTGGCTTGCTGACCAGTTCTCAGTGACTATCGCTATTTAAACACTTACGGGTCCACTGATGGTGCCAGAGGCCAGGAGATCTCCAGGTCTGAGGTTGCACCCGTTGATTGAATGGTGAGCCAGCTGCTGCTTCATGGTCCAGTACATGTGCTGGAGGAAGGAGGAAGAGGAGGCTAAAGCAATGAAGGACAAACCTCTCTGGCATGCCATTAGCCTACGCAGACAGTATTGCATTCTCGGGATGATGCCGGTAAGCCTATTGCTTAAAGAAAAATTTCCTTATTTAATCAGGAACCTTCAGCAGCCTAAAAGCAGCCTCCACAGCAGCATTCCCAGTAGTTACTGTGGCCTGGCTGATTGCTTTCTAAATGGTGACCAGGAGCTGTTATGTGCATATAAAACAAGTATTTTAACATGCAATTTAGTCCTTTAAAACTTCTCTTCTTTCACCTGGATGTAATTTCTCATCTTCTTCTTCCTCTTTAAGGCCAGCACTGCTGACCCAGGCTCCATGATTAAGTCCGGTGTTTTAATGAGTTTATAGAAAAATCTCCTTCTTACTGATTTGCTGACTACTGATTTACTGATTAAGGTAATTACTACGCAAAGCACCGAATGCGAATATAAAATTGGTTGAGAAATCCTGCAGCTGGTACATATACGTCCTGGCTCCAAGGAGCCCGTAGAGGCAGAGCCACCGCGCTGCCCGCAGAGGGGCCGGGGCAGACCTGGGCTCGGGGCGGTGTTGCAGCAGCGAGTCTGCAGCTAAATTCCCAGCGGCAACTGCAAAGCTCTATCGCACCTCGGCACAGCGAGAGGCAATTCCCTCTGCCCTCACCGCTCCCTGCCAAACGAGCACACAACTTACGATGCTCCGAGCAGCCTAAACCAAGCAGTGGAAAGAGCTGCCCCGTTCTTCAGTGCTCGAGCATTCAGGTGTTTCCATCTCAGTAGGGGTGAACTATCACCACCCTCCGCTCTTCTCCCTCCGTCCCCTACGCCCACACGCACCAGGCCTCGTCTTCAGCTAATGCAAAAGTCAGTGTTTGAAATTGCCTAAGGCTGGGGGTGATGGCATCAGCAAAATTTCAAACAAATAAAAGATTCTGGAGCCTTACCTTGAAATTGGATCTGCATATAGTAGCTGGCACGCTCATTCCTTCTCCTGCGGAAAATAAAAAATAAGAAGCAGGGAAGCAATTTACTTGTGTTAGATGAATGATGTTGGAGTCTTTAGATTTTACAGATGGATGGAGACTTCTTTTATCATTGTAATCCCTAGCAGGGAACAAATAATAACATTTTCTATTCCGATAAGAAGGCCAGCGTTTCACAGAAAACAAGCATGTGGGTGGCACTGGGGTAGTATCAAGGTGCACATTTCCTACTCTGTGCTCTACTGAGGAACCCTCACCTGGACCTACCGGTCTGCAGGACCACGAGCTGGGGGTCTGAGCTGAGTTAACATCTGAATCTTATGTACATTTGCTCTTTCCATGCCCTGCTTACCCCTGCCCGTGCAGACAGAGCTCCTCATCATAAGCTGATCCTGTGGGAGGCATTCCCTCCATGACACATTGCTGCACGGCCAACTGGGAGCATGAAGAGCTTTGCCTCTTTCTCTGACAAGGGCAATCTGGGCAAAGATGGAATAAGAGAACCACGGAGCCAAGAGCAAACTGTCTGAAATACATGGTGGTTCTGCACCCCTTAGTTGGCAATTTCAGCTTTATAACTCACTCAGCACTGCCGTACCTTTAATAGCAACAAAGAGCTTGATGTCGAAGGTGTAGGGTTCTTTATCCTGAAGGTAGGGCAGCGGCTTGGGGTCCTAAAAGCATATAAAAGGCACCACAGTCTAAACAAACAGAAAGGAAAAATTCCACGAGCCATCCCAGTGACTTTTTGTTTAACCAGCCTGTGCTGCACACCCCATTTACTTCACTGTTGTTACTGCTCAGATTATTGCTTTGCTTGCTCTTATGCACACACTTTTAAAGGTCTTTCTGAACAGATGTGATATCCGTATAATCCAATTCCTTTTTCTGCACATGGGCTTCAAAAGCCCTCTCCATCATTACAGCGTGGATGTTTATCTAAAACAAATAGAGCGCTAGCGCACTTTTTCTCTGTGTAGGCACAGAGAAGATGGTGAGTTCTGTGCAAGAATCTTTATTATCTTTTTCAATTTAAACTAAACGTCTACATAATGCAGACCACTGGAAATGCTTGAACAAAGTGTTTTGGCTTGAGTCCACTCTCTCTCCACTGTTTGCTGGGTGCCAAGGGCTACCAAACACTAACAAGAAGCTCTCTGATCAGTTTATTTTCCAGGTGTTTTGAAGGAGATGATTTTTCTGCCCTGCTCAACAAGCAGGATGACAGCTCAGGGCACGATGTGCCAGCACCAGTGACACCAATGAGCATTTGAATTCAGAGGGTCCAGGGTGCCTTCATACGTTTGGAAGCACGATCACACTTGTAAACTCTTTGAAGAAAGTTCTTGGCATTGATACAGCTCAGTGATTTCTGCCGATGGGACCTGCCAGTTCTGCTGAGATTTGTCTAGCACTGCTTTTCCTTTATTTCACCCCTTTCTCTTGCTAACCTGGACAGGGTTTGGCAACACGAATGGCATGAGAGCTTCCATGGTAACAACCCAAGGAGAGATGGTTGTGCCAAAGCTCTTGCTCAGAAAGGGACCCAGAGGAACGTATTCCCATTTCTGGATGTCACGGGCTAGGAAGAAAAGATTCAAAACAATGCTGTTAAACATATCCTAGGAGTTGCACAGCCATCACACCTGTGAAAGAGTAACACGGATTGGAAATGTTATCACCACCCTTTCCCAGCCATTGTGCCCACAACCTGATTTAAATCCATCCCTTTCAGACCCTCAAACCAATTTTCTTAGACCAGCTAGATTAGGAAGAAAAGTTAGTAGTAATTAAAACAAGTCAGGCCATCCCCATATAACCACTATGTTTATCTTCACTTTAGTTAATGCTTTTACGTGCAGCTAATGGTCCATGCCAGTCATAGGGACAATTTCAATGAGTTAAATCTACGCAGAGACTGAGGGATTTGTGATTGCCAAATGCTTTTCCTACTCCTGACACTGAAATCGATCCTCTGTTGGAATCACCATCCTCAGGTCTGCTCCATCCCTGCCCAGAAGAAACTAGACTGATATTAGCTCTTTCATAAGTAAATAAATCTTCATTAGGCAGCAATTTCTGGTTCCACTGATTGATCGAAGATGGATTGAGATAGAGCCTGAGAAATGCAGACAGCATTTCGTTTTCATGCCGTTCAGCTGTACCCAGAGGTTTCAATGATCACTATTCTACTATTAAAATATATGATTCAGCCCTATCTAAGGTTTCCCGTGACTCTGTAACCCCCCTCTCCAGGCAGACTCCCGCAGCACTGATTACCGCTCCAGTCATTCATAAGGACCATCCCGAAGATGTGCTCCTGGGCTCTGCTGATAGGAATTGGCTCCCCATACTTGTTTCCAGGACCTACAAAGAATGCCTGAAATTGAAAAGCAAAATGTTGATTAAAGAATTTTTTTGAAGCTAAAAATCCTTATTGCACAGAGGTTTACACACACGAGCAACAGAGGCTGGACAGGATGGGGTTTACATCATTTTCCATACACAACTACACAAAACCCACGGCCTACTCCCTCTTTCTTCCCCTCCATGAAGCTGGAAGGCTTGAAATACTTAAGAGCACTGTGTTGCTAAGAGACAGTCGTTAAACAAGGGGATGATGTCAAAACGCAGAAGCAAAAATGGTCCCTCCTAATTTCAATCCGGATACAGAACAGGTTTGCCCGCTGAAGTGACTCTATTTGCTGCAGGCAGCGAACAGGAAAGAGTTTAAAGCCATCTGAGGGGATGCTGAACATGGCCGGAGCCTGTCATGGCAGTGGGGAAGGGGAGGCAGATGGAGAAATGTGCCCACTAAGTAAAACAGGTCATGAATTGGGCACCTGCACTTGCTACCCTAGAAAATGTATAGCCTGAGCACGTGGCAGAGAAATCTACAGGGGATCTCAGTTGTCTCTTTTCACAAACAATATGGAATTTTTTTCTTCCAAAGGCTCCATCAGTCTAAACGCTCACAGCAGGCAGTGGTAAAATTCAGGCTGCAAAGCACAGTATGGCAGCACTTTGTGTACCCCACTTTATGGGACTGCCTCCCACTTTATATACAGCATTGATCTGCAAAGCATACAGCATTAAAGGCATTCAGTTCATTTCTAGTACCATTTCCCTTAATATTAGACTTCTGCCACTGTTTTTTTTTTTTAAAGGGGAGAGATGGGAAATAAATCATATGAAATTAAATACATCATATAAATCATAATAAACAATCCCATAAAACCCTCCCTTCTGGATCACACTAAGCCACAAGAAGATGCACCTTCCAAGGATGTTTTGTTACAACACCCACAGCACAGGTTTCATCTTTCCAGCCAGAAGGATGAGGAGTTTGAATTGCACTTCCAAGAACTCGCGGCTTCCTCTGCTCTAGACTCAAGGCTCAGACAGTCTGTACTTCCAAAATCCCCAGCGTCCATTAAAGATCCTGGCCGCGGTACAGAGCTAACGGCTAACCAGATACCAGGCTGGGGTACCTGATAAAACGAATGATGCCTGCCTGCTTCCAGACTGCTGCACCGGTGCTCGGATGTGGCCAGACGAGCTGTTTCCAGCCTGAAAGCTGCATTAGCAAACCGCTGAATGAGCTCACACACCCTGCAGCTGGGCAGAAGGGAAGGTTTCCCCCCTAGAAATCTTTATTGCCTGCTGCACAGGCTGCTCAGGGGGAAACATGGGAATGGACCTTATGAGCCATTCATCTTAGAAGCAGCTAAACCTACTTTTTCTTTCCTGTTCTAATGGAAAAAAGCCCCGTCTTACCATTTCTAACTCGATATCCAGACGCTTACAAGCACCAAACACTGGAGGTTTATCTGTGGGTAGAAGAAAGAGTATTTTATGACCGGAAGGCAAGTAGGGAAATAAAATTAACAGCCAGAAGAAACAGAGTGGCTGGTGCTGCCTGGCTTGCAAACATAAGATGGACTTAAGTGATGGTTTTCCCCTGACCCCAGACTGGGCTTTAGACAAGGCATCCCAGACCCTTCCTCTTGTAGGAAAAATAAAAAATAAAAAAAAAAATAAGAAGCCACATTAAAAGCCCGCCATGGACTCACCATTATCAGGTCTCATTTGCCCCACAGGTCTCCGGATGGGCGTCCCAGACACCACAACGGACGATGCGCGGCCGTGATAACCAACGGGTAAGTGCAGCCTTGTGAAAGAGCATCACAGAGCACAGGTTAGCTGTGTCACGGGTTAGCCACTTTTTGGGGTGGAAGCACCATGGGGGTGCGAGGCACGAAGCGAGAGCTCTGCATAGATGGGCATGGACATTTTGCACCTTACTTACTCTGAGATAAAGACGTGAACAAACTATAATCCAATGCCATGTGGCCGTGTTAATGCACTTCTGTGCCACCGCTCCACTTAATTCCATGGAGCTTAAACCCTGCTTCCTCGTCACTAAGCAAAACGCGATTTTTTAGATAAATCTGTCTTTGAAGCAGAGGGCTGCCTTGCCATTGGTGTGGCTGCTGCAACGAAATGCAGTGCAGACTCCGCTAAGGCTGGGGAAATGTGGTTTTCAGTTCTGTTATCGAACTCCTGACAGTACAGATTCTCATCTGTTATGAACTCAAATCAGGATCTTGCTGAAAGACTACTCAGATCTTTAAAACTTATATATACATGCAGATAAGCTTGCAAAATAATGCTACACCAGAGGAAAAAAACTGAACTACCCACCAGTTAGGCATCAAAGCGTTCTCCTTTCCCCTAAACATGATCCCAACGTTTGTGGCATGCTGGCGTGAAGAGTAGAAGTCAGTGTAATCTCCTGCGTGGAAAGAAGCCCATAAAATAAGGAACAATGGTAGGAAAGTCCCGCATCTGCTGGGGCTAAAGCACATCGTACATGGCTGGCAAGGAAAAGAGCAGGAAAGGAGACAGCAAGAGCGCCAGGCAGAGGCATGTAGCAACATTTAATATTATTAGCACAGAGATGTATTTAGTAAAAGTGGTGATTAACAGTCCGCCTATCAATTATGCATACAAAACTGGCCTTTTTATTTTTTTTTCTTTTTTTGAAGCCTCCAGTAAAGAAGCAGGTGGGGAAAGCGCAAGGACATGAAGCAGCAGCAGCTTTCAGAGGCGATGCGGGTCCCACGGCCGTCTGTGTCTCGCCGGTGGTACCCGGGTGGAGGGAACCGGCTCATACTCAGGACATCTGCTGCCCTCTGCTGCTATCCCTGGCAAACAGCTCCCCGCCTCTCAGCTGACTGGGAAATCAGAGGGTTTGCGGGGAAAAATCTCAACTTGGGAGGGGGCATTTACATTATGTTAAGTTGTTTTGCAAGCTGGGAAAGTTACTTTGCAGCCCCAGCAGAGGATACAGCCAGTGCTTGCTCTCAGGACAAGCACGAGTCATGCACAGGACAGAGCTGAACATAAGTGTAGCAGAAATCTAAATAACCTGTAGCTGAGCTCTCTCACTCACAGCACTCATGAGTGCTAGCAGCCAGCAATGTTTTGACAGGACATATTCACTCTGAAACTATTGGCACGAAGGTATCACATCTACGGGAACTCATCACAGTTCCTCTAAGTCAGGCTAGACTTTGTCCCAAACCAGGGCTGTGCCCCACAGGAGCCAAAAGCCCAGTGGGAACAGGGCTTGGCCGGGAAATGGGCAAGTTCACGTTCCTGCTCCTGTGAAGGTCACATCCCACAAGCGATTTCGATCAAGCTGGTTTGGGTCCAAATATACATTTCTGTTAAAAACAGGAGAACGTTTGTATATCTATGTGGATACACTTCACTCCAAAGCAGTCCATGGCCTCGTGGGAGTGGAGGCAAGATTTGGGATGCAGAGTAATAGCTGGAGCAGAGACTCATACGTGTTAATGAGGCTATGCCGGAGCATCCGCCTCGCAAAACTTTGGAAGAGCATTCAGCTCTTTCCTAATAGCAAATGGGGGAAATGTTGGAAACTGCACAAGTGTTTCTTCCCTGGCTCTAGTCACAAAGGCTTTTGTGATGCCAACCTGATGACAGAAGTTATATGGCACCAGAAAACCCCGATTTAGTGAAAAATGCATCCAGGAATATTCTGGCTGCTATTGAGCTTCCCCAGGCTTTTATTCTTGTGCCACAGACAGCACCTACCTCTCATTACGTACAATAATCTGCTTCTGGCTCCTGCAAAACCCACTCCCTGTCACAGCTGTGATCTGTCTGTCTGAGCAAGCTGGAAATAAAGCAGCTTCCACGGGCGGGAGCGAAGGGCAGCGCTGAGCGGCCCTCAGCTGCGGGAGACTCACCAATGCAGGCTGGCAGGTGCATCGTCGCAGAAGCCTGAGGAACAAACGCTCTGAAATGAAAAAACGACGACTTCAGCTCTCAGAAAACTTGCAGCTCTCGCCCCTAAGTGGTTTATAAGCATGTAAGAGGCTGACTCTCCCTCCTAGCTCCTTCCTTAATTTATTTTTCAAAGCCTTGCAGCAAAAAAAATACTGGCAGAAAAGCTTAGATGACTGCAAGAGCTGCTGTTACTGGGGGTGGTCCCGACCGAAAGGAGCCTCCATCAGGGAGGGAGCCGGCTGGTTTTCCAAGGGGCACAGAGAAGCACCCCATGCCCGTGGACACCTCTGAGCAGGTCACCGCTGCCTCTGGGGCACGGAGAGGGTCATTTTTATGGGACGCGGCTCTCGGGGTGCCCGGTTCGATCTGCTGGGGCTGCTCAGGGAAGGTCCCTGCGTCCAGCAGCGGCTCAGCCCCTCTCCTGCCCGCGTGTGCCTAAATCACTCCAGCAAGATGGGGGGGGAACGGCTCCCGCTTGCTGCCGGGACAGGCACTGCCAGCGTTTAAAGCATTGCTCCGGACAAACAAGGTGTGTGATTAATGGACGCACAGGTTTTCCCATCAGCGGAGCACAGCCCTCCCTCTCCCACTCCCACACCAGCACGCTGCCCCCGGATCGGAAGCTGATTTGTGACAATGGATTCGGTTTTAGCAAAATCAGAGGGTTTCTGAGGAGCGATCGGAGGGGTCTCCCCGCGCCAGAAGAGGCTCCAGGCGGGACAGGCAGGGCCCTGCTAGGGGAGGTGGGAGAGGTGGAGCGGAGACCCGTGCAGCCACCTCTCCATGGAAGGCCGCGGCGGAGGGGGTGGCATTAGGAGAGGGAAGCCCTCGGTACGCTCCAACCCCATGGAGGTGGCAGGCGGCCACCTTCCGACCTTCGGGTTTGGTGCCGGGGATCAGCGAGCGCTCCGGGTGGTAGAGGGCACCGCTGAAAGGCCCCCGCGCCCCGCGGCGGCTCCCCGCTCCCTCCTCACCTCCTCCGCAGCTCCGCGTTGTCCCTCAGGGCCGGCTCGCTGGCTGACAGCAGCTTCTGGAGAAAAGCCCTCGCCTCCGTCCACGCTGCCCGGCCCAGCCCCATGAAGGCGTTCAGGGTAGGCTGACAGGCCACACAGAGAGGTGGGGTGGCAGATAAAAGACCACGTTTTGCTTAACCTTTGCATGCATGGAAGATGTCCTGCGCTTCCATCCCAGGGCTGAACACCTGCGGGCCAGCGTTACGCGGCGGTGGCTGCCCAGGTTGCCCATCCTCCCTGTGCCTAACTGCCTGCGCCCCGGTCCTCCCACCACAAGTCCTCTGAAGCAGGACCTGCTGCGTGTTTGCGTCATGCCCATCCTAACACACTACTTCAGACCTGAGCAGCTTTCATATCTCAACCAGAGGCCATTTATATTTACCCGTGCCCTTAACACAACCTCCTTGTCATTAAAATCCCATCTGATTTCTGGCCATGAAGTGCTGAAGGCACAAGCGGGATTGAAATAATGTTTAGGCTTTGTGTCAGACTCCTACATTGCCAAAGTCTGACGAAACTTTCAGTAAAATTGTCCTTTGGACCCCCAATGGCTCTGCTGTCCCTGCTGTCACAGGTGTGATGAGTTTTCCCTGCAAGCAGAGCAGGCCTGATGACACGTTTCCAGTTCATGTTCATTATTTCACCACAAATTGCTAAAATCCCTTATGGAATATTTCTAAAATGCACGTGGAAATTAGAACAGCCTCTGATAAATACCTGGTCGAAGACATGTTGATGTTTGGCAAGAGCTGGTCCATTGAACAGATGTTTAATGACACTGAGATCCAAAATCTGGTCCCCGATTGCTACCCCGAGCCTGTGCCTAGGCTGCAAAGCAGCGAGAGGAGGGGAGGGGAAGAGAAGAAGAGGTTATGCATGTACCCACAAATCCTCTGAAGCGGGCATGGGGAAAGACAGTGACCGCAGAGAGTTTAATCCATCAGGGACAAGGGTCTGATATCACAGCAATTGACCATTAAAAGCCAGTCAAGGAGACTGGCTGCTGAAAAATGTTAAGACCTAGAGGCAAAGCATCATTGCAGACTCCCTGTAGACCTTGAGGGGTGGGAGAGAGCCTTCTCATCCCCATCTTTTGGGGGAAAGACAGGACAACAAGTAGAGGTTCCTTTCCCTGCTCCCTTTCCCCCAGCAGTATTTGCCCACCACTCATTAATGACAAGCATTGCAGAATTGGTCCTGAATAACCTGAAATATGCTGTGAATGCTATTCCTCTTTCTATAGGTGGGGAAGTGAAGCATAGACACGCTATAGGCAGGACTGATCTCATCCCTATAACCATGTAATCTGAGAAACAGGCATTTCTGCAGCACAGTTCCTCCCCAGGAGACGAAGGGTGCTCTGGACTCCGCTGACGGTATCGGGAACGCAGCACATCTTGCTCAGCCCCGTTATTTCTGTACCACGTCGAATGAGGCTGCCCTACACAGCTCATCCTCACGCCGTGCAAGGAGCTCACGCCACGCGTGCAAACCCTGTTCTAGATCCTCGCTGCAGGGACAGCTTCCCGCACGGAAGGGAGACGGCGGCTGCGTTCGCCGGACAGATGCAACCTAGGACACAAAGCCCCTGTTCATCCACCGCAGCTCTGGCAGGGCCGGCGCCAAGCGCGTGCGGAGCCGGCGGCGACGGCGGGGGAGCAGCACGGACCATCCCACTGCAGCTCTGCCGCAGCTGTATGGGGGGTTATAAAAATGCTGCAGCATTCAAAGATAAATTTAAATTATTCCTGTCTTTAGGCAAATAAAGACAAACTAGTTACAGTCGTTACAAAAACTAGCTTACCAAAAGGGAATGACCACCTATGAAAATCTGTGCTATTAAACCTATTTTTTAACCTTTAATTTCTAAACAAGATTCCAAATGTGATAATAAGTATTTATTCAGCAAACATTCCTGCAGAAAAAACTAAAGGTCACGTCAGGTTAATTTGTAACTGGGATAGACAGGAATGACATCAACTGCTTTAGCTTGAAATCATTACAACATTGGGCTACTTTTAGAACATTATTTTCCCAAATAATTTCCATAAGTCCTCATCTGTCTTTTCACAGGGTTTGAGCGAAGATGTTTTCTTCAGAGAACAGTTACTGGAGAAGGCAGAAAAATAATCCAAACTTGCTAGATAACAACGCACATGTCTAGGAAGAGATTAAATGAACCATCTTGGTTTTATCTTTGAAAAATACCACATCAGAAAACACAATCTTTCAGTTTAAATTCTTTTTTTTTTTTTTAAAGCCTGCATGATAAGCCGAGACAGCAGAAACCAGGAGATAATCATGAAGTTTCCTTGAGCAATGATAAATAAATCCTTCACTTTTTCTTTCCGAGATGCGGCTCTTGGCTCGTTTGCCTTTCACCAGGAGGACACATCTCCGGGGCTCCGTCCCGTCAGGCACTCGGAGGTGTGAGGTTCAGCGTAGGTGGGCTCAGTTCTCATGAAAATGCGAACTGGGAGCTACCTCCTTGGAAGAAAGGCTGAACCGTGTTTTCTTACGTGATCATAAAATACAAGGCCCGAAGCTGGCTCAGCGCATAGCCTTTGGGCACAGCTTTAAACGTTAACACACTGCTACACGTTTAATGCATCGCTGCATAAATGCACGCCTGCAAAGACATGTCTGCTGCAGAGACAGAAACGAAACATACCTTTTGTGCCCTGGTTTAGTGCTTTTGCAGCCACCAGAAACACTCCCTGAGAGCAGTCTCTTAACAGACCAGAAGACAACACTCACTGCAAACACGGTGTTTTCAGTTCAGACTTCACTTTTCCCTTATGTCTGTCCATGTTATACAAGGGGGACTGGGCGCTACAGAATTAACAGCGGATTAAAATATCTAATGTGGCTTGAGCGGACGGTGTGATTACACTCAGTCACAAAGAAAATGAGGGATTGAGTATAAAAAAAAAAAAAAAGTCAGCGTGAACTGTGCCGTGCCTCTACTTAGAAAGGATCAAACGCAGATTTAACGATTTCGCAAAAACAGTCCAAAACACACAAAAACCACTCTATGTATTAGCCAAAGTAGTTCTCGTAAGTGTTAACACTTCTCATTTCTTTTGTGCAATTTTGAAGAAGCTGTCATCAAACTAACCACATTAAGAAAAAAGACAATGCGGCAGCTCTGGCTTTGCTGTCGGGTCAGGAGCCCGTGCAAGTGTCTCAGGCTGGGAAGTTTTCCTTTACCCCAGGTTGCCGGGAATTTCTGCTCTTATTCACAGCCTTGGAATGATTACAACACCCCAAGGACGAAGGTTGCTGTTACTCACCTCCTCCTTAGTGGAGAAAACCCCATAGGGGAGATTTTGGAGAGGAAAATCTGAGTCCTTGTCTACCTGGATGAAAGACATGCTGACCACCGAGCAGTCCCTGCTAATGGACGAGAGCCCCCACCTCCCGGGCTGCCGCGCGCCTTCCTAGGAGGAAGATCCTCTCCAGATGTTATAACCCAGTGCACAGAAGCACCAAATCCCACCCTCTGTCCTCAGCCCCAAACCAATCGCAGAGCCATCTCCATCCCACCCCTCTGCAACAGTTAATTAGTGCCAGAGGTTTGCATGAGTCAGCAGCTGTTAACTGTTCCCAGCAAGGTAGGGACCGGTGGAGAAACAGGCTCTTCCTGCTGGGTAAAGCCTCACATGGAACCGGGACCTTCTTTGAACAGGTACATGGCTGCGGGCAGGGGATCCCAGCAGACAGCTCCAAGACCAGAGGTAACGCTGCTCATTTACCTTCTGAGGGGTCACTTACGTGCCAGGGCGACGATGAAATGATGGTGCCCACACCAAGCAGCTCTTCCACCAGAAGCTCAGCAGCCCTTGGGAAGGTGCACAACCCACACCTGAAACTGCCACTTTGTGTGCTTTTTAGTTTTGCCATGCTGCACCTGAGTGAGTCCTTCCAA
Source organism: Pluvialis apricaria (assembly GCA_017639485.1). NCBI lineage: Eukaryota > Metazoa > Chordata > Aves > Charadriiformes > Charadriidae > Pluvialis > Pluvialis apricaria. Next base: position 9,920,085 of record CM030015.1, on the reverse strand, counting down.
TTTTTCCAAATAGCTTCAGCAGCTTAAAAACAGAGATATAGATTCATAGACTCCTTTTGGTTGGAAAAAACCTTAAAGATCAAGCCCAACCATTAACCTAGCACTGCCAAGTCCACCACTAAACCATAGAATCACAGAATGGTCAGGGTTGGAAGGGACCTCTGGAGATCATATAGTTCAACCGCCCCTGCCAGAGCAGGGTCACCTACAGCAGTTGCACAGGATGGCATCCAGGCGGGTTTTGAATGTCTCCAGAGTGGGAGACTCCACAACCCCTCTGTTGTGCCCAGAGCCTGTGCAGCGCTCTGCCACCCTCAAAGGAAAGAAGTTCCTCCTCATGTTAAGATGGAACTTCCCATGCTCCAGTTTGTGCCTGTTATATCTTGTCCTGTCACTGGGCACCACTGAAAAAAAGAGTGTTCCCATGGCCCTGGCACCCTCCCCTTAAGTATTTATAAGTATTGATAAGATGTCATGTCCCTCAGCACCACATCTACCTGTCTTTTAAATACCTCCAGGGATGGTGACTGTACCACTTCCCTGGGCAGCCTGTTCCAATGCCTGACAACTCTTTCGGTGAAGAAATTTTTCCTAATATCCAATCTAAACCTTCTCTGGTGCAACTTGAGACCGTTTCCTCTTGTCCTGTCACTTGTTACTTGGGAGAAGAGACCAACCCCCACCTGGCTACAACCTCCTTTCAGGTTGCTGTAGAGAGCAATATACATACGCCCAACCAGCCCTGAAGAGCGTGTGGGGGGAGTGCTCTTTCTGCTCCCAGCCCCAGCTTTCTCCCACCTGCAGGAGAAAATTCACCCATATTTAACTTTAAGGGTGGTGAGGCACTGGCACGGGTTGCCCAGAGAGGCTGTTGAAGCTCCGTCCCTGGAGGTGTTCAAGGCCAGGCTGGACGTGGCCTTGGGCAACCTGGTCTGGTGGGAGGCGTCCCTGCCTATGGCAGGGGGGTTGGAACTCGATGATCTTCAAGGTCCCTTCCAACCTAAACCATTCTATGATTCTATGATATTCAGGCAAAGAAGAAACCAGTGACGGAATAGCCTTAAAATGAGAACTAAACAGCAAAGCCCACCCCTCCACAATAAAAACAGTTAGATGCTTGTGACTGCCAAGCCAAAGAACTGGTTTCCTGCTCAGCTTTAATTTTTTTTTTTTTTTGGCAGAGAAGACTCATTAGAAGAAAGGCAGCAAGCTGTAGAGCCAGATATTCAGTGTAAGATGACACACCACCATTGATGACAGCCCATCTGTGACAGCCCTTCACTAGCGGAGACACAAACTCACGTGGTGCTGTTTGAAAGGGGGTCTTATTTAAATAGTACAATGCCTAGCACAAACTTCTGTAAAATTTCCTGTAAAAAAGGTACAACTCCACTCCACTGACTAGTGGAGATGTTTTTAACACAGCGAAGATGTTTTATGCCAAGGTTATAGGACTCGGGTAGAACCTGCTTATTTCAAAACCGAAACAAAACCATCATGAAAGTGTTGTTTCAAATACACACTGCGCATCTTGAGAAGACAGATTTACTCAAGTGCTGTGTAGTGCTGCAAATGTGCTGGTATTAATTAAAATGTTCATCTGCTAACCTCAAGCTGATGACACAAAATACACAGCTTTGCTAGTTACCCAGGCTGAGAAGCAGATCAGCCACCACGATAACGCAGAACCGATGCCAAAGCAAACAAAGATGACGCACAATTCTCAAGTATCAGGGAAAGGTGGATTTCCAGTCTAAATGCAGGTTTTAAGAATATTGAAATTCTGAGTCCTGATACATAACACAGAGCTCTGCGCAAGCCGGCCCAGAGGTTTATTAGATTGCTTTGAGAAGGATCGGTGTGGAAGGAGAATTGCCCAGAGCTGATGTGCCCCAGCACAGGCACTGCAAGACAGGGTTCCTCTCGGCGCGGTCACGGTTCCTACCACGTAATCGAGGGCCAGGAGAGTTGTTGCTTCAGAAGGGGCAGTGGTAGAGGCAGTATGTACATTCCAAAGGCAGTCGCTTTTCTTGTACCTTTTCTTCTTTCAGTCTCTCAGACACCAGAACACACAGACAGGATCGGTTTCCCCCCGCCCCGCATTGCAAAATCTGGAGTGTCTCCTCCCTGCTCGGCCCAGAAGTATGAGCGGCAGAGGGAAGGCAGACTGGAGGGGAGGGCATGTAGGGGAGTGAAAAGGACACTTTTAGGAAGAGAGAGCGCAAAAATAGGGAAGAGGGAGGAGTTAAACTGAGACAAGAAGGATTAGAGAATAGGGAAGTAGCAGCAAAGAGGAAAGCAAACTGAGAAACACCCACAGAAGAGAGGACGCTGCTGCTCTTCCATGCTCTGTGCTGTGTAAGAGGAAGTTTAGCAAATGCTCTGAGGAAATACAGGATCTTTGACCCGTAAGAAGGCAGACAATTACCGAAACTTGCCGGAAAGAGTTATTTTTTCCCTCTTTTACTATAAAACCCATGCGCTTCATAGATTGTGATTAAGCCATTTTTGCAAGCACAAGATACTTCATTTATCATTGGGTCTTGCAGATTACTTTCTATAGCTATCTGACAGAGAAAGCTCCTTCTGCTGCACAGTGTTTATATGCTAAATGTAGTGCTTCATCTACTAATTGCCAGCCATAGCTTTTAAAGAGCATTCAGAATTTTAAAGGATGTAGCCAGCTTTGATTAAAAATTTAATGTTTTAAATGAAGCCACGCAATCTCATTTATTTCACAAATGCTCGAAAGCAGCAGCAAGTCACCAAGTGAAATTTCGACTGCAGATCTGTACCATCTGGAAAGGAATTAGTTCTGCTTTAGTGTACTGTTAAGTTTGGTGATAAGCAGCACTGGCTGAGGTTACCATGGTACTAAGACACTCAACCTTTAAGTTACATGGATGACCAGGGTCGTTGAATAGTTGAAGCACAGACTCTGATCTGACAAGACAGGCAGTCTTAATTGGAAAAAAAGTTACTGAGCACTCTCACAAGACAATAAAAAAAACCAATTCCTCCTACCCCCCAAATGGGGATCACTTACAAGCCTGCTAGGCTCCGCTAAGGAGCACGTGGAGGGCAGTTGTGGCAGCATTCAACATTGACATCCATGGATTTCAGACCTCGGAGTAAGGACATCTGACTGGAGTAAACTGTCTCCAGAACCACTCTCTCACCTAATTTCAAGGAAGTCTCTGCAGTGCTGTCTGGCAGACACCGGATGACAAACCCCACAGCTGTATTTCCTCGAACCAGAATCACATGCATGGATCCACAGCCCAGTCACCGGCCACATCCGTTTCACCTGTAGGTCTGCCTCCAACTTACGTACATTGTCACAAATGACCCCAACTCCCGCCCATGAGTAACACGCTGCGCTGGAAGCATGGAGAACTCCCTGGGCAGAATGTATCGATGCACAAGGTAGGAAGCTTCTAGAAATCATAGTATTTCTGATAGTTACAGGTGAAAAGGTAGAAAAAAAAAATAAATCAGAACTTAGCTGGCACTGGGATATGGATGATCTCGTGTGGATCGATACACTGTAAGTGAAGGAACCACCAATGGAAAGTCCCCATGAAAATAAAGCAAGAGAAATCCAAATTACAGATGCTAGTGACAGCCACGGGGGCTCCGATTTTTTAGATTTTATTTAATCAAAGTTAAGACGTGGATAAACATAAATACAGCACAGATACTTCAGATCATTCTTCATATTTGTGTACAGACAGACTGATGGATGTAATCCCAACGAAACCTGCAGTCAATGAAGTGCATACAGCCTTCCCCGCACACACACAAAAACAAAAACCAATTTAAAAAAAAAACCACGCAGACAATCTCAGCACACACTCTCATTACAAATGATTCATACATAAATAGGTAGAGGGTGCAAACAAGCTAATATGCGAACATGTATAACCTCTCGTTAATGGGAAAAAAAAACAGAAGCAGCCATAATGATTAAAATACATTCAGTTACTGATAACTAGTTGTGCCATACAAGGCATTATCAAAAAAAGGAAATTGTGCTGCAGAGAAAAGCTATATACAACAAGAAAATAAACTGCAAAGTTAACGCATGCATGTTTTATCCTGGAAAAGCACAGCCCTCCAATATTTTCTCCACATTTGTTATAAAAGCCCTCTGCACTCAACTAAAATTAGAATGATCTTAAAGGATAATACTTGTAAAGTTTACTTAAGTCTTCAGCCACAGAAAACTGCAATTAAAATAAATGTTCAGTCATTTTCAAAACAAAAAAACAAAAACAAAAAAATCTATTCATCTGATGACATGCATGATTAAAAGGTCTAGGCAAGATACACTGCTCTACATTCCTGATGACTAAGGAAAAAAGCTCAAGTCAATTTAATCTGCAGATGGTCAGAGGATTTTTTATTCCAGCAGAAGCAGCAGTTCAGATCTTCTGGATCTTTTCCCCAACAACTACAGGATTCTCTTTTCTGATTTTCTCAGCAGCATCAGCTTTGTAATTGTAAGAGCAACTGTGTACATCTGAATAACGGTGCATACCACAGTAGACGTTTCCACACCGACACTCAAACCCTGTGAACAGAAATATTAGCTTAGACATTTCAACATTCTTGATTATACTCATTTGATTTAAATCCTGAAGGTGTTCACTCACTAGCAATAAATCTCAGTCACCAGTGTCAATCGCCAAAGAGCCTCTGCTGCAGAAAGCATAAGAATCACAAATAATACATTTTTAAGCAATTACAGTAAGATTTGAGTTGACCGTTCCTTCCTACCACACGATACACTAGCACAAAACACATTCCTAGGGACCTCCTGCTCTTTTTCTGTGTTTATGAATCTTCACCCCACAGAACTCAAGTTTTCTTAGGCCCTTTCACTGAACCACTGCAAAGCTGGTTAGCGACAGCAGCAAACTATCATCCAGTTCCTCAGCTAAGCAGACTCCCAAAGGGAAGCATTTGGAATTATGAATTTCACTTAAAGACAGGAAGCTGAAAAACAAAATAATACCTGAATGACTAAATCTAGTAAGAGTCAAGCTGAAACCATCTTTGGCCAAGTTTTATTCCAAATCAACAACATCAAGACAACCAGGTCCCATTTTCCCCTTAAGAACCTTTCAAAGCCTAAACAAGTCTCTTTAAGAAAAGTGAAATCAGATTTTCTTACCAGTAAGTCCAACCTTCTTCCTGCACATGAAACAACGATTCTTTTTCTGTTTTGGTTTGTCAAGCGACTTGTCTTGCTCTTCAGGTGTAGGCTCTGCGTTCTCTGACACTGAAGCTAACATTAAAAAAGTTAGTAAGAACAACGGAAAAAAATATCAGTCTCTCTCTTTTTCCTCTAAGTCATACGATAATCTGAAGCCCATGTTGTAAATTTAGGTTTTGGGGTTAGCCATTTTGCTGCAGCTTCCGAGTCTGAAGTGTAATGAACTCTCAGTAGCGCTACTGAAACTCCCTCCTTCTGGACCTTCAAATCTAATTGAATTAGAGAACTCACTGAATGCTCATACGAAGTTCTCAATACAAAAACACCATAAAGAAACAGAATAATTAAAAATCAGCTTTAAGAGTAAGATTCAGTGCTGTCAGACTTTGGAAGAGAATCCAACACCAAGTGTTTCCTCACCAGTGTTACTAGTCCAGTTCCTAAAATCTGCTTGTAAGAAGCATTGTATTTATTAGGATCAGCCGAGTAAAACACTCCCTTTCAAATACTGAATCAACATTATTTTTGCTGAAGGCTGCAGTACTGAGGCCACACAAAATGCAGTGTTTCAGAACAATCTCTGCCATGGTGATGCTGCTGCTCTTGTGTACCCGGAAAAAGCTTCCCACAGGGGCTACTCACTACCTGGGGTGAGACACCATTAGCTCAAGATACACAGACTTACCCAGAGGACGTACACTATCCTGAAACCCAGAAGGAAGCAGGTAAACACCTCATTTTAAAGACCCTTTTGCTACGACAACTTTCAGCCTACTTTAATATTCTCTCACATCTGAAAGACAGGTTACAGGTTGTGTGGGAGAACATAAACAAGTAATGGTAGTATTTGACTGACCCAGGTAAAAATAGAAATTGGCTGGTTTTCCTTAAGTATTTGCACATTCCTTACATTACAAAACAGAAATAGAAACCGAAAAAAAATCCAACTTCATTTCACAAAGGGCTAAAAGCCAATCTTTCCCTACCAGCCATTGCTAGATCACAGCAGGACAAGTCTCCAGTGAGTCAGGTATCCAGAAACTAGGAGTATTGGCAGCAAAAAGGCAAAGAACAAAAGCAAGCTCCAGCTGGGAGAAGCGTCAATGGAAGCAGAGCTAGAACCAACACTGTAAAGAAGGGAGCACAACAGCAAGCCCAGACGTTTGTCAGGGAAGAAGCTGCAGGCATCTCTCTGCAGCTGGACTTTTGTTAGGCGGAGACTGTCAGATGCCATTCTGTGCTGGTTCTACACCAGCCGACTGCTATTCTGCTTGACAATTCTGGTGGGTTTTTTTTCCTGTGCTGCTATTCTGATGCATTTTTTGGGGGGTTGGTGGGGGCTTCTGGAGTTTGTTTTTTGGGTTTGGTTGTGGTTTGTTGGTTTTTTGTTGTTTTTTTTTTTTTTTTTGAAAGGGAAAGGCACTTTCCACTTTTGCAATTTATCAAAACATCGTACACTATACCAAGCAACATCAATGGGTAGCAAAATACCTGACCACCAAAGACTTTGCCCAAGTGGACAGTATTCCAAAGGTTAATCTAGCAAAGACAGACTGTTATACGTGGATTATTAAATCATTTAAAAATCACCATTTATGTTAGAAGCAGAGCTTTTCTTTGTCCTGAAATGTATAATAATTGAAAAATATATTGAATAATATCTGAATAATAATTGAAAAATTATTCAAAACAAAAAGGTTCAATAGCTTTAAATGGCTGTCAAAGGGCACATTTCTGAGTGGACAGATAATATTCAAACTTTTGCAAGATAATCAAAAGTAGTAAGGATTAAGAGATGCGATATAAATATCCGAAGTGACAAGACTTACTCGAATGAACTCTTGCAGTGTTATACAGAACAGACATTGCAGTGTTTATTAATTCATCAAGAAAGCTTCATGCCACAAATTAGCGTTCAGCAGCTAAAATTCTCAAGTTTGCATTTCCTATTGTAGCAAAACCCAGTTACCTCAATATAAGTTTTATTAAAAGCCTCTGTAGCTATTAGCCAAATTTAGGAAAAAAAAAAGGGCACTGTTCCCTGCATAACAAGGCTCTCTAATACACACATACTTACATTTTCTCTGTGCGTATGGCGCTCACATTAAAAAGGTTTAAAAATATTTAAGGGCTGCTGCTCACTGTAGAACTGAGTGGGAAGATTCTCCTACTGCTGCCACGAGTCATTTTGTATCTACTGTAGTAACCATAAATTTTAGATCTCAATTTGCTTTTGCACAGAAGCCAGAGATTTGACTCAAAATCCTCTAGGATAATCATGAATACCCCAACCGCTGAAGCCACCTTTAGATGACACCGTGCCAGCGTTGAGTGCCCAGTCTAAGCGCCAGCTGTGATGAGCGCAACAGAAAGAAGCCAGGTAAAACGCAACACCACCCAGCGCGGCGCTCACAGGAAACGCGCTGCGGCCGCTCCCAGCTCCTGCACTGGGTCTGGATTCCAGGATGCCGCTGCCCGCTTTGCTCGAATCGAGTCCCTCCCTTCCCCCAGCCCTGCCTTTAGCTGGAGAACAGAAGCACTGGCAGCACCAGTACAAGCTGCCAACTAACCAAAAAAGAATAAAGCATGAATACACACTCATTTTTCTGGAGCTGACAAGTTGGGCTGACTGCTAGAAGTTCCCTATTTTACAGAGCATGTTCTTAGCTGATCAAAACAAGCAGAGTCTGGATTTCCTCCTAACAGCAGAAGCTTTGGCTACTGCTTTTGCTTCTGCCAACCCTGCTTGAATGTCAGTGTACGCTGACCATGAAAACAGCACCCGTGAGATAAAGTACACTCCTGTTCTTGCATCCCTGCAGGCACAACACAGAACTCTCTGCATTTGCTGCGAGACTCCTGACGCCTCGTGTGGTCTCTCCTCTCTCTCTACTCTGGACGTTTTATGTTTATCACCCCGTATTGCCAGGCAGAACTTCTCAAAGGTCCCTCATTCCCACAGGAAGAGTATTAACAGCTACCTTCACCTCTTAAGTGCATCTGACCAGACCTAGAAAGAACCACTCCTCCAGAGGAATGAAATGTGAAGTTCATCCTAAGCAGAAGATCCCTACTTCCTAACATTTTAACACTAAACTGTAGTAATCAGCCTAAAATAAACTGTTTCAGTGTTAGGAAGAGGCAAATTAAACAAAAGCACACTTATCTACAGAATTTAGTTTTAAATCTTTTCTTGTGAATGCTTCCTCTCTCCCTGGAGCATTCATCCAGTAATTCAGGATATCCCACAGTATTTTCTACACTTCTATCATAACCGTACTCTACCTCTGAGCCCCTGGTACTGTCACAACAGTCTGAAGTATCCATCAATTCCTTCCCAGTTCTGTCTACTGAACTAGCCCTGATAAGGTCCACTGAAGTTGATGCCATTAGTTCAACAGCATTTGCCATAGGTCCAGGTTATCTCCATGTAAAATTCTGTAGCAACCGAATTGGTTTAATTTTTTTTTAAAACTCAGTCATTGCTGACTAAGTTAAAAACTCTTTTACCTCACAAAAGTCCTAGATGAGTGCAAAATCAGGTGACTTCATTGAAAAGAACAGCCATGCACCTTTTGGCTAGCTAAGTTAGCTAAATCTTAGTGTTTTATCAAAATACTTAACCACACATATTATACAACTGATTGCATTTTGCAATGCTAGTATATGGACCTCTCCAATTTAGCAATGAGTTTGAAAATCAGAGCAGCTGTTTTGGTTCTCTGAATTTTTCAGCCTCAAAGAAGCTGAAAGCTCACCCGTTAATACAACTTATACTTTCAGCCCTATGTTCTTGAGCTGCAAGAGCTCCATAACATATGCGGTGGATTGCTCCTGCCTTCCATGACAAGTTTCATTTACCTTTAAAAACCTGCCTCAAATATAAAGCATGAATTCTAACCTGGATGGTTTTAAAGTCATTAATGCTAAAGTAGTGAAGTGGCTCTCTACCCGCTTGCAGGCTTGCCAGGAGGCAGCCCCGTTAATCCCCTGCGTAACAAATAAGGAATCCTGACTGGATAATCCTAACAGGGCTGTAATGTTGAGCGAGAGGTACGACAGTCCATGAAGCAGTCTGAAATTAGTTGGAGAGATGCTCAGAATAGAAGAAAGCTACTAGAAAAGCTGGATGGCACCTTCATGAGTTTCATTTTAGGTTATCTTTAAGAACATTACACTAAAAAAACCCCACACCCCAAATCTCTATTAGCCCCTATCTAGCATTTGGACTTTTTGCAATGCTCCATACCTACAAGCATTAGCACACAATCACTAAATGTAAAATCTAGATTTACTAACATATTCTATAGTTTTCCTCTCTTTATTCTGCAATGCATGAATGCAGTGAAGACAAATCTGAACTGCTCTGAGATTTTTATCCCTTTGTAGTTTTAGTTTGTCTGCAAATAACAAGGACTGTGTGCACACAGCTCAAGTCCCATCTATCTGTCCGCTTTAAAAACATACTAACAGTAATCTAAGCAAGCCTAACTATTCACCCACTCCTTCATTCATTGTTATTGTAGCTTAGTAAATTGTTGAGTGGTGAGTTAAGGGGACCTAAACTACATACAACTACAATAGACTAACTTATAGAAGTATCATAAAACAATTTGCTCCAGAACAGACATTCCGACGAAGCAAGATTTTTATCACAATAAACACTGAACAAATGATCAAAGCAGACATAATTTCTTTTTTCCTCCCCTACGTCAACAGAAGTAGCATTATAAGCTCTTCAGTCTGGGACCAACTCCCACAGTTCTGTGACTTTTTGTTCTTTTTTAATGCTACAAAGCCAGACAATACTAAATAACGTTGCTTCACACATTTCTATTACATTCTTGTCAGCAGCTTAAAATTCAAATTCTGAATGATGGGGGGGGAAGCCAAAAAGCTTTAGGATGCACAGTTGTGACAACAATTCAATGAAATCCACCTAGCATCCATTATATGCTGCTTTCTTTACAAACTTACACTTTCAAAGCAAAATTCTTTAAAACTGGAAACACTACATTTCCTATGATTTTCAGTTAAGGGATAACACAGAAGAAACTCGTCAGAAAATGAGGCTGACCCTGCCACAGTGAGTTATAAATAGGGATTGTAATTTAGAACTGCAATTACATGGTGGTGGTGTTCTTAGTTTAGAAATCACCGTGGTACAAAGAAAAGGACATAGGACACGGCTGAGTACTCTGAACACCTGATATAGCTTGATCCTTGAAATACATACTGTAAAACGCGAATACACCCCTGAAATCAAAGCTTCTACTTGAGAAACCTATCTTATCTTCTCACAGGGAGAATTGGCTTTAGAGGTGGAGAATTAGAAGGAGCATAAATTTATCCTAATGGGTAAGAGAGACAGTCCTCTGAAAACTTGCTGGGAAAAGTCTTTTCACAGGCCCAAGTAACCTCACAGCACAAGCATCAAAAGATTATTTTAAAATAAAGCACTCCCCTCGCCTCCCAGTGAAAAAGACAGTAGATGCTGCAAACCTGGAGTTTCAACTTACAGCTAAGCCAAGCAAGTATGAGACACATGTAAACAGAGAGACTAATTCAGGCACTGGATGGGAGACCAAGAATCATGAGACTAACAAGGAGGGGGCTGGGGGGAAGACAGGGCAGTAGGAAGATCAGCTTACAGAAGTTGCCTTTATATTCTCCGATACATGCCACATCCATATCAGCGTAAACCTGCAGTGCAATATTCCTGTGCCTGACGGAGGTGTTCCGACTCCTGAGGTTCCCAGAAAGGGATGAAAGGAGAGCTGTATCCATATTACTCAGGGGTGTATCAACTGAAAATCTAGCTTGCAAACCTACCTCTGCTGTGCAAATAGATAGAAATTAAGAAGCAGAAGCCTTTTCAGCACTTGCTCTTCGCTCAAGCTGGGTAAGGCCAGACATCATTGATCAGTATTAAGAGCACGCCTTATGTGCATTGTCAGAACTGAGGCAACAAGAGCTTTCAGCTCCAGAAAACAAACTAAGTAGCAGGTATTAGAACATATGTCTAGAACGTATCTTTTTAAGAGTAACCATGTTTCTAATAATTGACATCTCAAAGGCTAGCACAAAATGGCATTCGCATTAAAACCTTTTCTCCGAGTTTTACAGCCACTGTTTGTGTGGCTGAGGAGGTGGCCTTACTCAGCGCAGCAGCTCAATAATGACTCTTCTATTCCACCCTACAAAATGGGAGAGCTCAGGTTTAGAAAAGTATTTGAAAAGCAGAACTTTGGTACCAGAGGTACAATGAAAGAACTTGTGTTTTGCATCTTTAAGCTGAATTATATGTTTTATCTGTGGAAAACCCAAACTCCTATGTTTAGACTAGTCTACAGAAACATAAGCCTACCCACTAAAGCCTTAGCTGTGTCAGCAGGTGTAAAGGCAGAATGCTCACTGACTCACCTTAAATACCTTTTATAATGTCTACAGATTACAAGTTCGAGCAAATTTTAGTATACTATCTGGCATTTTTCACATTTTCTTAAGAAATACTATTAAAAACCTCTTGTAGAGCTTTTAAGCTCTACAAGCCTGCACATAAAAACAAAAAAAAAATCAAAGAGAAAAAACACCCTTACATTGTACCAGCAATAAGGATTTCAGGCCAGTATAGTTAAAATCACCCACTCAGCCATTTTCCTTCAAGAAACCAGAGTTTGTGGTTTGGTAATTTTATATTTGATAAAGTGGATTTCAGTGGGTCAAAATATTACACAACTACAGTTAATAGGTGAAAGGTTCTTTTATAGGTGTTTCATGTTTACACAAGATACTAACACTGTTCCTAGAATAGCTATGTCATATCACCCTGTATCACAAATACGCTCATAAACTTCTGCGATATTTGCTGCAAATGACTACCCTGAGAAGCAGTAGATACTCAAAAGTCTACTTACGGGTAATATCTGTGGCATAAAGACAGAACAGTAGACTGATTTATGATGTACGTTTCCAACCCCAATTAACACACTTGTTACAGCAGATACTGAAATCACCAGTTAAACACAAGTTTTCAGTTTAAAACTTGCCCTTTAAGAAAAGAAAGTTTATCCTTATTTTGCCTTCTGATTTCACAGAATATTTGAGTTTGAGAATAAGCAATCAGTTGAACAGGAGCATATTAAGAATAGTCAAAGTTTTAAAAACATTATTCATAAGGTCTGTCTCCAAAAACTAGGCACCAACCTTGCAAGTCTTCTGTCTCAGGTACTGTTTTGTCCACAGCCGTACTATCCGGTTGGGATGATGCTACAGATTCTGTTAAGAGTGACTGACTTGACACAGGGCTGGAGGGCAAAAAAAGTTATGATTTTTATGAGGCATGTCCACATTCTATAAAGCATTCCTGAAAAGAAATACATTAGAGTACATCTTGATGAAAAAACATAGCAAAACATTTCACTCTGAAGTTGTTTCTGTAACCATTTAAGAGCTCCACAGTGTTTAAGAATGCTGGACAATCTGAATTGATGAAAAAGTTAAACATTTTTGCATTTATATTGAATGCAATAAACCATTTCAACTCTCAAAAGGGAAAAAAATATTTTGGGGTAGTTTGGCCTACCAACCTTCCACACAGAAGCAACAATGCAACATTCAACGTACAGGGATTTTATAGCATAAGTCAGCAAGATAATTGTAGAGGAGCTACTTTTCTTCTAGTGATACAAACAAGAAAATTGCAGCATGTCAGTGTTTCCAAGTAAGGAAGCATCTGCAGCTGTACACAGAACCCCTTAGATTTTCACAGTGTAAAGTGGGGCTGGCCAAACTTCCCAACCCTGTCAGCCACACTGCTAAAAATCACACCATGGCTGAAAACTCACAGATGAATACCCTGGACAGTTATGGGAGAGAGATTCGATACTAGCAGTCACTTGCAGCCAAACTGCTCATCCAGCAGCTCTACAATGGAACAAGTCAGAGCTGAAGTCCTAGGTGAGAGGTAGCACCACCCCATTTGCCCAATTTTTCTTCTCCCTTTCCACTTAGGGATTCACTCCAAAGCGATGAAATTGTATTATCGAGCAACTCATGAACCAGCAAAGCCCTACCAGTAGTCCATGACACAACCAGGGCATTGGAGTTGCCATTTTAATTGCCAAGATCGCAGTTAGGTCTTGAACCACAGGTTTAGTCACCTACAAAAGGGCATTGTCAATTTAGTAGACATTTCCTCAGAGTATCAATCACATCTGAGGTATTACCAGAGACTGAAGTTGAATCTCTGCTTTTATTTTGGAAAAACAGAACAAGTGACACTGATTTTTTGAAGTGCAAGTCTAAAAGCAACCATCCATTCATTTCTCCCCTAACCAGTAATCAAGCTAGTGATCAAAGACATACTTTGTTTTCTCTTCCACGGTATTATAAAGATTGTGTGAGAAAACAAAGCTAAGGCACTGTAATTGGTTCACCTCTCTGCATTGACCTGGATGAATTTTTCCTTTTTTTTTTTAACCACATACCAGAAGAGTTGTATCAGGATAAGATATCTATTTTCTACCCCAATTAGAAACCCCAGAATGGAAAGACCAAATACAGCATCAAGCATGGCACCTAGCTCTCAGTTCATATGCAGGATCCAAGGATTGAGATAACACCTCCTATAAAAAGCTAAGGAGCAGAAAACACAGCCTGAACAGAATCAGCCAACAATAACTGATGAAGTCACCCTCGGCCTGTGTTTTACTACATTCTGATTTTTAAAGGAAAGTCAGAATGAATACTACTGCAAGTTAGCTTCCACAGTAGAACACACTAACATTTTTCACTGAAAAAATTTCCAAAACACTTAAGTCACTGTTGGTTGTGTCATTCAAAACGAAATGCAGCTACTAAATATAAACAAATATTTAACTTTTACAAATGGAGAGCACTTTAAGTCTGAGTGATTTACAAGAAGACATTATGTCTCCTTGAATAATCCAGTTGGAAATTGCTTGTTTAATAAGAAATCAGTTCAGTAGCACAACTTGTACTAAGGCTCAGATATCTCTCCCCTGTTCTAGTACACTCCACTTTTTGCAAAGCAACTAGTTTGTTAACACATTATCATACATTTATTTAGGAGAGCTCTAGTCAACAGCTTTCTGCCATTTCACAAAATCCTCAAATTTCTAAGATGGAAAGAGCTCTCCTTTGGTAAACATACAACCAACTGCACGTTTTGGAGTCAGAAGACTAGCCAGACAAATCTCAGTAGAACAGCATGAAGCTGGCAATGCTCCTATTTGAGGCTAAATTCTAAAGACAAATTTGCATTTGAATGCAAGATGCAGCTAACAGATCAGCTACTATTTACTGTGAGATCCCATGCTTTAAAGTTAGCAGTTAAATCTTACATGTTTCCTAATCCGGGCCCTAGCATTTAATTATGCAGCATCAGTACACTACATTTAATCATCTCGATACAGATTCTTACATAAAAACACAGAAAAACAGACGGAAACAGCTTACCTTGGCTGCATAGATGGAGTCGATGTAGAATCTAAAGTTGACTGAGTTTCCTGGGCGCTGCCTTCTGTGCACTGAACCGGTAAGGACTCAGTTATACTACTGACAGAAGTTGCTGGAAGGAAGACACTAATGTAAAATGTGTTACACTACTTCCTGGGATTACCAAAGTTATACAATGCAATTATTCTTCGACCCTCATGACACCAGCCAGGAAAGTAATTGAATCTCAGCTTATGTCATAATGAAACATAACTTTACAAAAAGTAATTATGTTTGGCCATATTTTGGTCATGTTCCAGCCCCCCAGAAGTTACAGCACAAAGTTTTTGAAACTGGAGCTTTAAAATAGTTACTATTTTCTGCTACTTAAAGCATCTACAAACAGCTTTCTCAGCATAAACTGCAGTATTCTGACATAAACTTGTTTTTTGTTTCAAAACCACCGAGATAGACCTGTGAGAAATAGTGTAGCACTCTAATGCAAACTTAGGATCCGTTTTGAAGTTGTAGAATCTAGATCCCCAGTTTTCAATGGAAGTTATTGCTTCCATTTTTAAAGTCAAGTTTAATATTAAAGTCAAGAGGGAAGTCTTCAAGAGCATGCCATGAGACTCCTTGCTGTCAGTATCCAGCCAAGCCAGAAAACGCATTTTAGAAGCTCCAGGCAAGCACTCCCTAACCCTCCTCCCCCCAGCAGAACATGCTGAAGTTGAAAACATCAGGGTGAACAGAGCAGAGAAAGGGTTCCTCTTTCTCATGGCATTGCCATTAATTTAAAGGCAGAAGAGCCCTCTAGCTTTTTCTAGAGAGTGAATGTAGGAAGGCAGCACTTATTTCAATAGGAAATCTGCTTTGTAGGAAAGACCATAGTACACAGGGCACTGGGTCAAAGAGAATAAAGAGTATCTCTATCTGAAGTTAGGAGGAACTATTTTAAAAAGCATCTACAGGTTAATCCTTCAGCAGCAGGCTGTACAAACTAAACATTTGTATTTTAATGCTTTTGACAAACATTCCCCAAGCTGTTACGTCTACTGTCAGTAATTTCAGGAAAAATATGTTGGTATAGTATTTTTCTGCATTTTTATATCTTGAAATTGGAAATACTCAGATTAATACAAAAGGTATTAGCAGAAGTCTACTTCTGAGCAGATTAATCACAGCACAATTATATTATGAGCATTTCATCCAAGTTCATTCCATAAGGTAAGACACTTAAATAAAAAGGTTTGCACTAATGCTCCTATACTTTAATATTTGGACACGATCAGGAAGCAATTTGCTGTCTTCTGTGTCATTTTGAGCTGTTCAAACAGACATATGTTAGCGTTACTTACCAGGAGGGCTAATTCTACCATTACTGTTCTGCCGTTGAAGATGTTCTTTGTAGCACACTGAACACATGCCATTTGTACGAGGATTCCCATAAAATCCGCAACCAGTGGAACAAAGCATAGGCACTTGGCTACGGTTAGTTTCTTGAGCCATTTCCCCTTCTTCTATAAACCTGAAATTGACACACACAACCCAGGATTTACAGGCCTTAGAAACACTGCTTTTACAGTCGACATTTGAAAAGCTGGAGTTTCCTACAACTCCGCAAGAAAATCTAGAAAAGACACCTTGCAGGTAACTCAATGCCCTTTCTTAAAAAGTCTATAGTCTGACCAATAATACGAATACAGTCATATGTATGCTTTGCGTGACCCATACATACAGACCCTCCCAGTCCCATCGTTTTATGGTCAATATATAGCCCACAGAGAAAAGTGATTCTAGAAAATATTGGAAGCATTACTGCTTCTAGCAGTAAGTGAAGGGGAGGTAAGGGCGGAGGACACCTATGCTGAAGTCTTCTTGAAACTTGAACACCTGATACTGTGAATGAGAACTATAAAATGAAAGACAAGCATGGTAACACATGCCTACTTACTGCATAATAATTATAATTAGTCACATGAATATGCAAGTTACTGTTTAGTCACCCTGTCATTAGTGGACAACACAACTACTTACCACAAAACCCGTATTATGATTTTTCATACACAAAAAGAAAATCACCCTTTCAGTCAAAAATATTAGACTAGGTACCCATCCCTCCTACATATCAATTTTGTTTGAAAATATACTAAAAATGAGAAAGAAGAGATAAATTTCAAGGCAACTCATGTAACATCATTAAATTTAGTTTTCATAAACTCTACTATTTTTATTTTTTGTCCCTGGCTTGTAAAGACCTGTAAGCCTTCTTAAGACAAGAAAATTACAACAAATGACCCTTTTCAACAGTGTTCAGAGCCTCCTCACTATTCTCAAATGGTCTAACTTATACATCAGTTATTGACATCTGTCACTTAGCAAGAAAATTAATTTTCCGTACTTTGCCCTGCCTCCACAAATATATTCTTGCCCTTTTTTGTACCTGTTTTGCAAGAAAAAAGCTTCTCATTAAGAAGCTAAGTATCTCAAGGTATCAATTATTGCATTGAAGATCAATTTATGTCTACCATTTTAAACTCCCCAATTAAATATTAGGCTGAAGCACAGATAATTTCAATTCTTGCAAATCAAACCAAAGAAGCACTATTACCGGGAAAAAAAATAATCTTTCAAGTAACATCGGTATATATTTCAAAAGCAAAGAAAATAAAATCCAGAGGGGAAGGGGTTTCAAGATATTTGAATACTTCACCAATTATAAAAACTAACCAAGTTACAAAACTAGATTAAACCATAATAAGAAGTACAGCAGGGTAAAAAGATTTGCTTTTACGTAAGATGCATTTGAAGCCAAATACAAACAAGTTTCCCATTATTTTGTTTTTAGATAAATATCCTCATCTCCTCTCGCTCCCACATCCATTGCATTTTGTTTTTATTTCCCCAAAGCATATGAAATTGATACCTCAAAAGCAAACCTCTGGGTTGCAAGGCTAACAGCAACACAGAAACAACAGTCAAGTCTTCTGCTCACAGCAGTAAGGTACTCTACTCTAAGGATGAGAAAGTATTCAAGATACAAGAAAAGGAAGATGTACAGGCAGGAAGACAAAAAAAAATATCTGGTAGTATCTTATTCAGCTTCAACCTGCAATTAAGCTTATTTCAGCTGTTTGACTGCACTCCCCCACCCCAATAAAGAAGCATTTGCTTGCGATATACAAAGCCCCCATTGACCTCAAACGACAGCTAAATTTGATTTTGCTGAAGTACTGTACTTGTAGCTGAAAGAGCACTTTCATTCCTGCCTTTCTCCAGACAGCCCTTTAGAATGAAGCTGCAAGTAGCGCATGTGGGAATTCAATTCTTATGCTGGGCCCAACATTCAGCGAAGCCATTTCAGGAGAATGTAAATGAACATGAGTTTTCTGTGCTTTGGTAACTCAAACCAATTTAAAGATGAAACCTTACGCAAGTCACTTTTGGCACAGAATATTTAAGATTGAAAGACTACTTAAAAAACCACTTTGGACAGAATATTTCAGAGGCTAATAGAGAACTCAATGTCACAATACAAGTATTAATCCTTTTCATTTTACACAGCAGCACATTAGAAGAATCCTACCACGCTAACTTTCAAAATTTACCATGATTACCTTTCTGTTCAACAGTTAGCTTCAAGCAGCACGCAGGGACTCAGTAACAGCACCAGTTACTGCTGTTTTCTTATTCCCTAACACCACCATTGCTGAAGGGACCGTGTGCTAACACAATCACAGCATAACAATTTCTAACATGGACACGAACAAAGTAAGTCTGCTCCAATTCAATAAACAAATTGTGAAAGGTGCACAAAGATGCCCAGAAGAAAAACAAGAAAAGCCAGACTGAGTTCCAGCTAAGCCAGTTCCCAAGTTCATTAACCAGTGGATCCTGCCACCAGCCAAAGCGCAAGCCACTGGCATGAGGCTCCAGAACACTTAAATCTCCAAGGGGAAGTGCCAGGGATTCTTCTGAAGAGTTTTAATAAAAGCCACAGGAAGCAGAAGGTCCTTCATTGCTTGCTAATATTTGGGAAACAAAATAGAGAAGAGATAGGATCAAACTGATGCAATGTTATTAAGTCAAATGAGAAAGAAGCTGAGCCAATACAATAGCTTGTTGCATTCAGAAAGGGCAAACACATACGCTCCCCCATACACTGGTCCAGCTCCAGTGCTCAGCTGGACCCTCACCGACCCAAAAAGTTCCTGAGCTGGGGGCAGGGCGGGGGGAAGAGGACCATCACCACCGTAGTTAGTTTTCTAACAGTTTGGTGCTTAATCAGTTCATACACAAAAACTGAAAAGAAAAAAAACCACACACAGTGGGAGGAAAACTCTGTAACAGATGCAAGGGGTGACAGGTGACCAGGAGGGACAACACACATTTTAGCAGCCTGTAAGCTGCTCAGACGGTTGAACTGATCTATCAGAACCCTAAAGCCACAGCATGCCAAACCAGTATAATGACCTTTTGCTCCCCAGCTTCTCGCTCCCTCTCACATCACCGAAATGAATCAAGGAAGCAATCAAACTTAGAAAACCAACCACTCCATCTTTCACCAATTAGTTTTAACAACCTGGTTTCTGAGCTCGTGTTTGTCACGTGTGCTGTTTGGGCACGAGAGGGTCTAGCTGCAGACACGTGTGGAACCGCTTGTTTCAGCAGCGGAGCAGGCTTAAAGCATTAGGAGAACCACCAGCCAAAACCAGGCACTGAAAATATAAGGGAACAGAGATCTAAGTACTGGCAGAGCCTGCCACCGTACTTCAGACACTTCTTGTACACATCCACTACTGCGTGAGGGCAAAGGCCAAGATGACACAGCACTGTGCCTCAGGGACTTTTCTTCCTCACCACTCTGGGCACGGCAGGAGCCAAACAGCCACAAGCAGCGCAGCCCGACTCTGTCCCCATCTCAGCAAACATGAACAGCAAGAGATCACTGAACAGATGTTTTGGGGGGAGGGAAGACCTCCCCTCACCCCAGTGCTTGGCTCAGCTTCAGATGATTTTTGTTTCAAAACTGTCCATAATTCCTCACGCAGGAAGACCCATAGTATCGCTGAGCCCAAGCGTCCCGTAAGGCAGTAATGGTGGGCTGTCACTGAAATTGCACCCTTGGAAGTGCTGTGAAAGGGCTGAGCCTGCTCCCGCAGCCCCGGCCCCCGCTGTGCACCCCCACCCCTTCCTCGAGTCACATCAGCTCATCCATCTGATGGAAAAAACAGGAATATTTATTCTGGTGGCCTGAAGAACTTTCTGACAGAAGATCATCTCTGGAGAATTGACATGCAGTGCAAAGGAAGGGACAAGGCTAAAAATAGGACGACCCTTTTTAGGGGCAGCTAGCCCTTGCTGAGCATCAAGCCTTGGCTAAAACATACCCCAAGTGCAGACCCTATCCGTAGTTTCAAACTAGCTTGGCTTCAGCACAAAACTTGAAGCAACTTCACAGCTGAAGTGACAGCAAGGTCTTGGGATTAATCAGGTACAGGTATGTCCCACTCGGTCTGAGGTGTCACAAAACAAATGCGGAGCTTGTACAGCTGCTGGAAATACCTCTGGGCTCTGCCTGTTCCCCCCGAGCTGTGCTTGCACAACGTTCATAGGGTCATCCTGCACTCTGAGTGCAGAATTGATTCATCTTAAAGAAAGAAAACAACCAAACTCTTTACAATATTTTAAGCATGTTCCCTGCTTTGCTTTACAGTATAGTTGTATAACCAGTTGTACGAGCACTAATGAGAAGGAAACGTACTAGAGGGAAGGGCAAGAGCCTTAAACAACCCCCCCCAACACAACCCCAGGACATCCACTTTGTTGAAGCTTATGGAATAAATGGCCTCTTTTTTATTAGATAAAAATTGCTGAGCTTAAGCTGAAGTTACCTCTGATAAATATTTTTAAATTGAGAAGAAAGTTATTGTCACTAGAAGCATGGCAGCACACAGCTCTGCAGATTAAATCCTTTTCCTACAAACTTGGTGTTTAAAGTCCACCCGTTCCTGTTACTCCTGTCATACACAACCTCGTGCATCTACAAGGCCTGCTTACTGCTGCTGCTACAGGTCCTACCGTTCCCCCCTCACCAGTGCATAGAGAGTAAGTTATTCTCTGTACCAAGCAACAACCACAATAAATCATACAAAGGACATGCCTGATTATAAAATGTATAGAGCTGAAGGTGTGGAAATGCTAGAGCAGGGTAAGTCTTTTGGACACCAGGTTCCCTGGGAAAAGAGCCACCTCTTCCAATACTCCGCAAAGCAAGTAACAAAATACTTTGTGTATCCCTTTCCCACAGAGCAGGCACCATAAGACTGGTCTTTTTTCCCCTCCTTCTTTTCCTTTTAATTAAAATGTTTATATGCTACTAGTTTCAAATAACTGATACCCTAGCTTTATAGGCTTCAAATGTTAATCAGTAAGATCAGAGAGAGCAGCATTTAGCAGAATTAAACACACAAGGTTTAAGCATAATCTCTTTTTCCCCCGCTCTCAAAAAGAAAAAAAGTCCCGCACAGAAGCCAGCCTTCTCTTCATCTGTTCTCCCCAAAGAAAAAGGTCTCTTGAATTCTAGTTGTCCTCATACTTCAAGGTGTGGTAGGGAAAGTGAGCAGATCCTCACATCCACTACCCCGGCTGAAGTACAGTCCTGTGCTCTGCAAACACTCCTAAAAATTCGTGACTGGTATGAGAAGGATCCTTCCCAAATGCTAACACTGAGGCAGAAAAGACCACCCAAACAGCATTCTGCTTCAGCTGCAGCACCAAACCAGGCAGTTTGAACCATACTGATGCCAGTTTTCAAAATGCTTCTCAAAGAGAAAGCAGAGCATTTAGTGTAAGCAACTCTCTTCACTGTCAAAGATCAACACACTGACAGATTTCAGCTGACACCTCAAAGGATGAATCCAATTTTTAACAGTGATTAAAATATTCCCTCCTCCATCATAATCACCTTTATAATGAAGCAGTTCAGACTGATTTAAGTAGCACCAGTACTAATGGTCATTTTTTCCCTTTGTGCTAATGAAGCCAGAAGACACAGCAAAAATTGTGATTTGTGCTGCTTAAACATATAACGCTTCATCCCAGGCACAAATAAAAGCAAGATATGAAGCTGCACAGTCAAAAATACATTTTATGTTAAAGCATGTACTGGTATGGATATCTGACACCACTTGTATCAGATGTATGAAAAGGCATGTTGGTACAAAAAAACCAATAGGAAATGCATTCCTCTATAGGCTTATCAAAACAAATGGCAAATAAAGGCCTAAAAGCAGAACCCTGTTGAATGTTGCTGCAAAAGTTACCAAAGCACCAGCTGTGTTTGAGGATAATGCTTCATAACAGAATTTGCAGAGACACAGCTGCCCAGGTGTCCCGCTGGAAGCAGGACACTACTCGGGGTATAAAGCACTAAACTCACAAATTAACAGCAAGTTACAGAACGGTCCTGTTCTCTTTTACTCTGTTGCTCTCTCCCAAAAGGCCCCAATTTACATTCACTGAGCAGTCATTTGTAGCTGCTTTAAGGCATTACCACATCCCAGCAACTTGCTATGGAGCCAAGAAGAACTGGCAGATTTGAATAGGGGCCTCAGCCATTACAGTTCAGCCCAGCTTGCTGGTTACAGTCAGACATGTCATTCCATCTACAGCTCACCCCGGCTAAAACACTACAGCTGGTTCAGATTTCCCAGCATAGCTACATGTGTAGTTACACTCTGACCCAGTTCCATCAGAATGCTTTGAGTTAAAAAAGTGAGTATGGTTAAGGACCAACTGCAAGCAGATCTGTAAGGGCAGTGACCTCTTTGTTCCTGTAGCAGCAGAACACACAGCTGCTGCATTTTTCAAAACACAGGAGTTATCCAACTTCCTCAGCACCAGGAGAATCCATGCATTTTAAAAGCTTCCAATTCATTCCAGTAGGCCTCCAGTTTTCTTCCTGCTCACAACTAAACACAGGTTTAGGTTGCAATTTGAACTACTGAAGCAGAACTTATATAATGACTTAATATCGCAAACAAAATATTCAAACTAGTGACCAAAGACTTACATAAGATGTTCTCTCAACTCACTTGACAAGTCGTCCAATATCTACTTATGTTCCAGTCTATTCCTGTTGAACAGCTTTTTATTTTTGTTTCATGCGTAGATTTATTTTAGGCTAAAAAGAAGCACGTTCATTAGACACTGCTAGCAGAAACTTTACAAAAAGATGGAAAGAGTTACAAAAGTCTTTTCTTCACTCCTAATTCTAAGTTGTCAGCACGTTTAAATCCTTGAATTAAAATATAAATAAAATTTGGACCCTCAAGAAAGCTACATTCCCTGTAGAGTGTAAATCCCAGACTTAAGATGGGAGAAAGACTGTGAAAGAATCACACTCAGGGGAAAAAAGAGCCACAAGTATGAGAGAAAGTGCAATCTCAGAAGCGGCAGATGGGGAGAAAAGAGAGAGTTCAGGTCTTAGGAAGGGCAGGAACATCAGCAACTTTCACAACTAATCTGAGCCAGAATATCATACTACCAATGTTACATCATTATACAACCCAGGAACACTTGGTAGAGACAAAGCCTCTAGTGTGTATTGCTAACTACAGCTGTCTGCTCTTGTACTCAAGGTTACACGAAGAACAAGAGAACATTTCACTACAACCTCTTCACTCTTACTAGGCAAGAACAAAGACACACAGATTCTATACTGGTATCAAGAAGATCACTGATAATAAGGATTCAGCTTTCTATGCTTGTCTGCATACACTATTAATAGATGTTACTTTGAAACTGTAATTGCTACTTGTGGCCACGCTCAACCTTTGCAGAGTACGGATTACTAGAATCAAAGATTAACGGCTGTGAAACAGGGTGCCTCAGAAACTCTCATTCACCTCATGCAAACGCATCAAATTACTTGCAGTGACCACTTAAAGTCTACAAACAAAAACCAGAAGCATAAGCAAGTTTTTCTTATTTAATTTCCAAACTTTTCAGTATAGTCACTTTACCCAATAAAGGGGCAATTTCATGAAGTTCACTACTCTACTGAAGATTAAGCCTAAAAAAATAACAAGCAATGTAACAGGTACATTTATTAACTAGTAGGAGGAATCACATTTGGTTCACATGGGATTTCAAAGAGGCAGAGTACAGACAAAAGGAGTTTCATGAAAGTGTTGGAATTCCAGAAAGCTGCCACAGAGCTATCAGCTTTAACTACGTGATGGGGGGGTTTTGGGGGGAATGACCACTACTTTATGCTGGAGCAACTGGTAACTGCTGCAGCACCTAAAATGCTTGCATCGTGCTACTAAATGCGCTACTCTTTATAAAGCCTTCAATAATTTTCCTCCTATTTATCATGTGTTTCAATTTGAGCCTAAAGCACCAAGATACAACTCAAGATACCAAGAATTATAATTTTTAGTACACTTAAGCATGTACATTTGGACAACTTAGTTGTTCAACGCTAACACTGCAGCACCACTAGAATTAGGCCCTTGTATATGACAGTATCCAAACTTTTGTGAAATTCAAAGAAACATTATATTTTTTCTGACCTAGAAAACTTAGCAACCTCTTATTCACTTCTTATTCCCCAGTAGCACAGTACATTCGTAGGCAACCCCAATTAATCCAGGAAGCTCCAGCCCAGGGAAGTATGTAGATGCTTTCAGATAGAGCACCACTAGCATGTTCTAAGCTTCCGTCTCCTTCAGTGATGACTATCAGAAAATCTAAGCTGACAAAGCTGCCCTTTTGGAGAGGTCAACCTGAATGCCAGTGAAAAACAAACAAAACAACCCCCCACACACACACCACAAAAGTCACTTCTTGGGTTCGAGAGGAAAAAAAAAGCAAATAACCCTTGGAGCTGGACATGCTTATTTACAGCAAGACACAACAGGGACCTTCGATAAAGATAACCAGTTCAACATTAAAAGCAGTGACAGCAACATAGTAACTATTGTTGTTCTGTACAAAGTAAAGACAATTTCTGAGTGAATTACAGACCAAGAAAAGTAAAGACGAGAAAAGAGCACCTCACCTGTTTCTGGAAGCTGTTTTTATACTGGTATCTCTGGGAGAGTCATGGTGAGAGAAGTCCAAGATGCGTATCTGAGGAATCCAGACAGGACACTCACCAGCCACCCCACTGGGCATACTGTCCTACTCAAAGCACTGCATGTCTATATACAACCCAGAGAAGAGACCAAAGCATTTCTCTCCCAAAATGTGAGGCTGTACTTAGTTTAGGCTACCCAGACCACCCAAGATTTAAGGCTAGAGGCAGGCAGGCTCAGCAGGTCCAGTTTTAGAAAATGGCTGTCGCTATGACAAGACTGCCACAGAAACCATACATGAAGTTACACTTGTGATAGAACATGCAACTACTAATAAAAGAGCATACTTTTAGGTAGTGCTTGCTCTGGCGTCTCTGCTCAAGAGGAATAAAGATTCAGGAGTTACACCCATTAGAAAAATCAAACCATCTCAGTAATTACTTGTCAGCAGTCAGCTACATCAACTCGCACAAACCACAGTTTCTATCATGTGTAGTTGAACCGGTGTCGAGCTGCACTCATTGCAGATACTACTTGAGGAGCGCTTTTCTGTCCTCTAGAGCTTGTGCTATCCCATAGCTCTACTTTGGCATTAAGGTGCCTAAGCCAAAGACTGCAGGAATCCTCAAATTGCTCTCCATATTTCTACACAGCCCTGTAAATTTAGAGCTTACTTGAAATCTGTCAGATTAGAAATGCCTTCTTTTAAAATGCTCTATAGAAGATAAGAAAGCTACTCTGAAACAGACAAGACAAGGCTACATTCTGCTTTCTTTGGCATCGTATATTGAAGTCGGCCATTTCAGAAATCAGAGGTCGTATAAAATTAGAATCAAGAGATTCTAAAATTCTCTACATTCCCTTAAGATACCAGACCAATGTTTAAGGGATGCAGAAGGAGGGCAACTCCATAAACTATCTTTGATGCTATATTTTAAAACAGGTTTGGCTTTACAAACTGATGAAAAATAATCTGTAAGAAGGGTTCAAACACTTACAAGATTATCCATATAATTACTGGAAGAATAGATATAGATTCAGTAATCGCTTCTTTTGAGCTTCAGTGAATAAGTAATCTTCTCTCAATACAGCATAAGTTTCACTTATTTTAAGCATATCAAACCCAGAAGAGATAAAAGCCGCTTTAACACGAGTTCCCAAAATAGACAGCTTCTTGTTAACAAAACACCTGTTGCTGAGAACTGACAGTAAGCACAAAACACATTATAATTTGTTTTTGTAAACAGCACTATGCAGAATTTTAATTGGCTTATAATGCTACAGTTCTACATGGGCCTAATGCTAAGGGAGGTCCTGCTCCAGTATCAGGGTTCCTAGCTGTTAATAAATAAAGCCATCATCATCATAATTTCTGGCTAGGGCATCTTGAATTCAACTTAACTTCCAAGAACATTGTGATTATCATGCATGATGTGTTTCTCTATTTAGAATTATGCACTATGTCTAATTTAAGTGTTCAAAATTATACAATACCCCTACTGTGGTTTGATGGGGAACTCAACCTAAAGCTAAAGCCTGACCAAAGAGGGTATTTGAGGACAAGTTTTTGAGAGAAGAGGTATGATGTTCCCTGTGGCAAAGCTGCATTCCTCATCTTTTGCAACGCACTTAAATTTAGCCAAGGGACTCAAAGGTGCTACTTTGCTTTAACCCTGGGGTTTTCTGTTGGGTCTGTTGTTGGTTGGTTTTTTTCCTTAATTATTATTTCAATCACTGAGGAAGACAGCTTACATGTTCCCAAACAAGTTACTGGATGTCTAAATATTAAAATCTATCACCCTGCACAAAGCATAGGAAAATATTACACAGTTTATCAGTTGCCCATGGTGGCTGCTGATCCTTATCCATCACTTAGTATACCGTCAACTTTCACTGAAGATATGAATATACCAACTCACTGGTCACAATATGAAGTTTTGCATCTTTCCTTAGTTTCCTCTTAACTGTCACCTTACACCTTGCAGTGTTTCAGGCACTGTAAACATCCAAGCAAAACAAATATACATGTGTCCAATATATATTTATATGCAACCAATGCAATTGTTTCACAACACCTGTAATTTGGGGCTTTAACTACTTCTGCCATAGTGTTGCTGGTCCAGAACTGATCTACTTTGAAGACTTCATTCTTCAAAATCCTGAATTGGTTCCTGTATCTGGTTTATGGCACAGGTCTACAGCTCTATGGCAAAACAGTCAAGGTTAACCGTGCTCTGCAACAAGAAAGTGGAACTAGCCAGTCAGTATCAGAACTGAACTCTAAGCCATAGCCTCAGTCATAGTGTATGCCAAAGAAAAACACAAGCTGCACACATCACCAAGAGGTCAGAGTGCAAATTAAGTATGAGTTGCCCTGTGTCAGCCTTAACTATCCACGGTAGTGTCAGACTAATAGATAAGTGGCCAAGGAATGATCAGAAATCTGCAGTGTAAGGCACTCTCCTTTCTGAAGGTTTCCAAAACTACACCACTTGCTCAGATGGAGAGGTCATTACACTGTTTAGGAAAAGCTTAAAAACTATTGGAAGAAACCTGATTGAGGACAACTGGCATTTTTCCCACTGCCATCATGGAACAGAAAATAGGGTTTTTTTTATATTTCTTTCCTAAGCCCATACAGAACAGACTGCACATATTTCAGTTTCTCAACTGACAAGAAAGCCAGAGCTGACAGCTTTCGAGTATAAGTCTGCATTGCAAACATTGTGCTTTAATCACCAGGGCATCCTTTTCACCTAATACTCCAGGTACAACTCTGCAAACTGCCTTTCTGATAACCAAGTGTGCTGTTCATTCTGTTTTCAGACCAGATTCAGCCATGCAAGCATGCATTTCTAGTACAATGTCTCCCCCACTTACTGTCCAGAACACTTAGATCAGCAAGTCAAGAGCACAATAGCCTAAAAATAGCATGGCTGGATGCCACCGTCTCCCCATTTATTACGATGGTACCTTTGTACAGAGTTCTTTCCACAATTCTACATAGAAAAATACAGCCATAAATGGCTTTAAGGGAGGGACTTGTAGCCAAAAGGACCAAGCTGTTAAGTAGTGCCATGGGATTCCCCCTTTTTCCTCAAGCCACACAAGCAGAAATTTGCATTTTTAGAAGCATTTTGAACAATAACTCTTTAAGTACATCTGACTTCTCTTTTTATCCTCTTGCCATAGTACGGATCGACACACGACAGAGTAACAGCACTTTCTAGAGAAAAGAAAATTCATGATATAAAGAAGTAGACAAACATAGAAAATGTAAGCCGGATCTCTCTTCAATTATTTTGCTTGGCATATTGAAGCCTGTATCACACTTTAGAATGGATGAAGAAGCAACAAAATCTGCTCACAAGAGATTGAGCCTCAACTGTCAGCAAGGTGTGGCTTTCTATCACAATGCTCATTCTGTTCCGCTCACAAACGCCGGCCAATGGGGCTACTATCAGGAAACAATGGAAAAAGAGCACAATATATTCCCTTTTAATATGGTATAAGGGCAGAAACGAGAGGGAGATCAGCAAGACCAGTGCCTTCAGCTTGGCCTAAAGATGCATTCACAGGCACCACAGCTTCAGCTGCTGCACTGTGCTAGGCTAATTCCACAAGTACCACATCCTTGCTATGGTTTGAAAAACAAAACGCCAATGCCCTAACACCCTCTCCCAGAAACCTCTTCTGTCTTGCACTCCTTTTGTGAGGACAAAACGCCCCACACTACTGTTGAAGAATATTCTTATCTCTTACGTTAAAAATCATTAATTTTAACCCATAACCCTGGGTTTCAGGAGAAGACTTTCCCATTTTAACAACTAACTTGACACTGCTTAAGTAAACCCAGCAACACTGCAACATGTATTTTACACTGTATACGCCATCCCTGTAAATTCACCAGATAGAGCTATCAGGCCATACAAAGAAGTTTCAATAAGCGCTTCATCTCAGGCCTTGACAGTCTGAGAAATTAAGGTGTCAGAGCTGCAGCAAGGACAGAGGTATTCCTCAACAGAGCAGACTGATATTTCAAGCATTCTGATTGTGCAGTGGCGGATCTGAGGCAGACGACAGAAGGATAAGTAGGTAGCAACTAATCAGGGATTTATTTATATACAGAATGACTAGGTATAAACTTAACACCACAGGTCACAGTAACATTAGCTTATTCTGCAAAGTCATAATTCTCACAGTAAGAGACCACAGTTAACAGTCAAAAGTTTCATAGACACCAAGTTAGAGAAAAGCAAATGCGGGAAAGCAACACAATCAACTAAGCGACCAGAGTGTGAAATTAGATTTTTTGTTGTTGTTGTTTTTCCAAAAAAAAAATTTTAAACCCAGTCAACTACCGCATTGCTATGCACAGGAGTTTTAAAATGCAATCAAAGCACTAAGTCAAGTTTGACTAGACTTATTAGGAAGGCAAAAAATTCATGCCGAGCTGACAGGCCAGTCCACAACAAATCAAATACTCCTTGATCCCAGCACTAGTCTCAGCCCCTGCACGGTTTGTCACACTCAGCTGACAACTTGTTTGTTATGTAACTAATAATACACTTACCCTGACCTATCGTTACTAATGCTGCCTTCCTCCTCTCCCAGGATACTTCAAACAAACCCCGTGAAAATACGCTGATATTCAAAACAATCCTATTGAGCAATTCTGAAGTCTCTTCCCCAAAAAAAAAAGTTCCAGGTAAGTCTTTCCATATTGCCACAATTTATTTTTTTTCTTTTTTTTTTGCAGGTTAGTAATCAAGTGGTTTTGGCATCACAAAACACAACAATAACTACTTTTCTAGTTACTTTTCACGAGGTCAGTAACATTTGTTTGATAACTAATTCTAACTAATACCTACAAAATCACTTTATTCAAGGACTTAACACCAATATCCACCAGTACGTCATACTAGCATGATATTTAGACAGCATAATCCCAACATCAGAAGTCTGGTGAAGTTCACTTAGAAAACTCTCCTGTATCAGCAACAAAAGCTACTTTATAAGCTTCCTGATTCTGGAGGAGCCAGTCAGGAAGAACCATCTCCAAACGTTTCAGTTTAACACTCAAAACAGCCATTTCTTTTCCCCCTGCCTTAGTAATGGTGCTGATTCCAATGCAAGGTCATTCTGTTGCACGGAAAACATTCTGCTACATGATAACATTACATTAAGGCCTTGATTCTATATATGATTTTAGAAAAATATCTTAAATTCATACAGGCGGTAGTAGAGAAACAATTTTATCCTTCTTTGCAAGTCTCACATCCCCCCCTGCCACCTCATCCTCAAAATCAGCATGATCAACAACTCATTAAATGCTTTGTTCTGACAAACTAACTCCAAGACAGTCTTTTGTATAAAAAGGCATGAGTATGACCAATTTAGGTACAGAAATTCTACATTTTTGCCTGCAGAATTGGTGGTTCTCTTGCCTCTCACTTCCAAATATAACTTAAAACCTTAAGTGGAAAATATCTGCCTTCCCCATGCAATATTCTGCTTTCATCAGCCCAATTTTATTCAATAGCACACACACGTCTAGCCTCCTGTCTTGTTCAAACTAATGGTGAAAACTTCAGTCCTTGTTTAAAAAAAAAAATCACATCTAACAAAACGTTTAAACAAGCTGAAAGCACCTCACCTCTGTCCTCAAAATTACTGCTATTAAGCTCCCATTCCAATTTGATTATTAAGTTTATATTTGTTTCCCTAATCCTTCACATAGATAAAAATGCATTAGCATCATGAATCACAGGACACACCAGTGCAGTGTTGTCTTAAACCCTGGGCTAGTTAAACTGTTCAGGTGGTTGCCAGGGCCTGCCAAGTCAGCCACACTGTTTATAGTTTAGTTCTCCAGATACAGGATTATTATTATGTTTCAGACTGACAAATACCATATCCTGAAGGTTAAAGTCCTGTGACACAAATACATCCTGACAGGGCAGAATGGCTGAGCAGGGGTGGTCTTCAGCATGGAGACAGTTTCGGCTTCTGCAAGATTGCTGAACCATTCAGTTAAAGGGAGAGCTGTGTGTTTAATAAAACTGCTGCTTAAGACGGAGCTATTTTTAGGAAATACTCAAATGCAATAGTTCATTTGTCTAAGTAATACTCAAATGATTGTCTTCAGTTGATCTAAATGGAGCAGAAGATGGATCAAGTTAGGATTTAACTCGGTTTATCTCTTAATGCATAATTTAATAGCCAAAAAAGTTACTTTACAAATAAAAAAACCTCAGTTTCTATCAACAACTGGAGAATGAGCAAGAAAACACAACTTGATTAAGGAGAAGTG
The DNA here is from genome assembly GCA_017639485.1 of Pluvialis apricaria. Lineage (NCBI taxonomy): Eukaryota > Metazoa > Chordata > Aves > Charadriiformes > Charadriidae > Pluvialis > Pluvialis apricaria. Next base: position 9,889,013 of record CM030015.1, on the reverse strand, counting down.
ATTTTTACACTGTCAAAGCTTTGTTTTTGCTAATCTCTATTTAGCTCAAAAGCCCTATAAACACAGTTGGAAGAAGGGATCTGTTAAAAATATATCACCCCACCCCTTCAATTAAGGGCTGAGAAGCTTATGACACATCTGAGACATCCAACAAGAACAGGGAAGAAGGACTTAATGTTCCTGATATTTCTAAAGGTAAAAAAAAATAAGCAGGTTTAAAAATCCCGACTGTTTCATGCCTCTCTTAAATGGATTTTGAAGCAAGAACAGATCCAAGCTATTTTTATTCCTTTGTAGGTCATGTGTAATTAACTGCTTATTTTCACAAAACCTTATTACAGCATAAACATCACTAGCCAGATCATCTGCCCCACCCAGCCTGAGCTCCACACCACAGGAGGCCAACTATCTCCGCACAGAGTCCCCGTATCTGCAGGAGAGGGCTGTCTGTCCCTCCAGCACCAACCTCCCCTGCAACCGCACGGCTGCAATGATCAACTGCCCCCGAGCTCACCCCTTCTTCCTAGAAACTGCGAGCAAACCAGTTAACAGGCCTAACCCCTCGTCTCAAACTATGGGCAGATGTCCCTTTTTGGATATAGGTGAAACTCTCTAAGATGACATTATTCTTCTCCCCCACTCCCTTCTGCCTTGGGCACACAGCAATTAGCAGAAATGATCACTAAACCACTCGGGAAATAGGGGGAGGAAGAGGAGGAGAAAAGAGCCAGTTGGGTTGGCTCGAGCCACTAATTTAAAACAATTTAAGCTAGCCTGGTTGACTTTGCCTCCAGTGCTCACAGGACCCACTCTGCTGGAGGAGCAGCAGGAGGCCCCCGCACGTAGCAGAGGGCACTCCAGGAGCAGGGATCTGAAGCCCACGTCACTGTGTGCAGGATGCCCTCCCTAAGGCTCCGGGCATGTTTTACAGAGATCATCGTGTGGGAGGCACACAGACTTCTCTAAGTAGTATTAAACAGAACCAGAGCACAGGGTTGCCATCCCAGCACATGGTGGGCCACCCACTTCACGACACTGGGAAGCACCACCAGCAGTCGGTGGACCAGAGAGCGCAGATCCCCTTTGCCTCATAAACAGGGGAGATAAAATTCAGTCCTGCGTTTTGTACGCAGCTTTACAATCACTTTTAAGAATCTCTTATTCAGATCAGAGATGTATATCCCATCCTGGCACAAGAAGCAGACACATAAATCCCACAGCACACAACACATTCACAGTGTTTAAGATCTGCAGATGGAGCATGTGCAGGAGAAGGTTTTATGAACAAGAAGTGCTGGAACAACCAATCGTCATGCGGGGACAACACGGGTCCTGCCAGCGACGGCTTTGAATGCAGGCAAGAAACATTTGCTGTAGCCTGAATACAGAAGTTGTACAGCTGTGCCAGCAAAGTGGTATGTTTATCCTTTAGGGCAGATTTGCTTTCTACAAACAGCCTGCATTAGAATTGTATACATGTGGCAAGAGAGTTGAGCATTTCACTTCTGTGTTGAATAAACCAGGAAAATTGGTCCCAGATAACACATCTTTCCTAACTAAGTTGGGGGGCAAAAGGGACCCGAGAAGAATGGCTACTTAGTCATCAAGCAATATGAACCAAGTTTGCCTCGGCTTTTTTCCTGTTATAAGCAAAACCAGCCACTGCCTAAACAGTATTTAATAGCACACAAATACTTAAGTTTGCTTCCTTTTGTTTAAGCAAGTCTAATACACACACTCACAACATAAGTTTATAGAAATTATAGCAAACTATAAAATTCTTCTTGCCCTAACGTCAGGCATATGATCTAGCCACTCAGTCTAGGCCTAGTGTCACTTGTAAGTGCGGAAATTAATCAAAATCCAGGTATTTAAACACTTACATATCCCAGCCTTAAATATCTCCCCTGACACATGAGATCTGGCCCACCTCTCAGCTAAAAGACCATATATAGTCACTGCTCATTTTAAAGTAGTATTTCCAGGGTTTAAATACAATCTAGAACATTAAAAAAATGCTATAAACAGATAGCAAGAGTGAATTAGTAATTCAGACCTATAAGCCACTGGAGCGTGGCAAGATGCCAGCATGTCAAGACACTCTGACATACATAAAAGTAATCCATACCCAGCGTTTTGGAAGAAAACAAAATGGCTCAATGTAAAACTGAAAGAATTAGGTATACTTTAATAATCACACTTGTTTACATTCCGTAAAGGTCTAAGCAATTGCTCTCCACTGTCATTTGGGAGATTGTTGCTCAATTTTCACATCCATTCTTCTATCATCTTGACTAATCATAAAAAAACCATCAAACTCCTTAGATTCAACAAGTATTAGGGCCACGAGTATTTCTTTCCGATTCCCAGGAGCAGCTGTATATAGATACAAGTATTTTTATAAAAAACAGGAAATATTTAGGGAAGTAAGAAAATATATTCACCATTTTGAAAGCATTGTTCTGTACGTGGCCTCATCTAACACACTTGTCAAAGATACAGAAAGGATGACAATTAAAAGAAAGTCTTCATTCTCATTAGAAAACCCCTGCTTCCTGACTCAACACTTCCTGCTCTCCTCCCTCTCACCCTATCCCATGCCACCCATGGCAAATCGGACTTTTCCTGTTCCTGAAGACCTTTCAGATGAAGAAAGTGTCACTAAAAATACCATATATGATAAAGCTGGTACAGAAACTGGAAATAATCTTCCCTCAAAGAAAACACCTGCTATGCTCAGGCAATACAGGATTCAAAAGAGATTCTGACCAATTCCAAAGAAAAAAAAATCTCCTCCCCCCACCTTTTTTTTTTTTAAGGCTGGAAGGGTAGTAGCTGCACCACAGGGCAGTAACACATAATTTTCCTGCCTATGTTTGTAATCAGAGCTCTGACAGACCCAGATACTCTGCAAAACTAATTAAAAAAGAAGAGAAAAATGGTAATGTTTTACATAATTTTTACATATCTTTGTTCTAAATGCTAAAGACCTGTGAGACATTCATCTCGTCGAGAACAAATATACAGACAACAGCACAGCCGTCTTCAGTGATACAACAAAAGGCAATTTAAGACAAATGACTTAGAGCAAATGCTATCACTGAATAATCCCACAGCAGCTGTCATAATTCGTTAGCTCAAATCTCATCAGAATCAGAGAAGTTAGAGTTAAAATCGAGCTCTCTTCCTGTAACATTGTGTAACTCCAAACCAGCAGCATTATCCTCGCTATTTTAGAATTAACATTTCTCCCTAAGATAAGGTGGAACGACTCGATCCTTCCACGCAAAAAAAAAAAAAAAAGAAAAACAACAAAAACCCACCCCGGTGCGAGCCAACAGATGACAAAAGAAACTCGGTCAAGTTTGAGCCCCTCAACACCTTATTTCCTGTCTAAAGAGCCCTTTTGTTCTGCTTCCCTGCATAAATGTTAATATTCTGCCACCATTAGAAAACGAAACAATGAAAAAAAAGCCCCACGCACATGAACTCCACTGCCCCAGAGGGCGAAACAACGCCACACGACGCGATTAGAACCGGAAAATTCCTACCAACAAAATCTCCACAATTTGCTGTTTGCTTCACCCCAGATTAACTTCACTTGAAGCTGTACTTCGGCGCAACCTAGCCTGGACGCGGAGCCCCGCCTCCCCCGCCCCTATTGGCCGAGGCGAGGAAGCCCCGCCCCGCCAGCCAGGCTCCGCTCCCCGATTGGCGGAGCGGCGTATCCATTATTTAAAGAACTTTTCCTTGCTAGCAGGTTAGGCTGAGCAGGTTAGAACACCCTGGGCGAGCTGGTTCTTAAAGGGACAGGACCCCGCTCCCGGCTGTGACAAACTACCACCCCCGGCGACGCGGCGCCCCGAGGGAGCTCCAGCGACAGCCCCGGCGGGCGGCCGGCCACCCCCACCCCCCCGCCGCCCAGCCCCCGAGCCCCGAGGTGGGGGCGCCCAGCCCGGCCAGCGCAGGGCTCCGGAGCCGGGCGGGCGCAGGGGAGCGCCGGGCGGGCTGGGAACGCTTCTCCCGCCGCAGCTACACAAGGGCCGCTGGCGCTACGCGCAGGGTCCGATGTGTGGGCTGTGAGCCCATCCACTCCCGAAAAGCGGCCGGAGTCGCCCCGGGAAGCCGGGCAGGCTCTGTAAGTTGGTAGCCCCGGCTCCAAAGCCGCTGGGTTGCCCGTTCCCGAGGCTCCTCTGCCCGTGTCAAGCATGAGTCAGCAGGAGAGGAGCTCCGCAGGAGGCGACCGGCTCCATCTCGCAGGGTACCATGGCTTCTGCCAGAAACTTTTTTCCTGCTTATTCAGGCTTCGCCCGACTGAACGCATTCGCAAGACGCGGGTTCACGTTCTGACAATCAACAGCGTTTCTCACAGCCCAGCTTCCTCCTTCCCACCAGGCGAAAACCTGCCGTTGAGGTTAAAATAGTTTCTTTTTCCTCAGTGTAAACACTGATGCGGTTCCCTACCCGTCTAACAAGTGAAAAGCCTGGAACACGCAAGAAGAGTACAAAACCACAACAAGGCTTAATAAATACTTCAACAACTGCAGATATGACACCTCGCTTGAGAAAAACCTTGCCCCGTTCCGAACGCACAACACAGGGCAGAGCCAGAACACGGCCCGCGTTCCCTCCTGCACCCACCAGGTACCATCGTAGCTACACAGGACTTACCTGGTTAGCAAGGCTGCCTTTACATACACCGCTTTCATGCGTTTAGTGTAAAATAACTAAAAATATTAAGCTAGAGGAAGATGTAGCACTTGTCAGCGTAAGCACATTTGGGTTGGTTTTGTACTGTGCAAGGGAACAAAAGAGGAAAAACTCCTCCGTGTTTCTGGCTCTTACGACCTTTCCCCTAGCCAGCGCCGGAGCAGCCTGCCCTCCCCTGCTTCACCTACCGCCTGTACCACAAAACAGGTATCTGTTAACTTTCCTAATGCAGATTAATCAAGTCCAAAACAGTTTAGCATACTGCTTTACTGCAAATACCACCCAATCTCAGGAAAATATTTACAGCTAAGTACTCCCTTGAGCTGTGATACATACACCAAAAAGAGCATGAAAAACACCATAAGGACATTTAACTCCTCTAAAACAGTCAAATAGCACATTTTCTGTTACCTTCTATTTAAGAGCAATCTATCACACCACAAATCCACATAGGACTGAAAAACAGCAATTTGTACAGTTGTAATTTAGTAAGTATGAAATGCTACAAGAATGGAATTAACAAGATTTACATAACTTCCCCTACAGAACCTAAAATATAAGCCGAAAGAACCAGACCTTAACCCTTGCATTTTAATTCAGTGCCCTGCAAGCATCAGTACTGCTAGAAGTTAATCAAGTCCCCTGAGGATAACTGTGAGGCCACACTTACGTGACACTTTTTTTTTGACCAAAAGTTATCTAAGCAATCAAAACCAAGAACACAGTTCATGCAAATAAAACATACCAGTAACGCGTCTTCTAAGCATCTCAGTAACCAATCTTGGAAAGCTTCAGTTTAGAGCACATTAACTTTAGGCCCATAAAAACAACAGCAGAAGTCACAACTCTTATCAACCAAAGCGACTAGAGCTGGAAGAGGACACCAAAACCCCACAGAAGTCTAGACCCACCTCACAACCACAACTGTGATGAAAAATAATTTTTGTCATCAAACATCCCACACTTCAGCTTATGCTTCTGTTACGCAGGCAGCGAGCAACTCCTTATCACTACAAGGGAGAAGTTTCATCCCTTTTTCTCCCCACCTTTCCCCTCCCAGTCACGCAGTCCAGCCCACTCCCTCAGCCCAGCTCTGGTGCTCATCAGACCCTTCCATCTGCCTGAGACGGACACGCAGTCACTGATCTGGCAGAAGTTTGGCCAGCTTCTGATAAGCAAGAGCATGGCTTACCCAGAGCATAAGGGCAATGGCAAAGCAGATTCTCCTCCATTCAGCACTGTGACCTCCTAGATCTGCTTACCTCATCTCATTAAAAAAAACCACCACCAAAAACACAAACCACACAAAAAAAAAAAAGCCCACAGAACACAAAAATACCTTACTAAGAATGCCCCAAGAATAATTTGCTATCCTCACATAAGATCAAAAAAAAAATAATCCTGTGAAGTGGGGTACTGAAGTTAGATTCACAGCTGACCCAGCCTCACTGGACCAGAAATCGCGGGGAAACACATCTGTATCTAGATGTTGGGAACCCAGACATAAAAATTGCTATTCAAGTTATTATCCCACGCTGAAGGAGACCTAGTAAAACTAAACATTAAAAAGCCTAATTTATAAGCTCAGTTTCTGCATATAAGCCACCTATTTTCCCTGTAAATACACACACATTTTGCAGAAAACAGAGGCACTATTTTAAGGTCCAGGCTCAAGTTATGCCTTTGCTACTCTTACAATAACTGTAGCAATGCAGGAAAAACGAAAATAGCAGATTGCAGTGCAAGTACATTAAACAGGGAAGCTTTGACAGCAGCGTAAAAAAGATTCAGTTTGCTGCCACTGAACTTTGCACCGAGGACAGTAACAAGAGAAAGCACCTGACTCTCATTTGACTATTGTAATCATGGAACAGCTAAAAGGCCATTTGTTCTGTAATCTTACACACACACAAGACAGCAAGTTCGGAGGACTTGACAGCTCAAGAGATCAAGACCAGAGCCTTTCATCTTTAAGTCACCAGTTCAAACAGAGACCAGAATAGTAGTGATCAAAAGCTACATGTGATGGCTGTTCGGGGATTAGATGAAGAGATGGTTACTCGCTGCCCAGTTCCCAACAGATCAGTGAGAATCACAAGAGCTTTCTTCACAATTTTGCACCTGTTTTTCACAGTCTTGAATACATTATACCTCCTAAATTCTGTACACGTTAATAAGTAGCAAAGCAACTGAACTGCTGCGTACACATAATGAACTCGCATTGTAGGAAAGGACTTTACCCTCTGGTTGTCAATTATGTCAGCACTACAGCATGTGCTGAATTTTTTATTTATTCTTTTTAAACAATTATAGCTCTGTCTTTTAGCTTTTTTATTATTAGAGACAGCTTTAAAAGTAGTATTTAGCTTCCCATTTCTTTTTCACCCTCAGATGCTGCAATCCTGTTTAAACACAACAATTCTCATAACCTTGCTGTGTAAGATATTCTTGCAAATACATCAATATAAGAAGTACGTTAGTATAGGAGCTTCAGAACTTTGGCATTCAAGAAATGATTGAGACATTAGTAATCATTTTTTAATCAAACCTAAAAAACATCAACTTCACAAGAGCCACATCTACGCAAGGACAAGGGGAAAAAAAAATTCCCCGTGCGATGAAAGAAACATTCCTTTTTGTATTCTTATACATTCTTCAATACATTCGTGTGCAGTCTCTAGAAAGTTAACTAGCAATAGCTCCTTTCCAACCTGACTTTAGTTTTCAAAGTCTGTGAAAGTGCCTGGAATTTCCAGGCAGGATAGGCAAGATGAAAACAAGTTCAGAGTGTATGTTGACTGAAGGTTCCGGAGTGCAGGTTCATTGTCCTGCTACGAACACCACTAGCAAAAACAATCTTCTACACAACCCCAGCAATACATAGTTGCATAGTTCTTAGTAGTGTGTTACTTCCCAAGAATGAAGTTGCTGATGAAAAGCCAAGGTCCTAGAAACTTCAGTATCCTTAGGAGGAACTAAGGAGGCCCTTGCACACAAAGAATTCAACTTGCTATTCCAGGAGTCTAAAGAGAGCAACATACCAGACTGATGAGATTTCAGTAATCTTGAAGAACTTTGAGATTTCTCTTGTTACTTTCAATCCAAGACGTGCTGCTGCACTGCAATAATCAAATCTGGAAACAACAAAAAGGTGCACGTGATAAATACTGGGTCTTCATCAGAGAGGACTGGCTAGCTGTCTGGACAGCAGTACAGATGCACCAGACAGAAACACATTCCCCTGGAAGTTTTAGCAGCTATCTCAAACCATCCAAAGCTTAGCTACCCAGAGAACTTAGTTCATCCACATGTTAAATTCCCACTGCTTCCTTCTATGTAGGGAATAAGCCATTAAGAGAATTGCCTCCCCCCGCTTATCTCCTGGCCTATAAAGCTGCACATCCTTGACAGGTCTCAATCACTCTCAGCAGTTGCCATGTTGGTTTGGGGTTTTTTGTTGTTGTTGTTTGTTATTTGGGGTTTTGTTTTGCTTTTAAAACCAGGACACAGAATTATATCTTGTACACCTGTACCACCAAGGATTCCAGTGATAGATGGCCACATCACTCGCTCCAGTCAGAGTCCTTGAGAAAGGATCCAGACACTTAGAAAGACTTTTCCTTGACATCAGATATCTCTTGGGTGGGAAAAAAAAAAAGGTATACTAGTTTGTATTGAATTCAGCATGCTCCAAGTACATTTATGTTATCTATAACATTCCTTGCAGTTTAAATCGGGTATCTTGAATGCAATTCATAGCCTATTCAATATTAAAAAAATAAATAAATAAAATAGATGCAGAGCTATTAGCTGCCAAGAAAATGGAGCCAGAAGTTTGTATACTTACAATTCTCTCAGAAATCAGACTGATTAATATAGTTACAAAAGGACACTTTCACAGAAATGGGGATTACCTTTATCTGTAACCATGGCAACTTTTCAGCAGTTTGTGTTAATGCTACTCTCCTTCCGATAACTTGCCACTATCTCTTTCAAGCTATTTGTATAAGGTTTTGCATGTGCCATCTGAGGCCATAAAGTAACAAGAAGTTGAAATGTAAACTTACATTCTTAGATTGCACTTAGAAGTATATTATGTAACATAAAATGTTGTTCATTTTTGCCATAAATTCATGATTAGTCAAGAAGTAAAATTATTTTAATCTGTTATTATTTTAACATGATTCATAGTTTTGTAAAACAAAAAATATTTTAAGAGGTATCCTATGAAATATATACAAGAGCTAGAGGAGAAGAGGTTCTTCACTACCAAAAAAACTATCTGGAAAGTAGTAAACCCAAGGAATTATGGCAATGGTATATCATAGACTTTGATATTCAGTATCATAAGGGACAAAAATCCTCCCAAAACACACTGTTATTTTGGCCTGAACAAATATATGACAGATCAGTAAAGAGCCAGTTCCCTTGTTCTAGGTTAGGTGATAATATAAAGAACAGGTGTAGGTACCTCAGCACCAGATAAACAAATCAGGCAGAAGCAAAGCTAAAGGAGACAGGAAAGAGACTAAGGAAGAAATTGATAGATTTTCTTCCTCAATTGTTGTGTTACCATCATCCACAGTTCAGAAGAGGATTAGCACTCTGTGAAAGAAATTATTTCAGATGACATCAGACAAACAAAATAATTTGCTTAGACACAGGAGGAGGAAGAGAATAGTTTCATCTTTTCTTTTTTTCCCCCTAAAGTTCACAGGGCAGCTTACCAAGCTGCACCCTTCTCTCTTCAGTGTACACAGACTGTTTGGCACAGTTAAGATGCAAGCACAGATCCTTAGAAGAATGAAAGAAACTCGGCATGCTCTTTACTCCCTGTAACTCTTATGCAATGACATCTATTATAGGACAAGTCTGGACAAACATCCAGGGAATGGACTTCAGAACACAACGGTGCACTTTAAGTCAGTTCACGCAGGGGAAGAAGTAACTACTGTCGGTTTTGCCAAATGCCTCCACATTACATCAGCACATTTGGTAGAAGCTTCTGTATTTCGTTGTTGTTGCCATTGTTGTTGGCAGTAAGATAATGCGTGCTTTTTATTTTTTAAGATTCCCCCATCCTAACATCCTGTGGAAACAAGAGTGGACGTTTGCACCCCAGGCTTTTCGCAGAGCCTAGACAGAGGTAAGTTTGGTTAAATTTCGCAGGGTTCCTCACTGAACACCAGAACAACAACAACAACAAAAAAAAGAACTTTCTGTACAATAAAACGCAACGGGATGACAGACCCGTGTAGGCTCAAACCCTTGGTTTTATTGGAAAGGTGCCACCGCACAAACGGCACGCTGCTTCCTGAATGCTCCTGCCCCCAAACCAGCCCGCACGGCCGCACCGAACTTACCCGAGGAGCCGACACCCACTACTGACGGGCGGCAGCCGCCGCCAGCCCCGGCCCGGGGGCCGTGTGGGGAGGGAAGGCCCCGGCACGGAGCCGACGGGGAAGCCCTCCCCTCCACCACCACCACCACCCCCCCCAAAGTTCAAGTCCAATCCCCACAGCAGCTGGCAGACCCCGCCGGCCGGGGAGGCCGACCCCGCCGGCTCTGCCCCCGGCCTCTCCCAGCCAAACTAAAATAACTCCGGGGAGGGAGAGGGGAAGGGCAGCGGCGGCGGGGGGGGGTGGGGAGGCGGTCGCAGGGCTGGCGGCGCGCCGCGGGCCGGCAGGCTGCCTCTCCCCTTCCACCCAAGGACACGAGTACAAACACCTCTGCCCCGGGATGGCTCCTGCGCACGCAGCGGGGAGCTGCCCGGCGCGGAGCGGGGCGGGAGGGGGGGGGGAACGAGGGGGAAGGAGGAAGGAACAACCAAAAAAGGCAGAAAAAGAGCCCCGAGGCCCTGGGCCCGGCCCGGCCCCGCCGCCGCCCCGCAGCCCCGGGCCCGCCGGGTGCGGGGGTCTGGGGGGAATCGGCCGGGGAGAGGGGAAAGGGGGAACCCTCCCCTCAGCGACCCCGCCGCTTCCCCAGGGGCGAGCGGGCGGCCGCCACCCCACCTGCCCCGTAGCGGAGAGGGGTCGCCGGCCCCCTGCCCGGCCGCGCTCCCCTCACCTGCCCCCGGGCCCGCCGCGTCCCGCCGCTGTCCGCCCAGCCCCGCCTGGCCCCGCTCGCTCCTCACCAAACTTTTTTTTCCCCTTTCTCCGTGTTTCGTTGCCCTCAGAGTGACGCGGGCGGGCGCTGATTGGCGGAGCCGGGGAAGGGTGGCCGCCAGCGGGAGGAGGAGGCGGTGCTACCGCCCGCGACTAATTATTGCAAGGAGACGGCGGCGACGTAAACCACAATATGCTATTTAAAGGGACAGCGGCCTGTCCCCTATTTCCCCCCCTCTCTCACGAGTGACCTGAGGCGAACGGAGGGGTGGGAGCGGGGCGGCGCGGCGAACAGGCGGTGGCCGCCATCACCGGGCAGGTTGAGCGGGCGAGGGACCCGGCGGGCGCTTGGGGACGGCTGCACCCCTCAGGCTGGGGGCCGGGGCCTGCGGTGGCCGTTGGGGGTCAGCCCGTGAGGAGATGGGCCCCCTCACACCCGCGCGGTGTCTCGGCACGTCGTCGTCCACCCTTCTCCCTCCCCAGATAAATAAATCTTGCTGTAAAAAGCCTGTGTAGCTGCCCACTGCCTTCCCTGTTGCCCGCGGTGTGTGTGGGGGTGTTAAATCCGTAGAGGAATTAAGGTTTCCTGTCAGAGCGGGTTTCCTGGGGGGGGCTCGGGGCGGCTCTGTGGGGCTCTGTTCGTCACCCCCTTGCTGGTCACCTGCTTTACATCCCCTGTAAAAAGGCAGCCGTGGATCTCGAATCTCTTGTTAGCGACACTACATCACATGACTTGTTTCTGTTTTCTTTTCTTTTCTTTTTTTTTTTTTTTCTCATTGTGGGGCTCTGAGGCGATACACCACAGCTTGTTTTTATACTGAACATTTTCACCTCGCACCCGCTATACAGTCTCACCTAATGTCCCAGGTAGCTGTAAACCATACCATGAAGGAAGGTTTTAAAGGTGAGATTTAAGGATGATGAGCGACTTGGCGGCTGGAAGCAGATAGGAAGGGAGGACTGGATGCCAGAGAGATGAAACAAGCCAAATAAAAAGAGGAATTTTATCTGTGGATAGCGGAGAGGAGCAGGCCAAGACTGGAGGAGCTGCCAGGAGGTGAGCTGAGTTTGTAGAGAGTTTTGGAGGAGGGAAAAAAAAAAAAAAAGTGAGCAGTTTTGAAGCTCAAGGGAAGCCAGAGAAGCTGAGGATGGGTAAAACGTGTTCCCATTTCCTCGGGGAACAGGGAACAGATTTTATATTTTTTTGGTCTTTTTTTGAGCAGAGGAACTTGAGACTGTCCTAAGGAAGGCATCGCAAAAGAACACATAAAGATATCAGCAAAGATAAAGTCCAAGCAGAGATCTTCCATTGGTAAGAGTTCACTATTGCCAACCTTGGGAGCCAATAGGTAGACCCATAAACCTGGCAAAAGCACTTAATGGGAGGAAGGCTCCAAATTTTTTTGTTTTGTTTTGAATAGCTGAGCTTGAATAAACACCAGAAAATGCTGGTGCAACCAGCATGGAAGTGCTAACATAGCTTTACAGCTATTTTGGTAGAGATTATTCACTCTTGGCTGTCTTTGTTGATGCAATAAGTCTTCCAAATGCCAGGTTGCATGAACAGAAGATGACCTGCATTGCATGTGGGTATCACAGCATTCCCCACAACATTATTTGGAGCGCTTTCATGGTCTTGGCAGTAATCATAAGGAGCTGTGGGGAGTGATGATCACATTGCTCCAAGCCTCTCCATTATCATCTTTTTTTTATGTACGATTTTTTAAAACCTTAAATTCCCTTTGGTTCATCTTGGACTGCTTTCTTTGTGCCAGGTTCCATCTCATCATTAGAAACATAGATGCAGAATAGCAGGGTGGAACATTCACAGTGTCTGTTTAGAAAAAGGCCAACTGATTCTTTTGCAGTTGTGAGCAACCAGCACAACAGCTGGCAGTACAGCAGCGGGAATAAAAAGGGAAATGCAAACAGCAAGCAAGATGGACACCTCCTGCCAGGAGTTATTGACCAGCAACACATGGTGGAACAAATGTTAAGTTATGGCATCAAATGTCAAGGGGGGGGGGGCAGCAGAATGTTCAGATGTGATCTTGCTCAAGTTGCTTATGAAGCTTGTCAGTTTTGTGATGTGCCCAAACAAGAAAAGTCAGCTACTGCTGGAGTAAGTCGCTTTCTTGAAGCGTTCAGAATAGACATGCTTGGTATGGTCAGAAGCTGCCACAACTCAAAAGAGGCAAACAACTGGGAAATGGGGAACACACAGTTTTATGTCATCTGCAGAAAAAGGGCCAGTAATCAAACTGTCTCTAAAGGAGAAAATTCATAAACATGATGGCCAGACTTATGCCTGGGGTAGAATAAAGGATGCAGTTAAAAATTAAATGTGCATCTTGATCCACTGTGAATGGAAGACATAATGTTGAAGAAATAGCGTTCAATTTTCTCATTTGAGGACCTCAAGACTGATAGGTTAAAAAACCTTGCTGAACTCAAGCAGGATAAGGAAGGTGTATGAGCAGAGAAATGACTAAACTGTTAACCACCCAGAGAAGGGCATCCTTGACTCTGAAAGGGTCAGAAATCAGCGAAAGAAGATGGGAAGGCAAAAGTGACCCTGAGCCAGCAGATGAAAACAGAAGCCTGTTTTCTGTAGGCCACTGCAGAGGAGTTAAGAGGCTATTCATCCACCTTAAGTTGAGAGGAATAGTTTTGATTTTTAAGAGTACACAAATATTAAGCAGGACATAGGACCGCCAGAAGCATGTGGAGTTTGATATGCAATGGGATGTTTATCTTCATGGAACAACTTCTCTCTGCCAGGCCTGATTTTGCTTTAACAGAGCAGTCAAAAAGAAGGTTCAGATGATTAAGTAGGGGATCCTGGTACAAGCTGAAACACCCAGGAGGGAGGTGAAAGGTTTCCCAGCTGTGCTAGTGATTTGATGACGTATGGCAAAATGGAACCACCAGTGAACATTACTTCCTCATTTATAACATCACAACTGAAACAGTGTTTAATCTCCTTGACCTGCATTATTTAGATTTGCCTGTCATATTTTAAGGCTCCCATCACCTTGATACTAAGCACAACTTATTTTCATGTTTTTAAAGGCCATCTATTCATATACCTCTTTAGAAAATGTTGGCACAAATTTTCTGAAAGGAGTTTCTTCTAATTTTTGCTCGCTTCTCCCAAATCCATTTAATCTATCTGCTAACACAGAGGACCTTTTTATTTGGTTCCTTCTATGTTTGCTTCTGCTAGAGTAGCTTGTTATTTCTTTTTGTAAAGCTTTCGAAATCACTTGAGGAATCTTGGTAATGTATTCATTTTGAGGTAGATTTCTCTTCAGAGCTGGTAAATAGAAAGTCTCTTCTTCACTTCAGTGGGCTCTGGATCAGGTGTTTAGCGCTAACATCATTTCAGTTCTTCTAATCTAGTTGTTTGGGGCCCAGCATGCAGCCCCTGAGACTGCTGAGATTTTCACCGTAGGCTTTAATGAGAGCAGAATCAGACCCTACTTCCCGAGAGGCGGCCTATAAAAATCCAAAAGAAATAAGCACAAGACTCTCTTGAAGAACTGAGTCTTAAATTTGATTTTATTTGATTCTGAATCTCACTGGATTTTTTTTCCATAGCCACTTTGACCTCTGTTCTATGTCTTATCCTAACAGGATGAGCTGGAGTTTCAGTTACCCAGGCCTACTGGAAATTGTGCCCAGCAGAAATTTGGCAGTGGCCTTTCAGGGGCAGCAATGCCAGCTCCCTATTGCAATGCCCACATTCACAGATCTGTAGAATTAGAGTCCAAATTCTGCTTGGATTTGCAAGCCCAGAACGCCACTGACTTCAAGGGTGTTGTAGGATTTTAGCCAAGAGCAGAAATTGGCCCAGGATCTTTTCAGATTCCCTCATGCTTCTGTTTATATGATGTTATCATCAAGAACTAACAGCATGTTTCATGCTGCATTTTACTTTTAAATTACATAAAGGATATTTACTGTGCCGATGCTACATAGTTTGCAAGAAAGATGCACATATGGAAATGAAAAAACACTGATTACCATTAGGATTCCCAGCTTTCAGCATTCATTTTCCAAAACAACCCAGGGACTATTTCTTATCAAAAAAATGCACAAATGAAATCCCATTTCTTGGCATTTATATATGGCATTCTGGAGTCTTACTCACCAAGTATGCTATGAAAATAGTCAGAATAAAAAAGCTTCATAACATACAAAAAGTTCAGTACTCTGTTTTTACTTTCTCTATACTGGTTTCCCAGTCAGAGAGATGAGTCCATCCCTAAAAATAATTACATGTTTTTCTGCCTCTCAAGGGGTGGGAGAAGAGAAGATCTGGGGAAAGCTGAGTGATCACCAAGGACAACAGGTAAAAGCAGACATAAAGGTTGAGAACAAATGGATCAAAACTGTAAAAACAGGCAAGTGGGATGCCAGGTGGAGCATGTGGGACAATGCCTGAAAGCATCTGAGCAGCCAGTGGAGCCAGGTCAGTGCTGCCCTGCCCGGACTCACAGCACCCGCTTCCAAGCCAATAGCTCATCGATATTCTTGGAGCTGCAAAAGGGACCTGAGAGCAAACTAGCTGCTCAGTGTCTTTCTTGAGCAGGGAGCAGCGTAAGATGGAGGTTCTCCACAGAGCAGAGCTCCAGTCTGGTTCTAGTCAGAGCTACTGGGCTGCTCAGCATCTTTCAAAATGAGGCAGACTGTTTTGCCACATGGCTACAAATCTGGGAGCTTCCTTCTAGATAGCTTTGTTTAGAAATCTGGGCTGGGGCCTTTTAAAACCTTAACAACTCCCTATTTAAGCTTTTAATATCCATGTTAAACAGTTCATGGAGCATGGCCTGGTATTCAGGAGAACAGCGTGCCATTGTCAGCCAATGAGTAACTTTAGGCAAAGAAATAATTTTGTACCTCTGTGTTTTTTCTTGTCCTGCATCTGCTCTATGTCGATAGCAGTGTCTTTCAGGGAAGGAGTGGCTCATGCTATGTGTGTCTAGTCATTAACACAGCCAACTCCAGTCCCACTGCGAGCCCCTGTGTGCTCCTCAACCCTACCCGTAACAGTAGCATCTTAACACATCCGCCTCTGTATGTGCTTGCCTTTCACCCTACTGTTGAAACAGGGTTTTATTATTAATTACTATTTAAAACTAAAATCTGGAGTCCTAAATTCTGTAACATTAAAGTATCCATATACCATGTTTGCATAAACCCTTGCACAAATAGGTCGCTGTACCGAAGGCTACCAAGTGCTCTGGCGACCAAGTGCTAAATTGTGACTATAAAGGGACCAGAGATGCTTTAACAGGACAGCAGTATTCCTTCAGCCACTGAAAAGTCTGAGCACACAAGAAAGTTGGCCCTATCCGACTCTCGCAATTTAAGGGGAGCAAAGATCCCGTCACCAGCGCAGCACTGTTTGGTGATCCCTTAACAGCAGCACTCCTTCTGAGGCCTTTAAAAGCCAGCAGAATTTAGTGCATCCCTGAGGCTGCTCTGGGCCAGTTTTTGCTTTTGCAACTTTCTGTTGCCTCCACTGAGTTCCTACTGTGTCGCCGGATTTTGGATTTATAGGGCTGTTCTGTGTAAATAATCTTGGTGCCTGGGCATATCCTGGTGTCTCAAAAGCAAACACTATGCTCGAAGCATCTGTCAAGGATCTAGATACAAATGTTCCAAATGACAAAAATGTCTGTTCATCTGTCTACCTGCCTGCTTAGGAATGCCGAGAGCACCAGCCTACTACGGGTTTGACGCTCTTGTTTGTTCTGTTACCGTCCATCTGACCTTGCTATTTCAGATAGGCTATTTGTCAATGCCAGAGAAATCGGCTGCACCAACAGAGGGAATATCTGGTGTCAGTATTCTCCAGCTCCTTGAGGGAACTACCTCATTAGAGAAGCTAAAATGGCGCTTTGATTGCTTAGAAGTAAGCCATTTGCGTTGCAAAAATCTCCAAGCAGTTATTCACTTCTTGTAAAATTATAATGCCTAAAGTCTTTTTCTAAAGCAGTCTTGGATACTGGAATGACTTGAAATTTGCAGCCAATAAAAAGTTTTACAGCAAAGCAGATCTGATCAGTGTTTCCTTAAGTGAGACAATTAATCTTCTCTGTCAAAATGTCACCAGATTTTGGTGGATTTAAAAACAATAAAATGTTTTACTGAAGAAAGTAATAAACCAGGACATTTCTATAGCTTCACAGATGTTCATAATGCATTTGAGATTTTGTATGCTTTCTTTAGGAAATTTGGAGCTGAGACTTTTAATATACCTAGAGCACATATTTTTGTCCCATAATAGCTAAGTATTTTGTCATGATCAGCTTTGAGCTCTCTCATAAAATTTGGCAGGGGACATCAAGTTGAGATGGGATGACTGCTGTCCTGGTATTCTATCTTAGGAAAAAGGCTATTGGAAGATTGATAGCTGTGGCTGCTTTTGGGTAGTACCCGTCATTCAAGGATCCTAAAGCAATCACAGAAATCCTTAAGTCTTCCTAGCCAGAAATATGACACAGCCTTACTGCTTTTCTGAAGTGTACTTTACTCTTTTGTTGTATGGCATCAGGAGGGACGGAGTCTATCTATCTCTCCCCTCCATGCTGGCAGTTTCCCAGGAATTGCTAGTGAACATAGGTTACAGACCACGATCCCTGCACTCTCTACATAGGGAGAAGGAAGGGACAGAGAAGAAGAGAGGTATCATGTTCCTGTTCTCTTGTAACAGATGGAAATCCCTTGGGTACCATCACATGTGAGCAGCTCCGATGCAGCTGGAGCCCATGTGAGGACCACAAGGACACAGCGAATGAGGGAACAGCAGAGGCCTGTCCATCCTCATTCCCACCCTATCCCTGCTACACTTTATAAAACCAGATCTAGTCCAGCCCACTCACTGCTTAATTTAATTTAATCTGAAGAAAGTCTGGTGCCTGATTCCCTATACTATCTTTTAACATCTTTTGCACTGTACAGCACATGTTAGAAACACATTGCAGCAACTTACCAGAGTTACAGACAGTAAATGGCCAATGGACTTCCTGAGCAGAAGTACATGCAGAACAAAGTTGAGGATGTGGATTGTTGACAGATCTATACTTGAAGAGAGGTTTGTCTTAACAACACACTCACAGACCCATTTTTGATTCTGCTGTAAATGGCTTAGCTAATGTTTCTTATTGCACATCAGTTGACTTGGAACTTCAGAGGTCCCCGATTCCTCCGTTCTTCCCTATGAGGCTTTCCCCCCTTCATTTTTCTCCCTCTCTGCTCTTCACACTCCTCTCTTCTGCTGCCCTACGAAGTTCTTACTACTAAGTAGGGCATTATGACATAGTTGATAAACTAGGAGATTATGACACCAGAGCAATAAACCACACCTCCCTCCTGGCTTTCTTCTCTCTGCTTCTTTTCTTCCTTTTCTACTTCTCTCCTAAAAGAAAGAGGAAAACCATGACATTAGAAAGAACCATCTTCTCCCAATCTTTCTGCTCCCAGTCACCCTTCTTGGAGGGGGGGATTTTATCCTTCTGTTTAAACATCTCTAGAATTCATGATAAAACATTTATGCTCCCTCAATCTTCAATCTTCAAAATGAATGCATGACACAGTCTTTTATTTTCACAGTAATGGCCATTTGACAATATTCTGACATCTTACAGGCTTGCAAAATTTTCCCTCCTTTGGCAAATTGCTGATTATCAGTTGTCACAATAAACAAGTTTTGCAGAAATACACCACCACCACCACAGTACAGAGCTCCAGACTATGGTTGATTTTTTTTTTTTTGCTTAGCAAAACTCTAATATTTCTGACAGTCACACCTCCTAGAATATAGCGTCCCATATGTGAAGATATGATGGGTTCTTGTGCACTTCAGTCATGAAAAAGTTGGGGTGTTTAATTCAAGTTCTTCATAAATATTGCTTCATAAAATCTACTTTACACTGTGCCTTGCTGTCTTATGTAGCATTCTCTACAGTCTGCTTGGGAATATTAATCTTACCTATTTTTTTGTCCTTACTGGTACAAAATAATATTTACACACACCACACCAAGCTCACTAGCTCTCACAAAGAGCAGTGCTTAATAGACTGCTGTTAATTTGCTGGCATATATGTAATTATATAGTTGAATATGTCAACATTAAGTTATGTCTACATGACAGGCATTGATGTGGCTGTTACGTAACGCAGATGTACTCCAACCACCTGAAATCGAAGCTCAGGTGCTACTACCAGAGTAGCCATCGAGCCACGTGGACTGCAAAATCAACCAGAATAACTCAATAAATATTAGAGCCACTAGCCTGCGCCAAACACTGGTTTTAACGAGAATACTACTGGTAATCAAGCCAGCTCATGAAGACCTTGCCCAGTGCGTCTACCTACACAGCAGTGATCACAGCCTCCAGTCACGGCTCTGGCAGATGAGCACTGGGTGGGCTTAAATGCAGAAGGATGAGGTTTCATCATCCCCCTCTGCGTCCGTCTTTCTTCTCCATGAGAAGCTTCCACCTTCATGGAGGGGGTAGGAGAAAGGGATGGTAACTTAGCGGCTGGCCCAGCTCACAGCTTACAGCAGCGGTGGCCATGCGTTGGTGCTAAGATGCTGGATTATGAACTGTGGTATAGACACACAACCTTTTGTGCTACTTTTATGCTGGTATCAATAACCTCCAGCAGAAAATACTGGGAGAAACACCGATCATTTACAACACTACTGCGAAATGTGCAGGAGCTGATCTGCCAGAGCCCTTGCTCTTGGAAGAGAGGAATTGGGAGAAATACAAACCATAAACAAGAAGGATATCTACTAACAAAACATCCCAGCGTAGTTCAAAATCAATAGTAAGTCTTGAGTAAATCAGAGAAAATCATAAACATTGAAGACCTATGTATTAGTCCATATCTAACACAAAAAACTTACTTTTTCTCTAGGACTTTTTTTTCACCAGTGCTACAACAGATTTTCTGCATGATCTTGGGCAAGATGCATAATTTCTCTGCCATGGTGTTAGATAATACTTCCCTACCTTCTAATAGCTTGTGTTGTGACTTGTTGAGTGTCAAAGAGTACTCATTAGATAGGATTATATCAGGTCCTGAAGAAGGGACAGGGCCTGCAAAAGGCAGATAAAAACAGGATGAGTTCACAGTTGTCCTTGGAGTCAGTGGGAGCTGAGGGCATGGCAAATGCTCAAGCTCAGCCTCTTGATAAGGAAGCGTTTCCCTAACCAGCATATGGGGAGCAAGTTTAGCATAGGGGCAAGTATCTACACTCTTAATACTCAGTGGGCAAATTGATTAATTGCAAAAAAATGTTGTTTGATTTCTCATTGACACCACTTGTATAAAATACTTCAGTAAAGTCAGGACTGATTCTTCTCCTGAGGAACGAGTTCCTGGTAAAGTCTTGGGAAATATTTGAGTAAAATTTCTAATGAGGCAGGTCCTGTGAACGATGGGGTGACGAAGGACAACGCTGCACAAGCTTTGCTTGTTTAGCAAAGCAGAGTAATTACTAAATGCACAGGGGCTGCACCAGCATAGGGGGCCTTGGTGGTGAAGAGTCGAAGTACATAGTGACAAAGATGGAAGAAGCCGGGGTGAGCATTAGCAGATGGCCTGGCACGTCAGTCCTCACAGCGTTGTGTATATTAAATTGAATAAGGCACAATGGGAAACACTGGAGAGTGCCAGCATTTGGGAAGACTGACTTTTTTTTATGAGTGGGTTTTATACCGTTTCAAATGATTTTCACCCATTAGCAATGTAATAACTATGGACAGACCAGAACAGCAACACTGACCGTTTCTGTGCACAGGCAAGAATCTTCCACCTGCAGCTGAGTTCCCTTCCCTAGCTGTTACCTTTATTGCCTTATGTATACCAGAGAATCAACACTTCAGCTTCGCAGCACTCTGTCATGTCCAGGTAATTAAAAGAATGCCACTGCACCTGGTAGAACTATAAAAATGTCCTTATAAAAGTCTCAGCAGCATTTAATATTTTATTCATTGCTATGTTGTTGTGTTTTGCCTGCAGTAAAACAGCCTGATGGAAGTGAGACACTACCACTGAGGGCTAACAAACATTCTCCCTTCAACATGGTACTTTAGCTCAGTGGCTTTTTTGTCCTTCCAGTTTCGGATCCGTGTTTTTAACAATCTTTCTGTTCTCAAGAAAGAAAAAAAGAAAAAAAACCACACAACCACCTTTCTTTTGCTAGAAGCAGAGAACCAGAACAGACAGTGTTTAAGCTTTCATCCCTTTTCCGTATGTGGAAAAGACTGTCTGAAAACTTTATTTCCCAGGGAAATATATTCCATGTCTTAATCTTGTAATGCCTGAATAATTGCCTTGCATATAACATTATCTCTCCTGTTAGTAACTCAGGAACTAGAAGGAAAAATAAAACAAAAACTTAATATATACAAAATGACATTGATAGTTTTATTACAGAAGGTGTAGGGAGCCAAATCGCACAAGCACAGACATAGCTATTAAAAGAAAATTAGAAAGTTGCCGACACAAGCTGCTCAGAAATAAATTTTCAGGTCTCCCAGACTTACAGACTCTTGGTTTTCAAAATACAGGTTCAGTGTGTTATTTGTCTTCACTTTTTGATATGCTGGGGAATCACAGGAAATCAGCTTTATTTTACAAATGTGGAGGCTGAAAACTCTTTGTTTAATAGAAATTCTTGAGTGCTAACATGACTGCAGGATCGAGAGGTTTCAGAAGATCACCACCAAGGCCACATGGCCAGCAGTAATGTAAGATTTAGCATCATTAGTCTTTTGCATTCTAGCAAACTAACCAATGTTCCCATACATGCAGTTCCCTGTAGGCATGCTATGTTTTTCCATCCAGCAACCTTGTCCCAGAGAAAAAGGACTCTGTCTAGGATTTACAGGCATCTTGTTGCACAAAGGGAAGCAAAAGCAAGTTGGGACATAATGAAATTCCCATTATGTTCTGCATATGCTCAGATCATCCATAAGTACATATGCAGTATATCTGACTCATCCCCAAATCCTGGATGTGAGTATAGGAGCCCCAGGTGGAGATTGTGCCAACAGTGCAATAAGCAACATGACTAACATCTATCATATGTACTTTGTTTTCTTGTCCTTTTTTTCAAGGGAAGGACCACGTGTTTTGGCAGGTACTATTAGCGCTCTCTTTGTATCCGAGAACACCAGCTCTAGGAATTGCATCTAGCACAGGAAGCAGAAGGTGGTGATGTTTGTGACAGCCACAAGCCCCCAAGGGAATTCATTACTTACTCTGGGACGGGGCCTGTCCCCTGCCCAGACAAGCTGCACTGTCATTTTGCAGAATCCCATTTATCTGAGGGGCACGGCTGCCAGCTAGGTGTTTAGTCTGGAGGTCTGGGTGATGGGCTACGCCAAGTTCGGCCATTTCAGCACCTTGCTGTAAGGCTCAAAATTTACATCGAGAGAAGAAAAAAGGAAAGATGGCTGGGAAGAAGAAAATTCAGAAATATATTCAGTCTAACTGCACCAAGCTGTGTAAAGGTGAAGAGATGAAATGAATATGCCAAGCCCTCGCCAAACCCGCGGCACAGGCAGCCACAGGGGACAGTCCACCCTACCGTGACTTTCATCCAACACCAACCTATTAATACAATTTTAAAAAGTCTCAGCAAAAGCAATCTATACTTTCTCAAGTAGTTTTATGTATCCAAACACTAAGTCATTGTGCTGATGTGAAAAGCAAAACCCTCATTCTAGATGGAAAAGGAAAAAAATCACTCAGTTTCACTGAATACGTTCAGTGACAGCACCAGTGTTGCCAGTTCTGGCCATTAGGTCTTACAATATTCCCTGTTTTTCTGAAAACAAGAAATTATGTGTAACTCATGAAAAATGAATGCCCTGAATTTCTAGCATTTCTGGCTGCAGAGAAGAGCTTGAAGACCAGAAACGGGTGTGCCTCACAACCTTAGAAAACCCTAAGGCAAATTGAAAATATGCATTTTATTGTTTTTGATCATCCTTGTGATTTAAAGTCACGCATGACTTTTCTCGGAGGCCTGACTCACAGCTTTTAAACGTTCATGTGGGGCTGCAGTGTCCCTCGAAGAATGAAAAGCAACCGTAGGAGCCGTACCCAGGTGACAGGTTAGGGGCAGCCAAGCGTTTTGTATTTGCCAGCAATTGCGGTTTCATGTTGGCGCACACGAGGAGTCTGACACTGCTGGTGTTTCACGGCAGCAGAGCAAGCTGGTGAAGAGCAAGACGAGGGCAGGAAGGTTTCCTGCCTACCTCAAAAATAGGTGAAAGTTGATCCTGAGGAAAAAAATAAACTGAATCTAACTGCTACCGCTGTGTTAATGAACGGTTGGGAAGACAGCGAGGGAAGGCATGTGTTTATATCGCAGAGCTGGTAATAAGGGATTCTGGTTCTCGTCCTGATTCTGCCACTGACTCATCCAGCAGGGTTAGGTCTACTTCGGTTCTCACTTCAGAGTAGATTAGACTTAACTATAAACCCAGCTGCTGTCACATTTACTTATGTTGAGCAACATTTTCTTCCCTGATGACACTATTTGTGAAGGAAGAAACTCCATAGTTCACAGAAGGAGAATGACTGAGCCCCACTGTAGAAACAGAAAAGAAGCATCCGCAGCACAGAGGTGCTCTAAGGCTTAGCTGCTGAGGTCTATGCCTAATCCACCTCTTAATTAGTTGAGCCATATAGAGATATCAGGATCAGTTGCTGATCTGCTTCTCTCCAGGCTTTCCTTTAGGAACAAATGAGGAGGAACTGAGGGAATTTTGGGAGTTGAGATTTGCTCAGTGGGCAAGCCCACCGACTCATCCCGAGTAGCTGGCAAGGTGACTGAGGACCACCTAGCCCCTCTTCCATGCTTAACTCTGAACGAGCAACACAGACGGCGAAGAACTCACAGTATCTTTATAGAGATGCTTCTTAAAATTCTTGTACTTAAGCCTAAGACGCCCTGCTCCAGAACTGAGCTGAGTTTGGAGCTCAGTACAAACACTCTCTTTGTAGAAGTTCTGCCAGCCTTGAGCGCACACTGCGTACCAACACCCAAACTCGTTAGCAATCTCTGACAGCACGAGAGTGCTATTCAGTAAACACTTCCAGGGAGTTTTTTCTTGCTTAACCAAATGTTTGATTGAAGAATGAAGTTTTAAAATTCAATCAGTTGCACAGAACCCTGGACACCATTTGTTCAAGAAATTATTTGGTTAATACTGATGAGTATTATCAACATTAATATATATATTATTTAGAGGTGCCAATTAATATGATGTATCTGCTTTTGTCAGTGCCCGCACTGTGCCATGCCTCCATTCCCCCTTGGAGCCATCCTTTGCAGAATGGCCACAGATCTGTTAATAAGCACTAGATTAGAAACTAAATCTCATAGAAACTACATCTGTTATAATTGTGTTATTGTGGCTATGTTGTTTAAATATAAGAAGTGAACTTTTCTCTTGATAACCCCTCAGACTCCAAATAAACTACATGTGGAATGAATTCAGGCCAGCGCCTCATTTGTGGTCTTATAGAGGCCCTTACATTTTAGCTTTTGATTAGGAACATTTTGCATCATCTTCCTTTGCTCAAGCATCTGAGAGAAAGCATTGCCTTGCTACAGTTCCCAATTCCTAAATTATCTAGTTCACATTTATTGTCGTTAGTCTGGTACGCAGTCAGGCTGGAGAGCTAAAGATCACCCACTATTAAATGCACACTTCAGAACTTACAGCTGCCGTAAACCCCTTACCTTTGTGCTTACTGGCTCAAGAATTTCATGTCCCCCTTTTATTACACGCCCATAATTTACAGTGACATAAAACCACATCATTGTTTTTCCTGATAATTTTGCCATCCTGCTATTTTATGAGCCAGTCGGTTGGTCTGCGAGTACATGCACCAGGTACCGTATCTTGACCAAAGGATTGGGTTATTGCCAAATAAAACAGTCAGACTATTATTATGGCTAATATGCTAGAAGCGTTTGCAATGGGTTTTTTAATAATCCTCTACGTTTATATTGCACCATTCATCCTGAAGAGAACCAAGGTGCTGTGCAGGCTGATAATGGGTCTTTTTGCTCATTGCTAAAACGTAACTGCTGCTAAGCTGGAGAAACAGTGACCATCCTGCACAAACAGTGTTAGCGAGTGCAGTAGGTAATGAAGCAAACAATAATATTGCCATTGGAAATTGCAAGCTAATTACTTGATTTGGAATTTGATGAGGATGTAAGAGCTGATATGCTGCTGCTTGTAAAAATATGCCCTGAAGTATTTTTGGGTCGTTTCATCACTTGTGAGTGATGGCACTTCCACCAGCATTAAGTTCCCTGTCATCACACTTGGCACGCTATTTCCCACTGAGCTCATGGACAAGATTGTGACTCGAGCAGCAAAAACTCCATTTCTAGCAGTGTGCAAGTTTCCCTAAAATATTTCCTGAGCAGCCCAGTGACTTGTGAAGCCCAGCTCCCTTTGGCTCAGGAGAACTTGAGCATACACAGCTTTACTCACTACAGCCCAAACACGATACGCGTGGGAAGGTGCATGACAGGCAGCCTTCAGCCAGGGATGTGTAGGCGCTTTGCTGATATCTGAGTTGTAATGCAGATAATACCACACTATTTAACAGACAGTGAATCTTCCCTGAATGTGGTAGGAGGATACGTAGCACTCTACTGGACTTGAGAGATGCATCATTAGTGCATTCCCACAGTCTGCTCTAACTTCTGCTTTGGGGCTGGCTCTGCCGCATGTACTTGCAGGGTAGGAAGAGCAGAGCTGAATATGGGGAAGGTGAGAAATTCTTCTATTATGTCATTTTTTTTATTCACTGTGTGTATGTAATTAGGAAGGACTTGGTTATTATCTGAAATAGCAGATAGTTCCTGACAGACTGTCCATATCATGTTGCCTATATAACCTATCATTATATGAATGGAACTGTACTGCAAGTGAAGACAACTTTAAAATTCATTGCCAAAGGCAGATGGGAAGTACCAAACCAGCGTACACCAAAGCTGAAGTCTTGCTTACAGGGAAGATGTGGGAAAAATTCACTATAGAAGTAGTGGTTTGTGTCCGGATTGAATCCAACTCCAAATTCTTTGCAAATTAAAGATTACCTAGACCCTACAGTTGAGTGTCACTTTTGAAGCCAGGAGCTCAACTCAGTCAAGAGTTGCCCAACTGGACTCCTGCATTCCCAGCAGCAGGATAAAAGCTGGATTCATGGTACAGGCTTTGGATCCATTACAGCAAGTACCAATGTCCCAGGACATCTTTATCTTACCTCCTCCCCTCACTTACGGTACTAGGAACCGAGGTATTCACATTGCAGTGCTGTATTTTCTCTCTAGCTCCCATGCATCAGGCCTCGTATGTCAAACGGTTTCAGATGGTGCTTGTTCTCTGTGCTTAACCAAAATAATTAGGCAAATTATTTAGCAGGGTGCACAGGGATTTAGCAGTAGGATTCCCATTAATATGACCAGACATACATGGCTAAATCTCTGCACTAACAGTTCCCTGCACAGTATTGCCTTAATAATCTTTTTAACTTCAATAGTTTGTTCTGTCTATACAGAGATGCCGTAGACAAACTGAAGGTAAGGCTTCCCAGACTTTAATCACTCAAAAGTCAATATTCTCTTTCTTCAGGTTCCTCAAGCCAAGAGGAAACCCTGTGATGTTGCATGACAAAAGGACAGTGTGCCAAATTAAAAGCACTGTAATAGCTGAAACCAATTGCTATCGATCAGTCCTTTGTAGACTGATAACTCAACTGGTCTCTGGAAATAAATTTCTACAAATTCCTTAGGAGTCAACACTGACTGATGCCATCATTTACCCATGATAACAAGAGACAGCCTGTGCTGACTCAGCATTCTTCCCAATTTAAATATGTCAAAAGGTACCAAATAATTAAAGGGGGGATGGGAACTAGAGACACCAACATTAGTTTGTGTAGGGTCAGAGAGTACAGAATAGCTTGTCACTATATCCTAACTCAAGTAAGTAGAGGGACATGTAGGAACACGGGCAGAAAGACACCACCAATGAAGGTATTTAACTTTAATGGTGAACTGCTTACCTATCATTTTGGGTGTTTAACCACTGAACCTGCTGCAAAACATACCACTGGTACAGAACAAACTTTCACTGAATATCAAACAGGTACCTCAGGGTAGAAAGATGGTTGACAACATTACCGCACCACCATTCAGATAGCTCCAGAATCACGTGCAATAATCATCTACTGAAGGCTCGGATGGACAAGTGGGATTGATTCACAACAAGGCAGCAAGAGAGATTTGCCTCTGCCATAGGGATAGCTCAGCTCTCACATCACAGCTACTGCACTGCTCCAAACCGAGACCCAGGGTATTAAGGACAAATCAGTGTTTGTCCACCTTGGTCCGCTGAGCTCCAGGTTGCAGCAGTTCAGATTCTGCTTGACAAATAGTCCCGCCGCCTTTGCAGGTTGGGGAGAGGTGGGAGGGAATGACTTCTGGGAGGAGGAACCACAACAGTTGGCTGCAAGGCAAGTCATCAGCAAGCGGGAATCAGAGCGCCCGTTCTGGATTGTTAGATCTCTGCAAAACCATTAAAAGGAATGAAAGGATAAAGCTGTGGGGGATTTGTCTAGCTAGCACAGCCTGTCTAGCTCGGAGTTACAAGCTATACACAGGAAGGTACTAATTGAAATTCTATGGTTTGTGTTAGCAAAGACGGCAGACTAGATGATCCGATTCAAATGGCCACACATTTATCAGAGGAAGAAACCTATTTTGACCTTATTCACATCCAGTTGCAACCTGGCTAGTGTAAATATAAAGCAGAGGTAGAACGCTACCAAGCCATGACTGCAACACCTACCTGGGGAAATGACTACATGGGCTATAGGGCAACCGACCTAGAGCATAACCCTTTTTTATAGCTGGCAGCTAAGAAATAAATATTGTATTTTCGCTTGTAAACTGAGCACATTTTGTCTGGACTCTGTGAGAGCCAATAATCCTGCAGCTTGGAAGTGACATTTTTACTGAGTCACTTTTCACAGCAGAACACCACTTTCAGTATATTATTGGGGTTGTAAATGTTTGTCTCGGCACTCCTATCTTGGTAGCATCACCAGGAATCAGGGAATATGTTTGCTAAAACTGAACACTATTCCAAAGCGTGAGCTTCTGGACCACACTTTGTTACCCGGCGCTGCTTCCTCAGAAGATGGCAGAAGTGTTGATAACACTTTAGAACTGCGATGGCAGCTTTACAGGTTGGATCCCGGAGCTGCACGCTACCTCTCTCCACCCAGGAGGATGCACCATCAGTAAAACTTACACACGTGAGGCTGCAGGACAGGACTTTACTTCTGCAGAAAGGAAGAAAGAGGATTGGATTGCATGGGAATAGTTTTAGGATGAAAACATGAATGAAAATATGAATGTCTCAAAGAGACACAATAACTAGAGATCCCCGATGCACCTAAAAGGCCTCCTGATTTCACAAGAGGCCATGGTTAACGTAGAGAGCCTTGTTTGGCAAGGAATTAGTACAATAAAACCCCAGTTATTTTGTTTGTTGGGTATCCAGCTGGACAGCACGAACAGAAAACCTGACTACACCGTGCGAGTGTGTTGTGCTTTTACCTTCTAAGGGAGATCAGTTTCTATTAAATTACAAGTTAATTAACTGTAAGTGTAGTTTATTGCTATTATGATTATTTCCAATTTTCCATTTGCAAAACATTACATACTGACAAAAGTATTTCTTTATTTTAAACTGGGATTTTTACCCTTTTATGAACTCTATCATTTTAAACTATTTTGGAGAGCTACACAACAAATTAATTTAGTACACTAAGCACTAAAGGATCTGACCATGACTGATTAGGAACCCACTCACAAATTGACTATCCAGAAAAAATGATTAGCAAATAACAAAGGACAGAATACAAAAGCAATGTAGCTCCATGCCAATTTCCAGATTATACAAAAGTAGCTTCTATCTAAGTGGTTAAAAAGGGAAAACATTTTCAGGAGCAAGTACCTTGGATCAAAGATCAACGCACAAGAAAACAAACTGCCTCAGAGTGTGGTAACACAGTTTAATAGAATAATTTTACAGCTAGCAAGGCTTACTGTGAAAGAAAAGTGATTTGAAATGATGAACTTGATAGAACTCTCCTTCAGATTGCCTCACAAGCACTCAGTCTTTGGTGACTTAACCAAAACATATGTCTAAAGAATGATGAGTTCTATATCTTTGGCACCTCTGAGGCAGATCTATCTGCTATCCACAGCGTCATGTGGGAGAAAAGTGGGATCCAAGAGGTATACACATACATATATAAATGCCAAAACCAGCATCCCACTCTATAAGATGCTACATTAAACTATGTATTAAAACTAGCACCTAAGCCTGGCTGAGATGAAGGTCCCAGCATCCTAACTGCTGTACAAAGAAACAGCTCCACTGGCTTCCAACGAAGGCTAGAAGAAAACAAATATTAGGGCTCTGACTCACATGCAGATGGCAAATGACTGGAGTGATGCACCGTTGAGTCAGCTCTTACCTGCTTCAGCTCAGTTTGGCTTGTGGCCACAGACTTCTTGTCATCAACAGCCAGGGCTAAGCCATCCCAGCGTGACCCAGACCACCTGAGGTGCACACACACAAACCCCCCTCTGATATGCGTTCTTGGGAAGGCTGCTAAATATAGACAAAAGACACACACCTGAATGTAATTCTCCAATTTCCTCTGTTTTAGAGGTGGGGAACTGAGTCGCAGAGAGTTTTCTCAAGGTCGTGTAGGAAAGCTGAGGAGTAAGTAAAAAAAAATTAAGTCATTTTTGCTGAATCAGGAAATCTTTTGGAGAAACCCATCCCACAGGTGGGGAAACCAAAACTCAGAGCGTTGAAGGGATCTGCCAGGTGACAGGAACACCAACTTTTATACCGAATATAACGACTCTAGGTTTTGTGGCTTGCCACCTTTTGTAGAGAGCGCTGGTCCCTGCCAATATGTGCAGCCAACAACTCAGTTGTACTCAAGTGCGACAACAACTCTCAATCCCCTGTAGGCAGCCAGAAAAAATGAACTCCCTCTGGAACTGCGGTGGTCATTTATTAGCTCAGGAATATAAAGGAGGGATGTAAAGCAAACTAATTACATTTGATGGGGGCTTTTTGGATCTGAGTTCTGAGTTGCAAAATAGATTGGGAATGGCTGCTTATTGTCAAGCCTCCAACGGGAGATTAAGGGCAAAGGAGAAACAAGGATGTTGCTGTTATTTACGTTGCTTGAGCACTGGCCATTGGAAATGCGTTTCTCATTGAGTGATTAACAGTTATCCAGCACAAAGAGCAAATAAAAACCTTGTCAAACTCAGTCAATCCCATTGTCTCTGGTCTTGCTGCATTAAATCATGTTGAAAGTGGCTGTCTTATTTACTGTCGCTCCTTAATATCATTAGTCTGCTGTGATGTCATGTTTCAAAATCAGGAATAGTTACAAAAACATAAGAGATCTTTAACTAAAGTTCTTTTCTCTTGAAAATCAATAACTTTAGGCTTCATTTAGCTCCCTGTAGATAGATTCACATCCCTGAACAGATGAAGTTACCAAAATCAATAGAGCTTTGCTGATGCACCGGGGCTTGGTCTGTGCTGAGCTCCTCTGACTTCATGAGCAAAGCACTCGCTGCTGTGTCCCAGCTTCCATCTGCATTTGGGTTTAAAAAGGTTTCTCGGCTCTAGAATACACTATGAAAGCCCTTGATTAAGTCATTATGATGCATAATTCCCTGGCATGCCAAGAATCTAGTCCCAAACTGATACGAAGGCAAGTCTGCTAAGGACGAATGGGTGTTCTGGGGTTTTATTGTGAAAACTCAAACTGACATACACCCAGCTGCTGGTATGGAGTTTGCTTGCTGTTGCTACCGATAGCCATTAAAATGCCTCACGCATTAAACGCAATCGTCCTCACTGTTGCCTAATGAAAGACTATCACGGTCCCGCTCCTGCTGTTGCGTGAAGGCAGTGGGCTTTGTGTCAGCTCAGCGCTTCTCCCCACGCTCAGCGAGCTGGGGCGGGAAACTCCTCCGGCTTTAGTGGGGGAAACACCCAGCACGAGGCAATCCCTCCTCCCAACTGGGGCATTTAGGCGTTGCTTTATTGCCTATAACCATCAGCACAAACACGTAAGCTTTGCACTGAGGTCCCTTCCAACCCAAACTATTCTACAATTCTGTGATTATTTGAAAGGGTCTAAACGAACTCTGCTTTCTGAAAGACAGAGCATTTTAGGGCCAGAGCAGGCACCGGTATTAGCATCAGTACTAACACGCTTACAGTGTCCATGCAGGCTTAATTCCCTGGATGAACCGGGGGCTCTACACACAGCCCTGGCAAATGAAGTGACGGGCAAATGTAATTCAAAGCACAGAGCACTGTAAAGTTATATGATTAAAAAATGAGCTCAAAAGCATGTTTCTTTCTGCTGCAGTTAAAGAATGGCAGCAGGTTTGGATAACTAGTCATGGTAGCATCAGCTTCCTCCACACTTATTTAATGGGACGTCATTTCACTTAAAAAGATTGAGGGGATAGTATTACACGCTCAGACAGCACAGCAATGAATGTGGTATAAATACCTGGGGAGACAGATTAGTTAGCTATTTCTGCTCACAGCCTTCTCCTAGGAGCACAGAAATGCCATCTCAGCATGCTTTTTTGGAGGATCAGAAAATCATAATAAACATAAGGATAAAAATATACCACGGGAGTTACAGCTAATTTCTTGCTATAATTTGCAGCAATTTACACATAATCATTGTGGGTTTGAAAATACTGCACAGTGCCAACAGCAGAGTGTCTGCTGGAATGGTGCAAATCAGAAGAATGAGAAATGCAGTTTGGACTAAAAAACCCTCCAGAAGGGTTGTTTGGGATATTAGGTTCTCTAGTTCTTCCTCGCAGTTGGCTTACGCAGGAAATTTTACTCTACCATATGCAGCCCAGTTTCTTAGGCCATAGGTAGATGGAATGAGTTTCATACCAATGGCTCTTAAACTTCAGAAAAGTCCCACCAGACTGCAATGTAGTCTGTGTCTTCCTTGCCTGTTAGATGAAGAGCTTTTTGGTTTGTCTTTTTTTTTTTTTTTTTTAAACAGGCAGTAAACAGTAGGCACTACCACCACAGCATTTTCATGCAAATGCACATTTGAGGAGGTAATAAAATTGTAGCAAAATTACTGAATTAGGGTTCAGAAATGTGTTTTAATATAAATATCTATTTCCAACATATGAAAATTACTGAAATCACATTACACGTTATTTTCTGTAAACATAATTTTTAGTCAAAGATCTGGATTGATTATAAAAGAGGAGAATATCTGTACACTGTAAATTATGATTTTTTGTCCATTTTTATGACTTAAAATAATTCAAAACATTTGAAAGGGGAATAAAAACAAATGTGCCCACAGATGGGAACCCTGCATATAAAACAAACTAAAGATAAGTTATGAACCTCCATGAAGAGTGATTTATAGTAGAAATACTAGTGTTGCTACAACCTTCTTTTATAGGGTCATCAACAGAGGGGATATCATAAATGGGGGTTAAAATGATTTATTAAAAGAATACATTCTCTTCTAAAGGCAAGATATTTAATCTATGAATCATTAACACTTGACCCAGTGCAAAGGTTTCTAGTAGTAACAGGAGCAGATGCAGGCTTGATTCAAATAAGGGAGAAGTACAGGAGCAGATGCAGGCCTGATTTAAAGGAGGGAGAAGCGAGAAGCAAGCGCGCTCCTGGGAGGGCTGATGTAGAGGACTGCAGACCTCCAAGGCATCAGGTAAATTGTACTTGGTGAAGTGAGCTTGAATTTTAAAGCAATTTCTTTTAAAAACATGAGACGCATAAGCTTCCCTTGGAAAATCAAAGAGCAAAGAATTTAAAAGCTTGCCTAACTTCAAACTGTTAGTAGCCTTATTGAGTAGCTGCAATTTTTTTCGAGGGCACCTAAAGGAACTGGGCACCTATATCCTGTTCACACTCAGTGGAAACTCTTGACCTAAATCTTGTTTGTATTTTGAAAATCTCATCCAGTGGGACTCTGTATCCTAAGTGAGGCTCAGATACATTAGTGAAATGCTGCCTCACCACATTTCGAATGTCACTACCATTTAAAGTAGCTTTAAAGCATTGGTGCAGCTGATGTTGAATGCCTGTCTCTCCTGATGGCATTATGCCTTTGGAAGACACCGTTCTGAACAAAAGCTGCAGATCAATACACAGATGGACTTTGCACATGGTCACGTTGCACCTGCCCCAGCAGAATGAACCAGAAGTCAAGATCACCCTTGACTTGTGGGTGTGAGGGACACGCAAAGTTTTGGTTACCATATTGAGGCACGAGCTCTTGTCTTCTTACTTCATGAATACGCACGAGCAGACCTTTTTTTTGTTTTTTTTCCTTTTGGGAGCAAGTATTTAGAGCAATGAAGCTGCCTTTGGCAGACAGTGTTTCTGCTGGCATCTGCAAGATCTCGCTAAGCTTCTACCAAGACCTTACTTGTTCATGCTCCCTTCTCTGGAAGCTTAGGGAGCCTTAGATTTCTGTGGCTCGCTGCTGACAACTATGACTATTTGTTCAAATTCTCCTAATCCTAAATAAACATTTGGAAAGGCTTATGAGAATGCAGAACATGTGTCTACACACATGCATATGATGACACATAGCACATGCAGAGTGGAGCAGCGTGTTTGGCTGCCTCCTTGACTCACGATGATGACAGAAGCTGGGATCCAGAAGAAGCCAAGTTCTGAGCTGAGTTACCAGAGGAAGTGACGAGGCAGCAGCTGAACCCTGAGTAACACAGCCAAACCGAGCCCTTCCTATAGCTCCCTTATGTCGCTAGAGTGCTATAGAGGAGTCACAAGGGGAGCGAAATGGCCTCTCAGAGAATTCTTTTCATGCTTGAGCGATGGAGAGCCACAGTGTGCATCTTCATATGATCCATCCTCCCAGCCTTTGCTGTGTGCTATTTTGGGGGCAGGAGAGACCTTATGCCATAATTGGTCAGCCCTCAGTCATTCTGGGCTGCACCACAGCTCAACAGTAAGCTGGAGTAGCTGCTTGCTTTAGTTTATGTTGGGGACCACTTTGGCTTTCCAGTTGGCCCAGAATCTCTCAGTTGGGCCAGAAGATGAAAAAAACAGTGACATCCTCTTGTCCTTCCTAGAGCTTGTCTTCTGTGCTACATCTGCATCTTCTGAGACACAGAGAATGTAAGCTGGCTCCAAGTCTCTCCTTCAATTGCCACAGAATTTGAGATCCAGGATCTTGCTATAGATATTTCCTATTCTGTCTCCATCCTAGAAACATCAGGAGATGGGCTGAAGTGTTTTAGAATGAACTGCTCCCAAAACTTCTTATGGAGATGACTTTTCCAAGCTTTGGACTGGAGACTTCGGTGCTTCCCAGCTGACAAGAATTCTTCGTGAAACACAGTATCATTTATTAATTTAGATCATTACCGGGGATGATTCCCAATGCTATTCTGCTTGAGGTTTTGTTGGGGTTTGTTTTTTTTTTTTTCTGCATATAGAATCTCAAAGTACAGAAGATTTGAACGTGTATTCGAGATCCAAGGAGGTGCCGGGGATTTCTCCTGGCCGGGCTCCCTCCTCTGCCTGCAGCCAGGACGGCTGCGACTAGGTGGCAGCACTCCACTGGGCTAACCTCCCTCTGCCTCCAAAACCGACTCTCCGTCTCAGCTCACAGAAAAGCCAGCTTGCATATTCCAATTTATAGGAAAATAGAGGGTAAATAAAAGTCACCAAAGCCTCCTGAAGTCTTCTATCAGGGCTGTGCAGGACAGCTGGAAAGCTACAAGGGAACTGAGCCGTTCTTTTGCAATGAAATCCAATACCACACAAAAATCGTCCTGGTTTGGACATCAAAAAGGGAAGAAAACCAGAAAAAAAATCTGTAGGAATTTTCTCCAGGCCTCTGACTGTTCCTCCAGACAAAGCTCAGCTGCCTTAGAAGAGCTCACCGTTCCCACATTCACCTGGAACTGGAACAACTCTGGCAAGGCAGATGCAGCACGAATAGCTCAACGAAGCTTTTGTCATTTTGGCTTAGTTTTGTCTTGAACACAATGAGATAACATCGTCTCTCACAAGTCAATTTTATGAGGATCTGTCAACTCAGTTCCCATCTGTTCTGGAAAATAAGCCTTTCTGAGGTTAGGGTAGGATGTGGAGTCAAATCCACAGAGCACAGATTTAAATTAAAGTATTTGAAGCCCCTTGCTATGCCAGGTAGCAAGGGGAGGGTTTGCAGTTGAGCTTCCATGTCAAGTTGGTTTCTGTTTCAAACCTTTTATTAACACTAATCATTTACAAAAGCCAATGTATATACAGCAAAGAGGAAAAAAAAGAAAGAAGCAATACACTCTGAGAATGCAGTCTATGCAGCACTGGGGAGATAGAGCAGGTAGGAAGAAAAGTAGAAGTTCATTAGGACAAGAAGTAACGGGCACAAACTTGAACATAGGAAGTTCCATCTAAACATGAGGAGGAACTTCTTGGAGAGTGGCAGAGAACTGGAACAGGCTGAGAGGTGGTGGAGTCTCCAACTCTGGAGACATTCAAAACCCGCTTGGACACCATCCTGTGCAACTGCTGTAGGTGTCCCTGCTGTGGCAGGGGGGTTGGACTGGATGATCTCCAGAGGTCCCTTCCAATCCTGACCATTCTGTGATTCTGTGATTAAGTTAAAGGTATTCACTGACAACTACAAAATGTGAAAAAAGTCTGGGAGGAGAAAGGGAGGCCCTGCCTAATGCAGAAAATGAGAATCAGAGCATTAGAGTGGCACAACACAGGCAAGAGATCCCAAAGCTGATTTCTTACAGTGCTCAGAGTTGACCATTAGAGTTTGGGAAAACCGGGCTATGCACTCTGGTCTGACT
Organism: Pluvialis apricaria; assembly: GCA_017639485.1. Taxonomy (NCBI): domain Eukaryota; kingdom Metazoa; phylum Chordata; class Aves; order Charadriiformes; family Charadriidae; genus Pluvialis; species Pluvialis apricaria. Next base: position 9,853,173 of record CM030015.1, on the reverse strand, counting down.
TTTCATACATACATACATAAATTGTCAGTGCTACTAAACATCCAACAATTGGCATTGCACCCTCCGCTGCACGGTACTGAAAAGCAAATGTGTCTAACATTGAAGTTGATAGACCTGGGGCAGCTTCAACAGCCACATCCTGGGCTCCGGTCACCAGTGTCACAGCTTGCTGCTGGAGATGTCTGCTCAGAGCTGCCACCCCCTCCTGGGAGCCCAGCGCTGAGCTTCACCTTGCAGCCCTTAAAGAGATCAAGAGACTGTAAGTGGCAGCATTTGCACCAAAATTGCCAAGGTATTAACATTGATTTTCTTTCAATAATGGTGGCATATTCATAGCCTTATTTCATCACCCTCCTCAGATTCCTAAACACTCCACTAATGAAGAAATATCTGCTTCTGCCCCTGCTCTGCTGCTGTCGATGGTGAAGAAAACAAAACTTGCCTCCTTAGGTATTGCCCACTGTTCTCATATTCAACTATCACTTATATTCACAAGGAATATAAAAAGCTTTTCATTAATCAATTATTAAGAGAGTCAGGAGTGATCTATAACTTCAGACTGTGCTATATAGAACAAGGATTCTTGTGATTTTTCCTCAAGTCCCTCCAAAGCCTTCCCTCTGCCCCAGAAATTTCTGCCCAGATTTAGCTGAGTTGGGAAGAGTTAAGGACTGTCGCATCTTTTTTTTTTTTTTTTTTTTTTTGCATTTGCATTCCTCATAAAATGTTGGCAGTTTGCTGAAATCACGGAACATAACAAAGGCAAAGCCAGCCTAACGGCTCTCTCTGCCAAAGCAGCAGCTGCAGGTATTGGATAGAGGACACCTCTGAACTTTCAAAATGAGCTTTGGTAAGAACATGCGTGTGTATGGAGGAGGGGAGAGCTAGCTTCCCACCCCCAGCCCGTTCCCAGTCCTACCATCGCATCCTTCCCTGGGATTAACATCTAACATGAGAGTTTTTCCAGCTCACGCTGCCCTCCTAAACCCATCCTCTCCCAATGCAGCAGCAAGCCACCTCCTTCTTTGCTTCCAAGAGAAAGCGAGGGAAATATTTTCCTGAATCACCGAAGTGATTGATGTCTGTGCTGTACTGGTGATAGCTTGAGGTTTCAAACCCCGCTGCGCATGGAAGACTACTGTGTCATTCTGAGCCAGACTCGCCACATACAGATGAAAAAAACTGAGAAGGTACTGGAAACTACCCTGGTCTATTCACTGGGTTTCTGCAAAACTGTGCTGTCAGGGCAGCAGTGTACACGTTTAGGGTTAGCAACATACTGACGCCAGAGCTGTGTCACAGTCTAGATATGCTTTGCTCCAGTACGATCAGGTGCCAGCGCTACCCTGATGTCTGAGACTCAAGCCCTGTGCTGGCCACCAGGCATGCAGCCTCGCTCATCTTCCATAAATCTGAGCCTCAGGGAGCGCCCGGGACTAAAAACAGGCTCACTGCCATCCCTGGAGCAAAGAAGAGCTGTTGGTGTGTGGGGCCAGGAATACCTTTTGCCTTCAGAGAAGGAAGAGATGTGAATGAGAGGTGGGTCAGAAGAAGAGGGATGAAGAAAGGGGGATGGAGAAAGAGAGGGGTCTTCAAACATCAGGTTGCTTGCTGCTTTGAAGCCTTTGCAATGGGGTGAGGTTCTCTACAGACACATCCCAACTATTTAGCAAGATCAGGTTGTTTCAGAAGAGGTTTGTAAGGAACGAGTGGGCGAGACACCCCTGCCCCTTCTCTCAAAAAATAACTGCTTGACCAAAAATCTGAGCCTAAGAGCAGTTGTTGTAGGTATCATGATACTTCTTTGTAACCTGTCATGAAAGATTCAGATGGTATCACACATCACTAGCTTGGCCCCATAGTTTCCATCCCGTGTTCTGACATGCTGACTGCATTAGCATTGTCTTTTATACTAATAATGTCTTTTACAGCAGAACTCCCCGTGGGGGAAAGAAATCTTTGAAGCTACCCGTTCAAATCTTCAAAGAAGGACCTTGAAGGGCACTCACAGAGAGAGTGTGGGAAAGTTTGGAACGGGGGATAATGCTATAAAGCTGACTTTCCCCTTTTTCCATCCGTACTTGTACCACTGATGCATTTCCACTTTTTGCAGATATGTAAAGCTCCCTGAGTGCTGAAGAAAGTTTATCCATTCTTCCATCCTGTCGGAAATGTCTACCACTTTCCTCAAAACGTTGTGAACCAGAAATAAGCCATAAACCGGCAACACGGATTGCAGCCGTAACCCCGGCAATGAAGAGATTGGGGTGGGGGAAGATGGGGGGTGGCTGCATGCTCCTCTAGCATACACTTTTTAGGCATGTTTTTTCAAGCCAAATGCCTGACCTTTGCTAGCACGCACCATTCTCAGCAGCTGGTAAGCCCAATGCCAAACCTTTGCTAGCGTTACATAGAAAAAGCCCCTAGGAAATGCCAATTGATACTGCTGAAGAATGTGGTAAAAGCTGATAGATTTTAGTTGTGGAATCATACTATTTAGAGAAATAATAAATCACTCAAGAAGACATGTTTCTCCCCTTGAGCAGACACTTTTTCTTTCATTTCCGCTGCGACATATTCCACAACCCACACAACCATTAAGTCACTAGGTTTTTACAGGAACTTCTGTGGTAAAAGCAAAAAAATTCCATCAAAACCAGACGATACAAAGCTGTGTGCACGTCCTGTGGCTGCTCATTACTCACCCTGATTAAGAGTGGTGCACTGCTCTCCACGTTACATTCTAAATGGAAACTGCTGAGTTCTATTACGTTTATTACTTAGCTCAAGATTATCTGCAATATGTGCTTCAGGAATCACATCTCGGACCAGCCCAAACCAGGGTTGCTCATGTCTTGCGAAACATTGCCTCTTCGCTGCAAGATCAAACTGAGGAGGCTCTCAGACCATTCTTGGACAAGATTGATATTACCTCTGTAGCTGTTGCCAAGAGAATTTTCAATGGTGTCATGGAAGAAAAATTTGCTGATGGAAATACTAACTGGGGACGAATTATGACCATCTTTACTTTTGGAGGTCTTCTCACTAAGAAGCTTCAAGAGCATGGAGTTCAGCTGACTGGAGAGGAGAAGGAGCAGATTTCTTATTTCATCACAGAGTACATAATAAACAACAAAGCCGAATGGATAGATGCGAACGGTGGCTGGGTAAGTTTCTCATTTTTCACCAAAGTCAAGATTAGGAGGTTTTGTTTAATTAAAGGAAACTATTGTTATGGGTACTGTCAAAAACATTTTATTCAGGGTTTTATTTGATGGTTTAATATTTGATGTCTGGAATGTCTCCTTGAGACTTACAGTGAAAGCTTTGCTTCTGCTTTAAATAGAACAATGCTAAAAGACAACTTTCTTTTTAAAAAGGGACTTGCTGTAGCTGTAACAGTCAAAACCCTAGAGTTAGTCTTGAATCATAGGATCATACAATAAATGAAGTTGAGAGGGACCTTAGGAAATCATTTAGCACAGCCTCCTGCTCAAAGCAGGTTAAACTGTGCACTCCATCAAATTTCCCATTATTAAATCTAAAATTAAGTGACATCCTAAGGTTAGTGCATAGAGGAGTTGGTCCAAACATACTGGAGTTGAAGGTAAGAGAAGAATACACAGGTGTGATCCTCACAGCTGAAGTCAGTACTTTTGCTGTGGATTTCAACAAAGTCATTATTTAATCCCCCAAATCAGTTTTACTTAAACAAATTTAGAGGTAAGTGCAACTGGGGTTAAATCTCTTTTGTTCATTTGGACTGAGATAATCCTACAACTTCCATATATCAATGGTCAATGCTGAGAAAAGCATTTGTCAATATACGTGGATTATTTTGCCAAGCTGCTGAAATACCTTTCTGCCAGTGGAGGGGAAGTCCCTTTCGCTTTGCAGAGTTTCATCCTGCCAATACTTTTTTCTTTTGCTGTTAGGGGAAGCTGAGAATCGATGACATCAGAGCCAATTATTTCCTTGGTACTTTTTCCTTTTACCTACATGTAAATGTTACTCTTTCCACCCCTCTCTTGTCCCAATTCTCTTATATTCCCTATTTGCTATTACTTTTTTTCCTCATTTGTTTTCTAGCATCTTCCTTTTCCTTTTTTCTTTTTTGCTTGTTTTGCTCCTTCTCTGTCTGGTAGCAGTAAAAAAAGGTGATAGTGAGTCACAGACCCTTGATGCATCAGATTTATTGTAAAGGTTTCTCTCTCCATCTCTTTCAAATAGAGCCAATTTTAGTTAAGACAAGTATCAACTCCTGGCAACATTCTGTCATAATACATGGCTCATCATAGTAGAATAAGGAGGCTTAAAGGAAGATATTTACAAGTATATTACTGCATCAGAAACATAGTACTTGTATCTTGCTTGAAGATGTGGGCTCAGATGATACAGTTCACAATCACTTTCTATTTACAAAAGGAGGGCAGAGTCTTGACTTGGAGATAAAACAAACATACAGCAAGGTGCAGCTATTTTCAGCTACTGTTTTTAAAGGCCTATTCATCTTTTGGAGGTAGAGCTCTGAAAACCTGCCCCTCTATGCACAACGGTGTAGCACCCTGTTAATCTGATACTAGCAGAGTGGCACGTTTTTCCTATACACGTTATTTTTAAGCTGTCCCTAATTGCGCGTGTTCTTTTCCGCAGGAAAATGGTTTCCTAACGAAGTTCGAAAGAAGATCACTACTATCTTTCTCCAAAATTACAGCCATGTTCATGGCTGTTTTTTCCTTGTTCAGAGAGTACTACTGAAATCAATGGACCTGCCATTCATGTGTAACCTAGATATTGCCACAAGCTTCATTGCTAAGCTTTCCTCCAAGCAATATCAACAAGAGAATAATTTTCTTCCATAATTTGTTTTTAATTTATTTGTATTTATTTTGACTAAATACAACGTTTAACATGCTATCCTAATTGCCAAACCTGAAGATGAGATCCCTCCAAAGAGGAATCGACACAACATCATGCATCAATTCAAGTCACCCTTTCCAGGCAGGACTGCTTCGAGAGAGAGATCATTCTCCGCATCCAGACAGCTCTTGGAATCTCTGTTGCACCTCCATGAAAGGACATTGTTTTACTGAAATACAATCCAATGGGTTAAGAAACAAGTTTTAATGTCATTTGTTTTGTAAATGAAATACTACTGTAATGCATTTTATTGCAACCTTTGTATAGGCAAAAGGGGAGGGGGATTCTGTGAAGAAAAAGAAAATACAAATTCCAGTGTAAAAGTGGGTACAAGTTACTGACACAGACTAAGCAATTTTTATGGGAAGAACAATTTGTGGAAGCTAGCGACTTAAAAATGTGCACTCACTTACTGTTAATGCAATGGTATGTGTTTCTTTGTTGTATTTTTTTAATTCCTCATATCTACACTGAATGTTCTTTCAAATTTGTGTAATGGCATCTGGCTGAACCTTTTTTAAACTAGATGTTTTAAAATGAGCAAGTGCAAAGTATTTTTAAAATGAGAAATTTGTGTAAATACACTAATATTTTTGTAAATACATTAAAATATGTATTTTAAAGTATTATGATTGATCTCGTTTCTTTCAAAAAAATTGGAGGATGGGAAAAGGTCTACCTGGGTAAGATAACTCTTAGAAAAGCTATCACAGCGCTACTGGAGAATCCAAGTAGCACATGGGTTTGACCTGAAGTCCACGGATGCCAAGACTTTAATTTCTGTAGTACTTCTTAAGTATTATCTAGTAGCTTGTGTAAGAAACAGACAGCTTGTGGCAAAATAAATGAACTCAATCGGCTCTGATGACAGTAATTAGTGTTTTGGGATACACTGCAAAACTCAGCAAATTCACAGGTCGGACGTCACAGACTTCCAGGCTTTTATAGTCTGGGGCAACTGTTGTTTTAACTCAAATTCCATTTGCTTTCAAAGGTTACACAGTAGTTCTCCAACAATTCATTCTAGAAGAGTTTTCTTTAGCTGTAGCGACTCTCCTACTTTATGGAACTAAGGCTGGGTCTAAACTCTGTTCTTCTTTTGTAGACGTGTTGGGAGTTGAACCAAATTGAGGCAGCACTTGCCTGTGGCTCACAACAGCGTTATTCTCGGAGACAAATCCTCCAGATAATCAAGGCTTTATGATACCGGGAGAAGGAAGCAGCCTCCTTCTGGTAATGGGATCTCCATCTTTTGTCCTTCTGATAATGAGGTCTCCATCTTTCATCTCAATGGAAAAAAATTTTACAGTAAGAACAATCATTTACTGGAACAACCTCCCCATCACTGGAGGTTTTCAAGATGCCACTGGGCAGGGTGGTAGATAGTTTTGTCTAGGCTCCCTTTCCCATGAAATGTTGGACCAGAAGGTCTTTCGAGGTCCCTTCCAACCTGGGCTGTTCTGTGATTCTATGGTCTAATTTGGTGGCTTAAACAACAGAACCCAAACAGATGTTAACATTTGCTAGAACCTGTAGTGCTCCCTCTCCCACTCCCCAATGAAAAAAGAAAGATTATTTAGCATGTATAGGAGGACTTCTGAGATAAACTTTGTTGCTGTTGAAGAAAAGATGGCAGCATCCTGAGAGCAAGGTGCAGCTAAAGGAAAATGCCCGCCTCCAGAACACCTATGGAAGTTGCTGTCAGAAATGACATTTTAAAACACATTTTGACATTTATTTATTTATTTGCAGTCTAAGTCTTCATGATAAGAACAGTAACTCAGTTCCTTTTTGTGCACTATTGCAAGCGCATACCGTAGTGGCTAACACCAGTCTATTAATACCACATTCACTTCCTTTTACACTAATCTAGTAACCTGTTTTATATCAGGGAGTACAAATTTTTAATTAACTATAAAAGGCTAACCTAGCCTTTTCAAAATCTAGGTGATATAATAATTTTAGAGCTTGCCTTCACGGTAAGGCCTGGGTTCAAACAAAAGAAGGCTGGATCATTAACAGTCCGGTCGGCTCTGGATTATTTTCACCAGGACAAAAGCTCCATTTGCTCTGCATTTCAGAGCAAGAAAAGCAGCGATATACCACCCAGATTCTAAACATATCAAAATGTCTGAAAACAACAGGGTTATTAGCTAAGTCTTACAAAATAGTGTAGATATACATTGTTAGCTGTCACAAAGTTATCTATACGTGACACTGAGCAGTGTCCCACGCGCTGGGGCACCGCTGTTGAAGGGATCCTTACAGCCGTCAGGCGTACACAGGAGAACTCAATGCTGTTTCTGGAGTAAAAGATGAGGTTAAAGAGCTGCAGAGTGGGACAGCTGATGACTTCATCCACGCGCACAGCAGCTAAATTGAGATGCCACCAAGTGCCACGTAGAGCAGATTTATGAAAACAACCATTCTCCTATAGAAATGTCCCTTTCTGCACTTAAAAGGTGGGTTGAATCATATAAACGTGCCGAAAAGAGAAGCCTCCAGCGTCTCCCATCCGACACGGCTAGGCAGGCTAGCACACCTTGTCCGTGGGCTGCCAGGCCCACACGCCACAGCGCCCGCGGCCTTCCCTTCACCACAGCCCCTCGCCGCCTGGGCCCACCGGCGGATGCCGGCGGGATACGAAACCGTTTGGCAGACAGTGCTAAAATATCCCACCGAAATGTAATTTCCCTTTCTACAACAAGATCGGGAGAGGGGAAGTCCTTCGCCACCTACACCAGACAAGAAAAATAAAGACGGGCCTTGCCAGGGGGGGGTTGGCAGGGCCCAGGCTGGCCCTGCAGCACCCTCAGGGGCGACGGTGGCTGCAGCCCAGCGCAGGTGGCGGCCGCCCACGCCTCGGAGCAGCGACCCTGCGGCCGGCTGACCCCCGGCCGTCCCTGGGAGCCCTGCCCGGTAGCGCCGCCGGGGCCAGGCCGGCGCGGCGGCCCGGGCTCACTCGGCGCATGGAGCGGCCGGGGGAGGGCGGCGAGATGGCGGCGGCGGCGGCGCTGCGGGCCGCTAAGCGGGCGCTGCGAGGGGAGCTGCGGCGGCGGCTGCGGGCGCTGGACGCGGCGGAGAGGCAGCGCCAGTCCCGCCTGCTGAGCGGCAAGGTGGGTGCGGGCCGCGGCCCCGGCGGGTTCCAGGAAGAGCGGGCCCGGGGGCGGGAGGAGGGCCCAGGAGCCGGGCTCCGCGCGGGGAAGCCCGCCGGGGGCTTTCCAGGCCCCGCCGGGGATCGAAGCGGTGACTCAGGCTGACAGGGCCTTCCCGGGCCGGTGGGGGGTGAGCTCCGCCTCGGCCCCTGCCTTCCCCCCTCCCCTCATCGCTCCTAATTAACGCCGGGGAGCGGCGCCGGTCGTCGTCACGTTAAAGCCTGGGGGGGGGTGTGTGAAACCGGGGACAAACTCTGTGAGAAGCCCCTCACGGCCGGGTCTCGCCCGGGCGCCCTGGGGGGTGCTGGGCTCAGGTGCTCCACACGGGGCTGTCCCCGTGGCCTGCTCCTGGCAAAACGTAGGGGAAAGTAGCCGCTGTCTGGATTTGGCCTCGTGTTTAACTGGCTGTCGTTTCCCTTCTGGGTCTTTCCGTGGCATTTCTTCTGCGCGGTTTTATTTCTCGTGTAATTTTTTGTACTTTAAAAGCTACCAGGCAGGGTTTACCCAGCTGGTATCCTCGCACAGCATGGTATCGGCGCGTGCTTTTGAAATGGCCTGTTTGGTTTGGATTACAAAGCTTTTATATAGATGTATTTTATCATTTTAATAAACACAATAAAATTTTATTTTGCAGTCACTGCATGTAGTACAGCACAGTCCTCCTTTTTTTTTTTTTTGTGCAGCACCAGTGGGTACTTGTAGATCTACATTTATATTGTTATTTTCCTGCCAGAGGATCTCAAATTGGGTTATAGACTTCACTTAATGTGTAGCCACTTCATGAGTGGGACGTGGCAGCACAAAAATTTTAGTATTGGAAGCTTAACTGGAACTCACGTAACCTTCTTTTCACTGGGAATGCTTTTTTTAATAAAATACACATAATGTCCTACTGTCACGATAATGCATTTTAGTAATCACACATCCTAGACTTAAATCTCTCAAGTTTTAGAAAATACTGGCGTGCATCCTCTCAAAAAATGCAGAGTCCTCTGCCAACTTTATAAGCACGTAGCCCATGTAGTACCAAATTTTTAGGAGCCTTCAGCCTTTGTCTAACTGCTGCTGATAAACTCAGCAACAGAGCACTCATTTCTGCTTCTGAGAGTACGCTAAAAGATACAGCTTTTGTTTTGCTTAAAAGAAGCCATCAGGAAATATGACATATAAAGTGATGTTATCTTGCCATTTTCATAATCTGACACAATTGAAAATCCTGAGCTTTCTTGAGACAGAGTGCCATTGCACAAGTGGCAGAAACGAGTCAGCTTCCATACGAGAGGGTAATACAGCAGACATGAAGAAATCTTTGAAAATGTTGAGAATATATTTGGAACAATATAAGGCTGAAAATGTAGCTGTATAACATATATCAGTGCTTGCAGCTAATAAAAGTGAGTAGGTTATTTTATAACACCTGAACAATATTTTTCATCGTAAAATCTCATCTCAAAAGGATCTTTAAATTCAAAATGAAATAGCTTCACAGGCTGACCTAGCCACTAGTATTTAATTAGCTTCTGGATGATTATTCTTTTTTCATGTTTATGTTCATTATTAAAGTCATGCTGTTTGCATGCTCTGATTCTGCAGAAATAGCCATCAGCTGGTGAACAAAGCACAGATAATAAATTTAAGTGTGGAAATTTTTTCACTCTTCTCAGAAACTGCTCCGAGTCATAGCAGCTTCATCGTCACAGTTCTGAAAACATCCGAAACTCTGTCTTCCTGCTGGCGTGTGGTTTTACATCTTCAACCTCATTTCTTTCTATACAGCATAATCTATGTGTTAGGGGACACATTGGAGCAGCCTGGACCAGTGTGGTGCCCACAGCACACAGCGCCCCTTTGAAAGAGGAGAGTTTTGTGTCTTGGTTTCTCTCTTCTCCAAGCCCATGAGAAGGTTCAGCTCTCGAGGCCCTCAACAACATGAATCACAGGCAGTCTGGAGTCTGTAATTTGACTAAATAGCCTGTTCTTTCAAACAAAAGCTGCCATGGAAATTCTGTTGTTCTGAGAGTTTAATCACTTAGTTGGAAAAATCCATGTGTAAGGATGGGAAAATTACAAAAGGAACTAAAATACGGTCTTGAATTGTTAAGACATTTCTACAGCCAAGCAACGCATTGCAACAATTTGATCCAGAGAGTTTCTTTTATTTTTTTTCTTTTTCCTTACAAAAATATATCCATCTTCTGAATATTTCACCTGGGCTTTTAATTGCTGTGCTGGAAAGAAAGAAAGAAAAAAAGCGGAGTGAGAAGCATATGTAAACTGGCATGGGGGCATTTATCTCTCGAAACAGGGCCAGGGCAAAGGCTGAAGCTCAGAAAAGCAAGTTACCCTGCAGTTATGCAAACACAGAGCAGAGGATTTGGTGCTCTCTGTTCCGTAGATAAGCACAGTTTCTCAATTGTCTGATATTTTTGACAGATTTTTGCAAGTGAATAGAATAAGAATAAATCCCATTTAAACGAGAAGGGACACATCTGTATTTGTTTTGTCCAGATGTAAGTAACAAAATATGCAAGGTGCTAGAGAATGAGAAGACAAGCTTTTAAAAACCTCCTCTCAATTTTTAATGTGGAATTCAATCTGGAATGGGGCAGAGACATAGTGAGGTATGAATCTGCTAACACTTTTTCACCATATAAGGGTTTTTTTTATTTTCCTGCCTATATTCAGTCTTTTATAAGCCCAGCACAGAGAACCTCAAGAAAATCAAAAAATGGCAAGGCTGTCTTTCCTTCAAGCTCTGAAAAATATGCAGTAATAAGATCACCTATTAGAAGCTGGTGATGTTTGAAGTCACATATCTAAACTTGCTGTAGGGAAGGCATTTCAGGTTGAAAAAAAGAAAGAGGGACCTGGCCTTGGAAGACTTTGTGCTCTGCAGTCGGCTGCTCTGATGGTAATTTTCTTTTGAGTTATTATCATTGATGCACTTCTCATTTTACCTAGGCCCGGATGAGAGATGCATCATGTAAGAAGGGTGGAAGAAAAGGAATGCAAAAACCTCGTGTCTTCAGGCAGTTCTGACCTGCAGTATCTTTCTCCAGTGGTGTTGGGCATTTGAGGATGTCTGCAATATATGGCAGAAATATTTGAAGGATCAGAAGATTGTCTCCAAAATTATTTTTTGCTGGCCCAAACCTGTGTTGCGATGTTTTGTTCACTGGGTGCAAAAATTTGCCTGTTTTCATTTTGCTGATGGTAGAAGTGTTGGAATAGGAAACAAAGTCAGTTTATTCTCTTTATGATGCATAGTAGTTTGTATCTCTACCCTTTTCAATGGATATTTTGCTCCAGTTGTGTGTTAAAATAAAGTCAGTCAATCTTTTTGTAAACTTTTCATCAACTGATTACATCAATTTCCCATGTAGGTGATTCACCATCCCAAGTACCAAGAATCCAAAAGAGTCGCAATCTTTCTGAGCATGCCAGATGAAATCCAGACAGAAGAAATCATTAAGGACATTTTTAAGCAAGGCAAAGAGTGTTTCATCCCGCGTTACAAGCCTGACAGCAATCACATGGACATGCTGAAGCTATCATCAGCTGAAGACATTTCTTCACTGACTTTGACATCCTGGAATATTCTTCAGCCTAGTGATGATGACAGTGCAAGAGAGGAGGCTCTTGCTGGTGGTGAGTATTTTCTTCCTACGTTGTGGGGTTGTGGAGCAGTTGTAGCTTGGAGGTCGGTAGGAAATAATCTCATAGCAAGAGTGAAATGAAGTGTTACACTTTGGTTTTATATGTTGTAGAGGTGCTTAAGTTGATGTAAGCAGATGCTCCTTTTTCTTGCCTGTTTTTCTCTACCCTGTGGCACCCCTGTGATACACCAGCAGGGCAGGAACAAGACTGCACAGCTGATCCAGCTGAAGGAAACTCAGCCCTCCAGGTAAATCAGCTTCTTGGGCCCATTCGTGGCCATCCTCAGTGCAGCCTCAGCAGGCATAACACAGAGGCTCATGAAGGAGGCAGGGGCTCGCCGGGAGTGGCTTAGGCTGCCATTGAAAGTCAGGGGGGATTCACAGTTTTAGGATGCACTCCGAGAACTTCATTTTGCACTGCCTGAAGGGTAGGGAACTTTTCAGGTGATTCCTGTGGCTGACATGAGAATTTTCTGAAATCTTTGGTCCTGCAAATTGTATTGCATGGATGAATCACAGTGCTGATACGGAGCCTGCCCATGCAGAACAGCTCTCCAGACTGAGACCTTAGACTGAAAATAAAAGGACTTTCTCATAGGCCTGGATAAATACTGTGAAGTCTTTTCCATCAGTATGCTCTCACATATTGGTTTTGATCTTATAATGCCGTCTCAGACACTGGATTCTTCATAGGGTTGAAAAGTTAAAAGTTCATTTATATATAGCAAGTGTGTTTTGGTCCTAAAATAACCTCTCTCTTTCTTAACCTAAAATTCCCCAACTTCTACAAACTTGTAAACAAACTTATTTTTCTGTGTCTGCATTCATTATTTGCATTCTTTTTGTAAACACACTAATATCTTCCTGAAACATCTGCAGAAATATTTGATGTTATTAATGGAAAACTTATGTTGAACTCATGCTTGAAACCTCAGTCTGGGAAAATTTTCTCTAGGTGGAAATTCACCATGCAGACAGCTTCCACACCTCACAGACTTAACAGCTTTTTAATGCTTGATAAAGGAACATAAATACGACTCTGTTTGGTTGAACCTGGGTTTCTATTTGCTTTGGGATGCCAGTGTACTTTCCCAGAACACTTCACTGTATTTGCTTCTCTTTTATTTTCGATCTTTACCTCTCTCCTAATTCAGAATCCTTTCTATGTCCACATTTCAGCTAGCAAGGGATTTCACTGCTTCATACAACCATCTTCTTTACATTTAATATTTAGCACTGTTACTTGTTCTCCTAATTTTTGTCAAAAAATTTGTATATTGGTGGGATTTAGGGGCTTTTGAAGGTAACCCTTAAAATGTCCAGGGTTCTGTAGCTGAACTCAGTTCAGGCACTTGGGACAAGCTTTTGTACTACTGATGAGCTGCTGTTAATTGAATGTAAGAAGTCTGTTGTAGAGATCACAGAGTAAATGCAGAATTTTAGGTGTGATGGGAGCAAGGACTACCTGGTGTGGAGTGCACTGGGATGTGTCGGCTGGGGATGGCCCAGGTGCCAGGCAGTCAAGATGGGGGAACGCAGGAGCAACCTTTGGTAGCTGGCTGGTTCTGGAGCTGCTGTTTTGTCCTCTGCACCAGGGTATGGTTATGGGCAGCGAGCAATGCCCTGAGGGCTACAGCAGTGTACAGAGAGAGGCCAAGAGAGCTACAACTGGCGGTTGTAACAATTGGTGTATGTCTATGTCAGACCTGTTCTGCCTGAAGCTTGATTTTAGTTTGTTTGTACTCAGTAACTTAGAATTAATTTGATTTGGATTGTAAGTGGGACATTGATCCTTTATCTTTGGACAGTTTTTGTAGATTAGAGAATAAGTTTAGGCTTTTTTCACTATTGCGTAATCAGGCCCTCTCCCAATTTGTCCCCGCAGAAACACATACTGCATCTCAGCGTGTCTTTAAATTCCTTTTGCTGTATTTTCTGTTTCAGATACTGTGGTTTTTGGACTTTGGTACATTTGCAGGAATGCAAATTTCCCTGCTACTACATCCATCCTCCATTGTTGGAATTATGCATGGATGAAACATTTATCTCTGTGATGTTATCAAATACTGTGGTGATCTGAGGCATTTACATTGTTATAAGGAGATAACATGGTGTTATATTAGTAATGTTCCCATTGCTGGCATAAGTTGCTATGTAATTTCCAAGAAATACCCTGCAGGTACATAAATAAGTCATGTCACTTCTGAGTGTATTCATTTTGCATGACAAAAAGCTTAAATTCACACTGTCCTTAAAACTTCAGGCATGGTTATTGTGAGGAATAGCTCAAATATAAGACTAGGTATAATTTTTGCATAGAGTTTCCCAGTCCTTGGTGGCACTCACAAGCTATGTTGAATAGACATGAACCCTTCCTTTTGGAGACAGTCCTTTTTCTGTTGGATCAGGGTTTACCCATTTCCATCGTGGCAGTCCACCACATCACACCTTGTTGGCATAAACAAAGATCACTGCAGTTTTGGTAGGAGAAAGTCTGTCATCTTCTCTACCATGCATGGGTGACAGTAATTGTCGTATGAAAAGTTGATTTCTTTAGGCTAAATGGACAGAGTAACAGAAAGAACAAAGGTGGAAGAATATTCAGATATTTTGTTTGGAGTAGTGGTGTATGTACGTGCATGACTTGGTTCATTTCCAGCTACACCTGCTGAAAGATTTAGACAACTCTTGGAGCAAGCCAGTGGCACATTTTCTTAATAGGTACCGATTCCCATTTGTATCCTTGCCCATCAGAAGTATAAAGGTGCACTGGTGTCGGGTTTTGCCCGAGGTAATATTATTGGTGAAAGTTCAGGCGGGTTGCAGTAATTGTTTACAGGAGTGTAGATACCTTGCACAACTTTGGAAGGAGTAAATCAGATAAAACCATGCTCCCTGTTTGCTTTTTATCACGACTCCTACAGAAATTTAAAGGACACTTCACCAGCAGCTCTAATTTCAATGTGGTTTAGGGAGGCGGTGTGATTCAGCGGGCTGGACATGGGTTTCCTCATTTGTAATGTTATTTATTATTACTTAAACTTGCTCTGAGAACTATGGGTGAAAAGCTAAGTTATTCCTCCAAAAAAATAGATTATTCTTACTGGGATTCAAAAAAATTGACTGGGTCAAGTATCTCCATGTGGTAAAATTCTTGGAGGTGGCTTCTTTGAAGGGAAGCAGGTGGCCAACTTTGGACTGAGGAATCTCAGCTGGAAGTCTTCGACCTGAGGAAATGTTACGCTTAAATGTTCCTTACTGAACTACTGACTAGTAGTTGAAGGTGTTCAATAAAGTATAGACAACTTTTATAACATTCACCTGGGTGATGGGGAGAGGGGTTTTGGTCTAGATATTTTTCTTTGGCCAAAAAATGAAGAGTTATTAGAAATTATGGCTCTGAATCTGCTTACACTAATGGGTTGTGAGGAGCTCTCCTAAGAAATGCAAGAAATGGGTTTATGTGAACAAACTTAATTCAGCCTCTTTATCTTTTAAGATAAGTCTTTAAGTCTTTAAGTACGTTATTGTCCTTGCCCATCGGATCTGGGTCCATTCAAAGATGAACCCGGATGCAGTGATCAGAGCCCTTTGAAAGGTGCAAAAGATGAACACTGCTTGCTCTTAATGAATGCCGCCAGCGAGCATGCACGCAGTCATTTGTTTTCTCCCTGTAGTTCAGGTTAGAGCTTTAGGCCTTTTTTATTCTGCATTATTCAAACTTTGATGTGGAGACAGAGGTCTTCATTTCTGTATGGGCTCTTCATCACTACAGCGTTCAGTGACTTGAAGATATTGACTGTTATTTGCTGATGGAGGAGCAGCAGAGGCTCAGCGTCCTGGTTCCAGCCTGATTTGTGCAGAGGAGCTGCTGCCAGTGAACACTGACCCTTTTGCTTGTTTTTCCAAACATTACTGTTTCTTCTCTGTTCCCTCCAAAATGATTTCCCAGACTTGTGTCATCCTTGGGCTAGACCCCCCTTTAATTTCTCTGCCACCATAATACGCCTTGCCATCCTTCCGCTCTTTGCCCAGCCTACGTGAATCTCCCTCTCCAAGTGTCCTTTACTGGCCTTTCTCACCATATTCCCCGTTTCCTCCAGCTCTCAGCCCTAGCCTGTCATTTCACGGGCAGCTGGGCCAACATAAATAGCTCGCCTCTGCCAAAAGGGAGGAGGAGATCATGCGCTTTGTCTTCTTTCACTTGTCCTCTTCCAGACATACAAGATTCCTCCCTGTCCCAATTTACTCATTTCCTTCCCCACTGGGCTGATTTCTTTCTGGTTTTCATTGGGTTAGAAAAACTCTGTTAAGTAGTACTTTTTGTACTGAACAGTACAAAATACATAGTTTTGTCATTGTTTCTTCTGGGCAGTGCCTGATTAAATAAGTCACTGCCCTCCCTCCTCCGCTTGGTCCCCACCCCTCCTCTCCTGTGCCACCACAGATGCCCCTGCAGCCACATTACTGGGAAACCAGTCTTGGTTAGAAGTAACCCAGCACCAATAAAAGGCTCTTCTCTCAAACAGGGCCACCAGACAGATCTGGACTGATGCAACTGAAGGGCTGGTAGGAAGCTGGTGATGAGGGATTGCGTAAACGGGTGGCATGCCAGAAAAAATCTTAGTGAAACTTCAGTCCTCATTTCCTTCCATGTTTCGGTTCCCAGTCTTGCCCCAGTCAGCGGGACTAGGAGCAGCCACCAAGATGAAAGCCCTTCGGAGTCCTCGCAGTTGGGGCTGGCAGGAGGAGCTGAGCCTGCAGCTGCGTGTGCTCTGTCTGTGCAGCAATACTGGCTTAAGGAGTTTTCGCTCCTTGTGTTTTCAGCATATTCCTGCCCCTCCAGGCTGGATCAGCCTGCTGCTCTGCATGAAGGGTATTTTCCTCTTCTCCTCCACCCTGTTTTTGCTGTTTGGTTGGGTTTTTTTAGCCCAGATGAGCAGATCCAGTTTACCATGCATCTGGAGCAGCGCAAGGTGTGTGGGGTGGGAATGAGTAGCCAGGATGGAGGGAACGTCCCCTGGAAACTGGCACTGGCTCCTAGAGAGAGTCGTGGGGCCACCCATGCTGCTGTGACTCCAGCAGCGGTACGGAGAGGGTGGCATCTTCAGAGAGGCACAGCGTTCGCCCTGACACGTCTTTCCTAAGCCTGTGCAAACGGCAGGTTTTCAAATGTTTACAACATTGTATAAGCCCAGCTCGAACGGGTTTGAGTGGGGCTAAAGTCACATCATTGACACAGAGGGTACTACAAGCAAGATTTCGAGTTCTTGCCTCAAAGGATGGAGCAACAGAGCTTCCCTCGTTGATGTTTTTTGCTGGCTTTGGTCTTAGAAACCAGTGAACTATTTTGCCTGAAACACAAAGAAACATAACTCCCTGCCTCAGTTTGGCATAAGTACCCAGGCTGAAAAATGGCAGCACTTGAAAATACAGCATCTTATATGTAATGGGGAATGCTGAATAATCTGCTACTACTCTGCTAAAGCAGAGCGTATTTTTGTGTTAAGAACTGGACTTGTATTTTGTAATTTAGTTTGGAGAGTTCTGGCATTTTCAGTACTGGAAACTTGTCTACTGATCACAATATTGGTGTTCTACCTTCAAGATAATTAGTGAAATGTTAATTAGATAATCTGTGCTTTAAATGACAGTGTATTTATTATTAATAATAAGGAAAGATCCCACTTTCAAACAAAGTGAGGAAATACTAACCCATGTCTAGCAGCAACGTCTTGCTGCTTCATTTTCACGTAACCCTTTGGATGGTGGCTTTTGGGGTTTGGGTAGTTGTCCCTTTCTGCCCTTAATAACTTCCAGAACACTTTGAGACTTGCTGTTGCATAAATTACAATAACACGTTGGTAGTAGAAACAGACAGGGACAGCTTACCTGTGTGGATTGTATTTGGTTTATGACAGCTATTTATGCCGGGAATCGGGACCCTCTTGCAAAGAAAATGTTGGCTACCTCTAGGCTACAGTTCCACGCAACTTCAAGTAGTTTGAAATTATTCCTGAGTGATTATTAGCCTTATTTTAAACTTTGCCATTGGGATCTGCCCTGCAGAAACATTGTAGTCTGCAGAAGCTCTTTTTCACCTGTCTTTAAACTCCTGCTATTTATTCATACATTCAAAAAAGGCTGCATTTGCTGCCAGGACTGATGGCCTTGTGATGCCATCAGTATTCTTAGTTATTCCAAATTTTAGCACAGTTCTTTAGAAGTGTGACTGAAGTGGTGGCAATGCAGTCTTAAAAGGAATAGGTTCAACTTAGGCTGTGAAATAAAATGGGATGTAAAAAAAAGATAATGGGTTGGACCACCACCCCCCACCCCCACCACCCCCCCCCCCCAAAAAAAAGGAGGATTTTGAAATACGAGGCACATTAGAGTTTAGAAATAAAAAACGGTGTGAGGAGAAAATGCTATGTCTTGAAGCACAGGGAAGGTCTAATATGCTGCTTCAGCTCCATTGGATGTTGTATAGCTGTACATGAAGGCATAATGGGAACGTACAAAATGATGCTAATCATTCTGAAAAAAGATGTGTAGTAAATAATGCTCAGGGGTAACTGTGAATATGTAAATGAGATACATGCAGATTGGAATGTACCTGGAATAAATGAAATATGGGTATATGAAAAGCAGAGCCGTTAAATATTACTGCTTAGGAAAAAAAAAAAACCACAAAAAAATACCCCAAACAAGATTGCAAAGTGATTGAGGGTAGTATTAGATTTTCTTTTCCTCTGGGAGACTTGATTAAAACTTACAGTACAATATATGTCAAGGGATAGATTATAATTTAAAATCTTTTTACACTGGTCATAAAAAAGAAAACCTGAGAGCATGGCATGAAAAAAAATTGAAAATCAAGGTTTAGCTCTTAATGTAATTTATTTTTTAATGAAATGATTTAAAGTTTGGAATGAACTTCTGCGTGGAGACAATGAGCCATAGTATTTTGATATGCATAAGGAGAACAAATTCAGTGCAAGTGAGGCATTAACATTCTGGTGATGAGTGTTCTTGTGGAGGGAGGATGCTTCCCCTCATGCAGTGCCGGATCAGAGCACTGGACATACAGTCCAGCATCGTGTGTTTTACAAGAGTCAGGAAATCTCACAACTTGTAGCTATGTAGCAATAAGTGAAATGTCTTCCTAGCTCTGCAGCTGCAATCCCCGGCATATACCCTTACAAACAGGTTCTGGTTTTTCTGTACCTGTGGACATTTGGAGCGTTCCTCTAAGCATCTAATTTTATTTGTGTTAAGCCCTTAGCTCTGCTGCCTTTTGACAGCTGTGAGTTGTACTGGTTAGTTAGTTGTAATGTGAAATATTATGTTCCTTATTATGTTAATATTATATTACGTTCCTACGCTATGTGAAACATTACGTTCCTTGTATTAATTTTAAATTTGCTGCTTTCGGTTCAAGTGACACCTCATTCTTCTATGATGAAAAGTAAATAAGGATATTTGATTTAGTTTCTTTTTATTATTCATTGGTTAGTTAAACCTGTATTATTTCAGTTGTATTTTTTTCTATCAGACTTTGTCCATTTTCTTATTCTTATATAGAAGCTTTTCTAGACCTGTAAGAGTTCTAGCCATTGCTCTTTCAACTTTTGCAATCTCTCTGATGTTATTTTGGAGAAAAGACGCCTGTGAGAACATTTTATGGTCCAGTAAAGACATACTCTGAAATATATGTGATGGCACTGTAGAGGTTAATTTTTTTCTGTATATACCATAAAACTGCTTTTCACTGAGCACATCTTTTTTACTAGCTTCCACACAGGTATCTCACAATGACGTGTCGTTACAAAAATACCTGTTCCAGTATTAAAGAGCCATAAGATAATTGTACATTATTCTGTGTAGCACGTTCTGTAACAGGTAGAGCTAGGAAAATACTTGCTTGGAAATAAAGTATTTCAGGTGTTGGACCCAGCTGTGATAGCAACTGTTTCCTTCAGGGTTTTTCTGCATCCCAGCCTTCAGTTGAAAGATGTGGAACTCCATCCCTGGCGCTGGGATTGCTCTCCCCTACAGCTGGTGTCTGCTGTTCCCCTTGATGTCTGCACCAGCTTCCACAACTCTCTGAAACAGCTTAATAACAATCAGCACCCAGCTTTTAGCTGAGCTTCTCCGCGTGCTTCTGTTCAGAAACAGGTATGGCATGATTACAAGGAGTCTTTTTCTTTGAAAGGCTTTTAAAAATATGCTCTGAAATGCAAAAGTTGATGTGTTTATGTGGCATCACTTTGTAATGCCCTTTGGTGTCCTTATGTCCTGAATTTCCTTGGTGCAGACTAAACCGTGAACGCTGTGAGGTTTAATTTTAATACCGCCTGTGCCAGGGTATCCTGCAGTGAACCTGGAGGGTTGAGCGCTCTGGAACACTACAGCTTTTTGCTTTCATAAAGTTCATTAAGGCTTTAAAAGAGTGCTTTTCTTTGTAATCATCTTAAGTGTCACATCCATGATTCTCTTCTTGCAGAAAACATTCTCCTTGCACTCAGCAAAACAACTAAAAAGATTACTTCTGCTGTAATCAATTAAAGTTTAAAGAGAAGTGAAAGCAACATAGGCAAGGGCTCTAAATTCACTACAAGTGACTCTCAAGTGTTTTGTTTCAAAGAGGGCTAATTTTGCTACAGTGAGTGTGAACAGTAGCATTGTCATTTTCTTCATACTGTTTCCTAGAGACAGGAGTCTCTCAAAAGCAAATAAGAGGTTAGGTTCATTTCTGGAGTGTGGCCTGAGTCTGTACAACAAACTCGTACAGGGGAAATGCAAACACGCAAGCATCTCTGGCTGCGGTAATTAATCCAGACAGCCATTTTTGTCTCCCTTTATTTTCATTTTTGGAAAGGAAGAGCCAGCGCCAAGCTCATCTCAGTGCCTTTGTGCACATAATCTGGACAGTCTGGAGAACAGGAGAGGAAGCTTTTTCCTGCTGCCCACCCGTGTACAGTAATGTGGACTGAAGATGCGGTTTGGTGAGGCAGCTGAGCCCTGCCAGCAGCTGGCTGGTGCCAGAAGGGGCAGTCCTGCTGCCTTTTGCTTGCTTCCAGCTCTGTGTTCCCCTCATCCTCCCAACCCTGGTGCCATCTCCAGTACTCACAGCTGAGCAGATTCAGCTCATGAATCTGGCATAAAATTACTATTTTTTTTTCTTTCTTTTTCCTAGGATTGGTTTTCTGCCAGCTTAGCAGGCTATTAAATCAGGTCAGCACTTTTCCAGCTGCAAAAAAATTTGTCTTCCTGGCACAGTTAATCCCCACTGTCTTTGCTGAGATTCAAAATAGTGTCATTTCCCCTGTACAGTGGGAAATTCCTTAGACCTGGCCGAGAGCCACTGGCTCTCAGGGAGCAGGAAACCCATGCTGCTCTTCACAGTGTAAGGATAGCTCTTGGTCTTCATGTTTGGCATCCTAACTGGACTGAGTTCCTGCTTGTGCTGGCTGTTGTGCCTGTGTGATGGGAATCAGCTTTTGGGTTGTAGACAGAGGGCAAATTCCTGTCCAGGAGTGACATGAAGCCCTTTGCCGGCAGGTGTCAGTATTCCATAGATTTACTGTGGAGCATTGGTGTCATTTAGGCTGCTTTTCTATAATTAAAATCTCATCCAGGCATTGTAGTCTCACACACGGGAGAACAAGTGCTCCAGCCTAACGTCTCCAAAAACTCAGGGGTTGGAGTGAGGGAGGTGGAGGATTCCAGGGACAGGTGGGTTTTTTAAGCCGTGCAAGCTTAAAAAGGTAAAAGAAAATCAGTATTTCTCAGCTGTTGTGATGGTAACACGTTTGACACCAACAGGGAAGGTG
Organism: Pluvialis apricaria; assembly: GCA_017639485.1. Classification (NCBI taxonomy): domain Eukaryota; kingdom Metazoa; phylum Chordata; class Aves; order Charadriiformes; family Charadriidae; genus Pluvialis; species Pluvialis apricaria. The sequence goes on along the minus strand of CM030015.1, from coordinate 9,831,606 downwards.
CCATCACCTCCAAACCAGCTAACTCTACATGTTCAATAAACCCTGCCCGTAAGCATGCCTAATATTCTCATCAAGTGGTGTAACTCCTTCCAGGAGTCAGGTTTATGCACTGACAAAGAAGCTGATGTCTTAACTGTTCATATTTCACCAGCAATTCGGTGTATTTTTCAATACGCTATCTGCTGAGTGAGTCAAAGGGCATTGGAAATATTGATAGTGATGCATGATGTATTGAAAAAATCCCCAAATGATTCACTTCTGTCATATTTTGATTTAAAAATACACAGACAGCAGCATGCAAAAGAGGACCAAGAGTGAAGAAATGAAGTAGTGCACATGCACATCTATCGAGTGGAAGTATTTAAATAAGTGCTCAGGTAAACACTATGGGAAGTGTAGCTGATAAGATCTTGAAGAAGTTTGCGTAAAAACACCTAAAGATACACAAAGATCCCTGTATTTTAGGCTGCAGCAGTGTTATGACAATCCCAATACAAACAGTTCAAGCACCAACGCCTTGTGAGTTTCCCTAAAGGAACAGATTTGCAGTCAGCATTTCCTGATTTAACAAGATGTGTTGATGTGCTGTAAAGTGGCTCTAATGCCGTTTGTCCTCTCTTTGGAATTGCTCTTTGGTACATCTTGTTTCGGGGTATTTTGATGGTTTAAAATCACGGGTGCCTTTGAACCAAACATTTTTCGTTGCCCGTATTTTCCCAATCAAGCTGATCTAACTCTGCTCACATATCTGAATATCAGGACTAGATAAGTAATTTTTCGCAGACTGATAACTAAAGCATTTCTAAGCAATTATTTCCTTTACTCTGAATTTGCAAAACCAGACATTTTTGTAGGTGGGATTAAGTGATTATGGTTTATTTATGGGGCTTACGCAGACTTGATGAATAATAGTGAAATAGAAAAGTTCAAATTTTCTTTTAGTTAGACATTTGGCAAATTCTGAAAATGAGACACTAGGGCTCAGCTGACTGCAAGTTAAACCTCAGGGGAAGTGAGTGTGATGGTTATAGCCTCGCGCAGTCTTCCCACGTTGTGAAACCAGCTAGAATTTGAACTCAAGTCTTAGCCTTATGCAGTACCTTTCCTGATGACACATAGAAGGATATTTATTTGCGGAGCAGGATAGGTTTGTTTGTGCAGGGCTGATGTGCTGATGCTGTGTGGTGCGCTTTACCTTTCAAATGCGTTGGTACTAAATTGATCAGATTTTGTTTTAAATGAATTCAAAATAGGAGGGCGTTTGCTTGATGGCAGCTAAGTGGCACAGGAGCTGATCAAATGGCTTTATTGGTGTGTTTTGCAGGTTTAATAACGAGACAGCGGCTGCCACTCCATTGTTTTAAACCTGTATGACTGATGGCTATCATGTAGCTTCTCAGGGAGAAGTATAAATATTTTATTATGCTGTAGTTCAGAAGGGCAAGTGTGAACTGTGGAGACCAATGTTTCATGCTGACACAAAGCACTGACATGGATGAGTAGACAGATAAACGCTGAGTTGCTCCGTGCTTGTTTGTAGATTCTGCTGATGGTTCTATTTTCTGAAAAATATTTTATTGAAGTAATAACAGAAGCTGTCTCAGTCATGCTAGTGGACCAATTACCTGGGGCGTGTGGATTGCAGAGGAGATAGCCTGTTTGGCATCTATATGTGTGAAAAAGGTAGATTGGTGGGTTATAGGTGTGCATGGATGTGGGTAAAAAGTTTTTTGGGAGACAAAAGGACACAAAACCTTCCTGGTACCTGCAATTCCCATACACAAATAGGAATGACAATAAAGCAAGTGATTGCCCCTGGTGTTAAAAGCATTTCTGCCTTGATGAGGTGAGCGTTAGCCTTGAGAGCCTCACGGTGTGCCCCGTAGCAGGACACCATGGATGGACCCTGTGGGGTTTGGACGTGATACTTTGATTTTTGATTCCTGTGCCTGTCTAGTGTGTGCTGGGCAAGAAGTGAGCATCTCTTTGGCTTTCCTTCTAAAGCAACAGATGTCTGTGAATAGTTAGAAAACAGTGAGTCCTGCTGAAGTGCTGTGGTACTGCACAATTAAAGGTGTTCACACAGGGGAAACACCTGGAGGAAAAGCTACTGACCGGTTTAAAATGAGCTGTTTTTTCAGTCTAATATGGAGCACAACTTTTAGTCCCGTTAGGTAGCTCTTTGGGATCATAAGGGTACAGAGTGAGCACTAGAGGAGAGCTCTTTATGAACACCCAACAACAAATATCTACAAGAGAAAATAATTGATTTTTTCTTGAACTTGTGTCAGTAACTCGGGGTATTTTTCCTGTAGCTCCCAAGGTTGGTGCAGAGGCGATTGGTGGGGCAATGCTGATTTACAGTAACTGAGGATCTGATCCTTTGTGTTGTAACTTAGGTTTCCAAGGAGATGAGGATTCGTGCTGAGCTTCTGATATTGATTTGCAAAGGCTGGATCATGTGAGCAAATAGGAATTATCGGATCAGAGTTTCCTTTCTGTTTAAGGGATTGTATTTACATTTTCAGAGACTGGCTGGGGCAAAATTAAGAACATAACTATTTATGTGTGCGATCCCCTGTGTTGCTGGAAGAAGTCAGCATCATTGTTTTGGATGATTTACTTTTTTTTCAAATGCTTATCAATTGCAGCAAAGGGTAATGTTTTTGTCTCTTTGCTTATTTGCTTTGGGATACAACAGTATCTGGTTTCTCCGGAGCTTAGTTGGGATAACGAGCTGGTTTCCTCTGGAAGCAATCCCAGCCTTTCCAGCATCCACACACCTTGGTAGGGTCTGGATTAGGCCTGTATTGAAGAGATCTGGCATTTCCCTTTTTGACCTTAAACCAAGGCCAGTGTGTAATAGCAGAAATGCTGCCCTTGAAACCAAGGGCAGGTTTTTTCCAAAGGGCAGAAAACTTTTATCTGGAAGGAAATACCAAGCTGTTAGCAACCTCAGTGGTGGTGGTGCGAGGGGCACCCGGGGCATTTTAGGGAGAAGGCTTACTACTAGTTATAAAGGGAAAGGGATTTGTTTTGCTGCAGCATAATTGAAGTATTTACTTCTGTGGAGTTGTTTTCCCTGAGGTCTGGTGATTAACCCAGACCACAGTGTTAGGTGCTGTGTAAAGACAACAAGATGATGATCTATGCCCTATAGAGCGTATGTTGAGAAGCTAACACCTACCCAAGAGGCCTAACTATGCTGATGCTCACAGTAATTAAAGTTACAGTAACGACTCTGTCATTAATTAGAAATTTTTGAGTTATTCCAACTCATTGGCCCATGCCCTGCATGTTACCAAAACTGGTACTTTCAATGTTAGGATCAAGTGACTTAAGTTCATTTTTCCTTCTGTGCCACAGCAGCAGATACAGAGGCAGCAGATGGTTACTGCACTCTTTTCATTCTGAAAAGTAAGGTTTTCCTGCCAAACGGTTTATTTTTTTTTCTCCATTGTGGTCCTTGCTAGATCAGAAAAGGACCAAAGTAAGCTTTCATTCCTTGTAAATGAACAGGTTTCAAATATTTGTCAGCTCCACAGAGGTTGTGCATAGTGTGATCTGACAGTGTTTATGGCATGCATAACACCATAAACACTCCTTTCCTTCAATCAGAAAGCTGTTGTTGTCCTGGTTCTTCTGGCCCTGCAGCTCATGTGAGCATTTACATCTGAGGAGAGCAAGGGGAGTCCCTGACCACCGCTGCCGAGCGAGCTGTGTGGGGAGAAAACCCAATCGTTGAAGAGCACGTTCCTGCCCAAGGTACCAGGCTGGGAGGACGAAACCATCCTTGTGGGGACGGCATAAGCGATGCATGAACTTCTGTGCTTCAGGGAGAAGCTCAAACTGCACTGCTGCTGCTGTGAGGAGCGGCAGTGGCAGCACACAGAGCTGATTGCTGTTGACCTCTTGCAGGCTCAAGCTCAAAAGGCGTCTGTGCTGCAAGCATGATTTTTATGAGCGCGTTGCCGTTCTGTACAGGGACACAGGAGTTGCTGCAGCTCAGCCTCTGCCTCATCCTCTTGTAAGTGCTCTGGAGGCGAGGATCAAAAGAGTCCTGGCTCCCTCTTTGATGGGTCCCAGGTGCTTTGCTGTGTCCACAAAGCAAGTGGTGGCGAGGGATGAGAGGATGGGATGACAGAGTATTTCAGTTTCATCTTCCGTTCGGACCATCTAGCTGTGCAGGGGGAGATGAATGACCCGACACGGTGGGTGGCAGTGGGCTGGTGGAACCTCTTCAAACCTGGGAAGAGAGGGCCCGTGCTGGCTGCTCCTTCTGAGGGCAGGACAAGTCCCCAGCAGTCTTTTCATGACCTGTATCTGTGCTGTTTGATGGACTCTTCTATAATTAACCATTGTCAAGAACACTACTGAAAATGCCGGCTGGCATTTCAAATAGGAACATCAGATTAAGGAGAAGAGAGGTAATGAGGTGCAAGGAGAAAATCCTTCCCTGGGGAAAAAATCAAACCTGATATCATCATGAAGGGTAATGAGAAATGCACTGCCGAACTGAGGAGATTCGCCGCAGCTGCCTAGAGGAAGCGAAACCGTGTATTCCTATTTAAAACACCAGAGAGGGGATGCTAATGTTTTGGTCTGCTGCTTAAGTAAGGGGACGTGCAGCTTGCACACCTGCCTTTTGCATGTAGTTTTGCCACACATTTCCTGAGTCCTTGGGCAAGTCATTTCACTTCTCTGTGACATAAGGTATGTCTACATAGATGTATGCAAGTCAGTGCAAATAGTGTGCCTGTACACCCACATGGCAGGCTCTGAAGCTATGACTGTGTCTACACTGCTAAATAGCACAGGGCTAAGTGGCACTGACTAGTCCTTTCCACACTACACAGAGCTTGGCCTGTCCCTTTTTTTTTTTGTCTCACATGGTGCCTCTGTGGCCCGAAGGCAATACTGTTTTTTTTACTCTTTTCCCCAGCCCGTAGTATCTTTAGTAATATGAGGCCTTATGGCAGACATTCACAGCAGTATTTTTGTAGCATCAGTCTGAGGGTTTGTGTTGCGTATTCTGGCATGTGGCAGGAAAGCCTCCGTGTGTGTCTGGAGGAGCAAAACCAGTTTTGTTGATGTAGGAAGACTGCGAAGGGTGGAAGGAGCCAGACCTGTACTCTTCTGTCTTTCCTGCCCATGGGAATCCTGTCCTCTGGAGCGGGTATGGGTGTCACTTGGACTGGCAGTGCCAGGCAGTGTGCTGACAATTAAACAGTATTGACCACCTGTGATCCTGTAAATCAATTTGTTTTCTGTCCCTGCTGTATTTAGCAATATAAATGAAACCTGTGTGGCCGTGTCAGCACGGCTGTATGCCCACATTGATAAATAAGTCAGGGTATATTATTTCACACACGGTCCTACACAGTTGAAGGAGCTGTGGCCACAAGAGCTCATGTCATAGATACAGTGAGTATTAGGTGACTGTTACCATAATTGCCAACCTCACTGAGTTACCCAGTAGCTTAATTAAAGTATGTAAGAAGCATTGATATTCTCTACACAGAGGCTGCGTACATCGTTGTTTGGGGCACTGTTTTCAGCCTTTAGCAATTTGCAGACCACATGCAAGTATTCCAGGAGAAGCACAGATTATCTATAGCAGAGCTTTCCTGGGCTCCTGGCATGTAGTCACAGGACCCTCGGGGATCCAAGAACCACCAGTTAACGACTATGGACACCTGGGGGACAGTGGGCATTACAAGGAGAGGGATAGAAGTAAGTGGCGAATGTGAGACCTCTCTTAGTGTGTTTTATGAGGCACTAAAAACTGATGTGGTGTTTGATGCCCAAGTACTTGCTCTGTCTTCTCAGGGGCAAGGGTGCCATTTCACACAGCGGTCTGTGGGAGCAAGGGGAGTAGGATGTGAGAAAGGAGCAAGCCTACAGGGCATCCTGAGTGGCAACCAGTGGTCCTGCAGGGCTGGAAGGGCCTGGGAGCATGAGGGCCTCGTGCCAAGAGGGGTAAGATGTTCTTACACTCAGCTGCCATCCTGTTGATGTACGCTCACTGCTGATAGTAATCTTATGTGTCTGCAATCTTGGTCTCATCTGTGTGTCACCTCTCATCCTCTGACAGTTCTTCCCCCACGCTGCCGCAGGCACCACAAGAGGTTTTGTTGCTCCCCAAGTTATGTGGTGGGGAAGCGTTTTCTCCACGCAGCTCTCTGCCGTTCATTCGAGCTGCCGGGGTAGGATTAGGGGCTAATGCTGTTTGAACTGCCCTCAGGCTCCTTCCAGGGTAGCTCTGTCATTTTTCTACCGAAAGTCTTGCTTGGCATTTTACTTAAATCTTGTGTGGTGTGAGCTGCATGGATATCAGACAGTGTTGTGAGTCAGAGCAAAAGCATTCAGTATCACAGTGCTCCAGTGGAAGAAAAATATAAAGAGTAACTATTACAGTATTTACAGCATCATTTTTCATATTGAGATTTGCACAAGCTTGTTTGAGTTATTCAGCATAAAAAAAAATCCATGATTATAGAGGAGCTGACTCATTAAAACAGACTCTGTTTCTCTAGAGTACCCAGAATAAAACACAGTGCTTTAATACATCTCAATTCACTCGAGTGTGCCCTGTGCTATCAGTTAAACTACACAGAAAATATCTTTCTTCCCTGCAGTGTTCCTGCCAATTCCCTCTTTCCTTAGTGCTTCCCCTGACTTGTCTTATTCCTGTCTGTAATACAGATGTAAGGAGAAATGGCACCATTTTACTCTGCAGGTTTGCCCCCTGTGTGCGTTCTTACCTACCAACAGTAGCGGCTGAAATGTTTCCTGCTTTTTGCCATGAGAGTCACACAAAGTGAAAACAGCTTAAAAACTGTAAGGCAGAGCGTGTTTCTTTCTGTGCATCAGTAGTGTTTGGTACATATCGGTTTCTGGGCCACCTGAATACCTGTGCAAAGCTGATGTGAGGCAAATCACGGAGAGGGTAGGTAGTGAGCACAAGAGTAACTTGGGGAGGATTTGAGCAGCAGAATCCTTTACTGAGCGTGCTGACGGGGAGAAGGTCAGCCGGTTTCTAGGTCCTAGTCCATAGGCTGGACAATTGGCAAATACATGTTTTTACTTACAAACTGAGGAGATGTGGCATGGTACGTCCAACATGGTATACATAGTGATACCATAAAAATGGCATCTTTTTTCAGGTGAGACCATACTTCTGCTCTTGTGCCTCTTTTCCTCTTTGTTTGCCATTTGCCATTTGTCTGTCCTATGAGTCAAAAGTTGACTGCAGTGTGGTAAAACACTCAGACTCCCTTTTATTTCAACCAGTGATGTTCTGTGGTCTGCCCTTTGGCTAATTCCCTCCTCTTACTTCTCTGACCTCTTTGAAGAAAAAACGCTTTTTAACTTTATGGTGCCAGATTTGTAAGACTGATCTTCTCTAAGCGTCTCACACTGTGTTGCTGTGCATATTTTATATCTATGTTCTAATTAAGTCATCAGGTCATGACGGATGGGTGTTCACGTCAGTGACTCTTTTCTGAACAATGAACAGTGGAAGGAAATCTCCGGGGGCCTGGGAAGTGTGTGCAAATTTGTCCGGTCTTCTGTGAACTTTTAACATGCTCTTCCAGGCTGAGTTCGGAGTCGGTGTGTGATCTCAGATGGGATTCCCTAGAAACTGAAAAAAACTGCTTAGCTCTGGCTCTTCCAGTACATGCTCCCACACATCTCCTTGAATGTTGGGCATCATTCCTCGGCTAGACGTAGTGAGCCCTGCTGAAGGAGCAGAAGCTAGTTGTAGAAATGCTGTTCAAGTCTAAGTACCGTTCCTGTAAGAAGGAAGAAGCAGTGGACTGAGACGCAGTATTTGCTTTCTTTCCAGACTCGTGTCAGCTGTGTTTTAGTCTGCAGTGGCTTTCCACTACCCTTCCTGCCCTTCTCTCCTTAAGTGTCTGTCTGCTACAGCAGCAAGTAATGAAAGACTTTCTTTGCATTGTGAGACTAGTAAGTGGGATGTTCCTGGGTTCAGCGGTCAGTTCCAGGCCAGCCAAACTCATTTGTTTAGAGGATGTCCTTGCAAGACTTCTCACACTAAACGAACAAGCCTTGCATATGTAATGGGAATCTGCACACTGGCTGCCTCCATGCCTGGCGGTTGCTCAGCGTGGCAGCCGGTTTCCTTTGCCTACCTGGCAGCGATGTGAATCAACTCCCGAAACAAGTGGGCAGCCGAGTGTAAATTGTAGCAGGCTACCTGGCATAATGCCATTCCACATCCGTTCACAGAGTATGAACAAAGCAAAGAGAAAGGGCTTAGCTGACCTTGCCTTTTTATCGGGAGGTGGTTGGTGGGGTCTTTTGTCAGGGTTTCACCAGCGAGTCAGGTCTGTTTTGTCCATCGGCAGCTTATGCAGCTTGTTTCAGTTTTTTAACTGATTTTGAGTTCAAGTACGATCTCAGAAGAGTCTTGGGGAGCCCATGCATCCCTCCGGAAGGGAAGGCAAGCAGAATGCCTGTGTGTGCTGCTGGAGCAGCAGTGAAAATTGCTGGAGGTGCAGGACGAAAGCCCTTTGGGAGAAGAGGAACCCAACATCACGAAAAGACAAGTCTTCAAATCTCGATCTTGATAGGAGAGGGCAAATACCTACTTTCAGAATATATTGTGTTCAAGGCTCTTTGGTTTTGGGAGGTTGAATGAAGGTTCATGACACCTTACAGTTGTGCCAAGATGCTCTCTCTCTCTTACAAACATTCTTTTTTCCTTTTCTATTTTTGTGTCTGATGTGGAAGTTCATTTGATTTTCTGATTCCTCCTGCATTTAATTTCCCTGAGTTCAATCTCTGCCTGGATTTAGAGTCATAATCATTAGTATTTGGAAGTGTGGGGTTAAAATGATAAAATAAATTTGTTATAAGGTAAGTTTTTTTCCTTCTAGCTTTTCAAGGTCTAATTATTTTGCAGCTGATCTAGTATGCAATTGATAAGATGAAAATGTAAATTTACAGGTTTAGTATTCAAAGTATTTTTCATCTGATCAAAGAGAGGGAAGCATTTTGCAAAACACAAAGCTTGCATTTTTGCAAATGTCTGAAGCTGTATGGATGTAGTCAAGCCATCAGGAAATCCATGGTGCATCCACTAATGTTTATTTCATTTTTCTGCAGGGGGTCTTGACCTTATCTTCATGCCGGGCCTTGGGTTTGACAAAAAAGGCAACAGACTGGGAAGAGGGAAAGGATATTATGATACCTATCTTGAAAGATGTATGAAACATTCCAGTGGAAAGCCTTACACGATTGCCTTGGCTTTTAGGGAACAGATTTGTGAATCAGTGCCTGTGGCAGAAAATGATGTCCAAGTAGATGAAATTCTTTATGAAGACTGCTGAAAGTATCCTGATACCAACCCACCTTCAGAGTGACCAACCAAAGACACCAAACCCATCAAACATGACTTTTTAATAGTCATATATGACTTTGGAAGAAATACAGTATTTGTGTTTGAACAAAAAAAAACCAGTGTAAATGTGGTGATAGTAGTGAGGATTGTGTTGATTTGCTTCTAATTAGCAAATATCTAATGTGAATTCTTATTCTAGAATCAATAGAAACAAGAATGTGTGACTGTTTATTACAGTAAGGACCATTTCTTATCATACTTTTGAGGAATGAGCTACTTGATACTTAACAATTTTATTATTCTAGTGAACTGTCTACTAATGCAGTTCTTGATCCATTCTGGAATTAGATACTTGTTACGGTAAAAGTTCTTAGTACTTAAATATTATGTGTATCCATGAGCAAAACAAGAAAATGCCAGATAAGTCCAATAGTAAACTGGGCAAAAAATGGTTATTGGAAAAGCCTTAATTGATTTTAGTTTATACAATAATTTTACTCAGCTCCTTGAAGTTGTGTTAAAATAAAAGGAGTATCTGTTAATAAAAAAAGGTTCATGTCCGTAGCTTTGGTATACGGTTCTTTCCTTTATCTGAATACAAGATTGCCATGTAGTCTAAAATACGGTCACTGAGTTCTCTGTCTGGAGAAAAACAGCTCTTTTTTTGTAAAATAATATTTAAAATTACTTTAAGTTCTATAATTTTGTACATGGGTCATTCATAATGTCCCAAAATATTGTGTGAAGTATGGATACTGTGTTAAAGGATAAAGAGATGCTAAGAGTTACAGACAACAGGTTTTATGGATGGAGTAAGTTTTTGGGTGGAAGGTTATTTGCTCTCCAGTTCTCCAAACCATCCTGGAAATCAGGAAGAAGATGGTGAATTTTCCTCTGCACACCGTCCTCATAGTAATAGGGCACAATATTTCCAATCAGGATCAGGCAAACTCAAAATTTTGTGTTCCTTCTTCAATGCAACTTCACTTTTTCTACACATGTTTAACTTCTCCATCAATCACTAAATCATTGCATTTATTTTCACCAAGCTACCCTGTGTCATCATTAAAAATTCCATGAATTCTCAAGGACAAGCTGCGGAGCAGCTTAAGGCTTCCTCAGCGATAACTGATACTGTGAACCAAACCGTGCCTACGGTACGTATGAACCCTTTCATTTTAGAATGTTTGTATTCAGTTTTATTTCCATTTTGCCAGTACAGTAACTAATTAAACCCTCTTGCTCTGGGGTGAACATAAGCTCAGCCACTCAAGTCTCTCTGGCCTGTGCTCCAAGGTGCTTCTCCACCCTATGTTAGCAAAGGTCCGTCTGGCTGGGGCGAAGGTACCTTCGGTATTGGCCTGCTGGGCTGCAACCTGAACAAGACAGCTGGTAGCAGTTTGCAATATGGGCTATTTAGTAAAATGATGGTGATCAGACTCAGCCTTCCATTGGTTCTTTATCAAATTCTTTCATGCCACCAAGTGAAAGATGCAGAGTAAGATGTGCTCGCGTCTCACACAGGGTCGTGCAAGCAGAAGTTGAGATGACAGTATCGGTGCTGCTGCATGTGGCGGAGCATCCTCCAGCTCCTCCCAGCTCTGCCGTGCTGCCAGCTGTACGGCCTTACGGGAGGGAGACAGGCTCTTACCGTTCAAGACCTTTGGGAAATAAACGTGATGAGAAAATTGGGCCTGTCCTGGCAGTATTGTATTCCCTTCTTCATTTCTGAACTTCTGTTGACATATGGAGAGCAAAAAAAAAAAAAAAAAAAAGATAGGGCAGGCTTTGCGAGTGGCAGACTTATTTGTAGGTTTGTCTGCAAGGCTGTTTGAGCTCACCGATCACATCAGGCTCAGCACTCTGCCATATGGCACGGCCTGCCGTGGACATCGACAAAGCTGCACTGAAGCCAGGACATTTCACAGTGGAAACCCGGATCCCAAATCTGATAGATGTTTTAAATGCATATATTAAGTCCATCCCCGTTCAACAAGCTACCTGCTTCCACCCCACCAAAACCAGTGGGAGCTTTTAGTGGTGTCCTACCTCAAGGCTTAACCATGGCGCTTTACCTGGGATCCTGACATGTCTTTGGTTAGTGTCACGGCATCAGTGTTGCTCCCGTTCTACTTTAGGCACAAAATTAAGTGGCCATGTCAGTGTAACAGAACATAATCAGAGGCTAATGACTTCTTGCTGCTACATTCAAGCTGAGGGGAAGCCATGATGTTTTAAAGCTGAATACTATTTTTTTAAGCTGTGTTTTATTAGAAGGCCTTGTGCCACATCATAAATTAAATGGTTATCATGAAAGCAGACTTTTTATCCAAAGCCTCTGTGCCTTGTGGTTTTGCTTTTCTGAGACATTCTTTATATAAGAGGGTTTATTATTATACTTTGCCCAGTTAGATACGAGTTTATTCACAAAACTTTATGGCCCTTTTGGATTAGTTTTTGATCTCGCTGTCTGAGCTGTGATTTATTCACTAGAATAAGGGCAAACTTGACTCATATGTATTCCACTACAGGTGATACCAGGTGAACAACGGTGGGCAAAAAGGCCAGCATATGATGAGGAGACTTCAGGGCCGGCACTAACAACTGTGCGGAAACAAAGTGCTTTGAGAGAAACGAGGACTGGGTCATATGTTTTGTTGGGTGGGAGTTCAAAATGGGGGGCGGAAAGTAAAAAGCAAGAGTTTGGATGCAAAATACAGGCCCCCATCCAGCACAGCTGCCAGTAGTCACCAAGCTTTGTCCTTGTGGGCTCACTGGAGTTGCTGGAACTAATTGGTACAGGAAAAGCAAGCGAGCTTTGAAGGCTTTCAGGGCTGGAGGCAATGCGTGCCCCTGAACTTCGTATCTGGCAGATCACATTTCGATACATGGTGGAGCCATTCTCTCCCGCTTTCACTCCAAACCACCCTTTTGGCTACAGCTGCAGTGAGAAAGGATGAGGAAACTATTTAACATACCGTATCATTGGGAACAAGAGGCGCTGGCGCTTTGTTTCTTGCCAGCCCCTCCTGGGTCAGGAGGAGATGAGCACAGGCTCATCGTCCAGGCTGGGGGAGCCGCAGGACCCTGGCAGATGCAGATAGCTCTTAACATTTGCCTGGTGGGGATAGTAAAACAATATTTATGTATATTGTCTTGAGAATCACGGAGCTAAATAAATGTGACAGCTTTCATTTGACATCCCCAACCTTGCTGCTGTCGCTCAGGGTTTTTCTTTTTGCCACATAACATGAAATCACTGTCAGTTTGATGGTATATAGCAGTGTTTCTGAAGCACAAAGGTTAGGGGGTTGGTAGGTGCGTCAGAATTATTTACGTTTGCTATGCATAAAATGGCACTTGGGGAGCAAGGCAGGCTGCCAAGAAGGAGAGGAATCGGGGCTGTCTGGTTGCTCTCTTGTATCTCTCTCCATACTGGATTGTCAGGGTAGGATTTATAAAAATTGCTTCAAAACACTATCATCTTTCCTCAACTGGACGTGCCCCCGTCTGTTGCAGCGAATGCCATTATTGCTATTCTCATGACAAAGCGTCTATCAATCTCTACTTTGTTTATAAACAAATCTGCCTGCCCGGCATAAGAAATGGATAGGCTGAGGAAAAATACCATTACCAAAGGAATAAGTTAATTATATTTCAAGATCTCAGCAGGGAATGCTATCTCGGAGCATTCAGTAAGATCTGACCAGTGGAGTTATAATTAAAAAATGTCCCCAGGGAGGAACTTGTAAATTATTTACTGTAAGGGGCTTTTCCCGGCTCTTTTAGTTTAATTACACACTCTGAAAGAGAAAGGCCTCGGAAACAAATTAACTAAGAGGTTGAAATGGCTTTGTTAAAACCATGTTCATGGCTAAGCAAGTGGAAGACTGTGAACAAGGTTCAAATATAGGACAAATCTTTGGAAGCTGCCATTACTCATGGTTTAAAAATCGTATGGAAAACACCAAAATGTCCATGCATAGAAAATGCAATCACTGGTTTTCTCCAGTATTCCCAGTGGCCTCAGAAGATGTTGCGCGTAGTCCACGGGCTCAGATCTGACAGCGCCTCACATCCTTGTGGCTGTTTCCTTCGTGGGGAGAGGAACTGACTTTTGCGGGTTTTTTGATAGGGTACAAATGAAGTCCTAGCAGAGGGGGATGAAAGATTAGAGGTGATGGAGAGGCAGAATAAGAAGATGCTGGGACAGTGTGATTTTTCCATCACTCTCACACCGCCTATGGCACTTTAGCTCAAAACAGCCTGGTTAACCCTCAGCGGCAGGTGGGCTGAATGTGGCCCGTGGTGCCAAGAGACGGGTACCAACGCTATCAGTGGTCGTGTCTTTCTCAAACGCATGGGTGAAAGCTGACTTGCTTGCCCTCCCGTGTCAAACATGGCTTGAGCATTTGTGAGAGAAGTTGACCCCTGGAGCTGGCCTTTGCTGGAAGACAGCTGGTGTGATCCCTGGTCAGATGTGGCGAGTGGAAGTCAAGAGGCCAGAGCAATCCCCTTAGCTCAACAACTGACTCATTGCTTGGCAGAGAGGGAGGCATTATCTAATATCTGTTTGCTAAGGAATAAGGCAGCCAGTAATACTATATCTGCCTGCCTGTCCATGCCAAATTTTACGTATGTAATGGCCTGTCAGCTGCCATTGTCCTTGCGTTTATTTCTTTCTGAAAAACCCCACATCTGCTGCGGCACCCTGACCAAAGAGCCAACTGGCTGAGCAAAGCAGCCAGCCAGGCACGGCTGCCGCTGCATACGTGCTTGTTAGCCCGTATACATGCATATAGCATTTCTCTTCTCCTCGAGTCTCCTTTTTCTTTCACATTTATTGCATTTACATGTCTTTTTGCTTAGATGGAAACTGCCCCGGAGTTAACAGTCTCTCTACCCCCTGCACGTGTACAGTCTTCAACACATGGCATTTGGTTATCGCCTGAGGGTACCCTTAGCGAGTCCTAAACAATACGTTCTCCACCTTCAGGCAAACTAGCTGAAAATCCGCAGATGAAAGCTGCTTTAGTCATTCATCAAGCAGATGAGATCTCTGCTTTTATTTTGTTATACTGTAAATCTGCTGCTTAGTTTTCTAGTCTCTCTGAAAACTACTGAATCATAAAAATGCTTGTAGCAAATCCCAGCTTGTCTGTCACCAGAATAATACATTAAATGGCTTATCAGCTCCAAGAGAAGACTACAATACTTTTGAGATGATTTGGATATATAGTTAGGGAACAAAATATGTTGACAGCTTTAGAATTGTCTTGATCAGTAGATTTTATTTTGTATTTTACTATAGTGTATCCAGTAGCACTTGGGGAAGAAAGGGAAGATGTCCCTAAATTTCTGCAAATGTAGCTTGTTGATGGGAAAAACCACAGAAGAAGAATGGAGTAGAACATAAATGCAAAATGAAGGACGGTTCTTGAAAGGGCAGAACTATAAGGTCTGAATAGTCTCAGCAGAAGCATTGCCATTTAATTATTAGGAGTGGTGAGTCCATATTAACCTTTATGGAAAAGTACTATAGACTATAATAAAGCTGAATACTTTTCTATAGCCTTTTGTTACCACCTTGTCAAATTTAATAAAAAATGACTAATAAATTCTATTAGAATGGCTAAAAAATTACTGGAAAGGATAAATTACTATTAAATAGTTTAGATTCATAGGGTGATTGTTATTAGACCATATGAAAATGTGTATGACTTTTTCATTCTGGATACAGATGGAAAATTTAATTACAGATAAACTACGAAGGGCCTTTGCTATTGTTGCCTTGCCTGTGAGCGAGATTCCCTGGATGGTTTCCTATCGCCGCCGTCCTGCACGCCCAGGGTAAGTCGGAGGGGAGGTAGGGACTGCCTGAAACCGACCCAGGTGGGACAAGGCAGGAATGAGATGGTCTCACCTGTGTACTTTGGCTGGAATAAGATACCACAGGGCATAACAAGGGTAGGGGAAGTGGGTACCATCTCTGACCATGCTGGTCGAGGGAATCAGTCCAAAAGTCTTATCTGAGAGAGCAAACTACCTTCAAGTGATGCTGGCTGATTGCAAACCCGTGCTTCAGGTGCACTGATGGTGAAGAGCAAGGCTGCCAACCCTTAACAGCTGTGAGGGATTTGTTTTCCCACATCTGGCCCTGGAAAGCAGCTCGCTCCTTCCAGCCCTCTTGGAGAGCAGTGGGAATCTCTTCTCCAGGAGGCTCCCTGAGGCTCGTGTGGCTTCGTGTCTGAAGCAGCAGGTCAGGCAGGGATGCTAAGACAGAAGGAAACTGCTCCGTTTTCTCTCTTTAAGGCTGGTAGTAGGATCAGGCTGTGCAGAGGCTTTGAAAGCTGGAGGCCAGACTTTGCTCTTCAATCTTGGAGTTTTCACATCAGTTTTGTTGTGGGGATGGTCTGAGGTCCCCTGGGAACATCCCTCTTGGAGCCCGCCAGCCCTTTAATGCAGTTTGAGGCAAGAGTAAAAAAAAAATCTCAAAAGAAAGCAGTTAGATTTAACAGGAAGCAGGAGCAGAGGTGGGAATTTGGGGAGGTTTAGATTCAATCAAATCATGCTGGAAAAAGGGAAAAAGAGATTACCCGCCGCGAGCTGAATTGCGGTGACTTGGTGGGAGGCGAAAGGGCTTAGCTCAGACTTCAGCAGAAGAGAGCGTTTTGCAGCCACCCTCCCGGGGACACCTCGCAAGAGCCGGTGGCCAGATGCAAACTACTCTCGTACGACCGTGATAAACACTTTGCAAAGGCTAAAAAAAAAAAAAGCAACTTCCACTTTACAAGGGCTAAAAAAGCAACTTTGCAGCTTGTTAGCTGGGAGAGAGTCGCGTCCCTGAGATTTTTGGCTGCCTAAACTGGTAGGGCTTTAATAGACTTCATCTGCTGTAATGCTACCAGATGCGCGGCTGTCTCCCTAACACGGAACGCTCATGTATGAACACACTTGTTATAATAAATTAAAAGTAGTAGGAAAGGCCCTGGAAGTTAGCCATAAATTTGGCTGTAAGCGCCAGCAAGCAGCAAGGGCTCGGCTGTACATCATTAATAAAGATGTTGAAGAGGTGCAAGGCAGCGGCGTTGCTGTGGATGTTGTTACTCGGGTCTCCACCACAGCAGAGCTGAGATCTGATACGCGCAGGACAATCAGTCAAAAACTCTCTGCTGTTGTAAAAATGATGCAGGTTGCTGTCGGGAAAAGCTGTTGGTGGTGGCGAGGTTATTGTTTTGCTTTTATTTAAAGAAAGAAAGAAGAGTCCCAACTCCATTTTTCAACATAATACAAATTCCTGAAGAAATCCCCCAGCTTGTTGAACAGTGCTGCGAACACTTTGTTTTACGTAATTTGCACCAAAATTAAAGTGAGGTTTAAAGCTCTTTCGAGCACTGGTCTTGGCTTTGTAAGCGCAGTCTCCAGCACAACAGGCCTCTGGCTGGGATTAATACCAACACAATGCAGATTATTAGAGAGGGAGAATAAAGAGGCAAGAGGAGGGTATTTTAGTGCAAGAGGCTTAAAGCTGGTTTTGCTCAAGGGCTGTGGAGCAGCAGCAGGACCAGTCAGGCTATTTTCTCACCACTTGAATAGTTCAAACGCAGCCTGGAGGTATAATTTTATGGCTTTGCCTCTGTTTTCCCTGATGGGTACCCAAACTTTTGAAATAACAGTGTCTTCCTTCAGCATCTGTAGGATACTCTGTGGTGCGTGGACAGAAGCCGTGAGGAGTCAGTAAGTGTCTTGCTCGGCGTGGTACCCAGAACTGAAACGTTTTTCTCTCGGGACAGCAGGGAGAGGACCGCAGCCGCCTGGGCATCATGGTGGGGGAATGAGGAGCTGCAAGGGTGGATGGCCGGGGAGGAGGGAAGGGACCAGCTCTGCAGCAGGGGCTGTCACAGACTCATCTCCTGCCTGTCA
Organism: Pluvialis apricaria; assembly: GCA_017639485.1. NCBI lineage: Eukaryota > Metazoa > Chordata > Aves > Charadriiformes > Charadriidae > Pluvialis > Pluvialis apricaria. Next base: position 9,814,316 of record CM030015.1, on the reverse strand, counting down.
GGAGGCTTTGTATACAGAGCCAGGGGGAACACAAGTATTTGTGGCTTTTGGGGGGAAAACAGAATGTAAATTAGATTTTAAAGAGAGCATTTGGCTAAAATTAGAAGACATGGGCCTGATATGCTATAGGCTGTGACAGGAGAAGTGGCTAATTGCAAGCAAGTTTCCACCCTACTTGATTATTGTTGTGACACACAGATCGTTAACATGATGGTCTAAACATGAAACAAATTGTTTAAATATTAAACTGTCAAGTCATTCCTCGGATCTCTAAATCACTACCTAAAGTAGGGGGGATGTGTGTGTAAAAGATGAGGTTTGGGCTCTGCCGCTGCCTGGTACTGTATTGCTCCCTGTCAGGGTGGCAACTGCTGCCAGGCAGCTGCGAAATGGCATTTTCAATCATCTGCTTTGTTTGCAGATGTGTTTAATACCTGATCACACACCCTCGGCTGCAAGCTCTCGCGTGGGCACGGAGGCTGCTGCCTCCTGTGTGCCTCCCCCGGCTCTCCGGCACGACTGACCCTGCCCAGAGATTTGGGGCACTGGAGGGGAGGGAGATGGGGAAGGAGAGAAGCCGTTTGCCAAACTCCTGTTCCAGCTGCTGCTGCGGATCCAGGTGGGAACTGTTCAGCGGTGAACACTGACAGTGTATGACCGCCGCAGCCGCACAGTGGGGCAGCCAGCGAGGAGCTCCTCATGTTGTAGCAGGTCCTGCAGGAGCTGGTTGTCCTGGAGAGCACCTTTGGAGCAGCTGCAGATAACTTCTGTGCTTCCATGTACTATGTCTCCTTTCCTCCTGGATCTGCAAGATCTGTGGGTTTGGGAAGACGCCCTAAATGCCAATTGATACACCTTCAAACAGCTGCCTTTGGGTAGAGGAGGAGGAGGCCACCACAGACAGCCCTCCTTCTGATGCAGGAGGAGTGTTGGAAGGGTGAGCAAGCTCTACCCTATTTTCCCATTTTCTTAGCCCACGGAACAACACAAACATCCCCTTGGTGCTCAAAATACAGTAATGCACTTCCCAGAGAGGAAGAATTTGTCTGTAGATGAGCATCTCACTTCTTTGGAAGTTCTCCACAATGATGTTCCTCCATAAAGTGACCTTTGTTCAGTGTCACCTCAAAGATGGGATAGGAGAGGTGTAAGCGCAGTACGCTCCCATCATTTACAGTTCTGCTCTATTGAATCTAATTTCTCAAAAACCTGTTGTGCCATGCAAAAGGTGGTGTGCATAAAAGACCTGGTATAGAAACTGTTTTGCAAGAGAACAATGCTGTTGGGAGAAAAATACATGCATATTAATGACATTTGACCAAGGGATTATTAAAGGCAATGAGCCCAGGGCACTTATTTAGGAAACTATTTGTTCAAGGAGGAGTCTCTAACAGCTTTGGCTTCGTGGTTTCCTTCCCCTGTAATACATAAGAGCGCGGGAAGCCAGTTCTTGAATTCATGGGTCATAACCCTATCTACTGAAGAGCTTGAGTAGGATCGATTTAAAATGAGTCCTAGCACTGTTCTGCCTTTCCCCAAGAGCACAGCAAAATTAATCCGCCACTAAAGTTTCCCTCTGTCTCGAACTAGAAAATACAAATAGAAAGTGAAATTTGTGCTGGTAATTACTTTGACAGCCGTCACATGTGCATGTTGTAAAGGATCAGCACAGACACAGCTTCCAATATGACGATAGCCCGTGGTAATAGCTATGATTAAGAGGAAGCTAATTAGAATGCATTACACATTCAGTCCCCACAGTTCACTGTTCTTTAAGCAATTTTGTATTTGGGAAGAGAGCCTTATTTTTAGTACACATGGATAGTGTTGCCTGCAGACTTCCATTGATTTACACCATAACCATTTGTATCAAAGCATTTTCTTCGGTACCTCACCAAATATAGCAGCTTTCTTTAACACAGGAACAAACTCAGAAAAAGATTTGTCCTAGTTCTCCTTACAGACGAGCACGTACAAAAATACCAAGCAATGCTTAGCGGGAACAGAGATTTTAAAGGTTACCTAAGGAATTCTGTCCAATGCTACTTTTTCAGAGTTGCCTCGAACACTACCTGCTGTCAGTGTAATACACAGAATAATGGAATGAGGATAAGTAGAGCTGTTTCTCACACACACATCCCAAAACCAGGCTCGGAATGAGTTAGAAGCTTTTGAATAGTACTTTGATTTCTAAGTCACGTAACTACTTGCAATTTTACCCAGTGTCGAGTTGCACAAGCAAACAGACTAGTTTCGAGCAGCACGAACATATTCAAATTCTTTTGTGCTGGAGGTATTAATCCACATATGGGTATTCAATTACGATCAGAACAAACTGTGCAACTGCACTAGAATCAGATAAAAATATGCAAAGCAGGTAGCTTGAGGCTCATTTATACTAAAATTCCTCTAGCTGTTTGAAGAGACTTTGTAATGTCAGTATACTCCCACCTGAGTGTATTCTTTATTGTGAGCATTGTAAAGTGGCCGTCCTGGATGCAAAAGTTGGATCTGAATATATTCCCTTCAAGGGTGCAGGTTTTTTTTTTTTTTTCTCTTAAGTAAAAAATGACCAAAGAGGAAAACTAACCTAATTATTTTCTTTCTGTCAGAAAATTATGGAATTTATAGAGTGAGAATCTGTGAAAAATAAATTAAAACCCGGATTTCTTATTTTCTCCTGCTCATCTTCTATCCTTTCTTGTCCTTGTCATTGTTTCCCCCTCTCCCCCCACTACATTATCATCCTTGCTATCCTTATCAGCGTTATGACTTTTGTTGGCATCCAATTCAAAAGCCTGCCATCCCATCATGATTTTATATTTTCAGATGCAGGGCGGAGGCTTTGGATAGAATCCCACCTTTTGAGGGCCCACGGAGATGCATGGGCAAAAAAAAAAGCAGACAAGAACAGTAAGTCTATAAATCTCCACGTCTATAAATCTTAAAATGGATTACTGATGACAGTGACTCTTTAATGGAAAGAGTGACAGTCCATGTAGACGAAAGGCAGTGTAATTCATGGAGGCTATTAAATTTGAGAGGCCTTTTCATTCTCATTTGTCTTTCAATGTTATGTGTCGATTTCTGGCGGATTATTCTCTGGGGAGAGATGTGCCCTACTCATCAGGGCCTGAGAAGCGCCTGTGTTTATTTGTCTGGCATTTGCCATGGTGGGTAATATATTTGCTCCTCCTGAACCAGGGAGGAAAACCTGCAGTACCCGTAAGGGCTGGAGAAGAGAGCACCCGGTTGGGTGCCCTGCTGGTGATGTGCGAGAGCCTCCTGCTTGCACCCACTGTGTTTTTAGGGTTAAAAGTGTCCAGAAACCCATCCCAGGGCAGTAGGACACCCATGGCCAAGTTCTCCACATCCGTTGATCAGCTGGGATGTGGCTGTGCCCAGACAACCCCTTCGCAGCCTGGCATGGCTATGGCGGGACGGGGGTCACCTTCACTGCATGGGACGTGATGGTGGGGCTGTTTTCTGGGAGCTCCTCTGCCGCAGCTTTGCAACGCAACTGACATCGTGGCTGAGAGGTCAAGCCCCTACAGAAATATACACCCGGCAAAAGCAGTTTGTGGTTTATAAATACTAACGCATCAGAATAAGAGCACAGAACAGTGAGCGGGCACCGGGGGAATTTACGTCTAAACGCCCTCACTTTGCCAAAGTTGTGTTCCTTCATTTTGGTCAGGGATTATGAAGTTACCGTGCAACATGTTCCCATGGGAAACTAAAGGGCAGCTGAGTTTCGTCAAGAAATGAGTTGCTTCTTTGACTCCAAAGAGGCCGGGAACAGGATGGTTTCACTCCACGGAGCGGGAGGATTTACTGTAACACTGTCATTTCATGCAGGTGATTGACTGTTACTGCTACCTGCGACAGCCTGAAATCTGTTGCCTTTGCGTCCTTGCTGTTAGTACAATTGTTCATTCAGGGACTGAGACACCCTCGGCGCATCCAATTCCTCCCTCTGCAAGTGGATGCGATCCCCATCAAAATCAATTGACTGAAGTCAGACCCTGCATCTTCAGTTGCTAAGGAAAGAAAAATCAGTGTTGCTCACGAGAAGACCGCTGGTGCAGAAAGTCACTTAGCACCAGCAGCTGCTTTATGGCAGCAGAGGAGATTCAGAGATGTGCACAGAGGCTGGGGCAGGAGCCTATATTACGTAGGAGTCCTGGGGACACGGATGGGAGGAAACCTTCTGTAGAGGGTTGCTCCTTGACCGTGTGTGGAAAATTCCCATCCATTTTTGAAATAAAGTGTGTGTGTAATTTATTTGTTTACTTACTTGTACAGCTAAAAAGATCAAGGGCATGGCTGTCAATCTACAGAGATCTGGATCCATACACTCTCACTGCAGCCAGGGAGCTAACAGGAGCTCCAGTGCTCTAAATTACTTATTAGCCAATTACTTATCAGCTTATTACTATTAGCTAATTAGCCTCTGGCTGGTCATTGCAGCAGCCCCATCTGCCCTACAGAGATGAAGACCTGCTCGCTCTCAGAGCTGTGTTCAGCCCAGGTCAGTAGTGGCAACCTAAAATTGCTGCCCTTTCCTATCAGAAGTGGGTGGGTTGGTTGGTCTCACCCCGAACACTGGTGAGTAGTACTTTTGTCACACCGCCCCGCTCGCCTTTTGGCAGCCTCGCTGTTGTTTTGGGGATGAGTCACAGGTGACTGCGCTATCTGGTCGGGTCTAGGAGAGGCTGGGTTTCGGCGCTGAGTCACTGGCAAGGCAGTGTGGGCAGCCTGGGGCTGCGTCTCTATTGTGCCTCCTGCTTTATAAAGGACTTTTTTGCTTATTTTTGCCCATTGAAAAGGTCATGCGTCCTTATGCATCCCTTTATTGATGTTCCTCCAGCACATCTAGCCAAGGATGTGTTTGCTGGTTGGTGGTCCTCGCTGTGGAACGTGCGGGCTTTGTCATGGTGCATAACCCTCCTCTGCGTTGTGGCTGCCTCCAGCCTGGCTCTGGCAGCAAGACAGATCCCACTTTTTTTTCCAAATAAAACCAATATTGTTATTGTTATGTATTATTTACACTGTGGAAAAATATTGAGAGGAAGAAGTGGGAAAAATTAGCTCATTCTTTCTAGAATCTGCGAGCAGCTGAAAGACAAAGAATATAGAATTAACAAAAAACAACCCTCAGCTAATTTTGGAGCATGTTTCATCTTCACAAGAGCCATTCATTTTGTAGCTAATTCTCTATAAACCTTCATTCCTTTTGTTGCAAGTTTGGTATAATTTTACATTATACCAAGTTCAATGGAAGAAAAAAAAGGAGCGATTATTTGAATTATTCCCCATCCCACAAGAAAAACTTGGGTTTGAAGATCACTTTTTAATATGCAAGGATCCAGCCAAGGACGCCCTTGCTAATCTTTCAAAATGCAGCATTGTGCTCCTTCAGAGTATTAAAAGCTGCTTGGATTTTGACTGAATGTGTAACCCTGTATTAAACTTCTAATGGCTAACAAGACAGAACTTGGTTATGAGGACTAAAACGTCGAAAATCTTAATCAGCAGCCTGGAATGAACACTCATCCTCTTTTACTTTCATTAAACTCATTTTAAACTAACTTTACCATTTATCTTTCATGAGATTTTCATTACTTTCCCATCCATTGAGGACAAGATGGAACAGTCACTTTTATTGTTCATTTCTCTAATTTTCTCTTCACTGTGGGTTATTCAGGCATTTGAGTGTGATAGTTCACTGCCAGCCCAAGCTAGTGGTTTAGTCTGGGCTGTCCCTTCTCCTCCTCTTGTACTGCACCTTTCTTGCAGCTGGAAGGACAAAATATGCAACTTTAAAAAAAAAAAAAAAAAATCCCTTGCAGTGTTGTTGTAAGCTGGAGCAAATCATGAGAACAGTAAAAAGGGCTTTTGTCAGCCCTATTTCACCCGAGACGTTTGCCTCCTCAGTCCATGTAGATTTTTTTCCTAGCTTGGAGTGATCTGCTGGTTCTCCTGTCCAAAGATGCAAAGGTACTGCTCTGGATGTCCCTTAGGTCACCATTTGTGCAAGTCTGTAGGAAAGCTGAAGCTGTGTATGTCCAGTGGTGTTTCTTCTTACCTCATTTGGGCAAAAAGTTGTGTGAGTTACATGGCATTTATCTTGCGTGAATAAAGTAGCAAGGTCTGATTCGGTAATGTCAATGAGATTTCTGACTTTGGCTGAACTATAAATCTTTAATTTTGTTAATGCATACCTATGAAATCCCTTGGAATGATGGCCCCTGTTATCTAGAAAACACTTGAAGGACAATAACAGGAATTATATAAGTCAATTGTAGAGTTATTTGTGGGGACTGCACTGTAGCTCTGCTGGAAATAATGGTAATTCTGCAGTTATTCACGTCAACGGTGTGATGTTATTCCCCGATAGCTCTGCAATTAACTTGTGCCGCTGCCGTAGCCCAGGAACAGAGTAGGTAGGATACGTCGTTAAAGAAAACTGTGCATTTTTTAAGGGGTTCCCTTATGACCACCCGCCCCCAAATAGTTGTCCTGCTTAAGCAAGAGCTGGCTAAGCATTAGCAGAGAGGCTCCACAGCTATTTTTTTTGAAACAAAGCTCTGCGTTCGGCTCAGCGTTATTGATGGGGTCGTATGTGAGGGAGGCTTACACCGAAGGCAAGAGTAATGGCATAAAGAGAGAGAATGGCAAATTGGCTGGGTGAGAAATTACCTGCATTCAGCCCCGCTGTGTGCAGCGCTTACGGCCGGGTAACCCCTTCGTGCTCGGGGCTGGCTGCGTAAGGCACAGCGCGCAGCCCCGCTGTGAAAATACTGCAAAAGCCATTTTTAGTGAAAATATAAATACCAATATTAGTCCAAAAGAATGAGTCAAGGGGAACAGGCTGTGCCCTGTGAGGCAGGGTTAGATTGAGGGTGAAGCTTTGTTAGTTGCATATTTAAGGGGTTTCCTTAATTTTGTTGGGGAACAGGCGCCTGTGATTGAAGCGCCAAGAGGCAAAACCCACAGCCGGGAGAAGGGCACGCGGGTCTCGGGAGCCGCTCTTCAACCTGAGCGCTGGGGGAGAATTTGCAGGTGATCGATCCCTTCGTGCAGAGCGAGTTTGGTTAAAACAAAGCGTGGCAAGAGAGGCTGGATGTGCTGCAGAAGTTATTGCCAGCAATAATTCCCTCACCTCCGCTCCTGTCAGCTCCCTCCACAATAACCAGCTGCCGGAGCAGAGCGGAGGAGAAGATGCCGAGCAGTGACATGTGGCAGGGACAGCGTGTGGAATCACGGGCCTGGGGGACGTAAGCTGGGACAGGCAGATCCCAGCAGGAGTCTCGGTGGCTTCTTAAAGCCATTTCTGGGCACTGGAGTAGGCAGAAATAGGGTCACACGGCTGCAAGGAAAACAGATGATGCTGTTTCTGTGAAAACAGATGTGTATTCCTGATGTGTGCTGCTGTTTCAACAGCTGGATTGCGTCTTCATTCCTATTGCTCTCGCTCTTGCACATTTAATGCGAGGCTTTTAATTCTTTTTATAGAGAGTCTTACCCAGTAATAGGTTTGCGTGCGTTGGTATTGGGCTGGTTTCCATACAGAGATGCAGTGCTAGATGCTGATGGAGAAACGCGAGGTGGAGGGCTTGGTCCCCACAGGGACACAATTCACGTAAATGGGGTGCGAGCTCATCAGTCCGGTGGGCGAGGAATAAATCACTGTATTTTCAAGCTTGGCAGCTTGTTTCTTATAATTCCTTGCAAGATAGTAATTAAATATCACCGCATTAGAACCAATATGTCCCAAGTAGAGAACAAACTCATACTCATAATTATGTAGCCATCACATTAAACAAACAAGCTGCTCATTAAAAATAGATGCAAAAGATTCAATTAGATCTAATGCTGTATTAAGGATTTGATGACATGCTGGCTTTATTTCCATTGGTTCTAGGCAACAATGAAACAGCTTTTCACAGTGACCCAAGAGAATATGTTTCTTTTTTAAATACCCATCTCCTTCTTAATCTTAAAACTTCTATTAAGTACCTTTTCCTTTAAGTAAAGGGGAGGGGGGGAGAAAAAGGAGCTTTATTGTTTTCTGGCATTCCAGCTGGGTTTAGAGGCATAAAAGAATGAGGGAGCCCAATCTTTATTCTGTGTGCTACCTCTAATATAATTCAGAACGATGTAACAGGGAATCAAATCTCTGTAAGGATGATTATTGAATGTACAGAAAAGGATGACTATCGAACGTACAGAATTTCTTCTAACCATTATCTGCCTCTCCTATACGTGCACACCGTAGCTCCAGAAGAGCTGTGTAACGGTCGCTTCGATCCAATTCTCCTGATTAAACCGTCGCCTTTGGTCCATCCTCCCCCACCCAGCTGGACACTGGCTGCAGCTTCAGCTTAAACTTAGCAATAGATCTTTCTCTGGCAAAGTGGTTTTATTTAAACCCGTGTCTGTGACCCGGCCCCTTGTGTTTTGGAAGCACGGTACACTTTGCCGAGCAATCAGGATTACACTTGTTCCATCGCTGCTCTCCTTTCTCGGGAAAGGCTGCCCAGGGGACAGAGCTGTGAATTGCATCCCAGCTCCGTCTTAATCCATCACCTGGACCAGGCAGCAGAGTCCTCACAAAGACTGAAACAAAATCAACTTTGCTTTTCCCCTGAATCTCTCACCTAGCTCGCAACACAGACACTGTCAACTTTTAATTATGTGTGGGCAGATTATCCAGTTGCGAATGAACCATGTTACACCAAAAATAAAACGCTTTTATTCCTGTCGTTGACCTTTTTCTACAGTGTCACTCCAGTTTTTACTAAGATTAATATAGAAAATAAAACACTTCTTTTCACAATCTGAGTTACACTGGTTTTGTTCGACTGCGCTTTACTTTATTTGGGTTAGTTCAGCTCCCTCCCTGAGTCTGGGTAATCACAAGTTGACTGACTCTAGTGAGGAAAGACATATTAAAATTTATAGTTATAAAATAGCCTGATGCAGCGTCTGCTGTAGATGGTAAAATAGATCGGATTGATTGGGCATTTGTCTCTGAAACAGAGGGTGGTTTTGATGTATGTGCATAATTTGTAAGTGAATTTGCTTCTCCCTAGTACTGCTGCAGTTGATGCTGCATAATTAAGAATTTCATCACCAATCTGAAAAGTGCCCTTCGGTTTGGAGTGTGGTTTGATTTCACCATCTGGGCACAATGTATTTGGAAACCCCAAGAATCCCAGTTGCTCTGGGATATTTGCTATCATGGAAATTTAAGGGCTGTGTGCTTATGAATGCTATCATAATAATGACTAATTTCTGGACTTCACCTTGCAAATTGATATATTCTAGCAAAGGGCACAAGCCTGAAAAGTTGTCTGAATAGTATGTTAATCTACAAGAGATGTGAAAAAGGGAATATGTTCGGCAGCTTTTCAGTTCAACTTCAGCTCTTGCTACTGTGTCCAGTCTATAGATAGCTGCGAAATCTCTCTTGCTTTTCAAGGTGTATTGTAATGTGGGAAATAACTTGGCAGTGCTGCCAAGAGCAGGAGATGGTGGTGGTACGGTGGGATCGCTTTGCCAGCCTGGTGCCTGCTGTGTTCTTACATGCTCAGGAAGACCAGACCCCTTCAGAAGTGTAACAGATGCTGATTTGGTCTGTAGTGCATATAAACTTGTGTTTTCAGGTGGATAACTGCAGACTGAAAGAAGCAGACTATCCGTCTCTGCTGCAACTTGAAGAACGTATGTTTTTCCACTTTTGCCCACACACTTTCCCCTGGCCAGCTCATTTCCCTTTTAATATATATCTTTTTCTTTTTTCTTTTTTTTTTTTTTCTCCCAAATGAGTAACAATTCCTTACGTACCATTTTACTGTCATCTCCAGGAAGGAGTTGCCATGAAAGGAGTGGAAGAAATCTATATGAGCATTTCTTCTGATAAGGGGAAAATTGTGACCGTCCTTAGCCGAGCCACTGTTGGTGTTTCCCTTCACACCACTCTCTGTTCCGAAAGCTCTTGACTGGAGAAAAAAACATATGAAAGGTTAGGTTTTCTTTACACTTATAGAGCCTTTCATCCCCCAATGACTGAATTTATTTCAGCCATAAAACAAGAGTCTCAAAGGATCCCACCCTCCTGTACATGGGGTGGGTTGATTTGTATTCTGCTGCTGTTTTCTGTAAGATAACAAATACAGGAAGAGAACATCAATCCTGATTTATTTTCTTTCTTTATCTCCCCTCCCGTTCTCTGTTGTGCCCCGACTGCTAATAGCATTCTGGTTTAGTGGTGGATGTAATAAGATATGGATGCTGGATATTGTCTTTTTATACCTGTTGCACCTATACGAATGCTGACTGTAAGCTTCCCTCCTCCCCTCCTGCTTCTCTCTGAATTTAATTCATTTACCTCAAAATTACAGAGCTGTAGTCACACATGCGTTGGGTCAGCGAGATACTTAGAAGAAAGATGTAGACCATTCACCCCCTCCTTTATGCTCTTACATTTTTATCACTCCCTTGCCTCTCTTTTTCCTTTTTTTCTGAAAAAAAGGGACAAATACTCCATTTTTTTCACTTAAATTTCAGATCATTCACTAAAGTCATTGTGTGTAACCAAATTTAATTATTTATAAAGGTGAGACTTTCTGTACTTGTAATAAATTTCTATGCTTATAAAAAGCCAGGGATTCATAACACCCAGAACTAAATTATTTATCAGTCAGAAAGATGGTTGGATCCACAGTACAGGGTGTTTCTAAGGACCTCAGCTGACCAGAAGGGTCATCTCCTTTGGGTTGAGAAGGGATTTGACTGTGCTCTTTTTGTTCCCTGGAGGTTTCCTGACAGAGGGCATTATTCAAGTAGAGATCAGGCTTTGAAAATTATACATTTACTAGGAAAAATGTAGCATGGAGGCATGATGTGAAAGATAGGAGCTGGATATCTGTCCCTCATCCATCAAATGGGAAGCGCGAAGGTGACGATCAGAGCCACTCAAGGCTGGTGATGAAGGGCAGCAATTCTGCTGCTGCTCATGTTTTGCCCCAAAACACAGATTTTACTGGTGCTGAGTCACCTGAGCTCACATGATGCAATCTGTCCGTGCTCTCGGTACGGCGTGGCTGGGTGGGTGTTGAAAAGCCAGCCCAGGTCTACTGTATGTGGGCTTGAAAGTGTGGTTTTGGAGAGGGAGGTGGTACAGATCCCCACAGTCAACAAACTGGTGTCCCCGGTGGGCCAAGCTCCTCGCCCACCCTCGCTTTCACCAGGGAGCTCCATGGAGACCGATCCCTGATAAGGCTTCAACACCCCATGTGGTTTTTTTACCCATCGTGTACCCTGACCCAGAGCACATCTGCCTTCGCTGCTGCGACATTACCCAGTGCTCCAGCCTTTGCCCATGCAAAACCCATTTTTTAGGTTCTATTGATGAAATTGCAAAATAAGATTTTCCACCTGTGCCCAGGAAAGCAGAATTGAGAAAAAAAAAAAAAAAAAAAAACAAAAAACCACACAAGAGAGAAAAACAGACAGAAGAAGAAGAAAAAAATTTCCACTTACCAGAGCTGTTAGATGAACCTCATCACACATTCATAGCTCTGCCTTTCCCCAGCAGCCGGGCTTTGGGGAAAAAAATCGCCACAGCAGACAGCAGCACAGGTGATCTAGTGCAGAGAATCAAGGGCAGGAAGTTTTTCCCAAGATCTGTATTTTTATAAGTAACTGAGGTTTTCAGTTTATTTTCATGATGAAAGAAGTGAGAAAAAAAAAATAATCCCAGCTCTTTCCATCATGAAATACATATTGTGGCAGAATGCTGCATGCCTTGTGTCAAAGGATCCATACTATTGATTTCTTGAAATGAAAAATAAGTTTAAGGTGGAGTGCTTGGAAAAAAAAAATCAATAAAATTTCAAGTGACTGAATAGAACTATCAATTGTAATGACAGCAGTCAAAAAGCCTTATCCAGTTCCATAACATTTTGGTGTCTGGACCTTTATTTTCATTAAATTTGTCATTGACAGAACACTGACCTTACCTTACCAACCTGTCTGAAATTAGATTAAAATTAGTGCAGCTCAAAAACGCCTGTTTCCATTCCACAAAATGTTTGTAAGCAAAACATGGAAAACACAGAGCAGAAGTGTAAATGTCTGCGATGCAAATTGGGATGCTACAGCCCAGTCAACTCAGAAAAATATTCAAAAATATCTCCTGAGATTTAAGAAACAGCCTCAGCCTCCAGCAGCTATCACCAAGCCATCTCCCAGGCTCTTAGCAGGAAGGCCAGAACATGAGAACCTGGGTCTCTTCCAAAACCCTCGCGTTTTTTGGTTGCTTTTCCCCTTCATTCCCACACGCATTGAATTATCAACAGTCAATAAATAATCACCCCACATGGGACCAAGGGCTGCAGCTCCTCAGGGAGGTTTCTCCCTGTCCATCTGACTCATGGTGTGGGACTTGCATCTGAGCTGTGCCCGTCACCATCATCACCATCATCATGGGGCTCTTGGGTGGCCAGCGAGGACTCAAGGCCTCTGCCAGCCCCAGGGCCCTCAGCACACCACGGGAAGGACTGAAGGGTCCGTCTGGAGGCAGTTTGCCCTGCTTGGTGTTTCCAGGTACCTCCTGCTTGCCTCGGCCCATCCAGCTGAGTGTCTTGGGAGCAGGGTCAAACTCATTTTGATCCCTCTGCAGCACCGAGCGTGTTGCCAACATGCAGTAAATAAATAGAACATTAAAACTGCAGGGAGGAAGGAGGCTGCTGGGGTGCTTGCATGCCTTGCAGAACAAATGCAGAAGACAACTGAAGTGCCCAAGGCAGGAGGGAGGGTTCAGGATGTCTCCTGGGCTGCTGCAGTGCAGTGGGCATGGCCGGCCACCCTGGCCAGACCGAGCTCCTTGCACCCTGTGCTGCATAAACGTTAAATGTGACCGGAGGTAACGCTGGGGAAAGGTGCACGTGGGGAGACGAGGACCAAGCAAGCACTTAGCTCTTCGGGGGTGTCAGGTTTGTGCTGCAGCTCCAGTTAAGATACGTAGGAATTCAATATTCATCGTAACTCGCTATAAATCACATAAACAGTACCATCCTTTTCCACAGAGGATGCTCCCCGTGTGATACGTCGCTGTAACCCCTGTGTGACCAAGGTGGTGGCTTTTCTGGGTGCCCTGGTGAAGAGTCAAGGCCAGGCAGGGGCCGGTGGGTCTTTTCCTTGCTCGTTGCTTCAGAGCCTTGCTCCCTCCTTCCTGCGTCTCCCTCCTTGGCTGCTTTCCCTGCTTTTCCCGCTTTGTTCCGTGAAACGAGGCTGCTGTGTGCTGCCGGCTCAGCAGCTCCCAGGGGACACCCGTGACAGGTCCCCACAGGGAGAAGAGCGACCGTGGCTCCCTCCCCACCACACACCATGCCCTGTCCCCTCTCCTGCTGCCCCACTGCCTGCCCTGCCCAGGGAGAGCGGGGACAGGGGGAGCCCGGGCTTTATTCTCATACTCTACGTCCTTTCTACTTTCAGCCTTTTTTTCCTTCAAATTTCTTTCTCTTTTTATTTTTTTCTCCGTACTTCTTCTGTTGTTAAAGCTTCCCAAAGCCTCGCAGGGGCCACCTCATCCTCTGCAGCCCCCAGAGCATCTCGCCAGAGCAGCCCCCGCGGCCTCCTGCACCCTTCCCCATCCAGTGTTTGGCCAGCTGTGCCAAAACAGCTGGCTGCCTCTCTTGAGCAGGAGAAGGCACCTCTCCCATCTCAAACACGTTTCGCTGCTCTGCAGCGAGCTAAGTAGCCATCTAGCAAAAAATGTAAATTAATCCAAGTATCATCAGAGCAACGCTGGTCTCTGCCTTCCAGGTGGCGAGTGTTGGCCGGCACGTGTAGGCTTTGCTTGGCCGGCCCCAAACACCCCCTTGCAGCTCGCAGCCCGAGAGGCAGTGAAAGTGTGGTTTCTGGCTGACCTTCTGGAGGCTGCGGGGCCTCTGTTGTTTAGATACTGCCTTGCACACCTACAGCAGCCTGACACGGTTTGACAACCGGGGTGCTGATATCGCTGGTTTGCACTCTTACCAAAGCCCCGGGTTATTTCTGTCGGTTTCCCCGCCTGTTTCCACACTGACCTCCTATCTCTTGTCTTCTCCTGGGGCAGAGACGATGTGGGTTTTTTTTTGTTTTCTAGCAGTAAGTGGGAGAGGAAGCCATCCTGGGGGGTCTGAGCCTGTTGTGTCACCCGGGAGAGATGTTCCCAGCAGCGAGGGAGAGCAGCACCTGTGATCCTGGCAGAGTCCTACCCTGTCCTTGCATTTCTGGACAAAGAGCTGTTCCTTAAGTCTCTCTGAAGTCCAGGGTGTGCGTCTGGCGGCTGCTGGCCAACAGAAGGTGCATCTGCACGTATCTTTCAGGGTAAAGGATCTTGGCCAGCCGGAGTCACTGCGTGGTACACTGGGGTCCATGCCCACGGCTGAGGCCCCTGCCAACGATGCAAAAGAGAAAACAAACCAAAAAACCAAAAAGTGCCTACATTTTCCAAAGATCTTTTTTTCATTTGTAGCTCTAGGATGGCTTTTGATATCACTGCACAAATGGCTTGAATGCAAAACACTTGCTTTTGCTTTGAATCGCTTCAAGACGGTTCTTATAAGGCACAACCGCATCTCAATGTGCATGCAGTGCCTCTGATATGGGATGCATCGAATGCTCTCCTCTTGGCTGTCATCAAAGGCTTCGTGTCCTCCAGTATCTAGAGATTCAGTTCTCCTCTCAGATGGAGAATTTTGGCCTTCTCTTGTTCCAAACAACAACACTGAATTTGTAGCAGCTCCCTGGAAAAATTTCTTTGTATTTAATAAAAAAAAATAAATCAAGACTCTAAATAGAAGCTCAGTGGCAAGTGATTTTATCTTTTTTTTAAAGCCTTTTGAACTTTTCAAAGCTCCAAGTGTTTGATTTACTTTGCAGTTCAGATGCCAGCTCAGGCTGATTATTTTCGAGACTTCTTCTCTTGTCCTGGGTCATTGAGTTTTGCACTTGATCTTCAAGAGCCCCTTGGCTTCCACTATGGGGTTCCTTTGGGAGTATACAGGCTCGCATTCAGCTGCGAGGAAAGCAGGTACAACCCACCCCAAAGTACTGGAGTTGATTTACAGGAAAAGGGCCAATTTTTTCCTTTATCGCTTCTACTGTTGCAGAGAGATGAATTCTCCATGGCATAATAGCAGAACAAAAATAGATTGCTTCTGTAATAGACTATACAACGGGCTGGAATACATCAGCCTTTTTCCTCAACCGTTCTTTCACAAATGAAACTTTATCTAACCAAGTTCACCACATCATTCTCCTTCTCCTTTTTGCTCCCTCTTCCCAAATTCCTGCAAGTGCCAAAATGGTGTTTGCACAGTGACACAGCTGTTAAGGTCACTGCCGTGATGATGCTACCAGAGATATGCAGAGGGACTCCGTGAGATTGTGAACACTCAGTTGCTTGCTGGACAGACAGAGGTTTGCATTTGTGACACAGCTGATGAGCAGCAGTGGTCGGGTGCTTGGGCTCTGGGTCAGGCACTGGCCAGGTTCCCCTGTATTTTGGGCTGTATTTATTGTCACGGATAGCTCTCAGCGATTTGCGCACTGTTTCCCATTCTGCTCAGTCTTGTCACAGGAAAGGTATTAGGGAAATGTCCTTGTCTATAGAAAATCTTCTAATTAAAACAACTGCTTGACTCTGCACTATTGAAAGCAAACAACTCTGAAGGGAGCATTTGCTTCATCTGTACGTGGAGAAAAAGCAATAAATGCTCACAATCTGGCTAAAAATGGATGTCAGAATGAAATCCCTATTTTCAGGTCTACAAAAAGTAAAACCTTTTTTAAAAAAAATTTGCTATTTTTCAAACATGTTTCAGACTCTGGGGAAAAGCCATTCCTTTCAATCCGGGTGAAATGTTCCCTTCAACATGAGCGCTTTATGGCTTCACCCTCCCCCCCCCCCGCCCCCCAGCCTAGTGTTTCTGTAGAAAGGGATATCAGATGAGCCTAGCAGGACACCAGGTCCTCCATATATTTGGGTTATCTGTCTAATACGTGTGTTTTGACCACTTTTATTTTACCTGATTTATCCTAATCTCCATTACACTTTGGCAACCGCTTATGGATGCTTGCAGGGCTGCATGCTGATGGCTACGAGCCCACCCAGCCCCAACAGAAAATGCATCTGCTCCTCTCCCACGTCCATTCTGCAACTGCTCAGGGAACTTTGCCATCAAATTCAAAGGAATCACCCATAACTGCAACATCAGATAAATGTATTTGGGGAGTCTGAGTTAGGGGATGTCAGGACTGCTGCTCAGCATGACGGGCACTGCACTCCCAGTGCTCCCGTTGCTGCCCAGGGCCAGCGCAGACCAAGGTCATGCAAAGAAAATGTTCTAGCAGGAAAATGGGTATTTTATGATGGGTGAGGCTGACAGTTGGGTGGTAACTCAAATCTTAGCAGATTTCAAGAGGCTTCCTGCAGAAAGAATAGGCAAAACTTTTCTGCAAGAGACACCTCAAGCAGACTTTCTCCTTGGGGTAAGAGCTACGAGGTACCGCGGGGCTGCGTGCCCTGAACCGCATGTTAAAACATTCCCTATATCCCTTCTGTCATTGTCATCCCTGGCAGAGTTGAAAACACATCCTCAAATAGTTCATGGCCAAGCCAAAATGCACTTGGCCACCCCCATCTGCATTCCCAGAGCGCAGTAACGGCCCAGCTCTGCCCCCGTGACATACCTAGGTCCCCAGGTGATCATCCTCATGGTGGCACGTGGGGTTTGCCATGGCACAGGAGCCACCTTGTCCCAACTGGGGACAGATGTGCAAAGCCGCTTGAGGGAAACTGCTGGTTAGGTGCAAGACTGACAAGCTGCACAAAAGTAAACGATGGGTTTCGGCACCGCTGCAGGTTGAGATCCCTCCGACTCGTGCTGCCCAGGACCTCAAGGCCCCGCGCCTTGAGCAATGGCCTCGCCGGGTGCTTTGGGTGAGGGCTGCCAGATTCTGGGAGAGGGCGGGTGGGATGCAGATGGCAGGCGCAGTTTGTGAGCTTACTTTTCTACCCTGGGGCCTGCTGGGCAGGATTGATTACGCTGCTCAGAAAGTGGCATTAGCAGATGTTATTGATGTGGGACTGGCATTATCCACAGCGCTTGCTGTCGATGGAGAGAAATGCCACAGATGGCATCATTTTTTAAAACCCCTCTGCCAAAATCTTTTAAAACAAAACTTGCCATTTCTGTTTCCATTGATCCTCCTCTCCTGCTATTGATTTATGCTCTTTGCCATTACTGATGCGAGGAGTGGGGAGCGGCCGTTGTCGCGCCGGCACGTGGATGGAAGGAAATAATTTTCAGAAATCTTGTTAACAGGGTGGGGGGGACCTTGTTTGGTTTGGGTTTTGATTTTTGTTTTTGCTCTACTCTTACTGCTCTATTTAACATCAAAATAACAGGGCTGTTAGACTGGCTACCAAGTCCCCAGATGGCCATAAGGAGAACTTGGTGCTGTATTTATGTGACGGCTGTACCATAAAAATGGATCAGTAAATGCTTCAAACGCAGAGCTTGGCTTGAGATGAGTCCCGTGACCTGACACGAGCTGGAGCTGAGGAAGGATTTCAGAAGCTGAACGATGCCTTTCCAGGAGGGCAAGGAGCAACAGGACTTCTGGATAATGCAAAAGAAAGCCTGAGACCCGCAAGGTGTCAGGAACAAAGCTCAGTCCAACCTTTCCTCCGTGAAGGGGCCCAAGGTAAGTTTGAAATGTCGCAGTGGTTTTGAGCTTGCTTTTCATTTGCATGTTGCAACTTCAGTCCTCTGCTGCTCTCAGTCTTACTGATAACGCGCTGCAGAAAATAGGACATGACTTTGCCTTACAGTTCCCAGGCAGAGACCCTAGTCCTGAAAAGGTATCCCTAAGGTATAGGTTTGCACACAGACCTACATGGGTCTTCAGCAGCAGAGCTGGTCGGCACCCATCTTCTCCTCTGGTCCAGCTCACTGTCTTGTCCGGATGTCCCAGTGCAACCAAGGAGGTGTTGACCTGCCACAGGGCGGGATTTAAGGAGTAAAGAGAGTATAAACTCCTGGACCCTGGCACTCATAACCAGAGCCACCGTTACAGCAGTCGTACTGTGAAATTGTACCTTTGGGTAGTACCGGGAGGAGGATCCAGGACCCCGTGGCATCTTCCCATGTGTAGCTAGAAAGAAGCCAGGACAGAAATGCAAAACCAGACCTTGATCTTTCCAGGCAAGTGTTGCAACCACGAGTCCTGTCCCCTCACTGCAATCCACCAGCCTTTCCCTGCTCTGTAAGCAGTGACAACACCACGTTAGAGGACAGAGAAGAGCACGGGACAGGTTCCCCCTGCTACAAGTCTCATTTTGGCCTTTGGAACCTGTCTTTTATGTAAACCTGAATTACAGAAAAATCTGTGCTGTCTTTTGTACCAAGAAGACTAATTTGTGGTCAGTGCAGTCTCTGCTGGCCAAGCACAGCTGAAAGAGAGGCCTGATGCACTTCTGTGGGATGCTGCTTATTACTGCCTGTAGCCTGCCAGCTCAAAAGACACCCGTTTTTTACTAATTAGTCTGTAATTGTGTACTGCGTGGTCAAGGACTGGGGGTGACCCCCACCAAAGGAAAATGTTTGAATGTAGGTGGGGGTGTTTTTCTCAGTGAGTTGTTCTGGCGCAAACTGGATCTTCTTTGAGGAAGACCGATAGATTGGGCAACACCAGAGGTGGGACACGGGACTCCTCCTGGCTACCCTGGTCCCTGTAGCAAAAATCGTGCACAGACATAAAGAGATCCATGTCTCCTCTGCCTGGTGGTGATCGGCTCAGGAGAGCTGGAGGGAACACTAAAGAAAATCAATCTCTGATTTTATTCTTACTTGCTCCATTCATTCATTCATACGAATAATAAAATAGCTCAGCTCAGCTGGGGTGTAGACCTGACACTGCCAAATGAGGGGACAGGGGATCAAGCTGCTAAAATAATTACAGCTGTAACTACACCAGAAGTATACAGTTTTGCTGAGAGCTCCCATGTTTCAGTCCTCAGCTACCTGGACACTGGCATCTGGAATCAGGTCCAAAAGGCCAAATTCCCATTTTTTTCATGGGCAAAGTTTCAGGGTTGAAAAATAGGAAATCCAGATGTGTGGGATCCTCACAGTTAAATGCAGAGCATAAAGATTGTCTATGTTTTCAGTGCTATTACATTTGCAAGAACAGACCTTTTCTTGCAATGTATTCACATGAATTTTTGTGTCAAACAGCAGATAATGGAAATCATCCTGGTTCCCATCATTTTGGTGGCAGCCTGCCTTGAACACAACTTTCAGTTCAGGGCCACCTCATTACCAGGAAAAAAAAAAGACAAATTGGAGACAACTCAAAGAGCAGCTAAAATGATTTTGGGGTTGAAAAGATTGATTTATGAGAAAAGATGATGAACTAAATATATATAGCTTCACTGAGTAATGACTAGGGTTATGGTTACTGTGTTCAAGCAGACAGAAAAGAATTATTTTGTGTGTACAAAAACACGATGCTAAGGGGAACACGATAAAAATGACAGAAGGGAAAGTCTGAGCTAAGAAACAGGACAAAATCTCTGTGAAATAGTCTCCTAAAAGGCATGGAAAAAACTCCCATCTTGTTATGGACACTTTAAAGAAGACAGGGAAAAATATAGACGATACGGTTATTCATCCAATCACTTTTTTTACCAATCTATAATCAAAAAATAAATTAAAAAAAAAAAAGGATTAGTTTCTCCTATCCTTAGTATTCCTTAAAAATACCAGCTGATACTTTCTTGGTAAAACTCTGAGGGAGGAGAAATTTTCTCACACTGTGTAACTCCCTGTGGGAGATCTGGATTTTATAACCTTGGCAGTTTTCAGAACCCAACAAATACTCCCTCACAACGGGGACAACATTTCTAATGTAATTGGTCTGTGGGCTTGGGGGGTTTCTTTTGTTTATTACACACTGCAGGACCGGGAGCCTGTGGGCGACACATGCCCTTGCCTGCTCCTGTGCTCACAGCCGTGGTGGAGCCCAGCCGGTGCTGGAGCTGCCACCTGCCTACTTCTCCTCGCCAGGTCTGGGACCCTTGCAAGGGAAGAGCCAGGAAGAAACCCAAGTCCTGTCTCCAACCTGCTCTTTTGACATTGTCAAATGCCTCTGTACGTTTGCCAGCAGTGCAGAAGTGCTTGCGTAGCCCTGGTATATACAGGGCGTTTAGGCAGAACGGAGGCTGATAGCTGGAGGATGTTGACAAAATAGACACAATCCTGTTATCTGCTGTCCACAGAGAATGTCTGAAGCCATGGAGGAAGCACATGGTGGGTGGGATGAAGTGTTTTCAGCAGACCCATTTACTGTACAGAAGTGGTCTAGTTTGAGAAAAACTACTTTGGTTCGGACCATCTGAATTCATTATTATCGCTAAACCTTGGAAGTTGTGGTCATGGGCCACTCTGCTTGGAGCTGCACAAAAGACTACTGTCAATACTGTGTCCAGCCAAGAATTTCATGAAGAAAATCTTCACTCTTAAAATGAGCTGAGCAGCAGAATGGCTAAGGAAGTAGTTATTTCATTTAGAGTGCAACAATGCTGGCACTTTGCACCGCAACGCCTGGAAAAGAAGTAGCATGCAACATTAAGTGATATAAGTGAATGTGTCATTAAAGAACCAAAGGGCTAATTTTTTCTAGATATGTCATTTAAAACAGAAAAAGATGCCTCATTTAAACTCATTCAAAAGCCGTTAAACCATTTTAACACATTGCTGTTTACTTCTGAAAGACGTTGAGAGCTTATCTTATCTCCTCCTACCACTGTTCGAGGCTAATCACAATATATTAACGCATTCACAGTATGAAAATATCTTTCCTATTGCAAGAAGCCAGTTAAATGAACTTAGAGATTTCTACATCCTCTGGTTACCAAAGACCTATACTTTTTCTTGTCCAAAGTGCAGAAAGAGGCTCAGAGATTGGAAGTGATGAAGGAACAGTGAAGCACTGGGTAACACACGCTCCTACTCATGGAACTGAACTACAAAAAAGCTTAATGGGAAAACAGTGGGAGCTGAAAACAAGCTTAAATGACTCAGGATGTCCCAAACAGGGAGGCTTTCCAAAATCCAGCCATCAGCAGGCTAGGGAAAAAATTCCACACACACCCCCTAAAATCAACCCTATTTGCCAAAGGGGAAAAATATCAGCCCAGTAATAAAAACATCAGTTATCTGCTACCAGTGCAGCAGCCTGGGGTTACCGCCGCCCTGCAGAGCTCCAGATCAAGGGCAGTGCGTGATACAGGCAGTGAGTCAACGTACACTGATGAAACAGTTTGATACACGGCACACAAAGGGACTTGGCTTTATTTTGTTTGCTCTCCCGGCTTAGAGAGGGACAAGTAAACCAAGCGCGTTTCCATCCATGGCTTTCCTTATGCAAGAGGCTAGGGACAAAATTTAGGGGAGAGCAGGAGAGACTGTAGAAAGCTTTGCGAGATAAAAACAAATGGGAAACAGCGAAAGAAGGGGACAGTGTAGTATAAGGGATTTGGAGATTTGCTTGATGCATATAGTTGGGAAATTGCTTTTTCTCAACACTGAACAGATCCATGTATTCCCCCTTCCCCCCTCCCCCCCCAAAAAAGCATGGTTTACCAAGGGTGAACAGATTTATGGTTAGCTTTAAATCAGTGTAACTTCACCGGGAAGGTTTAGTTTTGGATGTATTCAGGATGGGGAATAAACATATGAATTATTCTGGTATAGTGGTAGTAAATAGTCCGGTGGTCTCAGACCAATTTCTGTGGTGCCATATCTCATAAAGGCTGATAAATCCAGCATGTGCAGCTGCTGAGGCGTTTTGGCAGTAGAAAAAGTCCTATACACCAGTGAGTGTCTATATACCAGAGCCTCACTGACCATGTACCAACTCCGACCCTGGCAGCTTGCTTTTGTGATGCTGAGATTCAGTTACAGCCTCAGTCTCCTGTGTTTTGGGTAAGGGATGAGAGTAAAGCTGGGGAGTGCAGAGCAACCACGTGTGAGTGTGCTGGACTGTGTCGTACTGAATTCCCCAGGCTGGCAGGAAAGTGTTGCATGTCTGGATCTCTCATTTACAAGTTCATCACATTTATAGCAGGTCCAGAGATTTTTGATTTTGTTGCTAAATGACCTCTCAAAGTCCTCATTCCTATGCAGATGCAGTGATTTGAATTCCCTGGACCAAAGAACGGGGTCTACCCAGGAGGAAAATTATTTCCAACTCAGTAGATTTTGGGGGATTTTAGGTATCCCTCTCCAGCTTCCCAAAAAACTTCTGCACTCTATCACTCCCAAACATAAGTGTAAACATCTTAGCTAAACACTGTCTTTTTATTCCTTACTATTTGTAAACGAGATTCAGCTTTACATGCAAAACACCCCACAACTTTTTATTGTGAAACATAAATATGATCCTTTTCATAAAAAGTTGAATTTTATCTCAGGAGAAAAAAAAAAAAAAAAGAATCCCAATCATTAACTGGTTCTCAATATAAGAAAAAACTATTACCGTGTTAGATAATGAGAAATGCTATCCATGCAGCTGGAACAGGGACTCCTGTGCCCACTAGTACAAATTAAAAACAGAATTATAAAAATATTGTTGTGGATAATTTCAGCCCAGAAATACTGAGTGGCTCTTGTGAATGATCATGTTTTCACTAATGCTTCCTGGCAGAGCCGCATCCTTATTCATGCAGAAATCACTGGGAGCTACTTACCAGGAAGAGGGTGGTTTAACGTGTTTAGGAGGCTTGGAGAGCTGTCTGAAAGCAGTCAATCAGTCTGCACTCTGATAGTCTGGTTCTGACTGCGTTTTGTTTAAAAAGCAGAGGTAAATGTTGCCTGAGGAAATAAAAAGATTTGAGAGAAAAATGTGACTATGGAAGGCCAGCTGTCAGTTATCCAAAACGTATTAAATCCTGGCAAACAAGTCTCTAAAATCACCTCCAACCAATTTTCTCCTTATTTTCTTTTCCTCCGGCCACACACAATCTTTATTCCATCAGGGCACCTACAGAGAGCTGAAGGTCTCGGTTCCCTGAACACCACCACCATGAGGCCAGACAGACCAGCCCCAACGTCAAACAAAAGCCCACCCGGAGCACATCTGGTGTGCGACGTAGCGGTGCTGGAAATTGGGCATCTTGGATAGCACTGAGTACTGCACCATGCTGCAGCGGAGCAAGACCACAGCACACTCAGCAAACCAGCCCTGGAGACCTCCCTCTCAGTTCTCGTGAATCATCCTGGGCACTAGGGAGGTGTGAAACCTGCACCACTCTGTAGCCACTTGCCTTTGAATTTACAAGGTGGAAAGCCATGGAAAATTGCCCTCCAAATCCAAACCTAACTTTCCTCAGATGGGTAAAATAGCAGGACTGTCCTGGCTGCAGTATCTTATACAGCTGAGGCTTTACTTGCTGAGTGCGTTTCTGACGTGCTCTCCTCTTTGGGGCTGCCGGTTGCTGTATATACGTACGTGGTGGTGGCTGTTTGCCAGAGCATTTTGGTTTCAGCAGCAGAGGTTGTCGGTTCAGCGTTTGCTTGATATTGCTCTTTGCTCAGGAGAACTCCTCTGTTTCCTCCTTCCCCTCGCAGCTATCGCTGTGCCTCTCCACGGTGCTCTTAGCACCATTTAAACCATGCCAGCACATCCTATTTTTACACACTGAGAAATGGCAAACCTCTAATGAAATATGGGCCAGAAGGAGAGCAGTACAATAGGTGGTGCACAGTGCTCACTGTGCAGATGAGTATATAAAACGGCTCTGTGTATAATGTCCCTGAGCCCTGCTATATTTTGGCAGCCTATTTCCTTCTGGTTACAATTCAAGCACTAGTGCAGTCTATAGAGACTTGCATAGATTTGCTTTGGGGGCTGCTTGTGCGAAATACATACCTCGGCATCTCTAGCCTTTCAGAGCAGCCAACATCAGATGGGAGTTTTTTAGGCATCTGATCTGGGAAAGAGCTCTCCAGGGCTGGTGTCACTGTACTCCACATGATATATGTGCTTATTTCCCTGCCAGTCAGTCCTAGCTGGTGTTTGATGTGGAGAAAGTTCTTCTTTCAAGCTGTGGACTAAGGAAACAGCCAGAGGACCAGGGGGCTCCTGGCCCCAGCCAGAGAAAATGACCCTCCTGCACAGAGAATTGGAATAGAAATATGCGATGCCTGATTGCCTGCTGATGGGCATCATGTGAAGCTCTCGCTGAAGTTATTGAGCGTCGGCCATTAGAGGCAATGAGAAGCCATCTCGAATTCATGGGTAACCAGCAATCTGACTGAAGATATTCAGGCTGACATCTGTGAGGGCGCTGCTGCCTTTCACCAGGCAGGCAAAGGGCACCTGATGAAGTATTAGGATCAGCCAGCACTATTTGGCTGCTCTCATAGTGTCACTGCCACGTGAAAGGTGGTAAAGTTGGGGCTTTGGGACTCGTTTTTATCCTCTGGCCCTGTCTTTTTTTGCCCTCAGTACTGTAAAACATCATTCTCCAAGTGCATCCAAGTCACCTGAAGCCTCAAAGTGGCTGCGTGTGAAGGTCTGAAAGCCTGCAGGAGACAAGTCCTTCAGGGAAGCAAGAAATGCCCATCCCAGGGGCTTGACTGCAAGTTGGGGTCCCCCCATCGCGACTGGGGCAGTGCCGGGGAGCCACAGATATGTGCTACATGGGCAGCAAGAGAAAAAGAGAATGCTCTGGGAGGAGAAGGGTGGCAATATGGTCACTATCCCTCTGTCCCTTCCTACAGATGCCCTTGGAGGTTGTGGTACACCTGCTGTGCACCCAGAGATGTCGTCCTGGGAGGTCTAGGAGCGATGGCGTTACAAGGAGGATAACGCTCATCTGTCAATGCTTTTTCAACCAGGAGGCAACCAGTTTTTGGTCACAGCCAACTTTCACATGCCAGAATTTGGGGTTGCCAAGGCTGGCTCCCAGCACAGACCCATGGTCACCACAGCCCACTGACCCCAGGACCAGCAGCAGCACGAAGCCCTGAGCAAAATGGGCCGAACACGGCCAAGTCTGGCCAAAGTCGGTAGGATCTGTGGAGGCAGAAATGCCTGCGTAGATCAGGCTCCAGTGCAAATAACAAAGGCAATTTTTCTTAAATTTATCCACTTAACACTTGTGCTTTCCCTGCCTGATAATGGGAACAGGCAGCAGTGACAGCGTCTGTAGTTTTCAACTCGAAATATTTGCGAAGCGTTCTCCGGCCTGGGCAGAGCAGCTGAGACCCCAGCACAAAGCGCGGTTCGCGTTTCTGCTTTTACGGCCCAGATTTGCCCACTCTGAAGGCTGGACCTTGTGCTGGGTGTGCACCTTTGCCTTTCCTCAGCACTGCTCAATCGCCTGTGAAGAGGAAAGGCTTTGTTTTAGTGGGAGCAGGTGTTTGATTACCTCGCCTCTCTCTTTTCATATTAAACATATCCCCGGTTCACCTCTCTGGGAGGGATAAACTCGTGTTTGCGAAAGCGGCGAGGGAAATCACTTGAAAGGCGACATCAGAGGTAGGCTGTCTGCGCTGATAGTTTGATGAAACAAAAGAGCAAACGAATGAAAGAAAAGCGTTTAAAGTATTTTCTGCCTGCGGAGCGCAGCTCGGAGGGATGCTTGCAGGCCAGCCCCTCTCTGCGGCAGGGCTGCCTGCCTCGCGGCGAGCCCCTTCCCCGGCAGGCTGCCGAGGCTGGGCCCTTGGAGATTTACCCTGAAAAGGGGAGAAATTCAGCCCTCTTCCCCATCCCCGGTACTGTCTCCCTGCTTTGAGGCCACGCTGGTGGCGGGTGCTCTCCTACCCTGGACAAAGGAGCTGCAGCATCCCCTCACAGGACAGCATCCAAGGACAGCAAAGGCATCCCCGAAGGGGACATAAGATCCATTACTGCCCGCACCAGGCTGCAATCGGGCAGTGGTGCCGTGCCCAGGCACAGCAGCTGAGGACCTGGCACCTGAGCAGCCCTTGGCCTGAGCTCTGGGCACAAGGTGCCAGTGCCAAAAGGGATGGTGGGCTGGAAATGGAGAGTCATTCAGAGGATGGACACATGGACTGACATTTTTGGATGTAGAGGAAGAATTGGTGGGGACCCTACCTGGTTTCAGTGTACCCCATGTGAACATCCATCCCCTCGACTTGGGCCCGATTAAGTGAACAAGCAGAGAACTGTTATTCAGGTTAACATCTTTGTTTCAAACAGAAATAGAAGGCGGCCATGCCTCGGTGAATAAAAGCCCATTGCTCCACTCTAACCATCTGTCAGGCTCCCTGCCACAGTGTCTGTGTGTTTGCTCAGGCGTTGATAGGGAATTACCCACATTATATCATGGCAGATTGTCTTTCGCCTTCTCACTACTCCATTCCTCTTGTGAATATCTTGGATCTTTGCCTCCAGTGGCTCAAATGCAGGTGTTGGATTATAGCCACGGACAGCCAGGGACAGAGAATAAAGAAAATCTTGGGTGTCTTTGGGTGAAGATGAGGTTGGAAGGTATTTGAGTCAGCTCTCCCGGAGTTTGCAGCTACCAGGGCAGCACAGGGATCAAAAGACCTATTGTTCCCTTTGGCACAATGCTGGAGGATGTTATCTAGAGACTGGTCCAGAGTACAGACTCATGGCCAAACTGGAAACGCTTGCCTATTGGAAACATCTGCTGTTCTCCTCTGCTTCTCATACGATTTGCCAAAATATATTTCTTGTACATTCCCAGCTCAGAACAGCTTGTTATGAGGTTTAATTCGTGATGTGTAATCTTGTGACACATTGCTGCCTGACGATGTAGGACATGGAGATGATGAAGGAGGATGACTGGAGTGTAAACGCACCAGAAAGAGTGCAGTGCCCAGCTTGGAAGCTGTACAAAGTATTTTCATAAGCTTTGCTGTTGTTAGCTGTAAAAGCCAGAGAGAGAGAAAAAGTTACCACAGCCAAAGACAAAAGACCTTTCAACAAACATGCCTCGGAATCGAATGTCCTGCTGAAATTTCCAAGGTTCCTCCAACCTCCTGATGTGATAAAGATGAGTGTCCTACACTGGTGTCTAAGCTCCTCACTCCGCGTGTGGACATCTAAATACCTTCAGCTAGTCTGCGCACTTAGATGCCCTGTAAACCACTCTGCTCCCTTAAGAAGTGCCCCCTGCATGGTGTGGCATACCTCCCCTGCCCTAGCTAAATGCTACAGCTCCATCCAGCCCTTTGGTTTAAGCATATCCTGAAGCACTTTGCTGAATCACAGCAGGTCTCCAGTGCCAGGAACAGGGGGGATGCTCTCACTTCACCCCAGCTCTTTGGAGTTTCTCCAGGTTCACCATCTCCAGAGTCAGAGTGTGATTCGACCCGTCCTGAGCCTGGGATCGGAAATAGATGGGTTTGATCTATTTTGCTCTGATGGTGCCATGGTCTCTCCTCTAATGGGAGAGGGAACACAGGAGAACAACTTGGCAAGACACACAGTGTTTAGACAGAGAAAGTCCCCCCCCCCATCCAAATGAATCTGGGTTTGGGTGTTGATGTTCAGCTCTTTCAGGCAAAGAGAGATGAATGCTCAAAAAAATTTTTCTTACTGATTTTTTGATTGGTTGAATTTAAAGGTCAAACACTAGACTTTAACATTACAGTCATGCTTTATATGAAAGATGAGTATATAAATACTTTATAAAGGGCTAATGAACAATGAATAATTATTTCAAGAAATGGATAATCAAATGTTATGGATTGTTATACAGTCCAACAGGTCAATACGTTCCTTATGACCATAGCTGATTGCTCCCAATAACACCTTGAGTGATGTGATTACAACCAGCTTTAGCACAAGATGTTTGTGTCTGTGTAACATCTATTAACCCTCTCTCCACTCTTCTAGAAATAGAAACCTGCTTTAAAGCATGCCCAGGATTAATGGATTATGATACGAACATAAGGCTGTGGGTTGTCGAGTTGCTCATTTGTGGCTCAAGAACTTGATTATAGATGAGCAGAAAGAAGTAGAGACAGATGAATGCAGACTGCAAACAACGAACAACATCTGCTAACTGAACAGGGAAAGCTCCGCACGCCAGAGTTGTTCACCCAGAAATCCACGAGCCGTGGGGCTTTTTAATGTGTGCTGGGGGGCTTTCGGGAGGATCCTACAAATTCCTTCAAGGTTTAGTCGCATGCTTAGCTGTCTGTCCTACTGTTTTAAAATTACAGCTTGCAGACCAGGTCATCTAACTACCCCAGATGGGTCTGTGCAAGAGAAATTGCTTCTTCATGATGTCAGCATTGTACTATACAATCAATTCTGCTTTTAAGTAGTAAAGCAGCTCACTGGAAGTTGCCAGTTTTGATTACAGCGTGAAACGTCTAACCTTGGTGCACAGCGACTAAAACTGCGTTCTCTCACAGCCTGACACTTACTTGGTCTGAGACGGTGTTGGGTGAAGGGGAAAAAACAACTGTGCTGAAACCTCCTGGAAAGTCCAGACCACTCTCACAAGATGGAAACGCAGCCGATGGAAGAGCGGAGAGGGCTCGCTGCACAACTAGCCTCCTGAAACGCAGCCGCTAGCGCCGAATGCTGCACAGAGCATTAACGCAGATGCTGCTTATTTGTCCTTGGAGCTGCGAGGATCGCTTGAGTGACGGCCGAGGCATTTCACACATCAGTAAGCGCATTCTCCCCAGGTATTTCTGATCGTACATTTTGTTTGCTGACAGGTTTGTGGCAATATGCTCACTCCAGCTAAAAATTACACACTGGCTAACAGAACAGACCTAATTTCCCTCGCTTTTACACTGATTTTGCAATCAGTGTAACATCAATGACCCTCTACTTTTGTACCAGAAATGGCACTGGGGAAATCGGATTTAACAGAGTAGAGACATTCAGTGTAGCTATTGTAGGAAGGCAAAGATAAGCAGAGACATGTTGCCACTCCTCCTGATCCTGGCATGGGCCAAAGGCCAAATCTGCCACTGGTACAAAGTAGAGTAACCTTCAGGCTATTTTAAATTACCTCAGTTTGTAAAAGCTGCTAGAGAGACTTATGGTACCTATGGTTTCTGCATCACCATGTGCATCCCCCTCCAAAACACGAGTAGAGCTGCTGCCCCAGTGGTGTACGAGCTGGTCATGTTCCCTGTATGGCTGGTTCAAAGTCTCTCCCTTATGGCTGGTTTAAAGCCCATCCATGCCAGCCCAGCTACAAAGAGACATTAACACAAGCCATACTCTGTCCCAAAGAACATCAAAGGAAAGATTCACTGTTTTGAGGTCTCTGAGTCAATTTTTTCTGTCTTCTCTCATTTCTTCTCCCACCTGCTGAGTGTTAGATGCTTCATCAGTCTGCTAGAACATGCAAATAGTAACATTTTTCTCCAGAAGTGCTGACAGCCATACGTGTATCTTGCCAATGGATGCAGCAAGCGGGAGATGCTGCTGGAACCTGTGCTCAGAGATGGGGAACTGGCACAAACCCCTCATGTCTGTGACCTTCAGAGGCAGCAGAAGCAGCTTCCCTTTCCTTTGCATTTCTTCGCTGGAAGGACAGCTCAAAAGGAAAGGACAAGGTCGGGGAAGCTGATGGTGGGAGTTGGCTGCATTCCTGAAGGCATTTCAAACCATCTCGAGCATACAGGAGAAAATGCTTTTCAGCAAATGAATACCCCTCAGGTGCTTGTGGAGAAAAAAAAACCCCATCCTTCCCTCAGTACTCATGTTGTCTTCAACACCAGTGGCCAACTCATTATTGGGGTTTTTTTTCTTAATTTTTTATAGCAATCTCATCCTTGCCTATTTTGCTGCGGACATTTTGGTTTTGTCCCCTTCTTTCACAAGAACGTAGGTAGGAATGGGCCAGGAAAGGAAAAATTTTCAGTTGTGTGGGTGATATAGAAGCATCCGCATCTCTGCCGTGTCAGGATGTCTATGGGGAGCTTCTGACTTCCTTACCCCTGCAGCTGTATCTCAAGTCAAGGGTGGGTGGCTGCTGTGGGTTCCCATCCTCACTCCATGCCCAGGACATCTTCCCAACTGGCTGAAGCTTATCTAATGGGGGAAGATGAAAAATAAACCCTGCTAGCTTGCCAGTGCCTCCTGGATGGGATGTGCAGTCTAGAGAGAGCACGGAGTCTGCCACGCTTGTCCTGGACAATGAAAGGAATAAATCAATTCATGTCTGAAAGAGGAAACTTCCAAGTTGATGGATGGCACTCAGTGAATATTAAACTCCCTTTTTTGTGGGATGGATGTTCTCCAGCCAGACAAATTTTGTCCGTTCACACTTCAGGAGAGGGAGCTGCAGTGAGATACGGCAGTTACCGAGGACTGGAAGAGATCGCACCTGCCTGAGGCAAGTTTCCGTAGTGCTTCCAGAAGCAGCAATCTCTGTTTTAAAAGAAGCTTCAACACAACTTAAGGCTGAAATCAGTAACTCTGAAAGATCTGAAAACATCTGCATTCAGCAGAGATCTCACTATGGGGTTTTATTTAGCTATCCATTGAAATGCATAAAAAATGAAAATAATCTCAGTCTGTTGGATCCACCTGTCTAACAGCTCACATGATGCAGGTTCTCCTATTGTGTTTCCCAGGAGATCGTGTTCCAGTCCTCCTCCACATTTCCCATGACAGGTGATAATATTAGCTCTTATCTGTTAATAAGATAGCACGGGAATTCTCGTACAATTTTTAAATAGAGAGAAACATGTGATTTGTTTCACCCCCTCAGCTTACACTGTTTCCTCTTGGTTGTGAAGAGAACAGGTTCTTCTCCAGGACAGGACGAGCCATGTGTCTGCCTGGTCTGAAGGGCTGCAGGATCACTCATGCAGCAATGGGGAGGTCCCAAAGACACCGTGGGATCAGATATTTGTTTCTAAAATCTGGCCTGGATGGGAAGCAGAAAACACTAAGCCACCATGACCAAGGCAACAAAAAAAAGGTGAACGATGGAAAGGAGGATGGGCCTCTTCAGAGGTCATCTAGTCTAGGCTGCCCCACGGCAGAAGCAACTCTACCAAAACCACTCCAACAAAAATTTCTCAAGCCCTTTCCTAAAAATCTCCCTGGGCAATCAGTGCCAGTTCTTAGTTACTCAAACGGCCGGAAAGCTTTTGCTGCTGTCTCACCTCCAGAAGCGGCAGGCATTAGCAGATTAGAGCTGAGGACTCAGCCTTTCGAGTATAAAATTGAACAAAATCTTAAATATTGGCATATTATACACTCCATGCAGCAGGCCTAAAAAGGCTCTGGGAAGGACGGAGCATTTCTAGTTTTCACAGAAAGAACTTAAAGGAGATAAAGACAAGTATTAACTTCTAAAATAAGGGCTGTATTTCGTATAATAACTTCCATTATCTGGCACTGCTGGCCTGAGCTGTGTTAGTCAAGTGGATTTGTGGACTTCTAATCCAAATTGTTCTGCTTGTTATTACCCCGCCGTTACCAAACGACTCATCTGTCAGCTGTGAAAGGGGGAAAACTTCATTGCTGTTGTTTCCTTGTCGAGCTTCCAGGAGCCTTTGGGACTCCAGGGAGATCTGACCCAAAGACAGGTGGAGTCCAAGGCAAGTTTTCCAGCAAAGAGAAAAACCTTGCGGAGAAGACACCACAGCTTCACTTCCTTAACAGCAGCTGGTTTTGTGGCTGATGGTGACACAACTGGAGAGCACCAGGACAGGGCTGGACTTTCGATACTCAGAAACTGTACTTTTCCACTTACTTCCACTTCTGTATATTCTCAGCATAGCAGAAGGTGGAGAAAGGAGAAAATGCTGTCCCAGACCCCAGTTTCCTTAGTTTGCCTATTTGTGTCACGCTTGGAAGAGAGGGACTTTTTTTGGCCTATGGGGAGTGGTATAGACACTTTCACAAAACAATGCTAATTATACCCCAGAACTCTTGCTTAAGTTTCATTACTTATTATGGGCAAATGCTGCTGCTTCGTTGTAGTCACGTCAGGCAGGGTATTGCCGCGACCTCGGCTAGCTTTGCTGGAAAGACAGGGGATAATGACTTTTTACATTCTTTACCTTTTTCCCAGGCAGTTCACAACGTACCACTGACTGCGCCTGTTGGTAGATTTTGGGATTTGTAATGCAATGAATTGTACTGCAATGCATTTTTCCAGAGGCCCATTTTTAGCACTTACTCAAATGAGAGATGATTCTTCTACTAATACATTAGTAGCAGCATAAGAGAAAAGAAATAGAGTTTAGACAGCATGCTATCTACTGCCTTGTTTTTCTTTCTCTCCTGAAAAGGTGTACTAACATACAATAGTGCAATGGCTAGCTTGCACATTTTAAAGTCTTTGCAATGCCACAGAACTTCACCAAGTTTTTGAAAAGTTGTTTTACATGGCCTTGTTGTTATGCTGTCTGAGTACCAAAGGTTGTTTTACTACCATGTGGAATTTGGGAAGTCATCAATATTTAATCTGTGGTTTGATACTACACATTTGTTTTCTCTGATATCTGGTTCTTTCTGTGAAATAGGTTTGGCCAATTTAAATTTTGCAACTTTCTGTAAACTAAATACAGAGTTTTGTAACTTAACCAGGTGGTACTTGTAAGGATCTTATGCAGAAAAAAAAAAAAAGAGCATTTCACTATGAATATAGTACAGCACTACAGCAAGCTTATACAAAACACTGCAGCAGAGTATTTTATTTTTTTTCCAACAGAAATAATTTGGGTTATTTCAATATGCCCACAGCCTAGCTGGGTCACTTTATTTCTGTGTAGGATATCAAACTGGTGTTTTTTATGTGATCTACTTGAAAGATATCTGCGTGTTCTCATAAGCGTTGGCTTTATACTGTCAGACGAACATTACAACAATCTAATCCTAATCCGCATTACCTCTGTCGCTTCAAGAAAAAGAATATTTGGAGCCAGTGTTGTTTTGATTCTTAGATCCTTACTGTCTGTTTAAAGAAGTCCTTTTGTTCTTTTGACTTATTCCATCATTATAGTGCCTGAAGCCCTCAAAAACATTAATGCTCTCATTGAACCTGTGAGCTCAGGAATTCAGGGCTAGAAGGGCCTGGCAGGTCACACAGGCGAGTTCCCTCTTACTGCAATGGTCTCATACAGCCCTTTCCATGGACTGTGTCAGGGCACTTTTATTTCCCCAGCTGTAAAATGCAGATTTTTACATAAAGATTGCTCAAGCACACACAATCTGCATCAGAGCCGCACAGATAACCCCAGACATGCAGATACTTGACCAGAAACCAAGCTTTCCTCCCACGCGTTTGGATACGGAGAACTAGTTTAGGCACATATCTGGTACAAGATGAAGACAGTTCTAACAAGAAAATTTTCTAATTTATTATTCTCTTGTTCAAAGGAAAATAGAAACCACTTCATTGTAAAAGTCTGCATGGTTCAGCTTTCCCTCTGCTGCCTTCATTCTTAGTCTTAATGCAGAGAAGTATCTGAGAAGCATATGCCTTTTTATTAGCAGAAGAGACAGGCTAAATTGGGATATGATTCATGCTTCCAATTTATGCCTTCTCTTCCTTTATTGTCAATGGCTAATGAGAGGTAATTGCAAAAGCTCGCAGAGGGAGGCACTTTTGGAAGCAGAGAGAAGAATTAGAGAAGGTGCGAGTAAGGTTGTTTTTACCGTTCAAGGCTTTTCATTCCACTGTTGGTCTGTTCGTGACTTTCCAAACTTGCTTCTGTCAGAGCTCAATATAATTTCCAAAAGTTAGAAATTGCTGGGGTGGATCAATACTTGTATCAACACCCTGGCCACTGCCGAGGACGAGTCAGGAAACAGACTGTCTATGCAATGAGCTGTTGGTGAGTCCTCACACCAGCCTGATTTTTGGATGAGACCTCTACTTTGGGGTAGGAGCAACATGTTTTGGTGCTCCCTAAAGATTGTCCCAATCAAATTACCTGGGCACAGCTCATTGTAAGCACAAAATGTCATCTATAGATGAAAGCCCCACACCTCTTGTTTTCACAGAAGAACTAGCAGGATTGGGTACCCAAAAAAGGCTTGGAAGTCAAGAGCCATTTCCCAACATTAGGCTCTGGATTTTGTTGTATTACACTTCTCCTGGTTTGATGATGTTTATTATTAAAAGGCTTTGTCGAGAACGGAGCCTGGGTTCAGTGAATGTCTATGAGGCAGACTGAGATGACTCACCAAGAGTCATTAGAAGAGAGTGCTGACCGAGAACATTTTTCATTCTTTATCATTCATTTTACCCAGAGACCTCCCTAAACGGGAGCTGGGGACCCCAGAGCAGGGGTAGCCCCTGTGCAGACCTTTTCCAGGCAACGCAGCTTAAGTCTTCAGACAGCTCACGGGAGCGTTGGCCCGTGAAATCTCAGTATTCATCAACTCCCTCTGCCAGTATCACTCCTCTCTCCTTGGCTGAGAAAAGAGGGAATACGTGCCGAGGACAGGCTCGGATTCTCCAGATCCCTCACTGCAATGCAACAATGCATTCAGTTATGTAAAAGAACTGAGTTAAAGGATACTGCTGTGTGTCCTGGTTGTTTCCGGCAATTTAAATGATGAAAAACCATCATTGCAGGAGAAAAAAAAAAGTTACATGACCAGTCCCAGTCAGCTTGCAGCTTCACAAGTTCATATGGCCATGCTCTGATACCTCATCCTGCAAAAAGCTGCAGCTCCGTGTTGTGTTGTAGCTGCACGAAGGGCTAATGTCTCCTTTGACATGTGATAAGCCAATCTTTAGTCTGATAAACCATGGATAGCTAAACTGAGAACTAAGCACCGTAAAGAACAATCACTGATCAGTGATAAAAATAACTCACTCTGCAGTCAAATACTCTGATTAAAAGGATCTTTCTTAGTTGCCTGGTATCACAGGTAATATGTCAGTATAGCATGTCACATACATCTCACAAGGCTCTCCTTAAACACTCTTCTGCCACAATCCTTTGCCACAATGTTAGCGCAGGAAGACCATGGCCAGTTGCATTGATGGATTTGGTCTAATTATCTCCTCGTACTTCTTTGTCTCTCTGGCTCCATCTATCGTCTCTCATCTCAGACTTAAATTGCCAGCTTTGGGACATGAACTGCCCATTGAGTCTATGCCTGATGCATCACGGTAGGAACTGAAGACACTGGAGAGATGTGAATAATAAATAAATGGAAGGTGAAATACAGCTTCCGTCCAGTATAATCCAGCATAGCAAGATCAGGTTCCCAGGGAATGGCAGTATATTTGTTTTCCAGATCGTTAGCTGATGCAAAGGAAAGCGAGAACATTTATTAGCCTCCCTCAGAATCAGCTTTAACAAGAATGAATATTCACCACTATAAATAAGACTGTTTCAATTAAGTCTGCACATAAAAATGCTCTACGGTGTCAGAGAAGACCATGCTGCTCAAAAAGAAATGCCTAGATGAAAGTATTTAAGGCTGTATTTGAGAACAAGTTCAACTGCCTCACTTCCAATGTTTCACAGTTAATCACTGAAAGTTACAATGTTTGCATCTTATCTGAACATCAGGCCATAAGTTGAGATGCAGAAGAAACCTTGGGCTTGTTTTTTTCTACCTGTTTGATGGCAACTTGGTGCCGTAATTTCTTTATTGTTCAACTTCTACCATGTTGGCAACAGGTTTTGTGTTTCCCTGAGTATCACTAATGAAGAGCAGTCATAGCACGGAGCTCCTCCTGGGAACACCACCACTGATGTGGCATAGTGACCCAGCCATCCCGTCCTGCTGCACAGACCTGTCTTAGTATATCCCTGTTTTGCAAAAAACCCACCCATTTTCAATACTGCCTTCAAAAATCTTTATGAATCGACACTTTGCAGGATCAGGTCTCTTGCAACAACCCAACCGGCCCGCAAGTCCACACCACGCTGGGGCTTGGAAAGGCAGAATACAGCGTCAATAAACGCTGTGTTTTTATGTTGTTATGAATGCTGAAAGCTTAGTGGGCATCTAGATGGATTCAGGCAAGAAAATGTATTTTAGGCTGTTGAAGACCAGTACACTGGATCTCCAGCTCAGAAAGTCACTGGTCTGACTACCAAGAGCTGGGAGAACGTGTTGGGAAAGTACTGGTATTTGCTGCAGTGCCCTTGCCCTGTGCCTCAGGAGCCTGTTCTTGGTTCCCAGAGACAATCAGCTAATGGGAACCATGGTCTGACCCAGTACAGCTCTTCTCATGTTCTTCTGTAAATGGCATCATTTACCGAAAATGAAAAGGAAAATAAAGAGAAATCAATGGCTCTAAAGTTGCCCCAGGACTCTGTTGGCCCCAGGACTCTGTTGGCCCCAGGAAAACTAAGGACAGACAACAATTCCATAAATAGGAATAAGGTGAACAATTTCTCCCAGTCAACCTTTTCTTTCCTATTCATGAGAGCTGTGACGTGCAACCACTGTTCTTCAACGTATGTTCACTCCTTGAGAGACAGATTAATAGATCTGTCTTCTCTTCGTTACATATGTGAATTTATCTTTTGTAATAGTACTCATCCTACTAAGAAGAACTCCAGAGGAGCTTATTAAATACCACTGAAAAACATGACGCCAACAATTATAGGGAATCAATGAAGATATTTGCTGAAGTCAATAACCTAAATTACCAACAAAAAAGTGGCCAGTATAAGCAGTTCATCTATTCTTCTCTGTGACAAAAATCAGACCCCGCATCTAAATACGGTATCAGTGGCAACAGTAAATGGTTCCAAAAAGGATTTAGCCTGTTGCAAGACTGCCATAATGCAGAAAATTGATAATCTGCTCTGAAATTATAAATTAAATTCAGTTCATTCAATTCAAATAACTTCAGCAAAAACTATATCAAACCTGGAAGCTATGACAGCTGTGTCACCCCAAGTAACAAACAATGAGGCCTTGAGATGAACACCTACTATTAAGCCAAAGAGAGTAATCTATGGGCAGTCACGGTTGAGACATCCTGATTAGCGTTAATTAAAATTCTGATGATCAGGCGGCTATGGAAGGGACAAAACTTTTAAAGAATTTAGGCAAGTGCGAAAGGCTGGAGATAGGGTAATAATTAGGAATAATATCTCTTGTTAAGTTTAATTCCTTAGCCTTGAAATTACCATGACAGATTTCAAATTTAGTGGCAGTTTTCCAGTCACTAAAAAGAGCTTAATTATATAGTTTAAGACTTTGGGAGAACTGATTCAGATAAAGCTATATGTGGCCCATATCAACTGTGTGGTATGCTTGAATGGACTCAGATAAAGAAGGAATAGATATCAACTTGTTCAAGAAGCTTAAGACATCACATACCTGCAGGTTTTTTTGAGAGACAAAAAAGTTTGGATAACTTTTTAACTTTCTCTTTTAATTAATAACAATCACTCTCATTCAATTTGCCTTTCTACTTCTTGATTTCAGCTGGGACTAAAAGCAAGCCAGAGATAAAGCAGCCAAAACTCTGAATAGTGCTGATACTAACAGAACTTCTTAATCATTGGAATTGGCCTATCTCTAGAGCCCAGGCAAGACATCTAGAAAGACGAGCAAAGTTCAAATCTGCAAGCTATTCCTCTGAGTTACAGGACACCTTGTAGAAATCATCACTGTATTCTATTAACTGCTGTTAGTTTAGGAGAAAATATAAGATGCTTAAGAAAATATCAGATCCAGGAGTTCTGTCAAATGGAAGAAATATTTATTCTAATACGCAGTTTGTGACAAAGCTCTTTTGGGTTTTCAAGGCCAGGGAACATCCTGAGTGATGGATGGATCAGCAAGATGATTAATAGCCTGAAATACAGATGCAGAACAGTCTTTTCTCACAGAATCAAATTCGAGAAGATAGATGTTAATATTATTTTAAAACCACCTTCATTGGATTCTGCCGTATCTATGTAATACACTTATATGATCTCATTGTCAGGTTAACTGAACACTTTACAGTTTTAAAGGCATTTATTCTCCCAAGAGCCCCATGAAGTAGGAAAATACAGTTGTCCCGTTATATAGATTTGGAGCCGTGGCACAGAGGTGCAACGTCACACATGGCAAAGCAGGGAATTGAACACAGCTTTCCTAAATCCCAGGTTGTCACCCTAACTACTGTTCCTACATACTCTTTACATCAAAGTGAATGGTTAAGTCAGAGTCCCTGCACTGTGTTTCCTTCTGTCTGCATTAATCTCTGAGCACCTTAGCAAACCTGCAACCATCAAGAGGATAGAGTGGGTCAGTGAAAGAAGTGCCCCATTTATTACAGTTTCTCATTCATGACCGAACTGATCATATGTTTTAGTATCCACCGGCAAAGAGTAAACTGTTCCCTGAGATAATCTTTCAACAGATAAGAATAGGATACCATTGCTTACAAGAGTACAAATGAGCTCTCGGAAATGATAAAAGCAGGTACACTCTGGACTTGATGAGCAGAAAAGGCTCCTATTTCAGAAGTTAAATTCAAAAAGGGTTCAAATTAAAAAAAAAAAAAAATAATCAAAAACAAACTGAGCAAGACTGGTCATGTGGAATCCTCTTAGAACAGCAAGGAACTCCAAAGTGCTTGTTCTGATACTGCTAAGCACAGAGGAACCCTGGGAACCCCACAGCTGCCAACCACTGCAAGGAAGACACAGATTCCTTCAACCGGGTAGATCATGTGCCAGAGAAGATAACTATTCAACACTATTCGTTCTGACTGCCACCTTCCCATCAAGCTTTGAGCCTTGTGTGTTTCCATGCCTGTGGGCATTGGAAAGGGGCAAACGGTTGTCCTTAAATGACCTCTGGACCCAATGGTCTAATAGGTGCCATTTCTGCACGTCTTTGTGCACATTAGGAAAATAGGAATAGGAATATCTCAGAGGCTCTCATCCATCTCCAAGGTGGGACCAACTGTACTTAGAGCATTCCTGAAGGACCTGTGTACTGCACTGTGGTTGCACATTCTCAGCTGATCTTCTTTCCCATCTTTTCAACAGTATCCAAACCAGAGGATGTGTGCTGCACTTCTTCAGTATTGAATTAGTGCTCACAGTCACAGTGCAGTTGTTTTATGAAAGTTTCTATGCATTTTCTCTTTGCCTCAGATTACTGCAAGACTCTCAGCTGTAGACTATTCTTAGCTCTGGGCTGTTTTAAACTTGCTTAAAAATTAACACCTCATTGGGGTCTAAATCTAATTTTTCCTAATACGGATGTGAATCCACCATCTGGAGCTTGGCACAACCACACACCCAACCATTTTCAGGGAATAGATCAAATGTGGAAGTATTGCCAACATGCTGCTACACAAATAGCTTTGTCTTTCCTCCTGGATGATACAAACATTTCACAAACACGTACTGCAACATATCCTCTCTTCATGCTAGCTCTGCCAGGACAGATTCATTTCACCATGCATGGAAATTGAAGAATTATTCCAGTTACATGCTCCTAATTGCAACCCGCTTTCTCTCCTAGGCTTTCTCTCTTCTGTGACCTTTTCTAATAAGTCACATTTGAATTTGAAGTTATAAAGTCCTTGGAGAAAATTAAGATAGCCCAACCATCTTACTTCCCAAGGCTGAATCTCCATGTCTTCATTAATCTCACAGCAACTTCTGCCACGTGAGGCTGGAGAGGAAATGATGGGATGTTTTTGAGATATGGTGACTGAAGGAAGACACAATGGAAATGATGGGTTTACGCATCTCCTTTGACTGCGGTCAGAACAGGCTTGCCAGATTTAAAGCCTTTAAAACGTGGAATAGACCACATGACACCATGAGAGGCAGGAAGGAAGGGAGGAACCTCAGGCAGGAAGGTACATGAGCTGAGGAGGAGCAGAGTTGGTGATGGGGAGTCCTACATGTCCAACAGTCCAGTGAAGCTTTTAGAGAGTAACGTTGCCCATTGCCGGCCATATGTAGCAGACTGGGACTGCCTCTGCACATTGCTTCTGCTGAAACCTTTGTCCAAGCAATACCGTTTTAATAAGGGGCGCAGGATTTTTGAATGTACTGCAGGAAATCCCACGTTATACGGGACAGCTGGTGTCGCAGCATGTGAGAGACTGGAGCCAACATGCTGTTTTCCCACCTGGAAGTGTGTCCCATCTCCTTTTATAAGACGCCTGCGGCAAATTCACCCATAACAGGAGGCTTTTCTGCTCCCTGAAAGATGAAGGTCCTGGTCTGTGTTTTTATTTCTTTTTAATAAAATTGCTGAACTTCTGCTCCTGCATTTTTACTGCAGAGCTTAGCCTGCCTGTACCCCATATTTCCTCTCATGGTTAAACTAAAAAGTCTTCATTTTTCTGCTCCGAAGCCTCCACTTTGTTAAGAAACCACAGTACCCAGCTTCTTATGTGTTGGTCTAATAAAAAAAGTTTTCAGGCAGATAGCAGTGTGTGACACAGGATGCAGGAGAGCAAGATCCCAGCCTGATCCCAGCCTTTCCATTACTACAGGGGTAAAGAGACCTTTCCCCAGTTCTCTGTGCCAGCAGCAACATTAATCATTAGGAAATGAAAGCAAAGACTGAACTAAGTTTTAATGACTATGCACAGCCTGGATCTCTGCAAAACTGAAATAATGTACTCTGGGCTCATGATTAATTATGGGCATACTGAGAGACTTCTCACCCGCTAATATAAAGGAAAACTAAAGCTCAAGCAGTTTAATTCAGAAAAAGAGTTATAAGGGTATGATGTAGCTTCATTAAATATAGATGTTGATTCTTTTACTCTGCCACGGTTCACCACAACACAGAAATCTGAGCCTTTTTCCAGTATGGGTATACACACACGTGATAATAGTAATAGTAAAGCAATTAATGACACATGCTCCTAGAAACAGCTAACTCTCTAGTTTTCTCGCATAAATACATACATCTGTAGAAGTTAGCTTATTGTAACGTTTACATAAAATTCATTTCAGTAACCCTTGAATTTATTTTTCCATGTTGCTGTGAATAGAGACAGATTGGTGCTCTGCCTTGCCACCAGACCAGCCCCGCACTCGGGACAAGCAGGGCCTGCAGTACTTACACAAATACTGAACAATTCCCTGGGCATCAAAGATGAGTAGCAGTTCCTAATTGTTATCACTGTCTTTCATGCCT
This sequence comes from Pluvialis apricaria, assembly GCA_017639485.1. Classification (NCBI taxonomy): domain Eukaryota; kingdom Metazoa; phylum Chordata; class Aves; order Charadriiformes; family Charadriidae; genus Pluvialis; species Pluvialis apricaria. The sequence continues at coordinate 9,773,174 of CM030015.1, read as the reverse complement.
CTGACTCATTCCTGATTTTTTTGTTTTTAAACAATATAGTTCGTCTCTAGTGGAGTGGCAAAAAGGCTTATGGGAAAAAGAAAGAAGCACTTTTGGCCATCTTTGAAGGCTTTGTGGCTGGAACACATTGACAAAGACCAGGGGTAAGTTGCCATTTGTAAACAGTTCAAGAGAGGAATTAAAACATGAAACAAATATAGACTCCCTTTGATGAAACAGGTCCTTGCTTTCTGCTGCGCTAAAACCCAGCTATTCAAGACAGATGCTGGTGGAGTTATCCTGCAGCCTCTTTATAGGAAAATACTTAGAAGTATAATAACAGCATGATTTTAATATTGACATATTTATACTAGAGAGCACAAGCGTGAGAGTTTTGCAGCATGAGCTTGTAAGTCATTTAAAAAAAAAAAAAAAGGTTGAAACATTATGCCCCCTCACCGCTACATATCCTGGATGTGCAGCAGTTTGCGGACAAGCTGCTTTAGAGTGCTATTAAATGAATATTTCCAATCTATTTGCTTCCCCCCTTGCTGGTACAGAAAGCTCTGTCAAAGTCATGAAGCCAGTTACTCCAGCTTCTGAGAGCGAGCTGAATTCTCAATAGCACATCACCAAATAAAACCCAAACCTACGATGACTGAAAACAAGAGCCTGATCCCACCAGAGAGAATAATTTGACTTTCTAGACGCCAAGAGCACTGAAGAGCCCTAATAGTTCAATCCCCCCTTGCCCAACACCCATCCCAGCCCCAGTATAGCCCAATTACTTTTGCAGGAGGAAAAGGAGGAGATGAGCAGAGCGCAGAGAAGCGAGGGTAGGATCCACCATCCCTACAGCAGGGTCTAAGCAAAGGCATATCTGCCCAAAGCTGAGAGGTGCCAGTCTGGCCATAGCACCTGCTACATGGACCTGACAAGCCTAAAAGCGCAGAAGCAAAGTGTTGAAAGGTGTAAGAGCAGCATCACAGAGCATGACCCACCACCCACCCCTTCTCTTCGCACCCCACATCACCCCGACAAGCGCACAGCCTGCTCACCTCCCTTCCCTTTCCTTCTAAAGCCTTGAGCTTGAGCAGGCTCAGCTTTGCCTTATTATCTCTCAGCTAGCAGCATTTCCCTGAACTGCCTTTGAACCTTGACGAGGCATTAACCCCTGAAATCCTAGGCTTTCCCTGGCTCAGCAGGGTTGTCGAAGGACACTGCGAGTGAGATGGGGAAGCCTGGCCAGCAGGTAGGGCGCTGCAAATGCCCTGCACGCATGGAGAGCATGGAGCGTTCCTAGGGTGGGATGCTTTCCTCTGTCTTTTCCCTTTGCTTGCTTCACAAATCGTAGAGAAATTGCTGGCAGGGGAAGACCGGTGCCCTACGGAGCGTGTTTGCACACACTGGGAAGGTGACAGTGCTCGGCTGGCGGGGTGCTGCGCCAGTCCTCCGAGCTCGGCAGGGCTGTGGCTGCCGTAGCGCTCTGGGTAGAGGGCTGCATAAGTCTTCATGCTGCTAGGAAAGGGGAAATTTAACTTCACCCGCTATATTATGGAGCTATGCGTTTAAGTGTTTAGGAACTTATGGGGATCTCTCCTGATAGGATGCATCTTATCCTTTAAAAATGTAGAAATTAAAAATAAAAAAAAACAACCTGTACAAATTGAGCGTGTCAGCTGAAGTATGAAACTGTAATCTATGTTCTTATTTGAGCTCTAATTTTATGCCTGCTGGTACTCACTTATACAGAACTTCAGCAAACATTTATATCTCTCTTAATTATCCTTTTTCCCTATTAATTTCTCTTATGTTCAATAAATGATCCTTATGCCTGTTGGTTTAAGACTTCCTTGCAAAGTTGTTTTTCCCTGATTTTCCATAAGCCAGATATTTTAATTTCTTGCACTATGCCTCATTTGCTAGTAACAATGATGTATTTTCCCTTTCCCCATGTATTTATTTTTACTGAGAGATGCAGCCGTTCATCACATTCAAATGAAGAATTATTACTTAGCTATTATTATTATTGCTAGTGATGGTATGTAAACAACTATAATGATGTGTGGGCTTGTGTAGGAGCAAAGACCACAATAAAGATGCTGCCTTAGGGGGAATGAATGAGGAAAACGTGCAAAGATTTAACCAGTGCACCCTTTCTTTGCTGGTTTTGTCTCCTTCGCTTGCTTCGGCTCCATGGCCTATTTCCTTTGGTCTTGTTCTCAACTAGATTGGATTGGGAGCAACTGGTCAATGTGGGGCCCTCCCCAAAATACAAGTAGACATCACTACCACAAGAAGGACACGTGCCAAGGTACTTGAGAACATGAATGATGTGGGAAAGGGGGTTTTGCTAACATTGTTTTGAATATGGATGGGCATGTGTGATGAGGAAGGGGTGTTTTAAGTGTTTGGGAAAGAGAAAAAGCAGAGCAGCAGACATATTACAGAAATTATGACCCAAGCAAGGTGCAGGACAGCCTGGAATGAAGCCTTCAGAGACCACTGCCGGGCCAGTTTGGATGCTGTGCATAGGAGCAGATCCTTCTTAGTTCAGTTTCCTTGTCTGGGAAATGAGTCTTTTTCATCTACATTCCTAATCCGTAAACAGGGTTACTCCAAAGGCATGAGGCTCTGATGTTCATTTCTCTCCTACCTGGAAACAACCAGCAATAAATCATGTATTTTCTCAGCTGCTCAGAGGCAGTTACACTGCTACCAGGTGCCAACGACTTTGGCTAGAGTAAGTGGGTAGGTGACAGGGAGAAACAAGCCCCGTACTAATTTTTAAGGTCTATAGTTATGTTTGCAGGCAAAGAAAAATCAGCAGAAAATAGGGAGGGAGCATGAAGAGAGAGCCAGAACTGAATGGAAAAACCCCAGCTCTTTGGCAGACCCATAAAGAAAATTCAGGCTAATAAAGAAAGTTCAGTCTCTTTATTCTGTGCTGCCAGCAATTTACTGCCCTAAAAATGAAGGCAGTTGGCTTTAGGAGGATCAGCCTTGAAGACAGTAAAATTTCAGTATCATGTATTAGCCTGGCTTCCCTTCTCACAAGTAGGAGCGTGAGCAGAAGAAAGAGCAGAAGAAAGCCCGGTCATCCCTCGTCCCACAACTTCTGGCTGCTGCAAGCTCGATACCAGGAGACCAGCCTGACCTGACAAAGCTCTTTAGTGAAGCGTTGTTTGTAAATATGGGACAAAGAAAGAATATTTTGCGGCAATAGGTGTTCCTTGGAAATGGGCCGCCTTGCTCCTAGGCTTCCCAACACCATTGCAAAGGTCTTCTCTTGATCTCAGCACCTAACAGCCAGCTCTGGGACAGACCGACCTGCATGGTTCCCCAAAGCCACTGGGAGCTTTGTGAGAGCTGCTTTTCCACCTCCTAAAGATCCGGGCTTACTGCTGTTGGAGCCTTCTTACATTTTTCAGTATATTCCTTAATACTAACCCATTCCTGCTTTTGTCTGAGTTCCTCTTTCTAAAAGCTTGTGGGTTTTTTTTAACGCCAATAATTTTCAACAATGATCATTGTGAGCAAACCAATGGGAGGAAAATCCACTTAGGCTCTCCAAAGAGCTTACCAAGCAGTTTTTATGAAGAGCTCGCAAAAGTGGAGAAATAACTTAAAACATATTTTATGAACTCAGAAGCCTGCTCTGAAATAAATATTTTAGCCTTTCTTCTCCTAAAAGAGGGGTGAGAGTGAAAGAAAGATGGAAAAATCAAAAAATCATCTGTGTCGGGGGTATGGCAGATATCACTAACCAAACACTTTCAAGATTTAATGTATACCAGAGCCCAAAAAGCTTTCATATTTATTACAGCTATTTTGCATTCCTTACTGTATTTTGACAGAGCTTCCCTAGTTTAAAACACCATTCAGATCCTGTCACTTTTGTTCTCACTTGCCTCTAACTGGCTAGAATAACGTATATAAAATAACATACACCCTATGCAATTCCTCTGTGCCACCAAGGCACTGCTGCTCCTGGATGCCGGCTTCTGCCAGAGTCATCGCTTAGCCAAATTGATCGGGGCAAAGGGTCCAACTCACTCCAGGCTGAAGAAACACAGGTGAAAGAAACATTTGGCTTCCAGTGACTTTCAGGGGACTCGGAGCAAAAACAATAGTCCCCACTGGGCCCATGCAGCTGAAGACCAGAGTAGTCCTTATGAATATGAGCATCGCTTTGCGTTGGATTGGGATCTCTGACCCACTCAGGGTGGGGTAGCAAAGCCCTTCTGATTAAACTCCCCCGACGCCTCCTCCCAGCCTGAACAACAGCTCTCACACACATTGAAATGGAAGATGATACAGTGTGGGAGCACACTCTGCAATTTTAGGTTGAGCTGGAAGTGAGATTATGGTAGAGCTTTCACATCTCCCCATAGTTCCCCAGCCATAAAAGTCCACCCCATGCGAAAGACTAATGACATGTTCTTTGAAAAATTCACCAGCGCCATAAACAAGTGTTTAAATTGCACTGGGTGCGAGACGAAGATGTTGCCAGCAAAGCCGGGTTGCACCCACTGGTGTTAAGCCACCCGAGCTGCGGGAGGGCAAGCAGATGTTCCCTCTGACTGCAAATTCCAAATGCAAACAGTAAAATGCAGAAGAATGGGAAGAGGAAAATTGTGGAATCCAGATGATGGGAGTTGAGGGATACAGATTTTTTCTTCTCTGATAATTACAGCCCCTTAAATTGTCCTGGTTTCGGAATATTTAGTATAATAGTCCCCCCATTCTTCTGTTGTAGCTTTGCCACTTTTATACGGCTTTTTGCTGTTGGTTCATGTTTTTTAACTCTCCATGCCTTCCTTCTAAAAAGACCTTTCTCAGCTTGCTTGTTTGCTCGTTCCCTTCCACAAGATCCTTCAACAAAATCACAGTCTGTCAAAAGCAAGGCGCCTGCATTTCTGAGCCCTCGCTGATTTCCCAGGTAATTTATGAAAATGGAAGAGCCTGTTTCAGGCGTAATCCAATTTGTTCTCTCTCAGCATCATAAGCACATTTGGAGCCAGATAAGACAATTATCACATGGATCTTTAATACCTGCAATTTATAGCTAAAAGGTTTATTCTGATAACTTTGTTTTCAAGTGCCATGTGCTAAAGCACAGTGACAGGGGCTCTGCGGCAGTGAGACAGCAAAACCATCCCTGCGGCGCTTCTCTTGGCACATCCATGCAACATCAGTGTGGGGCATGTTTTTGGGGAGAAGACATACTCAAAGCAGCAATATGAGGGCTTCGATCGCATTGCTCCTCAGGGGAAAGGGGCACGGGGCAGGCAGAAGACAGGGCTCGACTTCTCGCCGCGTGGTGGCATGCGGCTTCCCCACGAGATGGTAGGGAGGTGCTCCAGCACTTTCACCACCTTCAACACGGAGGAGGATTTCAGAAAGCACCCACAGAGGGAGGGTTGCTGCTGAAAGGTGTTTTCATAATCACTTAATTTTCAGTTACCAAATGTGACTTGCGTATGGAACCTTCTGCGCCTTGCAGAGCAGGAGCCCACAGTCTACCAGCGACATTCAAGGCTGAGCACCAAAAAGTCAATATTTTCGAGAGAGCTCAATGAAGTTGCTAGCAAGCCTGCAAACATTTACTTTTTAGCACACTGTGCATGAATACTGATATCATAATATGTAGTTGCTCATTAGAAAAAGAATCTGGTTTCTAATTGAATTACTAGCTTTTTATCATTGTTTATGACTCAGGGTGCAGAACTGAAATATTCTAATTATTTCATGATAAGAAATGAAGATAGGGACTTATGATTTCATCGTGTGGAATGGTCTGTGACTGTCTATTTTCAAAAGATAAGGTCTGATCTGATAAAGAATTAGCATGTTTCACTTACATGAGCAGAACCGACAGATACCATAAAAGGTAGCCAGGAGTATCTTGACAGAGCTAACATCAGGCATTTTTTTATTCAATTTAATGTGCAAACTTTGAGCATCATCAGTGTTTGCATTTGGTCAACAGTGAAAAATCAAGTATATTATGACCACACACTGCAGATTTGCAAAAAAGTCACATATTTTTGTAAGGCAAAAATTAATTGATTTTTGAATGTTTATAATTCTATAAGAATAAGTCACCACAACAATTCAAGAGCCACCCTACTTCTCATAGCTATGCATCTAGGGCACTACCCTACTTCCTTATCAATCCAAACATAAGAATATTTTATAACAGTTAAGACTCTTTGATGTTTATGTGCTTCTTTGGTGAATTTTACTAGGAAGATCTTATATCTAATGCTATTTTAGCTATCTCTTGATATAGCCAAGCCATCAGAATATCGCAGCTCAGAAGGTCTGTGGCGCATTTCTTCAGGGACTTCATTAGTGGAAGATATCCTGACTCAGTATACAGGCTACTTTTGATGCATCATTCATACATACAGTATTCAACTCTACATCACAAGGTTGGGGGGGTGGGGAGGGGTTATTTTGTTTAGCAATTTATAACAGTTATCCAATGGCTGTCCAAACGGTGTTCTAAAATTAAAAGGTAATATTTGCATATGTATAAAATTAACTACAGACTTTCAAACAATAAAAGCCACACTATCAGCTCGTGCCCACATGACCAATTAGCTTTTTCTCTGTAGACAATTTGACCTGCAAATTACCCAGGATGTTTCAGAACGAACAGTCTGATCTGTACCTGAATCCAGAGGACACGAGCTGGGGCGAGTGCGGGAAGCCGGGCTGCAGTAGTGCACAGGGGGATGAGAGGAGGGAGGGGATGCTTCAAAGGGAGGATGAACTGGTCAGATTTGGGATAACTGAGGAATGGGTTGAGCTGCTCAGAGGATGGAGCTTCTCCCCTATGCCTTTGCATTTTCAAAGGAACAGCAGCGGATCAGAGTCAAAGCAGTTAAAGTCCCTGCATTATCCTGCTCATCCCAGGGGAAATTGCTCACATTTAGCCAGAAAGAAGAGTCTCAATGAGCAAATGATGAAACAGGAATTTTACCTTTTCTGGAAGATGGCATTTGGCCCTAAGACAGGCAGAGATTATCCATTCTCTATGCTGCTTATTTATACCTTGAGGAGCTGACAGCTCTTCTAAAAGCAGACTGAGGGTTTTTAGACAGTCTGAGGTTTAAAATTAGGCACTGGAACTAATAGGCTGTTATTGTCTCATAATTATATTTGACATGATGCTCTTAACTCTTTTCTGAAACATCATCCCGCCTCAAATGAAGTCAGGGTGCCAGCAGAAGCCAACCACGCTGTGACACGGGGGTATCACGGCTGCTGCTCTTCCCAGCTCCCGCTGGACAACACACAGAGGCCCCAGCTCGGTAGGAACAGCCCACCCGGGTGAGGCTATACCTTTAGCTGCAAACTGAAGTAATAAGATGCTGCTTAGGATTGCTGTTTGGAGACCAAGTTGCGAGGTGCAATTCCCGTCCTGCTCCTTCCTTGCACTGCAAGCCAAGGAAGCAATTTGTTGTTGGCCCATTTTGGCAGCTCCTTAGATCACCTCCAGCAGCAGCTCGGGTGTCCTGGCTGGTGCAGCATGCAGACAGAGCCGACCCGAGCCAAGCAAGGGCTTGCTTTCCTCTGCCGCCCTCCCGGCGGTGCAGGAAGCCATACAGACCTTTCCTTCATCCCTTGTCATGGCCCGGGGCTCTGAGCAAGCACGTTTTCATCACAGGAGTCAGGCAGGCACCAGCCTCCTGACAGCAGAAGGAAAAATAAAGGGCTACAACTCAAGTACCTTTAGTTACACGAGGCATTTAGGAGGTTCAAGTTTTAAGTTTTTGCCCAAGCTGCTGGAGCAGTGACCTTCAAGGTATTGCCTTGACAACTTGTGCTTTTTAATAAAGCACAGTCTGGTGGAAGGGAGTTAATTTACACGGGTTTTCATTCTTTGAGCTCTGTCATCAGTGCACCAGCCTCACTTATTGAATTCCCCTGTCAATAGAGCAACCAACTGCAGCACATTCACATCCAAGTGCCCAAATGAAGCACCTGTTCTCAGTTACTTGAAGATTAATTCCTCTTTTCCACTTAGTTCCCTTTCTTTCTCTGTTTTTGGCTTCTGATTCTCCTGGCACAGACACAAATACTAGGAGGTCCAGTTAGGGATGCAGCCACCTTAAATAGCCCTTTTATTTGTTTAGTGCCTTTTCCTTATTTGCCTTGCTCTGCTCTTTCAGCTGCCTGCCTCTCATCAACAGCCCAGTTCAAACCAATCTGTGCGATCTAATGCAAGCCAACACGATTTTTTTTGGTAGAGTTATAAACAGCCAATAAACAAAAAAGGAGAATACCCATATCTCAGGCGGGTCTCTTAGTCTTACCAAGTTCTGCCATCAGACATAGCATCATCCAGGCAAAGTGCTTGAGCATATGAGTACCTTAAAGAACCATTAATGTAGATCCCTCAAAACCACCCCTTCACCTTAGCCATGTAGTCCCATGGATCCTTAGTTACCTCCCAGATGAAGAGTGAAGGCGTTTCTGCAACGCCAAATGCCCAGGTTGCAGTTTGACCCAGAAACCATTCTTTTGTTTCTCCAGCAGCTGTGCTGGGATAGAGCGAAGAACGAGATCTTTTTGAGTGTCTAAGGATGGTTGTTATGGGTTAATTAATGCTTCAGCAGTGGTGATATAAGGGAGAGTTATGCACGTTTAAGGTGATTCATGCTGCCTCACTGGATTTGAGTCTAATGGGAAACTTATTTCACTGTATTTATGGGTAATGTCCATCCATATCCTAGATATCTCTCCAGGGAGCCTTCTCTCCACGGCCATCCAACTCCTATGAAGAAATATGGACTCCTCTGTACCCATCTTGGCTGTAAATCTGCAATTAAAAGAACGGTCCATTTACTTCTCTTGCGATGCTGAGAAGCTGCTAACTCATGGCTCCATCAGGCTGGTCCCTCCAGCCAACAAGCCCTTTCCCCGCCTGCCCTGCAGCAGCCCCCCAGCCTGCCGCCCCCACCCAGGGTGAAAAAAACACCTTCACAGGGGACCTGCATCTCCCCAGGCTGACTTTGCAGCTCTTCTACTTTTCTCCCACTTCTCAGAGCCATTGAACAGATCGATGGGACAGATCTGAGCTTGGCTGTTGGCCGTATGAGCTGCTCCCCTCCTCCCAGCACAGCCGGTGCTGCCCCCCCCCCCCCATCACTGTTTTCCCTTGTCCTCCCCTGAGGTTTGATTCACTCGTGCCCTCGAGGCAGAGCCGGTTTTGGATTGGACCTTCAGGGCTAGCTTTTCTTTACGTGACATTATGTGATTAATTTCCCGCTGAGGTGGCAGGAATAGAACGGTGACACGACAATCTGTTTAAATTCCCTTTTCCATCTTCTTTTCCCCTCTTTCTTTTATTGTTTCTTGGCTTATGCTAAGCCTCAAGGAACTGCTGTCTAGTAACCCTCCACCATCTGCTGTGCTGCCAGCAGAGAGGAGCTATGGCCAGAGACGTATTTTCTTCCCTCTTTTTTCCTTTCCCTTCTGCCAGGATTTTGCATGGTCACAGCTCCCTTTGGGCATATTCTCCCTCCACTGATGCAAGGGCCACAAAGGTATGGGCTGCTAAATTAACGTGGAGAAATATTAGCGTCAAACTATTCAGAGCCCAGCATTGCCCTGGTGTATGCAGAAATACAGGAGAGCGTGCACGTAGCGCTCTCTACACATAACTCCTCCCACAGCCACGTACACAAGTGTGGAAACAACCCGAGCCCACGTGTTTGGGGGCAGAGAGAGGCAGAAGGAAGGGAAAGGAGAAACACAAACTCTGCCAAACTCCCTTGCACGGTTCCTGAAGCAACCCTGAACCGGAGCCCTGATTACCAGCATAGATGCGTCCAGGATCAATACAACACTTGCTTGCATTGAGACAGGAGTTAAATGCCACCAATTCAGAAGACTTCCTTCTCTGAAATGAAGCCTTCAAGAACAGAACTTCAAGAAAATGCAATAGTCTGTGTAATCTGAAGACTTCCACAAAGGGTTTTCACCGCATTAAGAAACACCTTCAAAATCTGTTTTTCCCATTAGGCAAGTGCTGGTGGCTGCAGTAACAGTCTGGAGGTATCAGCGATGCTTTCGAAATATGCTGGAGATTTTGTGGATGTGAATGTGTCTGTGTCTCACGTAGCACAATAGGGCCCTGACCTATTTGGATGCTTGGCATGAGTATATAAATATTAAATAACTGTTAAACTACTACATCAATTCAAATCTTGACAAAAACCTTTGACTGAGGCTTTTTCAAACCAGCAAGATTTAGATTGTTTTCCCTCTGGGACAGTTTTATGTAAGTGTATTGCCATGTTTACCCCGTTAGTGCTCTTTGCCGAGCCCAGCTGGAATACATGTTGAACAAAAGAAGGCACGAAGACTTTTTAAGGTAACAACGAGAAATCTTAGTCTATGTCACCGTTACTGCTCAGTCTAAGCTGCAGGAGCCGGCTGGGGCCGCGTGCAGCATCCCAGTATCACCCCGCAGGTTGCTGACCGTCAGCCATGAGGCAAGAGCAAGGAGCAGGAGCATAATTTGGCAAAATTAAAAAAGCCAAAAGCAAGAGGTTTTAGCAAGAAGCTACACCTGCCCACCCTCCGCATCTACAGAGAATCACAGCAGTGCCAACAGCTGGGAAAACAGGAGAAACAGCAAAAGGAGTCAATGAAACACACATACCAAGAGCGGAGTGAGGGTGACTGTACCCCACATCGATGTGCCTGCAGGGGTTTTGGACCATCGAGGTGGGTTTTGCTGGAATGGAGTGAACTTGGGGATGTGGCTCAAAGCATGCCAGAATATTTAAGCATTGTCTGTCGCTACTCACTGTCTGTCTTGGTTGGTGCCTTGGCTTGTTTCCTAACCTTAGGCTTCGTCTCTGACACCCGTACCCAGAATCACCCAGAGATAAAAACCCTACAGCTCGCTGACAGTAAAAGCTAGTGCTTCCCTCCTCCTTTTAAACCTAAACCACGACACCTGTATTAGTATAGAAAGTGGTTCAGAGACCTCCTCAGGGTCTGCAAGGCTGTGCCAGGTAGTACAATTTATTGGGGTGGTAGAAAATGGAGGGAGGAGAGAGGAGGAGCGGTGCAGGAGGGTTTGCCTGCCCGTGCCACCAGCTGTCACAGTGTGCACCCCTGCATGACACAGAACAGTCCCCTGGCTGCAAAACCTTCCCTCGCCCTTCCCCATCTGCTCTAGACCAAGCCCTGGTCCCATTCTCCAGCGCAGGTTTGTGACTGGGCCTGGAGGACATGGTGGAGGCACAGTGCCTCTTGGGCATAGGGCATTTGTCTTTCATCCTAATGCTTTGAAGACATACTGTGAAGACTCTTGGGCCAGTTTCTGGCAAACTGATCTCTGCATACAGTCTTTTCTTGGGAATTACTTTGGGATACTATTTACTGCAAAAAATCCCTTCAATGGCAGCAGCAAGGACCATGTTTTTCGGTAACAGTGAGCTGCACAGTTTGAATCCAACACCAGGGCAAGGCATGTTGATGAATATCCCAAGTCTGCGTGCATGACTAAATAAAACTATGGCATTACCAGATCCCCTACCAAATTTTCTGAATTAGTTAAAGACTTAGGATCTCTCTTAAAAGATTCTTGTGAACTGAGTTTTATGGAATATACAATTTTTCACAGATGCCTCTTATGTTCCCATCCCAGACACGCACCAGATCTCGGATCAAGCCGAGATAATACAAGCTACAATAAGAGACAACTTGTATCCCAGAGACCCTAAATAAGTTACCCAGGGTGGCAGAAATGGGATCGCCCTTGTACGGCAATTCAGAGAGAATAAATGACTTGCCCAAGGTCACATAGGAAGCCAACGCCAAGATTTCAGCCCAATTCTCCAGCGAATGCCTTAGCCTTTAAGTTTCCCCTTTTCTCCTCAGCACGGAGTGAGAATTATTATTACAGAAATCTGAAGTTCAAACTGCTTGCCGCTTGGAGAGCAGCCCATGTCCTGGCTGCTTTATCAGTTTATGTGGAAAGACTCCAAGACATTACTTATATTGACTCAATATTAAACGGCAATAACCACCACGACAGATTTACTGTCTGGCAATGTCTTCCTGTCTGCTATAGTAACAGTAATGACACATTTTTTGCTCATTAAAAGATTTAGGTACTTAGTCCTTCTAGCAACATTTTGAATTTTCCTGTTCTTGGGAAGATCAAATCCTTATCAACAATGTTTTATCAGAGAACGATCACACCTGGTGCTACCGTACAGTGCGAGGCAGGTTTTGCCTGGGAGTGATGCTGTGTTTGAAGGCACTATTGGACTTTCATTCTGTCAGTGCCACGTGGCAACAACCCACGGGCAGATCAGGGATGCTCTGGGAGGACGCAGTCAGCAAACATCTGCTGTTTTCTGTGGAAGGTTCACCTCCAATGCTGCAAGAAGCGCCTGACAGTCATCGTTAGAGGCAATGAACGGCTCTGGCATATCTGCTCTGGCTGAAAACCAGCAGGATGTGCAACAAGAAAAAAATCTTAATTATGGAACTATGATAAAGTAATACGGTCTTTCTTTTTGCCATCTTGTGGGAGGGTCCAAACTGGAGAAAATCTTGGGAACCTGGGATCAGGCATCCCCTCGTTACACCAAGGCAGGACTGTCTGACATTTGCCTTACCAGGCTCAGGGCTGAACAAGCGCTGCTCCATCTCAGCCTTCAGGCACAGGGTTTCGAGCGCCCGGCCGCTGCCGGGGGCTGTCATTGGGCGGGGAGATGGGCCTTATTTCCACAGAAATCCTGCACCTACTGAAGCTGGACTGTTTGCTACTGATTTCAGCCAGGCCAGGCTTTCAAGCTACGTTTGCTCATTAATTTCTCTCGCCCTTGTTTGCTTAAGTATGGTGTCGGGGGCTGAAGTGATGAAACCATTTCAGTTGTTCTTTGGTTTCTGAGCTGCAATTTGGCCTTGTCTACAGTTACCAAACCGCGCAAACACTCATCCAGCCTGCTGCAAACATAAAAAACAGCCTAAATACACCTGGTGCTTCCTTTTACACCACTGAAAATGACAGGAGGCAGCAAAGACACAGCATTAAGGAAGACCATACACGCAGCACTTGCTCCTTGTTTGTGCTGGCGCCGTGCGTGCACACAGGGGTGCGAGGGACCTCTTCACGGCTGAGCCGTATGCTGGAGGCAAGCTGTGGGAAATGCGAGATGAGTGATTTTTCTGACACCTCCTGCACTCAGACAGGCTCTGTGAATCTCACCTTGCTCGTCACTGCTGTTGCTCTCTCATTAGGAGCAATCACCAGACTGTTAATACCCCAGGGGAGCGCGGTGGCCTCTGCTCTGCCTCGCCAGGCTGTCCTCTAGCTGGGCTGCTCTTCTCCTGCTCACTTCCCTTTAAATCTACATATATATTTTTTTAAAAATTTTTTTTCCCCACACATCAAAGGGGTAAAGGAAGAGAAATGTCAACAATTAATCTCAAGATTGGTGCTGAAGATCTGCTTTTGCATGCGAAATGTCAGGATCCGCGTCCACCCCTTCAAGAGCTGAAGTAAAGTTAATGAGCTTGCGGTGCAGGAGACGTGGTTCTGCACTCGACCCCAGAGGGACAGAGAAACAGGCGCTAGAGGAAATATTATAACTAAACACTTATTTGCTGAGTGTCTCTGTTCTCTGCCCACTCTTTGATGACAGGGTGTCTCATTATTCTGCGCTGAGCAAGCACAGAACCAGTTCAGGATGGTGTTAAAGTGTGTGTTTAATTTTAAGCTTGTGCCTCTGTTTTTGCAGGAGTTCAAACACACGCAGAAACTCCGTCCGGAATAACGATGCGCTGCAGAGAGGGTAGGAGAAAGACAAAAGCAGCTATGTTATATGACTCAGAACCTCATTAAAGAGTATCTACACCCAGGTTTTTCCTTCTTTGTTGACTTCAGTTACACCATTTAGTATCCGAATGCCACCCGTCAAAACTTACAGGTATTGCAGGTGATGAACACGCGCGGGCTTTCAGGGAAAGAGGCGTTCGGAGCGAGGAGGAGGGAAACACGGGCTCAGGCAGTGATCCCAACCCAGGCACACGGGGACACGCTCCCAGTGAGACCCTCCAGCCTTGGTCACGACCACAGGATATTTTTTTTCTTGCATAGGATCACAAGGTATCTGTCCCTCCTGTTACTCACACCTGGCTACATGCACAAAGCACTCGCGTTTCCCACTCAGACGGCAAGACACCATAAAGCCCTACATACATAAATGCTGCACAACATAGTAACTCTGGACAATGGACTTGGTCTGCTGCACGCTGCGGGAATGACCCCGAGCGAAAGCCCGAGGTACCACTCCATGGAGGCAACAGCGGGACTGGTACTGTCAGGGGCTGAGTATGGGAAATCGGAGTCAATATTTGTACAGTATTTTGAAGAGGTGAGGTAGGACTGCCTGAATTATTCATTCAAATTATATTCTTTGCAAATGTTTCCCTTTCTCTCTCATCTTAATTCATTTGTGAATGAGTTTGAATTTCATTTGACGCATTTCTTATAATTGACCAGATGCTGTTTGGGCACACAGTTTCCAAACAGCCCAGGCCGTCTCACAGGCAGCTCTGTCTGACTCTTTTTTTTCTCCCCCCTGCTGTTCTTGATTATTATTCTGGCTATATAGCTGGCCATATGTATTCTTTCTGCTTCCTAATTACTCTGAAATTTTTCCAGGGGAAAACTCAACAAGCATACTCCTGTTTGATGGGGTTTTTTGGTAGGACATCTGAGAATTATCCTGAATAGGAAAAAAAAAATCCGTTCACCCAAGGAGTTGTGGGTAATGAACTGCAAAGGGCCAAAAAATAGATTGGGCTGCTTTATTGGGCAGAGCAATTAATCTCTCCTCCTCTCTCACATCTCCTCTCCTTGTCCTCTACTCTTGATTTTCACATGTTCAGCCTTGTAAAAGTGAGATCATCACCAAGCTCTGGAAAGTGGAAGATCCCGGGGTTTCCGTGTAATTTTGGGTTTGCACTGAAGTTTGTCAGTGTTGCTGGCGAGAAACGTGCAGCACCAGCCGCAAAGCAAGGTCAGGGGAGGCGAGTCATTGCTTGCATAAGCTGCGGTGTCCTTGTTGCAAAGTTTAACCTTCTTAATAAGCACCAGCAGTTTGATTTAACTAACGCTAAGTGATGCCGGCTGGATTTCACCCGGGGTCCCTGCTGTAGGTATTCTGAAGCTTTGATGGGACTATTGCTATTAATCTACAATGAGGGCAGGTTTGTGCTTGATGTTAATGACGCCAATATTGCAAGCACTTGCTTGGGACTAGGGAACTTTTAACTGCTGACTGCGTTTATTCTTAGTTTCCTCTCCAGCAGTAGGAAATAATGATCCATCGACTCCAATGGAGCGCTGCTGATTTACACCTGCTGAGCATCCAGCCTAAGGTGTTTCATCGATTCCCTCATTGAAAAAAAAAAATGAAGTGGATCATTCCAGTTTAGATTATGAAAATGTATTCTTTCTGATGGAGCATCTGGGCAGCACATTTAGAAGAGTTTCTCCTCTCCTGCACAGTACCAAGTACTGGCATTATTTTGTATCATGTGATGATTTTTTTAAAAATGTATTCAGCTTTCCCCTTCTATTATCTTGGATCATTAGCCAGCATCCTGTTATGCAATGTGATCAGCGAAGCTTGGTGCAGTATCTCACAATGTGATATCATTTCTCAAACAGAGCATGCAGTGAGGAAGAAATTAATTTCTCAAAGCTGCGGCATCATTACTGACACAGTAAAATCAGATGGCTTCCCTAGTTGTTTTAAAGGCTTTAAGTGCTTGGGCTGAACACTGAACTGAGAGTATTGCAGAGTTATTTAATGTATCCATTTCCAGGACAAGAGGGCTATTTTCTTTTAGGACATGATTACATCGGTGAATGAAACCTTCCTGTGCTCTCCTAGGTTTCCCTTTTGTTTGGAGCTGTCAGAGCAAACTCCGGTTTGTGGGCATAGCCCAAATACAAGGGGGATTGAAGGCACAGGGAAAAGCAGCTCTCCATCCACAGGCTCTCTGATACCCACCTGCAGAGCAAGAATTTCGTTAATGCCTCCAAGGCAGTTCCACTGTCCCTGGGTGGGGTGCAAGCTGGGGATCTGACCAACCATAAATTCATCAGACAGGTCAATGTACTGCATGTGTGCTATACAGTCCCAGAGCATCCCTCACTGCAGCACAGGTGAGAGACATGGGTGCACCCCCCCAGCCTGCCCGTTCTGCAGGGCACAGCACTGTGCAGACTGAGATGGTTTAAGAGGTCTTTGCCCCAGGGGAGGATGAAAACAGTTGTATGTTTTTCTCCTGAACGAATGACACACTGACCTTCCCTGGATAAGCCACTGGAAACAAGAAAAATGCTGTACTTTTTTTTGTTCAAACGCCTGGACCGCTTTCGTACATCCAAAGTTTAGAAGTATGAATCACTCACGCAGAGGCATTCATGCAGATAAAGTGCTGTGCACCACTTTGAAAAATTACCTCTAGAAATATGGTTCAAATGATGCAAATCCAAGGGATGCGATATGGTGTTGAGAACTCATTAAAACCTTCACTTCAAGAAGTTTCTTTAAAAATTGTTGTCTGTGCTGAAAACAGGGGGAAAGAAAAGGACTCCGAGCCTGAAAGCAAAATTACTTTGTTTCTTCCTTGGGAATGGAATAGCCAACGTTCATTTCAGATACTTCTTGCACTTTTTTCCTCCCTAAACTGTTATCCACATATAAATAAATAAGATGCTTGTCCTTCTTGCCCATCAAGCCCAAAAGGTGTGAGAGGACGTCAGCTTTTCTGCTTAAGCTGTGACCTGCTGTGCATGTCAGCAGCTGGTGGAATTGCCTCTCTGAGGCAAAGAGGACACCTCCCCATCTGCTTTGCATTCGTTAGTCTTGACTGAAAAAAAAAAGACACATTTCAAAAACACATTTTGCAGCAGTGCAGCTGGAAAACTTATTTTTGCCAGGAGGCATGTCAAGCAGCCTAGAGGAATCCAGATAAGTGCCCCAATGTCATAAGAGCCTCAAAACCTGAGCCTAGGATGAACACACTGAACCAGCCCAGTGGAGATGTTCCTCAGCCCTTACATACAAAAGCAGAGACAAGCAGCTCCCGCCAAGGTAATCACAGCAAAATATTTAATTCTTCTTCACCCAGCCAGGATCACAGCAATCTCTGCTCTGGGGACAGCAGAGTCATAGGATTTCTGAGGATCGCTCATGGGGAGAAGACAACAATAACACCTTGACACCCAAGGCTCCCTGTGTCACTGCTGAGCTGAGTCTGGGTGACCTGGTCCTGGTGGGTTCATTTCCTCAGACAGCCCGGGCTCCAGATCACACAGCAGCCAGCAAAGTTACCCAGCAGATAGAAAGCCCCACTGCTGACCATGGCTCCATCCTCCAGGGGCCCAAAGCGGCTGCTCTACAACCACCCCACCCTCCAACTCTGCTAGTTTTGCAATATCCTTGAAACTTTCCCCAAAAGGCTCTGGAAACTATTTTCTCCCCTTATTTGTTCTCTGCTCCTTGAGGAATAGAGCATTTGTGAGCGTGCGCTTGCATCGGGCAGCCCTGCACACTCCAAACACCAGCTTCTGCGAAGAATTCTGCCTTTCTAATGCACATCTTAGAAATGCAAATTTTTGCAAATGAGAAATGTTCTCAAACATTATGGATACAGTTTATGTTTTTTGTGGAGATCAGAGAATCTGGCAATGTTACACAGTGATGACATTATTCCAACTCTGAAAACTCAAAAAAAATCATTGAAATGCTGTCAGGTACGTATATAGTTTTTCTTTGTGGACTGCTGCTCCCATCAGCTGCCTGTGACTACCAGTGGGTGAGAGGAAGGGCACAGATTACAGGCACATTCCAAATGTTTGTCTTTTCCATGCATTTTTCAGAGGGAAGCAGCATGTTTCAAAGGGAAGCAGGAGATTTTTCTCTTCCCCCCACCCCCAATATGCAAGGCCAACTAGACCTTCAACTGCTTTAGGAAGAATTTGCAATGAAAGCAGCAAAGCATGAATTACAGATATACCAAACTTTTTGCCTTTCTTCCTCTCTCTCTCTCTCTCTCTCTCTCTGGGCTAATGTTGGGCAAACTTTACAAATGGCACAGCTGTCTGGTGTCTAAGCAATATGACATTGCTACTTTATTCACCTTGTTGCCTAAAGCTATGCTTGATGGGACACATAACTCAGTGCTTAAAGGAGAGCGATACTGCCTAGGTCTTTAATTCATTTTTCTAAAAAATTGAACTCATTTGTATTATTCTGTATAAAGCCCCTGGCAGCAGAGTGTGTCAGGGAAGGCAGGTATTCATCCTGCAGCTTTACAAAAGAAGAAAGCGGGATGGGAAGGTTAAATGATGTGCCCAAGGCTACACAGCACAGGAGTGTCAAAGCATAGGTGGAAACCAGCAGCCAGTGGTCCCCTCCCTTCAATTCACCAGGACGCTGCTGCTCAGTTGAAAGAGGCATTTGTCCCCCAGGCCAGGAAGGCTGGCATTGCACTGCGTGCAGCCTCTGTCAGAAACACTGATTCAAGTTTCAGTTATTCTGTTTACAAAGAGAAACATGGAAGGGGATGTTTGCAAGCGATTCCCTGAAGCAACCATGTAAAGCAACAAAGATTTTACCCAGGCATATTTCATGTCTGCATGAAGGACCTGGGGAGTGGCCTAATGAAGGATGGCAATTGATTTCCATTTGTTTCACTTATTTTTGCCTGTTTACCCATAAATCTGTTCTATGTTCAACATAAAATCCAGAAAGACTTAGGATGGCA
Source organism: Pluvialis apricaria (assembly GCA_017639485.1). NCBI lineage: Eukaryota > Metazoa > Chordata > Aves > Charadriiformes > Charadriidae > Pluvialis > Pluvialis apricaria. The sequence continues at coordinate 9,754,367 of CM030015.1, read as the reverse complement.
GCCTTAGATGTGTGAGATTGATGAGCTGATTGGGAGATATCTGAACATGCACTCCTTCATTACCAGGGAGTAACTCACTTGCGTCTCTTCTGCTTCTGATTAAGAAGTGTTTGCAGTTTGTGTTAGGGATTTTTGGAGCACGACGTTGTTTCTTGTCTGCATGTGCATTGAGCCTACAAATACCCTGTACGTAGTTCAGTCTGGTTTTGCCATAGTCGGGAGGGCTTCTGGTAGGAACAGGGATGCTGGCTTAGAGGTGAGATGCACAGGTGTGAGGATACATAGTTGTTGCCACATTAGAAAGGAGGCTTTTCATATTCACCCTGCTGGTAAATCTCCAGTGGCTCGATTTACCCAGAAGCATCAACATTTCAGGTATTGCAACACACATGATGGGTATTTAACGGTGTGAGGTATGAATGATGAAACCTGGCTTGGAAACACATGGGAGACTTCAGAGAATTTCTCTATCCCTGAGTAGTCCTCAGTCATGTCTGTTATCCCTCTGAAGAAAAAGGGATAACTCGGTGACTACAACCAGCTTGGCTGACAGAAAGTGAGCAGAATCTGTTTCAGAGCCAGGTAGAGGTTAGTAGATGAAATCCTACCGATATCATCAGCAAAAATCCCATTGATTTCAGGTGTGTTAGGCATCTTTTCCAGGGCCTGAACCAAAGTCCAACAAAATCCATTGAAAACCTGTCATTGTTTTTGATGCTGTTGGGCTTTGTTTATATGCAGACTTCACAAATGAAATGCCTGTCCAGTCCCTGACATTCATAACGAAGTTCCTGTGACTCAAAGCGATCTGGACTTTTGCATCAGCCATACCCAATGCTACCCTTTTTCTCTCCAATGACTCACTTCTCTTCCTAGGGAGCTTGTGAACAACGTTGCTTTAGGAAAGAAATAGTGAAAGGGAAGTTTGCCAAGAGCCCTATTTCTGTGCTTGACACTCACAGATGGTCAAAGAAATAACCTCTGCCAGAAGGATGCACTAGAACAGCTTTAAAAACCAGAGCCTGTGTATACCGTCTTCTGAGTTCATGAGCTTATTAAGTTTTTAAAACCAATTCTGTAATTCCGTTTAATTCCAATAACCTTTGCATGGGTTGTTGACACTCCTATTGAAACTGCCAGATGCTGTTAACTGGAATTGCCAGTCAGTTTTACATGTGCAGGTGCTGCTGTTGTGAGCAGCTTTGTGCAATTAATTCAGCTGTCACAGAGACTTTGGAAGCCTGTTATGGGTCAGATTGTATCAGTCTATTTTAGGGCTGATCCAGAATCCTTCCCATCCTAAAGGTAACCCCTAGTTGGACCCCACAGGCATTAAATCCCAGCACACTTCCAAGCACAGGGACTGCTCCCTTTCTTCCCCAAACGCCGTGGCCAGAACAACCAGTTTGAGGCAAAGAAAGTGGCTGCACTGAGGACTGCAGTAAATAATTCCCTTTCCCAGTCGGAGGCTGCAATAATACTGCCCTGGGGCGGTAAAGCTCTGCCTTGCTTGCAGGGTTACTCAAAGTTTACAACACGTCATCATTAAGCACTTTGGTCGGGATTTATCTCACATAACACCAAACCTCTGCAGAATCCCACTCTAAGAAAGGCAACCAGGCATGCAAGGTGCCACTGGATACACCTTCCCGGGGAGCCACACCACAAGAGCTCAGCATCTGTGCCAACTACCCGAAACCTTTCTGCAGTAAATCTTCAGAGCTGGTTTGACTCTCCTGAAGTTTCTGCTGCTCTGCCTTGGAAAGAGATCGCCAACCCAGACCCTCCGTTTAGCTCTGCCAAACCCTCCTGCTCCAACTGGCTGCATCCAATTAATGTGCTGCTCCGTGGTAGTTTTAAATGGAGATTATTGACCAAATGCTTTTTCACTCTGATAAATTCACAGATTGGTACATGAGGGAAACTAATATCAATAAGCGCTAAAGATCAGCGCAGCACTTCCCACCACGGGACATTACTGGATAAGTGCTAAGTTATTATTATCATCACTGTCTCTTGAGTTAAGCCTTGCTCCACATTTTAGAGCCTTAGATAATTAGGTGGGAAGATAAAAATATGTAACAGAAAAGCTAGACCGTGGGTCTTAAGCGAACACCTAGCTGAAATGGGCAAGGTGGCTCCCAAAGCTCGGTTGCTGACCTTGAATTACTGTGGCGCTCAGTGTGGCAGTGAGTCATCCTCCCCGTGGGCAGATGCACCACACCTTAGAAACATCTTCTGCTCCTTGCAGCTCCCTGCAGTCCCTCAGGGGTCAAGTTTCCACTGAGACCCTGGGACGCATGGCACAAGAGCTGAAAGCATGGACCACCCGCCACCTTAAGCTCCTCGCCTCACACAACTTCATTAATTGCAAAGGAATCTCTTCTGCTGTAATATACTGTTATCCAATGCCATCAGCACTCCAGACCTGAACTGTTTCCAGTGCCAAGAAGAGAGAGGATTCTTATGGTCATCATAAGGGTGCACTTCTAAAGTGGATTAATAGGTTACCCTTTCCACAGCCCATATCGTACTGCTGCTCTGTCTTTTAAAGATGCGTCGCCTGGGACTTACCTCTCAGGGCACTGCTATTTTTCCTCTGCAATGCAACACGAATGAGAAATACAACAGTCTGAGGGAACAAGTCACCTGGAGTGGGGCAGACAAGATTATGGGCTCCTTACGTGTTTGAGGAATTAGGAAGCATCCTTGCTTTGTCTTAGCAAGCCATGCTCAGGTCTGGGCTCCAGACTTCCCTATGATCTTGGATTAAACACTGTCCTGTACCTCCACTTCTTCCATTTGATGATGACGGCGGGGACAATACAGCTCTCCCTCATTAACTCCCCCATAAATGTCAAGTATTTTTATGTTATTTTCTGAAACCAACCTCCTGTTGGATCTTGACCTGGGTGTCAACCAGACTTCAGTGGCCCCAGACCAGTTCCCACCAGGCAAAGACCCAGCCCCCCGGTTGCCCCAGCAGGCAGCTTCCCCAGTCCCACCCTTCGGGGCAACGCTGGGCAGAATCGACAGGCAGGTGGGTGTGCGCTGGTACCCCTGTGCTGCAGCCAGGCGTGTCCTGTGCACCTCTCTCCTCCTCTTAATAATTACAGAATACTGTGAAACAAAGTAAGATTTCTCATCTGATGTCTGCACTTCATAAAAGTGTGTTTAGACAGGCGGTTGATACAAGAGAGGTGAGTTGTCCTACCCTGCAACTTGAGATTTAACAGCGTAAGTTAAACAACCACACTTATTCCTCAGTGAAGCATCAGAAAACCATGAACAATGGAGCTCTGACATAACATTTAGTCAGGCACAGCATGAGTTAGGCAGCAAACCAGCAGAATCAGCATATTTTGTTTTGTTTCTCTTACAAACTCTCATGTCAACAGTCTCAGCAGTTGTTCTTTGGAGGGCATTTATACTGTCGCACGTTGCATTACACTGCTATTTATTCTTTCCTGGCTTTGTGAGAGGAAAGCAGAACAGCAGACAAAGGCATGTGGAATTAACACATCCAAGAGAGCAATTCAGGGAGTGAATATTAAAGCAGGAGAGCTATGCAACACATCATCACCCTGAAGCTGTAGGTTTTTCTGTTCATGAAACAGTGCTGCTGCCTGCGTGGAATTCAACCACTGGCAATAACGTGGTGCTGGTGGCACGTTAATTCGATGAAGGCTCAAGCAAAACCGGTGGTCTCCCTGGCTGTCTCCGCTGTGAAATTAAGAACAGATTCAAGACTGGTTTTATGAACACCGATCACTGCCTATGTTGGCACAGACCTACCACACAAATCCACAGTGAAAGGTTTCAGCTTGCATTCCTGTCACATATCCTATCGTATCCTATGGCACCTAGTTAATAAAGTTGCTATGTTTGTACCCATTTAGCCTCCAGGACCAGCTTTCACATGAGCCCAGCAAAGTTTGGAGGGTCCCTTCTTAGAGATTTGTGTTCTGGGTTTTTTTCCACATCCACACAGTACGAAACATACCGGTTTTGTTGGCTGCTGGCCCAGTATTCCCAGCTGGGCCAGTACTGGAGAGCTTGGGACATTCCTGCTTGGCTGATGGAGTAGGCTATTTCTTTCCTGCTCCCAGCAAAGCTTTAGTGGTTGCCACCACGCAGCCAAACACTGCACTACTAATCCTGGTCACAAAAGCACAAGAAGCACCTCACTGGAACCCACCTCGTACACCAGCTCGTGCTGTGGGATGTGGTGAATAACAGTTTTGAGTTCACTTCAGCCTCTGGATCCGTGATTTCATAAAACTCAGTCACATTCTCCCATGCCCTCACCTTTCCAACTGGGGAGACTCAGTCTCTTCCAATAAAGCAGCAGTTTCATTCCCCTCAATTATTTTGGACTACCTTTTTTCCACTGCTGATGGACTCTTTTGGACACAGGTACACAATCAAGCCCAATTGCCAGAAAACTACCATTATTTCAGTCCCAAATCAGTATCATTGGCAGGCTAACACCTAGCCAGACAATGGTTACAGCAATGACAAGATCTGCATGAGTGGTTTCTCAATTTAAAGGAAAATTTGCAAAACACTACAGGTTTCCAGCACTCTGCTAAGCTCAGAGTGCTCCTTTCTTCTCCTCAGACCTGTGAGTAACACATTTACCCAGAAAGTGCCATTCTCCAGGTGAAATAAGATCTGGATGAGAAGCACTTGGCTCCAAATCAACTGAGACAAAAGCAACAGCCATTGGTGAGCAGCTGGGACCATGATAATGTAATGGAAAAAAACCAGCTACCTCACCCTGTGCTCACAGCATCTCCTCTGTTCAAGAAGACAGATGGTCTTGGGGTCATATAAGCCTCATCTGCTACAGTACAGCCATGGCCGAAAACAAGTGCTGATCGCTAAGTGAATTTCCACAGGCTCCTTTTTTGCCGACTCCCTGCAAATAAACCCCTTCGTACATTCACGGGTAGAAATGCACAGCGAGCATGGAATTGGGGCCATGTCTACTGTGGGGTGCATCATTATCCTGCCACCCACACCTTGCATACCAGGTTGCGGAGGGAAATAACCATCTTCCCCCTTCTTGTGTAATTGCACTCCCTGCCAGAAGCAGAGGTTTAGCTCCTTCCTCCATGGGCAGCAGATAGTCCAGCTGCCCCAGAGAGCTGGAGGACGTGTGCCGGGCCAGCTGCGGGCAGATGCAGGCTCTGCCCTCCTAGAACAGGGAGGCAGATCGAGATGTCAAGCGCACATCTCATTGCTCCTGAGGCAGCCCAACGGGTTTCCCTCTCTCGTTGTCCAGCCAGCAGCCATTTCTCCATGGACAGGAGAAAGGACAGAAAGTTGTTTGATAGCATCAATGCCATCATCAGTCTCAGACTTCTTGGCCAGGCAAAGCACATGCACTGCCCATGCAAAATACAAAAAGTGGCAGCTGCAGCAAGCAAGATGCAAGCAGACCAAGGGGATGTGTATAGGATTTCTAATAGCCAAAGCAGGAATTTTTAAAAGTAAAGAGAAGCAAAAGGTAAATTCAGCAAATAAGCAAATCACTGCCAACAGTGTTTCCAACAGCTTTAACCACCCCAGAAAGTCAAGGCAGCATCAGAAAAAGATATACATGAACACAGAGATCTGAATTTCTGTTCCCCTCGAGTGCCCTATTGCTGGGTTTAGGACCGACAGTAAATACACTCAGAAGCTGCAGCTGATCCAGCATGTACCACCACAGCTGCTGACTTGTACAGGCTGGGAAGGCATATTCTGTCCTGTTCTGTTCAGCTCACATTTCCTGGCACAGGTAATTCATATCCTGACTCTGCGCCCTAGAGCAGCAGCACGAACAGCAGCAGTGGAAGATTTTTATTTCTTTTTTTTTTTTTTCTAGAATGAAAATTTCCTTGCCTACTTCATGGAATCAAAAGGCTGGAAAGAACCTCAGCATCTCAGCAATTTACTTTCTCTACTCCCTTCCTCTGTAAGAGCTCAACCATAGCTATGTCACTCTTGATAAATATTTATCCAGCCTCTGCTTGAAGACCTCCAGCTGTGGAATCCCTACGATCTCCCCAGGAAACCCTCATCCTTGCCATTAGAAGGTTTTTCCTCCTATTTAGTCTGAATCTTCCTTGCTGAAGTTTAAGCCATTACTTTATCCTAGAGGGAGGAAAAGATTATTCTCTTCCTCTTCACAGCAACCTTTAGAAGTCTCTCATGTTAAGTAGAAGATCAGGGGTGAAGCCCTGAAGCTGTTTCTGCCCATTTTGGCAGTTCTCCTCATAGAATGGTTTAGGTTGGTAGGGACCTTGAAGATCATCGAGTTCCAACCCCCCCTGCCATGGGCAGGGACACCTCCCACCAGACCAGGTTGCCCAAGGCCACATCCAGCCTGGCCTTGAACACCTCCAGGGATGGGGCTTCAACAACCTCTCTGGGCAACCTGTTCCAGTGCCTCACCACCCTTAAAGTGAAAAACTTCTTCCTAATGATTAATCTAAACCTGCCCTCTTCCAGCTTAAAGCCATTCCCCCTCATCCTATCACTACATGCCCTTCTAAAAAGTCCTTCCCCAGCTCTCCTGTAGGCCCCCTTTAGGTACTGGAAGGCCGCAATAAGATCTCCCCGGAGCCTTCTCTTCTCCAGGCTGAAGAGCCCTAACTCTCTCAGCCTCTCCTCACAGGAGACGTGCTCCATCCCTCAGATCATCCTCATGGCTCTCCTCTGGACACGCTCAAGCAGGTCCATGTCCTTCTTATGTTGGGGACTCCACAGCTGGATGCAGTACTCCAGGTGGGGTCTCACGAGAGCGGAGTAGAGGGGCAGAATCCCCTCCCTTGACCTGCTGGCCACACTTCTTTTGATGCAGCCCAGGATACGGTTGGCCTTCTGGGCTGTGATTGCACATTGCCGGCTCATGTCGAGCTTCTCATAAATCAACACCCCCAGGTCCTTCTCCACAGGGCTGCTCTCCTGCCGTTCCCCACCCAGCCTGTATTTGTGCTATTGTGTGCCTTCAATTTGTCATTGAAGGTAATTAAGTGAAAGAGGTACTTTCTCCCAGTGCAACAGGCATGTCGCTAACATGCAAGTAGTCTTTGTGCCATCTGAACAGATGCACGTGCATGTAGGCAAGAAAAGGCCATGTTTGAGCATCAGGCATGAGAATGGAGTTGAAATTTAGACAGAAACAGTCCGGCTATTTCTAGTACCATAGTTTTACTGTAGATGAGCAGAAATTACACGTGGGTACAATGCTTATTGAACCATGATAGTTCCTTTTTTTCTTTTTTCCCCTTCCGCATTATTGATCCCTCTGAAATCAGAGTTCAGTAGGTTGTTACCAGCACCCAGAAACCCGGGCTGGAGATGCGGCATGGAATGGCGCCAATATTCCTGCAGCAGGTAGGAAATGCCCATCTCCAGGCCCACCAGGCAGCGACAAAGGCCCCAAAACCTGAGTCACCAGCTGACAGCAACTTCTTCCAGAGTACCAAAGCGCACGTGACTAGAGCTACTCACCCCGTTTGCTGTAAGCTCACAAACCACAGCCAGCCTGTAACCCACACTGGTGCAACATTGAGCTCTTCTACTGACACACATCAGTGCCCACATCTCTGGCTGACTGTCCTCAGGAAGATGGCAATGGTCTCCGACTATAATCAGGTCCCTCCATCCCTTCTTGCTCCCAGAAGCAACTGTCCAGTCTAATGCCAAGAGCTGTATGGAGCTAACAAGAACCAAAGAGGCAGCAGGTGGTTCCAGCTGAGTTCATCACATCTTTGCCCAAAACAATCTGCTGGCCAGCTGCAAGAAGGAGAATCTCATCTAGCTGTGAATCAGCATAAGCAGGGGAGATCAGATGTGGAGTCAGGCAGAGAGGCTGTCGTGGATTATTTATGGTTCTTAGTGGATGGACACCTTTCCTAAGTTAATAACCCTGTAGTCAGTGCTTTTTTTTCGGTACTTCAAGAGCAACAAAGCACATCTGGTCTCACTTCTCAGGCTGGCAAGTATTGGATTGCTAGAGAGATAGTGTCCTTGATGCTAAGAGGACTTTTTATCTTATTTTGCAGTATATACCAGCATAATCAAGAGGCAGCACTGGGGAAAGAGTCCCATGCAGTTCATCTCTGCCAGAGACTGCTATATTATGAAGCTTTGAGGATGCTCCTCTCCGCAGGGCTTTGCGAGAAGGAAATTGCTGTCTGTCTGAGGCTGAGAGTTGCAGGTTTGTGTCAGATCAGGACTACAGAGGGCAGAAAGCAATTCTAATTAAAATGTTTTTGAGTGCTGTCACACACACACCTTTTCTTCATGTCGTCCCAGCTTTCTGAGGTGGTCGCCCACCTTTGGTGTATTCCTTGTGAGTCTCTTCACAGAATGGATCTTTAGCCTGAATCCCTCCTGAAAAGAATTCTTATTCCTAAACTGTAGGAGGAGATAAAGGAGTTTGCAAGTTTTAAAATTACTCCCAAGGGTCACAGCCAAAGTATTAAGGCTTCCCAGAGTACAGTTTGTTGGTTGGATGGAGTGCCCAGCAATTATCTACTGTGTTGGATAAGCTGTTCGTATCACGTATCATTTCTGTGCATTAAGCTGATCTATGTTGACATAAGTGGGATATTGGGGAGTATGTACTGGGACTCCTGATACTTTACACAATGCAGACATGGATAATTGAAAAAGATGTTCCCTTCCACAAAGCACTGCAGGCCACCTCATCATCCTTCTCTTTCTGTTCCTCCTTTATGGGTAAATTGAAAGTGAGTGCACTGCTCGCCTCCCGCTGCTCTTCCCACTGTCTCTCTTTCATGCTACTGGCAGCAGAGCTGAATGTTGATGGATAATCAAATGGGAGATGCACACTACGCTTCTGCTGTCAGGCCATGTCATGGTGGCCGAGAGGCAGGTGGTCAAACAGGGCAAACCTGTCCTCAGATAAAACCCAGACAAAGACCACTAGGAGTCACATCTTGTTGCTAAAGGCAATATCCGGATCCAGCTTCCCTTTGGTGTTCGCATTTAGATCAAACAGTTCCCATTGCACACAACCACTTAAGCAAGCGATCCCCAAAATCCCAGGACAATGGTCAGGGATGCAGGATGAGAACAAGGATCCCCATGGGGTGGTCACTCCGGTCCACTGGACCACCCACACCCCCCAACTTATTCCAGCCCTCCACTCAGTGGTCAGAGTAACGATGCTAAAACAGAGGGAGAGAAAAGCAGAAACACACAGCTCAGCACCAAGCTGCTCCCACCCAGGCACAGGGATAACCAGGGGAGCAGCTGTGTTTCTTGCCACCGGGGTTTCCCAGGGATGCAATGAAGCTGGTGCCATTTATGTGCCATAATCTACAACATCAGCCCAGCCTTGGCTCTGCCTGGCCCCTATCGATCTGTGGTCTGGGCTCAAGGGAGCTGCAGCTTTCTTCCAAGACGGTTCTGTGCTGCGTATTTTGACTGGAAGGTATGATTAAGTCTGAATGTCAAAAATGTACTGAGGGGTTGAGGAATAAACTCCAGGGAGATGAATGTAGTGAGACATGCTATTATTTAAAAATACCCTGGATGATTTATGCACCTTCTGCAGCCCTCATGCACCTCCTCACTAATGCTTATGCATTTATGGACTTTAGTTTTCAGCTGGCAGTGAGGTGTTTCTGCCTTCAGGAGGAGGAAAAGATTCCTGACACTGAACTGAGGCTCATAACCCACTATAAAACCAGTGCTGCCCATTCCTGGCCTTTTTCACACTTCAAGAACTGGGAGGTACCCAGCAAAATGATCAGGCCACCAGTTTACGACACACAGGTGGAAATATTTTTTCCTCCATGCATAATTGAGTGACTCTGCCGCGGGATTATGGAGACTGAAAAGACAGATAAATTCATAGATGGATCAGACAAACTTATGGAAAACAGGATCAAGTAGCAGCTATTAAACGGGATGACAGAGATGCAATTTCTGCTTAGGGAGTCACCAAGTTCTGCTTGCTGTACACTAAGGCAAGAAGGGGAAAAGGAGACAAAGGAGACGGATGTTTAAGGAAAGACTGCTCTGGATGCTCCCCCAGTCCATGCTTTTGTTTAAGCATCTGTTAATTGCCATTGCCAAAGGCAGGAGCTGGGGACAGAGGGATGAGTGGTCTGATTCAGAATGGCTATATTTAAGTTCCTACCCCAGCCTGGTCATCTGCCCCCAGGCACAAGCATCATGATCCAGTCCTGACTCTGACTCAGCCAAAACGGGTGGTTTGAACCGCAGTGAAGTCACCCAGCGTCAGTACCAGGGTGTGCATCACTATCAGCGAGAGGCTGCTCAGCAGCAGCGAGCGGTAACTTTGCGTAGAAAATAAATTATAGAATTCATTTTTGGGGGGTTATAAAACCAGTTCATTCTGCAGATATAAACATTATAAAATAAAACAGAAAATAAATCATTAAAAATGGGAACACAGCAGGAGAAGAAAGGAAGTAAGGAGAAAGGAAAGGAGAGGTAATGAATCTGGAAGGACAGATAAGCAGCTGGAAGATGAAAGAGGAAAATAAAATTAGAAAACAGACCTGCAGTGGAAGGAGAGTGTCACAGAAATACACATTTGAGGAGCGAGTTCATTTGTTGACTAAGGTCAGTGGATTTAATGTTGCCTGCAGATTTTCAGCTTAAACTTTCAAGGAAGTAAACTTCCGAGTGATTACAATGTCATCTAATCTTCCAAAAATATCACCAAGGGGCTGATGTTTATACACACACACACACAAGTGTATCTATATGTGCACGTTATATGTAATTTTACTTATATATACACATGGATATGCTTTTTTTAATATATACACACATAGATAATTTTTAAGGACTCCAGAAGAAAAAAAGCATTTTGTGAAAGCATCAAGGTTTGCTGTTGTCAAAGAGGGAAAGCTACATACATTTCATCTGCCGTTATATCGCCAAGATGTTACCCAACAAAGCTTGGGAATATGACAACTTTGAGTGAAAGCTTTGTGAAAACAGACTGAAACATTTGTAAATGAATCTGAAATGAGACGAGTATGTCAGAAAAACCCCATCCAACAGCACAACAAAATTTTAAAATTCAATGCTATGTCACCAGTGATGGCAGTTTCTTGAAAGGCAGGATCGTGTGGGGAACATGCCACAGCCCCAGTTCCCTGCACACAGCTTCTGCCTGCAGCTGGGCTGGTATTTGGGGTGGAGAGAGGAAAATTTTGTCTATATACATGTGCGCACACACTCTCTGCAAGTGCATAAACCATTACTGTACAGCAGCAAGGCTTTCTCTGACCTTTAGATATTGCATATCAGAAAATGGCACCTCATTATGCAGCTGCAAGAAGTTGGAGTAAATGGGTTGGGTTTTTTTTCCCCGCTGTAAAAAACAGAACAAAAATAAAACCCCCAAACCAAATAAACAAATGAGTCCAAACCCATCCTACAGCCAAGATGCATTTGAGTTCTCTCCTTGGTTCAAATCCTTCTCTGTGGAGTAATATAGCTCAGTGAATAAAAACACACCCCTCCTTCCTAATTCACTCCAAAGCAGAGATGATTAAAATCAACCATTTATCATGGTCCCCTCTGCACAGGGCCAAGCGCTCTGAGCTGCAAGGAGAAGGTGTAGTACCGCTTAGCAAGGAAATTCCAACAAGGACATGGCACACTTTCTTAGGACCAAATCCAATTAAAACATTTCCATTTTCATCTCCTGACCACCCAAAGAAAAGCACAGTACATCTAGCTCCAGAGCACTTCAAAGCACTGTTTAATTGTATGAATATTTTAAATGTAACACAAGAGAGACAGATCCTCTACTGCTCTCAATTAGCGCAGCTTCACAAAGTCAGAGCGACGCACACCAGTGAGGAGTCAGGCCCCAAATGGGGTTTAATAAAAAGAAAACCCACAACAACAACAAAAAAACCACGATAGCAGAGTATTGAAATTCAGCCTTTGCAGAACATTTAAATATTTGTAGCGTTGCTCCTCCGAAAGATGCTCTGTATTTACAAACTTATCAAAATATTTATATATATATATTTACAGAGCTATCAAAATTTACAAATAAAAGTAATTTTGGCTACCATCCCTGGTCTGGCAGGGCTAACCTTGCTTGCACCTGATGGGGACACAGTCTAAACACCCAAGTCCTGCAGAGCCAAGAGCTCCTGCTGCTGAGTATCCACGTGTCCTGACTTAGATTCCCTGGCTGAACAGGAATCTGGATCCCCAATGACATGAGATTAACCAATTCTGAAAGTCTTAATTCTCCAGGCTTTAGCGAAAAAGATAATTTAAATACCACTCGAAACGTGATATTGAGTACTTGGTGTTGGAAGGCAGCCTCATCTCCTGCACGTCGTGTATCACTCCGGGGCTTTGTGCAGCATTTCTGGTACAGTGGCTTTGGAGTTGCTTCATTTAAGGAAATAAAACAAAATACACACTGAAAAGAGCCTCCTGCTACTGAGTCCGGTGCACAGGGCATTCTGAATCTGCAAAGGCCAAGCAGATTATGAAACAAGTACTCCTGTTTCCTTTTCTGTGGAAAATACAGTATTTCAGGATCTCAACAGGAAAAGATACACTTTATGGTAAAAACATTCAGTAGAGTTTAACAGATTTGTATTAGCACAAGAGACCTATTTTGGATGGGTAGAACCCCCCACAGAGAGAGTCCAATTCTCCGAGTTTTTTCAAACCATTTCCGTGGAACCCCATTAAATTTTTATAGAATCCTGGAAATTCCCTTTCTGGTAGATCCTCTGAGGTTTTGTCATTAAGGCAATTCCTGGAAGAGCGCTCTGCTGTTAGAGGAAGGAGGAAATAAAGCAAGCGTTGCATCCCCAAAGAGCCAAGATAGACACAGAGCATATTCGCTGGGGCTACAACCAGCAACCTGAAACCGTAACAGCCGATGGCACCGTATTACTAAGTTGCTCTTCAGAGAACTTTGCAGTCTTATGCTTGTACCGGTGATAATGAAAGCGATTAGCGCAGTATGATTAAACTCCCCGTAGGACATTTTTTTTTTAAAATAAAAGGTTGGAAGTTGGAATTATCCTCTTCTGTAATGACTTTTGGATTATACTGTCTGAACCGCATGGTTTTACTTGGTATAAAAATATTAACCCGTGAGAGAAGCTGCGGAGGTTGGTGATGTTATCAAGTCTTCAGAATCCAATCTAATAACTTCCCTTCACCACCTGGTTCTTTTTTTCCTCTTTAAAGTAATAAATAAAGTTTTTCTGGCTTTTAAAGGCTTTAAAGTAATAAATAAATCCTAGTTTCACATGTTTCTTAATCTCAAGATATTCAAAGCACTGTAAAGTGCAACCGGCCTCAACTCAGCAAGCCTCAGCTCCCTCAGCCTCTGAAAAAGGGTATTGAGTTGATCTGAGAACGGAAGGAAGAACAGCTCATGTTTTAAACAAAAAAAAACCCAACCCAAAACCCTACAGAACCACCTCAACCCTGAATAACAGCTTCCTCAAGGTGAAAGGGAAAATTATCACCCTGGGACTGACCACTTCACCGCACCTGAAAGAGACGAAGCTGGACAGAGAGGTCTGAAGCCCCCACGCCACGTGGTGGAAGAGGGCTCTTGGGTCAGGCTTGGCAGCTCCCAGCGCTCGTCCTTCCATCGAGGACGGTGTTCTGCCCTAAACCCTCACAGCTAAGGAAGGGGAAGGGTTTCTAGGACAAATCCTTCTCCTTCCAGCATCATGCTGGCAGCCCCTGAAGACCTGCAAGACCCCACGGGGCACTTTGCTCCCACGTAAGAGGGTTTCCACCCACGCGGTCTTGCTGCCTTCTGAAAGAGCTACTTGACAGCCATGGCTACAGTGTCTCACCGCTTTCGGGCTTTAACACATTCATCTTTCTAATAGTTTCACATGTCACTGACAGAGTAACCTATTTAGCTTCAAGGCCTTTGAAGAATTAGCGTGCACCAGACCCACAACGTTAAACGACTCTCTGTAAGTTAATGGGTGCGAAACTGCATATATTAAGTGCTGGGAAAATTGATGGGATGTCAGGTGAGGAAAATTTTCCACAGACCCTCTTTTTGGGCAAACAGCTAGAAGGAAGGACCTCAGGCATCTCCCATTTCAGGTGTAGTGGATATTTTTGACCCTCTTAATAGCCAAGTTCCCCCTGCAATAGTGTCCTATCAGGCCCCCTGCTGCCATCAGACCAAAAGTAAAGCCCACAGTGGCACCTTCCAGTCTCTGTTCATATTTTGTCCTGTGATAGGAAGGACCATAAATTCAGTACTGAGCTCTCCCAAGTCAGCAACATTACCATCCAGAGCAAAACTGGGGCTTTGACTGCAGACCCAGGTTGCACCAAGGAATTTGCTCACAATCCACCCTGTCCCAGGGCAGGATCCTATGCAGAAGACCTCCCTTCAGAGTATTATCTTACATCCTAAAATTGGTTTTCTCTGAAGAAAAGCAAGTAACTAGATACACAGTCCGTGGTTGCGCTTCTCCAGATGCATTTCCGTGGCCAGGAGCGCCTTACAGACGCCATACTGGCCTTTCGCAAAATTTCCTCATGAGCTGAGGTAGCAGATGTTTTGCAACAGCCGCCTGTGACTTCCTTGTCACCTCCTGCCAGCCTCAGCCCTCACTGCTGAATCCCTGGGCACGTCTCCAGAAATAAAGAGGTGGGGACGGAAGGTTTGCTCTTCTCTGTGGTCGCCCTTCGCACGTGCTAGTACAGCATGTAACATAGCAGTAGCCCAAGCCTCCGTAACGGATTCTCCTGTCTGGTAAGAGATGGGACACCGTGACAAAGCTCTCTGTGCTGATGTTCAGGAAGCTGCCCGACCCCCCTGCCCACCCAGCTGCCCTGACACAGCCCATGGAGGGAGGGCGCCTGGGTGCTGGAACATCCCTGCTGTGATTTAGAAAGAAGCCAAAAAAAAGAAAAAAAGATTAAAAGAGCCAGAATAGCATGTGAGACTCGGGGCTGGAAGTACTTGACTTTAGTGGTGTAATGACTCACAGGGTTTGGTTGTGCTGGGACAGACTGTGCAGGATTTCTAAACCCTCACCTCCCCAGCACTGCTCGGTGCCCCAG
Organism: Pluvialis apricaria; assembly: GCA_017639485.1. Lineage (NCBI taxonomy): Eukaryota > Metazoa > Chordata > Aves > Charadriiformes > Charadriidae > Pluvialis > Pluvialis apricaria. Next base: position 9,739,277 of record CM030015.1, on the reverse strand, counting down.
AATGAGACTGCAGCAGAGCACAGCAGCTGCACTCCACTGATACACACACACACACACACCAAGTCTATGTCTCTTTCCATCCCAGGCAAATTTCCTATGTACTACCCTTCCAGGATACATACATTTATTTTTTTTTTAGTGTCCTGATCACAACATATGTCAAATTAAATTTCTGCCAAATTTCAGGACAAAGTAGGCTTTTTAAAAAAAAAATATTAAAAAGCTTCCATTGCCCAGCCCCTCTCCCCTATCTTTAAGATTATGATCTGAACTACTTCCCTGTCCATTGAATTCTAAGACACAAAACCTGGGGGGCAGGGTCCAATATTTACTACTCAAGAAAGGGAGAAGTCTGTGTCTCTGGCTGGATACATGCTGTCTTTGAGTTTGAAACCAAGTGATTTACTCCATAAATATTCGTGTAAAGTTTTGCCAGTGTGAAAATATTCTTTAGACATCACACTTTCATACTATTGTTTCTAAGAGTTCAGCTTTTCTTTATTGTTATTCATCAAATCTGCCACTTTCTACTCTCTTGATTTGCACTGCACAAATGCCTCTCCTAGGAGGCAATTATATACACTTTTTTAATATTCTTAAATGTTATCAGATGCCTCTGCAAAACAGTTGTCAGATCTCTTACAAAAATCAAAGCCGTTTTGCTGTTTTGTTTGGAGTGCCTTTGCTTATAATAAATCAGATTAACAAGACTAACTAAGTGCAGTTTAACTCTTCCCACTGTGACTTGAGACTCTCCTGAACTACACGCGCTGCACTTTTCAAGCTGTGCCAGCTCTTTTTACCCATTAACCGAAAATGAATTAGGGGAGAAGTTCTCCATAACATACTTTGTTTCTCAAATCAGCATGAGGGATGAGCACAGTGTCTGGCAGTCATCTCTTCACACACACCTCTTCCCTTGTTATACAAAAGGGGTTAAGAGACCAAAGCGGTGGTGGGGAGAAGTTTGGGTGCTTGAGTTCAGAGTGACTATCTTCAAAACTACCCTCAATAAATACACTTTTGCTAGCAAATTCCATACATACCCTATGTTTTGCTCCTGCATTAGTTGCAGGCTGCTAGCATCCTCTCAGCGCAGCCCAGGACCTTCCTCCCATCCAAAATGTTCTGCTTGGGGAGTCTTCCTCGCAGTCTCAGCGCATGGAGGTGAACACCAGCAATCCCAACACACCTTTCACCAGTGCACACCACAGCTATTAACAGCCACGCAAGGACTTGTCCCCTGGGTTTTGCCATAGAATCATAGAATAGTTTGGGTTGGAAAAGACCTTTGAAGGCCATCTAGCCCAACGCTTCTGCAATGAGCAGGGACATCTTCAACTAGATCAGATTCCTCAGAGCCCCGTCCAACCTGACCCTGAATGTTTCCAGCGATGCCACATCTACCACCTGTCTGGACAACCCATGCCGGTGTTTCACCACCCTCATTGTAAAGTTTTCTTCCTTATATCTAATCTCAATATTCCCTCATTTAGTTTAAAGTCATTACCCCTTGTCCCATTGCAACAGGCCCTGCTAAAAAGTTTGTCCCCATCTTTCCTGTAGGCCCCCTTTAAGTACTGAAAGGCTGCAATAAGGTCTCCCCGGAGAATTCTCTTCTCCAGGCTGAACAACCCCAACTCTCTCAGCCTTTCCTCACAGGAGAAGGGCTCCAGCCCTCTGATCATTTTTGTGGCCCTCCTTTGGACCCGCTCCAACAGGTCCATGTCTTTCCTGTGCTGAGGGCTCCAGAGCTGGAGTCAGTACTCCAGGTGGGGTCTCACCAGAGCAGAGTAGAGGGGTTAATCACCTCCCTCACCCTGCTGGCCATGCTGCTTTTGGTGCAGCCCAGGATACAATTGGCTTTCTGGGCTGCAAGCGCACATTCCCAGCTCATACCCAGCTTTTCATCCATCAGTATCCCCCAAGCAGGGCTGCTGTCAATCTTTTCATCCTCCAGCCTGTATTGATACCAGGGGTTTCCCCAACCAAGGTGCAGAACCTTGCACTTGGCCTTGTTGAACTTCATGAGGTTCACATGGCCCCACTTTTTGAGCTTGTCCTGCTCCCTCTGGATGGCATCCCATCCCTCAGGCATGTCAGCTGCACCACTCAGCTCAGTGTTGTCTGCAAACTTGCTGGGGGTGTGCTCAATCACATTTTTGCCATCCCCAGCTGCAGTTCAGACCGCAGCAGTAACTGCAACCAACAGTTGTACACCTCTGCTTCCTCCTTTGGTGACTGGAAGGAGCACCCAAACAGAGCAAGATAAGCACCCCAGATTAGGGGCTTGAGGCACCAGAAAAGAAGGAGACTGCAGAAACATCCCCCTCCAGCATTTCCTGTTGGCTCACCTAGACAAGTCTCTGGCAGGCTGGGGAGCCCTCGAGGGAATCCCTCCTCAACCATGGGTAACAGGAGCTGCACAGAGCACCAGGGATCCCAGGCTGTACACAGCAACCTTATCAGGCCAGCAATTAGGGCTAAATTTGGCCAGCCCTTAGCCAAGAAAGTGTATTCACCACTTGCACACAATGCCTTGAGCATTTAACATTTCTTGACCGCTGCATAGCTTAATTAACTTGTACCACTGATTTCCTGACTTCATAAAAAATAATAAATAAATCAATACACAGCTATGACTTATCATCTGTGAAGACGAGCAGCAACATCACTGCATTTAATGTCCTGAGATAGAACAGAGCAGAGAAACAGATCTTAAAGAAGGTGCCATAAACACATTAACATCATGCTGGTCTGGAGAGAGGCCAGTGGAAATAAAGTAGAAATAAAGAGTTAACAGCAAGATTCTGATTGACTTGAAAGGGGCTAAGATTTCATCCTGCCTGTTTCAGAGTGTGGAGCTCAGACAGAGGAGCAAGATACCCACAACACCACCTCTCCAGAGAAGAGCTGCCTTTTTATACACATAAAAATGTGCATTCGTAAGGAAGCAGATGTCCAAAAGTTAGAGCTACTATTTTCCAAACAAGCCACTCTCATTGATATTCCTGATGGATTTGTGTTCCCAGGTATTGTCCCAAAAAACATGTCACTGTCAGCAGGGGAGTGACTAGGAGGAGGATGCACAATCTATGTCCTAAATCAGAAGGCTCTCAGAAAATGAGCTGGCCAAAGAACAGCACAAGAGAAATGGGGCATATGATGAAAACACATAAATCTGTCCTCCAGCAACCTTGATGTCACGATTTCCAGACACCCTCTAAGAGGGCTGGACCTCTGGTTCCCACTTCTTTTTCAAATTCATGAAGTGGATTGAAAACTTCAGGCAAACTCGTATCACCACACACAGTCTCAAACATTCATAGGACTTTTGCATTATGAATCACCATGCTAACTGGTGCGTCCATGGGCAGCTCAGCCATCCCTGGTTACTCTGGAGCTCAGCTCAAGGAGATGCTCAGGTGAATCAGAAGTCAAAAAGTTCCTGTTCAGAAAACCTCTCCAAGTCTATTAACCCCTCTGACCAATGACACACAGAATCATCATTTTAAGACAGGGCAATCCAAATGGCAGTCAGTTATACTGGATCTGGACCACAAGCAGATATCACCTCCACCTTCCCATGGTCATGGCCCTGTGACATCTCCTGTGCTCAGGTGGGAGTTGTTGCACACCCCCAGGGCACTACCCCAAGCTGATGCCTGCGGCCACCCCTGCCCCTGTCCCACTCCCAAGGTGGCACACAGTGCTTCCATCGTCTTCATGTGAGGTGCCAGCATCCTGGTACGGAGGGGAACCCATCACTCACCTCCTAAACTACCTGGTCCCAAGCGTGAAAAATAAGGATGAGAACAGAGCAACAGCAGATTTCTAATGCACTTTTCTAAAAGTGGCTCATCTAAAACTTTCAGAGAAACTTGCATGAGCAGCAAAGTCTCTTCCTTCACGTACAGGACCAGTGAAAAGGTCGACTTGGAAAAAAAATCTCACTGTACTAAATAAGCTTCCAAGGCCTTTCCTATGCTGCTTGTCTCTCACCTAGGCTACTTCCTACTAATTGTTTAATAACAGTTCAGCCACAGTGCCATAACTGGTGTCATGCCTCCATAAATGCTCTGAGCCGAGGCTCAGAGGAAGCTCTGGCTACGAGGAAGCTCACTGAGAACAGCAGTCAGACCAGCTGTTCATTTGACCTACGTATTTTTTTTTTTTTTTAATACGCAGTTGCAAATCTTATCTTCTCTACCCATGCGGCTCCTGTACAGAAAACGTTCTTTCCACTCAGAGAACCTTTAGGGACATAACATTAGCTGCAAGCAAGTAACACAAATACTGAAATGCTCTATCACCATTACAGAGTGCAAATGCAAAAGAAATATTTGACCCAGAGATATTTTTCCATTTATTTAAAAACACCCAGATGATTAAAGGCTTCTGTAGGAACATCTAAATAACAAACAGTACAATTTAAATAGCAACTGCTTACTGACAAACTACAGCCAATGAGACATGGTCCTCAAAAATTCAATCACAAGTTGTGGCAATTTACCATATTTTCACAGAAATGGGACCGGCAGGAGAGAACTGAGGCAGGTTTGCCCGAGACAGAGACAGGACGCTATAGAAAGTCGGGGGCAGGAGACTTGTGGGGTAGACATCCTGCTGTGTTACTTGCACACATCAGCGCAGAAAAACAAGCGTTCAAGGAAAGGTAATTTTTTATATATGAACACAGCCTATTCACGTAGCCTTTCCTCAGGAGAGTAAATTATTGCGCTGCTGGGGAAAAAACAGATCAAGTTTAGTGCAAGGTAAGGAACTTTATAGGGGAGTTTGGAGCAGGAGCAACTACTGCAGCGACGTGGACTGCTGAAAGCCAGACAGACATGGGGACAGGGGATGCAATAGCTGGATCATGTCAAAAGTACCATAAGATATTTAAAAGTTTCCTGTGGGCAGCCATACAAGATGCCACTTCAACACTTCTCTTGAGAATTTTTTTATTGAGTTTTGGGCTGCAAGGTGAATTTCCAGTAGGAATTCATACTAAGTATCCGAGTTCGTATATATGATGATTTGATTGAACCCAGAAACTCAGCCGAAACTGCTGAGCTTCATCCAATTATGAAGTAAATCAATGTAAAATCCAAACAAAGTCTGGGCAGCTGAGTCAAAGGTCAAAAATTATAAAAGAGAGGAAACCCAAGGGAGTTTCCTACCGTTTCAGGTTTCCCAATATTCCTGACACTGCAGAGATAAGTTTTGATCTATTCTTACATATCCACAAGTTTTTGGAGTTTGGTTTTTTGTTTTGGGGGTTTCTTCTGTTTGTTATTGTTGGTTTGGCTTTTTTTGGTTTTGTTTTGGTTTTTTTTTAGATGTCCTTTACATCCTTGAGTACTTAAGCATCTTTTTGGTAGCTCCTATTAACCATCTAGTTTTGCAGGAGACACTGCTGGATCCTTTTGGAGTCTGCATCCAGGTGGGTTTATGTGAACTTTGCCTCGCACCCGGTGAAGTCTGCCAGCTCAGTGGTTATCGTGAGCACTGCTGCCTCACCATTCTTGGCTGCTTTTGACCCAGCTGGAATATAGGACTTTCCCTGTGTGTGGTTATCAAGGATTAACCATGTATTGATCATGCCATTTAGACGCTCAGGATTAATCAAGGTGGGGTGAGTTACCCATTCACAGGTTAGCAAGCATACCACAAGCTTACACCCTTACAGAGTGAAACTTGTTTCTTCTACTGCACATAGTCATTATTTTCCCTCTCAGTTTTTTATTTTTTTTCGCCACATCTGAAAAACAACACTGGGGTCTTGCCAAGTCTCACTTCTAGGACTAACCTTCCTTATTGGAGCTCCTATCCCCGGCACTGGGATTATTACTGCTTGCTTTCCAGGTGCTCTCCTTTCATCACAGCCATCATTATGCGCACAGGAGAAGTCCGTAAACCTCAGGAAGAATCACCTTATGTTGAGGGCTCCATGTGGCTTAGGATGCTGTCTAAGAAAACCTGTTCTCTTCACTACATCTATATTTATTTTTCAAACCACTGAGGGGACTCCAACAAAATGCAAAACCCTCACAAGTGATTTTCTAAGGCAAGTGAGTTGTCAGCTTTGCTGTTAACATCAGTTTTGATGATCTCGGGTACAGGCTGAGCTTTTACTCTGCTTTTAGATTATTTCTGAAATCCATGAGCAGCCTGCCAGTGAGCTCCACTTTGATAGGGAGCGAGCCTGGGTCATCTTACCGGCAAGTTTTCATTTGGGCATCCTTTCCAGGATGCAACATCACTATTTATCCTGTGAGAAATGACATTTTTTTGGTTATTACTGTAGTTGGCTGACTTGGTACAATCAGAGGAAGGACTAAAAGTACAAGGTACCTCTCCTTTTAACTATGGGGGAAAGCAACAGAAAGACTCATGCCCTCGTCAGCTTTTTTTCTGATCCGCAGAAACACCACTGAGGCATTTACAAATATGGGCATTGCAGAAATCCCGTTCCTCACGGTAAAGATTGCACCATCACCGATAATCACTAAGGCTATGGTTTTTATAATCAACCATAACAGATTACAGTAACCCTATGAAAGTTATAGAAAACAGGCTGAGAGGTGTTCATGCAAATCAGTTCCGCCAGTTTTTTCCATTTTTGTAACCTGGTTCCACAGTGAAAGTTCTGGGAAGGCACAGAAAGCCAGCACAGAACTTAAACCAGAGCCAGCTAGAAGTTGTAAAGAAGGGACCAGATTAGAGTTAGGGTAGGGCCATAGGAAAGAGGGGACAGGGGCTTCCTATAGACACAGGCAGGAGGGGAAAGGGTCTGCATACAGACGTACTGAAAATCCAGAACTGCTCCAAGGCATTACTGAATCCGTCGAGCAAATTCAAACTAATATGTTTCTGCTCTCTCAAAATTAACAGGGTTAAAGTATTATCACTTTTAAAGGGAGCTAATCTCTTATTTGACATCAGTTAAGAAATTAGGGTATGGAGCTGTGCCGTTTGTGTGTAGGCTGTCAGGCCTCATCCAAATTGATGCTGAAGGTGAACTTCTACCAGATGTGACAGAGAAAAGCCAAACAGGTACAAACCACGGGAGGGCTGCCTGCGTCACACTGGGAACCCAGAGCACCTTACCATGTATGCAACCAAAAAAAAGGCATGTTCCTGCAAGAATGTGGCTGTTCATGTGTTATCGTATTTGATTTTTTTGATGGATATTTGTGCGTCTTCAGAGGCACCAAAGTCACAGTTTTGCATGCTGCGTAGCTGAATTTTGAGCAAAACACATACAAGTGTGAAAACTATTCAGTTTTCTGTCAACACGCCCAGAGAGTTTGCTCTCCTTTCTACCCCCATGCTTCAGCCAGGAGACAGATCCATAAATGATACATGAGATGTAAACGCTTTTGGGAGTGTTTATGATCCAGGTTACTCTGATACTTCTGAAAACTTTTCTTGTCAAGAATTCAGTGTCTACATAGGACTCTTTAAAACAATCCTTGATTATTTTGTTCCTCACCTACTCTTTCTGTTTTGTGGTATTTTTCAATATGTCCCACGTTTTGACTGGGATCATCCAGGTATGCTGAGAAATCGTTTAAACGCTTTGATGGATTTCAGGAAACAACACGTTCTTTCTTTTTACAGCCCACTATTTATCCCAACTATTGGAGTTGGGATTTTGAACTCTAAAGTCTTCGCAAATACAGAAAGTTATTGCTCCATTCTTTGAAAGCATACTAACCCAGGCTGCCTCTTGTGGTTACCAGAGGACAGAAAAGTCCTCAGGATCTACAAGGAGCACTTGGAGGCAGTACCAGAGAGGTTATATTAGAAGAAAACCAAAAGCCATATGGCAGCTGGAGAATTATCGTTACTCCACCAATTTCACTCAATAGTACTGGTTTACACAAAACACAAAAAAACCCATAGCTTTAGAATCCAAGACACAGGGTATTTCATTTAGCCAGAAGAAAAACCTCCAGTGTTTCCACCCTCATGTTACAGCTCAGGGAAAACATTTGAGCTGTATTTTGCCATCTTCTCTTGACCCTTTTCTGTTGAGGAGAACACCAAAGGCAAGAACCTCAGCAGAAAGGTCACATCTTCCCTTGAAAAAAAATTCACAGATAAAACCACCAATGCTTCTGACCTGATCTTGTGGTTGTGCTGACCACCAGCTAAAGGCTGTGCTGCAGTGAGCGCTTCTGCAAATCACCAAACACTTCTTTCTTTCTCCTGTACTTACAAATTCAATTGCACTTCCACAATACTGCAAGAAAGGTGAAAATAAGAAAACCACCTCATTTCCACCAAGTTTGGTCCTAGAGGGAAAAGCTCCTACACAGCTCCCTGACCAGACAACTGTCTCATACCTGAAGAAGGGGCAGCAAGAGAGCTAAAAACCCCAAATAAGTCTACATAAGCAGGAATGAGAGGTCCACTTACTTTTTTATCTTTCTAAACAAGAATAAAAAACCTTAAATCCCTGGCCAGACAGGGCCTTACCTTGCAACCACAAGGATCCCCAGGAGCTCCTGTTTTCTAGGAGCACTGCTGCTATCCACCTCCCACCTTGCAGAGGCAAGCAGGCTCATCTGCTCCACATCAGCCCATCACAGAGGGCACAGCTTAGGGCTATCTGCTGGGAGAGGTGGTCTGCATGTGTTTTCATTTATGAAACAGCATCATGATTAGGCTGTTCTGCCCAAACCTGTGCTCTGCTCCAGCCCAGAGCAGCTTGCGACTCCCTATCCCTAAATCTCTTCCAACCACAACCATCCCAATGCCTCATCCATGGCTTCCTTGTTACAAACCTTCCTGTTGGACCCTCCCTTCTTAATCCATGTGATCTCCTTTTTAGGTCCTCCTATTCCACCACTCTCTCTCCCTTATCCCAGGCCAATCAAGAGAAAAGCACAGTTGACCCCATTAAGTTGTAGAAAGCATTTTTTAGTCTATATCTTAAATAAAACTTCAATTAAATGAGCAATTTCTTGCTTAAACTCCTCGTGGGAGCAGGGGCTGAGAACATTGTTGATGCTGCCTCTCTCACAAGAGAGAAAAATCCTGGCCTGTATACTTGTGTCTGCTCAGATGTGTGTGCATCAGGGAGAAAATATCAACCCAATAATAATGACACTAATCCTTTTATTAGCATTTTAAAAATTGGAAAAGCTGTGTATATCTTCAGGGAATACTTAAAGCAAGATCTTACAGTATGGTATATCCGGAGTCCAGGTGTAATATACCTTAATGGTGCCAGGTGCCAAAGGAAAAAAACCAACAGCTCTGCGCTGGGAGTCCTGAGCGTAGCAACGGCTCTGCAGAGCCTGCGACGCCTCACTAGCGGCAGGGAGCAGATATAAGAAAGGGCCAGCAGTCTGGATATTATTCATATTTTGCAGACTGAAGGTTATTCCCTTGGTGCCCCCTGCTCCCCAGGTGTGGGTACCTGCAGGGAGAAGTAGGGAGGTGTCCTCTGCAGCAGCGATGCTCTCCCACTCCCATGAGAAAGATGCGGCTGTTCCTCTTCTGGGTTACAAATCATGTAGGCACTATCTGCTTGTCTAAGGTTCTCCAGGAAACCTCGAGGAAGGACTAAAACCAAATCTAAAGCCAAATGATTGATTTCAACCCTGAACTGAAGGTGCTGAGCAAAGCGCAAGGCCAGCAGGACTCTGTCCTGTGCTGCTGGAGAGGGTGGGGGGTGATACCCTGAGTCTGCTGAAGTTACTGGTAAAAAGTCCCTGGTAACTCCAGGATTTCACTTCCCAAGCTTCGCTGGGAGTTTAATGCTAACAAGCTGGGCTGTTCCTCCTGGTGCTGCACCATGCAGCAACTTCTGGTTGAGGGACAAGTCCATACCCTGCATCTGAGATGCTCTGCAGCACTGCTCTGCAAGGGGGGCACACAGCTGGGACATTGGCTTCTTTCTGGCTTTGTGCAGGACTTCAGCTAATGCAATACCTCTTAGAAGAGCAAAATGTAGTGCAATTTAGCAAAAAAGAGCAGCAAATACAGCTATTTTGGCAAGCAATGGTTCTTAAAGCGTCTAGGTGATAACAGAGGGCAGCAAATTAGACCTAAGCAATGGCAATGTGAGAAACAAAGGCATTTTTAACTATGCAAACAGTCCTGTCCCACCTGAAGAGCACAAAGGCAGCAGCTCCTCTCCTGGGAGATGCAGGTACAAATCCTCTGGGAATATGGAGATAATCCAGAAGAGACTCATTAGAAAAGCAGCAGAGAAATCAGCAGTTCCCCTGGCTGAGGGAAAGAATTGTTGTAAAGTAAAGAAAATAGAGTTGAATACACACATGAATTGCAGAACGCTGAAGGAAATGGTGTGTATCCCCTTCTCCACCTTTTTTACTTGTGGTTGTTTATGGCATTGGCTGAAAACCAATGAGCTTTGGGCAAAGCTCTTTGGGGTCTCTAGTTCTTAGAAGCTCAATGAGAACTTTGACCTCTTGCTTTCGGTCAAAACTGGTGTTTTATTGAAAAGGAGTCCTATGGAATTCAGTAAGCTTTTAATCACAAACAGTGAAAGGCAGGACTCTTGCGTGCTTCCTAGGTGGGAGAGGAGGACTCTGAGGAAGCTGTGCCAGGGAACAGCGGATGATCCCCATCACACAGGGAAATGTACCCCCCCGGGGCATGGACTGAGGTGGTTATGAACAGCCACATAGAAATGAAATACTAGGGTGGGGGAAGGAGAAGAGAGTGTGAACAAACAGATCTAGTATGGTGAAGGGGGCTAAAAACTCCCCAAAATCAGTGCCCCTGCAGCCCTGCATGGCAAACACGGCTATTTGCAGTGTTGGCACGGGGCAGCCCACTGCCCATAACTACCTCATCCCTCGCATTTATAATCCCTTGCAGGTGAGTTGGACTCACCTGCTGTGGACAGTGATGAAGCTGGTAAGAGCTGTTTCCAGCAGCCACCGACAGCACCGAGCGCTCGTTAGCGCTCTGCAAGCAGAAGCGGTCTGTGCGGCGCCCTTTGATGAAGGCGGCCGTAAGCAGCAAGCAAAGCAAAGATAAAAATTATCAATGGAGGGAATTAGTAGAAGTTTCCCCGTCTTCTGGCGTGACAAAAGCAAGCACCTTCCGTGCTTAAGAAAGACATTTCCTGATTGCAATCACACGAGACAGAAGTTCATAAGCTTTTATTAACAGCTCAGACAAGAAATCATAGAATCTGAAGTATGTGATTAGTGAACGCTACAAAGTCAAATAGGAAACGTCCTATCTTTCCAACAACGCATAAGCACGTAAAGCTAAATTAACCGGTTTGTGATTTTGGAAGTACAGTGGGTTGAAACATATTTCAAAGGAATTAGCATGGCCAAACCAATGCATCGTAATGCCTTATGGCAATGAATTGTATGGCTAGAGAGCAAAGAGTGAGGGTTTAGCTCAAAGGGAGCCTATGCCTCAGCTTTTCCTGCTGTGCTCCAGAAATCCTTTTATTTAAACACAGGGGTAGTTAAGATTAGTATTTCTATTTTCTGTTCATAGCTATTTGGGTTGGGGCACTTTTCCCTTCATAGTGCAGCATGTGAATCACACTGCATATTAAAACATTGCTGTAAAGAGCAAAAAGTAGTTATTCAGTGATTTAGTCATGACTGTTGGAGAAAAAGATTCACTCTCCTCCCCTTTAGCCTCCAGATGTGGGCAGAAGGGAGACTCACTTGGAAAATGCAGCAGGTCTTTGTGTTGTGAACTGTTTGAAATAAACCTTACCTGCCTTTTGCATATGTTTGCAGTTTAAAATGGATCAGTATTTACACTAAATGAAATATTTACCAAAATGATTATGAACATTTTTCATTTGCATAAGTCAATGAATTAGATCTCTAACGCTGTTTAAAGGATTGGTGCATTTTTGCAATGAAAAATAATGTCTTGACAATACTAATTTTTCACATAGTTAAAAAATCAGCTATTTTTGGCAGAACAATTAGTATCAGACAAATATTCAAAGTGGTTCTGACTTTCTCATTATCAATAAATACTAGAGTGTCAGATTTTAAGGCCTTTGCCAATTATTAAGAAACTCCAGTGTTCAGCTCTGCATCATTAAAGCTCAACCCTCCTTCTGATACAGTGGGAAAAATAAATCCCTGAGAGAAACCTGTTGCTGTCAGGAGGAGAAGAAAAAGGGGAGGAGGACAAAGAAATTTAGAAACTGGAATATCCGCAACAAATCCAAACTCTCAACTGGTATAATTTGCTGTATGTCTCCGAAGCCAGTGGAGCATCATCACGTCCCAGCAGCTGAGGGTTTGCCCACACTGCTGTGCTTATGGCCACACAGCAAAACATTGGCTTCCCCACTCTACACATAGTATTTCTTCTCTGGCAGCTGCTCCATCTGTTGTGGTGCTACAGCATCTGAATTTGCTGGTGTACTGCCAGAAAGGATGTTTTCTTCTTTATTTGGAGGAGCAGTCATCTTCCAGTTAATCCTTGTTCTACTGAGGGTTAGGAAGCCACGCTGAGGTGTCCTCCAAAGACAGAAACCCCCTGGGAAAGAGTTTTGCCAGCCTTTGCCTGAAAAGGTGGTTCAAACTCTCCCATCCGGCTTTGAGCAGCAGCTTTTGGCCCCAAACCTTCCATTCTCATGTTCATTTGAATGGGAGCCTCACAGGGAGACCTTATATACTTACACTGTCCAAGTGTTTTCCTTTGCTGTAGGAATTTATGGTGGTAATAGCACCATAAATGCTTTTTTCCCAGCACTGTTTATTACACATTGTTGTCAGACTCCCTACCTTAGCCTTCTAAAGGGAAGAGCTGCTTTACAGTACAACAGCAGCGTGGCAGCATTAGGGATGCTGGAATAATCTTCCTAATTGATCTTGGAAGGGGTGGGCAGTGATTTCCTTTGAGTGATTTTCATTAACTAACCTCTTTGTTATTGCTTGGGAGTGGGTTATGAATATAACAGTTTTCACATGAGCGTACCTTCAGTTCAAACACAGTTCAAACACAATATAATCCACTTCAATAAGGAGGTGGAAGAATGCAGTTTTCAGTAGCATTTTTATTAAGTACTGACAAACCCTTATGCATGTTAATGCTTGATAAAAATACAGCTGACCCAGATGCAAAACACTGTGGTGAGTTAAGGCATATGACAGGTGAAGAAATATATATCCAGTACCGCATGACACCCACCACTCTTCAAACTCAGCTCGCAAGCACAGGGAAGTCGGAGGGGAGCCTGTGCTCCTCAACATGTTAAATTTTGACCATCCACTTTTTAAAAATGTTTATTTCACCCCAAGAAGGCTATCTAAAAAAATCCACAGAATAATTGGATTAGATATTTACAAGTGAATTGCATCTTGTACTGTTGTTGAAGTTATTCTGTGGGAACACTTTGATAACGGCTCATTTCTTTCATATTCGCATTTACAAACCCAGCCAGAAGAATGGAAAATTAGGTGCTCTTATGGCTTATGTGTGCTCAAAACCACAACTGTGAGTTGGCAGTTACAATTCTTGCTATTCGACACACCAGTTTTCTTTATTCACTTTTGCTTATATATGTAACCTATACAAAAATGAGCTGAGGAAACCACTTGGATAAGTGACCAAACAGCTGTAGATGTGTCTTTGACCATAAGAAGTGGAGAACATTAGCAATTGCTTATCTTGTATGACAGTTCTGTGTTCACTTTAAATGGATATAAGCTGGCTCTGCCACCAAAACTGCTGTTCCCGTCCTGCCCTGCTCCCTCCTGTCCCATCACTTCATTTCAGCTCAAGCACCTCTACAGCTGCATAGCAAAGCAGAGCCAGGGATCTGATCCATATTCAAACTAACCTGACGAAAACCAACAATGGTGGCTTATGGTGATGGTGGCACTAAGGCATCGAGAAAGGCATTATTCCATCTTGAAACAAAATCTTACAGGATCTTCCCAAATTTACATTAGTGCAGCATTTTCCATGCCTGTAAGAATAAGATATTTCTATTTAAGCAGTAAATAATACTCCTTCCGTGAAACCACCTCTAGTTCCCAATTATCATTGTTATAAATTTCATATCACGGCGCTCATTTCGGAGTGCTAGGCCAAATCTGATTTGGTGTGAATGAGCACAGCTCCCCCAGGTTCGCCCTGTTGGTGCTGATTTCTTTGGGGACGTGCAGTCACGCAGCAGCTGGCACGCGAATGTGAGACTGCACCCATCATCCACGGCACTCGCTTGCGACTGCAGCCACCCTGTGATAAAATCCGTGGATTTCGCAGGGTTACACCAATAAATGCCCTTCAGCCCTGGAGTCGGATGACAATAAAAGTAGCCTGAGTTGCAAGAGCAGACAGAATTGTTGAGCTGTTCAAAGATGCTCTTTCATACAGTTGGTTTTGCTACACTACATCACTGTCATTTTTCTTCTCCATTGGACTGTGCTGTTATGACCCTCTCACATAGTCATTTCAGGTCTGCAAGGTATAACGTTAGAAGTGGAGGGAGGGAGATACTTTTCGGTCTGCTGTAGGAAGACATGAGTAAGCAGGGATGTTGTAAGTAAGGCTAAAGACTGGTGCAAGGAGGAAACATGAAAATAAAAAGTTGTTCCCACACATCTCCCCTCCCTGCACCTACCACCAATAATAGCAAATCCAGATCACTCAGGCTGGAAGAGCTGAGAGCTAGGATGGAGTTGAGTCTAACTCCACGACGTGTGACCTGCTCTGCCACACATGGCTGCTTTTGGCTGGTGCAGACAGCGATGCTGCCACTGGGGGTCCCAGAAGGGGTATGTCAAACGAGGACCTTCTGCAGAAGATGGTGAAGCACCATGTTATTCACCCTGTTGTACTGAAATGAAGCCAACATTTGCCATTTCACGTCAGCCTGTAGAAGAGAGCCATTGCGTAAGACAATCATTGGAGCACAAAACACAGCCTGCCCCCACATCCCGGTCACAAGCAGTTAGTTACACAGGTTGGGAAGTGATTCTGCCTCAAATTCGTACCTTTGTGAACACAACTAATTTTTATACCCTCGGTGGTAGATCTGTTAAAGTCACTTCTCCCTACATCCGCTTTCTCACCCATTTGCTCTTTCCGTCTCCACCCATGACCAATTACGCCCGCGGTGCTGACCGCACTGCAGAGAGCTGCCGTATGCTACGCTAGATGGATGGGTCAAACAACCAAGGTCAGCAAAAACTCTTTGGCATTTTTTTTTTTTTTTGTGTGTGTGTTAGTCTTAATATACGCTAATCTGCAGAAATTTGGCTTTGAAGGCAGCCACAGAAACCCACCAGCATCGCTGAGAGAGTGGGGATGTCTGGTAGGGCAGGATTGACTTAAATCAGCTCTCTGGTTGAGGCCAATGTGGACCTGTGCCCTGATTTAATCCAAACTCCCTTCCCTGCAGTGAGTCTGTAGAAAAATCACTGCCAGGCCAGCATCTATTGTAATATCACTACAAATAACAGGCTCTGCCCATGATACAGCAGTGTTGGGGGAGAACAGCGTTTTCCTGGGGGCAGTGGTCGAGCCAGTACACATTGGTTTCTTGCTTCTCTGTCAAGTTTTCACTGTGCTGCTTAATCAGTACTGCTTTATATTGCTGCAAGCAGGGAATGTGGGAATGTGGGTTGTGCCAGTGCTTTTGCTGCATTCTTGCTGCAGGCATATCGTACTGGTTATACGCAAAAGTCTCTTCCCCACAATGACAGCAAGAAACAGGGATTTCAATGCTTGACGGTATTTCCACAATGCCACTGAGAGAACATGCAAGAGCAAAAGCAGCTCAGTTCAATTGGCATTATTTAGGAACTACTTGAAACACTGCTAAAGGACTATGCAATGTAATTAAGCATGAGGTCAGAAGAGCTCCTGATACAATAAATAACTTAGTTTTGAAAACATCTTTTCCTGTTCATTAGGAAAAGCAAGTGTTAAGTGAGTAATCTGTCTCTTCAGTGCAATTTCAACACAACATATGTCATGACTTGTCTTACGAAATGAATTACAGGGCTTTCTGATAAGGCTTCATTTTACTAATAGTAAAGTGGCTCCATACACCCAATAGGGCTTTGTTAAGATGGAAGCATATTGTAGCACTAATGAAGCATGAGTTCAGCCTAATTAACAGGATGGCAACAGCAATCATACAGCCTTTTCATTCACTTTTATACATTCTGTCAGAGTAACAAAGTTGTGTTCGACACTGCTGGAACCCTCTGGCTTTGCTCCCTATTTGCACGCCTGCTAATCCCGCTTCTTTGTTCAAATGGGCCCAGATCCAGCTGAACACTAAACCCGTATAATCATAGATAATAAGGCAGGGCCCCTGAGCAATCGCACCGCTCATCCGCCCACTTGCCAG
Organism: Pluvialis apricaria; assembly: GCA_017639485.1. Taxonomy (NCBI): domain Eukaryota; kingdom Metazoa; phylum Chordata; class Aves; order Charadriiformes; family Charadriidae; genus Pluvialis; species Pluvialis apricaria. Next base: position 9,722,935 of record CM030015.1, on the reverse strand, counting down.
CTCCCACTCCTCATATTTAACTTTAAGCACGAGAGCTGATCCCTTGCAATCAACGGGGCTGCCCACAAATTTCCAGTTAAGCACATACTAAAGTGCTTTACTGGATTAGGGCCACGGTTTCTATTGTAAGAGGAAGAGTCACAGGCAGAATTTATTTGCTTGAATAACCGATTTTGCCCATGTTGGAAAACAATAGCATTTTCATTACCCACTTCACAACTCACCTGAATGAATGGGAAAGGCTCCCTGCCTCCAGCTGCTCTTTCATTTGGGCTTGCAAGCTGAGCCTTTGAAGGGCAGTCCAGGGTAGACCATCCTGGTGAGTTATTTGTGTCTGACATGGGCTTGATGGAGGAGATGTCCAGATAGAAACTAAGTTTGTTTCATTAATTTCAACATGTTCCGTGCAATCTCTCATTTAAAGTGCTGAAAATAAGCCTGCAGATGGGGAGCCACAGATCCTTTCCCTTGGCCCAGCTCCAGCTAGGGTAATTACATGCTGTCTCTCTGAATCCCCTCATATGGCCTCAAATGGAAAAGTCATTCTCCACTTTTCCTCCTGAAATACTGCAATGTAGCACGGCAGCCGCAGAACGGCAACTGAGCAATACCTGCAGTTTAGCCATGGTGGGAACCGTCTCTTCTAGACTAAATAAAGGCTGAATTTCTTCAGTAACCACCACAGATCCCCTGGAGAAGACTGTCCCGCTTCAGAGTACAGCTCCTGGCCCATAAGAGTTTCCAAGTGGCTCAAAACGTAGGTGTGCAAACAGGGCTGGTGGGAGGGTTAGAGCAGAGATACCCATTATATTATACAATTTTAGGAAAAGTTCATCTCCAATTCTGCAGTAATGAAACCTGACTGCAGAAGGTCACCTTTCCACTTCATTATAGTGGATAACTAGCACAACGATGTTCTTTGGTGCAGCCCTGCTATCAGTCACTTGGCACATCCTCTCCACAGCAACTGCTCCAAAAGCGTTCAAGATCTACACACGACTCAAGCCCAGAGATCAGCCATCTCCTGCCTTCAGAATGAATTTGTCTTTCCTTGGTTAAAGTAAATCATACACTACACTTTTACATAGTGTAACTTTGTAAGCAGCATGAAAAGAGATGAAGGAAGCTGTGATCAAAGTCTCTGGTAAGTCTACAGTCATTGAGGGCATCTAACAAGTTGCCAGATTTTGCTCTTGTTCTAAAGTGTTCCTCAGAAGCTGCATTTTCATTTGATCACATATTTAAGTAAAGTAAAACGGATCATTGCAGCAGAACTTATTCTTGAAGAATTTCATTCACTTCTACCACTTAAAACCTACACCAAACTGATAGGACCAGAGAAGATAACCCACTGTTATTGGGGAAAACATGAATAAAGCAAAATTCAGACAGGAAGGCAGGACAGCTTCATATGCTGACAATGCGTAGGGAAATCTCCCTCTTGATTAATGCATTTCAAGTCTCACAATGACTACTATTTTTGACTACAAGGAGGCTGGGTCAGGACAAGACCTGAGAGGTGGGACACTTTGGCAATGAAATGACATCTGTGAGGTCTTGTCCTTTACCAGACTGGTTTGTGCTTCTACATTGCCACGTTGCTCCACAACACAAAAAATGGCAGCACGTTCCTTCTTCGCTGCGTTTCTGAATGGTTATATTTTATCTGCACCATTTCTGAAATATAAAGTGTTGATTCCTGTAGCCCTGGGACTTTATATGCTTGAAGAGTTTTGGCAATATCACCTCAGCTTCCTGCAAATATCGACATAATAAACTCATCTCTTCCCATTGGCCTTAGCAGACAAGTCAAATACTGAATAAAAGCAGGCACTAGATTACCCTCTTATTCCTAAAGGTTTGTAGAGGAACTCTTTCAGATTAGAGATACATGATGATAAAATAATACATGCAATGCTGTCGTTTACTTGCTAAACTCCTAAACAGAGCTCTTTAGTTCCCAGGATGTTCTTTCCCTTCCATTATTACAATTCACCTAAAAAAGATACAGTTCATTTGTACATAGTGAAAAATAATTCTTGTTTACTACTTTATCATAGAATAAGATGAAAATCTCATTCTCTGGTTATTTTTTTCATTACTTTTATGGTACAGCAGAAAAGCCTGCAGTGAAACTAAAATGCCCACCTGCAAAAATATTAGTCACTTAAAGGGTCAAAAACACATGAAGAACAATTGCTTTGCAAGTGTTTCAGTTCATACTAATCTTCCAGGAAAGGAGCATGACAAGCTTTTGCCAAGTATGGCATGAAAGCAGAGCTCAGGAACGCTCAGGACATTTTCAGCAGCGGGCCTTAATACAACGTACATCTTTATTTGCAGGTATCTTCCCTCACATCTGGCTGATAAAGGAGTATGGGGGGAGAACCTTAGAAAAAAATGATGTGGGAACAGAACATACAAATACATTACAATGAAGCCCTTTACAAATGGATGTCAAACCATTTTTGTTGATCTGAGAAAAATATTCAGGAGAGGAAGCCTCATTAGAAATGAAAAACTTTGAGACAAAATGTGTGTGAGCTCAAGACACAGACAAATTGTTACAAAATGGCTTTATTATCCCAGGGAACACAGCACCAGCAACAAATACGCCGCTTGTCTGTATTTATATTCCAAAGAGTGTTGTTTCCCGTAAATCATTGGTTCTACATTTGCCTGGATTTTCTTCCTCTTTGTCTGAAATAAATCATATCCATTAACATATAATGGCATGGGATATGTTCCCATGCATAGGCAAAGGTGTTCTTTCCAAATCCATCTAGATACCTCACTCTGGACATTTTGACTTATGCTGCAGTGACATTCTCACAGCATCGTTATCAACTCGGATGCAAAATAACTGTTTCTCTCAACGAGTACTGCCTGCACAGATGGAGCTAGCGGGTCCATGACCGAGGGAAGAAGAATAATACGAGCTATTACAGGTGCCCTAAGAGCACGCAGTGTTAGCAGAGAGGGCTGAAGCTGTAAGGAAATAATATGATGACTGGCAGCTGGATCTGAGGGCAGTCTCTGCTGGATCCGAGGACAGTCTCTGCCAGCTGAATGCTAGTCCCCGCGACACAGAGTGCGGGTGCCCCGCAGGGCCTTTTGGGTGAAATGCTGCCTCTTCAGAAGTCCTGGGAAGTGGGACTTCGATGACACCACGATTTCACCCTTGCCTTTGAAAAGGCATTGATTTTCCAGTTTTACCTATTTCTTCCAGAAAATAAAGCAGTTGCGCTCTCTCTCTGTATATACTAATTTGGAAAGATACAGACGAAAAAGAAATATAAGTAATGCTGAAAATACAATTAGAAAAATATTGGTAATAGAAGTGGGAAAGGTTAATTAATTAATGTTTTAATAAGAAGAGCTCCTGCTCTAGACATGTATATACAGCTCGGCACGTGTTAAAACACTCTGCAATTCACCAAACCTTCTTCAGTCCAAGGTAACAACCAAGCTGGGACAGGTAACCCCAGGCCCCCATGCTCGGGTGCTGTGAGCTGAGGTTTCCCCATCCCTCCACCGAAGCAAGCAAGTCCTCTGCTGAACTCCTCTCCCGCCTTACACTGACCCAGGTCCACCGGAGCAGGTGGACCACCAAGAGCAGCAGATGGACAGCCTTCTTCAAAACTGTTGGCTGTTATCTCAGCTATTTCAATTTGAAACCAGATTTCAAGCGGGCAGCAGCCAGGCCAGACAGAAAATGGGTGACAGTTACTGCAAGGACACAACCCTGCTGCAGTGGGTGGGATGGAGCAAGCTGACCCATCCCGTTTCTCACCAGCAGCATGAACATGAACTCCTGCAAGGAAAGTAACAGGGGAAAAAGGCATTCAAGCTCTTTAAACAAAAAGATTCCTTTTTCTGAATTTCACAGCCATCTCTCTTTGCTTTTTGTCCTCCCTTTATTTGGGGTAGCTGACCAAGGGGTTTTCCCCTTCACCTACAGCTGGAAATGAGAAGCCATCAGGAAAAGCCTTGTCACCAGAAAATGGCTCAAAGACTTCACTGGGTGGGGACTAGCCAGGGCAGGGGGATTACAGTAACCAGCATCAACAGATTTGCATATTCAAAGATTGTAATTGAGGAATAAGCAGTGATTATGCAAATCCCCAGGCCCTGAGTGGCCGAAGCCAGCGCTCAGCATACAGCATCCCTACCGAAATAAACCCATGCCAACGATGAGGCAGCGCAGGGGCAAGCACAACCAGGGAGCAGGAAATTGCTGAACAGGAGGAAAAGGCACCACAACTCATCAGTAACTAACAGTGTTCAGCCCTGAACTCTGTCGGCTGGGACACCTCCTTCCCGCCTCAATATTAGATATATTTGAGCTCACAGTGCTCTTCTGGGTCTGTGGTGAGTTAGATGGCAAAATTATTGCCTGCAACTGAAGAAAGGCCATAGAAGTATATCAATAAAACAACATCCTTTCATGTGCTACCAGTGAGCTAAGCAGCCATTACCACGGATCCTTCCTTATTTTTTTCTTAACCCTTTTCAACCTCCTCATCAGCAGAATTGAACTTGAGGACGCGTATTTCGTCTGGCGGATAATTCTTCATCAACTGCATTTGTGAACTCGTGCTTCAAGGTCAACAAAGGTTACGGAGAATTGAGGAGTTCAATTGGCGCATTTAAAAGCAATCAGTAATTAAAGCAACATTTTTTGCTTCAAACACCTGAAATACAGCCATGCTTTCAGAGGGATTCTGTTCAAGTCTGTCATACATTATTTTCCACAATATATGGCTGACTCTGCACCAGCAACTCAGTTCACCTTGATTCATGAATAACTATCCCTCACTTCCTACTGTAAATACAATTCTAAACATATGGGAGAGAATTTATAGTGAATTAGGGTTGTACATTATCGCCATGATTAGCTGCGTTTGTTACCCAGCAGATGTCCGGGTAGTAAAAATCCCCCATGAGCACAGTATCCTGGAGTTTCCCAATTCCTTGATAACCGGTCCAAGAATTTCTCATTCCCGCTGTGCTCTGATCCTGGTGGCCCAGAGCAGATGCTCGCTGTCTGCCCATCTCCTGCAGCACTAATCCCACTCTCCCCACGCTGCGATCCCAGCAGAGCATCATGCTGCTGCTTCTGTTCTCTCTCCTCTTATCCTCCCCAAAAAGCTTTCCTGGTGACATTCATCATTCTCACAATACCAAAACACTTTGACAAGCTGAGCCAAATACTTCCCAGGTGTTGTATCGCTGATTACCACCAGAGTTACAAATTTGATGACTGATCTGGCTGTAATTATTTAGGATACTGGTAATGCCATTATAAGCATCAAGACAATGCTAGTAAGATGTCTCAGCCCGTGCCTGGTCCCTTTTTTCCTGGGCACCTCACAACCACACGGCCCTGTTCCAAGAAAAAGCCTGAAGAGGGACATGGTGAGTAACTGGCACGAAACTAAAGCCCACAGAGATCAAGCGACTGGTCCCAAAACATGGAAGACAGACGGTACTGCCTTGGCAGCTTTCACATGAGATTATCTTTCCCCTGCATGGGTTTCTGCATCCCAGGGATGCTTTACTCTTGTCAGCTCACATCTTCCAGTAGACAGAAAAAGTGTCACTGCCCCCCCAGCAAAAGCTCTTGCTCCTAGAGGCTAAAATAGCAAAGATGCTCCCATACATAAATCGACATTTTCGTCTGCCATGAGATCTTTGCAGGCTGCCATCACTGACCACTTTGCTGAGCAATCACTTGATGTGAGCCCAGGGTCCATTGTGGTTGGAGCCCGTGTTGTGGGACCAGCAGGCTCATGTGCTGCGGAACTTGGACTTCACTGCCAGACATTCACCTCCCCAACACCTCACACTTTCTTTTTGAGTCCCAAATGACCAGGATTTTACCACTAACAACAATGATCTTGCAGATACCATATCCTAAACACCGGGCTACCGTATAAGACCATGAGCACTGAGTTTTATTCTTGCTGTCAGACAAAGCCTTGAAGAAAACAAACACTGTCAAATACCACCTGAATTCCTGTCTCAACACCCTGAAAGTCCAACCCTCCAACCTCTTCTCTTCAATCAGCATACAAGCAAGTCCTCGTCATCTTTTATTTGCTTTAAATTATTTTATCTGTCTTCAACCTGGAATACCAGATTAGCAGCTCTTTTTCAATTGGTAAAAAGGCTACAAATACTAATCCACCCTTCCAGCAGGAAGTGACTATTTTTGCTTAGTAACAAAATGCAAATTAAACATAGATAATTTCAGGTAATATGATCATTTATTGAGCTGTTATTTTCACTCACTTCCAATCAGCACGGGGTATAACTCGCAGGGTAACACTAACATCCAGTTCAGCCTCTCCAGACCAGAGTCATGGTTAAGACGCATATTTTTAATCTGTTGCATTCAGAGGCATCTGCTTTTGAACCTTTGAACTAAATATCATGCAAAGGAGCTGAAACCCAACTGAACCAGCTCACAAGGCCAAGATTTTCAAGGCACTAATTGCATAAATAAATATGTATAAAAATACATATCCCCATGTTATGCATGTACCCATTTTTAACGGTTACCTGGCAAACTCTTCAATGCAGGGTTATTTCAAGGAATTAAGTGCCATAAGGTGAACAAAGCGTGAGCCCTGCTTTATTGAACAGTCATTAACCATACTAGAAACTGCAGCGTAACATTAATTTTGCAGCTACAAGACGTTGGCCTTGAACAGAATTAATGCATGTGCACACATTTGCTACACAGTCATAAATTTTAGTAATGCAATTTTACGAGCCTCTTAAAAGGTAACCATTGCTAAAAAAAAAAAAAAAGCATCAGGAAAGGCAGGGTAAAGTTCAACAGCAATATTTCATTACCAAGACAAGGAAAGAAGACAAACGACTCAGCCTCCTTGGTTCTCTGCTCTCCCCCCACCATTACTTGGGAAAAAACACACAGCACAACACAGATTTGTTTTATTGCAGTAAGTGTGTCAGCCCGGCAGGATGGTAGATCAGGAGGATTTTTCAATACAAGCAGAGATTCGTCTGTCACTAAAGCAGAGTTTACAGCAAAGCTTTTCAACAGGGACCAGACTCCCCATCGTTTCCAGGGCCAGGCAGAATAATTAGCATTCCTCTAGTCCCTCTCCCAGGCAGGGCTGTTTTACCACATGTAATTCTCTCTTTTTTCACCTTTCCAGGGGAGGCACCCGCTGTTGCGGACATGGGCTGGAGCCCCACCACATGCTGAAGGACAACAAGTAGACAGCACACCATGTACAGGCTCAAAATAAGCATGGAAAAGAGAGCAATTTTCTTGTGAATAGCAGGATTTGACATTTTTCTTAAAGCACCAGCAACCAGAACTGCATGTTCTTACCTGAGGAGTTCACTCATTTATTTTCATCCTTAATAAATGAAATCAGTTTTCAACCCTCTGGTTGCAGAGACTGGCCTGGAAATGTGACTTCCACAAAGCCCAACATGAAAGCAAATGGGAGTCATCTTCATAACCCTGCCATTTCCAGGGTGGCCACACATTGTTTTGGGGATGCATGAGAGGAAGGGCCAGGTCACATTTCCTTAAGTGCTGTCAACCCCACCAGTGGGACAAGGAGATCTCAGACATCTGCGGATTTTTTTAGCTGAGGCCAAAACATCAATGTCTGGCAGAAAATTCCCTCTAGTTACTGAGGAAGTCTGGTTAACTTTGAGAAAAGGCAAGATCTGAGCCTGCACTATATGTCCAGAGACCTGCTTAGTGCCTCAGAGGAATATGCCAAAATCCACAGATCTACAGTGTGGGAGGGCAGGGAGAAGCAAGATTGGGGATGGGTGATTGCTACCACAAAACTCTTCATTTCTAAAAGCCTCCAGCCTCAGCAGCAGCTGTGTCTCCAGACACCCACCATTTCCTCAACCCTACGCTGTATTAAGCCTTGTAGACAATTTCCCTGGTCTGGGAGAGAGCTTTGCACACCTCCCTGCATCCACTGCTGGTCCACCATGACCAGTGATGGCCAGTGGTACTGTGCGCTGACCAAGCACCATTGCTTTCTTGCGCTGAGCTCATCTGGGACCATTAACTAGTCTTCCTTGAAAATCCCAGTCTGTTGCTCTTGGGAAGGGTTAGATGTACTGCTGCTTTCGGAAGAGCTTCGTGGCTCTCCTACACATAGTTTGTGCTATATTGCAGAAAATAAATAAAACTAAATGGAACTTACTTATGGGAGAGTCTGGCTGCTGATGGCCCACTGCTTCATTTTCTGAAGATTTTTCTCCAGTTTCTAAGTGGACTGTGAAGATTGATGTAACAGCCTGCAAGAGATGGAGTGGTCCATGGTCTCAGAAGTCATCTGAAGTGACCAAGCTTACTGGAGAACTAATAGCAGAGCAGCGCTTTACAAGGTATAGTGCTTTTTCCTGAAAAGATAACAAAGGAAATATAAGATGAAAGAAAGTATCTCATTTTTATAATTACCCCCACAGGTGCTTGCCTTTTCCCAAAGTGCACACCGACACAACTGACCTTTCCTTTCAACAGGACCACGCTGCCACGGGCAGGCTATGGGCTACTTTCTCTTCTTCCATGTGCAGATTCAATGGGATGGAGTCACAGGAGCACCTCAGAGGGCAGAATATGGCCCCGAGAGCCAATATTTTGCTTGTGACTCTTTTGTGCATCAGGCAGAGCCATTCATCAAAGCTATATCTGAAATGGAGAATTTAATCAACCGGTACAATTGATTGCTGTGAGCGATATACTCAAAGAGGCACAGAGAGTGTGGGGCTGCATCTTGGTCGCTGATAAAGCACTGCACGTAGCAGCTTTCTTCTACCTTGAGACTCAGCCACTCTGTCCAGCAGCTACTGTAGAAACCTGGCAGCTGCCCCATCTTCCAGCACAGCGATGACCCAGATGAGGTCTATATATCCTACATATCCAGCTCCTTGGCTGAGGAATGCTGTGCCAGAGTGCTAAGGGGTTTTTGGCACAAGACTGGTCACACTTCGCATTTTGATGAAAGTTCCTGCTCCTGGATCCATGCTGTAACGTAAAAATCCAGAGGGCACTTCTACTTGTAAGCTTCTGGACTTGATGGGTACAAGAGAAAAACCTGAAACTGATGCAAATCCATGCTACCACCTCCAAAAATGAAACCAACGTGAAATTGTGAATCGCAGTCCCTCCCAAGGGGACCTGTGATGGTTTGCAGCCTGACTCATGACACGTGAGCACCCCAGGGTCAAGCTGGTGGCCCAGCCCTGCAGAGAGCACTCGGCAGTCCCCATCCTGACCAGGATTGCTAAAGTAATGCATTAAAGGTGTTTATGCAGTAGCGATGAGGAAATCAATATCTTACACTACTCCATTTTCATGTCATTGTTCATTATTTATATATGTCCTCTCTTCCACAGCTGCCCTTTGCAACCTCAGATGTTGGATTACCTTCAGTGGTAGGCTCAGCTCTATCTTTGTTTCAACACCTGGAACTTTAAGACAAGCTGGTTTTGCAATTAACAAGTCAAAAGCAGCACATCAAACTCATATAGAGATCCTAAGCAAATTGATTTCCCGTTGACAGGTGACTATAAATAGTTATCTATAGTACTGACTGAAAAGGGACAGTGCTTGCATAAACATGTAAGTGAAATAGATAACCAAAATATTAGTCATGACCTTGTTAAAACAGTTGATATGGCAAAACTCAGCCATGAAATAACCTATAAAATGAAATGTTATGATTAGTGTCAAGAGCTAATCTCCCAGAAGCCCAGACAATGTGATGCAAAGGAGCTTTTAAAAGAAACCCAACAAACTCATTTTTCATTATCTTCTGCAATCTTATTATTTTGCAAGTGAGAAATCCATTAGCAATTCTGCCAAGAACTAGATAGGCTGCTTAGTTATCTAACACTGAGACACTTTGCATCCCATGGCTATTTTGATGTCCCTGGAAAAAAAAAAAAAAAGAGGAAAAGCAATGGAGTAATAAATTATTATAACTGTTTCATTAAAACTTAGGATGCTGTAATTTTCAAGTTTATTTGGTATTATATTTAAATGAACCAAAAGGCAACATTGTACAGTAACTTTATAAAATAAAATTATTACATAGTACATTAACCAAAGCCCCATTAAAAAAAAATTCCTAAAAAGTCATTTGGGGACAGATCCTACTCTTGCTCTTCTGCACACATGATTTATCGAGCTGATTTCAAACAGCACTCTTGTTTTAGGAAAAGCAAATTGGATTTGACCCCAAAATGGAGTATCTCTTTTATAATTCTTGCGGTTTCATTTTATCATGTGTAATATATCAAGTTTATAAGGCATAAATATGAAAAACAGTTCAATATGCTCATCATTATTTTAATTAAGTAATACAATCTAGGACACTTTTTTTCAATCACACCAAGGATTACAATGTACCTATAGCTTTAATTTGTTTATTTTTTTTTTATACAAAAGTCTATCATATAGTATACAGTATATACTAGTTGATAACTGGTTCACAAGGTTGATCACAATATTCTTGCAGGGTAATATTGTCAGGATTTCACCTAACTTGTACACTCTGTGCAGAACCACAGGGCCCCTCCTTCCCAGGCTGCTCTCCTCCGGCGGCAGCATCCCACCGCTCCATCTCCTTACCTATTTTAAGCGAAGAGCTCTGCGCCAGATGTAAAACCCAGTGGGAACGGCTAGGGATGCACATCCCAGCAGTGCCGAGGAGCTGCCGGAGGCAGCCGGGGAGCGGAGGAGATGGTGAAGCAGTGGCTCCCGGAGGTATTTGCGGAGCCGGGAGGCAGGGAGCCAGGCTTTGCTTTCCCCATTCACCTCAGGCTCCCGGCACCGTGGAGGTGCTCCCAGAGGTTGTGGGAGCCAAATGAAGCCCTAAGAGGGAGATCCGTGACAAACCATGGCCTGGCATGTCGGGAAACCACTGCCCCGATGGAGATGGGTGCCGCTGGCTGCTTGTGCAAAGTAAGGATGGGCAAAAGCACCTCAATAAATTAGGAGTGTTGTGGATAGTTGGGATGCTGAGTGCTTGGGTTGGGCCAGCTCCACGCCACCCACGGCTCCATAACCTTTCAAATCCTTCCCAGGATTTTGGGCATCTCTAATGCAAAGACTCATATGGTGCCAGTGGGATGAGTCTTGCACAGACAGAAAAAAAAGATCCCTGCACAGACAAAACAGGGGACCTTACATGTCCTCCAGCGCATCCATGCAAGCAGAGCCCCAGCCCACCCCTGCAGTCAACAACATCTCCTGCACCCTCCTCCCATCTCCACTTAAATTTTCCGGTATTTTCTAAAAGGAGATTACTGAGATGCAACGGAGGAAGCGCTGCTGATTTCGGGTTGGGGCGGCAGAGCCAGACCGCTCATGCTAGCGAAGGGGGCTTGGCGAAGGCAGGGGGTCTGTCCAGTGACCATCCCACACCCACGTCCCTCCAAGGGACGTGTCACCGCTGATGCGGGGACTGACACTGTGCCACCACGGGGCCATGCTGCTTCTTCCAACAGCTTCCTATCCCCGGGCCAAGGAGGGGTGGAAAACAACTTTCTGACATTACCTGGAACCAGGAATAGATTTTTTTTCTTACATATACAATCAGCTTAAATTGTGCATACGGTAAACTGCAGAGCAATGCCCTCCGGAGCGTATTCACATGTCTAATATTAGATATCTTGCTGGCGGCTTCACATAATCCCCGGAGGTTTCTCTACCTGTCTATATTTACTACGTACAGATCCTGAGCTCCTAAACTCAGGTGCTCTGAATCATACCGTAACCGAAGGCAGCCTAAAATAGACAGTGTGAATTGCTCCCTCCCTGCTGTGACTCCATCCTGCAGCATCTGGGAGAAAGGAGAAATAATCTTGGTATGAGGAATGGGCCAAAGCTACAGAATTTGGGTCAGGATTCAGGTTGGGCAGGCACAGATTTTGGTCTAGGGGCTTATCCTTATTCAGTATTTGCTGATGGGACACCCGACCCTGTGCTTACGCTTGTTTTTCTGATAGATCAATGGTCCCCGGGATCACCTATCCCTAAATAATATACAGCACACGAGCAGCACATAAACAGCTCTCCAGCTGCAGAAAGAACTGACACGCATCTCAAGTCACAACAAAGCCTTCACCTCCCACACACCCTTTCCTCACTACTTTTTTTAAACCAGCCAGAAACAAACAGTGAGTGCGGCACATCCCAGAGAGCCGGAGGAACGAGCATCCGATGTTTTCCCAGCTGCTGTGTCATCTTGTAGGGAGGCTGCTTCTGAAGAAACCAAATTACCCTACATAAAGAGCAGTCACTAAAAGAATCTCCTTTCCCTTAGAGGACCAGCAAGATCACATTATTTCCTGAAAATACTTTTTTTTTTTTTTTTTACTTTTTTTTTTTCCCCCATCTATATTTGACAGAAGAATAATACTGTCTGGGTATTTGCTTTCAATAACCATGGCAGGTAATTTCTGTCATCGCTTGAGAATTCCTTTGAACCTGCTGTTTGCATTTGGGATAAAGCATCAAATGGACATTTCCCATGGGATACAGACTGCTTGCTGTCTGGTAGAGTCAACCATTATTCTTAAGTATATTAGCAAGAGGGAAGCAAAAGATCTCCCCATGCCGAATGCATTGCATTAACAGCAAGTTTCCACTAGCGCTGAAAAACCATGCCCTTAATACAAGTGCTCAGTAACCACCAGCCCTGCTGTTAGAGGAGCACTCTGAACTGTATAGAAGGCTTGCAGGAAAAGAACCTCCATTAGTACCCATTATGTTGTGATTTATGTTATGGGCTTAAAATAGCAAAATTAAACAGTTCTATTTAATCTACAGTCTAAAAAAAGGCACAAAGACTTTGTGAAAAAAAATTATAACTGTTCAGATTACATTTCCAAGAACTTTAACAGAGCGTTGCTTTGATTTGCCAGCTTTGCTTGCTGGCAGGAGTGAAATTGAGACAATTTCACTGTCTGCGGAGGTAAAGAATACCCTTTTGGCAAGGCAAGTTTGCAAGCTCTATGCAAATGTTGTTCAACAGAAGCAACTAAAACCTCTTGTGATTGCTTTAAAACATAATCTTTTTGGTCTGCAGCACATTGCACTTATCTAAGTACTCAGTGATGATAGAGTGGGTCTTGGGGCAAGACCAAATACAAAGAGCCCTTTTTAATCTGAACATAGGAATAAACTCTGTTCATGGCTACACAGTCTGCTTTCAATCAAATGATCATGAAATACATAAATACTATAAAATAAATACAATACATTCAGAGTTTTCTACATTGTAGAGAGCTTTAAGACTTCCCTAGCTCCCCGATATAATGCATATAGAACATTCCCTTCTATACAGTGCTACCTCCATGTACTCGTACCTCTGTTAAATGCAACATAGCTCAGACAACCTTCCTCTTTTGCCTGGATTCTCGTCAGTCTCTGATTCTGTAAAACATTATATTGTTTCTTTAGGAAAAAAAAAATATTGCACTTTTAAAAATGCATAAAAATTGAACCGAGTTCCCATTAACTCTGCCACACAGTCTGTTATTTAAAATAATACTTTTAAAAAAAAAAAATGTTTCTCTAGTTGTTTTGTGTTTTGCCTACGGTTACAGCATTCTCCATCGGGATATCCTCAGAACATTCTTCCTTAGCAAATTCCTAACAGTTTTGCCATCAGATGTTTGAAACACAGCATGAGCTATCCGAGATGCACACCGCTGGGAGTCACGGGTCTGTCCGCAGGTTCAGGATTTCATTGTACAAATGGGAACTACAATGACCAGAATAACCGTACAAGCTGCCGCTGCTATCAGGGCAGCTATCTTGCAAACCTTTGCTCTTCTGAACTCGGCTTCTTTGCGTTTTAATAAGGAATCATAGCCAGGAGTATAAATGTCTTCCATCCAGTATTCTAAGTTGTTTGGGTTTAAAGATTCTTGAGTCTAAAAATTAGAAGGAAACAGTTGTTAATTGTCTGGGATCTGTCCTTAACAAAATAAACAAATAAAGCAGATGTGCCTGAAGGTCTCCCAACTGCACCTGGGTCTGCTGTCAGGATAAAGTAGGTTATTGCCCCTTCTCACATCCCTTCAACTCCTGGTCCCAGTTCCATAAGGCTGACAAAAGTGGCAACAAAATACTGCAAAAAATAAACTCCTGCAACAGTACAATTCTGCTGCAAAATCCCTCACATACCTCTGATTTGCCATAAACTTCGTCATCTTGGATGCCATTTAAATAAAATCTCTTTAATCTGCTAGACAGCAGAGATGTCAGCAACTACCGGTCTGTTACTGCTTTTTAAATTATTAAAGCCCAGCTGATGGGAAGGGTTCTTAACACATACTCCTCACGCACTACATTTTATAAAGCTAATCCTAATTTTGCTACCATAACTTGCTGGCAGGGCACAATTGCCCAGCCCCATCCGGCACTCAGTCCCTCCGGATGGGCAATTTGCAGACCCTCTGTGGGATGACAACACCTGGGGACAACAGCCCTTCGTTTCAGCGTGGGAATACACAACCGCAGGCAGCAGGTGCCGAACACCCTACGGAGAGGGGCTGCAAGTGATTTCCCATGAAATCACCCAGGACAAGGCGACCCTCAGCTTCGAGCTCTCCTTCCAGACCCATCTTCTGAAAGTCACCTGGACGCATGACGCTGTCTCAATTTTAGGGGCAGGAGAAGAAGGGGAACTGGACACCTGACATACGATTTGGTACCACACATTACCCTGGACCATCTCCACAGATGTGATCATTTAACCCCAATGGCACAATCTGTATTTCCTCAGGAGGCAACACTCTGGTCATTGCCAAAGTCTCAGTCTCTCCGGGTTGGACGTAATTTTAAGAGTATGCCACTCCACACAGGTAACCAAAAAAAAAAAAAGGAGGAAATCTGAATTGGTCAGCAAAGAACTTTATCAGTGTCTCCATTTGAAGGGTTTTTTTTATCTTTTGTTTTTTTCTTCCTTAGAATTTGAGCTCTTCAATCTTCGCATTTCCACCTTGCTTGGTATTTTTCCCTTCATCCTTTCTGTTGGGGAAAATGGGGGAAGCCCAAACACCAGGCATTATATTGCACTTACCAGCAGAAAGGAATAAACAGAAAGAATATTTTGAAAAATGACAGCTTTTCCTTGAAGCTTTCTCCTGTGTCTGGGGCTCCAAAGGGCCATTTCTTTAAAATTGAAAAAGATTCCACATAAAAATGTTCCAGTGGGAATATCCTAACACACACCATTTCTGGGCTCATAATGGAGCTGATCCAGAGCTCATTGGACTTCACACAAAGAAACTCCAGCTGACTTGATAGGGATTTTGGTAAGCCTTTAATTGGCTAATTCAGATTTTGTGGCCACAAGCTACTGTCTTAAACCTTGATTTGCCTGAGAGCAGTATGTGCTTTATGTACAGAACAACTAAAAGAACTGATTTCATAGCTACTCCAGAAATAAACAATTAAAATTGAGCAACGGTTTTATGATCATTTGATGGAGATCTCTATGACAGCGCTACTACGCTGAAACAGAGATCATCATCTGAGTCTGAGATTGTACCATTCGGGCTCCGAATGACCTATTCCAGCCTTCTGAGAAAAATCAGCAACCCCATCTCTAAAGGCATCAGAAAATGGCCTGACAATGTTTTGTCCCAGTGGATCATCACACACAGAGCAAAGCAATGAGATCTCACACAGACCTCACACCTGGGACAAACTTTGGCCTGACCGCAGTTTCGCAATTTCTATTTTTGAAGGAAAGCCCAGCAGATATGTCAAGTGCCAGAAGAAATTTTAAGTAAACAAAGGTAGAAAGATCCCAAAGACAGCGATGCTATCCTTCAAGGAAATTACAGTTTTGGACCTCTCTGCCTCAGTATTGACCTTTTAACTACTTCAGAAGGAAGATGCATTATCAAAAAGGCCCATTACTGTTAATCAGCTTCCTTTCCCATTTCATTGCCAGATGTAGGAATGTTCATTAAAGCATAATGTATTTACCTTCAGTTCTAATAAACTTAATCACTGGGAGAAAAAAAAACACTCATCAGTCTGTGTCTATTTTTTAAGTTTGTCAGTAAGCTCTATTACAAAGTCTAGACATGGGCTTTGCAGAGTAGGTGCAATTCTGACAGTCCTTTTGGAGGGAGAGACTCAAACCAGTAAAGTTTTACCACCTTTATCCTAAAGATAAATGATGGCAATAAGCCGATTTCTCCGGTTTGCTCACAGTCGCGCAGAGCTGCTTACAGGGAAGAAAACGGCCCTACGAGGAGCAGATGGAGAACGCTTCTCCCAGGGGAGCTTTGCCTCCAAATATCACCTCCCTTGTTGCCTCCGCGCAGCAGGTAAGGGATGCTTTGCGACTGCCTGCTGCAGAGGAACTTCTTTCAGCCTATCCCTACTCTAGCATACAGTCTGCAATGCCAGGGTTAGGAATTTAGTAAGCCCTCTAAAGCTTTTAAGACCCAAAAAGCAGCAGGCAGCTGAGGCAAGATGCAGCCTGTTCTCCTGTGCTACCCGGCTTCTCTCCAACTGCACTTTAGCCACAGCAACGGAGAGGGGCTGGTGAGGACAAGGAAGTTTGCATGAGCCAAGCCAGGAGGTGAGCTTGTTGTGCACAAATTCCTACACAAACGCTCGCGGGAGTTGCACTACAGCACTGTGGGAGCGATGATTTTAGTTCCAAAACAGCCAACGTGGGATCCTGAGGCATGGCAGTTCTCCTTGGGCTAACCAAGTCTTTCTCATAGCACCCATCCAGACTAAGCTCTCCTAGGGCTTAGTCTGATGGGTTTGGAGCTGGGTTAGGTACCTCAGCACTGAGCCATTGAGAGCCGATGTGGAGCCGCAAGTCCCAGGCTCTTGCCTACCACCTTCCCTGGCAGGCAAGCTTTGGAGACAAGCAGACTCCCTGCCTGAGTATGGCTGCTCCGCACAGACTGCTGACCACAAAGCTGTGTTAGCGCGGCGCCGATAAGCCCCTGAGCTGTCGGTCACTGCACCCCAGCCGCTGCCAAGTCTGTAGCTAGTGGAGGCAGCTTGCTCTGCTCTGGGGCACGCACACACACGCAAGGAGCCCAAAATGCCTGTCAGTGCCAGTCCCCCCGCTGGCTCTGCATGCTGCTGTATAAATGCATATAAATGATATAAATAATACACAGTGATCTACGCGTCAGTGTGGATTTCATTATGGGATGCATTTTGTGTTTCGTGACTAAATACGGCAACATTTGTTTGGTCTTTATACATTTTGGATGGCATTCTTCATGCTTTCTCTTTAAACCTGTGCTCAGCTATCTTCCTTCCTAGAAGATGTCTTTTGTTTTTCAGGCTAGACAGGGCATCCAAAGTGAGCACTCAGTCCTGGGTTTGGGCAGCCCATTATACACCAGGATCGTGATTTCAAATGCACCATGGTTTGGGAAAATTTAAATAAAAAAATTTGGAGTTGTCTCCCAGTAACTTGTTCTGCTCTGCTTGTTGCAGAAGAGCCTGCACACTTCCAAGCTGAACAAAAATGCAAATAAGACAAACCATTAGCTCATCTGTTCTTCACATGACTCTGGTTTCCAACAGCCACTTCAAAGCTGCAACGGTGATGTGTTTCAAAAACGGTCATGGTATTGAACATCTTCTACAAGTATTTCGTGTCTCATATTCCTAGCAAAATGGAAAAAGCCCTAACACTTAAATTCTATGCGAACAATTCAGACGGAACAAGGATAGAAGACAAAGCAGCAACACCAACTTCTGCACCACTCTGCCCTGCTGCAGTTAGGGACCGGTTCATCTCTGCACCCCTCTACCCCTAAACTCTTCTTTAGAGCTACTGACACCATGATGGCTTAGCAGGCATCTCTCCATTACAGAATAAGCTGGGACCACCAACCTGTCAAGGATCACCATTCAGTAATCAAACATCCACATTTTTCTTTGTCCCTGGCCAGGATGGATAGGGATCAGCAAGATTAGAGGCTCAACACTGTGCAGCTCCTTCCTGAGCTATCCAAATCCCTTCTTAAATGCATATTCTGGCAACATCCCTTAGCAATCAAGCCATTCAAATTAAACAAATGGGACTTACTTGTAGATCCAATGCTGCAATCTTGCCTTTATCCCCCGAATTCCTTGTGTATTCCTCTATGGTCCATGATGGCTGGGCGCGTTTCACTTCAGCCAGCTCTGTCAACCTCATGTCTGTGTAGAGCGGGTTGCTTTTCATGTGTGACTTGAGTGATGCAGGGTAGGGATGAGGACTAAAGACTTGTTCAATCAAGAAAGCATCTTTTGGTTGTTTAGACAGTCTATGTGGCTGTGGGATCTCGTATTGCCTGTCTGCCTGCAATAGGGTTCAAGAGAATTTGAGAGAAGAAACAGGACTATGAGGAGGTTAAACACAAAGGACAGAGACACTCCTTTCAGAATCACCATGTGATATTGCTTAAGCCATGATAAAAAAAGGACCAGCTAAGATCAAGTTTTGGACGGCCTTAATCCATTTGCCCACCTTCTTCTCACAACCGGACCAAAGAGGTATTTTACAGACACAACTCCATGTTCACCATGGAGCTGATGCAGCAGAGGAAATTTAGGTTTTGTACTGTTTACAGTTATAAAACTGTTCTGAAAATAGCCCTGATGTGCAGAAAAGCCTAGCTGATCTGGAAAAGCTAAGAGCCTCATTGCAGGCTTCCAGATTTCTGCTTCCAGATCAAATCTTAACCTGAAGAAGTCCCATGGGAAGCCCCCAGGTAGCACCCCCCTTGACACCGCACCATCTACTGTACCAATCCAGTGTCAGCAATGATCTACTGCAGGAGTAAGGAAGGGACTTTCAAAGTCAGCATTTCATCCTGGGCAGATAAATGTACAGAAAAGCCAAGGTTTGGGCTTACTAATGGCAACCTTCTTCCATTTCTGCAACTTACTAATAACCCACAGTTTATGGTTTCATGTTCGTTCACTGCACTTATTTCCATCAAACCTCTTCCTTCTCTGCCCTCATTCCTGCCTGTAAGGAGGCACAGCATGCCCATCGTGGTCCTGATTGACAAGGGAGCTGAAGGACTCCCAACCCTCTCCATTGTCCAGGAAACAGAAACAACTGTCCACACCATGTACAGTTTCAGCTAAGCAGCAACCAGAGCCCAGCGCAAGGATGGCCATGATAGCTCTGTCATCTGTGAAGACAGCAGTGAGCCTCTGTTGGGAAGGACGGGCAGAGTTTTTCTGACCAACCGAAACAAGACCACAGCTACGCTGCATTTCCTCAACAGGAGGTTTAAGATTCATGTAAATGACCATGAAAGTCAAAGATACAGAACATAACTACAGTTTGCGTCTCATGGTACACATACAAGGATTCTTTTCTTGAGGGATTTGAATCCATGAATCTATTTTGTTGGCTTTTAAATATGCACATACTTCTCTGATAAAAGCCGTCACAATGCAATTTAAAAATATCCCTTTTAAAACAACCACTAGAGAATTTCAATTTTCCTCACGCCCTTTTCGCCAAGTTAATTACCCGGCCTCATTATATCGCCACTGATGATGAATACCACCATCATCTTCCAAAGATCTCACCCACATTACTCCCTCCCCCCCATGCCTTCTCAAAAGAGCAAAGTGCTTTTAAGGAACAACTTGACCATATTGCAGCTGCCAAGCAAGAAGATGTAGGTACAAAATCACTCAATTATGATAACAATAAAGACAGTCATAATATGGCAGGGCAAAGTATTGTCATACCCTGAGGCCTGTGATGACTATAGAAGACATTCATAACTAGATTATTTTTAAGTGCTTATTATGTGAGTTAAAGTTGAAATTACCTCTTTAGATTTCCTGTGCCAGTCCTTATTTTCTCCTCCATCTCTCTCTTTCATCTCCTCTTCCGTAATGCCAACTTGGTTGGTGTAAGTAATAGCTCTCCAGTCTCGGGGAGAGTTTGAAATACTTGCTATTTTGGATTCAGTGGCACTGTTTTCCTCTGTTAATGATCTTGATGACCTCCTAGTAAATAAACTTTTTTTTAAGGCTTTTACTCGAAGACTCTCGCTATTACTTCCACTGGCGTCTGAACAGCACCATTCTGGATTGTTCTCCAGCTTGCCTCCATGAGGAGTATTGTGGCACTGAAATATCTGTGGGGAGTTACTCTCATCTGACGCAGCCTCGCTTGTCAAAGAATTGAGATCTATTTGTACACTGACCTTCTCTGGCTGCTGAATTTTTTGATCCAACTTGCTTAATTTTCCCAGGACTTGGGAGATTTCTTCTCGGACGCCTGAGAGAGATTCCAGTTTCTTCTCTATTTCACCAATCCTTAAAACTAATTTGCAGACGCTCGTTTTTAGTTCATCATCTGTGTTACTGATATCTGCCCGCACCAGTTTATCCAATTTGTTGCAGGCACTCCCGTTGGAGATTTTAGTCAAATTGTGCTCAGGTGAGCTCTCACAGTCCGATTTATGCACCTGAGACAAGGAACCGGTGCTGTTGTAGCACGAAGACTGCATCACTCCCGTCGACCCACTGATACTCATGTCATCCAAAAACCGGAAAATGTCACTGATGTCATCGCTCACTATTTCAGAGTCATCATCCGACTGCTTGAGAGAGTGCCGCTCTCCGTACTTGGCTTGGCCCGCCGCACACAAATCCTTGCATTTCTTGTGGTCCAGAACTTGCTGCTCCGTTTGTGTCCCAACACTCGTGGTCCTGTCAATGCTTAAGATCTGAACAGAAGTACAATTAATGCTTTTATCCTTAAACTTTTTGACTGGCTCGTGTTTCTCCACTTCTAGAATGGAAGGAATTTCCTTGGGTTTATGCCCATTTGGTTTCACAGCGTAGTTTGCCTGCATAATTGGCTGTTGATCCTTCGCATTTAGGTAGGTCTGATGCCTGTCAGCTGAAGGAAAGTTTGGAGATGGGTTGTTCGAACTCTGGTATCGCGGCTTCTCTTCAGACTGCTTCCTATTAAAAAATGATCGTTCAAAGTCAGGTACCTCCTCAGTATTTAAACTCCAGCTTTTAGCTGGCCAGGCAGTTTGCTTGGTTGGCTTTCCAGTCCACTTTTTGGTGTCCCGGGGCCCTAGAATAGTAGTTGGGCCAAAATACGTTGAAGCTTGAAGATCATCTAAACTTTCATGCTTCACTCGTCTTTTGTCTGGTATAGGAGAATAAACTGGATTCAAGTACTGGCTGCTGTATGGCATTTCAAAGCTGTGGTTGAAGAAAGCCTGCTTAGAGCTTTCTTTCCTGTTCTGAGGCTCTCTGTGTCCATCTTCTGGCTTTTTGTTGGACGGTATTAAGTTGGGAGATATTGTAATCAGATTATGAAAATCTTCTTTGAATATATTTCTTTTCTGGACACACGACTGCATCACAAACGGCTCGTCATTTGAAATGAAAGTTTCTTTTATGCCTGCACTTATAGGCAAGGAATCCTGGTCTGAAATAGATTCATTTTCAATGTTCATGGGGAAGTACGTACTTTGCATTTCGCATGGTGGAGACGTGGCAATGGAGTAGGATGCCAGTGCCTGAAGCCTGTCCAGAGAGGCAGCCCGGCCCTTCATCTCCTTATTAACGCCAAGTAAAAAGTTGGGTTCTGATGAAGGGACAAACTGTTGACAGTCTTTGCAGTCCATCTTTCTGCATTTTGAAGACCTTCTGACTGGAAAGCCCCGGTTAAACTCCTGGTCGTTCAGCTCGCAGTTGGGCACGCAGTCTGCCATATTGCAGATTTCGGTGTCAGACCTACAGGACTCAAAGGACTCTTTCTTCTTCACTTTCTGCCTTGCAACTGGAAGTTTCTCCTTGGCCACTCCCCCGTTCATTTGTATGAGGTTGAATATTGTTACTATATCTGCTGCAACCATGATTTTCTTTGATTGCTGATTGTTTACAGTGCATCTCATTTTGTCTTTGAACAAAGTCGCTGGGAAATTAGGATCCAGGCAAGCGGTGTAAAACAGCACGCTTCTGAGCTTGGCCAACTGGGATAAGTCAAACCTCGCACACAGGGACTTGCAGAGGTCCTGGTAAGAAACAGTATTCTGCTTCGTGTCCAGCTCCTCCAAGATCTTCACCAGGAAGAGCGAGGATTCCTGGTTGGATTCCATGGTTTAAGCGTATTTTGTTGTCTAGCCTGGAAACTGCGTTCCGCTTCTACAGCAACACACAACAGCAAACAAAAAAGACTGTAAGTCACCCACAGATAATATTCCGGACTTTGTACTTCAGCCACAGATGGGACCTGACTCCCTATGCCGTGCAGTTGAGGGCTTGCTTGTATAACCCATCCTCATGTTTCTGAACTCCAGGCTGCAATCCTAGCATCGATGAAATCAATACTTAAATGGAATCAGGATTTCATCCAAGGAGGCTCATTTATGTCAGCGTCTACTAAAGCGAGCAAGTGAATAAACAGCAGAAGCTTTGGAGGGGCTGAACTAATGGCAGATATACAATCTCCGCCTGCTTGCTACGGGGCTTTCACAGAATTTCTTACCAATTTGTGAGAGGTTGAAAGTACAGACACGTCAAATTGTTTGGCAATAATTCTAGCCCTAGCCTAACCAGAGATGATCTACCACACCATGACAACCCCAGCTGTTTTCATACCTGACTGCAAACTGCTCTCAGGAAGATTTTCTGAGAATAAACTTCTGACATGTTTTCAGAAGTTATCTGAGCACATAATTACCATATTTCTTATTTAAAAACACTATTTTCTCCTCTACGCTGAATTACCTCCTCTGGATACCATGACACTTTTTTCCAGAAATAACTTTTCCTAAGTTTATGATTCAGGAATGGAAAAGCTGCCTGATCCCAGGCGAAAAATCTGTGCGAGCCCCATTTCAGCCGTAAAGTGCAAAATTTAGAAAAGAGCAGAAAGAGTTAAGCAAAAAAAAAAAAAAAAATAAAATCCTACTGAATCTTGAAACCAATCCAGCAGATGCTAGAGGGCTGGCTGCCAATCAGGGTGGATTTGAAGACTGAGAAATATCAAGGACAGAGAACATCCTCTTCAGTGATGTGCTCCCAGAGAAGCCCGGGGAGTGCAGCTCCATTCACCAGCCCGAAATGATAGGGCAGAGGTGGAGAGCAAAGGCTGCACATTTATATGGATAACAAGAATAGCTCCAGCAAGCACAGCTAACGCTAGCAAACATCTTGGGAAGGATATAAACCCCTGTGCTTTCAGAGTTTAAACCAACCTCTAGCTATTATGGATTAAGCAAGGATGTTGATGGGGGCGCAGATTATTGTTCATCTGCCTACTGTGAATATCCTTGTCAGTGTCTCTGCTGTTGGCTACCAGGAGAGACAGAGCATGGGATGATGCAGGCTGCCAATTCTTATGTTTGGTCACTTTGTCTTTGTTGTTCTTACTGATAGGAACGACAAAAATATTTTCCCTTCCCCAAAAAGGTATGGTATCTTCCCCTATTCACTCCCAGCCTTAGATGACCTCTGGAATTAGCCTCTCCAGCTGCATCAAGTGCAGAACAGCCACCCGAATGGCAAAGCACGAAAGTCAGGCTTGCAAGGTTTCTTATTACTCATTTAAAAAGTCACCTCCCAGCCAGAAACCTCAGGACTCCTGAGCACCGCTCCAGCAATACAGGGCTCCTGTTCCCTCTCTTGTAGCCTTTCATCTTGCCCTGACATTACACACTGGCAATCGCTATCAGTGTCAGAAGCCAACGTACATCAGCTTTCGTAGCAAACACCACAGTAGCATCTTCCAAAGGGAAAAAGGAAAAGCACCAGGTTGCCCACAGGAATATGAAACAAGCCTCCAAACAAGGACTGGGCTGTTTATTTAAGTAGCATCTTTCTGCTGCATATGATCAGAAATTGTGCAGCAGCAACGTGAATGTATTTCTGTGATTGTAAACACTACTCTCAGAAACCAATGGCTACAGGGATTTTCCAACACCTCCGCTGCACGCGTGTTTGCTTTTAAAGCTCGTGTATTATGCATAGCAGCACAACTCTTCTGCTAACTGACAAAAGACACAAAATGTTATATTGCTCAATGCTCGGCTGCAAAAAGTAAGGCTAAAGCTGGAGGAGGATGCTTGTACCCCCGTTATCAACAGTGTGTGACTGAAGGCACAGCCTTTTTAACAGCTTGCCCTCGTATTTCTCTGACATGTCACAATTAGAAAATGAAGCTCCCAAGCTAGGTCCAACCTGCTCTGTCTGCCACCAAAAGCCACCAAGCACTCCCAGAGTAAACTTCACATGCGGGGCTCAGAGACTTTCCCAGCTGCCAGAGGACTGGCATTGCAAGTCCATTTTCTGCATGTTATAAATCTACCATTTGGGGCAAGAGTGGAAATCTGTCTTTTTGTCACCCCCGGGATGAATCCCAGCAAAAGCAACTATCTACACCCATTTGTAACTTCACAGCTTCTCGCAAAACCCTCACCTGGATATGCATTTTCACAGCCTGATATACACTCTATACGCTGCCTGCACCGGCCTGCCAGCGCCCTGCTTTCTCCCCACTCACGCTTCTGCTAAAATACACAAGTAGCCAGTTTGCAAGAATATATTTCTTAAAACTGTCAACCCGTTTTTCCCTGCCTTCCTGTCTTTACTCTCTCATCCCAGTGAGGATATCCTGGGTATGGTTTCTTGAATTTTTTTGTTTTGTACCAAGCCATTCTTAGGCTACCCTTCCCATCAGAGGTTTTAACTTCAATTCAGGTTTCTAAACCCTACGAACCTAGCAAAACTTAGGTGCAGCCTGATTTTCAAAGGTGCTGAGCACTGACAAGTTCAGTAGGTTCAGTGGAAGCCCCGCATACCCCCAAATCTCACATTGCCTTTATTTAGCACCACCAAGGAGCCTTGCTTTGGGGACTCCAATCCCGACCCAAGCAGCAAGACAGCGGCACTGAAGCGCAGACCCCAAGCAGAGGAGCTCTGCTAGACCTGGTTTAGCTCAGACTGGGACCCTGTGCTCCCAGACCCAAGCCTGGGAGATGGCAGTCAGCTGTAAAGCAGTGAGGGGACAGGGTGGTGACAGAGGCTTTAAGACCAGGTGAAAATTTGGCCAATTTGCTCAGCTATGGGAGGCGGGAATTGAAAAGGCAGCTTGCAAAATCAGACGTAGGCCTTGAGGAAAAGCAAGCTAGCCAGGAGTTGGAATAATTTCCTCTTCACTCCTTGGCTGTTCACAAACAGCTTTCTGGTGGGAGCGCACAGGTGCGAAAGGTACCTTAGGGCTTCAGCCTGGGCATGAAAACGGGTGCTCCCTTGTGCCAGAGCATCAGAAACCTTGCTAGTGGAGCACGCAACAGATTCACGCTGTGAAGAAGAGGATGTATTACCCCATAAGGATAATATAAAAGGGCCCTGAAATCTTGTTTCCTCAGCGAGGGATGTAAAAACCCGGTGCCAAGGTTTTTAGTGGCACATTAAGCTCCCCTGTCTCTTGTCAAGCCTCCTAACAGCATGCGACAGAGACAGGTGCCTCTTGGCAAGCCACCCCAGGAGCTGCCACATCCCAGGTGCCAAGCACTTGTCCGTGCACCAACTCAGCTGTTATGTCCACGTTCATTCATTAGCTCTCAAAGCAGGACCAGAATAGACCTGGACGTGGCACATAAATGCAAAGCTCCGAAATAAGCACAGAAAGACCTTTCAGAGAGGGTACAGGGTCATGAATCAGTCAAAAGCAGCAAAGTGAATGAAAGTACCCACAGCAAGAGCAGCAGCACGGGGCTTCCTCAGATGGCCTCAATTCCACCAACGTCCTCATGCCTTACCTTCACTACCAGCAGCCAAACGCACCCTCCAAACCACCCCCAAACTGACTTTGGTCTCCAGAGACATGGAGCTAACCACACACAGGGAACAGGAGCTAGCTTATTTATCCTCAGCAAGACAGTCTCTGACCAAAAGAGCCACTTAACATTTCATCTTTAATGATTTTTGTTATATTAACACTGGGAGGGTCGCTTTGACTTGGCTTCCTAACATTCGACTTTGGCTGCTCTAATAGCACAATTATATCCCAGCATGGACTTGTACAGCATCATATTGCACAGGTAGTCGATGGGGTCTGACTCTCCTTGCACGGAGATGAGCTCCAGGCTTACCACAAATCAATGCCTTCTTGCCCTGCACCAAGAGCAACGAACGGAGCTCTCATCTTACCATTAACCTGCTATCTCAGCCTCTGGAGGAGAAGACCAAGAGCATTACAGTTGCAACCTCCATCTCTAGTGGTGCTTTCAGCTGCACAAAAGGAATATACTGTTCTATTTTCTGGTGTCTTTAGGTAACAAGCCTCCATAAGACATCTCGCTTGTAGTCCTCCAGACCAGGGAAACCCATGCACTCCTTCATGCAGCTTGTTTCCCCACAAAAAATCCAGAATGCACTTCCCCTCGTTACCACCTCCCAAACCAGCGCAGGGGCAGTGGGTCCCCCTCACCTCCTGCCTCCCCTATAAATTCACCATCCACAAGAATTCTTTAAATTAGTACGGCTCCCTGCTTGCCCTGGCCGCTTTCCCCCGTTGCGCCTTCAGCCCAAACCCTGCCCCACTGTGTGGGCTACAGGCAGCGCGCATCAGGGCAGACAAATCAAGAGAAAGTCCCACCACAGTCCTGAGCAGCTGCGGGGTGGCGAGGTGCCTCGCACGAGCCTGAATCATGGCCACTAGCAGACAGACCACGTTATCTTCCTCTGTTATTTCCTCCTTCATTTCCTTCCCCGTTCTTTGTGCCTCTGACATTTGCTCTCCCCACTTCCCAGTATCCACAGCAGGTGCAGCTGATACACAGATGCCGTTGCTGGAGTCATCATTTCCCTCTCCCTTTGATTTGCCTGCCGAGAGGGAAACAGCATCCTCGTTTTGCTTCCCCCCACGGTGACTAACGGGCCACCCTATAATACCATTACGGCGACGACAGACAGAGCGAGTGATCCTTGCATAAATTCCCCCAGAAAGAGCCAGCTACTTCAGCGCAGGGGAACATTAATACAGAGCCTGTAATATGCTGGTTTACTATTAACTTGAGCTCATAAATCTTTCAACCTGTCTTCCCAGCGCCAGATACTATAAAACAAGGCAGGCAACGCACGCCTCGCATGAAACATGTAACGCATCGAGATGGGATTCAGTTTTTGTTTTCTCCCCTACTCACAAATCCAGTTCACTGTCAAAACATTAAGAAATTTCTGATGAACGAACGGGTATCTCGAGCCCCGGCTGGCTTCTACCACGCACACACACAGGGGAAGGCACTCGGGAAAACAATGCCCATTTCCACACACCTTATTCCTCCTCCTCCCCCTCCCTTCCGCTGCTCATTAAAAAGAAAACTAAAAAGCGCACTTTGGAGCCCTGCCCGAGCAATGGCATTTGCTTCTCTCCACCTTTCATTGAAGAGGAAAGTCCTCCCGAACAGCCCGACACAGGCAGCCTCCTCCGGACCCTTCTCTCGGCAGCGCGGGAGCGGGGTGGGCTCCGGTCCCCAGGGCAGGTAGGAGACGCCTGTTGGCTCCTTGCCTTGCTGGTGTGATTTTTATTCACTCCTCCAGAGCCGAAGGGGATGAATTCCCGCAGGCTGGGAGCTCACAGGGCTTGTGCACCCGCTCTCACCAGCGTCTCGCTGCTGTTCTGCACAGGAACGACACACGCTTTGCACCCTCCCGGGCATCCCGCCGCTAACCGCATCCACGGCTCACCGGTGGGGACTAGCACTGGAAGAAGTTGCTATTTTCCGGCTCTTGCGTGAACAAGGCATGGAAAACCACGCTTTACAAACCCAGCTCCTTGACAGAGGCAGGCTCTGCTGTAAAAGGACTCTGCACACTTCAGCTCTCCCCCCGCCCCCCAGAATTCAGCAGTTTTTAAAGGCTCCCAGTGAATAAATTAATGGTGAACTTGTGGATAAAGGCAGCGTACCCTCACGGCCGTGTCAGGGTTCAAGTCAAACAAGGTTTGCCATTGATTTTTCTTGCACGGTAACATTAGGCTGATTATTTGCATTGTTCAGTTATGCAATCCAGGTTAAGGTATCTATATGATCTGGAAAAGTGCGAACAATCATTCTAAGACTGCAATAAATTACTTGAATTATTACTGCATCATATGCTCCTGGTTATTCTTTGCCAACTATTGGCCCGTACAAACACACGCAAATATTGTCCTCTCAATACATTATTAGAGCACATCCAAGTCACGTTTTTCCCTGAAAATTTTTCCATAAGGAGACACCACTGCAAACACTGATAAGATCGACACAAAAAGGTCTAATCAAGTTAAATGGGAGCAATTTATTCCATCTGTGGACAAGCTGGATTTTTTTGCACGGCAAACCTACAACAACCCCACTGCCACCCTGGACCTGACTCTGCACAGACCGGTTTCCTCACCCTGGTGGGTCTGGCTTCCCTGGACCCATCCCTGGCGCTCCCCATCCTTCCAGGCTCCTCGCTTGGGGTTTGGGGGTCCCGGGGCCCAGGCTGGGGGGTCACTCACTTGCTCCCCTCCAGCTGCCCACAGCCGTGCAGGACTGAAGTGGAGCTGCCAAAGTCGCAGATGGAGTTTCAAGAATTTTGAGTGTGTGTGTTGTCCCCCCCCCCCCCGCCTTTCCCAGGGAGCCTGACAAAGAGGTGGGACACCAGGGCACCCAGCGGGGACCGCAGGGGCTGGGCGGGGGGTCTCTTACCTGCACTCACCCCACCCGCCCCCAACCCGGCGTGGGGGGAGCCGGTGCTGAACCCCCCCTCCCCGGCATCCCCCACCCCGGTCCCCAGAGCATCCCTGGGGAGCGGAGGGCGCTTGTCGCCGGCGCCCCTTTCCGCCAGCCCACCCCTTGGGCACATCCGTGTGTGTGTGTGTGTGTGTGTGTGTGTGTGTGTGTGTGTGTGTGTCCCTCCCCGCACCTGGGGCTCACCTGGGGGCTCCGCCTGCCTCTCGCCCGGGCAGCGCGGCCGTCACGGCTGGCTCTGCCGCTGCAGCAGCCGCTTCCCGGCGAGGAGGAGGAGGAGGAGGAGGAGGAGGAGGAAGAGCCCGAGCCTGAAGCCCCAGCAGGATGCCATAGCGCCGGGCTGCGCTGACAAAGGCGGCAGCAGGTTGGCATGGGAGGAGGGAAGGAGGGAGGGGATGGGATTGGGATGGGAGGGAAGGAAGGAGGGAGGGAGGGGGCTGCACAGGCCGAGCCTCCCTGCGCCGCCCCCTCCCCGCGCCCGCCGCTGCGGGAGGGGGCTGCCCCGGGCCGGCCCCGGGCGCTGCGGCAGCCACCGGTACCGGGGCTCGGCAGCCCGCAGGAACGGTGCGCGGCGGGGACGGCGAGGAGGGGGGAGACGACCCGCGCTTCGGCTTTTTGTAAATTATTATTGTTGTTGTTGTCGTTGTTATTATTATTAGTGCGAGTCCCGGCCGCTCTCGCAGCGTTATAAGATGCGGGATGGGGGGGGGGGGGGGGCGGTGTCCCGAGACCCGCAGCCCCCCCCCCGGCTCCAGGCGTTGCTTGCGGGGGGTGGGGGGGAGCAGCGCCCGTCCCCGCCACACAGTCAGCCCCTCTATTTCCTACCCCCCGCACCCCAAATCCGGGCAGAGGGTGGCAGCTCGCCCGCAGCCTGGTGCAAAGGCGTGCAGGGGAGGGGGATGCCCAGCTCAAAAGGGACCCTCTTCCCACTTGGGGACACAGCACCCCAGTGCCCACCCCTGCGCGCCCGCTGCCCTCAGGGCGCAAAGGCCACCGATGATGCGCAGGCCTTGTGCTGGATGGCTGCCCGCCGTACCTGACCTCCCGTTGGGCCAAGTGGTACCCTACCTCCCCGTAGGCAGGCGGGTTGTGGCCCTTGAGGGGATGGGGTCCGGCGGTGTGCGACGCCAGCGCAAGGTGCGAGTCCCCGACCTCGGGTGTGCTGCCATGCACAGGCAGCACCAAGGCACGCTCGCTGCTAGTCCGGGCAGGGGAAAGCTTGCCTTAGATCAGAGCATTGCTTCTTTCCTTGCTGACGGTCGGCTTGCCACGCCACCCAGGAAACACTGCAGAGAGTTTTTAATAGAGGTGTTGCTGGGTGAATAAAGCAGTAAGATGTCAAAGGCTTGACTTTTCATCTCATTAGCACTGTTTGGGAAGTGGACTCTTGGCTTTTCTTTCCCAGATGAAGCAATTCAAAGGATTGTAGGAAACACATTATGGCCATCAGACCACTATGGACAAACTGGGATAAAACTATGTGTTTTACTTACTCTGACAACCTTGGGAACAGACCTCTCTGCTTTCCTGGGAGAAACAAGGGGTCAGGAGGGGGTTTTGGTCTGAAACTCACTGATGTGCAAGTCCTTCCACTGACTTTGAGGCATATTGTATGTGATTCAGTGTATATATAGCATCTGTAAAGACACTTAATGCACACAGCAGCTAATACAAGAGGAGAAGATAAACATACATCTTTGTAAATGGAAGAAAAACGTGTTTATACTACATTTATTCTTACCACTACTTAACAGCATTGAAAGAGGCAGTATCCTTGAGCCCCATTTTCCACCCTTTTGTCAGACTGTTTTATGCTATAAGTAGCCATTTACTTCCAAATTGCATGGCTGGATGATTTCAGCCCTATACTACTTCCTATAGAGCGTGCCTTCAGGTCATTAGAATGGGCAGAAAAGATCTCTGTACCCTTCAGAACTGCAAACACCTGAGAATAAGTAGTTAACACTTCTTACCGGTAGTCCAGGTCTACCTGATCTTACTTGGTTTCGTCCAGGTTCTGATAGGTCTCCAGAGTTGGCTCCCATAGCAAAAGCTGGTCTAGCGAGGAGCATAATAAAAATAATAACGAGATCAATAATGCATTCCCCGATTATGCAAGAGGATATGTGATCAACGATTCCCTGATCGACAGGAAGTCCCCAACCACGTAATCTTGAATTCCTCCTGGGAGGAAAAGGGACCATGCAGCTGAAATGGTCGTGTATCAGCCAGTGCTCCCGTGGCACGCGGTCCCCATATGTGCTCGCTGGCCCGAGTTGTAGCTGTGGTATGAAACTGTCTCCTGGAAAAGCCTGGTGAGAATTTGCAGCAAACTCAAAGCTCAAAGCTTCGGTGGACGGGATGCTTTTCAACGCGTGTCCTTTGCTTCCCCGTTGCATGCAGTGTGTTTCGCGCAGAGCGTTGCTCCCTCAGCCCCAAATCTCTCAAATCGAGGGCAAGCGGGAGAAGCCATGCCCCAAAGCCAGGCTGCAGCCAGAAGAAAGTTGGGTGACTTTGTCTTTTGCCTTCCTCACTTCCCCCTCAGCATACAGAAATTACATTTAATTGATGGCACAGGTCTCGTTAGCTTTTTGTGGGCTGTGACTAGTAGCACATAATTAGGAATCACCTGCAAAAATTGGTTTGAAACAGTTAAACACAGTGCAAATTCATGAAGACAAGACACTGATTTTACAAAAAGGCACTGGGTGGTGTGTCCCAGGCCAAAGGTGATGCTCAAGAAGGGGAGGGGGGTGACATAGTGTCTGTGGGCAGCAGGGCTGGCCCCCCTTGGGGCCAGCAAAAACCTCTCTGAGCACCTTGGGGTGCTGCAGGTCTGCAGTGACACACCCCCCCCCACCGCCCTTGCTTTTCCATCTGTCCTCCAATTCTCCCCCCTCCCCAGGCCAGATTTGATAGCGGCTCCAGTGGGGATTTCGTCCGAGGGGAGAGCACCAGATCAGCTCTCCCTGTCCCCGTTCCCCATCTAATTTTAGCACCATCATCTCCTGTTTCCCCTCCCCACCTTTCCTTGACGTCTCTGCTTTGTTCTCCACTCTTCTTTTCCCTTTCATCTCCTCTTTCCTTCAGTGGCTGGCACATTTACCGTCTCTGGCTTCCCCATAGCCTCCCCCCAGGCCTCCCACCTTCCCTGCCCTCCCCTTCAGCAACTCCTTCCAAATTAAGTGGGAGACCCACTGGATGTAGGAGATGTCTCCTTGAGCCAGGGGTGTCCAGAACTGTGCAAACCCGCCTTTCCCAGCTTTTCTGGCATCACAGTGCTGCAGAAGCAGTGCCCAGCTCCTCTTCCCTTATGTAGCATAGCCCTAATATAAAGATATTTCAGTCCAATTTGCTTGACAGGGCCAGAGGATGTTCCTCATTCATACACAACGCTAATCCCAGCTACAGAAAAATGAACACATTGCCACTGCCTTGCCCTCCCTCACAGCAGCAACGGTGCTTTTTGTTTGTGCACAGGAATAACTCCTCTGCAGGGCTGGAAACACTGAAGCTGATGGATGCTGAAGGGGAAGCTCGCGTTGAGGGTAAGGTCTAGGAAAGAAAATTTGACTTTCATCACTGCACCATTCGCTAGCTATTTCTCTGAAACTTTCTGGCTCCCTCTTCACATTGATAACTCCCCATGGGGAGGCAGGTTTTTCCCACTCGTGTCTTGTCCACACTCTCTTGCAAAGTTTTCTTTCAGTTGCGACCCCTCTAGAGCAACGTGCATCCAACGGACCGGTATAAACTGCAGCAAACCTGGGCTCAGGGCTCTCCTTTGCCGTGTCTCATGCGGTGTGGCTGTAGCACCACACAGCTGTTACATGCTTTACCTCGCAAAAAACTGATACAAGTGATTAATTTAAACCAAACTGCTTGTCCCTGTGACAGCAAAGGGACTGGCCTGAGGGCTCATTTTAAAGCACTGAGAAGTCTTTATGCAGCTAAGCCTTTTCTTCACCTGCTTTATTGCAACCTCTGGGCAGATTTGTGCCGTTAGAAAAACAAGAGCTCAAAGTGCCAACAACCCTTCAAGCAACTTGGTGTTTTAGCTGCTCTCAGGAACTGCCAAATCATTTTCTGGTGGATCTCGTTTACCAAGAGGTAAAAGAAAACAAATTTAATTTTAACTGGGACGTGACCACACCTAGCACCTTCTCCAGCACAGACGCTTCTTAAGCAGCTAGCAGCAAATGGTATTAAAATGTAGAAAAAACAGTCTTTCACCAATATAGCTTATAGTACAACAACTGGTTTACATTTGCCAGTGTGCCAACAGCAAGTCCTTAGTCTCTTCTGGGTTTGCTTTTAAGAGAAAGAGAAAATCTAAAGCCCAAAGCATAGCCCTATGCTGGGAGTACAAGTGGTTACGCTCCAGTTAGACAGGACTCTCTGAGCCTGTTGTGCTTCCTGAAGTGTTTAACCAGGATTTGGGAGAGTAAGGCAACCCCGGGTGAATGGCCGGACAACCCAGGGCGCTGCTTTCTTCCCCTCTCTGCCACAATCTGGGTGACACACTGGATTCTCTCCTAGGTTAAAGACAAATACCAAAACTTTCTGCATCGTTAAATAGCACTTAGCAATATGTAGCCTGCAGATTGCTATTTTTATCAAGTACTCCGTATTTGCACTTCCTCTGAAATCTCAGTAGGGTACCAATATTGCTGAAGTTGGCTTCTGCGGCCAGCATGCACGCAGGCTATGCCTGGAAAGATGCATCTTTGAGTTGGCAGTGGTTATCAGTGAGTGATTGATAATGGGCAAACTTCTTGTTCAGCTAAACGGGTTTTGGCACAGGATCACTTGAAATATAACAACAACCAAAGAAAAATCAGTCTGTTGAATAGCATCCACCCATACCAGATGTGCTGACTGGACAATATGCCAAGTTCTTCAAAGCAGTATGCTTGACAGAAGTCCTAGGCAGAAGTGATTTTTTTTCCCCCAATATATTTACAAACAAAGAGAAAAGTAACTATGGAGTGGGATGGATAAGATAAAATATTTTTGTGAATATTGGTCTAAATGCTTTAATGAGTTTCCCTCTGCTGTGTTGAATTACTTTCCAGTGGGCGTGGGAACAAGAGGCTTTTGCTGGCACAAATGCCTATGAGAAATAAACCCCCTATATTGCATGTTCGAGCATTTGTAAAATGGACTTTTAAGACCATGTACAAAACCACTGATGATTAAAGTGGTCACAGGGTAATCCAACTGAGAGAAGAAACTTTATATTTAAGCTTGCTTAACCAAATGAAGCAGACCCAGAATGATTATTTATATTCACAACCAATATTTTTATAAATGAGCCTTCACTTGGGCTTTTCAGTTTGGATCTTTTTGAATGCATTGTTAACCATGAGCAAAAGGGGCAAGACTCAGACGCTTCTCAGGTAGTAGTACAGAAAAGCTCCCTTTCTGGAGTGAACATGCACAAAAGCACAGGCGCAGCTGATTTTAGGTCAAAAGTGTGGGGAAAAAAATAATCAGGGGCTGGTTTTCACTTGCAGCCCCTAGGAGGGAGTGAGCGTCTTGCAGAGTGCTGGAAGGCTGCACAGATGGAGTCAGTGTGGCTCACGGTTACCTGCGCTCAGCCATTGCTCCGGCTGTTTAGGTACTAGTTCCTCTTGATCTGACAGGTGAAGGCAGCAGCAAGCGTGACAGGTAACCACCTGTCTACTTTGCAAGATTTCCTCGACCACAGCTCAACAACAGGCTGCGTAGGATCTCGGGTCAGGGCTGGAGACATATTTGTTCCATGTGAGCTCTTGGGAAGGTGTTACCTTCCATACCGAGTTCCAGAGAGGAGAAGGTATTTCCAAGCTGTGCAAAGTACGTGCTGCTTTCTTGCATGTTCAGGTGAATTTTCTATGCAATCTGTCTCTCCGCTGGTTACTGGCTCATCCCCAAGTCTTGCCCATCAAGGTTTTCTAAAGGAAAACCAAAATAACCTTCCCATGAGAGTTAAAACCTGAAGGAAGATATTTCACCTCCAGCGATGCTCCGAGATGGAGGGTGGCACAGCCCTGCCTCCCTGCTGTCTTTAGCCCTTGCACCATTCCCATGACCGTGACCTCACCAAATGCCCGCTGAAGCCAGAGGAGACTTTCCAGTCATATCGATGGATGTCAGATTGCGCTCACTGGCACTTAGGTAATACGTTAAACAGTCTTCAAATTTCTTGTGGTCACCAAGGAATTCACAAATGCCTTAGCTTTTACCACCCTGAGTAATTATTTATTGGGATGGTCTTTTTATAGAATCCCCTTAAAATGTCCATCCAGATTTTAAGGCCAGCAGAGACTATTAGCTCATCAGTCTGTGGAATAACATAGCCCATAGCATTTCACTCAATAACTGCTGTGTTTAGCTCAGCAGTTACTTTTTAATCAAATGCTATCTTCCAGAAAAGGCTGCAGTCTCCACTGAAGACATCAAGGAATGAAGAAACTATCATTGCCTTCAGTGGTTGGTCTAGTGCTTGATCGCCTCTTGGGTTTAAAAGTGAAACATATTTATTGCAAAACATCCCCACGCCTTTGAACACCTCTGGACACTCAGCTGGGGAGCACCAACATCTGAAGCCCCCATCCACGCTCAGCATCCTCTCAGGTTTGCATCCCCCGCAGCATCAACACGGTGTGCCTCGCAGAGAAATGCCTGGCACTGTCCTGCAGGATGGAGCCATTCATCCTCATTTCCGCCTTGCAGTCTGGAAAATGAAGGAAGAGTCTTTGCAAATCATTGCTGAGTGAAAGAGCAAGTTCTCATTTCTGCCAGGTGCACCCAGGGAAAACCGCCATTGCTGCGATGGAGAGGTTTAATTCTGACCCTTTTTCCACCAGATCAAAAGTTACACCTTTTTGCTTTTTGCTTTCTCAATATTGCTTGCTTTCTTGTTCTAATCTTTAGTTTCCCATGTCCTCTGTCAGTTTTGCTGCAGGAAACAGTGTGTCACTGGGAGAGCAGCCCTAGGTCCAGCTTGTTCATGTCTGATGGTGGGCAGGAATGCACATCCACTTAACCTTGGGCTTCATTGGCCCTGCTTTTATTTATATCCATTTCCTGGATCTTCACTGTGGGAATACAGATCACATATCAACCAGATGCTCCAAGGCTTTCACGGATTAAGCAATATGTTCTGACTGAGCCCATGCAAAGTGGAGAGTCAAAAAGGAGGGCGACTGCTGTGCGGAGGCCAAGGTCAGCTCCCCTGGGGCAGGACCTTCTCCTGCCCTCCCACATACCAGGCCCGTGTGGAGCGCTTTATGCAAGCACAAAAGGAGCTCTTTCACATGTTTTGTCCCAAATCTCTAAATTGTTCACTGCTCCCAGTATCCTTTCCTCTGAGCTGTGTTTGTCTGCCTTAAAATTCTTTGAAGGGATATACGGTTTTGTGCTCCAAGAGTTGTGAGTAGGTCAGAACATCTCTATGGATAGGTCATTTCTTGCTGGCTTCTTCAGGCCACCTTGTACCTCAATCTGGTGCAAAATTCGCCGGCTGCAATCCAAAGATCCAGGCAGGAGCACGCATCAGGTTTTGTCTTCAGGCTTGGCTGGGGTTAAATCACTCACTTTATTTGAAATTGTCAGTAAGAAGCCTCCTATCGATCTCAGCAGCCCTGGGATCTCTCCAGTAGCTGGTAAGGCTGGAGTGGCCAGTGCGACACCACCTGACTGCCGTTAGAGAATAAGGCAACAGTGGCACTGTGTATTTCTGTTCTCTTGTATTCCTTCCCCCTGTGTCACAGCCCTATAATGGGTCACTGGATCATTCACGTGAGGTTTTGCATGATATAATAAGATGCATCCTAACAAGATGTCTTTATCAGCCAGAAAGTCATGCTACCCCATGCTGGGAAAAATGGCAGATGAAAGACAGATGACCCGTATGGATCACAATAACTTAAATTACATTATGAAGACAGTGAACTGCTTGTGACACATCCTGTATGAGGCCCTTTAACCACAACAAATAGATTGAAACCTTTCTAGCATTTAATCATTTCCCCCATTGACTATGGGCAGGTCGTAGAGAAAAAGAATCTCTCTTTCTTCTATATCTCTATTGAATTTAATTAGGTTTGCAAGGTTCGCTCCCTGGGTGAGTTATTCTAAGTCCTTACACTTTCCCTGCAACATCTGGGGGATTATACGCGTGTTGAAGCCTAACTCTTCCATAATTGCTTTATCAATGGGGACCACGTAGAACCACATTTTACGTGGCAGTTTTGACACAATTTGTTTAGCACACAGGAAAGATAGAATACTTAAAGGGATCGCTCTTTTGCTGTGTGCCAGGGAAGAGCCACGAGTTGTGTTGTATCTGACCTGCTTGGGCGCATCAAATCCAGGGGGGATCAGGAAAGTCTCACCAGGAGATATGGAAAGAAGACCAAGGAACAGCATCTCAAGGAAGGCACAGCACCGCAGCACGTGCCTCATGCCACGAAGTCGCATGTATTCGCAGCTGGGCTGGGGCTGAGCAGGACTGCTCAGAGGAAGAAGATATTGAGAAGCAGTCAAGCACAACTCATGATGTCAACTTCTGGGCAATAAGTTTCAAGGCCAGGGCTGTACATGCTCTGTGGAGCAAAACGCTACGCCTCACAGGCAATGCTGCTGTGCACCCTGCTTTCAGCTCCCAGCTGAAGCTGTGAAGGATGGAGATGTAGTTACAGCCTCCCACCTCTCTGCATAGGGAGGGAACAGGGCTCACGCTGCTCTCCCCTCTCATCCCTATCTGAGCTGCCCCAAGATGTTTTTTGAGATGCCTTCTCCCACTGCCACCATTGAACATTTACATATAGCCCAGCCAGAACTTGCTCCTGAATTTGCAAGACAAAATTTTAAAATACCTTCATTGCATTTGACACTTAAGCAGAGAGCCAGAAAAGATGGCATGGGAGACCTTTCAGCATCACTACTGTAAACTTCATTGCTACCAAGTATTACCACAGGTCAAGAGCTAAAAAGGATTTTTAAAGTCTCTTATAGACAACGATACTATCTAGACTTGGAGTGATAAGCACCAGAAGCATAGATGAGTTTTGGGAGGCGTCCAAAGATAGAGAGGGGGGCAGAGATGTACAAAAGCGGTGATAAGACAAGTTCAATTTCTGCCGGTGACTGGTTGGTTTTGTTTTGCTCTTTCATGGCTTACTCTGACTTCACTTTGGAGGCACTACAATGGGGTTTTTTTTCTTAGATGAAAATTAAGCCATGACAATGCATTTCCGCAGCGCTCCCTAAAATGTCTGCTGCTGGCCCTCTTGGTGACAAGGTCTTGCATTGGAGGGATCCTTTTGATCCAAACTGCTATAGCAGTGCCCCTGCTTCTGTGCTCCAGCAGGGCATGCCAGACTCTGCATCGAAGGATAAGAAGGTAATTGATCCCACAGAGGAAAAGAAAGAGCCTGAGGCAAGAGACAGACACACACACAAACTGGAAGAATGCAACGTTTATGCTTTTACCTAAATCAATAGTAACTCAGAGAAGCTGCTGTGGCTGCGGGCTCTTAGTCAGACTGTGGGCGAGTCTCAGATCTGGAGAGGGGTTTGGCAGTTCTTGCGTGCAAGAAAGTACCTGCAAGCTGTGCATGAAAGGGGGAGCAGGGTGGAGAAAACCAAAGCCACCAGGAGTTAGCTATGCTTGCAAGTAGGCACGAGGGGTAGTGGGCAATCTTCCTGCTCCAAGGACGTGCCATTTTGGAGGTGTCGATACGTAGGCTGAGACCCATCAGCTCATGTTACATGAGACAGTAAACAGATGGTTTTCAGGACAAGCTTTACTGACCTAGGCTGGATTTGAAGAGGCAGCTCAGGCACCCATCAGTTCCCCGAGCACCCTATCCACCTGGAGATCATTTATTTTGGCTCCAGTGGCAAGTAGCAATATGTGAATTTATCATGGTCAGATAAACATTAATAAAACGTCCCAGGTTATAGCAATAGTGATTTTTCTGTCAAACCCAGACCGAATAAAAGATAAACAGCAAAATTTCATTTTCTGCTCTGGAGCTGGAAGGACCAAAGTGTAGAAACACAAGTACAAACAACATGAATTCTTTGCAAATAGCTTCCTCTCTTCTAATTGCATTTCCCATCTAACTTGACTTTCGGTATGGCTTGTGGAGGTAACAGCTATTGATCTACAACTATTTTGACACGGAGAGGTGCTGCAGAAACAGCAGAAATCTCATCAGGTCGTTGTCAGCTAATCTGGCCACGCAGTAAGGGAGCAAACAATTGACACCAAGCACTGGCTGCTGGGCTCATCATTATCCAGCAAGTATAAGGTCCTCTGAGGACTTGGATTCGCATTTGGGTCCAGCTCATAATATAAAAGCCACACCGGAGTGATGTGTGCCTGCAGAGCTGATTTCACAGAGTACAGAAGTACAAGCGCAGGAGCTGCAAACATGTTTTCCATTGACTGGAGTGTACAACGTCTTATTTATCACGAGTCAATTGACGGCTAAACTCACCCAGCAAACTGATAAAAGCATTAGTTTGTATTTGTTGTTCACATTCAGAGACATTATACATCAAAAAGGTCAATGCTTCCCAACTAATTCAATTATAACATAGTCATCTATCATACTAGTTCAGTTAATACCACGTTAGCTTGCAGTTTTTGGAAAATGATAGAAGTTGGAGTGTCCATACAGGATATTCCACTTTAATGACAAACCTCTTTGTGATAACAGACCTCATTGCAAACTTTTCTGCAGCCATTCTTTGCCAAACTCTTTGTATAATAGCTGAACTACTAGCTTTTGCAGGTGGCAGAGTGGTTAAATGCATTAAGAGACAGTGCTGCTTATACAAGGCTTGAAAAATGAGAGTCCCCAAGGATGTTTTATTTGCCTGCTTTGTTATTAATGGCATGGTGACTGGGATTCATTTGTTGGTCTTTTTTCAATAGATTTCATCAAAGAAAGAACCAGCGCCGGTTTGGAAATCTGGATGTAAGACAGCTACGAGGCAAGGATTTATTTAATAAATCAGATAGAATAAGAAAATATTATATTCCAATTTTTTTTTGGAAGTGTAGACAGGCAATCTGGACAGCTACAGGTTCTTTAGTCT
The DNA here is from genome assembly GCA_017639485.1 of Pluvialis apricaria. Lineage (NCBI taxonomy): Eukaryota > Metazoa > Chordata > Aves > Charadriiformes > Charadriidae > Pluvialis > Pluvialis apricaria. The sequence goes on along the minus strand of CM030015.1, from coordinate 9,683,062 downwards.
GATTTCACAAGCAAGTGAGGCTTTTTAATGCACTTTGAAGGAAAGGGCTCTGGAAGCAAATGGTGGCAGGAGAAAATGCGCCGAGATAAATCACACCCAGCTACACCATTATCTTTCTCTGATAAAAGTCCTCATTTTTTAAAGCAGCGCATATAACCTATCTGGACTTCAGCAAAACAGCTGCCATGGAAAATTAAGTTCATTTTAAATGATTGGGATTCACGACTGCTAGCTAATTCCCCACCCACCCTATAGGAGAGATGCTGACATACTGTTTCGAAAGGAGGATGAGCAGGCTGGGTGGAGGTTACTAGAGGAATTCCTCCAGGAGCAGGAGCCGTTTCGGTTCGTTTTCATCAGTTACCCCCGGACAGAGCATAAAGGCACTAATGCCTTCAGTGGCGTTAGACTGGGAACGGGACTGGGAAAGCTGGGAAGCTTTCCTAGAGAAAACCTGAATATTGCACAGAAAGAGAGGCGGTGGCGGGATGGATCTAAGACAAGCACGAAGAAATTTATGATTCTGTACTTAAGGACCAGCAAGAATATCTGTGAGCACCTGGAAGCTTATCAGTTGGGAGCAAGCGGAAAAGAGAAGTGTTAGTCTGGCACGGGATGTTTGTGAGTGTTTGACGCCCTGTGGCCCTAGAAAAGCAGAGGTAATGTGATGAGTAGCTCTGCACATAGGCACTGCGGAGGGGTGTTGACAGGTTTACAGGGCACAGCCCAGGATGAGAATCACTGGGAAGGACGAGCACAACTTTGCTGGGAATACCCTGCTCCATGCGGTCTCCTCCGCTCATCAGTGTCTGATTCAGAGCAAGAAGTAACTGGGATGAGCCGGTGGTGTAAGAGGAGACTGTACAAGCTGCATCACTTAGCCTTGCAAAATGAAGGCTGAAAGGGGCTGTGATTATTTTCTATAAATACATCAAGGGGGTAAACACAAGGGAGACAGAAGAGCTGTTTAAGCTGAGGAAGAATATTGGCACAAGAACAAATAGATGTAAATTGATGAAGAATAAATTTAGACTAAAAAAATTTCTTCAGAGAAGTGAATTTTTGGAATAGCCACATAGGGAGAATAAACTTTCCCTCTCTCTGCGCAGCCTTGCTCAGTTACTCAGCAGGTTTGTATGGCACATCTGGGTGGGATGACAGAACGCTGCTTGCAAGCTGTCCTTCCAGGTCTAGGCTCTCACTCCAAGCAGACGCAAGACTTGTCAATTGGTATCTCTGATATCATGGGGGTCTCCAAGCCTCCATTCAACCCATACCATCTACAAAGTTTCCAAGAGTTTCATACTTTCTTTTGTTACATGGTGAGGTTTTCACCAAGGCTGTGGTTTCCCAGTCATGGGCCAGTGGCCAGAAGGACCATGGAGCATCCTGCCCTGTACGCCGGCATCTGCGTGGCCATGCAGAGAAGTGGCACAGATACAACCAAAACTGCACATGCTGCAGACAGGGAGATACGGCTGATTTCTGGCCAGACAAGGTACCTGTTTGTTGTTCAGGCTGATGGAAAAGCCAGGCTGATGGCAGGGAAAACGCAGCACCTCCCCAGCAGAGCCTGCAGCTGGGATGCTTTAAAGCAGTCAAAGCTTCAGCCTTGGTCAGCGGGCAATGCGTTTCTGCCTTGTTTCAGCTCTCAGAAAGACTGGAAGTTTAGATGCTGCTTGAAAGGAGTGCCAGGAGGAGGTGGGGAGGACAAGACTCACAGTAATGAGGTTGACACCCCCAGTCCTCTCACCAGGCGTACCCTGCAGAGCTCAGTGGGGCTCGGCAGATCCTGCACTAGGGCAGAGAATGGTCAGGCGAGCTCGGTTATGCTGCTCGCAGCCTTGCTGTGGGACCACAGAGGGGACATGTGGCCCAGTGCTGCCCTTTGCTGGGATGCCCAGAGAGAACCAATGGACCAGCGGAGCCACCTCCTCCTCTGCCTACATCCTGCTCTGTCGAGGTTACCAAGAGACCTGTTGACATCCACACAGTCACCCAGGTCCCCTCCATCACCGCAGGACCAACCTGCTGATTGCTGCCCTGTGCCTCCGCTGACAGAGGTGGGTACCCAAAGGCAGCAAGGCTTAGCAAGAAGGGTTCATACAAAGGAGAGCTCGGAATTATGGGATGTTTAACATTAATGGGAATCAGAGGCCATAATGTTGGACTCAGTCCTTATGCTAGTGATAGAGTAGGCTTTTAAATCATGCAAAAAGTCTTTATCCATACTTATACAGTAGCATTAAGAGACTCACAAAATACCATGCCTAATCACAGTTACTGTACCATGATACTAACGGTATAGGGGAAACTGAGGCACAGAAAATCAACGTCACAACTCATCAGTACTTCGATCATCCCTTCTCAGTTCAATTATCCTGCTCTAGCCTTGCAAGAGGCCTAAAAATCACTGCTTGTCAAGGTCAGAGAGGAGATCAGCACCAACGCCGGGAATGGTTTTTCCCAGCTCTGCAGTGCCTTGCTCAAGCCGCAGCCGTGACCTCCCTCCCTGCGGAGAGGCACAGCAGCCCAGGAAGTCATTTTGTCACGCTCAGGCTTTCAGCGCAGCACATTCACACTTGCTGGTTGGATGGTCTTTCTCCGTCAGATATATACATTTTAGCATCTTCTCTGAGCAGTTTTTTCTCAGGGCAAATACATCAATTTCCCGAGTATTTTTACATTATCGCAGCAGAGCTGATCTGATGACACACAACTAGTGTGGGACTTTGCTTTTACATTTTGTTGCAATCCACAATGAAATTAGATGGAGGGCTCCTGAGATGTATACATTTTAAGTCCTTGCATATCACACTGGAAAGTTCCAACCGATCTAGCAAAGAACAAATCAAATTCAGAAGCGGAGACATAATGTATACTGGTATTTCAATGAGTGGGGCAACAGCATCATAATTCTCATTACTCTTGCTTTGAGTCACATATGAGAACTCTCCTGCAGACCCAAATGAGCTCATATATCCCTCAAGTGCGAATATAAAATGCAGTCCTCTCCTCTGGACATCAACTACTAATTTGTGTGTTGCTTCTTACTGTTCAGATTATATTGTGGGCTGGTATTATCACTTTCGCCATTACGTTTATTGTTTTTATTTACACGAGCTGGAGTCATTCTTTTTAACAGAGGCTATCACTGTTCTTTATAAATCTTATCACAAGGATAAATCAAGAGTAACATATATCTTTTGCTCGTCTATGAATCCATAATTGGCATTTACTCTCTGATGGTTTATGCAGATGAGGATCTTTCTCAATACATTTCTAACACACCGAAAACCCCACACACTTCTCTAGAAAACCCAATGAATTTTAAATTGAAACCTTCCAGATTTTCTGTGCATGAGGGCTGGGTTTATTTGCACATTGAACAAACTCCTGGAAGAGAAACACATTCATTTTAATACCTACTGCTGGATCTTAGAACACGTTTTCTTCTATATAAAGAAAGCCTTCAGAAAAAAAAATTAATAGAGCATTTGCTCAAAAGCTCTTCTGGCCCTGGGAACTTTCTCTCTGAAACACAACATACCTAATGCAGCTGGGCATCTCATACAGTCGCTGGGGTTTGCAGATGCAGCAATTGAAGGATGCTACATGACCTGGGGTACAGGGGGTCCCAGGACCTCAGGGCCCACATACCCTCCCCATTTCCAAGCACCAACCCAGGGTCCCCCAACTGGGGTACAGCTCAACGCCAGCTCCAACTGATGCGATGGCCCATAGGCAGCTCTGGTCACTGGGACTTGGGCAAAAAGGCAGCAAAGACAGCCTCACACACTCGAGCCCTCACTTTTATTCTGGTGGACTGTAAATCTTCCTAATATGCCAGTGCTTTAGGAGAAGAAAAACATAAAGGACCTTATTTTAACCTGAATCCATCGCAGAGAAAACAAGGTTTCATGAGTGCAATACTGTTTGGGGGAATATTGTAGCTTCTTCCTCTTCCCCTAGCATGATATAAAGGTTCTATTAAAAGGGAAAAGACCATGTTCTTAAAGAAAAAAATTATGCCCTTTCAAAGTGAATACATGTCAGTCCAAACTGATGGCTTAAATTAAATATTAAAGATTTTTAAAAAATAATAAACCCCCTGAACCACTGTTTGATTTATATAGTACTGTTCCTTCAGAGAGGATTTGTGGAAGCAAGAACTCGATCTGTGTTGTTCTTTGTAAAAGAAAAAGAACAAAATCAATTTTTATAAAGCAAGATTATTTTAGGAGTCAAGTTATCAGAAATGCTGGCTGTATCTGGGACATCTGTTTTTCTCTCCCCATCCTCTCTCTCATAAGGCAGTGACTCCAGAAAAGACTGAAAAGGAGCCCCGAGCCTACCCAAAACTAGGTTATCCATTACCGCTTTTCTCAATGTGATTAAGCTTGTCTTTATTGCAATCTCACCCATTTTCGGCTAACCTGAGCTGCAGAAGCACAGCTCTCTTCCCATGGCCCACGTTTACTGCAGTCAGCAACATCCCTGGTCCCATTGGGTGGTCTTTCATGCTCTCCATATTTGTCTGCTCTCCTTGTGCTGGTAGGACACATCACTGGGCACAGGAGCACCTACCATCCAAAAATCACTGTTTTCCCCAGGGGGGCTCTGCTACGTATGGGAACAGTGCTGGTAGGACTTGTTAACGAAGCCAAAACACTTCAGGAGTCCAGCAAACCCTGAACTCCTGAAGAGGTAATTACAGGGTGGTGTTTAATAACGGTTATGAGCCTTGCGCCCCACTTCAATAACAACACAGGCATGGACGATTCTTACTGGACTTTGGGCTCCTTAATCTCCCAGGCTCTTCTGGAAGAGATATTCACAGCATCTGGCACTGCTACACAGGCTTTCGCAAAATATCCTCATCTTTTAGGAGCATGCACCAGGTCACAGCCCAGGACACAGCAAATATTAAAAGCCCCTTATGCATGGCCAGTGTCTTACATCTTGTGGGTGGCCTGCCAGCAAGTCTTCAGTTGCACAAAGCAACCCAGATCCACTGGATCTGATGGACCAACTCCAGACCTAAACCAGGTGAGGAGGTGACCTAGGAGCAGGTAGGAAAAGATGAGTGAGGGGAGCTGGTGTGGGGTGCAGAAGGCAGTTTAGGGTGGGGTAGAGCTTAAAAGACACCCCTCACTCCATCACAGCAGGCACAAGCTGCCCACAGTGGTGGAAGGGTTAATCAAAGCACAAACGACATCTCCCACGCGGACCTGTCTGACAAAGGCTGTCTTTCACCAGTAGAAAAAAATGAGAAAACAGCTGCTAAAGAGAGAGAAAAGATGCTGTATGGAAGTGGTGTTAGAGAACTCCTCTGGGCTTGCAATAAGTCACTGGAGCAAGTTTGTTCTTAAATGTGTCCAAAAGGCCTCCAAAGAGAAACATGTTTTTTTGGAGAAGGTTATTTTTATATGGAGCATAAAAGAGATTAGTTGCCAATAGAAGAGCACAGCAAAAGAAAATACTGAAAAACAACTGGAGACTGTATTAGTGGTTATTATGCAGGTCAGCAATTGATGTTAGAGTCTTGTTAATGCTGCCATGCATTAATTTAAACGTATTAAAAACTCAAATGGACTAAGGAAACCCACATAAGCATAATAAAAATCAGTGCGTTCATGTGCTCCCAGCCAATTTTTATAACGAGTTTTCACTCTTCCTGTCCTGCATCTGCAGCCACTTGTACAAGTGACATGTGAGTTTGCATCAGGATTTCAAACATCTGGAAAACCCAGAAAAATATTCAGATCAAGTTGGATTTGGCTCTGTGACTGCAAACAGCAAATGCAAATCCTGTTACGTGTTGCACACTCACAGCAGGACAGAGACAGAGCAAGGGAACTGCTGGGACCTTCGGTAAAGCAACCAGCATAAAACTTGGCCTGGCTTTCCACCAAATGCCCGTGCTTTCCCTGAGCTCAAAAAGAGACAGGCGGAAAGGCTGGCCTTACTTTTACTGTTTTCTCCATGTTTCGTTTTTCCCCAGAAAATGCTGAAATACTTATCCAACTGCTGGGTTTTAATGCTGTCTGCACCAGAGGGACTGGAACTATTTTACAGCTCTTTTGGAAGTTTGATTTTTCTGGAGAGAAAAAAAAAAAAAAAAAAAAAGAAAGAAAGAAAGAAAACTGAGGATCTAGATAACTAGGTAAACTCGAAGTTATGTGAAGTGCTGTTAGGAAAAACAAAGGGATTTTATTAAAGCAGAGATGTGCCTCTTGCCATATATTACTATATGCCTTCTTGAATGCTCACAGATGCGGGTGCTAAGGCTACGGGAAGTTTATCAGGGATCCCGGCTGATCCACACTACTCAGCACTGGGCCAAATAGTCCTTAAAAAACATCATCAACAAAAAACCCAACAAAACCAAAAACCCCACACTCAGAAACCTTGGGTCTTCTTAGGCAAACCAGCCAAAAGCTTCATCCAGCTCTAGGTCAGATAATGAACCCAGAACCTTTAAAACTTACAGAAAACCCATCAGCCTCAAGTCACAGACTTCAAGAGACAGAATCCACCGGCTTTTAAAGGTTAATTTCTGGGCACATTAGAAGATACTTTATGCGTATGGCTCAGTTGGCTCCATTATTAATTTAGCAGGTTACAAAACTGTTGGTGCATTCGCACCATGCTCTGCACCGGGACATTAAGCTGTGGGAATTTTCTTCTCGACACTGGCATTTCATTATCTGCTTCTGTTGATTATTCAAATTGCATTAGATGTCAAGACTTGCTAGATTCAAAGACCTCACTAAGATGAAGGCAGTTATATCCATCACAGGCAATGCCAAGGAAATGAGTACAAAAGCTACACCATCCCTCAGGATAACAAGTGAACGGTATGATGCAAAATATATCCACGCCATGCTTTATTTAAAAGTCTCTTGAAATGTCATAATAACTTAGATTTAATAGGGGGAGGTGGGAAGGAGGGGGAAATCCATCCAGTTTCAAGATCATGGTCTACAGCCAGAGCTCAGTGAATTGCCCTGGGTTTTGGCCCTCACATATATAATTCATACCTAACTCACCTCTGCAGTACAGACAGGCTCCAACCCTATAAAGTGGAAGGCATTTATACAGCAGAGGAACAAACTAACTAAGAAATTACACTTCCATCTCCCCCTCCAAAGAGAGAGCTTGGTGAGGAGTAGGTCCAGTCCCCAGCTGCCCTACCAGCTTGAAATATCCTCTATGGATAAAAACCAGCCAAACCTAAAGATAAAGCAGCCCCGTGGCTGCTCCAGCCTGTGCCCACCCAGCCTCCCCCCAGCCTGGGCTGCAGCTCCAAGGGAGCCTCATCCATCCTGCCCATGAAGTCTCCTGTGCCAAGGGCAGCTCTGCCCAGGGACCCCATGAGCAGCACCTCGGTGCCCCATTCCGTCCCCTGCTGAGGCTCCCGCCTGCCTGCCGCATGCACGGGGAGACTCTCCAAAGCAGAGATATTTGATCCCATGCCCTCACTCAGGCCTAAATGATGCATAAGAGCCTGTACAGCTAGAAAATTGAATTTACTTTTGTCCAATAAAAAATCAAAATTAAAAAAAAAAAGTGGAGATTGCCTGATTATTCTCTCAGCTAACCATTTTAACCTTGTTTTCTCCTACTAAGTGAATATCTTATGTGATTTCTGTGCTGAAAGCAGATGAATGTCAGAGACGTTGATCTTGGCTCTAGCCTTTGTTTTTATAGGGTTTGGATCTACTCTGTTTTGGCACCACATTATTGGTTTCTATTAGTGTCAAAGTGCCACTTTTTGTTTTGTTTTTGCTTACTCACGGAGCTCAGCTCTTTGGAGGGTAAGTGCCAGCCGCAGTACTTGGGGCAGCTAAGTTGCCATGGGAGGAGACTCTCCTCACGTCCCCAGAGTATCCTCCCAGTGTTTCTAGGGGACGTGGAGGTACCAACAGGATGGTAAAATGATTTCCACACGGATTCACTGCCTCGTTTCTGTACTAAAATGACTATGGATATCACTGCCATCGGGTGCCCATCCACCAGCACAGTGGGACCAAACCATGCTGGTGGTGAAGCAGCAGGAATTACATCCTCACCCTCATGGCTTGTAACCACGATTTCAGTCTGAAAGACGGCAGCTCTGTCGAATGAGAGAGGGAAAAGTCTCTGCCCTGCACAAGCCTCAGGCTCATTAAATTTAAAGCCTAACGATGATTTTTCTTTTTTTTTTTTAAATAAGCTGCTTCTGCATTCAGAGCATCCTCATCTTTTTATTTGTGTTACCTTCTCCCAAAATACTGGACACTGTCTCCAACTCCCTGCACGCTCTCTAGAAAACAAGTACAAAGCCTTTTTCCCCCTCCTATGATGATACACTGTATAAAGGCACATTAATCACAGACCTCACGTTCATTTATTCACGCCATTATAGAAAAGAAATATTCTTTGGTTCTGAAGGTTTCTTTCTTTAACAAATGAAGGTTGAGGTGCCAAAAGAGAAAAAGAAAGAAGAAAAAGGAAATAAAAGAGCTACACGGAAACATTAAACATGGGAGAATATTGAGCCAATGCACACATGGATTTCTTGCCAAAATCACTTGAAAGACTTTCACTACTGAAACTACAGAATAAAAGGACTGAAAATACTAAATTAACATGCTGAACAATTAAAAACAAAATAAAAGGTGAACAGAAATGCTGACTGAAGAAACTTAGCTGTGATCCCAAGGCATTCCTGCTATCCACAAGAGCCCAAGCACATCTCAGGGGCTGGAGTTACCCTTCCCTTGCCAGGCAGCACGAGGACAGGGGTCCTGGTTGGGTCACAGGCACTGACTGGCACAGCCAAATCCCCTCTCCGTCCACAGCACTGCAACAGGGTGACCAGGCAGGGAAGTAGGCAGGAGTGAACTCAAACTACTTTTTCCCTATTCCCAAGACCATAGGACACTCCGAGGAGGAAAAAAGTCACCTACTCCCAGCATCGGGGAGGAGGGTCTCCACGGGCTCTACATCTGCGCAATGGATCCCCGACAGGGGAACCATTGACCTCCCATCCATCCCTTGCTGCTGTGACACCAGATGGGGACGTGTGCTGCTTCTTTCTGAGAAAGATCAGCAAATGAAGGTCAACCCAAAACATGCAGTAACGTGGAGGGAAAATAATGCCCCAAGCCCACGGAGCTCATCTGCATTTCAGCAGATGTAAAGAGGATTCCTGGTTGTTGCCCACACCAAGGAGAAGTAGGAAGTTTAGCAGCTCGCAGACAGAACCCGGTACCAGGATTTGTTGTAGCCTCCTGGCAGAGCAGGTCCCCTTGGCCCAGGCCAGCTGAGGCAGAGGGAGGTGGTTTTAATCAAGATCTGGGTCTGGTGGAGTGAAATACCCTCACCCGCAAGTCGCCGAGCAACAGTTAATCACAGCCTTTCCAACTACAGGGCCAGGTGCAAAGCGTTGTCCCTCTGGGAGACTTTTTGGGGAGTTCCTACTCCCCTGCCATCGGCCCTCCTCACTGCCAAGAAGGATGTTTTTACAGTTCTTTGTCCTTCTTACTGCAGAAGAAAATGCAGACTGACCCTCTTTTGCCATCTTTTGGAAAACCAGGCTGCCTACACCACTGTGTCATCTTGGGAGAAGAGGTCTCCCATCAGCTGGGTGTCCTGCCTCTGCTGAACGAGGAGAGGAGCCTGATTTTTCTATTGCACGTTGGTATAAAATTTCACCATTAACAAAACCAGAGGACACCATTCTGTCAGTATTTCACATCCAACTACAAACCATATCCCCCAAGTAGCAGGTTCTAGATGAACAGCATCTTCTGCAGATGTCTGAAAAGAGGGGAAGGGACAAGTGTGCTGCCAGCAGTGAATTAAAACAAGCAAATGTAGATCAGTTCAAATTCAGGGCTCAGGAAACAGTCAGCAACCCCTTTCTGAGGAGCAAGTGGGGATGAGAAGCGTGAAAGCAGAGAGGTGTGAATGGAGCCAGAGTTTGATCCGGACCATCTGCCAGAGAAGCCTACCCATTTGCAAGCTCAGCCTGCTTTGAAGATGACTCAACACCAAGTTTCAACTCAAGAGAACCAAAGACAAGTAACAGATGTGCATTCCTGCAAACAGCCGGAACAGCCAAGAAGGTGCAGTGAAACCTTCACCTGCAGTGAATCTAGTGGGTAGATTGAGACTAGATATAAGGAAGAAAACTTTTTCAATTAGGGTGGTGAAACACTGACACAGGTTGCCCAGAGAGGTGGTAGATGTGCCATCCCTGGCAAGACTCAAGGTCAGGTTTGACGGGGCTCTGAGCAACCTGATCTAGTTGAAGATGTCCCTGCGCATTGCAGGGGATTGGACTAGATGACCTTTAAAGGTCCTTTCCAACGCTAACTATTCTATGATTCTATAAATTCTGAGACAAACATCAGTGTTTTCAGTGCAGAAACTAGTAAAAAAAAACCAAACACAAGAGCTTCTTGCTGTCCATACTAAGAGCTACCGGGGCAGCATGGTCGGTAAACATCTCTTGCAGGAAGACATTATCCACAGGAACGGCAATTGCTCTTGAAACCTAATTAGGCATTGCCTACAACAGAATGTCAGAGTGAAATAACGGTGTCTGATCCAAATTTGTCAAGCGCCTCCCAGCATTTCCATAACAGACAGTGTGATATTTGACAGAACCGTGACGCGTGAAGTCAAGATTTCTCTGAAAACTGCAGATGATGAAGACATGGTTAAGGGACTAAGAATCACTCAACACTTTGAGAGAACACTTTGAACAGGGTTTTTGGTACCTGCCTCTTTTGAGCAGGGAGAGGTGGATGTCTGTGCTCTGAAGAGAGCCAGCCGGGAAAAACGGCACCTAAACACTGTTGTGCTCTGCAAGCAGTGAGTGTGTGCAGTTTCCAAGCAGTTTGCCTTTGGGAAGCAGCTCGCAGAGCACTGTGTGCAGCCACAAGTGGGTTCAGCAGGAACCGTGCAGGCGAGCTGCCTGAAAAGCTACAGAGCAGTTTGCCCTCAAGGGAAGAACACTTTGAAGAGGGTTTTTGGCACCTGCCTCATTTGAGCAGGGAGAGGTGGAGATCTCTGCTCTGGAGATAGGGAGCCGGGAAAAACAGTGCTGAAACAGTGCTCTGCTGTGCGGGCAGCGAGGGTGTGCAGTTCGCAAGCAGTTTGCCTTTGGGAAGGAGCCCACAGAGCACTGTGTCCAACCAGAAGTCAGTTAGTGGTCTAAACCAATTTTTTTCCATTCCTTGAATGTTTGCCAATGTAAAGTCTGTTGTACAGGCCATTTGCAAATGACCAAGAAAACCTTAGTTACCAGTAATTTCCTGTAACAGTCAGAAAACACAGCATCCAATAAAGCAAAAGGTGAATGCAAGTTAATATTCTTCCAAAACTCCTTGTTCATATTCCAAGTTGGCCATTATTTTGTAGTTAATCTTCTGTCCGTTTGTGGTGATGAGGGAGGCAGATGTTTAATTAGTTTTAACAAAAAATTCCATTTAAAATTGTCTTGCTTCTGCCGACCTAGATTTATAACCTGTGTAGACAGAGACAATTGAAAAGCCAGAGAAAAATATTCTGTGGGGAATCCAAGAAAATCTGTATCTCAGAACATTTTCTCCTGCACTCAGGGACCTTCAAGGTCTGTAGACTCGGATAGAAAAAACACTTGCATTTTTCAGCTGTCACTATCGCGTACCCTCTTAACAAAGGAAAAAGAAAAGCCTAATTACTCATGGGTCCCTTTTTAATTTGCAGGGTTAGTGATGAGAAAGACAGACAGACAGAAAGAAAAACACACTGATGAATTACCCCTGCACTTACAGCAGTAAAAAGATAGTGGTGTTTCCAGGCAGGTAGGTCCAGAGGGGAGCGCTCAGGAAGCATTACAACCCACAGGGTTATTCCAGCCTAGTGCTAACATCACAGGGTTGCATTCAGTTTTCCACCCTCTGCAGTTTTTGTTTACATGTTTTTAAGTAATATTTTGCTCGGGGACTTGTTTCAATGTTATTCTGTCCAAGCAATCTCATCAAGGCAATTTGTATACCCACCCTCCTCGTGTACAACTTTCCCGGCATCCACAATTCAGCAGATCCAGAAAGCAGAGATTTTTTTTTTCTGCTGTACAAAAAAAATTTTCTGAGCTAGACGAGGGCTAGTTATTTATTTTTTTTTTCATTAAAAAAAGTATCCTTTCATCATGACCCCCCCCAACAGGAAATAATTAATAGGAAAACCCTCCACGTGCAGACAATCTGTTGTTAACAAATAACTACAAGCAGTTTCACGCTAGTGTTTTGCAATCATATATTTTGCCATTAATTTATTGAGCACAGAAAGACCTAAGTTCCTGGTTATTTTGGCTTTTCAGCTCTCCCAGTGCCCCACACATGTTGCTGTGACTGAGAACACCCACCCCCAGAAGGCTGCTAGCACCATTTTCTACTTGTTGCAGTTTTCTTTCCTCTTCTCCTAATTAACACTGCTACGAAACTCGATGCTCTCCCTTAACCTAAAAGATTTTAACATATGCAGAAACATCAACAAACCCCACAATTATTTGCAAATACCAATAAAAACATATTTTTGAGGCACCGCACAGCCACATCAATGCAAATCAGGCTTAGATGTGAGGCAGATAGGGAGCTGAAAGGCCTTGCTTGTTATTCACCAAAAAAGCCTGTAAACACAATGAGACTTTGGCCTCTTTCAGGCTGCGCTCTCATGATTTCCCATATGATGGGGGGAAAAAAAAAAAAGAATTACAAACGCATTTCTTTCAGGGCAGATTTCAGCCTTATACAAAATTGAAATTTTTGTCCTTTTTAAATAACACTGCCCTCTTTGCCACAGTGAACAGCAAACTACATTAGTCAAGACCATTTTTTAAACCACTGCTAAGAAAAATAGGTTTTTCTAGTAAACACAATCCAATGCCTTGGCTGGGCCTGAGACGCACCCACTAAAACCACCCAAAGAGAGAGATGTAGCAACAGCAGAGCTTTCCTTCACCTTCACACAGGAAGTCTTACCTGGAGGAAGTCCAGAGCAAGCCTTTGCTGGAGTTTCGATGAGCATCTTTAAAGAAAAAAAAAAAAAAAAGACAAATTCTCTCCCCAGGCTCAGCCCCGGCCCTTTTCCAGGTGGTTCAGACACATCTGAAGGAAGATTTTGGCCTTTTTCTCAGCTGGAGTCAGACCTCTGAAGAGTTATTGCAACACCCGGCACCTTGGTCAACGATCGCATCGTTAGAAGAGGTTGCATCATGATGTGTCCACAGCCGTGCCGCAGTGCATCCCTGCCCCTTGCTAACAAACCCCAGCCTAGCACCAGGAGGGCAGCCTGCAAAGACTCACACCTGGTGAGAAATAAGAGCTGTAAATCAATATACACAGGAGCAAACCCCAGCAGAAAGGGGTCACTGGGAGGAAATATCATGAAGGTCTTTACGTTTCCATCAGGGCTGGGCTTCCCCTGGTCCTCAGAAAGGGGCAAGCACAGGAGGTGGGATGTAGCCCCAGGGCTCAGCTCCTGCCTCCGGGATCCATCCCGATTCCCACAGCTGGCCTGATCCAGCAAACCTCCGCTGTCACCTCAATGCCATTCCCCGCTCAGAAATGCCCAGACGGTTTAGACCATCCACCTCCCTTTCTAAAATGTATCTTGTGCCCAGGGCAGGAGCAGTTTAGATAGCATAAATAGAAATAAATGATAACTATAAAGCTAGTAACAGCAGTGTGGAGGGAACGGCATCTCCCAGAGTGTATTAAGAAATGCAGAACAAGCTGCACTGAATATCAGATCAGGAAGGATGGCTTTTTTCTTCCTGTTCTTCTCCCTGGTGAAACCCCAAGGCATCTCTTGCTCAGCTCTGAGGCACAGTGCCAGTGCCTCTTTTAACAGAAACTTGTTTTCTGTCCAAGCGTGGGGACTGAGAAACTGATTAATCAGAAAATGTCCTGTTCTCAATACTCTAGTGGGTGCTGGGTTTTTTCTAAACTTCTTTACCTCCCATGACAATAACCTACAGAAAGCCCTGGCAGGAGGACTCTGTTTTCCCCTCCCTTTCCCCAATTATAGTCGTCCCTCCCACCTCCCCAGCTCAGACACAGGTCTCCTTCCCTAAGCACGTCCCATTTATCAGTCTTCCTTGGGGACATTTCCATCCTCTTTCTTTGGACTCCCATGTGGCATCTCCTGCTTCATCATTCAAGTAATGGTTTTTAGGAAGGGATATGAAAGCATACTGCGGGGATGTATAGTATGGGGACCTAAGGAAGCTGTTGAGAACTATTCATCAGAAGAAAGAATGTATTTTACTGCCCCTTGTCACTTATCCGTTTGGTCTGAGCAGTGGAAATAGGTGGAGAATGCTGCTCGCAGAGGTTTGAAGTGCCCTGCATGGGCCAATAAAGCAGGACATCGAAATATAAGGGAGAAAATAAATGCATGATGTAAAGTGATACCAATGTCAGAGCAGACCTGGGAATTTCCTGCATCTCAAACATCGCCTTTCAAGGGGCAGGTGGATTCCCAGGGCATTGCTTTTCCCCACTCGAAGCAGGGATAAGGTCCCTGAGCACAGGGAGGGGAAGGGAAGAAAAACCCCAGGGATGCTGCAAGAAGCATGTTGAAGGCAGTGATGGAGTTAACGAAAGTTCAGCTCCTTGAGGGGATTGAATGTGGCCAGTGAGAAATAACCAAGGAGTGCGTGTGATAATAGGAAGATGCTGAGAAAGAGCCTTCAGGATCCAGATGGCTTTGGCAGGATCCAAAGCCAGCCCTTGAGTAATAGAAACACCTCTGCCCAAATAAACTACAGCAAGCATCGAAAGGCTGTTGGGCACATAAAGCAGACGGCAAAAAAGGCACAGGGCTCATTGTGGCAGCAGGCAGGTTCAAAGCAAATCACTAAAGACTGGAAGATTACAGCAAGGAAGAGTCACTGCATGCCCTGCTACTCTTGTACTCTTCTCTGCACAACCTGCGAGAGCCACCGTCTCAGACCAAGGTCTCTTCAATGCAGCATCCACCATGGGGAGGCTCCTACACAGCAGAAAAATAAATATAACTTGGTATGGTCCCAAAACTAAATGAACACTTAGCTTCAATTTGCACTCAAAAAGGTAGATTTTGAGCTTTGGGACACAAATAGGATGACTAATACGAATGAGTTAATAAAAATGGAAATCACCCCCATCTGAAGGGGAAGTAAAACCTAGAGCTTAACGCACTCAAGTTAGGGGGAATGGGTAATTCCTGAGGATAATGATAATTAAAAAAAATAAATCTATCAAGCCATAAATGGCAGTGTGTGCTAGGGAACAGCAAACGTAAAACTGTGTTTAAGAGAAGCCCATTAATCTGACTGCAATAGCGTGCGAGATTTCCCGAACAAGTTATGAAGGGAACAATAATTAAAAGATACGGTAGTTAATGGAAAGTGGTATAAAATGTAGCATGAGTTTACAAAGGGAAGCTCATGCCAGACTGAATCCAATCTTTCTTTAACAAGATAACTGGTTTTCAACAGGGGAAATGTGGTAGGTCTAATCTATTTGGACATCTGTAAGGAACTTGGTAATAAAACTGCATGGGAAATTGCTAGTTGGAACTAGAAAAAAGAGAGGGTGCTACAAGAATTAGTACTGGGTGAGGGAACTCACCAAGGAGGTGACCAGGATATACACAGCGGGGATATCGGTCCCGGAGGAGGCTCGGCTCTCCAGGACAACCTTGTCTGGCACTTTTGGTGCCAGTGCTGGCTCAGGTAGGACAGCTGCAAGCTGGCAACCTGGGTGGGAGAGACCAGCTCCAACAAGCATGGACTTTACTGCACAGGGGCCACAGAGTGACCCCCAGGACTGGATTAATAAAGTAGGATTAAAAAAAAAAAATATCTAGATTCACGCTCATGCATTTAGGTATTAATGAGCATCTGCGGTCTGATGTGAGAGCTCACCGGTTGGAGAGGGAGGACATTAGCCCATCTCAGAGTAGACACGAGACACCGAATGAAAGGCAGCTGTGAAAAAGAGAAATTTGGCCCTAAAATATACCAGGTCAGGGATTTCTGCTAGAAGTTACCCAAAACCTTTGCATAATGTCACAGAAGAGAGCAGTGAGATGCCCATTAAGCATGTATGCACTGTTTCATCACTTGCATTTTGGAAGGTTGGAATGCCACCCATCACTCAGACAGGCATGATGTCCTCTCCAGCCATGGCTATAAAACCACCACCTCGAGGTCAGTAATACTGTTTAAAAAACCAAATGAAAACACAACACCATAAACCACCAAACAAAAATCCCCTCAGCTTGTGTTTGGCTGAAAACAAACAGCTAACAGATCCTTCCTGGTGACAGGCGCAAGTCCCAGCCCAGCGTTCACCAGCTGATAGCTGCATCCCACCTGGCACGGACTGATTGCCAACAAAACATTTTCTCCGTGTTATGTTCTTGCTCTCCCATCTTTTATCTTAGATGAACCTTAAAGAATTAAAGCCACTGCTGGGTTTCTGTGGTTGATAAAATTCAATTCTCACATCTCAGGAACTTAATAAACCTACATGCAGAATGAGCTTTTTTCACGGAATGTAACAATTTATTGTCCTTTGAAGTAGATGAGGACAGTGGTGTAAATGTCCTTAGTTTTAGAAAAGTTCTGTGGAAATTTTATGTCATAAGACATCCAGTTTCTGATGCTCCCCAAGCCTGCAGTTCTCTCCACAGCTGCCTTGTTTCTTCACGTGGTTTCAGTCCATCCCCGGTCTCTTCTCTGCAAGCTCAATCACATCAGTGCAAATTACAAGATGTGAAGTTTGCTTCATGCTGAGAGAGAGGAGATCCAGATACTGTGTCCTCAACTTTGAGCTGTAGGTACTGCTGGGGCACTGAAGATGGACATCAAGCATGTGGCAAACCATCTGCCCCGCGAGGACCAGCAGCATCGGCCCCCACCATAGCTGCGCTCTCAGTGATGTTTTGCAGCCTTTAAGGCTGTTCTCTATAACTGAGAGGGAACCCCTTCAAATCTGCTATGAATGTAGTTTAGAAAAAGACACCCATTGGCAAAGGAAGGAACTTGGACCATGCTCCTGCCATCAGATGGGGAAACTTAGTGTTTATTTATGGCTGTCAATCAATATCATGCTGGCACCAGTCAAACCCAACACCAATCTACTGTGCAAAAGCCGAATGCATAACCTCCCTGGGCTGTGCTAGGCAAGTCCAATACCAAACAGGAATGACATCGGGCTGGACCACAGCTGACTGCATTGCTACTTGGGAGACCTTTCCACAACTGCATCCTCTCCTTGCCTTGCAGGAGCATGCTCCCACTGCAAGTTTTCCCCGGGCACAGTGGCTCTTCAGGTCCACAATCACAAGCCAGTGCCTAGAAGGCACAATTTTCCCCATATTAGCAAAGTGGCAGATACTTCAGCAGCATGAAAGTGTCTGGCTAAGAAATAAAATCAGGGAAGGCTGCACACAGAGTTGTACTAAACTGTTATAAAATTCAAATCGGGCTGCATTACACTGCACAAACTTCCCCCCAACCTCACCCCAAGCAAGGTTATTAAATGGAAGCGACTCAAGTGCTGTAGAGGAAAAACAATATGAAAAATCCTGAGAAAGCCAATGCATAATTTTCCCATCTCAAGGCCATAATGTGGCAGTGCTAGGAAGGTTTCCTATTTTGGAAACATCAGGCAGGCACATTCTGTCTCCATCCCAGCATGCTCTAATCAAAAGCATCCCTATCTCAGGTTCAGCAGCTATTTGCAGGAACAGTCAGCAGCATGCAAGCGATCAGAGAGATTACAGAAGAGACGAGTCCCACACCGAGCAGCCTTAGCCGGGTCTCCTACCCTCCTGAAACGTACGTTTCTTTGTGCTTTAATATCTCTATCCACTGCTGCACTGACTAGGCAGGAACAACACAGACAAGATACGAGGCGTATGGCCAAACCAGGCTTTCCAGAGCATTACTCACTCAAGGATGCTGAAGATAATTTGGTTTAAATGCACTTTCTGTGGTTTATCTTGCGGCCTCTAGGTATGGTGAAGAAAGCAGGGAGGAGGCTGGGAGCAGGGTGGGAAGGGGAAGGTGCCCAACCAGCCTGGAAAGCACCAGCAAAGGCCAGCAACACTTAAAATTAGAAGTTGGCTTTCCAGCAGGAGACAGAGGGACATCCAGTCCTGATGTAATTTATGGTTTAACTGTTTTAAAGAGGCTCAGCTGTGCACCAACTCACAGCTCTACCCTCCCTGAAACCAAAGGTTCAGACATTGTGAAACGGAAATCAATGTCGATGAGCCAGAGCTCACTTTTCATTACAGAAATAATGAATAAATAGCTACTCCACACAAAGGGCAATAGAAAACTTTACAAGACCATGCACAATTTGAATCCTAACAAGCTTAAAATATATGAATACCACAAGTGTTTGATCTTTTATGAGACGGGGAAGAGTATTAATTTACTGCTGAAGAATATTTTGGTTTTTCACCTCCTGTGATGGATATCTCAGTCAGAGAAAATCAAATCAGTTCGCATTACTACGTGTATATCATCATATCATACTGAGGTACCATTCAGAAGGTAATTGAATAAAGTTTTTAATCTTAAGTGACATTCAAACATAAGTAAACAGTTTTCTCGCTATTAAAAAAATATCACTCTTACTTAACAAGCGGCAGACGCAATGACAGCTTTTAAAGAGATTGCAGTATTAAGCTGGACAAAATGACAGAGCTGACAGGATCTCTACAACTGTCTTTAGAAAACAAAGTTTGCTTGCAAGCGTTTCGGTCAGTGTCTCAGAAGCTCTCTGGGAAATATTTGCTATACACGGAGATGGCCAGAAATTTATAGAAGACAATTTTTATGTGCAGAAAGTTAAATATAAGATTTCAAAAGGACACAAGAAATCTGATACAGTTTATAAACCAATCTTTTACTATTTCTCTTAATTATTCTCTTACTACTATTATGAATGTTAGCTTTTGGGGAGAACATGAGCATCTTGTCCTAAAAGTTGATACTTAAATGATAATTATCAGAAAAGGCAATACATAACCTCAGTAATCCGTACTTTTTTATTTCTACTCATCCCTGTAAAAGGTTACCTTGAAATATTTCCATTGGAAAATTGATAACTTTCACCAAAACCCTTCTTTTAAAGAGATGAAAAGAATGGTTTGCTTCTAACACAAGGGCAGCTTGCCCAGCTCCTCCCCGGTCTACCAGATGCCCTTCTCCAGTGTCCGGTCCAGCTGCACCCTCACAGTCCTGCCGAGAGCACACGGCCATAAGCCTCAAAGTTGGAAATCACTAACAAAACACCCACAATTAAAACTCCAGTTTTCTCTATACCCTGCCTGTAATCAGTGATTTGCTGCCTGCAGGCCCCTGTGCCCAGGGGAAGGACAGGCTGCAGTGCTGGTGCAGGGAGAGGATGCTCGTGTTCGCAAGCCACAGGGCAACGCCACCCTGGCACCCCCTGGGGCTCAGCCATCCCAGACCCACAGCAACCATCACAAGAGCAGCACTGAAAAAGCCTTACTAAGGGTGTTTTTCCCTTTCTGGATTTCGATTGAGCCCCCTTAGGACACAGCCCTCACTTTCCCCATGCCCATCCTCCTGCTGAGCTGAGCGGCACTGGGGAAGCTGGGGCAGCTCAGGTGATGGTGTTCAACACTGCCTCTACTCATCACCTTTTTGGGCACATTCGCCCATCCGAGGATTTAAGGAAATCAATATCCTCTGGTCTATAAGTATAAGCGAGACACAAGGCTTCTAGGAAGAAGTATATTTTATTGGAACAGTGATGTAGTTAGAAAAAAAAGAAAAAGGAAAATAGGAAGGAACATACTTGCCTGGAAGTCTTCCTTGCTGCTTCTTTTACCTTAACACAGATATTGCAAACCTCCTTTTCTAGACATATGAACCTTTGAAGAGGTTGCAGAATTTGCTGAACACTGTGAAACTGAACACAACAGTTCCCACAGTATAACCATCTGTCATGGTTTAGGCCAAATATGCCACTGGGGACATAGGGGACCCCAGATGGGACCGACAGATGCTCCCCTCTACCTCTCTTCAAAGAGAGAGGTAGAGGAGGAAAAGAGAGACTTACGAGTTTAGAAGGAACTAAACTACTTTAATGAAATATTAATAATAAAATAAAAAAGAAATAATGAGAAATATACAAAACCGTATCAAGCTCCCAGGATGACAGTCATGACACCGGCTGGCACTGGGGCAGTCCCAGGCTGGACTCAGTGATGGACGGGAACTGGATTCCGGATCTGGATTCAGGATCGGGTCCAAAGGCAGACGAACAGACAGAGTCCTCCTCAGACGTCGGCCATTGAAGGAAGAAGGGAAAGAGGGCTGACCCTTTGATCCCTCAGCTTTTATACCGAGCATGAGGCAGATGGGATGGAATACGCTGTTGGTCAGGTTTGGGTCCCCTGTCCTGTCCGCTCCTCCCCGCAGGTGGGACCCCTCTACGCTTTTCCGCTTCCAACCCTCCAACATGGCAAATAACAAAGTTGGCTGCCCTTGGGTGTCAGAGCAATGAGTATAAGCAAGAGCCTCTCTGCATACCATGCCTGGGCATCAGCTCTAAACATTGGTCTGATCACTGTGAGAGAGCGAACAGTGTCTGCATAATATGCTGTTAATTTCAGTAGTTAGAAGAGGCCCAGCTAAGAAGCAAAGTTACTGAACAAAATTGGTCCTGTTTTACCTCAAACCAGGACACCATCCTGCAATAATATCCACCTGAAAGAGACATTGCTGTCAAAAACCTGTGTGCCTGCTAAATTGAGTGGTATTGCAGAGGCTGCAAAATTCCCCCAAGACAAGGACAAAATGCAATAGTCCACAGACGACTGATGGCCTCCAGGTTTGTACTGAGTTCACCCAAGCCAAGATCCTCCAGGAATTTCTTTGGACATCTCAGCTCCTGGCTTCAGAGATCCAGCCTCCCCCTCCCTGATCTATACATCAACATGTACCCTGTTCCTGCTGCCCTGCACCAGGCTCAGTCCTGCTTAACCTGCATGGCACCCACCATATCCCAGTGTTTGGGAAACCCCCACAGTCCGAATTGCTCTCTGTTGAGAATGGTTAACAATCCAATTAGCTTAGAATTAGCTGTTTTTAAGGTGTAAGGCAAGAAGGCATTTAAGTCAGGAGGAATCCTCTTCTTTAATTAACTTTGGTGGAAAATAAGTTTAGCAGATCAGGTATGGATATGTTTGTTTTGGTTCACTAGATTTCTTAATAAACACATTAGCTGTAACGTACTATGCTGGGCTTAATTGCACAGCTATAACAAAATTCAATAAAGAACATAGTTAACAATCGCTAAACTGCAGTTGCTGCTGTTACTGCTCCTAGAGTTATTACAGATGGCAGCAATCATCTGGTTACCATGAAGTCCGAGCAGAGCAGGGACACCATCAACCATAAAAGAGGCAGAAAAGAGGAAAGACTAATACACACTTAAATAATTGTGTAGCAAAGTTTTATAAATTTCAATTTCTGTTAACGCTGCTTCCCGTGGAGGAGAAACAGCTTTGGCTGGCATGGTCCGTTCTTCTCTCACCCAGGAGCCGTTCTGTTCCCTCGCGGAGAGTTGTGAACTTGGCTGCAGAGATGATCCGAGCACTGGGGACCAGCCCTGCTAAGCTCTTCAGCAGCACACCAGGACAGAGGACCGTGGCATCGGTCACCCCTGTAGGGCTCACTCATAGGCCAGGGAGGAGTAATGAATCATTTAACTCTGCAAGTCAGTACGCAGCTTTAAGTATTTCTGTTCACAAGCTGGAAACTCTTGGAGGGAAGAGTGCGGAGCAGGAGGGAGAGATACCACCAACACCTCCCTACTGCCATGGGGCATGGCACCACTGCTGTAGGGATTATGAGGGTTTGCCCAGTTTCCCTGGCAGGCACAGCCAAGGAAAATGCACGCTTTGTTGATCAGTAGTGGCATTATTGGAACCCCAGACAGTTTTTTGGGTGTTACTTGCCCATGTGCTCCACAAGACTTGACTGATGAGGAGCTCTCGTGCTGTAGCAAGAGGAACTGATGCCTCAGCCCACACAATCTTCCTCTGGCAGGAGAGGGAAGCTGAACTGGGGCTGTTGGAGGGCTGTCCCAGCATGGGGCCAGCGCAGAGCGACTGATGACACAAGAGCACAGCGAGGGCGGTACCACTGAGCCCTGTGATCCCTCCCCTATACTGAGTGCAGCACAGAGCAGCTCTGCACACACTGGATTTTGCTGGGGGAGACATCGCCCACCACAGTGAGTCCTCCATCCAGGCACAGCCTCCTCCATGTCCCAACCCATGCAAATCCCACAGTACACACCAGCTGACCCAACCAAAGGAGCAGCAGTGACACAGGTAATTCTAGTTTTGTTTGACATGCTTCAAATTTCTATTCCTCCTGATAAGCTCAGCAGCAGCAGTTGATCCCAATACGTATATATAGAGAACAAGCATTCATGTGATTCACGAGATGGACATCTTCCTTCTCTACCCATATCCCTCAGTCAGCACACAAATTAACCTCAATCAATCAATCATTCTGCTATCAGCACCTATCACCGTGTATTAACTTCAGTGATAAGATGAAGTTTAGATACAGGCCTCTAACCTCTGGCTGGTGCAAATGAGTTTACGCAGCTCATACTTTTGCAATCCCCCGAGAAGCAATAATACCTACTACCTCCCATTTAATGATGAGCACAGGCTGTGGATCCGTAGTTTTACAGATACCCTGGAGAAAGGTGAGGAGAAAATGCACTCCACAAGCATACTGATGAGTTATATAGAAGTGCTCCTAGTACCTATTAGACCCTCTAATACGATGTAGTCTATTAAGGGGACTGCAGGCTCGATGAATTACCGTACTCCATTCATTTTATGAGCAGTAGGTAGAGAGGCTGTGGACAGAAGGAAGTTCTCTGACTAAAATTTAATCAGACAGAAGACAGCGCACAGGTTTTTTGCTGCTGTTCCACCCATCATCCCCTCAAGAGGAGAAAAATGATCCTTGCTCAGCTGTGCTGGTGGAGAAGAATTACTGCCATGCTGGGGGCAAGGGTTGAGGGCATTTTCTTCACAAAATAGACTCCAAGAGCTGTTCATTTGCTTTTACCTCTTCCCAAAAAGCCCATCATGTCCCAAGCCATCCATTGCACATACCGTCAAAATGGTGTAATTTGTTCCACTCCTTAGTAAAGTCCATTTTGGCCTAAAACAGTGGCAATTTAGCAAAGCAAAATAAGTTCAACTTCTTTCTGTAAATGAAGCGTATTAGTCATGGAAGAGATCTGCAGTTTTGCCCCCTCCGCTTAGAATTGCAGCCAGTACTTGGCCTCAGGTGTTTCAAAGCAGTTATGTTTGGAAATACTGGTTGTCTGCAAGTAAAATTGTGCATTACAATTCAAGGGAAAGGGCAAAAATTCTCCCCAAAGATTTTGCAGGCGTCTGGTGTCTGGCTGACCATAGACGTCTCCAGACCACACAGCCATCCAAGGAGGCATTACCAGTGACTCATCTATTGTTTCCCCACTATTTGGTGAATATTCTCTATTCAAAGTGGTAACAAACAGCAGAAAGAAATAACCTGTTTTGGTTGTGTCACAGCAGAAAGCCTGAGAGCATCAATTAAGTTCAAGGGAAAGATTTAGGAAGACTAAGAGCACAGGAGCAGTCAGCAGCAAAATATTGCCAATTAACATAAAAAGTGCACAAGATGTTCGTTCTATTTAAGCTAGTTAAATATTGAGATTAAATGTTGTGAACTATTAAATAAAATTAAAGCCCAAATTAACTGCCATGAATGCTACGCTTCGCCTTATAATGGCTTATTAGCGATGCTCACCGAGGAGCACCACCCCACACACACCACCAATGCTGCTCCCTCCCAGGGTCTATCTGCTGTTAGTCCCCGTGCATCGGGCTCCCGGCAAAGCCAGCGGGTGAGTGCTCAGCCCTTACAGTTCAGGAGCCTCGTCCATCTGAGCAAGAAACAGCTGGTGATGCATAACAACCAGCAACCATCGCCTGAATGTTTCAAGTGACAGCGCTCTTTTCAGAGCAGCTTTAAAATCCCCCCTTCTACATGTTTGCTAATTAGTCACTCCTAAAAATACATCACTTGCCCTGAAGACCAAGAGGATTAAGTCACAGATTTTTTTTGAAAGACAACATGATATTTTTATAGGAAGAAAATTTGGTAAATGTATGGAAATGAACAAGCTCTCCATAAAGTTTCTCTGATTTTAAGCGAAGACTGTTCTGCATCACCAGCTGTTTATATGCACTGATTGAAGGCTTAATTGACAAGGGATAATTGCTTATTCTTCCTAATATATGGTGAATTACATTTTTCTGACCCAGCACATCATGCTGATGAGAAGCCTGGCAAAACGTTTGTGACAGAATCAGTTTGGAGAGCCACACATGCTTTTCAACAGGAGCAGGTCACTTGTCTACCTTGACCATGTCTGCTCACCCCAAGCACTGAAGAACCATGCTGAGTCTTGAAGAAAACCCGTAACACCACCCATGAGGGCTGGGTCTCCATGGTGCTACAAAATAGCTCAGGTAAGAGTGCTACAGAGGTACCAGCACATCACCCCTGGTGCAAAATCTGCAATCAAGGGAGCACAGACATGTTCTGAGTGTACAATAGCACCAGAGTTCAAAACCGTAAGAGGGTTTAAATATTAAGAGTATTCACTAGTCAGGTGAATGTAAGATCTACGTAAGACTATGAGCATTTAATAATGCTGATAAAAATTTGCAAAGGCTGATAATTACTTTGCAGAAAATACAGCACAAGGAATGAGTGGGAGGAGGATTTAAACCCCTGTAATATTTGAAAGTAAGATCTTTCTCCTTAAAATGCTTCACAGCTCTTTAAACTGGGAACAGGTTTTTCAGAAAGGGTTATATGGATTTGAGAAGTGCATTTGAAAATCTTTCCAGAAGTCTTGGAGATTAAGTTGGAAGAAGTTATTATTGGGTGCCCCCAAATCCAACCGATTCCCCATGCTCAGTCCAAGAGCAGCAAAATGCCTTCTCTGTTTAGCATTATTTGCAGGGTAACACAAGTCAGTGTTGACAGAGGTCTTGTACAAGACAAGATGACAGAACTCTTCCTTGATCAAGTACTAGCTTCAGTGCTTAAGCAAATGCGCCGGGGAAGTGAAGCAGACCATGGTAGTACTTTATGGATATTCTCCCAACCCACCCCAGCCCTACTGACTTCAAAGGCTTTGGATGAGGCTGTCACGCTCCAGGAGTATCTCCAGCTCTATTTTATCAGATCGAAAGCCTCTTTGAAATCTAAGGCAAAGATATTCCAAGCATCTTGATTTTCTGCATGTTCATCCTATTTCAGTGGAAGGATATTTAACCTAATCCTTTTGAACTCTGGCTACACAGAATAATTAGCAAAGACTGGCAGATAAGCAGTTAAAAGTCTTCAGTTCCTTTTTCAATTAAGGCTTTCTTGAAAATAATCTATATCACATTTAATGAACTTAAAATAATTAATGTTTATTCAGTAAGTTTCACTAGAATTAATTTTTGGTTTATATCCAAACACTACTTCTGATAGGTTGAAATACAGTATCTCTTAAAATTAAAATCAGCTGTTGGGAGGTGTAATCTAGTATTTCCTTCAGATTAGTGCCAACATTAGTGAAGATGTTCCTTGAGCAATTTTACTGTTCCAAAGAGCTCTTAAGGATGGAAAATAAGTTACATATGCAGAGGTCCAGGGTTCATCTTCCCTTGTGGGGCACCCAAAGGGGTCCCCCCTTGGCAGCTCTCCCATCCCTACATGCACAAGGGATGGCTGCTGAGCACATATAGGTCCAGGTTCACCTCCCTGTCTCACAATGGGACAGGGCTCACTGCATGGCCACAAACTGACCAAGTCAAGGTCTTTTTGCTAAATCTGTCTCCAGTGTATGCATCCCACATGATCACTGGTTGAGCTGCACTTCACAGCTGGATAGACCTTGGCCACAGCCCATGCCCTGATTTATGCAGGCACTTGAAAGCATCCTCATGCTCAAGTCTTCAGAAACATCGTTTGCACACACCTCTTTGGGAAGTAGTGGCAGCATATAGCAAAGGGCAACAGCAATCTGTCAGCTAGTGTGAAGCTTTGCCCTGGCATAACTTCCCCAAGTCAATGCTGGACAAGGAGAAATCAAGGTTAGACATCATCAGCTAGACCAGAATTTAAGACAGAGCAATATTGTCCTAGCAGTTGCCACTGAAGGGTCTTAGCAAAAGGAAGAGAAGCACTAACAAGACTCAGATTAATAGTCAATTAGGCAAGGGGAAAGGACAGATAAGCCAAAGGGAGGGAAGAGTTTGTAACAGCAGGAGAAGTTGTCTTGAGCAGCAGCAGAAGCCTTAGGAAGCCCTCTAAAGCCCCACAGTCTCAGGCTTCTTACCCATACTTCAGCAGTGTCATTGCCTGGATGGAGAGGTGGAATATACCTGCTTCATCACCCTGAGGGCAGACCTTACTCAGCACCAATGACTTGGCACGCACTGCTAAAGACTTTGCAATACGACATGGGAATACAACACATGTAAAACACCACCATTACAGGTTTCTGCTGTTTAAGTCAGGGAGAAAAAAAGGGAACAGTGGAAAGATGTGAGGCTGGATTGTGTCTTCAAGGCATTTTAGGGCTCCAGCAGTGATGCCCAATTAACACAAGCAGCCAGTGCCAAGAGCACTCCCAAAGCACTAGGTGCAGATTACTCTGCAAAAATACAGACATCATCTCGCTGTCTCCATGTGGCGTGTTTTCCAGAGGCTCTGCTGCATCTCACCAAGCAGAGTTGTTTTCTCAGCCTACTGCTGTAAGCTATGGGTTTAGAAGCAATACAACAGAAAAAGAGGAAAATTGAAGATAACAAAGAAAAACCTGCACTTGCTCTCAAGGAAACTGCTGGCTCAGTTGCCTTCATCATCATCAACCAAGAATTAAATGGCCATGGCCATTCATCTTGTGTTTTGCTGTACTGCCCAATGAAACAAGGTACTTTTAGCCTGGATTCACTTGCTTTGCATGCTGGGGGGGGGTTATGGATATATAGCTGATAGACAGCAAATATTTTGAGATCCATTGAGCACTCCTGCCAATGGAGGCTCTGCAAGAGGCTGTTATTCACAAGAGACAGGTGCGATTGAAAGACATAGTGCCACTCCTGCTTAGCACAGGTAAGATGACAAGCAAGGACAAAGCCCAGGTCCCCTGCACACAAGTGCTGGCCTCCATCTGCACCAAATCCACAGCACAAGGTGTGCTTCCCCAAATCCAACCTCAAGGTGAGACCTCAGTGCCCACCACAGCCCATCGTTATTGCTGTCAGGTAAGGGATTTCAAAGCCCAGCACTCAGAGTAGCAACACTACCAGTGTGGTTATCTCACCTTGAACTCATTTATCCTTGAAGGTACAAACAAGAGCCACAAGGTGAGGCACCTTCATGTTGTACAGAGCACACCAGCCCATCAGGGAGAGGTGCTTCTGCAGTCAGCTGCTGTGTGAAACAGACTTTGCTGTCAGGCTTTGACCCTAGCAGTCTAAGTTCATCCAATCCTGCTATCTTGCAGGGAAAGCAGGAGGGGGACAGGAGACATCAGCGATAATAGGAAATCAAAGATGCTTCCTGTGCACTTCAGAATATGAGAATTATTGAGGTATGTCCGTAACCCCAAGAGCTCTCCAACTGATACTCATGAAAATGAGTTACAATGCACACTTAAGCCAAAGAAATTACCCATGGCTGTTGAACAAGCTCTTGTAGCTCAGAAGATGAGACACCATTAAAGCCCATCTGCATTGCTGAGCAGCTTTCCAACTCCCTCACTGCAATGTCTCTTCGTGCTGCAGTTAATGGGTCAAAAGGATGGAGGCTCACATCTGTGGACTAGTTGAGGTGCTTAACATCAACCTGTGAGATGGGAACACAGGGGATGGGTGTTTGGGGAACAGGTATGCTGATTGGCCTCAGGTTTTTTTCCTTGTTTTGTACCTTACTGACACAAGCTGATTTCTGCAGTGATCAGAGTGACAGTAGCTGGCAGCTAAGGATCAAGGGAGTTGGACTAAGTTGTCCACACTGGCCAGGACGAATATCTGCCACAAGTGCATCAGGTGATAGGGAACAGGAAGGGTTCAAAAGGCCACTTCAAGGCAGACAGGTTTGGCATTACAATAGGGTACCTCTAATTAGGACCACAAGCTGGGGACAAGAGAGGGACAGCCAGTCTAAGACCCAGCACAGCAGACAGCTCAAGGCAAACTGTTCTGGTTTACAGGGTCCCCTGCTCTGACCCAGGGTCCCTGGGAACATGCAGAGCAAAAGGCCCAGAGAAAGCTGAGAAAATAAGGAAAGTAAGTGTGCTAGAGATGCAGACCATGTAATTACAGGCAGAGACACCTAGCTGGCTTAAAGACAGAGGTAATTGAACTTAAGTTCATTAAGGGTCTAACACAAGACAGCCAATGGCCTCAAGTGTCAGCACTAAATACAGAGTAGAAAATTAGCTCTTCAGGTTCAATACAAGTTTGTGTTACATATCAGGATCCCAACAGAGCAGCCTGGGCACAATGGGGAATGGGAAGTGAGCAAGGAGCTTTTCCTGCAAACTCATCCAGAAAGGACAAGACAGGGAGAGCAGGGAAAACCAGGAGAGCAGCCAAGGCACTCGCAGCAGGGACTTGCAGTCACAAGCCTCTGTCTTAGCTTTGCAGCAACCAGGAGATGCCTCTCTCTCCATGGAGCAGCTCTGGCTTATTATAGCAGCTTTGCACAGTGCTGCACCCTGCCTGAAGACGAGTCTTCCTTGCATCTCCTACAAACATTGCCCACAAGTTTACCAGCATGCCATAGCTGGGGCAGCAAGGTCTCTCCTCTCCTTTGCAACAGCTGAGGAGTCATTTCTTTAGATACATCACTGATTTCCTCCTTGGAAAGTTTAACTTGTTTAAACCAGTGGTGATTTTTCCTTTGCTCTCCTGGTTTAAGTTTATTCTGTTCCAGACTCTTCAAGCAACACTGGGATTAACAAAAGAGGGGAAGAAGGGATGGAAATATTGAGGTTTAAAGGCAATTTATATAGCTGGAAACTTAGGAAGAAGGTGGAAATCCAAAACACATGTAATTGTCACATAATTGGGAAAAATATAAAACCAAAACCTAGTCTACATAAATTGCAGCAGCACACTTTGCTTGAACATGCATTCAGTTGGTGCTGCCATCTTGCTCACGTGAGTCCCTACACAGAAAGGCTTTTCAATCCCAACCACCACCACCACCACCTAAACAGGAGAAACACTGCAAGAAGGTGGAGAAAAAGCCACTTTCCTAGATCACATCAAAGCTGTTGGCAAAGTGAGAACCTGAGCCTCCTTCCTGCAGGAGATGCTGAAAGAACAGCACGCTGTATCCAGCGGCAAGGCCACTGAGGGCACCAGCTGCTTTGAAGAGCGGGACACACAGCCATGCATTGCCATCTCTCTTGGTGGCAGTTCATGTCCCAGACCCCAGTGGGAGCCACCCTCAGTGTCAGAGGTGCTGCCTCACAGCAGCAGAGGGATGCACACAGTGCTTCAGAAGAGAACAAGCTGCCTCAGACACACAAGAGAACTTGAATTCCTGCCCAGCAAATCATCCCCTTGAAAGGGAACTTTCAGATCAGCGTTTATTAATTCTGGAGTGTTATTTTGTTTCCAAGAAACTTTGTCGGCTGCAACAATAAAAAAAAAATTGCTGGTTTGGCAAAGTTTCTGATTGAGGAGAATTCAAGTGACAGCATGAGTGTTTTGCTGATAACGAAATCATATACTTTTTTGTTTTATAGCTCCTGCTATTTGCTGCAGAATATTTACGGGATCTGCAAAAAAAAAAAAAATCTATACAGTCAGCACAGCTCAAACTTCTTTCCCATGGGCAAGTCGTTTCCCAATCAGGAGTTTTGTCTGGACGAAGTACAGATGTTACCTCCCAGAGGTCCAACAAACTGACCCCTCTGCTGCACACACGTAGGCCAGCTCAGCCCTTCTGCATGGGACCAGGGCTGCCAAGAGACATCAGGCAGAGCAGGCAGGAGCTGCACAGGGCACGTACTCATCCATGTCCATGAAATCCTGTTAGCTGGGGTGCAACAGCCCCTGTGGGCTGAAGTTGAGGAGGCAGAGGAACGGGTGTCACCTTGCAAAGGGACCTCAGCTAACAGGGCTGCCAATGCTTCGAAGCCCCCAGGCTCCCCCCAGCTGGTCACAGAGCCTCAGCCCAGCATAGCATTACATAGCATTTAGGAAGAAGTTTTTCACTTTAAGGGTGGTGAGGCACTGGCACAGGTTGCCCAGAGAGGTTGTTGAAGCCCCATCCCTGGAGGTGTTCAAGGCCAGACTGGACGTGGCCTTGGGCAACCTGGTCTGGTGGGAGGTGTCCCTGCCTGTGGCAGGGGGGTTGGAACTCGATGATCTTCAAGGTCCCTTCCAACCTAAACCATTCTATGATTCTATGATACTCTACCCAGCACACATCAAAGCCTTCACCAAAGAAATCCCACCTGGGAAACAGATATGGAATTTAGTTTAGCCAGAGGAACACACAGTTGTCCTGCTCTTATGTACAAGGCACATAAAAGCTCACTCAACAGCTGTTTCTCTCCTATATTTTAATTTAAATCCAATCAACATTAGTCCAAATAGATGCTCTCATATAAGCTCTTTCTAGGCAGCCTAGCTTATGAGTGTTTTTTTATCTGACTTGAAAGTGGTGGGGTTTTTTTGCCTTTAAACACCTTTTGCAGTTATGACTGGAAGCATAAGGCAATTTCCAGCCCTGGCTCTTGCCTCGCTCAGTTTGTCTAATAGATCTTCGGACAATGCTGCAGATTACTTGATTGTTGCTAGATCTCACACTGCCACCTCTGAAAAAGTGTGTTGACAGACACCAATGACTGTAGGTCAGAGCAAACAGCAGGCAAACGCTATAGCATTTCTGTGGAGGAAGCAGTACTATCAAGCCTGGAGTATTTATCAGACTGCAGGAGAGCTGACTTGCCTGCTAAACAGGGTGGGTTGGGCTTTTTTCCTCCATTCAGATGAGGAGGGAGTAAGAATCTCATACCGCTATTTGCTGGAAAGGAACAGCTTTTCCAGTCTAGCGATAGCAGCCCTGCCTGAATTACCACTATCCTGACAGCCAGGATATATTGCCTTACTACTTTTCTTTTTTTAAGAACAAAATTCATGGATTTGCAGCTACAACCCCTACCATTAATCATCTAGGTCCAGAGAATTGACTTTTGTGCATCTCCAGCAGAGCCCTTTGATATGCAAAAGGTGTCTTAACCCCCAGGGGATGGTTCTGACATGGAGGTTCAAGAGCACAAACGAGGACCACGTGTTTGCATTTAGACAGAGGATCACAATGCGAGTGGAGGGTACTGTCAAGGGTCTGGACACCATCTGATACCTGCCTTCCTTAGACATGCACATGCTGGAGATGCAGAAGTCTCCAACTCGATTGGGAATTACAGCCTACATGCACAAGGTGAGGACACCCTGCTGAACTGCCCAGGTCCATGTTCGCCAGGTAAAAGCATCCCAGGTACAGGCAGACAGGGCACTGCTCAAAAGCTGTGATGTATCTGCCATCATTACTGAACACAGCTGGTTTCCTTCATTTCTCACTTAAACTCATCAATCCATAGAGGGGCTATTACTGTTATTGATGTGCCTCAGACCCCAGGGGTCCTCAGACTTCCAAACCCAGGAGCTTTAAAGTCATGAAGTAAGCCTAAGAGTCATTATTAAAAGAGCTCCAACCATTGCATTATTTTCATCTGCCATCTGTTTAAATGCTTTAGGCTATACTTAGCTCAAGGTTTCTCTCCACAAGAGCTAGAAATGTACTTGCCTTTAATGAAAAAAGTCCGATTGTCCTGGAGTTATGCAATGATTTGAATTGAAGTTTTCATTATTGCAATACTTGCAGTAAAGGCAAAATGCTGCAGCGCTCCCAGCTTGCCATTAAGAATGCCTTGCTCAAGATGGGGAAGGGTGAAAATCCAGCATGAGGCCAAAGCTCATCTCACATCATTGTTCCCACACACCTGTGGAAGACAGAGGACACCGTACCACAGTTCACATCAAGACAGTGTTTTCCTTAGGATTAGGTTTCTAGGTGTTCGTCTGCACTCATCTTTGATTTCAAATCTCTAGATTGAGGAATGTGGTTTACCTCAACTTTTTCACTCAGATTCATTTTTAAGCCCCTAAAAGTGAATTGGAAAGTAGAGCACAGCTTGAATTTCCTGATCTGCTCTGATGGATCCACCCCACTCCTCACAGAAAACAGCCTTCATTCACCTGCTTTCACCAAGAGCAACATGAATGGTAAAAAATATGGGGAAGCAAAGAGAATATTTGCTCTCAACAATAAGGCTTTTTACATTTTGCATTTTCCTCTTTACTGCTCCCATTTCCCCCAAGTCCTAAAGAGGAACAAAGCTCAACTACAGCTGATTAAAAGATGTTCCCTTCAGCAGTTACAGCATCTGAGGTCCATAGACTCCAGCCAGAAATAGGCCGTTTAGATTTTAATTACTACTTCTAATTCACATAGTAGAAAGCGTGTCGTTACAAATTAGGACCCAGTGCTCCTTGAAGTCAATGAAAAAACGTCACCAAGATCAGACTTGGCCTTGCAAAGGAAAAAAATCTTCTCTTTCTTTAAAAATAGCCTTAATTTCTATATTCAGTAGGAATCCAAGAAAAATCCAGTATGTTTTTCAAGCTGGGCAGCGCTTCAGTTTATTTTCTGCTTTGTAAAATAATCCTATTGGAAACATCTCTGTGCATACATTCAGTAACTCTATTTCAACAGAAAAGGAAGCCCTACCCAATACTGTAGATAGCTTTAACAAATATTGAAAGGATTGCTCTACAAATACCGCAGCCCTGCGCAGCTCTGGAATCAAGAACAGTGGCTGGAAGTGGATGCATCATCCCCATACATAAAGCACCCCACTCTCCTTCCACAATACCCTCGCTATGCAATAATCCCCTCTATAGGGGTATCAGCCTAGTCAATAGCAATATAAAGCAGATTTATAGCAAGACATCCACAAAAGAAAATAGTGAGGAACTCGCACATTCACACTGCTCGTATGGTAACTGCTCCATTAAGGAATGAGACCATTCACTGAAGTCAATGGAAAGGGTCTTTATTTGTAAATGAGAGCCAACAAAAATAGCTATGCCTTGTACTGTGCTCTGAGCAGCTCCAGCTCACATGATTTCACTTTGGAAGTTGTACACGGACTCAGACATCTAAGAGTCTTCACATCATTGATGAGGACTGGGCCCTTTGCATAGCCCCCACTGCACTTTTGGGTGGAAGAAGCACAAAACCTGAAAGCAATGAGTTAAGACCCTAAATAAACCCTTAGTTCAAACAATCTGCAGATTCAATACACGCCTGTCCTGGCCAAATCATTTAGTATTCCCTGCTGATGATACCACGGTCTCCTTTCTGGAGAGGACTGAACGCTCTAAAGTAGCTGTATCACTCACAAGGGCACTAACAATTCCTTTAATAAGTATTTTTTTAAACCACCTACCACATTCAGCCATTCATGTCTTTGGTGCTCATCTACTGCTTTACTGAGGCCCTTTGTTAAGGCACAATGTGATTGACTGGAAGCTCTCTAGGGTAAGCCAATTTTCACAGAATATGGCTTTAACAAATTCTACGTAGCCAACTGGAAAATTAAGAACTGTCTCTTTTTCTCTGGGATTTATTAAGGTTGAAGTGGTCTTTATAAGTGTCTTCTCAACATGCCGGTGCTATCAAATCAATTGAAGTTAAATTAAGGGTTTGATCAGATTTTCTGTCACAGGAATTGACCTGATAATTAGAGACAATGCCCTGTGTGTTACTTCATCCAGTGCAAGAAAAAAAACAACCGTGGCTTGCTACACGTGGTCAGTTTTGGGTGCTTGAGGCAACCTGACCCAGTAAGCATCACTCGGTCCTACTGTTGGCTAACAGTGACTGTACAACATATTTGCTTTTCATTTGACTTTGCAGGAGAACTGTCATAATTATTATTTAAATAGCTTTGAATTGTGACAGCTCCAAGTGCAGAGGGGCAGGCTGCACCCAAGCAGCTCCACGCAGCTCCCTAAGGTCAACACCTCCTCTAAAGCCTTCCTGCCAAGAGACAGAAACACCTTGCAATTTTTCTTCTCAAAAAGACAGCAGCGCAGTCTCCAAGCAGTCAAGGGTAGTTACAGTAGTAAAACCCAGATCCACCTTCACACATTCAAATTCCCATGTCATGTAACCACCTATGTCCTAACCAGGTAGGGAAGAGGCTGGTAAGCCCACACCAACCTTCCCTCCAAAGACGTGCATGGTCTGTAGAAATACCTTCAACATCACCATGGAGGCGTCTTCCCGGCATCTACAGAGTAATCCTCCAATCTCTCACCGTGCAGGGCAGACAGACACTAACCTAAACATGGCTGCTTTGACTTGGTATCGAGGCATCAAAATTGCTGGACATTATTGACAAATTTGGCCTGATACCCTTCTCCCTCTGTTGCAAGAGATGCTTCTCAGACACATGGTACTACATGTGCCTACAGAGATCCTGAAACAACCAGGTACGAATTTCAGGGAAATTATTGAAATAGGGACAGGAAAAAAAATATACCCCACAGGAAAAAATAGTTTCTATTTGAGTATAACAGATAGCTCCTGGGAAGATGACAACCTTTGTGTATTTGTTGATAGAACAAGCTGATGATATGACTGGGCCACAAGAGAGGCTAATGAGTTTCTGCAATTATTACAGAAGGTCTGCTCAGGAGAAGCTGGAGATTAGTGTCATTGCTCAGGCAGCAGTAGGGGATCTGAAAAACAGGACAAGCCCAGGCATCCCAATTCAAGAAAGATCTAATTCAGACTGGAACAGGTACAAAGAACTGTAGATGTTTAGTTAATCTCACAAAAGGAGATTAAAAATAGCTCATTTTGGTTTGCAAATGAAAGACCAGGGGTACAATTACAGTCTTTGAATAGATCAAGGAGATTACTAGCATCAGACCCTGCCTGTTTTTACACTGAGAGCTGGAGTGATCCCCGTCTCCACCAGCAACGTGCAAGAAAAAAAGCAGTTTTGGCACAAGAGGAATTTTGCATATAATTTCCAGCACAAACTCACCGGTTAGTTAAGTGTCTAAGCCTTAGATGAAAGCAGGTCTGGAAAAAACTTTCCCATAGGAGGAGAGGGAGAAATAGGCATCCCTCATTAAAGGGCATCTTATCACGTAGTGAGGGTGACGCTGTGGTACAGCCAGTAGCAGCCTGGTCTGGATTTCGTTTGCTCTTGCTTTGACAACAAAGCCTACATCCGCATCGTTTTATCTTTTCATTGAGGACCATCTTTCCCCTGGGAGACTGGCTGAGCATGTCCCAGCAGCACCTACTTGCGAGTTCCCTGAACAGGACTGGGATTCTTCCTTGAGCCACGACACTCAGTTAAACTTTCAGCTGCTTTCCTTTTTCTCTGACCCCACACAGCAATTTGTCTGGATACCCAAAGCACCAGTAGCATCTGCAAAGCTGTTCATATTTTTTAGTCTCCTCATCATTGAATATTTCCATGAAGCAACTGCAAGTTTTTCAGAAAAGGAAGGGAGAAGGGGGTGGGGGAAAACAAGTTTAATATTGAAAAATTAAAAATTTAGGAGCAGGATAAAACTAATTGAATCTTATGTTAAATTATATAACTGCAGGAATGCCGGTGCAATTTTATCATTCATATTTAGTCTAATAAAACCCTCAGGCCTTTGATTTATCTCCACTCCGGTACCATCCTGCATCACAAAAGGGTTTTGCTGCGGAGCAGAGGTCAGGCTCGCTGCAGAGCACCACAAGCTGTAAATACAGCTGACTGCTTTCAGCGGCTTCCCCTGCGGGACTGGCATCAGGCTGCTCTTTTCTAAGGATAAATCAGAGAGAAGCACAGCACCTGAGAGCTCATTTGCTTTCATGCTCTGTACAACTGCTTTGCTGTTGAAAGCGGGCACAAAGCCACCCAAAGCTAGGATGGGGGAGTCTCAGCTGGGTTTGTCCCTTCAGCACAGTGCCACCAACACCCAGCAATAACTCAGGGCTTGTGCAATTGCTGCTCTTCAACAGGACAGGAGGAACAGCCTTCCTTCTTCCAACACTCCGGTCCATCCCCTCACTCCTTTCTGCACAGCATCCATTCCGCCTGCAGTGTCACCTCCCTCACTACCATCTTGGTTTTCCTCCTCAGCGTGCCCCAAGCTCTGGGCACACAACCCACACCCCTCATCTGCACCTATAGGGCAGCTCCACCACCCTGGCCACCTCCAACAAGCTCATGGTCATAATTCAGCAGCTCCATCACCACCACTTGCACTCAGATGGGTCCCAACAGCATTAACTGTGTTGCTATTTTACAGCATCTCCACTTTTTAAAGTGCTCTGAATACAGCATAGCTCAGCTAATCACACCTCTTCACCAGACCTCCCATCCAGATTTCTTTGGAGAGCAGGAGGTGGCACCACAGCGCAGAGGAGAGCAGGCAGCACAATACAGGAAACAAATTTTTGCCTATAAGATGCTTCAGCTACCGTTATCCTCAAAAGCTAAAGCCTTATAAGGCCCTGGAGACACAGACACCTTTGATTTCCCATGCACCGGAGCAGATAGCAGTGGGTAATGCAGAGGGGAATAGGAGTCCTCAGATCTCACCCAACCTGGCTGGAGCACAATGACATTGCCGTGATATAGCTCTTACTGCCCTGTTTAAATCCAAGTTGTTATGAATCTCATGCATTTTCTGGGGCAGTAGCAAGCACCGCATAAAGGCAGGTCAAGCTTTGAGATAGTCAGGACTAATACATTAATTTCACCTTTTGGTAACCTGCATTTAGAGGACCTCCTGTAACTACTGAAGCACTGCAAAGTGTTTAAGCCAGGGAAGCTGGCTTCCTCAGCCCATTCCCAAATTGCCTGTAAAAAGGCAGGGCTGTGTACCACGCAGTCGCCAGCAGCATATCAGAGCCCAGGAGACAGAACAGCTAGTGCTGGAGCTTGCATAACCTGCAAGATCTGCTGTGCTTTAGTCCCCAGACCTGTAGAGGTATGTGACATTTTGTGCATCTTCTGGACTATAGATTTACTGCAGTTACCCGAGCTCAGCATGCCAGCTGACCCCTGTTAGCCCCACACCCTGTACTCCTTTGAAGTCCTGTTTAGAGTTGATTGTCCCAAGATGGGAATTCAACGTGTTCTGGAAGATCCGTGTGGATGTTGATTCCGCACATCAAGTTGCTCAGTGAAACCTTTCTACTCCATATCTATTTCCCAGCAGGATTCACAGGGCTTTGCACTTGGAGCACTGATCCCTGCCAGTCACTCACCCCACTCAAACCCCAAGCTCAGCCGGTGCACCATCAGTAACCCCAAACTGGGCAGGGTATAACTTCCACAATGCATTTTCAGAAAATTTCAACTATAAAACACCAACAAGAAAATCAACAGCCAACTAAACTGTGGCAAAACTGACATGTGGCATCATTTTGAGGAATTATTTAATTTCCCTTATTGATACAAGCTATGCATTCATAAGCAGCTCAGTGCCTCACCAGTCTCCTGCCAGACTGAATCATTTTAGCTGGAAGATGAGAAACCGCAAAAGTTCAAGGTTGCCACAACAGCAATCAGGCTTGAGGTCTGGAAATACTACAGACAAGTAAGCAAAAATCTCTTAGCCTCAGGACATTCGAGATTCAATTTCATCTAATAAAGCCGGCCACGCGCGATACACCACGGTGCTCAGCAGCATCGCAGGCAGAGCGAGGCACATGCCGATGCCCGCTGGAGGCAGAAGCCACCCCCAGGATGGGGTCCAAGAGAGCTCTGCGGTGGTCCCAGCCCTAAACAGCACGGGGCGTTAGCACCCAGAGTATGGAGGGACCGCCCAGGTACTGAAGGGTACCCTGGAGAGATCAGTACTGTCTTCACTGCCAAGACGCCCTTTAGGTAGTCCTTATCTCAGAAGTTTTAACCTATCCCAGGATGAAAAGGACCACCAGAGCATCTCCCCGAGACTGAGAAAGGCAATGCTATTCTGCTGCCTCTACAGGGACATCTCGGATGGCAACCTGTAGAGCTGCACTAAGTAGGTACATATGGTCAGGGACCACCTTCAAAACATAGCAGTTTTAATTATTTTTGTTCCTGTGCCAGACATATGGCATTTTACCTTTCGCTTAAATGCCGTCAGCTTCTATTCCCATACTGTTCCTATCCAAAACTTGTTCTCTTTCTCCCCCCTTTAATATCTCAAGCTGCAATGGAACTAGATTTTTTCAAAGGAAAAGTTAGTAGCCAAGCAAATATGTCTCTGTCATAAGATGAATGATTATACAGCTAAAGCGGTGATGCTTTCAGGATTAATCTTACCTAAATGTTTCATTTCTTCATTTTGAATTATGAACCTTTTTTTACATAAATACTGATAGAGTTTATAGATCATTCCTGAAAGCAAAGTTTGATTAAAAAAAACCAGAAAACTACTTGGGAAAGAGGACTTCAGTCTTATCTAAAAGACAGTTTTTGCTATCTACTGAAGAACCCACGGCAAGATGACAGATAGGTCACTTATTTTTGATAGTGTTTTTATTTTGACTAAGAGGGCTATCATAAATCTTGTGCTACTTTTTCCATTGTTGGATTAATATAATGAAACATTTACTTGAGAATAAAACCATTAGGCACTGTCAGGGACTATGTGGGATTCACCATTCTGCAAGGATTCAGCACTGCGTGCACCTCCTGTGTTGTGGAATTCATTGAGAGCTGTCAATACACATTTCCTTCAGAAAATTAGAAAGCATAAGAAATCCTGTGGCAGACATGATGCAAGACTGATGAGCTGCAATCAGTATAAATTAGCACCTGCAAAGGATAAATCCAACACACAAGGAAAGAGAAAATATCTATTATGACTATCGGAAAAAATCCAGGTGCGACACAAACTTGAGGAAGTCACAAGATGTTATTTGCAGCACGACCTGTTCAGCAACAGGAGCTTTGCAAAAAAAACCAAACAAGACTGCTAATATCCACCTAGACACCACGAAGATGGGTGCACGCTGCCACAGCTAGGCAAACCCAGCTCCCTCCTGCGCCAAGCTAGCTTTAGTCTGCATTTAGACTCTCTTCCTGGCAGAATCACGCATCCACAAAGGGTGGATGTACCCGAGTCCTGAGCAGCAGCAATACCTATACCAGCTGCGAAGGGCAGCAGTGTGCCTGTAGCACCCCACGTTCAGCAGAGGCTGAGGGTGCAAGAGGGGCAAGGCAACTCCAGGGCACAACACTCGGTGTCTCCCATAAAGCAAGTAACAGGGTGCCCTCACCTGAGCCACAGCACCCACCTCAGCGGTCTCCTCTGCAGCCAGCAGCACCGCCAGAGCCAGGCAAGGTGACTCCCCTGTGGGTGTGAGCTTTTTGAAATACGATGGGGGTAGCAAACGCTTTGCTGCATCCTTCTTGCACAGCCTGTCTCTCCAGCCACCTGCCAGTCAGGGCACCATCCTTCTCAGCTGTTAGTTAACCTACAAGAGCTCCTGGAAAGCCCCCAGATAGCACAAGCTGTTGGGGAGCAGCCTGGGAGACCATGAAGGCAAACCCCTTCCTCTAGTATGGGACACTTCCGACCAAGCTTCTCCTAAGGCCCCTGGTTTTGGGGTCTCACTAGTCTTCCCCCCTCACCAGTGCTCTGTGTTGTCCGTGTGCTGGCCCCTGGCACCCAGATGTTTTCATCTGTAATCCAATACACAGTCTTGCTCTAGCCACTAGGCAGGACTGCCCATGCCCCAGTTTCTCACAGCTAACTTCCACCTGCTCTGAAGATCACCTTGTCAGACCCTGCAATGACCTGGGATAGCTCTACAACTTGGTACCTTGCCTTAATCATCCAGCTAATACGGAAAAGCTTCTCCCACATGCTGCCGGGTGTATCTGGTCCCCAGGTCCTGTCCATGCTGCTTGCACCAAAGCCAGATGCTCAACCCCCAGCTGGGCACCAGCTCAGAGGTTGTTGGAGGGCTAGCTGGAAAGGAAAAAGCATTAGATCTTCCAGAGGAGCAGTTCTGAGGAGGTTTCTGCATGTTGTGCAGGTCCAACAAGGTCTATTTTTCTCCTATGGGTTGCTGTGTGGCCAGGACAGAGACCCAAACTGGACTGGAAATGCTGTAACAGATCATGCAGATGAGCAAAGGAGATTGGTGTCAAGGACAAGTGCAGCCCAGTGTCACCAGGCACCCCAGCAGGTGACATAAGCCATCTAAGTTATGAATTCCATTTAGATCTCCATGTTCTTACCACATCTGCACAATCCAGGTAGCAATCTCATCCGACAGCTCTTCCTTAACTAGGAGATAAGTACCATTAATTACCAGCAGGCCTGAGGATATCTCCTTTCCCTACTGCCCTGCCGGCCTTTCTCAGGCACTTTGATAAATACTGAGTTTCCTCTTGCAGGGGGAGGGATCATATCTGCAAAGTGTTAATAGTCTAAAGCCACTTTCAAAATAGCTTGTACCAGCTGATAAGTTTATCCTACATCTTGGCACTTTAAAAACAGCAGCTCCAAACATATTTTTTCCCTGACTGATTTATCATGATTTATATCAGATTTGGGTTCTCTATTCCAGCTTGACTTGCCCAATTTTTCAGCATTCTGTAATCAAACCCCAAGAGACCCATGACTCCTGCGCATGACATCATCTGCTTTCAAGATGCTCCTGTGTTATGAAATGAAGAGGTAACTGTGTCAGGCAATAAGT
This sequence comes from Pluvialis apricaria, assembly GCA_017639485.1. Classification (NCBI taxonomy): domain Eukaryota; kingdom Metazoa; phylum Chordata; class Aves; order Charadriiformes; family Charadriidae; genus Pluvialis; species Pluvialis apricaria. Next base: position 9,642,096 of record CM030015.1, on the reverse strand, counting down.
AGGAAGCAAATATTTCATGAATACAAAAGAAATAATTAAAACTCAGCAATTTATTTGGGAACATGTATGTGCTTTTGTTGGTAGGAGAATGTCATCCCCATCTTTTTTAATCTCAGGATGCGCTGATGTATTGTGGCACTTTGTGCTTTTCGGTGCCGTGCATTTCCATCCATTTCGTTCCCTCAAGTGGGGCAGGCTTTCCAATGGATTGTCACCATTTAGTAATTACAAATATAAATGTCACCACTGTCAAATAATATAACACACCTCACGCATCAGGACACAAGCTGTTTAAAATCAAGCTATTATAGTAAAGCTGCTGCTGTGTGAATACGCCTTGATTAAATTCATAGACATTAATCATTTTTAATAAAAACTGAATTTTGTCAAGGCAGCAGTGAACTTTCCAGAAGATATAGGAGTGAAATGTTTCCAGAAGGCACTGTTCCTCCCGGCATTGCTTTAGCACTGGAGAATAGTTCGAGTACATAATGTAGAGCTGCAAAAAGCATTTTTTCACTTTAAGAGTGGTGAGGCACTGAAACAGGTTGCCCAGAGAAGTTGTTGAAGCCCCGTCCCTGGAGGTGTTCAAGGCCAGGCTGGACGTGGCCTTGGGCAACCTGGTCTGGTGGGAGGTGGGAGGTGTAGGGGGGTTGGAACTCGATGCTCTTCAAGGTCCCTTCCAACCTAAACCATTCTATGAGTCTGTGATTTTATAAGACTGACTTCCATACAGGAGTTCAAGACTACAAAATCTCTGAAAGCTGCAACTCTCAACCTACGGCAACTGCTCACGAGCAGAGCCACCGCAATCAGTAGCGTTGTCTGCATAAGCGCAGCCCTGGCAAGCCGAGGCTGGGGTCCACAGCAATTGTGTTTACTGCGCTGTCAGTCCCACCCCCAGGAAGAGGTTTCCCTGCCAGCCCACTCAATGCCAAGACAGCTTCTATTTTCCACGCTGTCAGTCTCAAATCCTATCAGATTTCAGGCTGTAGAAGATAGATTATCTTGGCAGCATTATGACGGATGCACTGCTGAGGATGTCCAGTTACTCAAAGAGAAAAGGGTAAATTTTTTTCCCCTATGCTTTTCCGTCAGTGTCAGACCCATCTGCCATCCACTGCCGCGTTCATCTTTGTCACGCCTGGGAACTGCGACTCTACCAAAGGGTCTGTGGCACACGTTAATTAAGCAGAAACATGGTTTGATGGAAGGATTTAGCTTCCTTATCTTTCTAGAGAAAGGATATCCTGGGAAAACAAGCTATGATTATTTCCCCTATATATTAAAGAAGTTACTCTGCACTGGGATCAAATTGCAGTCATGGAGTGGAGCGGCCACTTGGCACGGTGATAGATTGCCATATCAGTCATATTTACAGAAGCACCACAAAAATATTTGAGCTGGCAGCTGTTCCATTTTGAGAGCAAAGGTATCTAAAAATGTTTTCTATTCTGCAGAATTTACAACTTAAAAAAAACATGCACAAAACATGTCTCTCTCCTCACAGTCCTTCAGCTCCTGCCCACCTCTTTTCCAATAAAGAAAAGAGTCTTAAGAGCATGAAGTATTTGCTAAAATGCAGACAATGATGTTTATGTCATTGTTCAGTCTACATATGGGAATCCAACTGTGAGACCAAGAGCAGATGAAAGAGGAGAGAAATCTCATTCAGACCCAGATGCTGCTCAGCTCCAGCTTGCTGCAGCTGAGTCAGAGGATTTACACCACTGGAGCTGGGTTACACCATCAGGAGTCAGCCTCCAGTTAAAACACTGGTTTCCCAGGTGGGACTGAGCCTTGCCCAGTCTGGGGTGAGTGGAAACACTGGTGCCAGCCCAGGCAACAGTGCCCAGGCACAGGAGACAGCAGAAATCCCCTGGGGACACAGCAGCTACCCACTCCCAGGGTCAGATCAGCCCCAGAGCCCAAATTTCTTACCTTCCCCACCACCACACTTCAAAATCCCAGGAGAGCTCAGACCCCCCACGTGAATTGAGCATATCCACAGGGACACCCCTGTCGGTCCCTCCCCTGCCCTCAGCCCCATGCTGCTCCCTCCATCACCCCGCTACAGCTGCACAGCAGAGCAGACTGAGGAGCTGAGCTGGGCTAAAAATAGGGGCAACTCTTTGCAAATGGTCCCTTAAATTTAGCTTCAGAAGATGCAGCAAAATCTGCCTGAATGAGGCTGGTCTGCTGGGAGGGAGATGCCTCCTGGCAGGGACCACCCACTGTGGCACATGCAGCTCCTCCCAGGAGATGGGGGGTTTCTCCTGCTGCCCTCAGGCACATCAGCATCACACACCACAGAGCCTTCAGTCCACAGGGACACCGAGGTCCTCCCCTGGGCCACAAAGCATTGGGAGGCAGCTCCTCCAACCTGCCCCAAGGGTATGTGGTGGCTTTATCACATAGTCTTAGCCAATGGCTAAAGCCCCTAGATTTTGGGGTTCACTATTTTTAACACATTTTCCTGATGGGTTGAAACACACATTCAGACATCCCACAAAAGTCATCTCTCTGCAGTCAGCAAAGAGAAGCAGACAGGTAAAATGCAAGGAAGACAGAATTTGTTATAAATGCGACAGCCAAAGTCCACAGCCCTCCCCCTTCCAGCTCACACCCCCTGCCCCACTCAAGCCCCTTAACCAGCTCTGCAGATCAGCCCCCTCTTCCTAATAGAAATGCATATCAGGAGAGAAACTGTGCAAGGACACGGACCACATTTGCCACCTACCAACAGAGTCAGTGCTGCACTTCATACCCACAAATCTCTCCTGGGTGCTCCTTACAAACTCAGGTCAACATTTGACTTCTCTGGCACCGCCGGGAGCAGCTCTACTGAAAGCTGCTTGAACTGCAAGAGCCTGGACTGACAGAGCCCTCAATCCCCAAATATGCTGCATGAAAGACCAGAGAACTTCATGTTTAAGCAGGTTTGCTTTCTCACTTGGTTTGCCCAAGCACAAGCCCTCTCTTGCTTCTCAGCATCCCACAACAAGAGATTGAACCCCAAAGTAAAGCAGCTGTTTCAAGCACAAGCAAAAACAGACCAGTCATCCCCAACATCCATCCAGGCTCTGGAGCAGCTCCTCTTCCCACAGCCATCCCCTTCCTCTGCAAAGGCTCTTCACCATGCAAGCCTCTAACCTAAACTCCTCACCCACCACCATCCCTCTGAGCTGGAGAGGAGCCTTTTATAAACTCATGGCCCTTAATGATTTTCAGGTGGTTTGCATTCAATGCAGCAAAAAAAAGCCCATCTTTTTCACCTGAAAGCTCTTTTCCCAGCCTCCTGGATTGCCCAGGGAGGAAACCTGGGACTTTCATGACAAATCGTTTGTGTTGTTTCACGGGAAAGAGAGGAGAGGCCAACCTAGAGAAAAAGGCTGACAGTGTCCAAATGGAAATAGTTTTGATGGTTTGTTGTTTGTTTTTTCTTTCTGGACAAAGAAACAAACTTTTCTACGTGGTAGAAATATGAAGATGTTAGGGGTAGAGTCAGCAGCAAAGCACACATCTAAAAAAAATAGCACATGCGTACAGATGTAATAAAAGCATCCATGTCTCGCTCCGCGCTTCAGCACCCCTGTGTCACTGAGGCACTCCTGCCCATTCCACCGATGACAAACCAGTGCTGCTGCTCCTTCTGCAGACCCAGGTCAGCAAGGGAAGAACAACCTGGGGTCTACTTGGCCTCACAAATCACTGGCAAAATTGTCCCACGCAGAAAGCCCCCGCTGCATCCGGGGTGGGAGAGCAGAAAGAGCAGAGCTTGGTGTCACCAGCCTGGCTGCGGTGGCCAGCGGGGCCGGCAGCAGCCGTGACCTGTTGGAATGGGATCTCAAACCATGGTGTGCGGTCTTGCCCTTCATTTTTCAGTGCCTGTTTTTAACGTGCAGGGTTAAATTTGTTTGCATTAGTTTCAGGAGAGAGAACAGGTCCTTAGCAGTCTCCAGCACTATGTACCTGCCAGCGCTTGCTGCTGGGGTGCGATGAGGCATCCCCTACACTTATCCATGCATTATAAATGAAAGCCAGAGTAACGGTCATGCTTTACAATCTAAAGGAACCTTTGCAGAAACATGGTTTTGCTCTGCACATGCAAAACATGAGCTCACTAAGATCACACAGGTGTTACTTGCAGAACTGGAGCCCCGAAACCCCTCTGCGTGTCCAGCTCTGGGCAGCCGCAGGGGCTGAGAGCAGCGTGCCCGCTACAGCATCCCCGAGGCAGCTCTAGCTTACACCGGGGTGGATGTGCAACCGGATTCTCCCTCCCGTGGCAATCCCAAGAGCACGGCATCCTCCTCGTCTCCGTAACCCCTGAGCAAGAGCAGAAGGAGTGAGCGCTGGAGCCTGTTTCTGTGGGGCTGGGAGAAGCAGTCATCCTGCTGGGAGGGCTCCAGGAGGTAAAAAAGTAGTTTTGCTGAAGTGATGGCCGTGCATGGTGCCTTAGTGATAACACAGCCATAGAACTAAGCTCCGATCTCCACAAACATCGTCCTTCTATCCGAGTCTAAAAATCTTTACAAAACCCTTTCATACACCTTAATTATTTTAACCACTTAGCCATCGCGTTCCAGTATTGATTTGAACACATACCAATTATTTAAGTCAATTGCCTATTAAAATTCATTTTTGGCGAAAGGTCAAACCTGCAAATTGAAACCAGATGCAGTACATTATGCCTATCAGTATTGTGATCTGCACATGAGTTCATTATTATGTTTGTGCAGAAGTAATTTCTCTTGTCAAATTTTGCTCTATACGCCAGTGTCACTATTACAAGCTCTATTAATTAATTAAGAGGGCTTTTATTATTATTATTAACCGAAAATTTTAAATACTGCTATCTTACATAAAGATACGTAAAAAGCCACCCGGGCTTACCTACCTATAGCACGCTGCTCCCATTGTTCAGAAAGAAATGAAAAGGAATTAAGTTTGCAGCTGGATGTGCATTTTATTCAGTTACAGAAGATTTGAGGAGCTTTAAGACTCCCTACTGAGAATAACCGTGATAAGTGGTACCCTCCTCCGAAGCTTCCGGCAACAGCCTGGTTGCACAGGCAAGACTGCATCGCTTCTAAAGTGCAGTGACTTCTGGGCAGCCCTTAATCCTCTCGAAGCCCATCAAGAGGAAAAAGGCCACAGGAATGGCCTCTCCGTGTCACCTTGAAACTTCTGTCCGCTCCTGATGAAAGGCAGCAGAAGTACAGCAAACCTCAAAGTACTCTCCAAGCAGTTACGCTGTTCTCTCCCTTGGCAGCCAGAGCTGGGAAATCCCACCCGGAGTGGCTTTGGGTTGTCCTGGGGTAGCATCTCATTTTAAGGTCCTAGAAAAATAAAATCCAGTCGCTCATAGTTTGCTCTGCCCCTGCTTGCACGTCTTCCCCCAACACACCCGCTGCCCTTTGCATCTTTCTTTTATGAAAAAGAATACAAGTGGCCTATGCAGTAAAGAGGACGTTGGAACACGGGAGGGAACATGGCATTTTCTCCCAGAGTGTCAGAAGTGTTTTGTTTCCTTTGAGACTGACCCTGTAATTGTCCCAAGAGGAAAATTGATTTTCTTCCGAACTAAAAATCATTTGAAAGGAAGCCAGCAGTTCCAGTGGGAAAATGCTGGCGTTCCCCTTGGGAAAACTGGAAACAAGCCAAAATGGAAATTTTCGTTTTAAAATGCCAACTTGAAATAGGATATTTGCATTTCTGCCCTCCAATAGCAGGCATAGTTTTCCTGTTACGATGTTTTTTAAAAGGTTGTGTTTTGGTGGAAGGAGGGGGTGTTTGATAATTCTGATAGGAAAATCTGTTCTCTGACCACCTGAAAGTGTTTTGAGCTCTTTGCAACACAGCCTACATTCTCCTTTCAGGGTGCTACAAATTGCACAGATTAAATCAACATATTTCAAGCATCTTATGGGCAGTTCAGTTCATTATGTGTCTCCCAGCCCAGGGAATCACTTCACTTGCACGTTGCACCAACACAGAGCAAGGCTGTACTTTAATTACAGCTACTTCCATAGTTCTTCCAGGATTTCCTAATAGCTCTCTGAGACAATCACTGGGGAAAAGCGGAAGAGAAAAGCCAAGAGAGAGGAGCTGCTGTTAGTGCTGCAGCCGAGCACAGCTGGCGGTTCAGCAAGCACCCACCTCTTCTTTCTAAAGTTCCCATTACTTACTTGCAGAAATACTTAATTTCGGTGCAGCCCTATAAAATCTTTCCAGTTTCCTCATATTGTATGTGCTGGAGGAAGGAGCCTGCAGGCCGCGCCAGGAGCACGCGGGAGCACGTTGGTGTCGCAGGGAGGATGGGTGGGTGGCATGGGGAGGCTGTGGGTGTCACAGGGAGGGTGGGTGGGTGGGCATGAGTGGGTCTGTGGGGGGTCCCCAGTGAGCTCTTTGTCCTCTTATCTGTCACAGTCAATAGCATTTTTGTCTGCTGTTGAGCACAGTTGGGTTTGCTTGTGGCATTTGCAACAACAGTGGAACGGCTGCATTTATTGGCTCTCGGTAAAGGTAAAGGGGGAGGGTGGGGGGGTGGCACCTCCAAAGTGACCCTCCAGAAATATCTGCTCCTGGATTGCACTCTTTTATCCCGAAGCCCCTGTTCCCACTCCCGCAGAGGGGCTGGACTTTGCTGCCTGGCTGACAGCAGATGAGGGGCCCTAAGAGACCACTCTGAGCAGCTCTGCTTCCAGGTCCCCCGTGTTTGCACCGGCTGGGGAAGGATCCCAAGGCGGCAGGAAGCGAGAAAGGGAACGGCAGGACCAGGAGGACAATTTTAACAGCTGGCTGAAGCCATGCTGTGATTGCAGAAGTCATCTGGGGGGTGGTGAGTGTTATCCCTGGAGCTCCCATCCGCAGCTTGCTGTTAGGTGGCAGAAATACACCTCCCTGGGGAAGACAGATGAGAAACTCCATCCAGCTCTATGACTGGCTCTAGGTGCATAGCCAAGAAAGAAAACTCATGGCAAAACGTTTGTTTGTTCCCTTGCACCCACCCCTCTGGTTAAAACTGAGATAAATGTCACTGACATTAGACGAAGAGTTTTCCTTTTCAACTTGTGTTCGGAGCATGCAGAGTAGCCAGCCTCCAGCTGACTTGTCCAGGAAGCTCTAGGACAGTGGGACTTGCATAACGCAGAGAACATGCTATTTCTTATCCTCCCAACACCTCCCTTGAAATTAAGCCCAGGGGAGGATACACTTTATTTTACAGAAGAGTTGGTATCCTACAGGGAAATCTTGGAAAAGCACCGGTGAAGGGGCTGCACCCAGAGGAGGTGTCTCTCTGCTGCACATCTCGAGGGAAATGAGAAGACATCTCCTGAAACTGGGAGCATTGTGCAAACAGCCACAGAAAAGGCAGTTGAGGATAGGGAAAGCCATCAAAAAGAGAGAGTCCTGTTTGAAGGGATGCAGTGTTGGTCCTGCTTCTGGTTGTGTTGCGCTTAAGTCGTCTCTCTTAAAAGTTATTTAAAAATAACTCTGTGGACACAACCTCTGGAAAGGATCACTGGAGGGGAACACGTTGGTCTGTCAGTGCTCATCGTATTTCCAGTTCAGCCATGGAGGCAGCTGGTCTAAAGGCAGGTCGGGGCCTCTCTTGCAGCAGGTTTTGTGATACAGGCACATGCCTGCTGGGAAGAGAGTGGTGTGGCCAGGCCAGCAACACAAGCAGATGGTGAGGATCTTCCATCTCAGCACAAGCCACAGGGCCGTCTCAGGAGGAGAGGAGGCTCAACACCTGCTCTTCGAGTCTTACATGGCTCCATGCAAGCAAAGGGATGATTCAGGAGCAGGAGACACACCGCCCAGGGCACCACCTGCCCAGCCGTGGTCTCTGGAGGCCACAGCAAGAAGTCTGCAGGTCTCCACAGATTTTGGAGGTCCCCACTGGGGATTGAAACTGCTCCATTTTGCCAAAATAAACCACAGGAAGGGCTAGTGTCTTGGAGCTACGTAATGCAGGGGTTATATCCCAAATTCCAATATCCTCTCTCCACTTCTCTTCCTTCCTTCCTTAAAACAAGGATGAGATAAGTAAGAACCCAGCCCTGGGCAGGACTTCACAGTCCATGGCAGGCAAGTCCTGCCTCTCTGAATGTGCTTCGCAAAGGAGAGGCACCTCAGAGCAACTTCTAAACGACCAACATCGAGGAGTTACAACAACCTGGCTGAGCTCATCCCAGTGCCAGTGTGAGACGGTCCCCGGGTAGGGTACGCAGCTGATGCGAAACCGATGCTACACTTGATCTTAGCTGAAAGGCCATTAAAAAGAAATCAGAAGAGACTGGCTAAAAGCAATTTATGGGGTTACAAAATGATGTATTACATGCACCATGGCTCCAGGTTTGGAGTAATTTAGGCTGGTATTGATTGAGGAGAGACTGGGGCGTATTCCACCACCTTTTTAATTTCAGTCTGATTTGGCCGCTGCTTGCAGGTCAGCAGGCAATTTGATGAGACAAAAACAAACCAAGCATTAGAGCAGCCTAAATCACCCGCTTTTAGAAGTACCTTGTAAATAACTTTTAAGGCCGAACAAGGAGAACAAAATGAAAGAACTGGCTATTAAGGAAATCGAGACTGAAGTTTCAGGGTGAGAAAAAATGGTTTCATGGCACAGTTAAGAAGGAATATCACTCACATACCATCGCTGCCTGCCTTTATTTTCCCAAACAAATATGCTGTCATTTTCCTCATATTACAGTGCTAATTCTGATTCAATGTGAACTGATTAGATACCAAAATAAAGCCAAAGTACACACGGTTGGTTACAAAGGCCTCTAATCATATCACTGCAGCAATGGGATGGATGACTTGGTGGGATTCCAGATTATTCAAGCCATGTAATGGTGTACGATTGTCTCTATGCCCCAAGGAAAGGGATGGGTTGCAAATCTGAGTGTATATTTCCTGGGAGGGTACATCTGGGATGATTTTTCTGCTGGAGGTAGTGATGACAGTACTAAGTGTACTGGCACATGGGAGGTGCTAAGTGAATAGTGGAAACCCACGAGTACTTGAAGTGGGGAAATTGCCCATTGATTGACATCAGTGAAGAAAACTTGCCACGTACCCAGTGATATTCAGGAGATGAAGCATACACAGAGGAAGTGGGAGGAAAAGGTCATTTAATTCTTCATTTTGCCCCTTTGACTCTGGGGTTGAAGTAGTCCCCTCCTCACAAAGCTGCATTAATGTGCATGAAATCCCAGTCCCTTTCCCCTCTCCCTGCTAGAAACACGCTCCATGCGTTACCTGTAACTTCTCAAACACATCCACAGTCTCACAGGGCAAGAGGGTGGAGGTGGGACATGGTAAATGGGGGAATCACATCAAACCAATGAGAGTATCTGACTGCAAACTGCCTTCAGTGTCAGCTATGGCCCTGACCTCACCTCTGCTGCGTTCACATATTGATCGCATGTAGGCCATAGGCAAAGGTCTGAGTAAAGAAGATCAATTACGTAGCTTATACCAGCTATCAGGTGTTGGATATAAATGGATTTTCCAAGTTTACTGTGACTATCAAAAGCTTGAACTCTGGTGTGCACAGGGAAAGAGAGACACAGAAAGCTCTGATTGGACTAATTAGCACTTTCCTGCAAGAAGGCTTCTCTGATCTCTAATTGCATGTTCATTTCAGTCTTTTAATATCGTGCTTGTGAGGCTCTTTTCTACTTCCTGCAGGTAAAGGGAGACGTGACCTCATATTCTGTCACATGTGTTGTAGAGCAGCAGATGTGATGTCCAGGTTTGTTGAAGCTCAGGAGGGAGCGGGAAAACTCTCTGCATTTACCCCAGACCAAGCAATTGCTGAGGACACAGTTCTTTATTTCTGGCGAGCAGGGTGCTTGATCAAATAGCACCCCAGGCAAGGCAAAGTCCCACAGTTTTGGCTCATAATAAAATCAAGTTGAGTGGAGTGAGGGACGATAACATCTCGTTCCATGGGCCTGTGGAAATGATAACCTGCTCCCAAATACATACATGTGGTGGGAAGGCCAGCCTAGCCGGGCTCTGATCTACTCTCACAGCTAGCACAGAAACTGCAGGTCTCAGCTGCCCGCGAACTAGATTCTACCCTTCTCATAATGAGTTGTACAATCAAATGAAACCACCTGAGCGTCTTGCTCCTTTGCTTCAACTCCAGAAGTCAAAGACTTCTAAAGTTATTGGCAGTTTTAATTAAAACTAGCTTTGAGATACAGAGCAACTTATAATGGTTATGGCTCATTCTAGATAATACTGTAATAAGCCTCTCTCATATTAAATATAGCAGCAATATTGTTCACCAGAGATGAGGACATTAGCACAAATAATCAGCCTCACTGTCATGGGGAGGGAACTGAAGCCAAGAGGGGGTCTAAAATGATTGCATAAAAGGCATTTGCTCCTGAAAAAGAGAATATCCTGCAGCTCCCTGCCCTCTTCAGCATCCTTCCCAGAAGGCCCCTGAGTCTCCAGGAGATTTAGTTCAAAACCCTCTTCCTCTGTCAGCGACGTGTTGCCAGTGGGAGGAAATGTCCAGGCTCCTGCCCCGCCTGGGCACTGGCTGCATCGTCTGTGCTGGACGATCTCATTCACATGAGCCATTTGTCACCGGCACAGAGCTTTAGCAGAGCAGGCTGCAGGCACAGCAATTGCAGATGTGTCCACAATTTCAGCCCCGTTCAGCTCTTCTGATTCCAGGCCCTTGGCTCTGCCCAAGGGGTTGCAGCAAACGCAGGGCTCAGCTCATGGTTTACTCAGAACTTAATGTTCAAGTAGGCTGATAAATATAATCATCGCTTTGCTGCATTTCAGAGCTGGGGTGGCCATGCTGCTCCAGCAGAAAGGCTTTAGTTGGAAGCCCACGACGTTCTGCCTTGGTCTGGAGATGCTGAGAGCCACTGTGGATTAGCAAACCCTTGCGCTGAAGCAGTGAATTCCAGCGGCTACGGACATGATCTGCAAACTTATCCTTGATGTATCCGGGGGACAGATAGAGGGTTCTCAAGTAAAACTCCCCTTCTGCTCGCTTATAAATCTGCTGTGTGGCTGCAGGTAACTAAAGTTTCCTCCTGCTGATTTAAATAGGAAATGTTTTTTCCGTGGTGTAAATCCACTGAAGTCAACACATTCAAGGAAGCCACATAAGGAGTGAATTTGACCCAGGGAAGTTGATTTCAGAGTCTCAGGTGGACATTGAAACTGTCCAAGTCAAATGGCCCTTGCAGTGTTAGCCCTCTGCAATTTTATGGGGCAATGGAAAATTTAGTTGTTCCCTCACATGAACGATGTGCATTTTCTAGGCAAATATCTTATGTTAATCTGAAAAAAACACAAGAGACTCTGATTTGATTTGAAGGAGGCCTTTTGGGGACAATGAAAACAGTCCATTTGAAGGAACTCTAGTTGAGTATCACGAGGTAAAGGCATCCAAGATCATGCATTTCTTTTGAAAACCATGCCTCTATTCTTTCCCAAAACACTGAGCATATGCATGGAGCTTGCTGAAATAGGTTTTTGCTCAAAAGACCGTTTCAGTAAAAAGGATTGTGTTTTTTTAAACTAATGAAACAAAATCACAGAATCACAGAATGGTCAGGGTTGGAAGGGACCTCTGGAGATCATCTAAGTCCAACCCCCCTGCCACAGCAGGGACACCTACAGCAGTTGCACAGGACGGCGTCCAGGCGGGTTTGGAATGTCTCCAGTGTGGGAGACTCCACAACCTCTCTGGGCAGCCTGTGCCAGTGCTCTGCCACCCTCAGAGTAAAGAAGTTCCTCCTCATGTTAAGGTAGAACTTCCTGTGTTCAAGTTTGTGCCCGTTACCTCTTGTCCTATCACTGGGCACCACTGAAAAAAGACTATTCTCATCTACCTGGCACCCTCCCCTTAAGTATTTATAAGTATTGATAAGATCCCCCCTGAGTCTTCCTTTTTCTAAAGTGAAAAGACCCAAGTCCCTCAGCCTTTCCTCATAAGAAAGATGTTCCAACCCCCTAATCATCTTGGTAGCCCTTTGCTGGACCCTCTCCAGCAGTTCCCTGTCCTTCTTGAACCGGGGAGCCCAGAACTGGATGCAGTACTCCAGATGCAGCCTCACCAGGGCAGAGTAGAGGGGGAGGATGACCTCCTTCGACCTGCTGGCCACACTTCTTGATGCACCCCAGGATGCCATTGGCCTTCTTGGCCACCAGGGCACATTGCTGGCTCATGGTCATCCTGTTGTCCACCAGGACTCCCAGGTCCCTTTCCACAGAGCTGCCCTCCAGGAGGTCAGCCCCCAACCTGTACTGATGCATGGGGTTATTCCTCCCCAGATGCAGTACCCTACACTTGCCCTTGTTGAACTTCATAAGGTTTCTTTCCTCCCAACTCTCCAGCCTGTCCAGGTCACGCTGTATGGTGACACAGCCTTCCAGCGTTTCAGTCACCCCTCCCAGTTTTGTGCCATCAGCAAACTTGCTGAGGGTACACTCTATCCCTTCATCCAGGTCAGTGATGAATATATTGAACAGGACTGGACCCAGTACTGACCCCTGGGGAACACCACTTGTTACAGACCTCCAACTGGACTCTGCAAAATATGGCAACATTTCTCCTTAGAGAAAAGTAGAAAAACAAAACTTACTTCCTTAAAGTTCTTATTCCTTCTTTACCTTTTGCCTCTAATAAGTTAATAAAGACAAGTGAAAAAATTTGTACTCAAAATTTGAAAACATCTTCACAGGGTTTTTTTCAAACTTCTCGGGGAAATGCGTAGCTTTCTGACAGATGATACATACCTTACTTATAGAACTATAAGCTCCTGCTAACTTGAAATCCCTCACATATGAAACGCACTTCAGTGGCCATTCTGTTCAGGAAGAGTTCATCCTTGGGAAAATATTATTGCTGGAATGCTTACGTGAGTCTACAGCTTAGAGCTGGAAGATGCATTTAAATTCTCTAAAGAGGCTTTAGGAATCATAACAGTGCTTGATCTACCTCTGGGGGAGGGAATATGTCTTTTTTGCGCTGCAACAGCTGAAAGCATTAATTGTTGATCTTTTTGCCAACAATTCATTCCATTTCATTACGCGCCTTTTATGTGTCTGTTCTGTTGCCCCGGTGCCTTGCTAAATATTTCCTAGCTTCAGGATGGCATCTTTGAAAGCGGGAGAGGGGCTCTAGCAGTTGCTCTGTTCCCAAAGAATGAAAGCAAAGCCAAAATTAAATGGGAAAATGCCTGTCACCACAATGATAATCAAACTGCAAACTGTATTAGTGTTTTTACACTGGAAGCTCTGGAATGAGGTAAAAAGATGCATGTCTTTCAATAAAATAATTATGTTATAATGAGACTACTCTAATGTGTTCAGTAAGAGAAACTGTTGTTAAGACTGACTTAGATGGAAGTGCACAAGCAGAACAAGTAGCCTAAATGACAGTTAGGCTCCATGTTTTCTTCCCCAATTTGGAAGATTAGGATCAGTGTGGTCATAGCGAGATGCAAGTGTAAAATCCAGATCTGTATTTCAGGTTTTCCCTCAAGAGGTGGAGAATATACAGAGGAAGGCTTTTGATTCAGATTCCTTTTGTAAAGGAAATGTGTAAGTCTCTATCTTTATCTGTTCACTCTGGTTCCAACAAGTAAATAACCTCAGCCTCTCTTATCCCCGAGGAATGATGATTTACAACGCTGGTAATGTGCACTGAAGAAAAATACAACTTGTTCCTGAAAACCGCTGATTAAAGTGATCATAGCAAAGCAAAATAACTCAAGGCTTCCTCCTTTTATCACTCATACCTGCTTTACCCCTTGTTACTCTACTCAGCAGCACTGGCTCCGATTTAATCCGCAGGAAGGGCACTTGTCCGCAATGCTGATCAACACAATTCAGCTTTCGCAAACATTTACCAGTGCCAAGGCACCTTATGGTAATGATTTTAGCAGAAATATTTTTAAGAAAATGAATAGCTAAAATATAACTTCCACAGAGACAGCACCAGGATACAGGAAAAAAAAAAAAAAAAAAGATGACAAAACCATAGTATCCACTGTCTCCTCACTGTGAAGTAGCACTGTGAAGGGTAAGAGCTACTGAAGCAGGAGGGAAGTACAGCCTGGCAGATCTGTGTAGTCCTGTCTCATCCACCATCACTGCCGCAGTCTCTGACAGGCGACTGTCAGAGGGGAGATCCATAAAGGACAAAAGCTACGAGTAATGGAATTGAGCATTCAATTCCCATTTGGGCAATTGCAGATCTTTTTTCCTGGTCTCTCTCCACTCTCTTGTTGCCTCCCTGCACTGCCCCAGGAATTGGGTGAAATGCTCTTCTCATTTTCCTCCACTGCATGTTATAGCCCTCATGGAGAGCACAGACCCAAGTGCAGTGTATGGGGAAGGTTTTGGGAACCCAGACCATTTCAATTCTAGAAATTGAGAATCACAGGATATTTGGGCTAGAAAGAACTCAAGAGTTCCACCTATACTAGTGAATCTCCCTAGCCAGGGCAAGGTCTATATGATGCCATTCCTGGCAGGCGTTTGAGAAGTCTTCCATTGATGGACGTTGCATGACTCCCCAGGAAAAATACGCTAATGCTGCCTCCACGGCCAGTACAAATTTCCCCTTATACCTAACCTGAACCCACTACTTTGCTCCACCATGGACACTGAGGACTATTTAGTATCCCTACATTTACTTTGCACACATACATGGCTTGTAGTCCCTCCACACAAACCACACCTTTTGCTGGTGGGCTTTTCCATCTCCCAGTGATCCAGCAAGGTCCAGCAACTAGAAGCTGGAAAGTGACCTATTCGGATTAGAAACAGGGTGTAAATGCAGACAGCACAGCTAGTTTAACAAGTGGGACAATTTACCACAGGCTGTGCTGGCATCTATGATGGGCAGTTTAAAATTAGGGTACCGGATGTTTTTAAATGATCGCTATGTTTCAAAAAGGAATTAATTCAGAAACATCCTCTACTTAGTGTTTACCCTGCCTCACTGTGCTGTATTATCCCATAATTGGTTGTTAGGTCAGGATTGCAACCTGGCAGGTTCCTCTTCCTTGCCTAATTAGTGTTTCTTCCTCACACTGCTCAGCGCGGGACTTGGTTTTTAACCCCTACAGATCTCCATCTCCTATGTACACCCCCTCACGACACACACCTATTCCATCTCGCCCCGACAACAATCCAGCCCTCCGCATGCAGAAGAGCTGCTGTTTGCTCAAGCGGGCTGACACCAGGTTACCAACAGAATGAGCTGTTCGGCCTGACGTGCTCGAGGCGGTCAAAGGCTTTCACACTTGGCAGCCCAGGTGAATTTGCCATTCAGATACTGTACATTTCCCTCCTGCCTAATCGGCAGCTCTGCAGTGACATGAGTCATTGGCCTTCCCCTCCTCTTAAGGCACGGACTTTCCTGGGGCCGAGCCAACACATGGCGCTGCACAGAGGTGTGCCACGCGAAGACCTGGCTCTTGCGATGACAAATCCTCCCCTAGTGCACGACTAGTCTGCTGAGCTACACCTCGGCCCCGGCACTTGGCTTACACAGGGTGCGAGTTCCTCGTAGCATGAGCCCTGCCTGTCTTCAGCTGCATAAAGTGCCCGTAAATCCACAGGGCGGTAGCCAAAACACAGCATCACCCTAGTCATCATGCAAATCTCATCTCTCTAGCACCCTTAGCTGGGCTCAGCCAACTTCCTCCTGTATTTTGGCCTCAGAAACACGGCTCATTTCTCATCCCAGCTAATGGTCCTGCTCTTGTAAAATCAGGTACGAAGGCCAACGGAACCAGGTTCCCCTTGCCCTGTGAGCACCCACGCATGAATATTTTACCAAGTCCCAGACAGAGCAGTACCAGAAACACCAGACAACAACAAACTGGAAGAGGTTTGCAGAAACCCAAAATTAAACTAGACTGAGATGTCTGGCACGATGCATTAGGGGAGATTAAAAGAGTTAATCTGCATCACTTGGCTGAACAGCACAACTCGACAGCTATAGCCTGGACTCAAAAGAAGAGGAGAAACTGTACCCTGGTAATGAGGCGACACTAGTTTGGACAACGAGAGCTATTTGAGCAATTAGGAATGGGATGTTGTGCCTAGTTCACCCGTATCTAGACACAAATTTGTAGAGCAGGGGAGGAAGCTTGACTTTGTGCTGCCCCTACACCCGAGTATACCCCTACTTCCAGAGCAAACAGAGCAAGCACTTGCTGAGACTGCCCTGCCGTAGGCACCACCATATGTCCCACAGTGTCTGTGGGGACATTATTTGCCCCAGATAGGACACAGGGGTCTTTGCAGATTCCTCCTTAGGATGGCTTCAAGTTGTACGTTGTGAGGCATTATGAGACATGCAGGTTGTTGCATTAAGGCTGGCAACACGGGTGCAAGGAATGCAGCTCCTGGAACACATGACACTTTGGCTCTTTTGAGGACCACGCTCCCTCCAACAGCACAGACGTGGCTTACCCAAACAGCCCCAACCTTTGCTGACCCTCACGAGTGGGGGAATGTTATCAGATCAGCCTCTGATTTCCTCTGCTTCCACAGCACAATCAAGTATGCAAAGAAGTAAGATGACATTTTGCTTCTTGCAGAGAACAGCAGATAATTTAGTGAGATTAAAGAACAGCCTCCTCTCCCACAGCTCTGCATGGCTGGGCAGGAGCGTGGCTCTGCTGCAACGATGCTGCTCGAGCGCCCCTCTGTGGATCTGAGCTCCTCTTCCTCCCCCTCACAATTCTTCTCAATCCACCAAACGATTTTTTAATTTTATTTTACTTCTTTAAAATACAGAGCCAAATTGCCCCTATTATACCCAGGTAGCACCTCTGAGTTCACTGAACTTGGCACTGAGCTAGGAGTTGGCCCAGCCGGAACTCTTACTGTTTCATCTTTTGATGGTGATATTTATGATACCACTCAAGGCCTTTCTATAGTTTCCAGCAGCAAAATAGCTTAAATTGGCTCAGACCTACAGCTGCCTAGGGCTCATGGAGTGACCAGGAATGGAAGAATAGCTAGCAAGGGCATCATCTTTGGAATAAGCAATTAAGTGCCTCTGGTCCTCTCCAGAATACGCTGTGGAGCTCAGCACACAGCTCCATCACCAACATATATGTCAAGACGCTGATCATACCAATTTTTCTGTATCCCTTCAAAGAGGCAGGAAACAAATGGTTCCCTGCTGAAGTCATGAGTAAAAACAAAGGCTCTTCATCAGCCTCCTGCAGCTGCTTGTTGTTTTCCTTTCTCTGTGGAGCCTGCCAGCTCCTGGTTATCTTGGCCAAGCACATGATTAGGGTTTTAGAGCAAATTCAATCTGCAAACAAACAAGCACATCTTGAGATGAATACACACAAACTGGTGGATGCACAGTATGTCTAGCTGTTTAGGAGATCATGTCCTGCCTCTTCTTCTGATGCTAGGCAAGCCCTACTCCTCTTCTGGAGGGAAAGCAGATGGGGTAGGATTAAGGGCCCAGATCCCCAAGCCCTTTACATTTGCACAAATAGCAAGAATTAGACCCAGTGCTGTTCGAGGGGCTACATATTGGTTGTGCTGACTCTCTGCAGCGTGGGAAGCAATGCAGGAATGGAAATTCCTGCCCTGAGTAATCCTCTGTGCCCAGTTATGGCAGAAGGTCCATTGTTTCTTAACCTACCACAGAGACAAAATAATTAAGTTGTTACTGCCACCCCAGCAAGAGCAGAAGAAAGGATCAAGGATTGTTCCTTGTTCACTTCAGTGCTGATCCAGGTGGCTCACTTTAAACAGGCGTTGAAGGCGGTTTGAGCTAACCCGCTTGACTTTGCACTGAAGCAGATGGCAAGTGCTCACACAACCCAGTATCAATATCCGTAACAATCAGATGAGCTGTGAAGCCGTAATCTGTGGCAGATGGAAAATGACAGCACAAAAGGCTTTACTATGGCCCTCAAAGCCCTTCACAAAGGTAGCAAATAGGAAGGTTTAATTCAAACAACTTGTCCTTCTCCAGAGCAAAACCAGGCATCTGAAACTGTGAAATGAGTGGAACGCTTCTCCCCTGTCCTACCTCCACAACAGAATGGTTGACTTTATTTCCAGAGGATGAGCTGAGACCTCTCATCAAAACTCAATCCAAACTAAGACAACTGGCTACGAAAAACTGAAATGGGACCATGGTATGGGAGCGTCTACATAGCTCAGTTGGAGCTGAATCCCTGGCACCCCGCATTGGTGCTTTGCTGAGTCTTCAGGGGAGTCATTAGAGGGAGACCTGGAAAAAGTACAGCTCACTCATGCACACAGATTGGAGTGGTTGCTGGCAGATTTGCCGGATTCTTTGTGGATTAGGCAGTCATCTTGGAAGCACAATAAGTTGTAAAAAGACTGAAGCTTTCTCATGGCTTTTATGCTCAAGAAAGCATATGTTTGCTATGCTCGAGAATGGATGTTTTGGGTCACCTCCCCTAAAGCCCCTCAGGTTCCAGAGGGCCCCTGACTGCCTGAAGAGCAACAAAGATGCCCAGTGCAAAATTCAGGTAGGCTGTCAGCCCCCGGCTGAGCAATCAAACCCTGCAGCTAACGTCTAGATGCTGCCAGTCTCCCACGGGACAACAGCCCTGAAAATACTGACTAGTGAAAGACTGACCAGAGGCCCTGCGTAGTTTTTTGCCCCATCTGTCAAGGGGCAAATCTACTAACAATACACTTCTGGAGTAAGAAACAAATACAGAGGTGCTTGGCCTTGCATTGCTCCTGCTAGTTCTTTGCCTTGTGTTGCCTGTAGGAGGGATGCTTCAGCTTTTTATGACCTTGGACCTACATGCTGGCCATGCTCCTGGCCTGTCTTTGGCTCAACAGAGCCCTGACTTCTCTGAACCCCCAGCTTCTGTCCTGCTCCTCAGTGACATCAATTCTTGTCTCTAACGCCAGTTCTAGCCTGACCTTAACCCAGAGAGCTTGTCTGCACATTTCCAGGCTGCAGTTCCCAAGCAGTCTTATCCCAAAGCTGCCTGCTTTGAAGTCAAAAGAAACAATTAGGCTGCGGAACAGCCTAGGTCAGGCCCAACACACTCTGCAGTGTCACTGCTGCTTGGCCCTGCCTGTACTCTGGGGGATGCCACCTTCATGGCTGATTTGCTGCCTCTTGCTAAGCACAAGGATGCTGCTGTTGGCCCATCTGGGTCAGAGCAGAAGATAAGACACACTGGTAAGCCCCAGCAATAGAAGGACAGAACATCAGAGCCTGATAAAACACCAGTCCTGCAAAGAGTAAGAGACATTTACTGGAAAAAAAAGGCTTTATTAAGGAGGGACATTGTAACACACCATATTGCTCTGATGCTCTGGGTCTCTGGGAGGACTCAGAGATCCAGCACAAATGTATAGCTGAAGAACACATGTGTTGGGCCTGCCACCTCAGTGAGAGGCCTTTCCTACCCCAAGACTCTTCCATCAGCAGCGTTTGTCTCTGATGAGGAGGGGTTGAACCCTGCTGGGACAGGCTGAGGGTTAGGTAAGGAGAGAGGCAGGGCACTGGCCTTGCGGCTGAGCAGTGGCAAGCAAGCAGCTATTTCAGATGACAAATTGCCCCAGGCTGGAAAGCAGCAGGATGGATTTGAATAGAGTTGCTGTCAAAATATCAGTGCTGGATCATGGCTCTGCAGGATTGTGATAGCGCAGATCCTGGCCCTCAGGATGCAAGGCTGACTACGGCTTCTTCTGTCCCTTCAACTTCTGTCTCTCCTCGTCCATGGCAGCTGCTTGTGCCTGCAGCCGACACCAGTACTCAGGCAACTGCTCCCCAAGTCCCAGAAGGCTCTGCTGCCTAACAAGGGAAGAAAAGGGCGGTTAAAACAGTCCCTGCCATTACCCAGTGCTCTGACAACCCTAGCCTGGTTCCTCCAAGGGTTTCTGGAGTTCACTACAAATTAAGCAGTTCAGACTTCTTGACTCCAAAAAACCTCAGTGGTTCCCTCATGCCACTCAGCACTCAAGTTTACTGCTCTTGACAGCAATGACCTCTGTATTTCTCTTTGCCTGTTAGCCTCTGTAGACACACGTCTCACTGCTCTGCTCTGGCTTGAGCTCTCAGTACCCAAGGAGCAAGGTATCCCTAGAGGTGATGTCTCCCCAGTTTTACTGGTACAAGGCAGACAAGAGTCTCCTCTCCAGCTTTATGAGAAAGAGAGACAGAACTGGTGGCTGGTAGCACAGGATGAAACTTTTCTGCACTTAACTAGCCAGACAACACCACAGGATTCACCCTGTAGACAAGGGATTAGGGAAGGCTACCAGGTGCTGTAAGGTCATACCTGCACCCACCTGTTCCATTTCCAATTGGAGAATTAAGGCATAGTCAAAAAAAAAAACCCAAGAGTATCATTGACACGGATCTGGCTCCAAGTTCCCAAAAGAAGTAATCCAAGGAAAAGGTCACCCCATAAGAGATGTCGCATTGCCATCTAGTGACAGCATGAACTCAATGCACCAGCTAAGCTCTGCAGCCTCGGCCTGAGGATGCTGGGGACCTTCCCAAACAGAGAAACCTCCAACACAAATATGTTTAAACACCAAATGAACCTAGGAATGGAGGGGAGGAGTAAGGCACAAAGAGATCCCAGCTCTGCCTGGCTATGGGGTCAAAATGAAGAGGTAAACACTTAAGCGCGGATTATATTCCCTGACAAGCTTGTACAACCTATGTTGCACAAAAGCAAATTAGAACTAGCAAATCTTCTCTACCTGGAGCGACAAGACTTCCTCAGGCATCCTGACTTAGAGCTGTTATGTTGTTCTAGGAAGTACAGAAGGGAGAGGAGGAGGGGTTCTGGGTGGCTGTCAGGAATCCAGCTACCTGAACCTTACCCAGACATAAATCCGCCACAGTGCACAGAAGAACCCAGAAGCTCCAGGGTGAGACTTTGCATGGACCTAAGCAATACCACAGCTTACATTAATGCAGGTGCACTTACCTACAAGGCAGAAGGAGAACCTTACCTATCATGTAAGAAAATGTTACATCTCTCAATCCATGGCAGGTTCTGCAAGGATTTGAGAGGCAAATCCGGTTCCTTTGGGAAAGCCTCCTTCAGTGGGTAGGAGTTGAAGTCAAAAATAAAGATGGTGCTGTGACTGGCTCTGCTCTGTGCCAATGCATCTGCCTGCTGCTGCTTATCTCCTAGACAGAAAAAAGAACAGTGGGCAATTGCATCAGGAGTCATCCAATAAGAACAACTACCAGGGCTCAGTGCACAGCTGAATGCACCCAGTGACCATGCAACTAAGACAACTGCAAGGCGCAACCCACCTCGAAGCAGCAGGCACCAATTCACACTATCCACTGTGAACACTGGCTGCCAGGGAGATGCTACAGCATGAGAAGGAGGAATACTGAAGCAGTAAACAATCTGTGATGTGTCCGTGTTCATCAGGGACACTGTGCCATCCCAGGAGAAGACCAGGGCCTGAAACAGCAAGTTACACTTAGAAACAGATGTAAGAGAGGTGGAAAAGTATTTCCTGGAAAGGATGTGGAATGACATTCAGGACTTCACATCCCCAACCACGATGCTGTTTTCTTTGACTGCCCAGCAGTCACAGGGCCACAGCAGATCAAGAACAGGCTGTGCGGCGAATTTGGACTGGAATTGCTACAGGCGGGGATTGGGAAGGGGCAGCAGTGCAGGTTAGAACTGAACTAGATCCAGCCTTCTGCATAGCTGGGTCTGGCCAACAGCTTTTAGTCTTTTTCTCCCCACACCTGAAAACTTTCTGAGGCCACCTGAAAGGTCTGGCTGGATTTGTGCTTGCAACTTCTCCTCACCATGGTGCCCTCTCGTATTTGACCCTGATGCCTGAAGCTTCGTGCCTGGAGCCTCTCACTTTTGCAGATGGACCTGTCCATGTGCAGAGGGCCTCCAGAGCCTCCCACCTCAGTGGTCATTAGAGGACATGGGTGCAAGGGGATACTGAATACGATCATAGAAGAGAAATCCTTTGGGAGTTACCAGCTACATACAGACCTGCAACAAAATAGTTGGAGGCTGGGAAAGGATGTGAAGGTAGTACCATAACTGATTGCCCTGTTCTTTATCTTCTACGCACCCAGTTACAGCCATTACTGGAAACAGGATCCCGAGGGACCTGTGTTCTCATCCAGTTCTTAAGAGAGCTGACAGTAATACTCACTGCACTGGGGAATGCCAGGACAGGCACCACAGCGCTGACAGCAAGATTTGGATCTTCAGGCCTGTAAAACAGACTCAGGCTTATGCCACTGTTCACGTACCCGGCACATACTGAGACGCTGTGGTAATGACAATGGTGGTTTGTGGCACTCAGGCTAGCATAAAGTTCCAGCCAAGCCCCTTCCCTATGGAGACAAAGCCTGCCTCCTCCTGGGCAGGAACCCCCGCCTCTGTGCACACCTGCCTAGGAACTGTATTGGAGATACAAATCCCCTGTCTGCCATGGAGGCGTGAAACTACAGCCTTCAGAGCAGGAGCTTCCCCAAAGCTGACCCTTCTCAAACCAAGGGGAGAAGTGAACACAAAATTGATAGAAAGATGGCAAGATATACTTATTCTGATTTCTAGAGGGAAGTTATTCTGGAAAGGGCAGAAGAGAGAAGAAAAAGTTTCGCTGGGTACCTGGCAGTAACCCAGCTAGTTGAACGTCAGCCCTGGAACAGTGCTACAAGCGCTTGTGTTCTAGTGCATAGAATAACCCCAAAACACCCTTAATTCTGGCATAACCATTGGATTTTAGCACTGGAACTGACTCCTAACAAAACCATCCCTGCTACTGACAAGCATGGCAGAGCTATCTGGGTAGTAGAAAGTTCTCTACCCCACAGAAATCTGGGGCTTCCTGCTGGACCTGACCACTATACCACACAGTTGCTTTGGCTGGAGTGAGGTCTATCAGAGTCTACCTCACCTGTCTGCCAGGAGCGTGATGCTGGACTTCCCAGCCCTAGGTGCTTTCACCAAATAGAAAGAGCTGTCTGTACATAGCACTAGAAGCTGCACGATGGGACAGGCAGGACCTGTACCAGGGCAAGGTGTCTCAATGCTGGCAGCTGCAGAACTCTGCAGGAAGTGGATACTACGGATGAAACGTTCCTCTAAAATGGCAGTCACAGACTGTGGGTATCCTGAGGAAGCGGGGAAAAAAAAAAAGACAGCAGTTTAGGAAGAAAAAGGACTGGTAATTTATCCAAGAAATGCTCAGTTTGGACTCTGGCCTGCTCAGGTGCAGCAGGCACCAGAACAATCCTGATGGCAGAAGAAGATTCTTCTGCCAGGAGAATCACTGCATCGTGACAGGAGGACACTAGCACTGATGGCAGCCTGGACTGTGATGCCACAACAGCCTCAAAGATGACCTGAGGGTGCAGTGGCAAAGCAGTGACTGTCTCGAAGCCTCAGAGCAAGACAGGCATCAGTCCTCACTGCAGCAGTTCACAGCCCCTGCGTTGCTGTGGATGGGAAGCATTCTGTCAGGGCTAAGGCAGCCACACTGTGTTGGCAACTTTTGGCCAAGCATCCCATGAAGAAGTGATTCCAAACTATTTTCAGATTTGCTTGCAAACTCACTGCCAGTCCCCTGTTCACACCAAGCCAGAGCCTCAAATTCCTAGGGAAGGGAGCAATTTATCTACCGTGATCCCAATACACAGTCCCAAAGCGCAAGCTCACCTAGGTGTTTATCCCAAACAGTTATTGTTGCATCTTCACATGCCAATGCCAGGTACCTGGAGCAGGAGCTGACAGCTGAGCATGCAATTGGAGCTGCGCACGGCCACACAACATCAGGTTTTGGATCAGAATCTAAACAGAAGGACATGAAGAGAGAGAACTGTAAGAAGGTGCAGAGCATTCTCTCTCACGGTACCAGCTTCCAGTTTTCCAATAAAACACACACCATTGTGGGGTCTCCTGCCAGAGTGGCTTCACTCAAAATACTGCCAGCCTGTGCAAGGTGGAGCCCTATGATCCAGCCTAACCTACAAGATATGGGGCAGCTCTCCTCCCCATTCCTCATTTCCCTGAATCACGACGATCTGACTGAATGAGAGCCACTGGCCACTGAATACCCGCACTCCCCACAGAGTGCTCTGCTAGAGAAAGCAACACTTTCTTACCCACTTTCTCCTTCACTGGACGGTTAAGTAAGTACAAGCAGAGATTGTGGCTTCCATCCCAGTGCACACTGATGCCAGCTGGAACATCTGGTACAGAGAAGGGGACAACAAAAGAGGGAAGCAGATTGGAGACAAAGAAAGGAACAATCCAGGACACCAAAATACCATTAGAAAGCTCTCATTAGAGTTGTCACGGTTTCCCTGACAGGACTTACAGAAACTGCTCACACAGAAACTAAACCACAACAAACTCTCCCCTTGTCTGTTATTTTTATCTTGTCTGCATGGCCCTTCATCTTTTTTGGTGTTTTGGGTGGGTTTTTTTAACTATGGAGCTAAGTTAGCTTAACTCCATGCCAGTGACTGACTTGTAAGTCTTAGGGCTGACATTTTTATCCAGGCTTATGTCTTCGGAGATGGAATTTATATACTGAATCTGAGCCAGAGCCATTGGGCTCTAACTGGAGCTCAATATCATGTGTTAACAGCTTTTTCCCCATTTGGATTACCTGGCTGTACTTTCATTTCAGGTCCCACCTGTAGGATCCGGCTAGGCAGGAGAAAATGAAAAGTAGCATGTCTGAAAAAAAAGGAATTAAGAAATATATGTAAAAGAAAGGCCTTGTAAGTAGGCAGCACTGCAACAAGACCTCGAATGGCTCTAGCCCCCTGCCCCGAAGCCTTGGGATGAAGGAGACAAAGCTAAGACAGAGACTTGCATCTACACCTGAAAAGTGCCCTGTGTTGAAGTCTCATGGACTGAAATCCTGGCTGGTGCTCCCACTCACCTGGGGATCTCCTCCTTGCTCTGTCTCTCACCCTCAGCCTCCAGATACTCCCGATAAGTGCTGCGGAAGATTGCGTCCTGCAGCTCCCACTGGGAGTCCTTGATTAGGTGATTGTACCCCAAGCCAAGCATGCTGCCATCGTCCACTTTCTTCAAGGCATCCAAAGGGCTTTTAAAACTACTGCCTGGATTGGGAACACAAAGGGAAAAGGCACAGCCCTGGAGGAGCTGACACCATGGAGCAGACAAAACGGAGTGCTCAGAGGCACTTTGACCATCCCTCCTTCAAAGTAGCATCATCTGGAAGAGGGACACACTGCATCTTCCTGGTAGAAGTATTTGAACATTAAGAATATATTCTGTGGGAAATTCCATATCACTAGCCCACATTCCAGTAGTTGAAGGCAAGGCCTAGGGCAAGTAATCCGAGGACCCAGCTCACTTTGCCTTTCTGTGACATTCTCCCTGACAGTGTCCCAGCTCCTTCCCTATCCTCAGCATTTTCCTATGAATCCAGAACTCAGAGTGGTGAACTAGGGGTGCTGTCAGGTTGCTAGGATCTAGGAAACAACCTCCTTCCTCTCTGGTGACAATGAAGCCAAGGGTATACGACACCCACATTGAGACACTGAAGTATTTTGTGTTAACAAAGGTGACATGTGAGATGGTCGGGTAAGAAGCAACTCCCATTACAGGATTACATGTAACTACAAAGACAGGTCAGGAGGGGACCAGGGAGCACGTTACTGAAACTTTCTGACCTGTTCTGTAGTCATAAGGGCCATGATGCCTTTGCCACCTGAAGGAGGCTGCAGGTTGCAAGTACAGAATCAGTCCTGACCTGTAATGGGTTTGGGTGGCTTCACTTCCAGTAGCAGCACTGGGAGACTCAGCTTTGCATCAGCTTTGTTTGCAGACACAGGAGACTCCTGCAACAGAAAAATGTCAGCCTGAGAACTGCGTTGTGCCCTACACCGGTAAGTTTTCACTTGATCATGAGAATCAAATGCTTCCTAAGGTAAGCGTATGCAAAGCTTGGCTGACACTGCCTAGGAGATACTGGTTTTAGGCTCATTCTTCAGGCCAAAACACAGAAGCCTGAGGGAGGTCACTACTTTCTCAACAACATTACAAATTATGTCCTGCCCAGAGCCTCCTGTCTTTGTGCCCTATATAACCTCCACTTCTGATCTTAGTAATCTCTCTAAATTACTGTTGTTGCAGCACAGCCCTGGGTGGGGCACAGCAAGGCTCAGAAAAAAGGAAAAAAAAAAAAAAAAAAAAGGAAAAAAAGAAGGAGGACTAAAGGTTGCAGAGTGCTGCTGAATACAAGAACCAGATTTTACTTCAGAGATCCCAGGACTGGAGGAGGTCACGTATGTGCTTAGCTAGGAATGGAAAATCCAAACAGGGGACTAGCAATGGTGTGTCCCCACCACCGCCACCCCACACCACATACATTGGCACTTGGCTAAATAGAAAAGATCTGGCTAAATAATCAACCATGTCTGAGAAGGAAGAGACAGGAACTTGGGTAGTTTACATGGAATCAGCAAAGAGGGAATGCCTGGGTGTTTGCCTTTAGATTGGCCACGTTAAGGGGGATGTTTGCCCTGAAGACAGGGCTGAGAAGCAGCTCCCTCTTAAATGGCCAGGAAAGTCTCTGCTGCAGGAGAAGGGAAGCGTTATGAGGCAGGCATCACAGAGGTTTAGCTGGAGGTGCTGGGCAGAAGGTGCCTGTGTGTTGAGAGGTGAAATCTAGCAGGGTGAAAGCGATGCAGGAGGGGGTTAAGCACTGACTCAGCATTCAAAATTCCCCATAACAGCTCAGGACATTCATTGAGGCCAGTTACATTCTCTGAAGAACTGTCTCCATGCAGCTCCAGACTTTTCTGCCAAAGAACCAGAGGTGGCAGCGGTTAGCGCAAACAGATAGAGACCCTGCCCTGCTCAAGCGTGTTTGGCTGTGACCCCACCGGACTCTTCTTGAAGGTAGCCTAAAACACAAGCCCTCGTTCAGGACCAGACTCCCGAGTGGAGACATCAGGCCTGATTCCCACTCCTTCACCTTCCCCCAGTAACATTAGGGAGAGGCCCTGTGGGAATACCCTTACATAGGGCCTCCTCAGATGGGGCAATACTGCTGGGAAAGGAGCTGCCAGTTTCAGGGAGGGGCAGCAGGAATGCTAGCCCTGGGACCAAGGGAACCTCGTTGGAAAGCCTGTCTTGGGCGAATAAACATGTCCCAATAACAAAAAGGCCTTGTGAAATGTGGGATGGGCAGCTGTAGCAGCTGTGGAGACGTATACTCCATCCCCCTGGGCCAACAGACTTGTTCAGCCTGTATCTTGCTGTCACTGTCTGCAGGAGCAAGGCTTGAGGAAAGACCTGTAGGCAAAAGGGTATAAGAAAAAATACCACAGTGGGAGATGGAACTGTTTTGTACCACAGATGTCCAACTTGACCTCCTCTCCCTGCAAGCTTCTGCAGCTCCTGGATTCTTTTCCATCTCCTTCAGCCAGGAATCCTTAGGCAATCGGTAGATCTCCAGCCAAGCTTTTGTGTTGTCTGCATTGGGAAACCATGTTAAGCAATTGGAAATGCGGAGAAAAGGTCTTTCAAGCAAGCAGCCTCTGTTATCTTAGATCCTTAAAACAAGATTTGGATATTTTTTTAATCCCTGTGAACTCCATGCAGCCCACCTCTCCTCCCACTTAAGGCTTGACATGCTTGACTGAAACTGACATCTCAGCCTCCAGCACAAGTCCTCAAGGTCCCAGATCCACCAAAGAAATTCCATGAAGTGACTCAGTGAAAGAATTTGACCTGTAGCCTCTGAGGTAAAGTAGAAAGTGAGACGTGGTCTCACACTGCTTCTCTGTGGATGCCACATACCTCATTCTCAGCATATGTCCAGGCAGATTCCACCAAACGTGGGTCCAGAAAACCTGCTAGCAGCAAATGTGTGACAAAGGCAGCTGCCATGAAACAGAAGAATGTTGCAGTACAGAGTTTGTTGTAGGGTTTTTAGACTGTCTGTATGCTGTCTGGCTTATGTCTGCAGAGAAAATTCTTCAGGTCTGCATCTTTCCAGTGTAAAAATGAGCCATAGCAAACCAGAGGAAGAACTGAGTTCAGTACTTCTGGAGAGGAGAGGGAAACTTGCTTTCACTGAGCCTTCTGGGAGCTGGGAACTGCACTGACCAGTTCCAGACAGCTCACTTTTGGGATCAGCACTCATCCACACCAGGCCCTTTGGAGAAGACAGGGAGTGGCAGGAGCAGGTCTCTAAGTTGGAGGAGGGACTGGGAGGGTTAGGAACAGGATCCCCGGGAACCCAGAACACTTGGAGCATTTTAAAAGAATTGCTGCTAGCCCTCCTGCTAGAACACAACAGCCATCACCCAACACATCATGTTCCTGCACTTGCCTTGCAGCAGGACTCCTGCGTAATCACCTCCTGGGGAGAGCACCACCTCCACACTAGTACTTCGCTTGCTGATATCCTCCTGCCAAAGAAAAACAGGCTGGCATCAAATCACAGATTCAGAGAGCTCTGTGGACTTACACAGTTCTCAACAGGGTGAAGGCCAGACAGATTGTTGGAAGAACAGGAATAAATATTGGGCAGCACTCTTGGAGTGCTGCTGCCCATGACAAAAATTCCTGAGGGCAATTAGTACTCCTCATGACTGATTACTTACCAGTCTGTGCCCAGTGTCTATGGAATTAACTCAGGACTTACCATTTCATTTAGGATTTTAATGAGTAGGAAGTTTTCCTTGTGAAAGCAGAAGAGCCAGACAAGCCCTGGAATAGAAATACAAATGTAACAGTAGTAGGAAGAGAAAAGTGAACAGATGGTAGCCATGCTCTTGGGAGATGGCTGTTACAACATGTGCAGGAGAGCGAACAGGACTACATTTTTTCCTGGGCTGAAGCAAGAATATCCCACTGCTTCCAGCACTAAACTTTTGCTGGCTTCCTTATGCCAGCACCAGCAAACACTCGGTTGTACATACAGATGGATAAGCCAGTTTCAAAAGTATCTCCACCAGAATTGATAGGTTTCAGATGAATCCACAAACTAACCTATTTACCACAGGGCTGTACAATTACAGGTGCTGAAACAAAGCACAGGCAGGAGGTCATACATAGCAATGGTTCTTTCTGTCTGGTCCAAGATGTTCCTAAAATTTACTGCACTTCACTCTCAGTTCTGCGCCTGCCTCTGCTGCTCCAGAGAGGACACCAAACCCACACCCTCTACTAATCACAAGGCCCTAGGGCCACTCTGTCACCCTACAACCTGTTATCTAACGCCCTCTTTGCAGGGCTTTCTAGGAAACTTGTCAGCTATTCTAATATTCCTCTTGATGTAGCACTCTTCCATAAGGCAGCTCCAGAGCACAGCCACCCCCAGCTGGGTCAAGGAAATCCATGTCACACTAACCCATTTCATCCACAGCAAGCAGGACGTGGCATTCATTCCCCAAATCCGAAGCATGGATGGCACAAATCTCCGTCTTGACTGCATCCCAAGCACAGACTTCCGTATAGTCAGACACCTCAAAGGCAGCCAGACCCACAGACAGACCGACAAAGATGTATTTTCCAGACACCGCAAGGCAATTGGCTCTTCCAGTTACCTGCCAATAAAGGGAAAAGATGAGTGTATCCAACTGCTTCCCCAGTGGAGGATACATCAGTCACACTAGCCATATACTCCTAGCCTTTCACCAACAGAAAATGCTGATTTATTCCACAAGCGAAAAATTTTTGCATGAGCTTTCCTCAGAAGAGCAGGGGAGGAGCTCTCGTCTCTGCCACAGAGATTGTTCTGAGAATGAGAAAGTTTGCTCCCACCTTTCCCCTTCTGATAAACAGAAGGGGCTTTAAAGGCCAAGAACTCAGTAGCACTCAGCCCTCCTGCCACTAACACAGAGCTGCGATGGGATGCTGAGCTCCTTTGGGCAATTGCAGAACACCAACAGATGCCAGCGTATCCTCCTGGATACGTCCATGTAACGATGGGGAAGGCAGTGCTGCCCTTCTGCTCACGATGCTCCCATTAGGGTATTCACCATAACACAGAGCTGAGTTTGCCCATTTATATGCTACTGACTAATTACCTTCTCCTCAGCAAACAAGGGTGGAGCCAGCCTGAGAAGCAGAAGGTGAATTTAGGGCTGTTTAATATCTGCTTCTCTCTTTTCAGAGAGGTGTGATAGATGAGTGGGAAGCAGAACCTGTCAGACAAGTTTAGAAGCTGCAGCCTTTTGAAGTGAATCAGTGAGATGGTGGTGGATTCTGAGGAAGGTGATGAACAGAAGAATGTAAAATCAACTAAATGGATATTCTCCAGAAAAACTGCTACAGTGATTAATGCTCTCTCAGCTGTGAGCGGCTTTGTACCTGGAATTCAGCTGCAGGAAATAATTTTGTGGGCTGGAACTTTAGGTTTTGGGCTTCTTGGAGCATCTCCCTTCTTTCAATGATTTCCATAGCATTCTCAAAAACCGTCATCACCAGTTTGTTGATCATCCTGAAGGGCTGAGGCAAAGCATCACGCTTTCGGTCAGGATCCTGCAGGAAGAAATCTTCCTCATCGTCCTTTAGCCAGTCCTTTTCAGATGGTGGAGGAATCTCCAGGGGATGCTTCCGGATATACGCAGCCATGGTTCTGCCCTCCCAAATGCAAAACACAGCACAGATGCAGGAACCACAGCAGATGCAGAAGAACGAAGAATCGTGCAGTATCTACTTTCATGAGGTAAAAGAAATTTTCATGGGGGAAAAGAAAAAGATGATTAATGATCT
The DNA here is from genome assembly GCA_017639485.1 of Pluvialis apricaria. NCBI lineage: Eukaryota > Metazoa > Chordata > Aves > Charadriiformes > Charadriidae > Pluvialis > Pluvialis apricaria. The sequence goes on along the minus strand of CM030015.1, from coordinate 9,611,338 downwards.
CTAAGAGGGAAGGGGGGCTTCCTTTCAGTATAGATAGCCAGAGCAGCCCTGTTCTCTATAGCTCATTTCTACTTGCTGCATCGCCTCTGTTACTCGGGGGTTTTGCCCTGCCCTGGGAATATCAGTCCCACAGACACCTGTAGGCTGCCGGCAGAAAAAGGGGGTGTAAAATCTTTGCCACGAGTATGAGAATTATAACAAGGCAGTCAAAAAAATTACCTCGTGCTTCACTAAAAGGCTTATTCGGCCCGGATGGAATCCCAACAATTACTTTGGAAAGCAGGTGATTTCACTGGAAGTGCTAAACTTCATTTCCAAGCCACCGGGTGCTTTCTGAGCTTCCCCTTCTGCGGCGGGGCCGGGGCCGGGCCCGCCTCCGCCGCCCTCACCGCGCACAGCGGCCCAACCTCGGAGCCGAGCAGCCGAGCCGAGCCGGGCCGGGCCGCTCCAGCCTCCCCGAGCGGAACGGCCGCAGCCGGCTGTCGGCGGTTACCGGGGCAGCCGCGGCCGGGGGGAAGCCATTAGCGGGGACACCCGCCCCGCTGTTGCCGGTCGCCTTGACAACGGCGCGGCGCTGCGCGGCCCGGCCGGGAACGCGGGACGGGGCAGAAGGTTCCGGCGTCGGGGCGGGGCCCGGGCGGAGCGCAGCGGGGCGGAGCGGCTGCGGCCCCCGCGCACCTCCCGCGGCTGCTGCCGCCCCTCCGCCGCCGCCATGGAGGGCTTCGTGGACTTCACCAACCGCAGCCAGGGCCGCGACCAGCTCTTTCGGTGAGTGCGGTGGCGGCGGCGCCGGGCGGCCTCCCCGTGCCGGGCTGGGGCCTCAGCCCGACCCTGCGTGCCGGCTCTTCGGGGACACCCCCCCCCCCCTCGGGCCCGGCACCCCCAGCGCCCCTCTGGGTGGTGGGGCCCAGGGTGGGCCCCAGCCGCTGTCGGCCCCCCCGCCTCCGTCGGGAGAGCTGCCCGGTGCCCCCGGGCGGGCTCCGGCCCCGCTCCTGCCCTGCCGGTGCCCGCCTGGGCCGCTGTGCCCCTTCCCCTGGGGATAACGCCCTGGCACGGCGAGGGTGGCCCTTCAGCTGGGGAATAAGCGCTGCCCTGCTGCCGCCGTTCCTCTGAATTGTCCGTGTCTCACCTGTGTGCCGTTTTCCTCGTTTTTTCCATTCCAGAGCTACTCAGTACACATGCATGTTGCTTAGCTATTTAATAGAGCATAAGGCTGATAAAGAGAAGCTGGTAATGAAACTCAAGCAGTTGGAATCTAGCATGAGCTCTGGCCGGAAAAGTAAGTACCTGGTGTCTAGAGGGATAAGTCCTTCTTCACTTGCTCCTTCCAGCAAAACAGCTCCTGGCCCTGTGTTTTCTGTAGTTAACTTAGCTTGAGCCACAAAACCTCTTTTCATATATTCACAAAATTGTCAATAGACCTTATCCCTACCTTGGCTTGCCAGGTTAGGTAGGGACAAGTAAACATTTATTACTTCCTCGGTCTCCTCTCCGACCAGGCGATCTGAACTATCACTGGGAGAAGTAGAGAAGTAAGTTAACAGTCAGCTGTTGCTGCAGAGATCGAGTTGTCGTCTCTGTTCAAGGGCAGACCACAGAGTTATGATGCAAGGCTGGCTTACTGCGCTCTCGTTAGTCCTTCCAGCTAATGGGTTGAGACGGCCTAACATTAAAGATCGTCATCCCAATAAAATCACTTCTGAAGGACCACCCTTCAATATGGCTTTTTATATCCTACTTAAGATATTAATTTTCTTTAACATTTATACTTTACTAAAGCATATACCCTTTCATAGTTTTCTGGTAGTCTAACCATTTGCATCGCTTCATTCTGTGTCACAGTTGCGTCCATTATGGTTATGCCGTTGCTGTGGTTGTATTGCTTGCTTTCGGGTTGATCTTACACCTACTTATCAGTTGCTCAATCCTGGAACAACTTCAATGTATGAGGCAAATATTCTAATTTAATGTGTTACCATGGTCTTGGTTTATTATTCCGGTTAGTTCCAGAGTATGGTAATTTCTAGCAGAGAGGCCAGCTGGTTTATCAGCATAGCTGTAATTCTCTTGCTTCTGCTAAACAAATCGCTAATAGACATCACGCCTAAATTCAGGACTCTTGCAGTTCCACTAAGCTTGGGTGCTTCCAACATCTGTCGCTGTGACAGTGCAGCAGGTTATGAAAAGTATTTTGCACAATATTGTATTAACATTCACGGGGCAAAACCTAAACTGGGCGGTGGATGAAATCAGGCTTGCCATGTATTATAGCTTAAAATGGAATATACTGTTCCTGTTTGCAGGGAACTATGTGTACCTCTGGCAAATTCATGGCTGAGGAGGGACTTGGGTCTCAGTGTGCTCGGCATGTGAATCACCAGCTTTCACAGAGCTTAGGAAAGTTGTAGCTCATGGTTGCAGCGGGGTTAGTGCATCTCCTGTCCACAGAGTTAGGTGAAATCCAGTGCAGCATACAGCTGAAGTTGGAGGCTCTGTGTGTGTCACTTTTTTGCTGACACAGACTCATCCAGAGCAGTTGGCAGTATTGGTCCAGAGGGCACCCAGGCACAAGAACGGAGCGGCAGGAGAAGGCTGCAAGTCCTGGCTATTGACAAAATTTGTGTGTAGGTCCTGGGCTGGTGCAAGACAGAACTGCTAATGCTAGATTCTCACCCTGTGAGAAGGAAATGCTTAATCATACAAATACCCAAAGCCCAGTAAGTTTTTTGAAAATGAATGTGGACAGTGACATGCCAAGTTGTCCTGCGTAGGGTTGTGTATCTGGGGTAAAGACCAGGCCATACTAACCTTTGTGGGGTTTCTTGCAGTGTTCAGACTGGGCAACATGGTACACGCCTTGGTAGCAGCCAGGAGAACTACACAGCTGCCAGATGTGGTTCCTCGCTTCTGCCTTACAGCCTCCAACCTGACCCGTGCCCTCTACTTTGTCTGCGATGCTGTCCTGTGGTTGAAGAGTGTCGGGCTCCAGCCTGACGTCGATAAGCCAAAGTGGCGGAATTGGGCTACCAAGTGTTACTACTTTTCACTCCTGATGAATCTAGCCAGGGACTGGTACGAGATCTCCTGGAGGCTGGAACAAGCTGTACAGGAAGAAAAGATAAAGGAGAATTCCTTCTGGGACAAACACAATGAGGAGCTAAACTGTGTGAAATGTGATGGTTTGCACGGTTTTCTCCTTCTACTGTTTCAGATACTGAAAAGACATCCTCCTTTGCTGCTGGACTTGGTGAAGAATCTCTGTGATCTTTCAGGTCCTTTGGATACGCTAGGGATCTACAAGACCAACCCAGGAGTGATTGGTTTCTGTGGTGTCCTCTCCTCCCTGGTGGGGATCCTCACATTAGCAAGCCCACACCTGAAGCTGAAGCAGTGACGTAGAAGGAGCTGCATAGTATGCAGCGAGCTAACAGCTCTGATCCTCTGATAGGTTTTTTATCCTCCGTATGGCACTTTCAAAATGAACATGCCTCACAGTAACCTCAAGATTAATTTTGCCCTCTGAATAAGTGAATTCTACCCTTTTTCCCTTCCCTGTGCCTTTGCAGATGAGTTTGGTGCCATGACACGCTCCCTGATAGAGTGGAGATGGGAGAAGGCAGAGTAATACTTCACAAACAGGAACAGGACTTGGAACATGGCTGCTAGATAAGGAAATGTTGGTGTTCCAGTATTGTAATACAGGGTTGTGAAAGAGCTGCATGGGCAACTGTAATAGGTACATGACTCATAACTAATAGTGTTTACACTGGAAAGCTGGAATTCACCAATCAAAAGTTCCTACAGTCAGATTTTCTATAGTGGGCTCAGGCAAGTTAGGAGCTGTGGTTAAAATGGCCTGAAGTCAAGTATGAGTGTTCTGATGGGTTTGGATTGATGGACCCTGTTATCTGTAGGCAGTGGTTTGAATGCAGTGTGGTAACCGAAGAGTGGTATGATCTGACCTTCCGATGATCTCTGTAACGTGCACTGGTGACACTGGATCTGTAGCCTAGCGGGTGGCCAACTTGTGTCCCAGAAAATCAGCACTTCCTTTCCTTTGATAATGTGAGCCAAGGACTGTTGACCACCTACTCTTAACTTCTCCAAGACTACTTCTTGACAGAGTGTGGGAGAAGCTTGTCTGAGTGCTGATGGCACTGTGATTTGTAGGGAACTGGGTTTCCAAAGCTGTGAATCTGGAGCCACTCGCAAGCACTGAATTTCCCCTTACACACGCACCTTAACTCCCAGACCCCTGTGATCTAAGTGCAACAATTTTCCATTAATCATATAGTGATAAGGAGCTTGTTTTGCTGCTTTAATTTTACATGAAAAATTCCAGTATAATAAGGAGCTTTGGAACCTGCAGTTAAGGAGAGAAGTCTGGCTCAGAGCTCATTGAGTCAGAAGAACTGCAAGGGTGTGTTTCCAGTTGTGTAAGCTCCCGGAGGGAAGGGAATGGAGTTGGTTGTGATAATATCAGAATCCCCTGTGAGAAGAAAAGATTATTACTGGATTTGGGCATTCATGGTTTACATTTTCCTATCTGGTCCTCCCTATCCTTCCCTCTCCTGACCACAAGATTTTTTGTGTGTTCCCTTGCTGGTTGAATGGGTTCTACCATTTGAAAATGCCTTAGGTTTGCCCTGCAACTGCATTATTGCTCATCACTTACCTCTCCAGGAATGATTGCCTGGCAGTGTTAAAGGCGAAATGCTGTGTCCAGCTGTCTAACAGTTACATGGCATGGAGTCGTCATTGCTCCTGACTTTGCAGAGTACCAGTTCTGACACCATCTGAGAAAATAATTGCACATTATAGAGGAGATAAAATTACCATTTTTATTTATCAGTTAGGCCTGTGTGTTCTGCTACTTTCTGGTGCAAGGACTCCTTGTTTAATCTGTCAGGAGATGTGAACAGAGACTGCTCTAACCTGGACCAAGGTACTCTTTTATTATTTCTGATGCTATCTGAAAACAGAAATTAAAAGGTGCTGGTCTCCTTTATTAAAAGGGGAAGGCTGTGGAATTGAGTAGGCGTGGTAAGGCAGTGCCCCACTTACCTTTAAGTAAGTAACCTTTAAATACCTTTGCCATTTAAGTTGTTTTGGTCGGGCTTGGAATTACTTCCAGTTTGAATCTGAAGTGTTAGCCTGCCGATGAAGTGTTTGAAAAAAGAGGTTGCTGGGCAGGATAATTAAGTGTGCTTGAAGACCAAATGTGGCCTGCAGCAGCTCTTCTTTTTAATATGGAAATGAATACCATTAAAAGTAGAGCATACTGGCAGTTCAGACTATAATGGAGCATTACATATGGGATATGTTGTCTTCAAGGGCTTCCTCTCCTTTTTAACAATGGGGGTTTTTTTGTTTCTTTACTCTGTTTGAGCCTTTGAGCTCCTGGCAATGTGGGGCCCATCCTTCCCTTGGTCAGGTTTAATCATTATCCCTGCGTGTAGCAACCCCTGTAAGGAAGGAAGAGGAGTCTTGATGATCTGGCAGCGGAGGTTTGGCTGCCTTTTGTGTACAGAATTTCATCTTCTTGCAAAAAAAAAAATGCGTTTTGAATTCCTCTCAGGGGAGCTCTTGGATACAAAATACTTCTTTCACTGGTTTGCGAACTGATTTCTCTTTTTCGCTTGTAGTTGGTAGGTAAAGGGAAATGGATTAACATAGTGATGTGGCCCCTAGGTAGCTACGCCTCCCTGCTGAGGGAGAGGGGTGGGTTTTTTTGCCTTGTGCCAGGCAGACACGGTGCAAAGCCGTGAGCCAGGCTTTGATGTTTCACCTGTAGGGACTGGCTTGGATTAGCAAGTACCAACTTAACCTGGGAGACGGGGCAGTGAATTTTCAGCCTGGACAGCCCTATTTGCCCCATTTTACATGACATGGGTTGGAGCATGTAGGAGTAACTGCGTAACTTTTCTGGGTGTTAAGCACTAATACGTGCCTTCTGCTCCCCAGCTGAAGGCTAGCAATTAATGTACCTTAATGTAATGTGACTGAAGCCATAGGATCACAGTCAAATGGAGAAAATCCTTTTAGTGCCTTTTTTTTGTATCTGTTTCTAAGACGGCGGTTGGAATAAAGACAGCTGTTTGAACACAAGCAATAAACTGAGATGAGCGTGACACCGTGTCTGTGTGTGTGTAACTTAGATGGTGGTGTAAAGAGATGCTGAAGGAGGAGTCCTCCCTCCCACCTCTGAATTTTATGAAGGATGATACTGTTAAAGAGACATTGCCTATAGTTGCACTTGGGTTATAGAGCTTTCCTTTTGCAGTAGCGAGGTGGCAGCCCGATTCGTCAGACTAATTTACAATCCCTATTTCAGTTGCAAAAACGTGAAGAAGTAACTGTGTGAGTACCAGGTAAAACTGCGCATATGAAATGCCCTGAAACAAAATGGTGTTTTGAGAATTGCCGTCTGTTGCCCTTGAGTACCAGCAGTGAGAGCTGGAGCCTTCTGCCCAGCGTAGGCACAGCTACGGTGAAAGGAATGGGCGCACCTGCATTTTACTGTCTTATAAACAGCCTTTCGTTTGGATGGGTCTTGCTGCCGTAGGGCAAATGGCTGCGGCTGTTTAACAGCAAATGCCTGTTCCGGGCAGGGAGCGAAGAGTACCAACTCCAACTGAGATGAAGAGGGATGGAGCCGGGATAACCATTGAAACCGAGCTTACTGTTAGCTCCTATCCCTTGCAGGAAGAGTTTTGTGAACTTGGAAGCTCCAAAATGTCACTTGCTGAACAATGTATAAAGCGTTGCATTCAGCAGTGATGTAGCAAGAGTTTCCTTCTGAATCACTGATCTCATACGCATTTCGTAATGCAAACAGTTAACAGGAGAGTGGTCTGTGTGGGATGTGCAAAGTAATCTTCTCTACTCTGCTTACAGACAAGGCCTTCCTAATGTTACCGCCATGCTTGGTGTGATATTTCAAGAAATGTGTGAGTCATTTGGGATTCCCAGGTGAGCAGCAGGAACGATCAAAGGTCTGAAAACCAACATCTCCAGGGAGGGACCAAATGAACCAGTTCTGTAGAGGAAAGGTGACTGGGAGAGGGTGTGAGAAGTCTTCCAAGTGTCTAAAAGGTTGACTGCCAAGAGGAAGGCAATAAATAGGTCTCTAAATCCATCCAGGAGGGAATACCTTTATATTGCAGCAAAGGAGAATGAAGTCACACAGGTGACTTAAACTGTAAGTAAAATAAAAGACTAAATGGATTGCCCAGGAAGGCAGTCCTTAAAAAGAGACTGGACAGACATCTGCCAGCAGTGGTTTAGGGGGTGCTCACCCTGCCACGGGGCTTGGAAATAAAGTGGTTACCTCTCCAGCCCCCTCCCAGAACGAAGTGTAAAGATGCCTTGCAGGTCTGGCTCATCCCCTCACCGTGGTATATTAATCGCTGTGGAGCAGACTGCGGAATCAAGGGTGTAAAACTCTGCTTGCCTGCCCCCGGCTGATCTGGCGAGCCCTAAATGTTGCCTGCAGAAACGCAGAAGGTATTTCTGGTGTGGGGTGGAGTGGCTGAGGGGGGAGGGAGGTGGTGATACCTTTGCACTGCAGCGCCAGGGGCTGGCACAGCCTTTGCCCCGGAGGAAGGGGAGGGGATGAGCGACAGCGTTAGTAGGGCAAAGGCTGTGTTGTCGTGTTGATCCCAGCTCCAGCCAAGGCAGAGAGAAGGTTGGCCCCCTGCGCTTTCAGCAAGGCCAGCGGGGCTGGAAAATGTCTCGGTGCCAAGAGAGCAAACTTTTGAGCAGGCTGCTGCCCTTTGTCCTGCTGTCTGGAGAGCAGTGATTCACCCCGCCGGCAAGCTGGGGACAGCCCAGGACATTCATACGCCTCTGTACCCAGCCAGCAAGGCCGACCTGCGAGCTCTGCAGAGCCCCGCGCTGGAAGCTCTTTGGGTGAAAAGGGGGTATTTTTCTCCCATGCATGGCTTTCCCACGTCCCTGGGAAGTCTCCTGCTCCCACGTACGAGCAGGGAGCCATGGAGCCGTGTGTTCAAGCACTTGGCTCTGCTGCTTGGGCCACCCTCGATGCTGAGCCTCACGCCAAGGGTCTCCCTGCCTCGTGCCGGGTGGTCCAGGACACGCAGCAGCCTTGTGTCAGCAGGCTGCCCGGATCGCCCATCTGCACCGATCCCCTTTGTTATTGTTTTGCCCTCTGGCATTCGTCCTCTTTCCACCATGCTGTCCTCATCTCTTCAGTGTGGCTCATCCTTGATGTCTGTAGTCAATAACCAAACCCCATCTCGGCTTCATACAGGCGGTGTCTTCTTTCTTTTGAGTCAATACCTCAAACGGATTTGTTCATTACGACGTGAGTTGGCGGGGTGCCTCCCACACGGCAAGGCAGGCTGGCCGCGAAAGAAAGACGTAGTGAGAGCATCACTGGTGGGTCAAAGGGAGTGGTTGTTCTTCTCCATGCAGTACGTGTAAGGCTACATTTGAGGAACCGTGTCCTGTTTTGGCCTCACCAGCACAGGAGAGATCTTGACGATCTGGACAGCGTCCAGCAGAGGATCATTAGGAGGGTAAGACATTTAGGGGCATGGAGCACGTGCCGTACCAGCGCAGACTGGAGCACAAACTCTGCTCAGAAGTGCACAGAGCAAGGATAAGAGACGGCAAGCAGAAATTGCAACAGAAGACATTCCAGTTGGACATAAGGAAAAAATGGTTTATCGTGAGTGTGGTCAGCACTGGAGCTGGGCCCCAGAGAGATGGGAATCTTATCCCTGGAGATTTTTCAGACTTGACTGGATGAGACCTTTAGCAGCCTTATCTAGCTTTGAGGATAGCTCTGCTTTGAGCAAGAGTTGGATGAGGTGACTTCCAGAGATCACATGAACCTGATTTTTTCCTCCATTTCTGTCTACTCTAAATGCCTAGAGCTTTCCTAATGCAGTGTCTGCCCTGACCCTCAGCTAAAAGCCTCCTCGCCAAAATCCTTGGTGGATTCTTTTAGAAACTGCAGACCTGGCCAAGCTAGATTGTTTTGTGCAGGATATGTCCCCCGTGTCTGCTTTCTGTTCCCTGTGCTTCGTAAATTCCCCTGGGGAGAGAAACTATGTTCTTGGTCTGTATTGCATTTCCCAACAGGGTAGGATCAGGGTCCACCATGGGGATAACAGGGGCTACGGAAATACAGGAAGGTTTTAATCTCTTCCACATTTATCCTTCTCCCATTGTCCATAACAAACCTTGCCTGAATCTTCACCTTGTCCCTTGTCATGATCTGTTGTTTTTGAGGTGGTGAGGTCCGAGGGTGACTTCTTTTCATCTTCTCTTGGTGGGGTGGCATTAAACCCTGGTGGATGCCAGCTGTGCCGCAGCTTCTGAGCTCTGCAGGGAAGACGACGAAGGGGATTTTCTGCCGTCATCTGTTCCAAATTACAGTGGCTTCAGGGAGCTCTTTGGCCGGTTTCCACCACAACCCGTCAGCTCCCAAACCCGTGCAACTGGGAGGTGGGGCCTCGTCGTGGTGGTAGTGGCCAGGACACCGTGCATCTCTCTCAGAGGACTCGGGTGAAGGGACGGTGCAGCCACCACCTTCTGCTCCTGCTCTGCTGGGGACGGGCTGCCCCTCGGTGAGTAGTCTGTCCCCACCAGGCGCTCTGGGGACCAGAGGGATGAGAGCAGGGAGCGCCCACTCTCCCTCAATCTCCTGAATTTCATCTGCTGCTGAGAAAAGGGGGTCTGTGCCAGGGGCTGGGAGCTGGAGGTGTGCTTACGGGTGTCACCCAGCCGGGAGCAGCGGTGATGGGTGTTTTGCGGTGCTTTCGCCCCGAAAATCAAGCTGGGGCTGTGCGGGGACGGGTGCTGGCATCGCAAGCAGCAGAGCTGCGGGACAGATGCGAGGGAGGGAGATGCTGATGGCGGGCGGGCAGCTCACCGCATCCCTACCCACAGCTCCTCTCTCTGCTCCTGTCCTGCCATCTCACCCCTTCCTCAGCCTGCATCTCTCACCCCGGCCCCCACGCACAGCTATTAGTGTCCTGGTTGCTCGGAGCTTGTTTTACTGCTCTGCCAGTGCCCTTTATCCTGCCGTGTACTGTAACTCCTCCAAACTAGATGCCTCTCAACTAATTTTGCCATCTTTGGGTGTTAAGACACACTAGCAGGGGAGGGCTGTGTGGAGTCACTGTTTTTGCAGCTTAACTGGTAAAAAGTCAAGCGTTAGGCAACGCTGCATCCATTGCGCCCATGGGAGGTGTGTGTTTCAGCCCAGCTCCCCGACCCGCCGTGCTCGGGGGGGGTGCGGGAGCGGGCGGGGGGAGCCCAAGCCCGGCCCTGCCTTTGCAGCGGGGTCTGCGGCTCCCAACTTGGTTTTGCAGGTGGACGTGTCGCGATGACGGCGAAGAAGAATCAGTCTCTGCAGAATGGAAGTGCCAAGGTGGGTGCGGGGAGAGGGGAGGGCAGAGGTGTGCCAAGGGTGCCAGGTAGCTCGTACCGGCTCTGCTGGATGAATACGAGTCACAAATGACACTGTTCCATGTGTCCCTCTGTTACCTTTATATGGATCTTTTCCTGACGTAATATGGAGCATCAAGAGAAAGGATAAAACCTTTTGCATGATTGAAATGAAATAGTTCAGAATCAAGAAAGTTAACCCTGGGCGATGCGAGCCCTCAGTGACACCTGCCGGCAGCGCCTGTCCTTCATCTGTGTCCCCACCGCGGACCCCAAATCTCCAGCAGTCGTGCTGCTGTGGGTGCAGCGCTGCTCTGAGCAGCTAGAGCCCCGGGACTGCCGAACTGCGGGATTTGTGAGAGGGCTGGTGCCGCATCAAGCCAAAATTAGCACAATACAGCACAAAACAATACAGTTTTTATGAAACGTGCAGATTCACAGTCCAGTTGGGGGTCACAAGTGGGACACGAAGCCAAACCCAGCCTCTCACCCTCTGGTGATCGGGGGAAAGCTCTGCTTTTTCTTCTGCTCTGTCCTGTGCAACCCAAAGAACGCTTGCCTCGTGGCTGCTGTGATCAGCCATTTGCCCCGTTCCTCCCTTGGGGCTGCAGCGTCTCTCTCGGTTGTCTCGCCTCTCCAGGTGGGCGCCGGGCGAGAGCAGGAGCCGGGGGTTGGAGCTGCAGGTTTCTCCTGCTCACCCAGCTTTGCTCCGGCTGTGCTCTGACACTGGCAGCACACACAGTTGTCGGCTGTGCTGGTTTATACTGGCATCCCACAACACCCGTGCTAGCAGGCCGTGGGGATACGGTGCCTTGCTGCCTCAGGAGAGCTCCAATGCGCTCTCCTTACAGTGATGGCTCCTACCAAAGCCCTTTGTGCCAAGGACAGACCCGCTCCCCTCCCCATCTCCTTTTTGAGGTCTGTATCTCTTGCTTGTCACAGTGGTAACAGGACAGACGTGCCACACAGGCAAAATGGACTTTGCTGGTCCAAGGCCAGGAGCAAGGGCTGGGACAGAGGGAAGCAGCAGAGCAGGGTGGAAAGCTGGAGGGAGCACCCGGAGAGTCGGGCTTGGGAGATGGGGGGGTTGGGGCCCATCACCCCTCCCACACCGCCTGTGGTGCCCCTGATCCTTCAGCATCAACAGCCAGCCTGGTTGTCCACAGCTGTGTCGTACGCAACCTGGCTGGGAGACCCTCAGTGGGGCTTGAGAAATGCCCTCCTCCTCCAGCATGAGCCGAGGTCCTCTGTGGTCACTGCAACACACCAAATGCCACTGGGGAAGGGCTGTTGGCTAACTAATGCCCATCTACCATGTGCAGGAGAACGTGCTTCAGAGGGTCCTGCAGCTGCCGGTGGTGAGCTCAACCTGCGAAAGCCTCCAGCGGACCTACGTCAGCACCAAGGAGGCCCACCCGCTCATGGCCTCAGTGTGCGAGGTCTACGAGCGGGGCGTGCAGGGTGCCAGCGCCTTGGCCATGTGGAGCGTGGAGCCCGTGGTGCGCAGGCTGGAGCCTCAGTGTGAGTCCATCCACCGGGAGGGACACGGAGCGGGGGGAGGCACCAGAACTTCCCTTGGTGGGACAGCACTGGCACAAGTGTGCGGGACCCCCTGGCACAGCCTGGGAGCTTTTCTCACCAACCCACCTCCACGCTTTTGCCCAAGGCAGTTGCTGTGGCTAACAACCTGGCTTGCCGGGGCTTGGACCACCTGGAGGAGAAGATCCCTGCCCTCCAGTACCCTGTTGACAAGGTAAGTCACAGGTGGGACAGTCTGGAATGCCCCGGCCCCTCTGTAGAACTCACAGCATGTCTCCTCTAGGCTTGTTTCCGGATGGTGATGGGCTCAGGGGGAAACAGTGCAACACCTCCAAACAAAAGCTCCTCCAGGGGTTCCTGCAGCCTGGGGGATGGTTGGGGCACTCCCAAATATAGGTCAACAGCATCCTATGGCTCATTCCTGCCAGCTATCTCCAGCTCAGGCTAAGAGAGAGCTCTTATGCCCCTCTTGGGGATGTCTACTAGCAGGGCCATGGCTGGGGTCCCCGTGGTCCCTCCAGCTGTCCCATGCCACTCCAAGCACACCGGCAGGATTGTTCTCCATCTCTCCACCTGCAGCTCGCATCTGAACTGAAGGACACCATTTCCACCCCCCTCCAAAGTGCCAAAAGCACCATTGGCAACTCCATGGATAAGATCATGGAGCTGGCAGCGGAGGGCTACGAGGCCACCAAGAGCACTGTGGAAACAACAGCAAAGTACACGAGGAAGAACTCAGTGAGTCAGATGGCAGCTGCAGGGGTCGACACGGCCCTGGGAGGGCTGGAAAAGCTGATGGAGTACCTGCTGCCAGAGGAGGACGAAGAAGGAGGTAGTCCTGATGCCCAAATCCGATCTGAAGGTGTCTGGGGAGGGCTGGCTGTATGTGGGGTGGCACCTCGCTCACAAGGTGCATGAGGCAGAAGGAAGCCCCTGGATTTTGGTGCAGGCTGCCTAGGAGGGTTGTCCCACCAGGACATAACCCCCTGCTGCTCTTCTGCCTGTTCTCTTCTGCCTTTAGATCAGAAGCCCAAAGAGACACGTGGGTCGGCGGTAAAGGTGTCCCAGCAGCCATCCAGTGCTCCCAGTACTCCCAGTGCTCCCAGCACCCTGGGCCGGATTGGTGCCTTGGTTAGCACCGTCTCCCACCGCGCTTACCAGCAAACCACCCAAGGCCTCCAGCGTGCCAAAGCCAAAGGGCAGGAGCTGGCCACCTGGATCCCCATCCTGGTGAGTCCCCGCCAGGTTCCTGCTCCCCCGTACCTTCTTTTGGGCTGATTCTGCTTTCGGATGAGATATTTCGGGCTCCTTGGAGCACATCCAAGAGCAGAGTGGTGGGTGCTGTTGGTTTCCCCGGCTCAGCAGGACAAGCTGGGGCCAGTGGTTCCCGCAGCACATTCACACACAACTTTGTACCGTGTCAGTGGGATAAGTTATTTTTAGCCAGCTCCCAAAGTATATTGTTGATTTATGGCCTTGCCATAACATCCTCACTAAAGCAAAAAGCCCCTCCGGAGGCCCAGAGAGGATGGGGAGAAGGAGGTGCCCCTCCTCTCCCACCCAGCGCTGCGGTGGGAACCCCTTCCTTGGTCTGTGCCGAAATCGCAGAGCTCCCGAGTGGCCTTGGGATTTCTTCCCACGTATATACATGAAACCCCCTTTTCCCAGCACACCCCAGGGCCCCCGTGAAATCCTCAGGCTAAGCAGGATGGGGCGGATGGGACTTGCCAGACCACCCCCCCCGAGTGGTGGCTTTTCTCTCCCCTTCCAGGGCAGCCTGGCCAAGCCAAGCGTGCCCGAGGCGCCACGTGTCCACGGTGATGGGCAGAGCACCACGGGCGGCTGGCTGAGCCGGCGGCAGAGCAAGGTGCCAGAGCAGAAGCAGGAGAAGGCGGGGAAGAAAGACAACAACCACAGCAAGGAGGTATGGAGAAAAGGGGGCCGTGAGCTGGGGGCACCCCAAAGCATCCTCCCGCCCATGCACCATGCCAGCATGAGGGATGTTTCCCCCACCCCTGCTGAACCATGGCCGGGAGCTGCGGCTTGGAGGAGGGGAGGATGGGTTGGCGGGGGGGGGCCGGACGCAGCGCCAGCAGCCCCCTTTCCTGACCCCTCCCAAAGCTGGGGGCTGCGGGCAGCCTCTGCGCTGGGCAGGGTCACCCTGGCTTGTACATTCAAGAGTCCTTTGCTACTGTGGGGTGTCAGCACCGAGCGCCTCACCGAGCCCCTAAACAACCCCCAAAAATCCCCCCCCTCCCATGGTCCCAGCAGCGAGGGGCAGCGTGAGCCGGCGGCGCTGGGAACGGTCCCCAGCAGCAGCTCCGCTGGGATGCGGGGACGGGAAGCAGCAGGCTGGGATCGCTGCCCTTCGCCTCTGCCTGCAGCGGAAGCGCAGCGCAGGGCAGGGGGTCCCTGGGGGCCTGGGACTGGGGGGAGCGGGAGGGACCGACCCCGCTGCAGAGGGCCGCGGCAGCTTTTGCAAAGCAGTGAGCCGAAAGCGCTGAGTCTTTGAGCTGCGGAGGGGATGGGGAGCCCAGGGCCACCCCTGTCCTGCCCGGAGGGGCTGGTGGGACGGTGGCTGAGCTGGTTTCTCTCGGCAGGCAGCGGACAGCCCTGGGCTGGTGGGCAGCGTGGCTCACAACCTGCAAACCGCCTGCGCCTCCGGCATCTCCAGCGTGAAGAAGGTCCCGGCTGTGGCCTGGGATGCGGCAGAGGGGTTGATCCTTTTCACCCCCCGCAGGCTGTCCAAGGCCATGGAGACAGTGGATGCTCTCGGGGGGACCCTCGTCAGTGCCCCCAAGCATCTGCTGGGCACTCTGTACAGCTATGTGCCGGTGAGTTCATCCCCAGCCAGGTTCCATCCATCTCCAGCAAACCCCGTTTTGCCCAACCTCCTCCCATGAGCACCCCCTAGCGCCGGGCAGTGCCAGGAGGTACCAGAGTGAGGAGATGGGGTGCTGTTAGGACACCTCAGTCCCACCTTCCTCCTGAGCATCCCCCAAGCCGTGACAGCGAGTCCCCCCGTAGAGCCAGCAGGTCGGCCAGTGGTGGCAACCTTCACACGGTTCATGCCCAAGCCAGGGTGCGACCACAAATTCCTGGGAAGGCAAAAGTTCAGACTGTCTCCTCTCCTTTCCCCCATCCTGCTGCTCTCCTGGGACCATCTCTCCACTGCAGATGTCTGGGGGCTGCAGCCACCCACTCCCATCCTCTGGGGACCCATCTGGGGGCAAATTGTCTTGTCCTGATGTCCCCCTGGTGTTGGGGGGGCTGTGTAGTACAGGGAGAGCAGGGCTGGCAGGCGGGTATGGCCTGGCCAGGTGCTCACCCCATCTCTCAGCTCCGCAGGCAGTCAGCGAAGGAAGAGGAGGCAGCTGGGGGCAGCAAGCCCAGCCCGGAGACGGAGCAGAAGGAGGAGGATGCCAAGCCTGCCACCCCCTCCGCTGAGGAGAAATCCCAGCTGAGGGGCGACTGGCGGCTGTACCGCGGCCATCACCCCCTCTCCTTCCTGGGGCTCGAGGACCCTCTCTTCCTGAGGCACAACCTCTACCGCAGCCCTGCCTTCGAGCCCGAGTGCCCCCTCCCGCGGAAATCCGCCTTTGCTCCCTACAACAGGCGGGTGAGCGAAGGGTCCTACCGCTTCAGCCCCGAGGCCATGTACAGCCGCGCTTACTACGCCAACCTCTACAGCCCTGCCTTCAAGAAGGACTGAGCTGGTGGGGAGGATGAGTGCAACTCAGACCCCTTCTAATCACCCCCCAGCACGCTTCGCCTGGGCCCCCACCAGCCACCTGCACGCACCCCCGTACTGGGACAGGAGCTCAAAGTGGTAGACATGCCATGGGATGTCGTCTTCTGTGCATTGGGAGCGCATTAGGGCCAGGATGGGGGGGAAAAAGGCAGCCAAAAGCCCTGTTGGTGGAAGGAAAAGGTAGGGGGACATGGGACCAGAGAGGTGAAGGAGATGCAGAAAGAGCAGTGTGACCAGAAAAGAGAAAAAGGGACCAGCCAGGCCTGGCACTAGGCTACCCTGGTCCCCGTTGCTTCGATAGAGTGGACTTAAATGGGATACACGTTGAGAAGAGTGCTGAGACAGAGCAGGGAGGACAGCAAAGCCACCAAACATCATTATAGCAGGCCTGGTTCCCCACCCTTCCTCCCTTAATCCCCCCTCACAGGGCACATCTCTGGCCACCGATGGCTCCTCCATGGAGGAGCTGAGGGTCCCAATGACCATCAGGCCTCATGAGTTGGAAAGCCCTGGGCACCCACCCCCAGCTGATGGTGGGATGGATGGCAGGGTCAGGAAGAAGACTGGTGACAACCGGTGGAGCTCCTGGAGCCCCTCTCTCCTGCAGGACCGCCTGGCTTCCCACAACGCCGTGTTGTATCTGCTGCAATAATAAACCTTCCCAACCTGCTGCTCGCCCCGTCTGCTCGGCTGCTTTACAAGAGCAAGCCACCAAAGAAGGCAGCAGAGTGGGGCGAGACACCCAACCCAGGGCCGAGGGAGCGGGTACGGGAAACTCATTCTTGGGTCGCTGCCACAGGGACAGTGGGTGCTCGTGCCCAGCACAGTACGTGTCTCTTCCCATGCCTCGAGTACAAACTCACAGCCCCGAGGAGCCGGGGGCTTCCTGCCAAAGACAATTTATTGTATTTCCAGAAGAACACAGCAGAGAAATCAGCGTCCGTACTGCACGCACAAACCTTCTTCCAACACGCTGCTTTCCCAGGCACACCAGGGGAAGGGTTTGGGGAGAGGCAGGGGAAAAACCTCCTGGCAGCAGAAGGGTTCAGTGATGAGACTGGCGACCCCTTTCCCCACCTCCCTTCCTCCCCAGGGACAGGCAGCCTTACAGACGGAGCGGCTTGGGAAGGAGCACGGTGCGATTCCCCATGCTGGGAACGTGTCCCTTCCCAGGCACAGCCCCTACAGCGCTTGGACAAGCGAAGCGGCCGTGGTCGCTGGAAGGCTGTGGGAGAGGGGACGGTGGGCAGGATGGTTCAGAAGTAAGGCAGGTGGGGTGGGAGGCATCAGCCCTCACCGAGGTCTTCTGGGGTCAGCTGGTGCTGTGGGCTCTGGGACACTCGGACACGGTGATGCACATGTGGGAACTGCCGGTGGCTCCCCAGCAGAAACACCCCCCACCTTGACAGCTCAGGG
Source organism: Pluvialis apricaria (assembly GCA_017639485.1). Classification (NCBI taxonomy): domain Eukaryota; kingdom Metazoa; phylum Chordata; class Aves; order Charadriiformes; family Charadriidae; genus Pluvialis; species Pluvialis apricaria. Next base: position 9,594,213 of record CM030015.1, on the reverse strand, counting down.
GGGCTCCAGAGTTACCAGAGAGGACCATGATGAGCATTAAACAGATATAAGGATTCCAGGATAGGAGCCGGGGGACGGGGAGCTGAGCAGCTGTGCAGAAGCGGCATGTCCTCCCTGCTCACCAGCAGCACAGGCAGCTCCCGCTGAAGGAGCTGAGGATGATGTTGCTTCCAGTGTTGGGAGATAGAAGGAGAAAGCAGGAGGCATCTAAAAAGCTGGTATGGCAAAGAGTAGAGACTCTGCCCCATCACAGAGCCAAGAGGAAGGCACTACAGTCGTCAGCTGCACTGGCTGTGTCTGGCAGGACACCCAGACCCCAACAAGGAACCCATTGTACTTATGGAAACACACACACCGTCTCCATGGGCACCCGGGCAGGAGGCTTGGTCCAGCCGGGCAGCACAGAGAGAAGCAACACCCATGCCATAGCTCAGAGGGAGTCCGTTCGCTTACGGGCAAACACAGCTGACATGGTCTTGACGATACCACGAATCCCTGTACCCTTTTTCAGTGCCAGTTTGGTGTCAGGGATGCGCTCAGCCAGTCCATGGAAGACCATGAGGGCCCCATGATAAGCCTCAGCTGCAGAGACCTCATAGAAACCACAGTCTAAAGAGAGGGCCAGGAGCCGACCCTCCTCGCTGGACACCACCCGTTGGTGGTGCAGGTCCCGTTTGTTGCCCACAATGACAATGGGCACCTTCTCCTGGTTCTGCCCCTCCTTGGCTGCCTTGATGAACTGGATTTTGAGGGGCAGGATGTTGAAGCTGGCACGGTCACAGATGCTGTAGACCAGGACAAAGCTGTCTGCCCACTGGATTCGCTTCTCCTCTGAGGAGCTCTCCTCTGCCTGCTCCTAGAGAAAGGGAAAAGGAAGGTTTCTTTACCCGGTTCCCTCCCTCCACGCCTCCTAGCATAGGACATGGCGATCCTGAGCCCATCGAGAGAGGGAGGGATAGTGAGCAGCAGCAGAAGGTCAGGGAGAAAGAGGAGTAGTGAGGAAGGCAGAGCAGGACTGGCAGACCTCACCACGGGGACATGATTTGGGATTCAGTATCGGTGTCCTCACTTCATCACCCAGCTGGGAAACACTGCAGGCTGTAGCTAACAGCATGGCAAAGTCAGAGCAGCACTTCCACTTAATTAGCACAGTCCTGTGCTCAGTCTGGGCTAATAATGTTAGCGCTTCAGCCCCACCGTCCTCAGACAGAGGACCATGGGCTGCAGTGACTATTGCTGCCCTTCCAGCAATGCTGCTGCCCTGTGCTCTGCAGACAAGAAGGGTTCGGTTGCCTACAAACCATCTGACATGAGAGTTTTGCTCAGCTGGAGCTCCCAGCCTATGGTTCCCCCTACGTAACTTTTAGCAAAGGGTTTTTTTCTTGCCAGGGTGAAAACGGCTTGATGGGAGCAGAACCTTCTCACCTGGGAATTGGGGACGTCCCAGATGTGGAAGAGAATCTCTCGGCCATCCACGGTCAGGTTGTGGCTGTAGATGAATTCTGCCAAAAAATGAGAACAAAGATCATATTGGTCTGCATGGACCCAAGAGATAGCTCCCTCAACCCAGGTCTTCCCCTCCTGGGGACAAGCCTGTCACGTCCACCCTGGGAGATCGTGCTCTACAAGGCAGGGTCAGGGGGCTCTTTTTGTACAGTAACAACCACGTAGAGCATGGTGGCCTCCAGGGCTGTGACTGCCCCAGCCTGCCTCCAGCGCAGCATGCAGCCCAGGCACACTGGTGCCACCAGCTGCCACACAGGACCTTTTGCGCCCAGAGAAGCAGTTCTAGAGCAAAGAGATGGGTCAATCAAGAGATGAACAACCATCGAGCCCCCAGGGAGCAGGCAAAGGCTCTGGAGGAAGGCAGGAGAGGATGGGAAGCGATGAAATTCTGTGGACAGAAGCAGGATCACGTCCTGACCCCAGTCCCTAAAGGGAACTGGCCTGGCCCTGGCCTGGCACTCACCCATGTCTCCGTACTCCCCAATAAAGCGCCGAGTGAGGAAACGCACAGTCAGAGCTGCAGAGGGGAGAATGAGAATCATCAGAACAACCCTAAACCTGAAGGATTTTCCTTTTTAAATCCAGAGCACAGTCAGGCGCCATCCCCCTCTAAACTCCCAGCAGCAGGAACAACCTCTGGTTTTCTCCCAGCCCTGGGCAGGTCTGTGAGCAGAGCAGAGGCACAGCATGAATCAGAGCATCAGTAAACCACAGCTCAGTGGAAAATACCTCCCCCCTTTGCTCCCCCGCTGCCTGCAAGGTTGTGCTCAGCTTTCCCACCTGGAATCACCACCACACCCAAAAGCCCGGCCCCATCTCCCCGGCTTGCTCTGGGGGGCTGCTCTCTGCTGCTTGCTCTCCAAACGCCGCTGCAGAGGGTTCAGCCCTTTTTTGTGGAGAGAAGCGGGTCGCCCTGCCTGGGGAACCCCCTGCTCCCAGCTCACGGTTTCTTCTTACCTGATTTCCCCACGTTTTCCGCTCCCATAACAAGGACGTTTGCTTCCATCTTCAGGGCGGTGGGGCCAGGCACCTCCATGAGGGCAGGGTGGTCAGGGGTGAAGCTGGCGCTCCGGCGCAGCGGGAGCCGGAGTCCCATGCTGAGCACGGCCGTGCCTCGTCGGCAGTCCCAGCAGCGTCTGTGACTCCTTTCTGCGCAGCCGAGGAGCCAGTACTTCCCACGGCACCCAGGGGACCCACGAGGGCCATACCCCTCCCCGCAGGGGCGGTGCGGCCAGAGCTGCAGGCGGCCAGATAAAAAAGTTTGTTATCGCTCAGATTGTCCTGAACATACGTCAGTGCCTGAACATACGTATGCCATCTCCTGGCACGGCAGGTGGCCAGGAAGCACCGGCTGGCTGCACCAGCTGCTCCACAAACTGCATCCCAGGAGACTGCCCACGCCTGCACCTCAAGCACGTTGTCCCTTGGCAGGGTCACATAGACCATTGTCCCTTCCCCACAGCGACTGTGGAGCTGCCTGCAAGGAGTGGTGAAGCATCTCACAAGCACCAGAGCATCTCACAAGTGGTGGAGCACCTCACGAGTGATGTAATGTCTCACAAGTGATGGAGCATCTCACGAGTGATGGAGCATTGTTTCTCAAGTGGTGCAGCATTTCACAAGTGGTAGTGCATTGTCTGATGAGTTATGGAGTGTGTCACGAGTGATGGAGCATTGTCTCACAAGTGGAGCATCTCACGAGAGATGGAGCCTCTTGTGAGTGAGGGAGCATCTCATGAGTTATGGAGCATTGTTTCACAAGTGGCACAGGATCTCACAAGTGGTGGAGCATCTCACAAGTAATGGAGTGTTGTCTCACAGGAGGCATGGCGTTTCATGAGAGATGGAGTCTCTTGTGAGGGAGGGAGCATCTCACAAGTGATGGAGCATTGTCTCATGAGTGATGGAGCGTTGTTTCACAGTCGGTGCAGCATCTCACAAGTGATGGAGCGTTGTCTCATGAGTGATGGAGCACTGTTTCGCAGGCGGTTCAGCATCTCACAAGTGATGGGAGCGTTGTCTCATGAGTGATGGAGCATTGTTTCACAGGCGGTGCAGCATCTCACAAGTGATGGAGTGTGTCACAAGTGATGGGACCATTGTTTCATAAGTGGTGCAGCATCTCACAAGTGATGGAGTGCTGTCTCAGGAGTGATGGGAGCGTTGTTTCACAGGCGGTGCAGCATCTCACAAGTGATGGAGTGTGTCACAAATGATGGGAGCATTGTTTCACAAGTGGCGCAGCATCTCACAAGTGATGGAGCATTGTCTCATGAGTGATGGAGCGTTGTTTCACAGGCAGTGCAGCATCTCACAAGTGATGGAGCATTGTCTCATGAGTGATGGAGCATTGTTTCGCAGGCGTTGCAGCATCTCACAAGCGATGGGAGCGTTGTTTCACAAGTGGCGCAGCATCTCACAAGTGATGGAGCATTGTCTCATGAGTGATGGAGCGTTGTTTCGCAGGCGGTGCAGCATCTCACAAGCGATGGGAGCGTTGTTTCACAAGTGGCGCAGCATCTCACAAGTGATGGAGCGCTGTCCCAGGAGTGATGGAGCGTGTCACAAGCGACGGGAGCGTTGTTTCACAAGCGGCGCAGCATCTCACAAGTGATGGAGTGTGTCACAAATGATGGGAGCATTGTTTCACAAGTGGCGCAGCATCTCACAAGTGATGGAGCATTGTCTCATGAGTGATGGAGCATTGTTTCGCAGGCGGTGCAGCATCTCACAAGCGATGGGAGCGTTGTTTCACAAGTGGCGCAGCATCTCACAAGTGATGGAGTGTGTCACAAGTGATGGGAGCATTGTTTCACAAGTGGCGCAGCATCTCACAAGTGATGGAGCATTGTCTCATGAGTGATGGAGCGTTGTTTCGCAGGCGGTGCAGCATCTCACAAGCGATGGGAGCGTTGTTTCACAAGTGGCGCAGCATCTCACAAGTGATGGAGCGCTGTCCCAGGAGTGATGGAGCGTGTCACAAGCGACGGGAGCGTTGTTTCACAAGCGGCGCAGCATCTCACAAGTGATGGAGTGTGTCACAAATGATGGGAGCATTGTTTCACAAGTGGCGCAGCATCTCACAAGTGATGGAGCATTGTCTCATGAGTGATGGAGCATTGTTTCGCAGGCGGTGCAGCATCTCACAAGCGATGGGAGCGTTGTTTCACAAGTGGCGCAGCATCTCACAAGTGATGGAGTGTGTCACAAGTGATGGGAGCATTGTTTCACAAGTAGCGCAGCATCTCACAAGTGATGGAGCGCTGTCTCATGAGTGATGGAGCATTGTTTCGCAGGCGGTGCAGCATCTCACAAGTGATGGGAGCGTTGTTTCACAAGTGGTGCAGCATCTCACAAGTGATGGAGCATTGTCTCATGAGTGATGGAGCGTTGTTTCGCAGGTGGTGCAGCATCTCACAAGCGATGGGAGCGTTGTTTCACAAGTGGCGCAGCATCTCACAAGTGATGGAGCGCTGTCCCAGGAGTGATGGAGCGTGTCACAAGCGACGGGAGCGTTGTTTCACAAGCGGCGCAGCATCTCACAAGTGACGAGGCGTTGTCTCACAAGTCATGAAGCATCTCACCAGCGATGGAGGGAGCACCTCACCAGCGATGGAGCCTCTCGGGAGCTCCCACCCCTTGCCCCCGACCTGCCGCACGCCCGCCGCAGCCCACCCGTCTCCCCGCCACCCCACTCCGGCCGCTCCCTCCCTCCCGGGCTGTCGCCTTTCTGCCCGAGGGGCCGTGTCCCCCCCCTCCCCGGCCGCTGCCCGGTCCCGGTGCCGGCGGGGCCGCCCCCCACACCCCCGCGGCGGGGCCGGGCGGAGCCGCCTGACGCCATCGCGGCGCGCCGGGGCGGTGCGGTGCGGCCCCGCCATGGCGGCGGAGGGGGCGGCGGTGCGGGTGGCGGTGCGGGTGAGGCCGTTGCTGCCCCGGGAGGCGTTGCGGGGACACCGTCCCTGCCTGCGGGGCGACGCCGCCACCGGCGAGGTGGCGCTGGGCCGCCGGCGGCGGTTCCGCTTCGCCGCCGTGTTGCCCGAGGCGGCGGGGCAGGCGGCCGTGTACCGCGCCTGCGTGCAGCCGCTGCTGCGGGCCTTCTTCCGCGGCTTCAACGCCACCGTCTTCGCCTACGGGCAGACCGGCTCCGGCAAGACCTACACCATCGGGGAGGCCAGCGTCGGTGAGTCGCGGCAGCGTGCCCGCCGGCATCGCCATCCCACCGGCATCGCCTCCATCCTCTCTCCGCGCTCCCCACCAAACCCCGCCGGTGCCGCATCGCCTCCCTCCCTCCCTCCGTTCATCCCAAGCCACGCCACCGTCCCAGCCATCCCTCCCAACCTCACCCCTGCTGCCGTCCCTACCCAGCTCGGCAGCTTCGCTCTCTCCACCCAACCCTGCCAACGTCATCGCTTCCAACATCACCACCGTCCCAATCGATCCATCCACCCTGCCCTCCCTCCCCACCGACCCAACCACCACCTGCGCGCCCCAACAGCCTTTCTGCCCCACCGCCCACGCTGCTGTAACCACCCCCCCCCGTGGACAACGCCACCTGTGAGATCGCAGCGCGTACATTTTCTCCTCTACCACTGCAGGACGAGAAAGAAGACCATGTCTGGTCTGGAGGTGGTGGTGATCTTCCTTGGGCACTGCTACCTTCACCGGGCTTGAGTCTATCAGCCTCGTCCTGGAATAAGCCCTAAGGAGAGGGAGGTTTGCGGGGGTTAATCCTGTTTGTTTGTGTGAAGGAGATGAGGAAACCTTTCCCTCCCATAAGTGCTGTTTTAATGGTGTTATGGTATCTTACAGAGGATGCACTGTAAAAGTTTCAGTCAGCTTGAGTTAATTGCATAGTTTGTAAACACTAAATTGTTTCCATACTTTCGGTCTACCTCTCTCTTCAGTTTCCCAGTTCAGGCTATCATTGCACCAAATTTGGGGATTGCCTAAACCACGACAGCACGGCTGTTGGGGACAAAAGCAAAACCATTTAAAATCCAGGCGGCGGAGTGCTGCGGCCAGACACAAGCAGGCTGCAGCACACCAAAAAAAAAACCCCTCAGAGCTGGGAAAGGTAGTGGAGTCGTGCTGGCTTCAAAGGAGAGCGTGCTGTAGCTGCAGGCACAGTGTTTGCTATCTGCTGAAACGCTAACGTACCTTTTCCTTTTGAGGAAGGACTGGAAACAAGCAGCGTTGCTGGAATCCAGCACAGCAGGGGTATAGGATTTGCCCCAAGGTCCTGTGGCTTAGAAACGTTCAGAGAGATGTTTAATCCGGGCCGTGAGGGCCGAGCTGCAGGACGGTTGTGAGGCTGCTGCTTTCCAGCTGATGCCTGTGCTGCCTGTGGCTCTGTCCCCAGCCAGCACGGGCTCCCCGGGCATTTGCTGCTCCAGGTAACCGTGTGTGTGTCTCCCCCAGCTTCCATCAATGAAGACGAGCAGGGCATCATCCCGCGAGCCATGGCCGAGACCTTCAGGCTCATCGATGAGAATGACCTGATTGACTACACGGTCCGAGTGTCCTACCTGGAGGTGTACAAGGAGGAGTTTCGGGACTTGCTGCAGGTGGATACAGCCAGCAAAGACATCCAGATCCGGGAGGATGACAAGGGGAACGTTGGTATGTGCGGCTGCACACGGGCTCCCTTTTCTCCCCATGCTTGAGGCCAGGGTTGGGTTATCTACCCCTGAAGGCAGAGCCAGGTCTTCTCCCTCCATCCCTCTCCTGCAGCAGATTGCTGTGCTTAGTCCTGTTTGGTGTGGAAAGCCAGTCTGTGGGCGGCACGGTACGGGCAGGGCGACGGCAGCAGGCTGTGCGGAGGAGCTTTGTCCTCAGGCAGCCTGTCCCTCCTAGCCACAGCTCCGTTTGCCGTTGCAGTGCTCTGCGGTGTGAAGGAGTCAGAAGTGGAAGGGCTGGACGAGGTGCTGAGCCTGCTGGAGATGGGGAACACAGCCAAGCACACGGGAGCTACCCATGTCAACAGGCAGTCGAGCCGCTCGCATACCATCTTCACGGTGACCATGGAACAGCGGCGCGGGGCTGGCCGCCTCCCCCTCCACCACCACCCGCCCTCCGTCCCCGCCTCGGGCCAGGTCCTGGTTTCCAAATTTCACTTTGTGGACCTGGCGGGCTCGGAACGAATTGTGAAGACGGGAAACACGGGGGAGAGGCTGAAAGAGAGTATCCAGATCAACAGTGGCCTCCTGGCCTTGGGCAATGTCATCAGTGCCTTGGGAGACCCTCGGAGGAAAAGCAGCCACATTCCCTACAGGGACTCCAAAATCACCAGGTACAGCTGGGACTGTGATCCCCCACGTCTCACAGGCTCTTGGCCCAGCAGGAGGGAGGTGATGCTTCTCCCTGCCTTTCCCATGCCCAGTCTGCCAGGTTTGGTGGCAGAGTCCCCAGGCTAGCCAAGAGGAGCTTGCGGGGCCAGTTGTCCCTTCTGTTGTCACACTGGGGTTCTCAGACCAACTGCTTGATGGTACGGGGCCCAGTTCACCCGCTGTGCCTCACAGCAGTTTACAGGTCTGCCCTCTGTGCAGGTCTTCACGTAGGGAAGGTGGAGCAGCAACGAGGCCAGGACAGAAATGATGGGCTAGCTCATTGCAGCGCTGCAGAAGATGAAGCTTGCATCTGCATCTCAGCTGCTGAAGCTGAGATGGGGTGTCGCCGTGGGTTATCCTGCCCTTCCTGCCTGGCAATGAATAAAAAATGCTTCCAGTAGGCTTATTTGATGTCAGCAGTTCGTTTTTAGCTTGAGCAGGTGGCCTTAGCAATCTCCAACAGGTTCCCATGCAGCACGTGCCTAGGAGTGATCACAGAGTCAGATTTCCATTGATTCCAGAATAGAGTCTGAGAACTCCCAGCCTCAGGAATTATTTGGATGGAGACTTGGCCACAGTGCGAACTGTTACTCCTCTGCTTAATGATCCTACTCACTTCACTAGTGCCAAACCGGCCACAGAGCAGGAATACCATTTTCCTCAGGCTTAACCTCTGAAAAGGGTTGGAAACCACCTGGTTTCTGCATTATTTTGTATTTCAGCTATTTTAATCACTGTGCTTTTCCCTAGGATCCTGAAAGACTCTCTGGGGGGCAATGCCCAGACCGTGATGATAGCCTGTGTCAGCCCATCCTCCTCTGACTTTGATGAGAGCCTCAACACGCTGAATTATGCCAGCCGGGCTCAAAACATCCAGAATAAGGCTGTGGTGAACTGCCGGAAGGAGACAGAGCATGTTGAAGAGCTTCACCTGCAGATAAAGAACCTGCAGAAGGCTCTGGAACAGCGGCACCGCTCCGAGACCCGTATCATCAACCGCTCAGCCACCGCCAAACGATGCGCGCCAGACCCCACGGCTCGGCTGCTGGCAGAGTGCGCACATTACCGGACCTGCACCGACGCCGCGTACCGGCTGCTGATGGAGCTGCAGGAGGACAGCAACCTGACGGTGGAGCAGATCCTACGGGTTAAGGAGTGGCTGTGTGCGGTAGAGAGCGAGAGGAGTGAGCTGACCTCGGCCGGGCTGGATAGCGGCATCGAGAGCACCTCTGCGGAAGATCAGAGCCCTGAGGCCCAAGGCTCAAATCTGGCAAAAGCCCAGGTAACAGTTGAGGTGTTGCAGCTCTGAGGTTGGGTTCTTCTGATGGTCACTGAAGGCAACAGCCTCAGCAGGGCATGGTGAAAGGGTCAGGAGAGGGACAGGAGGAGAAGCAACCCAGCCAAGAGGCTGTACGGAGGCAGAAACATGTGGTCCTCGGAGCAGGCAGGGAGAAGTTGGAGTCAGCTGTGGCAGAGAGATTTATTTTGCAGGAAAAATCTTGGTCTATGGAGCTGCTGTGCCCTTGCAGAGTCCAGTGTGGGAAGGGAAGGACAAAGGTGGATGCTGATGCTGCCTCTCTTGTATTTTGGGGGGCAGGTGAACACTGAGAAGGGGTGTGAGTCCATCAAAGATGAGCAGGTGGCCAAACTGCAGAGGCAAGTGGAGCGCCTAGAGGAGGAGAACCGTGATTTTCTGGCTGCCCTGGAGGATGCCATGGAGCAGTATAAGCTGCAGGTATTTCTGGGGTCTGACACACTCCTCCCCTTCCTCCCCAGAGGAGGGCAGCCAAGCTTTCGGGTTCTTCTGCAACAGGTCTGGGATCCGCATGTACAAACCCACATTTTTCTTGTTGCCTTCTAGAGTGACAAATTGCAGGAGCAGCAGGATAAGATCTCAGAGCTGCACGTGCGCTTGGAGATGGCAATGCCAAACCTGTGTGTGCCAGAACTGCTGGAAAACCTTCACCTGGTGACTGCCAGCCAGAGACCTCACACGGCCCCGCTGGATGCTGCCCCATCCCATGGCCTCAGCGGAGTTCCCTCGAGGCTCCTTCCCACTGAGCAGAGTGGGAGAGCCCTTTGCAGGAAGGTGAGGGTGCAAGTCTGTGCCATTGAGGAGCTGCTGTCTTTTCACTCGGATGCTCTCCACTGAGTGAACTGCTTTTCCCCCGCCATTGAACATGAACCTTGTCAGAGGTGCAGTCCAGAGGACTGCACTCAGTGTTCACATCCAAAGAGATTCACAAGTCCGGCAAAACCAGCCCAGCTTCAAAACTGAGGCTTTTAGTTCGATGTTATGGGCAGGTCCCAGACTTGCTCAGCTTCTGAGCAGCAGAAGGCAGGAGGGCAGACGGCTGGGTCTAGCAAACATGCTCAGTTCCATTTTGTTTCTCTTTTTGTTGTCTAGCAGTAACACCCAGCTGAGAGCTGCTCTAGCTGTCACGCAGCATGTTTCCTCTCTTTCCGATTCTCTGCCCCAGCAGCTTGACACCAACCAGGGGGAGGACCTGGAAGGCTGGCACCTGAACCACGCACAGTGCCCAGCTGGCAAACCAGAGATCAAAGCCACGGTGCTGAGGAAGGAGCTCAGCCAGGACTCGGAGAAGCCAGCAGAGCTGTCCTCAGGAGAGGAGGAGGAGGAGTGGGAACAGAAACGGTCCCTGTCCCAGCGCCGGTGAGTTGGGGTTGTCCCAGCACCATGCAATGCCCTGGAAGGTGCGTGACCTGGCTGTCCCACTTCTGTATCTCAGCTCTCTACGATGTAAAAGCAAACACTGCCTCTGGGGTCAGTGATTCTGTTGAGACAGCTGCCTGCTAGCTTGAAGCTAATTCCCATCTTTCCTGACCATAACTACTGTTCCTGTCTCCTTCTGAAGCCTGTGGATCATGAGGGTTCTTACTGAGAACAGTTCTGGCAGTGCCCAGACCCAACTAATTAATTTGCTGCTCCTTCTAGAAACGGAATCCAAAGCTGGAGCAAGAAAGAGATTTGCAAGTTGATTGAGGAGTCAAACGGAGGCAATGCCCCCTCGATTCAGGAGGAGCAGCTGGAGCTGTTAAAAGGTAAGTGACAACTGAAGGTTGTTGGACAATCTTCCTAGGGCTGGTGGTGCTGCTGATAGAAAGGCAACGTGCCCCACTTGGATGAGCCCAGAGGACGAAAATGCAGCAGATGACAGTCTAGCTGCTTTTGTTAAGGAGAAACTTGAACTGCTGGGGTCTGGCAAGAGCTGCGTGTTTTGGTGGAAGCTGCAGGTGACTTTGGGTGATGCTGTGCCAGTTCTTGGCTACAGACCTGAGATTATATTGTCCTGTCACCCAGCAGCTAAAACAGGACCTTCCTTACCCAGGAATCTGTGTTGCAGAGGTCTGCAGGAGGCGGGAGCCGCTGCTCGGTCCCTGGGAGCGCTTGCCAGGGAAGGACTCTGAGTGGAGGCTGGTGCAAGCACAGCAGAAGATCCGAGAGCTGGCGATCAACATCCGCATGAAGGAGGAGCTGATCACGGAACTCATTAAGACAGGTGCAGAGCTGCTGGTGGGAACATGCATCCATTCCTTGTGAAATCTCCTTCTAGCTGGGATTCTCGGTCTCTACTCCCATCCTCGCCTTCCTTCCCTGCGTTGCCTGTGCCCAGTCCTTTCCCCTGTAGGCAGCAGAGCGCTGTTTCTCCATCCCTTCAGCTGAGTGAGACCCTTCCCGTTGGTTTCTCCCCAAATCCCTTCCCCAGAGTAGCTGAGGGCAAAGAAGCATTCAGTCTCTGTAGCCAAAAATACCTGAGGAAGAGAAAGGAAAGGTCTGTCTCTTGGCAGGATCCTAGCTACGAGGGAAGGGGGGCTGGAGGTCACAGCAGAGGGGGATGTGTTGCAGGCAAGGACGCCCAGGCTCTGAACAGGCAGTACTGCCAGAAGATCAGCGAGCTGGAGCAGGAGGCAGAGCAGGTGCGGGCAGAGCTGAGCGACAGCCAGAAGCAGCTCCAGGAGCTGGAGGGCAAAGAGCTGTGGGACCCCGGGGAGAAGCGCAAGCTGCAAGAGTACCGCACACGCGTGGCAGCCGCACAGAGCAAGGCACGGGTGAGTGGGAAGGGCTCTACCCACCTGGGTAGGTGGGCAGGGGCAGAGTTGGGGGTATCCCTGCAAAGGGCATGGGGGAGACATCAAGCCCAAGGGCAGCTTTCGCCTTCCGGCAGGTTCTGTGCAAGAAGAAACAGGCAACGGAGAGGCTGGTGTCGCTCTCAGCCCAGAGCGAGAAGCGAGTGCAGGAGCTAGAGAGAAACATTCAGCTGATGCGGCGGCAGCAGGGCCAGCTGCAGCGCCGGCTGCGGGAGGAAAGCGAGCAGAAACGGCGGCTGGAGACAGAGGTGAATAAGCGGCAGCACCAAGTCAAGGTAAGAACAGGCAGGAGCAGTTGTGCTACTCTGGTATTTGTGAGGAAGATGATGGGTGGGCTCTGCAAACTGCTGGGCAGGTGGGGGTAGCTCTGATGGGGTCTGTGATTGTCTTGGAGAGCATGGGGATGGAGAGAGGATTGTTTTGGTAGTGGTTTTTTTTGTCCTGTCCCTCAGCCCCTGGCTCTAGGGCAAACAGCCTCTTGAGGCTCACAGCTGCTCCTTCTCGCACAGGAACTGGAACTGAAGCACGAGCAGCACCAGAAAATCCTGCGCATCAAAACAGAGGAAATTGCAGCTTTCCAGAGGAAGCGGCGGAGCGGCAGCAACGGCTCCGTGATCAGCCTGGAGCAGCAGCAGGTACAGGCAGAGCAAGCCTGTTGCCTCCTTCCTGCTCCAAGGGGACTGCTGTGGCATACTGCTGGTTGACCGGGGCGGCCTGGCAGCAGGGGCTTCAGCCCGAGATGGGACATAGCCCATCCTGCCCTTGAGAACAGTCCATAGTGTCACATGTATCTAGTAGCAGAGGACTTAGATCTTGTCTTACCCCCGGGACCAGCATTCTCTTCTAAATCCTAGGATTCATAAAGCAGCTGTGAAATTTTGTCTGTCAGCAGAAGGGTGGTGGGAGAAGGGGTTAGCAGAGATGGACTCAAGACTCTATCTCTGATCTCAACCCCATCGCTCTTTAGTCCAGCGGCCCTGGGCATTGCTGCTGCTGTCTGCATGCATGCACATGCCCTTTGCCTCTCCTTCCATCAGAAAATTGAGGAACAGAAGAAGTGGCTGGATATGGAGATGGATAAAGTTCTTGAGCAGCGCCGGGCCCTGGATGAGCTGGAAGATGAGCTGCGGAAGCGGGAAGCTATTGTGGCCAAAAAGGAAGCTCTGCTGCAGGAGAAGAACGGCCTGGAGAGCAAACGACTGCGCTCCAGCCAGGTAGGACAAGAGCGTGACACCTCAGCCCCTTGCTTGCTTTCCAGCAGAGGTGGGAGGCTGGAAGACCTGGGTTGCATCCTGGGTCTGGCAGAGGGCTGCAGATCAGCATGAGGTGGTGTTGGGAAGTGGGTAGCAGATCTGCCTCTACAGGAGAGCCTGCTTGTGCTCTGCCTCTGAGCTAGTTGGTTTGATAGTCCTTGGCTTAAGTGTGCGTGTGGGTTTGCTTGACCTATGGAGGGGAGTAGAAAGGGGCTGGGGTCTGATTTGCTTTTAGAGCAGGTTCCCTTGAGCATCTTGTGCTGCAGGCGCTGACAGATGACATCGTGCGTGTGTCCAGCCGCCTGGAGCACCTAGAGAAGGAGCTGACTGAGAAGAATGGGCAGCTGCGTCATGGCAGTGCCCACGACCAGCAGCAGATTCGCCAGGAGATCAACAGCCTGCGCCAGGAGAAGGACCAGCTGCTCAAACAGAGATTGGAGCTCGACAACAAGCTGCGTCAGGGCACCCTGCTGTCCCCAGAGGTACCTCTTCGTGGGCTGGGCTGCTCCGCTTGCAAAAGCATGAGGCAGTAACAGAGAAGTACCTGAAAAGAGGTTGTAGCGAGGTGGGGGTTGGTCTCCTGTCCTATTGCTTGTTACTTGGGAGAAGAGGAAACAGTCTCAAGTTGCACCAGAGAAGGTTTAGATTGGATATTAAGAAAAAATTCTTCACCGAAAGGGTTGTCAAGCATTGGATCAGGCTGCCCAGGGAAGTGGTGGAGTCACCATCCCTGGAGGTAAAGGCGTGTGGACGTGGTGCTGAGGGACATGGTTTAGTGGTGGACTTGACAGTGTTAGGTTTATGGTTGAACTCAATGATCTTAGAATCATTTAGGTTGGAAAGGACCTTTATGATTTGAAGTAAAGACCTGAGCATGGGGTCGATAGCAGATGCTACCCCACATCCCCAAACTGTGCATATCCCAACTTCTTGCCAGCACCACTGGGGTGACAAGGGACATCAGGGCAGGGTGAGACAGAGCAAACCCTTTGCTCCCTAGTAACTGCAGCTCTGTCCTGGCAGGAAGAACGGATCTTATTCCAGCTGGATGAGGCAATTGAGGCTCTGGATGCAGCCATCGAGTACAAGAATGAGTCTATCACGTGCAGGCAACGAGTCCTGCGGGCCTCAGCCAGCCTCCTGTCCCAGTGCGAGATGAACCTCATGGCCAAGCTCAGCTACCTTTCCTCCTCCGAGACCCGAGCTCTGCTCTGCAAGTACTTTGACAAGGTAGGAGACAACTGCCCTCTGTGCTGGTGGGAGCTGTACTATCTGCCCAAACTCTTGTTTTGCTCAGTTTCAAGCTTTCTGCCTGCCTCCTACTGTACTTTTGCCCTGTAAAGTCAGGCCACAAAGCCACAGCACCATGATGCCTGCCTGTCCCTACACCTGGGAGAGGAGCTTAACTAGTCATAGGATACATGGATCCCTGCGGTGGCTCTGCCACATCAGTGCAGCCACACATTACTCTCTCCTCCATGGGGCAGCTGTGACATCCCAGAACTACTAACCTTCATATGCTGTACCAAAATACTAACTTGATCAGGCTCACTGGGACAGGAAATCTTCCCAAGCTCTGAAGGAACTGAGATGCTTCTTCCTTTTGGGCCCTGGCCAGGTGGTGACATTACGAGAGGATCAGCACAGGCAACACATTGCCTTCTCAGAGCTGGAGATGCAGCTGGAGGAACAGCAGCAGCTGGTGTACTGGTTGGAGGCAGCTGTGGAGCGCCAGCGCCTGGAGATGGACCGTCAGCTCACCCTGCAGCAGAAGGAGCACGAGCAGAACATGCAGTTACTGCTCCAGCAGAGCCGCGGTAACCACCCAGCTGCTGTGACAGGCAAAAGTGGCACTGCTTTTGTCACTCACAGGGCTTGCAGTTTGAAACATCCTTGTTTTTCTTTGTAGAGCACATGGATGAGGGGCTGGCCAGCAGCAAGCTGCAGTATGAGGCAAGGATTCAGGTGCTGGAAAAGGAGCTGAGCCGTTACAGGTGGGCAAACCAGGAGCTGAACCAGAGGCTGAGTAACATGAACCTCCATCCTGGACAGACCAGAGGTGAGAGGAAACCCAGGCTAGAGCTTTGCTGTTCCTACCGAGTTAAAAAGGGAGTTTAAATTCCTTTCCCTAGTAGCGATTGCTCCGAGCAGAGTCGGGAGCAGTGTGGGTCATTGCTGGCCTTGAGCAAGTGCTCTACAGGCACTGATTTGGATGAGAAAAGCAGAGATCCTGATACTCATCTCGGTACCCCCAATCTTTCCCTGCAGGGATGGAGAGAAGCATTCACGGGGCTGGGGACAGAGGTGCCCCTGCAGTCGGGAGCTGCGAGGAATCCAACCTTGGGGAACAGCCCATGCCTCTGGCCATCACTGAAGAAAGCCATTGGGTCAGGGATGAGAGCAGGGACCTTGTGCACGCACCGTTGCCATCGACATGGCGGCGTTCCTCCCTGCCCAACGACAGCCCCGGGGACCTTCGGCAGAGGGATGCCGAGCACTTGCTGAGAGTGGGGCAGCCCCATGAGGTGCACCCACCACGGAGTCTCGCTCCTGCCTCCAAGCCCCGCCGGGAGCTGCGCAGAGCCAGCCTGAACGTGACCCCTGTGCCTTACCACCCAGCAATGATAGACGTGAGGAAAAACCCACTCTAGACATAGGCTTAACACTTACCCGGCACAGGGCAGGGAGGCGCGGATATTGCTGATGTGAGCTTAAGAGCCTTCCTGTCCCTGAAGCCAGCCTGGCAACAAACCTGTTACCTTTCAGGGGCCTGAGGGAAAAAAAAAAGATGTGACTTTTCATCATAAGGGAAGCGTGTAAGGTGTGGGACCATCAGCCTACATTCTCCACGTTTCTGCCAGTTCAGCCAGAGCTGATGGGACACCTTTCCTCCCGCACCCTCAGCAGCTTAAACACTGGCAAGTGGGAGATATCTCCCACCCTGGCCTCTAACACTAAAAACTTGTTTACAGTTGGGAAACCTCTGCTGTGGGGCTTGCTTGGCCCTAGCAGCCTCAGAGGGAGATGCTCTGCAATCCTGCAGAACTTAATACATAGATTTTTGTAGTAACTTTGGGTTTTTTTACATTTCTACTGTAACTTTTATAATAAAGCAGAGTGAGTTTTATGAAGCAGTTATTTGTCAGAGGCTCCAGTCACTTACTCTGGGTATGTAGGAAAGGAGTTCTATTTAAAGCTCACTGCATAGGAACTCAGCTGCTGTCACCACGTTGCCTTAATGTCTGAGTACCTGCTTTGTAAGCGCTCGCAGTCAGAGCTGGTAGGCTTCCGACATTGAGTTGCTGCAGGAAAAGCATCTCCAGACAGCAGCAGAATTGTCTGAAGCTTCCAGGATAAAAGCAACCCTGGTTCAGTGCCATTTTCTGCTCTAGCCTGTAAGCTGCTTTAAGCAGCATTTTCTTACACTTGGGAAAACTTCCAGTCTGGATGTAAAGGGAGATTAAATGCAAACCTGCAACTTAACATTGACAGCATCCACCTCGGGAAGGGGGACATAAGTTTAATTCCAGCAGAGCAAGAAATGAAAGCCCAGGTACCTGCTTTAAGGGCAAGGGAGGAAAACAGCAGCTTGGCTGCCTGACCCCAAAAAGCAAGCCACTAATTCAGCCTGAAATCAAGAGGAGCACAACTACCACAACTACCATTTGAGGAGTAACATACAGCAAGTTGAAAGACAGCACCTGAAGAAGGAACCGCCTTACAATCTTCCTGCTACATACTTGATCTTGCCTGCAGGGGCATGGCTTTGAGGGGAGGGGGAGGACATTACTGAGGGCTCTACACGTGGCTGAGCAGCACAAAATTTAAGTTTGGAGGCTTTATTTTCCAGTGTTGAAAACAAATCTTCAGCAGAGAAAAGAAGAATCCATTCTACTTGAAAGTAAGTTGTAGTCTTGGAGCTCCATGCTTGGGTATCAATCCACATCCTTGAAGCAGGTGCACCTCTCCCACAAGCAAAACAATCACACCATTCCTCCTCTCTTGGTAGAGGGAAACAGTCAGCTGTCCTGCAACAAACAGTGCTTCCAGGAAACAAATTCCATTCAATACCATCTAGCCCCTCAAAGCCTTAAAGCCATGTAACAAACTTCCGCATTGCCATGCCTGGCTTCAGGATGACCTCACACTATTTTCATAGCTTTCTGCTTCCCGTGCACTCACTAGACACAGTGGGGTGACTTCCCCAATATCCTGCCAGGCAGATTGCTATCCTAAGGGAAAAAAAACAGCCCTTCCAAGATAATGCATAATTTTAGCCCCTTGTAGGCTACATGTCAGGCACTGAATCACAGCTCCTGCTGTCTTCGTGGGGTTAGAATGCAAGCACATCTCTCAGATAATTAGTCACTATTTAATGAGTGACTCAGTTTGGTAAAGAGTAGTCTTTGAACTGTCATCTCCAGTTATTCTATCCAAGTTGTACCTCTCAAGGAAGTTTCCGCAGCTGGTCCCCTCTGGCTCACTGCGAGTTTGCAGAAAAGGACAACGAAGTTACTCCATCAGCATCTGCTTACCCAGCAGTGGGCAGGAGCAGATACACCAAACCATTCGTGATCTGCAAAGAGGTAGAATCAAACTCCTCTCCTTCCCTGTTCCCCACTAAGTTATCTTCCCCCTCCCCTATACTCTTTTAGCATTTGTCAAGTATTCTGAGTAATTTGCTCATTAATCCATCAGAGTTAATCTGCTAGTTATTTTCCCACTAAACTGTGGGGCAAACAGGATGAAACTAACAGACAGATCTCGTTAGTATCAGGAAAAGATACACAGCAGGAACACACAGCTTGTTTTCTACCTATTCACCTCCAGCATCCTTCTTCCTGCAGCCCCGATCCCTCACCCACACTCGGGCTAAAGACAGTTCTGATTAAGTGACACAATGAAAATTCACATCAGTTTATTTTACAAGAAAGCTGTAGAAAAGTGACAATTCTCCCTCTTTGTCGAGCAGAATTGAACCTTCTCTGCAGAACCTGGGTACCACATGCAGGAGAAGTGCCTGAAAGACCGAGCTAGGCTTTGAATGGATGGAGAGATGCTCCAATTGAGGTTAAAAAAAATCCCAACCAAATAACCTTGTAGAGCGGTCCTTATTTCCACTGTCATACGCTTGCATCCAGTCTCCTACCAACACAAGACAACTCCAGTCCAGCACCAAATACAAGGTCCGTGTTAAAAAGGATGTTGTACAGCTGCGATAATGCAGAGTTTCCCATACTGTTCTGGCTCCAAACTTCAGCTGAGCAGCTTTTTCCGTGAGTAAGTCCTGCTAAGGGAACGCCTCCTGGAAGCCATGATGTGGAATGGAGACAGCTCCTGGTTGGCAGTAATTTGGAAGGCATCGGATTCCTCGTCTACAAAATAGAAAGAATAAATTAAAGCCACAGTTCACCAAAGTTCACTGTTGACAGTATAAGCCAAACACCCACTGGAAACAAGAACAGTAAGCTGCACTTCCTGAACAGAACACTACTCTTTCTTCATTGCTACCTCCCTTCCAAACTTCCCAGTTCATGCCAAATTTCTTGGATGCGTTTGAGATGGAGACACTGAAGCGGCAGATACAGCCACAGGCTTTCTGTCCACAGACCAATCCCTAGCACAGTACGCTTTTGTTCTCATTTAGCTGCGGGCAAGCAGAGAACACACTGAGTCTGCTCGAGCCCAGCCTTCCCTTACAGCACATGTGGTTACCTTGGACACATTTTCTCCGAGATGGCGGTGTCTGTCCCTGGCACAGCAGCGGAGACTGGGTCAGTGCTAGAAGGCTGCTAGCAGAGAGCCTGCTCTTCACTGGTGGAGTTGAGCCTGGAGAAGCACAGTGAGATGCTGCAGTAAACTGACAACTCAAGAGTGCTTTCAGGTAAGTCTCATACACAGCCTTTATTCTACCTTGAAGCTACCATCACCACAAGTGATATTTTGAGATTGGCACAAAATCTAGGCTGGCACAGTGGGTTTCTAGCATCAAGAAAGGTAAACGGCAGTCTGGAATTAGCTCTTCGTACATTTAATTTTCTTAGGTGGTTTAGTAGAAAAGCGTTTCACTCTTATTAAACAGTTACTCTTCAGTTAACTCATGTGTCCTGGAGGAAAAGTTATAACCATGCTGGTCTGCAAATACAAAAACAAGGTCTGTAGGTACAGCAAGTCTCTTACAGGACCAGCTTAAGGCTAAATACTACTATTATTTCATGTCCTGAATATGGACTAATGTAGTTTTAAAGTTTGCCTATTTTTCTCACTGATACCTGTTGAATGAGTAAGACGCTGCCTCTGCATACAAACCTTTCCTTGCAAGAGGAAACAGACACTGAAAATACTTCAGAGCACACAATCACTATATAACAACACCTGCCATAGGTCCCTGTAACACCTAATTTCTAGAACAATACTGGATTAAGTATTTGAAATTCACAAGGCCTTGCTTACAGAGCTGAAACAGCCTGTTTACTAAGGTCAGCTGAATCATCTGTACCCACAGCAAATGCAAAGAGGTAGTTTAAACTCAAATACCCAAATACATTACTGCTAGCAAGGCAATCATTTCTGATACCCACTTTCAGTGGGCCACCACCATGAGCAGATAGAATTGGAGCAGTGGTAAATACTTACGTCCACAGGACTAACCCCCACAAGGCTCCCGTCTATACTGAAGCAGCCAAGCTTTATACTTAAAACAGCTGGCATCAGTGCTGGATGCTAGGCAGAAACAGCTAGCAGCATCAATACAAACCCAAATAAATTGCCAGTTGGATGCAATAGGGATCCTCCTTCCCCAAGTTCTCAAACTTTCCTTTTAATTCCTCCAGCCTCCTGCTCTTTCCTATTTCTCCCATCTCTCTCCCATCATTAATACTCCATTGATGAATTCCTCACATTCAGCCTGCCTCTCCACATAATTAACTTCCATTTCATTTACAACCCACTCTCCCCCTCCACCTCATTCTCCCTCAGATAGTCAGACAGAAAACAATTGTGTTCTTGTTTTTGTCTACCCCACATTTTTAACCACCTCTGAATTTCAATAGTGTCACTCATGCCACTTAATTACCTGACAAAAGGAAGACATTGTCATCCCCTACACAACTGTGCTGCTCAGGAGTTATGAGCACACATGCTCCTGGTTTCTCAGGAAGTACAGAGTCTGTCCTTGATTTGCATCTGTTGCCCTCATCTGTGGAAAAGCCAGCAAGATCCAAGTTGCACCTATCTGTGCAAGGTCTCTTGGCATCATGATTCTCCTCCTTTTCTGGCGATAGATACGTAAAGACCCGCTTCTGAGATTTCAAGCCAAAAGTTCCCATGGCAGAGTCCTCGTCAGCCCTGGGTTCGGAGTCACTAGGAGATGCCTGATCCTGGAGCCTGTAAATCCCTTCCAGTTCAAATTCCCCAAGAGTATTTGTTACTTTGCTGCTGCAATGCTCCAAGATCTTCATCTCTCCTCCTCTGCCTGCTGACATTCTCTTCTGTTCATCAGTGTTCTTCTCACTTTGACCACAGCTAGCGTTAGCAGTGCTGCCTGCTGCTCTCTTTCTCCGAGGCCAATCGTTGATAGCATCAGGGGTAGTCTTCCCCTTCTGCTTTGGGGAAGGCGTGCAGGGAACTCCTGCTTCTAAGGGGGACGGGGAGGTGGCATTAGAGGCACAACTTGTTGGAGTATACGACTGACATATGTACGTCTGTCCACCACCTTTCCCAGGCGTACTGTGGAAAGCGCGAAAGCAGGACGGTGAAACACAGGCAGCTGCTAGTTTTCCCGGGTGCTTGCTACACCACGTCATAGCAAGATCACCGAAGGGACTTTCTCCTCCCTTGGGTTTGCTGCCACTTGCTTCAGGCGGCACTTCCACCGATGAGCAAGAACCAATTTTCTTAATGCGAAGTTTAGGCAGGCCTGAAGCTTGCATTTCAAGTTCAACTTCGTAAGTCGGTGGGCTAGCAGAAGGCAGTTTGCAACGACTTTTAGGAGTAGAGAACTTGGCTGGAAGTTGAGGATTTCCCATCCGTGCTGCAGCCTCCCGCTGCCTCCTGTCTGCAGTGCAGCGTAAAGAATAGGCAGGAGCAGACTTTGGCGTAGGAGGTGTAGCATTCAGGGCAAATCTGGAGTGTCTCTTAAGACTTGGAGCCTTCAGCCCTGTATTTTCTTCTCTCGGCAGGGTTCTTGGTTCCAAGTCATCACTAACTGTTTGAGAACCACTTAGGAAGGATTTACAGGTGTTTGCACTGGAGTTTCCCTCCTTAACCAATTGCTCACATTCTATCTCAGCATTCTGTGGATGTAACTGCCCTCCAGCAGAAGACTTTGCAGAGAAAAGCTTTTCCGAGTTTTCCAAGTCCTTTCTTGGAGAAGACTTTTGAGACACTACATGCATCTGTTTATTTTTCTCCAATACAGGGGTATTTTCAGTAACTTGGGACTGACAAAGCTGAAGGCTTTCTACAGAAGAGTTAACACCACTATCACGATGATTGTCCTGATTTTTAGGAGGTGTTGCACATGCAAATATGAGGTTCTCTCCTCCAGAATTTGGTTCACATTGTTTGGATGTGTGAAGCAGGGACCTCAGTGAAGTGCCAGTAATATTTGGAGATTTTTGAAAAGACGGTTTATGCGCTCCAGATTCCCAGTCAGAGTCCCTAGCCTGCATGTCAGAAGGAGAACAGATTGCCACAGTGTTCATGGAACTTTCACGGGGAGGAGAACTGAAGGGAGACTCTAGCCTCACAGCAAGGGGTGATATTTCTGCACTCAGTGGGCTGGTACATAGTTTTGAATCTGGATCTTCAAGTTTCCTGGGAGTACTTTTAGTTGCTGGAGATAACAGATCTGACTGCACCTGAATTTCCTTTGGGAGGACTTGCCTCCCAGTACCAACTGGGGGTGCTAATTTTGAGTCGTATCTCAAGGAACGTCTTGGAGTTTGCAGTTCTGTAAAACATCTTTCCTGGATGGCAGAGGGTGAAGCAGCAGCTGGATTTGAATCTGTCAGAGGTGGTAATGAGCCATTGAGCACTGCAAACGATTCATGTTCTGGTATTTGTAAGCCAGCCTCCTTGCAAGGAGGGGAAAGTCCTTCTGTTGGAGAACAGTCCTTAGAAGTTACTTGCAGTAAGTGAACACTCTCACTCTCAGTTAACGCAGATGACTTGACCCTTTGTACAGGATGAGAAAAGTACTTTCCCAAACACTTAGCTGCAGTCTGCTTCGCAGCTGGACTTTTGCCAGGAGTCTTCTCTAGCTTCTGTGGTGTCCTGTGGAGAATGCGAGGTGATCTCCTTGGTAGCTTATTGGCAGAATTCAGTGGCTTCTGGGCAAATTTATTAGGTGTTTTTCTAGGAGTCTGCAGGGGAACAACAAAAAAAAAAAATCATGCTTGTTCTATTCCAACAGTATTATTTGCCCCTCTTGATATTTACTTCTCAAGATTTAGAACACAAAAATTTTGAATAGACTTAACAGAAACACTTAATGTAAGATGTGTAGGTCTCAAAACATGAAGAGAAAAAGGGGATGAGAAGAAAGAGAAAGAGTTAAGTGTTTCTACCTGACAGGCAGTCAGCTCCTCTAAGTGTAAGGAATCTTTTCTTGTTCTCCGCCTTCCAGGTGAATGCTTCACCGCAGGACTACACGTGTCAAAGACTGCACCAAAGAAAAACCTCTTGGGAGTTTGGACAGTGGGGGTCTCTGAATGCCACTTAATGCCTGTAAAGTGGAACAGTACAATTCAACTAACACCCAGTAACCTGCCATGAACAATTGTCTCAATCACTTCAGATGTATGGACAAGTAGCGTACAAAGCCTATAGCCCTGGCATGTTCTTTTCTAGCCAAATGTTAAAGCTGCACCAGAATTATTGTTATTTCCCAATATGAAACTAATATCCATCTGTAGAAAGAGCGCTCTAGCAGGAAAAAAAGTACAAAATAGCTCAGCCTCTTACTCTATTTATAGCTTGTAGCTTAAGAAAGTTCTGGTTCATGACTAAGGATTCTAGTAAGTACAATATAAAGAACTAAGTGTCACCATTTATAGCTGATAATCCTACTGAAAAAGCTAGCAAAGAAGATCCCATCAGTCATTGCTTTATGCTGCCACAGAGTAGACTGAAAGTAAGCTTTAGGATTTCTGTCCCATATTTTACAGGGATTTCACTGCATTTAAGGAATGCAGACTGACAATCAGTGGTATTCTGTTAGATGGGCCTGACTAGTTTCTTAAGTTGGCAGTGTATTCATCATAGAAATAGCTGCCTTACCATGCTCCAAATTCAGATTCCCAATTCAAAAATAATTACTAGGAATGAATTTCTGTCTACAGAAGAGATTACATGATAGCTCTTAGCTTCTTACAGTCTCTTGTAGAGCCAAATCATATCAAACAGAGCTATCCATGCCAGCTTTTCAGATCAGCAATAGCAGCCTGCTCAAACCCCATTCAGTACCTTCTACATCCTGCAGTGTACAGCTCTCCTCTTGTCCCTGATGGACTCGCTGTGAATTTTGTGACCTGGGCTGCGTAGTAGAATAGAAAACACCAGAGCAGGTCCTATTCAGAGACAGCTGTTTGATGCGTGGGCTTCTTCTCAAACCTGCTTCTGAAAAGGTAAGGATATTGGAGATTGAGCATTTTCTCCCTCAGCAATGGGGACATCTTCAGGAACAGTTCATAACTGGAAAGAACACACTCTAAGAAGAAACTTCCATACAGCTAACTATGTCATGTAGGGAGGCAGGCATGTGAAGAAAAAAAGCCTCAACTTTCTTGGGGATTTTGAATATTAATGCATGCAAATCTCCTTCCAAATTATGATGCTCCCTCCTCTCCCACCCCTCTCTAGCAGTTATATGGGAAAGAATGCTAGAAAAGCCATGTTCAAGTTACATCCAGGTTAAATGATTAGCTAATTCTCCTGTCTCTTTTTGCTAGTGATTTCATCTTCCTGCTTGCTGAACCACGCTGTTTTCCTCTTCCTTCCTGGGGATAAGAAACAGCAGTAGCCAACATAACAGAGACACTCCACAGAGCCAGGTGACTATCTGTTACAGTAGAAATCAGAGGAGGGTTGAAGTTACACTGAAAGAAAACCCTGCATGTGCCAGTTTGACAATAATTGTAGCAGCTCAGAATCTTGTTCACCTTCAAAGTCCTTCATGTATTTTCATTTAAGAGTTACTGTCTACCTTTCTTTCTTAACTACTTCTATACAGAGTTGTCAAAGCAGTGAGCAGCAAGTGGTTCTATCAGAGGAGACTGTGCTCCACCAAAAGAATAGTACAATACTTTTGTACTGACTATTCATGAATTACCTATATTGAAGCATGTTCAGCTTACAAGGTACAACACAGCAAAACCATCTTTAATTAAAAAACAGTGCTTACCATTTATGGCCTTCTCCGGAGATTCTTCTACAACACCAGTGTCATAACCTGGATCAGAAGACCTTGAGAAACAGCAGACATTTTGGACTTAGCATACTGTTCACGTTTACAAAAAACACAGCTTACCACACAGACTGAAAAGCAGTACTCTGCAACAATATATTGCTTTATGGGCTATTCTAAGTGAGCAATTAGTAAGCATTTTGCCACCTACTAACGTATGATTGAGTATGGGTAACTGTCTAGTTGTATAGGTAACAGTTCTACATGGAAGTAAATGCTAAATTTCAGCCTGGAGTCGATGAAATACAGCAAAGACTTTCTTCAGAAGCCCTTGAAACAGCAACTGAACCTAAACAAGAAAGTCAGCTGCAGGAATTAGAGCAACCCCACTTACACGATGAAGCAAGCAGTATTTCTCTCCACTCAGACAATAGAACGTAGCCTCCACTTGTACTCTTACTGCCTTAGGTGAAGACGATACTTTGACCACAAAGACAACACCTGGTTCTTGTGCTCATAGACATTAATTAGACATCCAATACTTATTGAAGAAATTCAGAAATAGCTTACTCACCGGCCTTTGATCTGCTTATGTAGTAGTCTCCTGGAGACCTGCTTATGCAGTGGTGTTTCTGCAACTCTCTTGGTCAGTAACTTGCGATGATCTAAAAATCAAGCAAGAGCCGTAACATCATATGATTATAAAACAGTTAAGACATAAATACAATTTTGTATAGACCAGTTTAAGAATGACAGTCAGTATAGAATCCCTGTGCATCAGTCTCCCAGCACTCAGAAGTCATCATCATTTTGGAGTCCAGTGTCTACACTTCCTTCCCGTTCCCTCAATATTATTAATAGCACTATGTCAGAGAATTAATCTCCTGAGAACTCTTGTTCTCCATCTTTCATTCACAGATCCTTTTTTAACCAAGCATTTTTAACATTAGTTTTCTTTGAGATGTAGAGAGTTCAGTAAAAAAATAGGTTTCAGTTTCAATACCATCCTGTTCAACCCTCCACACACCACAGCAGTCATCTAAAATATTTTCTCCTTCATTAAAAACATATAATTGTTTCATTGAACTGAGGATGCAAAAATAGAAATTTTAGCAGGAGCTCCTCAACAATCCTACATGTGCAAGTTGTGAACTACCTTTAGTGCCTTCATCAGTGCATTTGTATCTTAAGCCTTCCACAGCAGATACTGACTGGCTTCTGGGCATCTTCTTCATAGATTTTTTCGATGGTGAAAGTATCTCTTCATTGAAGAGGTTCCTCCTTACCTTTGTAACCTCTGTGAGGTAAGACAAAGCAAGAAATTATCAGATTAAAAGGAAAAGGGCCGGAGGGAAAAATCACAGGAAGATAGTTTTGTCAGGCCACTAGAGATGGGAACATCACACACCAGTGTAGAAAAACAGCTTTTTAGAGGTCACAAAGTATTGAAAAGTTGTTTTCCTGCTACTGGAACATGTCCTCCTCTAAATCCATCCTGGACTTCTCTTACAAATTTGCATTATTCCAGCAATAAGGTACAAGCAGTTGCCATAGCAGAAAAAGCAGCCACTCAGTGTCCCAGATGGAGCAACATTAAGTGAGCTACAAAATTTCAACTGAAGGACATGCTGGTTCAGAGAACGCTTGTGGGATTTAATTTTATTAATTATTTTGCAGAGAGATATTCTGTTTCCAAATATAGGAGTTCATTTGTGTCCTTGTTTTCTTTTCAGTACAGAGAAGACAGAAATAATTGCAAGACTGAAGGAAGATTGGAAGTGTTTCCTTTCAGGATACATGATTTAAGCTTTCTGCATGTGAGCACAGAGAATACAGCGATTATTTTTTGCCCAGAATTTTTGCAGAATTCAGCAAAACTTCCTTCAGATTTCCAGCATGCTTCAGCATAATTTCACGATGGCTCACTAAAATTTACAGGGAGAACATGTGCTGAAGACACACCTTTGCATGGAAAAGCTAGAAGTCAATATACCTTGCACTGCTTCTTTCTGCAACAAGGGCATCTGTTGGGACTTCTCAGTAGCAAGGTGAGAACGCAAGTTCTCCTGAAACAAAAAAGAAATTAGCCTCACTGACACTTTAATGTTATGTTTCCTTATTATGAATATTAACTGTAATCTCTGAACCACACATTATTTCAATTTCTCCTTTAAAACGATTTTGATCTCTGTACAGCTGATACAGGGCATGCTTACTAAGCAAATACAGAGCAAGAGTTTTTGCACTCAAGTGTCACTTCACAACATTGCTGCACCCCTGCAGAAGCAACTCACACACAATCCTTTTGGAAGAGTTTTACCTTTCTGATGGGATTCTTGGCTATCTTGGGAATCTCAATTTGACGCAAGTTCTGTGGTGCTTCTGTCATGCTCCTGTGTCTGGCTAACACATTATTCCTTTAGAAGGTATACAAAAATTAAGTTAAAATAAAGAGCAGAAGCATAGGTACCAACCCAATGACAATTAAACTTAGGTTTGACTCTAAAGATGTGAAGTCTTTACCTAAATTCAGACTGCAAATTGCATTGGTACCTCACCTATGTTACAGTACTGAAAGATGATTTGCAATTAAATAGCTATACCTAACTTCAAGGTTGGTATTAAAACTCATTTCACAATTTGCTAAACTGTACACAGGATCCCCAACATAGAGGTCTACAGTAAATCAGTTTTAACTTTAACAATATAAGGTCACCTACTGCACAGTAGAACATCCTCTTCCTCTCATGGAAGATGCTCATGAACTCTACTTGTGCACAAGACAAACACATACAGAATCAAGATCACACTTTCATAAAGTCAATAATGCCTAGTTAAAAAGGAAAAATGGGAGCCCTTAGTATTTCTCTCTCAGACTTGCAGAGCTATCAGCAGGTGTCAGCTTGCCCCAACTAGCTATCCAGCAACAGAAACAAAGATGACTGAGCTGTAGTTTAAATAACTCCTCAGCCACAGCCCAGGCTGCAACAATCTGCCTCCTATTTGGAATTACCTTCTCTTTTTGGCAGATCTGGTGCGCAGCTCCTCCAACTGATCACTCTCAGTGCGTAGGCAAACAGCGCTGGGAGTTAAGGCAGATGATAAAGATGGTGGAAGGCTTGGAGATTTGCTATCCAGAGTCACAGAATCATCACTGAAGAAGTCTGAAGGCAGAACAGATGCCAGCTTTGGGGGAATTTGTGTACCAAGACCGTAGTAAATATCTCCAAGGGTCTTAGGTATAGAATTCACATACCTAGAGCATCAGAGAGAACCCACATCAAATACAATCCCCCACAAAACTGTTGGTGTTTCAATCCCAAGGTTTGAACTACATCTATGTTCTTAAATGTCAATCAAAAAAACAACTGAAAATCAACTGGTTTTTTTCCATTAGTTTACTTACCAGCTACTTTTTCTTTAATCAAGATACAAGTTTAACAAACAGAACTGTCTAAGCTTATGAAAATTACATAGATGCAGTAGATCAAAGCTGTAGATTGATGTTTACTCAAAGAAGATATCCAACCAAAACCACAGTCCCCAGTAACACTTAAGTCATCCTAAAAAACTTACAATTCTAATATTTCCTCTAGAAACTTTGTAAGATACCCTGGGTCTTCAGTCAGACTTAAAATACGCAGTGTATCTGTCATCTGGAAGAGAAAGTCAGGTGAGAAAACAATTAAGTTGTGAGAGTTGCAACACCAGACTTTTTTTAGCAAGGCATATAGTGTGTGAAAATCTATCAAGGGAAAACTGCAGGTTCCAGGCCTGCATTTCCAGTGCCTTCCAGAAACACAACCTGGTCTATAATCTACTTGCCTCTTCTAACAGCTGCTCCATTTCGTCAGTGTTGCTCTGCAGTGAAGGGCACTGAAGACATAACTCAAGGCGCAAAAATACCTGAAGTCGGCACCTAAGAAAACAAGTAATTATTCACTGCCTTTTTTCTGGTGGAAACAGCATATTTACTGCAAAAGGTATGCTCAGAAAAGCACGTGAGGGGAAGTGGCTCCTTTTGACAACATAACTTGGTTAGCATTTCATTTTGATGGCAGGGTAGGTGCCTCATTTCAGATACAGGCTGCAATGCTTATCATACAGCATATGTGTATTTGCATTTAATGAAATGTTTTTACTGCAACCAGAGATTCTCCTTGGAATATTTACCCCATGTAAATACTTTCCCACTTGTACAAAAAAGCTACCATTAAAAATTGCTAACCAACTTGCACAGTATCTCGAAAGTTGAAGTAAACAGAGTGTCTCATACTCTCTGACTTTGGTGTCCTTCTGTAAGCCATGCTGTTGTCTCAGCATTTTGCTGGTCTTCAGGAGATGGTTTCTGACTCTTTCCACACAGGCCACCTGCAGAGACACGTAATTACAGCAAAAACTTCAAGACTGTTCCCTGTTTGCAGGACAGTTTTTTCCCCCGCTACTCTCTTGACCCATTCTTTTGGAAATAGCTTGGTTTTTTTCTTCTTCAAGGAAAAGAATTCCATTTTTCTTTCAGCAGCAAAGTCACGATGACATGAGACATAGAAGAACCTATAGCTTGAAATCACAGAGAAGGTCACTTGCTTGCAGCTTCAGGCCTTCTTCTGTAGATTTGTCCTTCACAGTTATTTTTTCAATTACTCACAAGTTTACCAATTTCGGTTTCAATGAGTTACTTTAAGTCTATACGTAGTGTTAAAGATTGTAAGAAATACCTTGAACTATTTCTCTTTCCTGGAGCAGTAGTAGGCCTAGACTTGCCACATAAAACCAGAAGATACACCTTTTTTAAAATATGGTTTGCAAGAATGTATTTTTTAAAATACTATCTTTGAATAAGTGAAATTAGAATTCAGAATTAAACCAACGTAAAGGATAAAGACATGTCTTGCAATCTTTAGCAAAGGTATAAACTGATAACTGAACTGGATTTTCCTACATTCTTTACAACTACCTACAGTTTTTCATTATTGAGTCAGCACAGATAGAAGTAGTTAGTGGTTGTCATTTTGACTACCTGCAACTGTGCACAAAAACTTCATGTAAGTTTAAGGAAAGATAGCCTGAAATACTAAAAGCTTTAATTTCCAGATCAGTAACAACCCTGCCCACATGCTCTTACCTACCTCTTTCTCTTTGGCATCTTGTGCTTTCAAGAACCTTTTAATGGCCATGATCATATTCTGGGCACACACAGATGAAAGAACTCCCTCGGCAACAGCCTTCTGGTAGCTTGCAATTAAATGGGACTGCAGTTCCTCCTCAGTTTTGAAGTCTGCAAAGGAAATGGTCTATGTTAACTAAATGCCTGTTCACTACACCTTACTGATAAAACACTCACTCCAGCTGAAGAGGGGAACAGAGAGGACTCATCAAAAGAGATTTTCTCCAGTAAAGACCCATCCAGACCACAGAACACTAACAGAAGCAGTCCCAGGTCCAGACCCATGACAAACTATAAGCTTAATTCAGAGCAGATCAGGAAGCTTTCAGGTTACTGTAGCAGTCAAGAAATTCCCTTTCTTTCTGCATAATTAGTAAATAGGGTGCTTCCCTCTACTTCTTCTGGTTAAAGAAAAAAGATAGTTCCTTATTGCTTTTTCCAGATGGAGACAAGGCAGAAAAGTAACCCTAGGAGTAGTTGTAACACTAGGTTAAAAACATTAACAGAAACTAAATGGGAGAAGGGTGGAAAAAAAGTAACCACTCTGCGCCAAGCTGAAGATACAGAAACCCAAACATTTATCTGCTTCCTACCACCCAACACCTATTCTTCTTGCCTCTCCCTTAGATAAAAATCCCCTATGACATTCTACAAATATCAGGACTGATAACTTAACACACACCTATTGATATTTTAAGTGCCTTTTCCTTTTCTTCCACCTTTTCATCCAATCTTTTTGCTGAAAGTTTCTGTGGAACCTTCTCATTCCCTGTTGGTTGTGCACCATCAGGTTGAAACTTCTGAGCTTTCACATTCAGTCTTGCTACGTTGAGCATTTGCAGGGACCTGGACATGGTCTTCATCTTCTGCCTGACTGGAGTTCGGGGAACCCCACCTGCAACACCACAAAAAGGGAGTTTTCAGACACACTGGGGCAGGAACTCCACCTAAAGTAGAGCACAATACTGAAAATACTGAATTCTGTGTTACTGTCAAGTGAGATTAGTAACCTTCTAGTGGAAAACACAGTCCAAAATGTTTATATTTCTCCATGAAATAAATGTACAGGCAGCTACTTCTCTAAGTAAACAGCAGGTGAAAACCATTGCTCTGCATAAGAACTTTATACAGGTATAATCAGAAGTTACAGATGTAGGAAGCAATCTTATGTCACAGAAATAGAAACAGCTGACAGAGCAAGACTTAGGGATACATCAGGTAAGGGTATATGCAACTGTGGTTAGCGTACTGAAATGCAATGATTAAATTCTTCTAGAAGAAAGTGTTTTATTTCTCCAAATCAGAACAAAGTTGAGAGGTTGAATATTTACTAGTAGTTGGAGTGGTCCCTGTTTCAAAGCCTAGTGAAACTGCAGAGCTCTGCATGCTACTTTTTAATGGTTTTGTTAGTCACTCGGCAGCCTTGAATTAAAGAGTCATTTGGGTTGTACTAAAGGACAATCCTAATATTAACATGTAAATGATGCTGTCTCTAAACAGAAAAAAAATCTGAAGTGTGCCACTACTCAGGAGAGTACAGATCTCTAGGGCTGATGCATTAAAAAGGCCTGTCGAGAAGTCTTTATCATCGTTAATTGACAACATGCACATATAATCCCAAAGTATACATACGTCTTTTTTTGTTATTTCCCGGTCCAGCTGCAGCAGATGTTTCACTGAATTTTCTCTGGTACAGCTCAGAAAGACTTTCTGAGAGTTCTACTTCAGATTGGTCTGCATCATCCTTCCCGTTTGCACAAGGAACCTGCAGGAGCCTATATAAAACAGACATTCACTATAGTTATCAAAAGAGATGGGAGTGGGAGGCATATCGCTTGTTCCTGCTGGACAGGACCCATGTTTTTCTAGGTGCCAGTTCACAGCAATACAGTGCAAGTAACACATGCTAGTACTCTTCCAATGCCTGCTCCCCAAAGCTCTTCTATAAAAAACCCAAACTACCCTCTTAAAGTTGGAAACAAGCATAACAAGCATTGCCTGATGTACAATGGATATAGCACTGACCCATGCCACAAAACTACATGAACAGCTTTGTGCTATCTAAGCTATCCTGCTGTAGGCATTTTTTTTATGCTTCACTCAGCAAGCTCTTTGAAGAAAACAGACTTATTCATTCCACTAAATACCAGTGTGATAAAACAAACACTATCTTCAGTATCTTGCAGTGGATCTTATCATACCATAAGAAGTGAAGTCTGACTTTTCCCCCCCAAGTAGCTTAGGTCATTTTAAGTCACCTATATCACTCCTGAAACTGTCAAGATCTTAATCCACACAAACTACTACCCAAACATCCTGTTCCCAGTTCCTTTTGTCTACACACCAAGACGCAACAAAGCAAAAGCACATAGGAAAGAGTACAGAAATAAAAGCACTAAGAGGAGCATTTAATTCTAAAACTCTGAGTAACACTGCAGCCACGCTCCCTTAACAGGAAGCAGAAATCCTTAATTATTACTCAGAGACACGTTTCAGAAAAATACCTGAATGACTCCATCAGATCTGAGCTTGCTCCACAAGCATTCGATGAAGGATACCATGCTTCAAGCACTGAAGGATGCCAGCCCCCTGTATGGGACAGTTCCCGTTGGACCCACTCTGGCATAGGAGTTTCTTCTCCTGTGAGCATACATACCAAAAAAATATAGAAGGAAAGTAAATGAGGTGGCAGAGGCTCTAAAGCAGAGGTTTCCAAACCTTTGCTCCTGGAGGGGCAATTTAATAGCCAACACATCAGGCAGAGAAACTCATAAGATTCACTATAACACAGAACAGGTGAGCTAAAAATAGCCTCCATGCAGGCACACCCAAAGGCTTTACTGGCCAGGGATGGCCTATAGGACACATTTTAGGAAACCACATTCTAAAAACTTGTCCTCAAGCACAAGTAGCTGTGCTTTATCTACAAGCTAATAGAAACTAACACTCTGTCAATAAAACAGAAAGGTCCACCGGTGCAGATTTCTGCACCACAAGACCTGAGCCACAGAAGACAAGACAAAATTAACAAGTCCCAAAAATGAGAGACTTTTCACTGAGGAAATCATTAGCTTTAGATTTTTCCATCCCAAATCAGATCTAGAGGTGATCAAAAGACGGCAAATTTTGCATTTCCTGACACCTACCCATACTGGCCAGAGAATCTTCCACCGATGTGTTAATTTTACTCAACACACTATTCACAACATCTGGGAGGTGAAGAGCACAGTCTTGGGAAGAGTTCTCCACTATAGCTCCTTCAAGGTTGCATCGCTGAACTTCAGCAGTCCTCTCAGTACCAAGTAAAGTCAGAACTGCAGTGCTCTCAGAAAGCGGGGATAGAACAGCAGTGCAGGGGAACCAAGTTTTAGATAACGATACCTCAGCAACCTACATTAAAAAAGAGAGAAAATTTTACGTTATCTAGAAACACAGAGACCTAAGGAGTACATATACTTTACAAACAAGTTATAGATTTACATGTTCTTCTAAGGAATGTTCTGAATTTAGCTCCAAATGAGCAATTTGCAGTGCAACAAATACCACTATTACTGTCTTCACAACATGATACACCGTCACCTCTTTGTCACAGCTCATTTCAGAATAGATATTAGTTTAAGGCAAACAAAAGATTTACCATGTGCAGTTCTTCAGTCACTAGACTCCGTAACAGCTGATGAAACAGCGAACTGTTATGTTCTGTCGGCTCAGCCTGTGAGCTCTGCAGTATCCAGCTCTCTGTAAGAAAGCGGCCAGCCTGCATCAAGCTCCAACCCGTCAGGCTACCTTTCAGGAAGATGTTGACTGGACAATGCAGTGGTCTTTGGCTCATGGCTAGGGGTTCCAGGATCACAGCACAGCTTTCCTGCTTCTTTCCTCCTGTGCAAGAATAAGATAAAGCAGAAGTCCTAAAGCTTATAAAGATGTTTTTTCATCTAGAGGAAGAGACAACTTCAAAGCAAGAAAAATAAAGTCAGAGGTTAAACTGGGAATAGTTCTACTGTAAGTGTATTGCAGAGCTGATCTTCCCAAGCTCTCACAAAGGAGCTAAGTGAACGAAGGGACCACTAAACACACAATGCACACTTCATGCTGCTTTAAAGCTAATCTACTTTCTTTTCAAGGGACTTTTTATTTGTGTCCTTAGTTTAGCCAAATTGAAGACAAATTGTGTAGAAGAGAAGGGTGTACATGTGTATAAGGTGGGACCACCAAAAAGAGCTCTTCAAGCATCCAAACTTCTGGAAGCATGAAAAACTGAAGAGACTAAATCAGAAATATGGGCTAATAGCTCTCGTTATCAGAGGAACTAGAGCACATACAGGACTTTTTTTTTTTTAAACGTAGGCTCTTAAATATCTGAAATTATTTCTACAACTGTTCACAAGGGAAGCTCATCAAGGACCCTGTATGAGAGATCACAGTTATTACTATGCACACCTATTTCGCTTTCTAGGTTTTTTATTATTATTACCAGGCATGCTGAGAAACATCGTTCCTTCTTGCTGGGGGAATACTGCTTGAAATACAGAGGGCTTCGAGAACAAGCAGTTCAAAGTAGCGTCCAACGGCAGAAGCATGGTCCAAGGCACATTCTGTGGCACTGGAGAACTTAAGTCTCCAAGAAAGCCATAAGCAAGATCTGCCCTGTGGTGATTCAAATGTTGCACTAAGGTTTCAGATGGCAAAATGGTGCCTCCCATCTGACGGATCAGTTCAAACATTGTCCAGTATCCAACATGATCTGGGGATTCAATCAGCTGAAATAAAGAAACAGACAGGTCTCAAGTTAATGTTGGCAGTGAGTTCAACTTCCATCTGAACAAATAGAGATTATATGCTTTTAGAAAAACTGGCATAAGAAACACATACAGAGCATCTTAACAGTGCTTTCCAAGCGTTTTTATGGAGTTTAATAACCTTATCAGGAACCCAATCAAGAAAATGGTATTCCCACTGCATTAAGAGGTAGCCAACATTTTCAAGCATGCATCTAGACAGGATTTTCAGACTGCTTATTTGCAATTCTGAAGAGCTGTAACTCCCACCTAACTCAAAGCACAAGACAACCCATCAATAAACACTGTACAGTTACTCAATTGCTGATTTATCTCCATCTCCACGTGGATGACTACCATTCCAGTTTTCAGGCTCTTGCTGAACAAGATTACGTGGCAGCAGCTGAAGACCTTTCACTACCACTGAAAGACTACAGCATAAAACTGCTCTCCCTTCTTATACAGGAGGACAGCGTAGAACACACCCCACTAGTACTCGCAGCTGAAAGCTGTGCTGTATAACCTCATTACCTGAGACCAGTCGGCAGTGTCCACCCAGAACAGAGTGATTTTCTGATTTGCAATCAACTCCTGGACACTCTTGGGCAGGAGTTTCTCCGCCAGCTCCTGAGCCGTCGGTGGCTCACAAGGGGAGGAAGGGGCGTCGCTCCCCGACACGAACTGCCGCAGCTCCCTCCGCGAGTGAGGGCAAGGGGAGAAGAGGAAGATGGCGTTCACAAAGCCCTCGGGGGGCGCCTGGCTCTCCGGGAGTTCTCCGGAGGCCAGCCCCGTCCTCTGGCTCCTGCGGAGCGGCTTGGCGGGCGACGCGATCTCCGGGCGGTCCCACTGGAAGTCGAGGAGCGTCTCCTTCAGGCCGTTATGGGTGAGGGCGGCGCGGGGCGCCGGCCCGGGCAGGACGGCGGCGGGTCCCCGCACCCCGAACCGCTCCGCCAGCTCCTCCTCGAAGCGGGCCCAGGCGCGGGGTCCCGGCGGGCGGAAGCCGCCGCCCCGCGAGGCCCCGCCGCGGCCCCCGAGCGAGTCGAAGAACCTGAAGGCCCAGCGGAGGCGGGGCAGGCCGAAGCGGCAGCCCAGGTGGTTGAGGAGCCGCAGGGCGCCGCGCTGGAGCCGCGCCCGCCGGCCCGAGCTGGCCGTGTCCAGCAGGAACACTACGCTGTGGGAGCACGACATGGCGCCCGCCCTCCCGCCGCCTCACGATGGCCCAGCGGCCGCCCCCGCCGCACGCGCCGTCCGCGAGCCCCGTCAGGGCGCGCCCGCCGCCATCGCCCGGTACAACTGCTGGCGCCCTCGCCTCACGCGCCCTCATTGGCTGCCGCCGAGCGCCCGCCCCCTCCAGTCCTCGCTCCCCATTGGGCCGCGGCGTGGCGCGCCTGCGCAATGCGGCGCCCGCGCTGGCGGCGGGCGGGGGACGGAAGGGAGGAGGGGCGCCGGCGGTTCGAGCGGCGCTCCCCTCTGATTGGCCGGGGCGCGGCGTGCGTGCGGAGGGCCGCCGCATTCCCATTGGCGAGGGCCCGTGACGAAAGTAGAGGGCGAGGCCAAGCGCCCGCAGCGAGCCCATTGGCCGCCGCCGATTTAAAATTTAAAGCCGGCAGGGCGCGCCTAGCGGCGGTGTCATTGCCTTTCTCTCACCTCTTATTGGGTGTGAGGGTGGTTATGCGTGATGTCACCGCCGTGATGATGTCACCGCCGTGATGATGTCACCGCCGTGACCTCAGCGGGCAGGGTGGGCAGCCCCGGGGCTGAGCCGCAGGAGCTCCCATCGCTGCCCCGGGAGACCAACGCCTGCCTGCAAACTGGCTCCTCTGCATCACTGTTACCCATCAGGCGGCCGCCGGTGGGCCGGGACAGGGACAGGGACAGGCAGGAGCCCTGCCGGCTGCCCAGAGGGTCCTGCAGACCCAGGGGAGATGTCACCCCAGGGATTATCCTCTTCCCTGAGCCTCCCCAGGGGACAGCAAGGCCACCCCAGGGCCCATGGGGTGAAAAGGTGTAGGGTGGGGGCGCCTGGCTGACGTCTGGGGAGGAGGAGGAGGATGAAGATCCTGAGCATCATCTCCCCGCAGGTCTTGGAGCACATCTTACCCCGTGGGTGTTGGCGATCAGGGTGTGATCCAAGTGTGGGTGGATTACACTGGGTAAGAGGGAGGAGGAAGCCCTGCAGACCAGAGACGCCCAGATGTCCATGCCACCCTTCTCTCCAGAGCTTGAATGCCCCAGCCTAAACCAGTGTCACCAGCAGCCAGTTGTATTTATAAAGCAACAAATACAAGCAGGCAATAAACCATCCATTCGGCTTTGCTGGTGACTACGAGCGCAAGTGGGTTTAATGAGCTGGAACGAGGGGCTGATCCACTCGGGTGCGCAGAAGAAACCTGCCACCAAGAGCAAGGGAAGGACACCAGGTCTCCCTGGCTGAATGGGCAGTGAGCACCCTGCGGTCCTGGGGATGTGGGCTCCCTCAGGAGCCATGGGGCCCTCCTCCTGGCTGGGGGTTGCTCGTGACCCTGTGAGACATCTCATGCTGCTTGTCAATGTATCACTCGCCTGTATGAGCCCCGAAGAAGAGCAAACCCCACCATGGTCCCGCTGCCATTGCCCGGCCACTGGCGTCTGTCCCAGCAGCTCACCGAGGACACTTAGCAGAGTGTGACCAAAACCTGCCTTATCACAGTCCACCTGGGACCAGAAACAAACTCGGGGCATGGGGGAGTTTCCCAGCAAAGCCTGGTGGCTCCTGACATGGGAATTGCCGCCGGCTGCTCAAGCTCCTGCTCCTTTCCTGCCCACTCCAGCATATTTGCTCTTGAAGCCCATCCAGCTCTTGGGAAAGCCGTCGGAGATGTTGGCTGAGCCCCGGTGACCTGCGTGTTTCCCAGCGTGACAGCCGCAGTCGCTCATGCCTCTGCTTCTCGCACTGTCCTGCACTTGTGCTGCTTGCAGAGACGTTCGCCCTCTCTGCCTTCTCCCCAAGGACACTGACTTCTCCGCTCTTAAACAGAGCCCTTGCCTTCTCTCTAGACAATCATTTACTTGTCAACAAATGTAGTTTCTTGGGAGGAAGGGCACAAGAAAAATAATTTGTAAATTAGGCTCATGTTTGGTTGGCACTTTGATCCAGATAGGGGTTTTTTTAACTTAAAAAAGTCTTGCTTTATTTTGACCTTTTTCCAAGATTTCTCTCCAAGTGATATTTAATGGGAAGAGCTGAAAAGAGAAAACCCAGACCTAAATGAACTGTTTGATCTCCCACCATACCACCACTCTGTCCCGCCCTGGTGGAAAGCTTGCTCGCCGTTCTGCTGAGCCAGGCAAAAAAGATTTGTTTTGGATTAACTCAGATGCTTTGCTTTCAGGACACTCCTCAAGGACCTGCACAAGCAACAAGTCACCTTTGATGCTGGGCAATGCCCAGAGACTCACTTGTGCTGTGTGAAGGCTTCTGAGTCTCCCCATATCATCATCCCCCAGTGCCCTCTCCACCACACGTGCCCAAAGGCTACTGGTAGTGGCTGCTGCTGCTTTGCCCACTAATTCTGGAGAGCAAGTCAAGCTGGGCAAAGGGCTCCATGGTGGATGTCCAGGCTGTTGTCCGAGAAGGGAGTGAGCTGCAGGAGGAGAAGGGGGCACACTGAGAAGGTTAGCTGTGCTTCTCGGATGTTAAAGTCCTTGGAGGTGGCTTTGGCCTGGATGTAGCATGAAGTGGAAGGTCACTGGTGCTTCCTGGGGAGGCAACATCTTCGGTTCTCTGTCTTAATGGAAGACAATTTGATCTGCTTCCTTTCTGCTTGCCAGCGAGCTAGGCAAGCCAGCATGAACTCTGGGGTAAATCCAGCCAGGAGCAAGGATTGCTGCCTGCTGCACGTGGGCTAGCCCAGCCTCACATCCCTCCCCTGGAGAAGTTCTCGTATTGCCTGGTTTTGCCTGGTTTTACCTGGTTCTCCTCACTCCAGTGAATCCCTGGAGCTGCCAGGAGATAAAGGAGGTAAAGGCAGGCAGGGACTGTCAGGCGAGTGCCCACAACGGTGCAGATGGTGGAGATGGTGCTTCCAGCTCTGCCCTCCCCTGGGCACCTCCAAACCCCTGGGGTCCTTGGCTTTGTGGTCACCTCAGTGACCACAGTGTCTTGACCCTGCGATAAGATCGGCCGAGACAGTTCGCAGTGACCCAAGGAGCCCCCATTCCCTCCTCTCCAGGGTGAAGCTGTCCCGAGGCCTCCAGGCAAGAGGGAGGGATTTCTGTGTGCTTTAGATTTTGTTTTTACATCTCTCAAATATTTTTAGTGCTCATAAAAGTGAGAAACTGGGAGAGACCCAGCTGGGACCAGTATTGTACAACCCTTACCCAGAGCCTTCCCAAGGCAACTGAGACCTGACCGCTGCCAACCCCAGTCCCACGTCTCCAGAGCAGAAGGGCAAACGTACCTGCCTCTCTTCCCCCAGCATCATCCTGCTGATTTTTTGGGGAAACCTTGCCGCTCTTATGAATGCTGGACATGGTGGGCCAAATTCAATGGTGGAGCAGACAAGCGTTGCCTCCAGCGGGCACTGCGCTGGCTCACACCAGCGTGGAGTTTCCAACAGGGCTTTTAAGCAGCTTGATGTCTGTGACTGGGGCATGGTGAAATCTGCCCCATGTGTCCTAGCGTGCAGTTAGGTACCTTGTAGGGTGGACTTGGTCTAACCCACTGTAGGAAGCGCTCTGCCAGCACCGCTGCAGGCACCTATGCTGGCACAGCCCTGTCAGCCATTCCAGTGTTACCCTGGCCCTGCAAAGGAGCCTGGAGAGAAGCTGGTCCTTTAATGGGCTCTCACGGCATGGGCAGTCAGTGGAGCATGCCAGCTCTGATGGGACTGCAGTGGCAAATTGCTGATCTGCAGGTCGATAAGGAGGGGCAGCGCAAGGTGAGACTATCAGGCCGTCGGAAAAGCCATTAGCCTTTGTCCTCAGCCTCCAGACACAGGCGAGAGGGGCTGGGGACAGCGGGTGGGAGAGAGCTGCTGCCTCCTGGGCTGTGCAAGGGCTTCACAAGCCATTTTTCTGGGGACACTGCCATTTCGGTGAGACCATAGATTAGAAAAAGCTCTGCAGTTTGGTTTCCTCTGCTAAAGGGTAATCACAGAGCAAAATTGCTGGTGGCAACACTACTAGGCCTTAGCAAGTTCCCATGTGTTATAAAAAGCTCTTCTGTGCCTTTGTGTTGCCTTTCTGAAGGTGTCTAAGAGCTGCTCTAGGCTAGGGCTGAAGACTGGTCCTACCACGTAGCTGGCAGGAGAACATGCAACTATCAACAGTGCTTCTAGCAATTAGGGCTTAGGTATTGTTTAGGGATTTCAGCTTCTTTCTAGCTGGAGATCTCTTCTTTCCTAGTGCGTACAGCTGAGACCGCCTTGCAGAAACCATGTGTAATGGGAGACCCAAAACCATAGTGGGTGGGCCCTGAGCAGCATCGCTTGAGGGAGGGCTCGTCCTCAGGACAACAACAACATCCACTTGTTTTAGGCGTCCCCACCAAGTGATCCTGCTCCAGCCAAAGCCGGCTGAAGCTCTGTTTGTGCAGGGTAAAGGGCTAGGCAGATGAAGTTCCCTTTTCCTCAGCCCCAGCATGGATGGGAGGGGAGGGGTGCTGGTCTGGACCCTTGCAGAGACAAGCTCAGCTCTGTTTTGCAGCCCCGACATCCCAGTTCTCCCTCAGGACAGCGGGAAGGAGCCTGCACCCTGATGCTCTCCCATAGTCTGACCTTCACTTGCTGTCTGGGTTCATGTGCTCTCTGACTCCCAGCTGACCCTCCGTGGTGTGTCTGGATGGCTAGCTGGTTCCTCTGCTGTTCAGAAGTGCTCCTGAGCTGCATCTCCCCAGCTCTTCCCAAAGCTGCCTCTGCCCTGCTGCCTGCGTGGGGGCCAACTGAGGCTGGAGAATGATTTTGGGTGGCCATCAGTCTCCTCAAGACTATCCACAGCATTTTACTGCCATCTGTCATTTTGAGAAGAAAGCAAACAAGAAAAAATAATAAACTCAAATTATTGCCTAATCAACACAGAAATCAGTGCTGCTTGCTCAGCCTGCGGGCCACAATTAGATGCCATCAGCAAATTTGGGCAGCTTGCCTGAGCTGCAGCCTTTCATCTTTTCAAGACTGACGGGCATCTCTGGGATCTGCGAGCAGAGGAAGGAGCTGGGAGCCACTTCAAGGACTCGCCTGGTTCTTTTGGGAAAGAGCACATGGTTCAAAACCATGGGAAAAGGGGAGCATTGTGTTTATGTTTCTTAAGTAAAGGAAGCCCCATACCAGAGGAGGGGATGTTTAGTCTGCAGCTCTGAGGTCTCCAGCACCATCTCAGAGTATTGCCCTGGTTCATGCAGCTCCAGCCTGGTTTGTCTTGCCAGTAGGATGCGCTGGGTAAATCACTCGGGGAAACGATAGCACGTGTGTCACTTCTACATCCTTATAGATATATGGCAGCATTGGCAAGGCTGTTGCATGTCTGTGCATGCGTGCAGGATCCTGGCGTTTGGTTTGAGGCATGTATCTTCCTCTTCTTCCTGGGACCGCCCCACAGATTGCTTTTCCAAAAGCAAACGGTGGGACCCATGCCCAGCCCAGTGACTCAGGCTCCCTTGGTAGGGACATGGGGTGGCCCCACAGCTCTTCTTCTCCTGGTCATCAGAAGGGAGCATGGCCTCTGGGCTCAGCCCCATTTGCTCTTGGTCAAAGGGAACCAGCTGCTCCGGGGAGCGGGTGGGCGGCCCCAGGGAGCCTGCCACTGCAGCAGGGCTGTGTCCCCCATCTCCACACCCAGCACAGAGGCTCCCGGGAGAAAACGGGCCCCGATGACAGTTTGGTGTTGCCCAAGAAGCTCTGGAACTTGCCCTGCACAGGGTGGCAAGCCTGTCCCTGCTCACCTCCACCCTGGCTCGCATGGCGCTGAATGGATGCATGCTCCAAAGCAAGGAGCAGAACGCTCTCACCCCAGAGCAAAGAGTCTCCTGGGGCTGCTGCTGCACCCGACAAGACAGGGGGGACAGCTGAGAG
This sequence comes from Pluvialis apricaria, assembly GCA_017639485.1. NCBI lineage: Eukaryota > Metazoa > Chordata > Aves > Charadriiformes > Charadriidae > Pluvialis > Pluvialis apricaria. The sequence continues at coordinate 9,552,617 of CM030015.1, read as the reverse complement.
CTGGAGCGAGGGGCACCCTGCCTTCACCCTTGGTGCCGGCTGGGGAAGGATGCTTGCAGAGCCAGGGGGGTGGCGAGGGGAGCACCCGGTGCAGGGAAGGAGGGCACTCAGGGCGGCGGGGGTCAGGGTGCTCCTGCACGGGGAAGGGGAGGGGTGTGGGGCCGAGCAGAGCAGGGGGCAGGACGCCCGGGTTCCACTCCCCGCTCGCACTGGCCTCCACGTCTAGGCGTCCCCGGGGAGGCAGGGCTCAGAGGTGCTCGGAGCAGCTCGGAGAAAAGGTGCTGAGACCCGTCCCTCCTGCCGGGGAGGAAGGAGGGTGAGAGGAGCAAGGCTGCCGAAGCTCTGAAACGTGATCCTGCCCCAGGCACCTCCCTGGGCCCCACCTCACCCTCTCCAACATATATATGTCGCTGGTCTTGGCCGGGCGCGGGGGACACGGGCTGACGTGGTCTGCCAGGCCCCCGGGGATCCCTGCGGATGGAGCGGCCAAGGCACCAGGGGATGGCGAAGAACACGTACATGCGCTGGCGGCTCCCACTCGTCTGCCTCCTCTGGGAGGTGGCCATGATTGTCCTCTTTGGGGTCTTCGTGCGTTTCAGCCCCGAAGCCGATGCACACTGGGAGGAAGAGAAGCAAGAGATGAACCTGACCAGTGACATAGAGAACGATTTCTACTTCCGATACCCATGTGAGTATCTGGGAAACCTAGTTCTGGTGCTGGCTGGTCCTGATCCCATCCATCCCATCCCATCCCATCCCATCCCATCCCATCCCATCCCATCCCATCCCATGGCAGAGCCTGGCAGAGGCGACGTCTCCACCAATTGCTGGAAAGTCGGGCTCTTGCCTTGAGGCTGGTTTGGGTCACACCAAGGAGCAAGAGAAAAGCCTCATGGCCCTCCAGTGCTCTTGGGGCTCTGTCAGCAGGGTACTGTGACACCAGTACGTGACGTCTTTTTTTCCAGGAATAGGGCTGACGTGTTCTCAGCACCCTGCAAGTTTCGGCTTGCTGCCCCCTCCCTCGGCTCTGGATCAGAGCAAGGTTTTCTGTGCATACGGAGGAACGGCTGTCGAGATCCTGTGACATCTTCCTCCCCTTCCTACATCCTCCCCCTCACTAGTAAATTACCCTTTAGCTACTGGCATTTCAGTGCCGGAGTCCTCCTAACCTGCCAGGTTCCCAGGGCTCTTGGGTCGCTGCATCGTATTGCCACAGGGATTATTCAGGTGGTTAAAGCCCTTCTGGCCCGGCGGTGCCTTTGGCTGGCTTTGATCTCCAGAGCTGGTCATCTTTGTGAGCCGTTGGGAACAGGCTGCTTCTGTAGGCAATTGTTTCCAAGGAAGCGACAGGCCTGAGTCATGCATCTATTTAGAACATTTCCATTAAAAACACCTGCTAAATCAAAGGAGCTATAGAAACCTGTAGCTGCTGAGGATTAGCTAGTTCAGAAAAGGATTTGCTTACAGAAACCTGCTGCTCAGATGGCCTCCAGTTAGTGTACGGCCGTGGCTGCCCTGCCCTGGGCTCTCTCTTGAGATCTGCCCTTGGGACTAACCCCACACGGGTTGACATGAAGCAGCAGCAGTGCCTGGGGGCTGCTCTTGTCATTGCTGTGGCAGCAGGACATCAGGAATCCAAGAAAGATCTTGTATGAGCTAAGGACGTGATCTCTCTTCTGTCCTCATACCCTACCCCTGCTCCACAGAGCCAAATATGCCCCCTCAAAGGGCTGCATGGATTCACACAACTAAATCAACCTACAAGCAACTGCTTAGCTCAGCTTAGCTTTGAATTACGTTTCTGTTTCAGACCTGAGGAAAGGCTCACGTGCCCAAAAGCACATTGTCTAATAATAAGTATTGTCTCTCTGCAAAGCTGGACAACCATGGCAAGGTGGCCAAACCCTGGCATTTTGATCCATGTGTCCATCCAGCACTGCTCAGAAGAGAGTGCGATGGTTGAACACCCGAGGATCATTTGTATTAACATGTCTGTGACTGTTGCTGTCCATAGGACCTGCCTGCGATGGCAGTGGGATAGGAGTGACAAATTGAGAGGTCCTCCAAACCCAGAGATGATTGGGAAGGCAGGCAGAGGGAAGCCTATGCACAGTTGTGTCCATGGTGCCCATTGCCAGGTCCAGTCAATGTGACAATTCCTTCTCATTTTGAATTGCACACTGATATTCCTTAATGGGTGACTCATCTGCTCTGTAGGGAAAAGAAATTGGATTCTTCAGCACAGGTAGCATTCCCAAAGCCCAAACACTTCTTCTCAATAGTGATGACAATTGTCCTCCACCAAAAGCAGGGTCACAAAACCTTTAGGGTATGGCAGTGCCTGGGCTGTCTCTGAGTGATGCCAATGTTAGTCTTCCCAAGGGAAAACAAATTAGAAAAAGGCTTTAGACTGGGCACACTTTGAAGAAAGACCTGCTTTTCCTCCTGGGTTTGTACAGGGTCTAACACACAGTGAGGATCCTCTGTGTTTTTGGAGGGGACACAGTCCACAGCTTTAATTCTTGACCTGTGCATTTCTGCTTTTAGGGTAAAAGTGGGCATATATAATGCAAACGGCAGCAGATAATTCTCGCAGTGTGTAGTGCTCCTTATGCTGGGAAAAAGAGGTAGGGAGAATAAATACAGCTGCCGAGAGAAAGTCTGTGGGATTGTATGGTAATACCAGAATTAGGAGGACTGGTTCTTAGGACATATGGAGAAGTGCATCTGAAGTGACCTCTGCTGAACAGCGTCAGCTGCAGATCTTGTCTCCTTCCTTTTTTTCATGAGTGATTTCATAGGCATGGGGGGCATTTTTAAAAACAAGCAAATTAACCTGCCTCTGCAACATGGCGTTGCATTGCTGGAGCCTGTCCAAATGCTTGTCCTTAAACAAGTTGCAAGATCTTGTAAAGCACCAAAGGACAAAAGCCTTGGCTTCTGCAGAGCTACACCTCACCCAAATCCTCACCCAGCCCTTAACTGGAAGCAGCAGATACAACCCCACTGTCCTTGCAGGAGCAAATCTGGGGCTGCTGGATTTCAGCATAAGTTTGGGGTAGAGCAGGTTCTCAGTCACTGAATTTCCTTTGCCATGAGTTTGTGCCTTCTCTGAGATGCACAGACATTGCTGGTTGTAGTGGTTGTAATGGTTTGTGCACTGCATAATGCAGAACTTGCTGGCTTAGCTCTGTCGATGTGTTTACCTGTTCTACAGTGCAGGTTTGCTGGTACGAGTCTCCTCTGGGGGACCCCAGCCTTGGGTCTCCTGCTCTTTTCATGGGCAAAGTGGCCCCTGGTGTGAGGGTTTGCATGGTTCAATTTCTAAGTATGTAGCATTTCAGCTCACTTAATTGCAAAGCGATGCTTATCTGATAGAAACGTGCAGCATTAAAAAGTACAGCAGGTTTACCGCACCAAGAAGTTCTTTCAAGAGGCTCACGCAGGTTTGGTTTCCCCCGGGGAAGGGCATCTGAGGGGCTCGAGTTCGCAGGTCTGAGCATGTGTGGGAAGAACTGGGTCTCTCTGGTTTAAGGTAAAATCTCACAAGGTGGGATCCTGGTCTCAACGGTATTTTGCCACTGATTTCAGCGGCATTTTAAAAATGTATTTGTAAACTTCCCTTGTTCTTGAAGTCTTCTTGCTCTGAACCATCACCAGGACCCTGCATTGGATGGACCTACCCAAAATGACTGTTCCTGTGTTTTTAACAAAACTTCACTGTTCATTTTACATGACATTTTCTGATTTTTTTACAAAAGGGGAAAAAACAATCTGAATACAAAAAAGTTTTCCTTTGTACACTGCATTGGTCTCCAGTCTTCTCTTGCGTGCAGCTTTTAGTAAACATTTTTTAATTTCAAGACTGAGCCTTTTAACCAAAATCCAGTTTCTGAAAGCTGAGCCATTGTCAGACTTAGAAATGTGGGGACATTGGACAAACACATATTTTCTCTTGAATTTCCCCCCTACTGCCACTGATGTGGTTATTTTCCTTTCACTGCTGACTTCAAATGGTACTCACAGCCCTGCTGTCCCCACAGAACTGACGGTGCCTTCCCTCTGCACAGCTTTCCAGGACGTCCACGTGATGATCTTTGTGGGCTTTGGCTTCCTCATGACATTCCTCAAGCGTTATGGATTCGGAGCCGTGGGTTTCAATTTCCTCCTTGCTGCCTTTGGGATCCAGTGGGCTCTCCTGATGCAAGGCTGGTTCCACTCTTTCAAGAGCGGGAAGATCCTCATTGGAGTGGAGAAGTAAGGAGGAGATGGGCTCCGGGATGCCACCTCTTGACTGGCCAGTGGAAGAGCTGGGATGGGAGCCAAGCAGCTGGAAGTGCCTGTCCCTCTGTTATATGCAAATGAGTCTCTAAAATGTTGTCTTCCCTCTGCATACCTCCACTTGCTTTCCACCTTTGAGCCCAAAGGTACTTGCCATTATGGTGGTACTGCTCAAAGGGAAATGTGAGACGAGCATCACCCCTTAGTCCTAAGCCAAGCACCATGGACGCCAGTGCTGAGAACATACATAGTCCACATTATTTAAATAATTTGGAGGAAAGCACCTTTCCTGGAGAGTATGTCAGGATGGGAGGAAGGTCAGTGGGAAATCCATGACTGGCTCCTAATCACCTATTCATCTTTGACTGGGATCTCTAGAGCTGGGGATGGGTGAGGGTGAATTACAGAAGAGTATTTCCTCACTAAATCACAATTATCCTTCCCCTTTTCCAGCCTGATCAATGCTGATTTCTGTGTGGGCTCTGTGTGCATTGCCTTTGGGGCCATCCTGGGCAAAACCAGCCCCATACAGCTCCTCGTCATGACCTTGTTTCAAGTCACACTCTTCGCGGTGAATGAGTACATCCTCCTCAACCTGCTTCACGTAAGGCTTTAGGCAGCATGCTCTTGGTTCTGCTCCTTCCTCTCCGTCTCTCCAAATTGTCTCTCTCTCCAAGCTACTGCCTTCATAAGCATTTGAAATACAAGAATTCAGGCAGAAAAAGTAGACAGATTAGAGAAGAGGGGGCCAGTGGGGGGTACTTCCCTGAGAAGGGAGATCTCCCAGAGTTTTACACACAAGCCTGGCAATTCAAGAGCACTGGGTCCCTTCACTGCAGATCCCGAGGCAGAGAGGGAGTCTTAGCACACAGGGCCAGTCATTCTCTTCATGCCCGAGACTTCCTTCTCATCTGTTTTCCCTGCTGGAATATGGGTGTTGTAGAAGGAAATCAAGTGACAAAGAGAACGAGATGTCTGCTGATGGGGGCGGGGTTCCTGCACTTTGAGAGAGGGCTTGGAAGGCGAGGAGGCAAATAAGCTTCCAGAAGACCTGAGTGTGCATGGGAGCCAACCTGGCTACTGCTGCAACCCACTTGCCATTGGGAAACTCCCCTCTGCTTTGATGCCTTCCAAGGGGAAGCTACAAGGAATGCCATGGCCATGCATGGTACAAAGTGAGTGAGACAGGTAGCAGGACCAGAGCATTTTTGTCCTATTTTCCCATGCCCGAGTGCAGGCTTGATAGACAGGTGAGCAGACAAGCTGGGCATGAAGCAAACCAGACCTCAGCTCCAAAACAAGTGGCGATTGCAGAAGTGAACCTCTGTTTTCCCACGGCTGCAGGTTAAGGACGCGGGTGGCTCCATGACCATTCATACCTTTGGAGCCTACTTTGGCCTCACGGTGACACGTATCCTGTACAGACCCAACCTGGAGCAGAGTAAGGACAAGCAGGGGTCTGTGTACCACTCCGACCTCTTCGCTATGATTGGTGAGTCAGCCCTCACCTCGGGGTTGCTGGTACACGCAGACCACTTGGCTACAGAGGGCTGGTGCCTCCTGTGTCTCTGGGAAAACCAAACTGAAACCAAGATCTGGGGCTGAGAAGCTTTGTATCCCGGTCTTCCACATCTCAGGGCTACTCAGCTCCCTTCATCAGTGGCTGAGCTGAGATGGTGCCTGGGAAGACAAGGATGTGTTTTGGATCCTGCTCTCCGCCAGCCTCTCCTGATGCTCGTCACATCATGGGGGGTGCAGCTCTGGGGCAGCAGGACTATGAGATTTAACTTCCCCCTGTGCAGAAAGATCTTCTTTAGAGTTTTTTTCAATTCCCGTATTCTCCCTGTTCCCTTTGTCTTCTCTGCCCCCTCCTCCCCATCCCACCAGGTACCCTGTATCTGTGGATGTACTGGCCCAGTTTTAACTCAGCAATCTCTGACCACGGGGATGCCCAGCACCGTGCTGCCATTAACACATACTGCTCGCTGGCTGCTTGTGTCCTCACCACAATGGCCTTCTCCAGCATGCTGCAGAAGAAAGGCAAGCTTGACATGGTAAGCTGGGAGCAGAGCACCCTGAGCTGCTCAGGGGACTTATAATGAGGTTGATCGAGAGTCCAGGAAATGATTGGCACTTGTCCTTTGCTCAACAGATAGGTTTTCAGGGCATGATGGGTGCAACCAGCATCCAGGCAGAAACCCAGAGGCTGTATTGAATAAGCCAGTGGGAAGTGAGTCCTGTGGTGCTTGAGGTGCAAGGTGATGCCCTGCATGTGCTGGACCTAAGTCACAGCAGTGACTGGACTTGCTCTGCCTGGAGAGCTACTGATGGGCATGTTGCAGAGCCATGTTTGGCAGCGCTCTCCAGCAAGCTGAGCAGGGCCTGCGCGGCAGCTCATGAGCAATCGGGGGGCTGACTTGTACGTGTTATGTGTGTGGGTGACATGTCTCTGTGACAGCAGAGCTTGCATGACACATGGGTGAGACAATTTCCATCTCATCACAACTCCCCACCCAGATTTGTGGATGCAAAGAATGTGTGTGGTACGGGGAGTGGGAGTCTATGTGCGCCTGTGCTACAGACAGAGGCTGCCTGTTCTTCTCTTCCTCTTGTTTCTTACCAACAAGCAGGAAAATGGGCCCTGATATTTCCTCTAGAAGCATTTTCAGAGCTGATTCTCCCACTTTACCATTTGCACCATCCCTAAGCAATTGTAATCTCCCCGAGATGCCAAGACAGGGCGGTTCTTTCTGCAGGTCCACATCCAGAATGCAACACTGGCCGGCGGCGTGGCTGTGGGCACCAGCGCAGAGATGATGCTGACTCCATACGGTTCCCTCATTGTTGGGTTCATCTGTGGCATCGTGTCCACGGTGGGGTATGTCTACCTCACGGTGAGTGCTGCTCTGGGGGTCTGCAGCCCTGGTCCTGCTAAGGAGACCAGGAATGGATTCACTTCCTTCTGAGGGTCCCTGCTTTCCACTGTCCCTTACTGAGATGCATTTCTGACTCCATTCACTGCCCCCAAAGGCTCAGGAAGGTTCAGTCTCCCACCAGGAGAGTGTTTGGAATATATATTGTTATTTTATCTTAAGCTTGGTTCAAACCTTTGTCTACAAGCCCTCAGCTCCTTAATGGGACACAATATCAGTCTTCCTTCACTGCTTATCCCAGTTCTCCATGGAAGGAACTAATCCTTTCCAGGGCTGTGCTCATGTCCCTGATCTCTCTCTACCTCCCTTCCCCTCAGCCTTTTTTGGAGTCCAGGTTGCACATCCAGGACACATGCGGCATCCACAACCTCCACGCCATGCCAGGCCTTATTGGGGGCATTGTGGGGGCCATCACTGCCGCTGCAGCCACGGAGGATGTATATGGAAAGGAAGGGTAAGACAGCTTGAAACTCTTCCATGAGAACAGATTTTACTTGGGGCTCCTTGGGCTGGGAGTGAGAAGCAATCCACAGCCCTCGTTAATTGTCCAGAGTTGCCTCTTTCCCCCTCAAAAACATGTGATGCACTGGCTGTGTTGGGCTTACTGAAGTATAAAAGCCTCATCTCTTGCAGCTGACTTCTGGTGGCCTCAAAAAGTGAGCCATAAGGGGCACAGTGGGTGGGGAAGTGTTCCTCCCTCCATCCTTGCATTGTTTGGGGGGTCAGGTAAGGCTGAAGGTCTGAAATACCAAAGAAATGTTTATATTTTGGGCTCGTCCTAGGTAAAACTTTGCCAGGGGCCAGAGGAGAAGGAAGCAAGCGGTGTTCTGTGTCATTGCGACACTCTCCTGGTCCGTTGCAGAAGAGGGATGGGGCTAGGGAGGAGTCCCTGCGGGAACAGGGCAACACGGCTCCTCCAGAGCCGGCCAAGATCTCCTGCCAGGAGCAATCCACACCGTTTCTGCCCTCGGCAGGTTCATCAAGGCGTTTGACTTCACTGGCATGTACAAGACGCGGACACCCAGTGTCCAAGGAGGGTTCCAGGCCGCTGGCATTGTGGTGTCTCTGCTGATGGCTTTTGCTGGGGGGGCCCTTGTGGGTAAGCAGGAGGGGAACATGGACATGGACAGGGGAGGGTTGGCTGAAACGGACGCGTCCACGTACTCCTGCCCGCGGCTGGATGCCTCCTTCCCACTTGCGTCGCGAGGGTGGCAGCCTCGGGCTTGCTCACCTGTGGACGCCCTGCAGTAGGAGCAGGGGAAACCGGGCAGCCAAGGGGGGAGCGAGCTCAAATGGGGGAGATTGGCACCGAGCACCCCGCCAGGGCTGCGTCTGCCCCCTTTGCCACCGGGACGGGTGGACTCCCTGCCTGCATCCCACATGGCGCTGTGGCCCCCTGCCCACCACCCTGCCCGCCTGCTTCCAGGGGCCATCCTGAAGCTGCCCGTCTGGGGCGACGCCGCCGCCGAGAACTGCTTTGAGGACGACATTTACTGGGAGGTGAGGCGGGGAGCTGACGGGCGGGCGGGCCCGGCCGCCGGCCGAGGCGTTGCGGCGGGGTTTGGGGTCATGGCCGGCGGCGGGAGCGGGGCGGGAGGCACAAGATGGCGCTGTCGCCCCGCGGCCTGAGGGGGTTCTGCCGCCCCGCAGGTGCCGGAGGACGAGGAGAGCGACGTGTACCACATGCACAACCCCGACAAGCCCGCCTCGCCCTGAGCCGCCCACAGCCCTCCGCCGCCCCCCGCCACGGGCGCTGCCTCCTCAGCGGAGGCGGCGGGGCTGCCCGCCATCTTCCCTCCCGCCCCGCCACCTCTCACCCCACCGCAGGACCCCGGGCCCCTCTCCTGGGGGGCGAAGGCTCGTTTTCTCCCCATGACGACGAGGCGCTCTGCCCGGCCTTTCTGTCCCGCTTTTGTAACGAGCTGTTGTGAATAAAATAAAAACGTGTTCTTCTTTCCAGGCCTGTGCTCCCTCGTGTGAGTGGTGGAGCAGGACGGGATGTCACCCAGGCCCTGTCTCTCCCGCCGGCGGCACACAGGAGAGCTCTTGGCTGCTGGGGGTAAAGCGGAGGTGTTGGGATGCTCCCGGTGCCCGGGGGCCAAAGTGGATGCAGCAGGGATGGCAATGCGGGGATAGCGCAGGCTGTGGAGACGCTTGGCTTACAACCTGGTGCCTTAAAATACAGCAGATGGAGGCAGCAGCCAGAGCTTCCACGGCGGGGGCTGAGCCTGTGTGGGGAGCACAGGCCGGGCTGATGCTTTTTGAGTGGGTGCTGGGGTGCAGCAGCGGCCCCTGCACTCGCACTGCCATCCAAGGCCTGGGTGAGGGCCAGTCTGGCTACATTTTTACGTGTCCCCGCCATCACCTTCTCTTGACCTGCAGTACTGAGGCCTCCATCAGCTCCTTGGGAGCTTTGCGCGTACAGCGCAGGCTGGCAGGACCCTTTCCTCTTCTTTGGTTTCAGCCATGTCTACCAATGTCATCAGACCACTCCTTCCACTTACTAGTGCTATCCTGGTGGGAAGAGCCCAAAGCCAGAGCACAGTCCCCAGCTCTGAAGCCCATCAGGCTTTAGCCAGAGTTGGAGGAGACAGGAATAAAAAGCAGGCCTAAAACCTGCGTGTTTTCGAGGGTGACGTGATGTGAGGAGCAGGAGAGGAAAAGAGGTGGGGGGGAGAAGGAGGTAGGAGGGCTGATAGGTCTCTTCACCGCGTCTAGCTGTAATTCTCACACCTGAGGGAGGGAGTCAAAAGTAGCTATTCACATCCCCTTGGGATATGACACCCTCATTTTCCATGCTGGGTAAAGACAAAAACCCTTTACAACATGTTTCTGGAATTTGTCAGCGGCTGCCAGCAGCAGCATGTTAATTAAATGTCGGCAAAGATGGAAGCAAGAGGCTCTGCTCTAATTGGACACTTTGCTTGGTGGAGCTGAAAAACATTGTGACAGAGGAGGAGGCACCGAAACACTGTGTTCCCCCGCCATGGGGACAGGGACAGCCAGGCGCAGTAGATGCTCTCCTCTGAACCGGCATTGCCTCTGTTTGGCCTGAAACAACCTTGCCGTTGGAAAAAGAAGAGTAACAACATAACAAAAGACCTAGATTCCTCCATAGGAATGGTCTCAAGCACTACAGCAACCTGGGATGCAGGGAAAGGGCTTGCTGGCTAAGGGGAAATTCAGAAACACCGTAGCTGGGCCATCAGGCTCTCTATCCATCTTGCCAGCTGGTGGTATATTGTATATTACCTTATGATGGCAAAGGCAGCTCTGACGGGTTAGAAACGGTCTCCGGAGAATGATCCTTGCAGAGGCTGAGTGTACAATGAGGTGCACCATTTCCCCAGGGCAGGGATGGGAAAATGAAGGGCAAGTCCTGATTTCCCTGTGCTGAGATCTGCTGAAGGAAGGAGATCTCCTCCCAGCCTCTTTGCACTGGGGAAAGGGTGTTAACAGCCGTTGTCTGCCCACAGCTCCATCCAGAGAGCCCATCAGAAACCACCACAGGCGACTTTACTGAGAGGCACTGTAGACAATCTCATTTCAAAAAGGGAGTCCTAAACTTTTTGCCGCAAGTCTGTAAAACTTGAAAGCAGAAACAGACCTTCTGGACACTGCATTTTGTACCATGTTGCTGGACCAGTGCCCCTCTGTCCCACCCCATTTGCACTCTGGCCATGTCCCAGATGAGCCAGCATCCAGCTGTGCGTCCAGCCCCCGTGGCCTCTGGCCTTTCCTCCCAGCAGCTTGCAAGAGAACATGGGGATCAGTAATGGCAGAGACTAAGTGACTGTCATTGCTTTAGCGAGCTGGCCAGCCCGCATCTCTGGTGGGGCAGGTCAGTGAGCACCAGGAGATGGTCCTGCTCCATGCGCACGTGCCGGCAGCAGGAGCACGAACCCCTCTCCCTGTCCCTCTGGGCTCTGCCTCCTCCTCGTGGGAAGACACCTAAATTGCCCAGGCTGCTGGGCAGCGAAGCGTTTTATGGCCCGTGCTCTTGCGGAGCTCAGTCTGGTCTCAGTACCTAAATCACTCGCTGGGGCTGGCCTTGCAGTTTTAATTCCCTGGCAAACAATGCCGGGGTCGGGCTGGCGCGTTTGAAGTGCAGTCGTGGCCCCAGCGGTGGACGGAGGGTTTCTCAACGGGGGAGCGTGGGGAGTGGAGGATTGGGCTGCTCCAGCAGGCGGGAGGACGTGTGAGAAAGGGGCTGTCGATACCTGCGGGGATTAGATGGTACAAATTGGCTGGGAAGCACCAGAGGCATTGACCAAAGTTGTCCTGGGGCAGGTTCCCATGGGGGGGCTGGCTGAAACAACCTGCTTTCAAGGAGGCTGGAAGGCCCAGCCTGGCTGCTAATCCCCTGGGATCTATGGGGCACGGAGCAGAAAAGAGGTTAAAAAAAAAAAAGAAAAAGGGAAAATCTCATGTAAAGGTGGTGGTTTCCCCAAGGGGTGATGTTAGAGAGAGCGGGAAGGGGGGGTGGGGGGGGAGAACAGCATCATTTAATCCCGCTTTTAATAGGCAGGTGGTGGGCTCTGCTCATACTCCCGCTCCTGTGAGCTGCTGCAGAGATTTTGGGGGGAAGACCTTTGCTTGCCTCTGCTGTCCCCCACTCCTGGTGGGGACCCCGTGCCTCTGCAGAGGGTCCCCGCCTGTGGGCCTGCCGGGGAGAAGGGGGGGTCGCACACTCCTATCTGTGCCCATGTGTGTGTTGGTGTGCGTGGGTGTAGGTACATGGTGCGAGCCCCAGATTTTGGCTGAAATGGGCTCGTTGCACACCCCAGCATGGCCACAGCGGATTGGCAGTGTGCTGGCCCTGTGTCACCATGCATGTGCCTTCAGCCTTCTTGACCATGCATAACCAGCACACTGCAAACCATGTTGTCCACATTGCCAGCGGTGTTGGCATGCCCTCACACAGCCGGCCATGGTGCCACTGTGCATGTCCATCTGTCTTTGCCATGCACGTCCACCTACCTTTGACTGTGCATGCCCATCTACCTTTGCCATGGATGTCCATCTACCTTTGCTGTGGATGTCCATCTACCTTTACACTGGTGCGAGTGAGTGTGTGTCGGACCCGGCATGTCCACGCCTGCACGAGCACCGCTCCAGCCCCTTCTGAAGAAGTGCTGTAAATTGTAATCAGATTAGGGCAGCCGGTCGCTTAGGGCCCTTGAAAAGGGCATACGTCCCCTCATCAGTACCTAGCATTGAGTCGCACAAAGGGTCTAAGTAACTCGGCAGGGGTCGGGCCCTCTGGAGGGCAGGGGAGGGGGCTCGCCTTTCTTTTCTCTCTGTCCCTTGTAATTATGTCAATTTGCTAGCCAAATTGTTTGCTTGAGTGGACAGTGGGGGCTTGCCCCCCTTCCCGCCTCCCCCCACCCCCTAACCCCATTCATGTGCTAATGTGGGAAGGAGCACGGCCTCCTGACTTCGAGAGGTGGCCGCCAAGGAGCAAAGCACAGGGGGGCATGAGCCAGGAACCCCCTGTTTACGTGCCCGTTGATGCCTTGGCCTTGCAGCCCAGATGAATGGGGCACTCCTATTTGTTTTAGCCCATGGTGGGGTGTGCAGTGCCCAGCTAGCCCTGGCCAGCCCTGGTTTTCTCCGGCCGTCCCTCACCTGCACCGCATTCCCACTTGGGCTACCACATCCCCAGGGCCGTGAGCCGTGCCCTGCCGCGCAGCGGCTTTTTCGGCACACCTCCCTACCCGCGCACCTCCCAGCATTTGCATATATTCTGCCCACAAATCCTTGTCAAGGGGAGCCTCTTTATTGCCTGTATAGATCACAGGGTGTTAGTTAAGGGGCTTCTTTGTATTGCCTCAGACAGCTGGGGTCATCAAAAGTCCTGCGGTGGGAAGGAGAGACAGGAGGAGGGGGGAAACTCTGACAATACGGACTGAAGGATTAAAGGAGCATATAAAGTTCCTATTGAGTGAGACAAGAGGCTGTTCACTCCCAAGATTGACAGCGACCAGGAGGCGATTCCCAACACAATGTCCAATTAATTCTCTACCCTCTTCGCTGCCGTCTCCTCCCTCCCTCCTCTCCTGGGCTGGGGCATGAGCAGGGAAGGGCTGAAGCTAAGATCCTCAAGAAGGTAATTAATTATTCCTGACTAAAAGGAGCCTGCCGGGGTTCGGGCCAGTCCCCAGGCTCACTGGGCATCCATCCCCCTCCCACAGGCTCCCATCAGCTTGGGCCACTTTAGGGTAGTTTTCCTTTCCATCACAGGCAGAGCTGTCCCACCAGAGGTCCGTCTCCACAGCAGGTCCTGCACAATAACCATGGTTAGTGCTGAGCCCAGAAGAGGTAGATTTAGGGCTAAAGCCAGGCTGGCAGAGGTATGCAGCAGGGCAGCAAGAGAGTTAGGTGCACGGGCAAGATGCATGGGCATGCAGAGCATTTGGGAAGAGGCAGAGCAGCATGTGCCAGGCCTGGCGATCAGGTCTTACTCACATGTGTAGTGGCAATGGTTAAAGAAGCTCCATCTACCTTGGTTTTGTGGGGAGAAGTGGGCTCCTGGCCATAAGGGTGCCTTGCCACTGTCCCCCAGGCCGGACGCCCACACTGGCCCCGGTGCTGGGCATAGCAGGACGTGGTAGGAGATATTTGTGAGTGTGCTCCTACCTCTCCTGCTGACTGCATCTCTTTGGTGTACCCCCACGTACAGGAACAGAATCTGGGCCACTGTGTGAAATTCCTGCAAACCACTGAGTATGAATTGTTTGATTTGTCTGGTCTATTTTTTTTCCCTTGCAAACATTTCAGCCCAGAGGCAGGGAGTAACCAGAAAAGCACCTTTGTCTGAGCTAGCCACCTTTTTGTTGGTACTCTGCAGCGCCAAGGCTCCCAGACACAGGTGGCAAACATCCTTCCACAGTGACAAACATCTCCAAACCACCTGGTTTGGGAGAAAAAGCCGTACAACGAGGAGGGCCCAGTTCTCACCACAGGGGACACTTTGGCCAGCCCATCATCCCTGGTCCCGCTGCTCAGCACCAACCCCTTCCCCTCTGCTGCCCCTGCCCGTGGCACAGAGGATGCCACCAGCCCCGGCTGGCGTGGGGTGGGTGACCAGTGCTGCCCACGCCGCACACCTCATGAGTGGGAGATGCCCTCGGGATGCCGCAGTGAGGCTACCAGCGGCTCGGCATCTCCTGCCCGCTCCCTCCCGCCGCACACGCTCCCAGTGAAGTTGTTTGAAAGTCTTCCGGCAGTTTTCGCGGCCAGGAATAACAGATTAGCCATGATCTGATCAGCCCAGTATCTAAGCTGTTATTCTCCCCGCTGACAAGTATTTGAAAGAGGGGAGGGGCCACTTTCAGCCCAACGATGAATCTTTCACCGACAAGAAAAGACCCTTTTTTCTCCCGCCAGCCGCAGGCTGCTCCGTGCCCTGTTGCTAAGCGAGACCCGGGGCCACTGTTTGCACGCGGCCGGCTCCAGCGGAGCCCTTGGGTTAGCAGGATCAGGAGATTCACACCAGACATCTTGTTTTGGGGGGGGTGTGTGTGTTTCTTTTCTCACATGCCTTTGATTGGCAGATAACAGCTCGTCGGCAAGGCCCCTGGGAGGAACGGGAAGATGCAGAAGCCTTTGGAGGGCGGATTGGGCCGTTGGGGTGTGGGGCTCAGCCCTAAATGTCTGGGGTTTGCTGCCGTGCATGTGGGTGTCCCTAGCCGGGCTACAGAAGAGCAGCCCCCCCCATACCCACAGCCCCCGTGTCCTGGTGGGTTGGTGCATAGCAGGACCTTGGGGACGTGGCCTTGGAGGATGCTTGGTGCTGGTAGCTAAAGAAAAGCCTGGCTTGGCTTCATGCAGGGGGGACTCTGGGCTTGGGCTTGCAGGGGGACATGTGGCAGAGGAAACGGGAGGATGATCTTCAGCCTTGGGCCAGCTTTTTGGTCCCCACAGCCTCACACTGCTCTGGAGCACCCTCTCCCCCCTGCTAGCCCCAGCCGGCGCCAACCACCCTGAGAGAAAGAAGGAAAATCACTAAAACAAAGGCTTTCCAGGCTATTTCTGGAGCTGCCAGCATGAGGTGCCCTCGCCTAAGACATGGTGCTCACATGTCCCTCCTCTCCTGCAAGGCAGCGGTGCAGGCAGGGCTGCACGCTGCCAGGCCCTGGGCTGGCACCTTCCCAGAGCCCTGCCTGCCCTGCCTGCCCTTCCTCGCAGGCAGGGTGCTGGGTGGGGGTAGGAAGGAGGCTCTCCTTCGTTCGTGTAACCCTCCGGCGACTCTAGTGCCGCTGCCGAACCTCCCTCGCCAGCCCCGAGAGAAGGCATTCCTGGGTATTAGCGATGCACGGCAGCTCAGGCTCTTTGTGCTCAGCCCTATGCGGGAAATCCTCCCTCTCCGCTGCTGGAGAAAGCCTGGAGAAAGCCCTTCATCCCTACCTCAGCCTGGGAAGACTTTCTTGACCTCATACTCCTGCAAGCGCTTGATCTTGTGATAGACGGAGGTGACCAGTGTGTGTTGCACTGATATGCAGGAGGACCGTGGAAGGGACGTGCGGGGAGGCTGTTTTCCTTTCCACGGGAAAGGGGAATCACTCCAGCACAGCGCCTCAAGCTGCTCCCTCCCCACGGCCATGCCCTGCACCCAATTGGCACAAAAAGCCCCAGGGGAAGATGCCAGAAAGGCTGCAAAAGTTACTGCTGCTTTGAGCAGCACAAACTGGAAAGAAACCCAGAGCCTTTGGGTTAGAAACACAAAAGGCCAGATCCATGGCTGTGATACAGCCCCTTTCTGTAGCTTTAGCAGCACAAAGCAGCTGAAAAACTGGTTTCTCTGGCAAGTTGAGCTCTTCTCCGGTTTGGGGGTGTCCCTCAGTGGCTGAAGGGGCAGCACCGGTGCCCATGCCATGGCCACCTCCAGTGCCATAGGCAGTGGGGTGGGATTCCCAGTGCCACAAGGTTGTCCTAACTCGCATCGGAGGCATGACGACTTTCTCCAGTCTTCCTGGGAATACGCATACCTACATTTGGTGCTCTGGGGGAAGGGGGTGTTATGGTGCAGGTGCTCTCTCAGTTTGTGCTGGCCATGGACAGCAGTGGCTGCATGGGCTTGGCAGTGAGCACCCACCCCAAATAAATCCCCCCCAGCCAGCAGCTTCTCAAGGGCATGTTCAAGTCTCTCTAGGCTTTAGCCAGCAAAGCGCAGGTGAGGTCTGCTGACCTCTGAGACATCTCTTGCAGTCCCACCCGTCCAACTAACTCTCTGTCACCCTTTTTTCCGTTCCTGTTTGCCCCTTGGCAGGGGCAAACTCCTGGCTTTGGTACCTTACAGCTCCTCTGGTACTTCAGGTCGGATTTCTCACTCTTTTTGGGTGGCTCTACTAGCCATGAGACATGTCCTCCACTGTACAGACAGACATCCTGCCTTGCTCTGCAGCTAGAAATCACCTGTGCGGAGGAGCAGTGGGAGAGCTGGGGGCCTGGGGGCCCTTCATCCTCTCCTGGGGAGGCCGAAGGGCTTTTGACATACATCTTAAAGCTTCCTGGCCCACTGCTTGGTTAAACCTGCAAAAGATCTCTGTTCCTTTTGAATAAACTGCCCAACTCGTTCACTTCATCGTCTGCAATACAATGACCCAATGCTCACACAACGGACATGAAGACCCATGTTTCACTGTCCCCAACCTTCACACCGTCATGGCACTGACTAGGTTTCTGGGAGCTCTGTATGCTACAAACAGCAAGTCCCCAGCATCAAAACGAATTGCTCTTGACTATATTTCTTTTGCCTCGGTTACTTGTCCTGGCTTTGCCTCCAAGCCTTGGCTTCGCCTTGACTTGTGCTTGGCAGGTGCTGGAAGGTGCTTTGTGGGTGAGAGCACCAGCAGCTCCCTGTTCAACTTCGCTTTTCTCTGGGGAATCCTGAACCCCTAAACCCAATTTACCCTTTAACTCTGGGTAGTCTCTGTGTTGAAAATGCTCTATAAAACCCTCCTCTGGGAAGGATGTGGCCTGACTGTCCTCCTGACGGTCTGATCATCTGTGGGAAAGCACAGGGGCTCTGCCCCGGCCAGGGGCTGGACGGCACCACGTCTTCCTGAGGAAGACAGGAAAATTTGCCTTCAAGGACTAGTCAGTAAAATCTGATCTGAGAATTCATGTCCCAGTGCTGAAATAAACCATTGTGCAGCAAAGAATAGTACACAATGTAAGCACTCAGGAAAGAAGAAAATAATTTTATCCTGATTTCTAGTGTCTTCCTGACTTGTGAGCATCCTCCCATACTCACACATGTCAGCAGAACACAGTGGAGATATATTTATATGAAAATCTGGCTGTCTCCACAGCTATCTATAGCATTTCTTTCTGTGTCCTTAGCTCCATCCCATGGCTATGGGTTTGGTTTTCTTCGGTTTGGTTCCAGCGCTGGGAACATCCCTGCGCGAAGGTGCAAAGGGACGGTATCAGCACCCCGTGTCCAAAGGGGACCGAAATAAAGAGCCATCATGAAATCCAACCGGCAGCTTGGATGGGTTGGGGGGCACATGGGGAGCCTCGAACATTGCAGCATCCTTTTCTGGGGAGCCGCCAGCAGGGACAGGGGTCCCCCCACGGGCCTCCCTGCAGACGAGGGCCCCCGCTCAGAAAGAAGTGCCGGCACATCAGTATGCAGAAGTGGTCGCCGCTCGCCAATAAATTAGCATAAACCACTCTAGGAGGTAAATAGACATACAAGGCGCCAGTGTGTGCAGCGTGGGCTGCGGCTTTGTCTCAGCCCCACTATTGTCACGGCCCCTGCTGCACACTGACCGAGTGGGGCCGGTGTGGTGGGCTCTTACACTTTTGACTGCTGGATAAAAGGGGGGAACATAAAGAGAGGGGAAAACTTTTTTTCGGGTTTTTTTATAAGTCCAGACGAAGTTACAGACGTCTGTTAAACGTCAATTACAGCTGAATAAAGACGTCTGCTTGAGGCTTAGTTATGGCTCCTTTCAGCCTCCGAGATTTTTCCAGGGCTGGCCCGGGATGCCTTCGGCAACCTAATTTGGAGATTGTAACTCTATAAACAGGCTCTGGCATTAATCAAGGCTGGTGAAAATGCAAATGATGGTGTGGAGGGGGCTCGGGGACGGGACGGGGTCCTGTGCCTTGCAACTCGGGGCAGGGAGTAAAAAGAGGAAAGCAAAGCGGAGGAAGAAAGGGGCCATGCAGAGGAGCAGGAATCCATAAATAGAGAGCTTGGTGGGGTTTGCTGACTTTCCTCCTGGTGCTCTGGGAATCTGGTCCCATCAGGACTCAGTCTGTACCCGCCTCTGTTTCCCGATGGTTAACCCTTGCGGTGCTTCTGGCCATATGAGCCAAGAACATGGCCTTTCCACGCCTGGTTGCTTAGGTTTTCCCAGCAAGACCAAGGCCAAAACACCAACGAACTGGGCATTTAATGCTTTAAAATTCTGGAGGATCACTGCGTGTTTTGGAGAATCCAGACTATATAAAAGAGAGTGTCAGAGCAGCATGGAGACTGCAAGGAGTCACTCCTTTGGGAGGGCAACTCACGCTCTGTGTGGTTGCTCATCACTTGTTATGTGGCTTGTTGATATTATCTGCATTTTGTCAGGGAAAAAAGGCCTCTGAGCTCTAGCTGAGGCAGGGGATGAAGTGCCAGGTCAGTGTTGTCCACACCATTAAAAGCCAACCTGGTGACCATGAAGACCAAAGCATCCTTCAGGAGGGACAATGTTACCTAGGGACCTTCTTCCCTCTCAGACACATCCACGTCAAGAGGGTGAGGGTGGAGGGCTGTAACTCCCCTTGGCCTCATCGACAGTATTGCCTTGTGTCCTGGGACGCTGGCAGGCTGAGGTCAGTACTTGGTGAGGAGAACCATGTCCTATACTACAGCCATGTCCTAGCTAGACATTGCATCCCAGAATATAGGAATAAGCCTGAAAATCAGAGTGGAAACAGCAGAAACAGTGCTGATGCTGAGGGGTAACAGTGTCTTACATGCAATATGGAGGAGGCTCACTCCTCACTCACCCGGCCCCTGGAGCACCCTTCCCATGCTGTGCCCCAGCGCTCGGCACTGCACCAGCCCAATGCACCATGCAGTGACTGTGGGATGGATGGTCCAGAGGAGCTCCAATCTCCATCCCTTCCCCAGATCTTCTGGGAATCTTTTTTTTTTGGAAACATTTGAGAAGGTACATGCAGCATTTTAGAGATAACAGTAACACAGGACCCCCCTTCCCATTCCCATCTCCTTGAGAAAGTATTTGGTCTCATTTCCACTCTATGGGGAGCATCCTCTCCCCATCCCAGCCTCTCTTTTTTCCTTCTTTGCCATTCTGTTTCCCCCCATCTCACATGGTTACACATTTTCCTGTCTCCTCTCTATTTCTATATCAGAAAAATCAGACTGGCAGAGAGGTACAAGACACTCAGACACAGAAACTCCAGTGACTCCCCTCTCTGGTTCCTTGGAGAAACTCTGTGTCTATTGTACTGAATTCAATAAGCTTGGGGTAACAGGCTTCTCCTTGGCCTGTGGAGATGGCAGTTGGAGTCCCGGCCACCATGGAGATGGGACTGGCTTAAGGGGATGACAAAAAGGGGCATTTACTGCAGAGAACCGAAACAGAAATCACATTCCAGGTCCTTCCCCTTCAGGTGGTGATCAGGAGGAAGCCTGCCCTTCCCAAGCCATCAGCCTGATGCCGCTGGGGACTGAAACCAGGCATATTTTCCCCTGGTTGACTTCCATCCACTGTGATGGGCTGGAAAAATAACTGCACGCTTCTAGAGAACACCTGAAGGATCCCCTCCAACCTGGGGAGAGTCTACAGGAGGGATGTAGGCCAGAGGAGCTTCTTTTAGTTATGTCTTCTACACAGCTGAGCAGTTTTCCTGTTGAGGCATCCTGAGAAACCCATAGTTGGTCCCGGGGAAGTGTGAATGAGGGAGGCGATGTGCCGAGGCTGTGGAGAACCCCTTGCAGGGAGGTAGCACATGTTCACGGGTGTCTTTTCCAGGATTTGACTTTTCACAACAGGATGCGGTTCAGGGGAAAGCCAAGAGAAGGATGGGAAGGTGAGACCTTGGAGGGCTGCAAACTCTGGTGTAGGCAGAGACGCAAAGCAGCAGTCCCCAGGCAGCTGGTTGTTATGGGCTGGGCAGGGATCGATGGTTCTCTGCAGCCCTCGGCTGATGTTACCGTAACCCTGCATTCACATCCTTTCCCCTTTCACCTGGGAAGAGGGGGACAGGTGGCTTTTTGGGGCACTGACAGCACTTCCAAGGGAAGGGAGGTCAGACCTTGCGGTGAGAAAGTATCACTGAGCTCAGAAACCAGGAGACAACAGAAAAAGAAGGGACGGAGGTGGGGAGGAGGATGGAGATGAGAGGATCAAAAGGGGGGGATGTGGATCAGGGCATGGAGCCAGCCCGGCAGACAACGCCCAGGGCTTCCCGAAAAAAAAAACAGAGGATGGGGTGGACCAGCGACAGCTGGAAGATTTAATTGCTCTTCTCCGCAGACCTGCTCGGCTCCCTCCCTCTCAGATCTGCATTTCAATATGAGAGCAGCAGTAAGTGGGATGCCGCTGGAAGGGGTTAGAATGATTAATCATTTAAAAAGCAAGATCTTAATTACAGGGTGCAATTTTTGCTATTTAAGGAGTCCATTAGTTTCCAGAAAGGAAAAAAAAAATATATATATATATATATTGCAGGTTATTCTCCTTTTGAAGAAAATGGGAGGGGTGGACCGGGGGGCCGCGGCACCCAGGCTGGCGTGGCCGCCCCTGCTGAGGCGAGGGCGTTGGTGTGCGAGGATGGCGAGGGGGAGGTGGTGTCATTTGTTCCCCGAGTGATATTTTTGAAGGGTGCTGGCTGCGAGCGTTTGCCACGCTCAACCACGCGTTGGCACAATCTGTGCCGGAGCAGGCAGACGGCTTCTGCTCAGCCTCCCCCGGCACAGCTCCTCCTCCCCGGGGGCAAGGGGAGGATTTGGCCGCTGTCAGCACCGCTGACCCCTCGGCCGAAATAGCTCCCAAAGGGCGTATCAGGGGGTAATTGCCGTGATAACAGCTTGTCTGCTGGGAGCCGGGCTGAGACCTCGCGCAGCTCGTCTCGCCTGTGGCTGGGGCAGCTCCAGCCATGCCGGGGGGGATGCAGAGTGCTGTGAGCCACAATGCCACCCCTGGCTGGGGACATGGAGCATCGGGGTGCAAGAGGATGCCGGCTCAACTGATGCCCGCGATGCCTTGGCCGCGGCGGCTGCGGGCTCGGCCCGTCTCGTCCCGCACCGCAGCCTGGAGGGAGGTGACAGGGGTTAATCGCCCACCGCCTCCCCTCTGACCCCTCTGTGGGTTTTTCTCTTGTATGGTCATTTAGCCGTCCCCTGACACAAAAGGGAGCGATTAAACACAGCTCAGGCCCTTCATGCTTTAGTGGATTAATTTGCTGATCCCCCACGGATTAAAGGTCTCGACAGGATCAGCGGGAGCAGCGGGGCAGACCCCGGCGGGAGGAGGCCAGCGATAGTCCCGGGCAAGCCCCAGCCCGCAGCAATCCCCCTCTCCAGAGACCTCGCCGTGTCACCGAGCCGTGTCAGGGTTCAAGGCATCGGAAGCTCACCTAAATACCGCGTCCCCAAACCCTCCCGCTCGCTTCGCCGAGCAGCCGAGGGACAGGGGGTCCCTATCGCCCTGCTTGCTCCAGCAGCGGGAGCAGAGTCCGTCCCTGATGCACCCAGCAAGGTGGACGGGGCGAGCGTGACCAGCTGCTCCGCAGGAAAGAGGGGACGGTGGTGACTTTGGGGGGCTGCACCCCAGTGGGAGGGGTGGGGGAATGGTTGCCCTCCCCAGGCCTGCGGGAAGCAGAGATTGCATCTGCCGTTAATTACTCCCTCTCTGCATATCAGATGCTCGTGCACCTTCTGCACATGAATGCTGATTAATTGCAGGGTTAGGCTCCAAGGCAGGCCGGACCACATTATTTCTGATGTTTGCTCTTTTCACGAGGAGAATAAATGCCATGAATCCACAGTAATCAGTGGCTTTTAGCTTGTCACTCTTATGACACTCTTTACTTAGACCAGGAAATGGCAAATGTGGTGGAAATAAGAACTTTATTATCTCTTTTTTATTTTTTTTTTTGCTCCCAAAAGGGAGGTGTGTGGTGGGGAGGGGGAAGAAGGTGGTGGGGGCCTCTTGCGACGCGGGAGAGGGAGAAAGCAGCTCCATTTTCCCTGCACCCGAGGAGCCATGCTTCACCCTGTTCGGTGAGGGAGAGAAGAAAAGCAGCAGCATCTTCTTTGTGGAAGGAGGCTGGGGCGGTACGTCAGGCTGGGGCTGTCCTGGAGCAGTAATGGCACCCTGGGGATGGCAGAGCTGGAGGGCAGCGGGGTGTCTGCCACCCTCTGTAGCACCCATGGCTTGGCCTGAAATACCGAGCGTGGGCATGCACCGTACGGCCGCCTCCGGGGACAGATGTCCCCGTGTGCTGCATCCAGACTGGGCGACATCCCGTAGCCTAATCAAAGGAGAGGAACAAGGCTGGGGGGAGACACCCAGAAAGGTGCTGGGCCAGCCGGCAGGGGTGGGCACTGGGGGACGAACAGCAGCACCCGCAGCATCTTCCATCCCTCATCCCTTGCCTTCCCTCGCCGGCAAGCCCCGCTCTCCTCCCGGCCGAGCCCCATCAGCTCAGGTGGGAAACCCTTTCACCGCCTCCCTCAATGCCCTGCTACCGATCTCATTGCCGCCGCTTAGCTCAGTGCGAGGGCAGCCCTCTGCTTTTCAGCGACGAACATCTGGCGTGCCGCGGGCGGCTGGCCACCGGCCGCCTCCGGCCCCCTCCCCACGCCGCCGGGGATGCCCACAATTAGGCAGCCCTCGAGCCCCCAGCCATGGCCCTGTTCAGGTGAGTGCCCGGTTCCCGGGGATGGAGGTGTAATTAAGGTTAATCAGAAGGCCGGGGGGTCAGGGCGGTGGTGGGGAGACCCAGCGAGCCTAATGGCGGCTGTAATTAGGCAGCTGTGGAGAAGCGGTTAATGAAGACGGCAACCGTTAATAAAGCTCTTCCTGAGCAGCCTTCTGGCCCGGGTAATTGAGGGATTTGCAAGTGCCATCTCCCCCTTAACCCTGTAATGAGCAGACCCGTGGCGGCCCATGTTAACCCTTCCAGGGACGGAGGCGGCGGGGTCGTTGGCCGCCCCTCGCCCTGCGGGGAGGTGGCAGCGGGGCTGGGGTCGTGGGAGGTGGGTCTGAGCCTGTCCCCTTGCCACCGGGTCCCCGGGGCTCCCTCTGCCCGGTGGCTTCCCCGGGAGCCCTTTGAGCCGTGCTCAAAGCGGCTGGCAGAGACTTTTCTCGCAGATGCTGTGGTTTCCCACGCCTGCATCGGCATTATGCAATCCCCCCCCAGCCCTCGCCGCCCCCCCGGCCCCACCACCCACCAGCGCCGGGATGTCATCATCAGCCCAGGCCCTGGGAACCCACATTGTTAGCTTAGTAAATAGAGAAATCCCCACTCAAGCATTGCAAATGAGGGCAGAGGGGGAGCCGGGGAACCGCACCGGCCACGGCAGGCCGCGGGGTCTCTCCCCTCTCTCTCTCTCTTTGAGTTGTCAGATGAATTCAGTGGTTAACAAAGAGCAAGGGAGGGAGCTGAGCTGCCATCGCAGCTGGGTAGGGCAGTAAGAGGAGGCAGGACTGCAATGCCATCGCTCCAGCGAACAGCTTCAGCCCCACGGTACCTGCTGCAGGTAGGCAGGAGCTCAGCGTACCCCCATGGCTGTGCCTGCCGTGTACCCGAGCATCAGCAGCTCCGCACCCCGAGGCTCGTACTGCAACTCGATGTTTCGGAGGATGAGGCAGACGGGGGAAAGGCTGAGAGGGGACGTTCCACGTCCCATCCTCGCTTCGCTTCTCTGCTACTGGTTGTACCTGCATGGCTGCAGTTCCCCAGGGAGTCATGGGGACCCTGCTGAGCTATGGGGACCCACAGTACCCAAATGCTTGTGAGCGTCCTGAAAGTGTCAGTAAGGAAGTCAGGCAGATCAAAAGACACAGAAATGCTTTTATTTTCATCTAAAACAGAAAACAAGCACAAAAAGGCTGCTTTTACAGAGCGGTGGTTCTGCTTCTCTGAATGGCGCATGAAAATCACCTGGTGAGTGGAGCGCCCAGTGCCCAGCACCAGCTCTGGCAGCAGCGATGCTACTTAAGCTTTATCACAGTGAAATCCCTCTTGGCCCTACCAGGAGGTTTTCCTTCACCTCTCACCGAGGGTCCTCCCATGTCCCTCTTGCTCCAGGTTGCTGTGCATGCAGGGAGGTGTTGAGAATGGCACACACTCCCCTTTGCAAGGTGCACAAGGGCCGAGAGGTGCTATATGAGTACGTCCCGCTTGGTGCTCACGTCCAGAGCCAGGCTCCTCGCTGAAACCGCTGCATATCTGCCTGTGCAACAGCCTGCATCAGGCAGGGCAACTGGAGGGGTCTTTAAAATCTTTATTAAGATGTGGAGGTGTGGATGCACTTCTCCACCAGTTGCCTTAGCCTAGAGCTTGAGAGGTCATGGTAACGTGTCGGGAGTTTTGCAGACTTTCTTCCCTGCCTGGCACTGTGAGCAGTAATGCCATTCCTGACGCCGAGCAGTGCTCAGGGCCCCGATGCTGCTGTGCCCACAGAGCTGCCGTCCAGGGGAGTCTGATGGGTGGGCACAGCCGGGGGCTCAGGAGGAGCCACGAGCCCCTGGCTAGGACTGGGCACCCAGGGAGTGAGGGGGTGAGATGGGCGCACAGCTTCAGGACAGTTCTCTCTCCTAATAAAAAGCTTTTGCCATCGTCACTGGACAATCAGGGAAATCTGCCCAGAGATGTTGGCCAGGAAAAGCGAGGGCGCATTTTCTTGGGCCACTGTGATTTGTGAGGGGCTGAAACATCTCTGTCTGTCTTTGGTTTCTGATGTTAACCTGGCTTCGTTGTACTGTTTTGTTAAACTCCTTAAATTGCGTGTTTCTATTATAATAACATGCTGGATTTAAAACAACAAAAAAAAGACCTTTCTGAAGGTGACAGCAAAAACGTTTCACTCCAGGTCTCTGCCGCTGGCTTATGCCACAGCAGCGGGACTAGCAGTGGGTGCAGGAGGCTCAGGGAGCCCCCAAAGTCCCGCCGGGGGGTTCAGCAGGGCACTGGCAGCTTGGCCACCCTGGTAACTTGTGCCGTCGGGGCCCAAATCCATACCCCAGCATAAGCAGGGGCAGTTGCTATTGCAATCAGGCAGCCAGCGGCAGAGCTGCTCGGATCCTGCACTGGGAGTAAACCCCACACTCTGCCCCGTTTTGGGGGGGGTTCAACCAGTGCCTGGCACCGCTGCGTCATGGGTGCCAATCCCAGTGCCTGTCCCAAGGCAGGGACAGCCTGGCAGGGAGTGCCAGCCCTTATCTCCAGGGTTTTCCAGAGCGGCACATGGTAACGCAGCCTAAGGCTCACTCACACCCCGACCTCTCCCCAAATCTCTTGGACTGTCCTCAGGTCAGCCCTCTCCCACCGGATTCACTGCTGGTTATACTGGGGGGATTGGAAGGAGCCAAAACCCACTCCTGAAAGACAAACCTAAAGAGAGGATGGATGTCTGTCCTGCCCTGTACATCGGTGTGTGTGGAGGGGTGGGAAAGAAGATGCTGGGAGGAGAGAGCACCTTGGAGCAGCTCTTATATTGAGGAAGGACGATGAAGAAGAAACCTCTCCCTGCAGCCCCACAATCTGGAGGGCCCAGATGCTCCAGGTGCTTCACACCCACGTCAGGTGGGCAACTGTGCTGCAGGGTCAGGCAAGCTCCCAAGGTCTTCCAGCCACACACCCATGAACGTCAGGAAATCGGTGGCGGCTCAGCCTGCATCCCTCCATCCCTCCATTCCTCCCCAGTCCCATGGGCTGACCCTGCAGGGCCCAGCGCTGCGATACATCAGCTCCTACGGCACCCGCTCCCAGTCCGACACACTGCAGCATCGCTGAGCTCGGAGCTACAAATAAACCATCACTTCTAGGTATTTTAGGATGGCTTTTTCTTTTTTCTTGAGGAGAGCAAATTCCTGTTAAATTGTAGATAAATAAAGGGGAGGGAAAGGCTCAGAGGGGACCAAGTGGTCTCCGACAGCTGGTAGCTGCTGGTGTTGAGCATCACCAAAACAACCTGGTAACAAATATATCCTCTTACCAATTATTTACCAGCAAACCTGCTTTGGCAGAGCCCACATAGAATAAAATACATAGATTTTTTTCATGAGAAGGTTTATTTAGGGGTTTTTTTTTTGGCTCCATGCTGCATAAAGCACATTTACCCAGTCACATACAAAATACATTTACCCAGTTTCTTTAAAACAAACAAAATAACCTCTCCTCTCCATCTGGCCCCTCTCTCTGCTCCTTTCTAGCCTGGTCTGCTTCTCTATTCCTCGCAATATGGAACATGACAGGGTATTTTCAATGCTATTTTTGTCCGTTGTGTCATAGCTTATATTTAAAATAGCATTTAAATCTGCCAAGTAGTGCGGTGTTTTAAACTGCTGTCAGACTGAATTTCTCCTCCTACATACCGCAGATTTCAGCTACGACTTAAAGACAGCTGAGGGAAGCTTCTGAGGAGGGGGGGGAGGTGGAGGTGGTTGGGGACCAGATTGTCTGCAGGTACGAGGGGAGTCGAAGGATATTAATAGGGTAAAGGGATGCTAAAGGGGCTGGAAGAGGGACACAACCCCAAGGAAAAGGAGGGAAGGTGCATATGGGAGTGAAACCACCTTCCCAAAGGAAGCTCTCATTCGGGACCAAAGGCTGTGATGGTGGGACCAGGGGTCTGCACCCGGCAACTGTGGAAACTGGAGGATCCCTGGTCTGAAGGTGAAATGAGAGACCCCAGTCAAGTTGCATTTGCTGTGCATTTGGGGTTCGCCTCACAGCTCCCCAAAGTGGGGTCAATGGAGCCATTAGTGAGAGCAGCCCTAAGGCAGAGCAAGGTGGGTTGTGCTGCCTCGCTTGCATCTGGGTTTATTATCCCTTTCTTCATCATTTATTTTTTGGGACATAGCTGACATCTGGGAAGCCCCAGGGCAAAGTAGCGTGGTCATGGTCCATGGTCAACGTCCAGGAAAGGGCCCATTCCCCCTCCTTACACTTGTGGGGATCTAGAAATCTGCTGGTCTCTTCCTTCACCACCATTACTAAACACCGCAACCATCCCCAGCAGAGCTGGCTTCATTGCGATCAAGTTAGAAATATCAGTCTCACTTCTCCCAGCCAAACCCTTGGCCAGCTCAAATGTCCATGATGTCTCTGAAGTCATCACCTACTGGGGAAGGTGCTCCAGAAATGGGTTTTCTCTGCCATCTAAGCCCAAACCACCGTTGGTTCATGTGTTCAACCTTCAGGCCTTTGCTGAAGCAATCGTGTTCCCTGGGTGTCTGGTTGTCCCCTTCAAGCATCCCCTTCTACCCATTGGTGCATCCCAACAGCATGATGGGTCCCTAGCAGCATCTCCCAACCTCTCCCCTTTCGCTCCTCTCTGCTCCTGAAAGCATCATCCCTTGGGCATTCATGTTGTAAGGAGATATGCCATGCCACCATGCCCCTGGTCACTGGCACGTGAATGGCACGGGGATGCCCAGGCTGTGGTCTTTGTCACCACAGCCACTGCCTCCCCTCCCTCCCTCACTGGCTGCTGCCGGCTCCGCTCTGCTCAGCTGCCTGCATGGGAATTACTGGTAGCACAGGGAGGTCCAACGGAGGTGGGAGCATCCCCACGCCAAGCCTGGCAGGCATGAGCCCCCACCCCGCTGAGGAGAAGTTCAGCATCTCTTCTTCCCCGTCTTGATTTTGGATGCAGTGAAGGATGGCCACGGAGCAGCTGACGTTCAGGGGAGGTTTTCTTCTGCACCTCTCTCTGCTATCAGAGCTCCGTGCACAGGGGGTGCGGGGTCTCTCCCAGCCCCTTGCACAGCCCTGCACCTTCCCCAGTGCCGATGGAGCCCCTGCCAGGCCCTGATGGCCACTGGATCCTCCCCGGTGCCCAGAGGGGTGGGTGTTTCATGGGGTGCCACCAGCCCGCAGGTGCCCCCCCGCGTTCCAGAGAGGGTCTGAGTTTCTTTCCTGCAGCCATCCTGGGCAGAGCACCCGCACACAGGCTTATTTCTTGCTCTGTCTCCGCTGGTGTCTCACCCTCTCCTGGGACACGTGTGCCTGCCGTTGATATCTCCTACCCATCCTCTTCTGTCAACACCGCCTGAGAAAGGGACAGATTTAATTTTTAGCAATGTGTCCTCTGTGTCAATAACTCCCCCTCGTCCTCTCCTGGGCGGCAGGGCTATCTGCTCACCCATCTCCTCCTCCCTGCTCGGCAGGCAGCTTTCCCCTGCCTCTCCACACTCTCTCCTTCACCTTTTTCCCTTCTGCCTGGAGTTTTCCATCGCTCACTCCTGTTCCCACAGGGAGAAGTGTCCCTTCCCGCAACTCCTTGCTGTTTCACCCAGTGCCACATCCCTCAGCACAGCCCTGTGCCAGCCCCAAAAACAGCTCTGCTACCCCCGGGCCGGGATGGCAGAGGTGTCTGCGTTACACCCCATGGCTCGCTGGGCTAAGACAGGACCGGCATCAGGATGTCTCCCTTTGGGATCACCTCGTGCCTGCAGCTCAATCCCGTTCCCCAGCTTACTTCAGGACAGGGCGATGCACCGTGGGTGGGAACGCCTGGTTGGGTTTGGTTATTTATTCCCCCAAAAAGGCAAGGCTGGGGAAGGGGTACAGCCGGCTCCGCGATTGCATCGCGGCGTGTTAATCAGTCGCATTAAAATTCCGAGACAGCTCCTGCCAAAGTGGCTGCGCGCTGTGCAAGGTGGCTGGGAAACGCCGGGAGCCGTGACAGGCAGGCGCGCGGGCAGACAAAGAGCTCGCTCCGTCACTCCGGGTCTGCTCCGGGAGGAGAAAACCAACACACACACACACACACACACCCCTCCATGCTGCCACGCAGCCCCACGCCGCCCGGCCACGCGGATGCCACCAGCGAGCCCTAAGCGAGCAAGCGCATAGCAGCTGGCGACCTTGTTGGCATCCCAGCCCCGGCCCAGGGGGATGTCTGGGCTGGTTGGGCATCCCGGCTGACCCCACGGGCAGCCACGGGGATGGGTGGTACCCACCACGGGGGACCGGGATGTCACGGCCATGGTGACCACCCGCTGCTCAGGCCCCGGCATCTCCTCCCTGCCTGCACGGGCGGGTGCGTGTCCCCGTGGGGCTGCAAGCCCCCAGGGCGAGGGTCCCCCCAGCCCTTATGTCCCCCTCCAAAGCCCCTGCCAGCTGTAGTAATGCATTTTGCCACAGGGTGCCACTATGGCAAAGCTGTAAGGCCGGCCGGGCCCTGCAGCCCTGTTGTATAAGCGGTACCTGGCGTTACCCACGATAGTCGTGGTTTTCTTGTTCCCCTCTGCTCCTCTCTCCCCCCCACACCCTCCGCAAGGAAACCGCAGCAAGAGCATCCCAAATATTCATCCGAAGGGGACAGTGCTGCCAGGTAACCCCTGCGCCGCATGGCAGAGGAGGGGATGCTGCACTCCCTTCTGCGGTGTCCTGAGAGTGACACGGGGGACAGTGGGCACCGACATGTCACCAGTGTGATGGCATTGCTCTCTCTCCCCCAGGTCTGGCAGGGAGGAGAGATCCTGGAGGCTCTGCAGGACCGCGTGGCATGCCAGCCAGCGAGCGAGGGGGATGCTGCGTAACCCGGGCATCCGGGAACAACATGCCGACCTTGTTCCTATCCTGCGTTTGGGTTGCTGGGCTCCCCGATATAGGGGGGCTGGCTCCATTGCTGGGGGGCACACAAGGGGCCTGGTGAGGCTGTGGCCAGGGCCTTATAGGTGGCACCTGTAGCCGCTTGCTCAATCCATCCTTTCCCCAAGGATGGAGCCGGCCAGTCCTGTCCTCCCACAGCTGGGCCCATGAGTTGCCTGCAGGAAAGGGGATGCTGCAGCTGGGGCACCCCATCCCATTCCATCCCATCCCGGGGAGACGGCGCTGTAGGAGCGGGCAGGCTGGGTCCCGCACCCCGAGTGTCTCATCCCCCCGGCACCCTCCAGCCCCTTCCCAGCCAAAGGCGAGGAGGTGCCCCAGGGAGGGTCAGCCCTGCACCCACCGCAGCACCCCAGCAGCCCCAGTCTGCGTCCGCGTGATGGTGACAGCACGGCTCAGCCTCAGAAGCCAAGCCGACAAGAGCTATGCAGGATCAGGCCATAAACATGAGATTTTTTTAGGGTGAAAAGTGCTCTGCAAATGGCAGGCGGTGGGATCCTGCGTGCTGCACCCGCCGCAGGCAGAGAGAGAAAGAAGATTTGCTTCTTCCCTCGCTAATAAAGTCTGGCTGAAATGACACAGTATAATCAGTGTTTACCTGGGAGTTTACATACGGTTTGTTGTAATTATAGTTTCAATTCCTGCTTTTGCTTTTTTTTTTTTTATTTTTTTTCCCCAACATCTATTTTTCAATCAGTAAAAGTAAATACTATTTTCAGCCCAATGTAATTCTTCCACTCCCGTGGCCACAAACACAGCGAGGAGAGCGATTCCATTTGCGCGCTGTGCAATTGAGCAGAGGAGCCCGGCGGCTGCGGGGCATCAGCAAAGCCACAGCCGAGCAGGGACCTGGGGACGGACCCAGGGATGAGCTTTCCCTCACCTCCACGAGTCCCCCGAGACCTCCACCCCACCCGGTGGGGCTACCTTTACCAGTAAAAATCAGCATCAGGCCCAGACGCTGCTTCCCATCGTGTCAGCATCATTAAAACCCTAACGCTGCCTGGTTGGAGGCAGCAGGGAAGGGATGAGAGCCATTAGGTGCAGCATCATTTATTTCAGAGCTGGCAAAGCTTTGTTCCAGCTTGAGGATTGAGTTGGCACTAAAAGCACCGCGATCCCATGGATTTAATTTTTATTTTTTCCCCTTGTTTTTACGGGTGTGATTTATAACAAATCAAGGATGCCGGTGTCAGGTCCCCTTCTTCACCCAACTATTGTCACACACACACACACGCTGATTAAAACCGCCCGGCCCCCGCCGGTTCCTCCTCGTCCATCCATCAGCTGCTCCGGGGACAAACTTAGACATCCCACTTCCAGCCCACACCTCCATACGCGCGTGTTCTGGTGCCGTGGGTTTTAAGCCAATATTGGATGTTAATTTGATATGCACATAAACACAATAAATATATATATATATATGTAGGTATATTTATTTATGTCATGCCCCTAAATCCTTGTAAAAATAATTGGGAGCTCTGTCTCAAGGAGGAATTGGGCATTATTGGGATGCAGAATGAAAACGTCGCCCTAGAGACAGGCAGAGGGTTTCTGCCTCAGCCACTCTGGATGAATGTTTGCCGTTTACGGCCCCAAATCAGGCACCATTTGAACTCGGAGCCAAGGCAGAGCCGCTGCCCGAGTAGGAGGGGAAGCCGGGCCATGCTGTTGAGAAGGGGACCCTTCTCCTGCCCGAAGGGTCTCAGCCCCTCGGGGGAATCCAGCAGAGGCCAAGCAGCCCTGCCTGCCCCCTGTTACACCCCAGCATCCTCCTCATCCTCATTTTGGGGTTAAAAATTAAGAGATGAGGATGCTTTCCCCGCAGCCGTGTCCTTGGCCTCCGCTCTGTGACATGCCCCACTCCCCGCCAGGGGAATTATTTTTTTTTTGCCATCCCTACCCCCAAAAAGGGCTGTTTTCTCCCCAAATAGACACACTACCCCTCTGAACATCTCAGGGACCAAAGGGGAAAATTTCAGTGGGGGTTTTCGGAGGGGCCCCTCGTCCCCAAGGCTCCGGTGCAGCAGGCAGGGGAGCTGTGGCCACGGCCGGCACTGGGAACGGAGCAGCCCCGCGGCAGCCAGGGCTTCCCGGGCGTTTGAAGTTTGGCTGCGCCGAAAAACGCCTGTCCTGAAGCACGAGCGGCTTTGGCCGACGCATCCCGGGGAGGCTGAGTTTGGGGTTTCCTAAGGTGGGAGAAAGGAGGGTGAATATTGGCAGGGTGGGAAGAAGCATCCCTCTCCTGCTGCTGGCTGACACTGAAAAGAAAATTAAAAACCAAGCAGCTTTCAAAAAATAAAATAAAATAAAATTGTTTTCTGTCTTGCATTCACAAAAAAAAAAAAAAAAAAGCTTTTCTCGCCAGTTCCAAACATTAATATATTTTCTTACTATATTTCTTAAAAGCCTACTCCACTCAACCTTTTTTCCCCCAAATGAAGAATTAGCTGGTTTAAACTCTCACCCAAAATATTTATCGCGAGGAACAAAGATATTGGAATCATCTCCAGGGTTGGATTTCAATTCTTCCTTTCAGGCTTTTATCTTTTCAATCCAAATTTCAGTGACAATAATCCGATTTTGATTGACATTAAAATTATTTATTGTCACGTTGTAGCTGTTTTATAAATTGTGCCTGCTTTATTTTTTGGCTTATAAATACTGTATCTTTACTACCTTGGTGCTTAATTCAAGGGAAGGAGCCACTTCCGAAGGCAGGCAGCAATAGTCTTAGCCCAGACAAGATGTAAAAATGCCTTTTTACACTCATGACCCTGAGGAAAGAGCCGATTCCACCTTTTTACTAATTTATATATTTTAAATCTCTCTGGTTTATAAAATTTTGCTTTATTTTCTAATGGTAAAATATGTTCCTGCGAGCTATGTGCAAGATGAAGGTGATTTTAATCGCCACCCAGATACAGAAAAATTAATTTGTCAGGAGCATTTAAAAAATCAGGAAAACAATTCAGGACAATTTCACAATCCAGATTTGAGAGATTTTTCACCATTCAGGGGGTGGGTTCATCCAAAAAAAAAAAAAATTAATAAAGCGAAGCCCGAAGACATCCATTTCAGAATGCCATTAAAATCTGGGTCGTGTTGCAAATGATTTTCTTTTTTTTTTTTTTTTAATTTCCACAAATTACTGAAAGTTAAAAGAACCATCAACCCATTTTACTATAAAAAAAAAAAAAAAAGGGGGAGAGAAAATTAAAAAATAACATACAAAAATGTAGCCCGTTTTAGAATAAACCAAAAGCAGTCTTTCCACGCCTCGGCAGAAATATTTCCCTGGGCGGAAGATTTCAAGTCTGGGTCCCACAGATGTCTTTTGCCGGGGGGACCCTGCCTTTTCGCCGTGGATACTGGGGGGATGCCGGGGAGTGCCAGGGGATGCCGGTGCCCCGGGGATGCTCTGGGGCTGCCTGCAGCGGGCACAGCAGTATGTTTGCCTGATGCCCTTAAAACCCTTTTTCGGGGGATCCTGGGGTGGGAGATACTTTTCCCGTTGGCAGACAAAGGAGATCTCTGCCGAGGGACAGTGGGTTTGTGCCCAGTGCCTACGATCACACAGGCTGGGGTGGAGGTGCCAGGGCCCGTGGGACTGGGGAGGGATGCAGGGCGAGGTTGGGAGCAAGGATGCTCTGGCGGGGCTCAGCCCCGGGCACCCCTGCACAGCCCCGCTGCCACCCGTCCCCTGCCACACGCACCCCTGAAAACGACCTCAAAGCCCAGATCTGCATCCTACATCTTCATGGGCTTGGCCCCCACTCCTTTATCAGCGATGCTCTTTGGCAGTGGCGTTACTGTCCTGTGGGAGAGCCCCCGGGGAAAGGCAAGGCCTTTCCCGTAGGGACATGGGGTGGCCGTGGGGACACAGACCCTCGCCCAGTGCCGGGGCGGGGGGGGACGACGACAATGGGGCTGCCCCGGGTCTCCCCGATAAACTCCCGCGCTGCTGCTCCCAGCACCGGGCGGCCGCAACGACTCTGGCAGCCGCGTTTGTTTACAGGCTGAATTTGTATTAAAACGGTTCATTATTTCCCTGACTGGCAGGTTTCCAGTGTCCGTGCTAGTTAATAATTGCAGCCAATTAATGCAATGCAAAATATGCATTGCGGGGATTGGGGGGGGGGGGGGGGGGGGGGGGGGGGGGGGGACGGGACGGGGACAGACGACACACAACACGCGAGGATTTCTCGCAAGCCCACGGGGTGGCTTGTGCCGCCACGGAGGAGCCCCGTGGTGGGGTTGGGGATGCGGCGTGGCATTGCTGCTGGCCACGGGGACCTCCTGGGGATGAAGCCCTTGGGATGGGGACGCTTGCGGCGCTGTCACTGCAGAGGGGTTTTGTCCCTTCACAGGGGCAAAATTCACATCTGGTGGGGGAAACACCGGCAGGATCCATCCCAGCCCTGCGGATGTGCTGCCCCCTTGACCTTGCGGGTACCAACGCTGCCCACCCCAAGCCCCGACCTGCCTGCTTGCCCTGGATGGGTGTCCGCAGGGGGGGCAGGCAGGGTTTGGGCTCAGCCGGGCCATCGCCCCAACCCCGGGCATCCCACCGCAGCTGCGAGGAGGTTTCTTTTCAAAGCGCAGCTCCCTCTTTTCCTGCCTTTCCACTCATTCCCTTCCGCCGCTGGAACACCCTCTGCCTCCGCAGGCCGGCAGAGCATCGCCTCCGAATCCCACCCCGATCCCCGTCCAAGCCAGGCACAACTTGGGAATAAAACATTTCTCCGGGCCAAAATGCAGGCAAACCTCTGTGGTCCAAAACCCACCCGGGGGCTGAGACTGCCCAGCTCCTTCCACCTGTGTCCTCGGGTGCCTTTTGCATGCCGTAAGGATGCGAGCACGTTTCTCGACCACCGCTTGAAAAGCAGCCAAAGAACAGGAATAAAGAAACATTATTTAGTGAACGCTCATCCCGCTCTTTGAAGCTGGGAAGCTCGGCAGAAAGGCTTGGGTGTTCAGGCAGGCTGTGGCTACAGGAAGGCTGGGGGGGGGGATATTTCTCAGATGCTAAAAACGCTCGGAGAGATGCGGGAGCGGAGGCGCGTTCGTGGGGAGGACGGCTGACGGGGAACCGCCGCCTTTCAGAAAGGCAAATAATCGCAGCCTAGGTTAGCTCTTCTGTCGAGAGAATAATTGTGCTTCTAAAGGCCCTGATATGATGAACAGCGCTGCTTTGAAATCGAAATAAATACATAAATAAATCAGAGATCTTGGACTGATTAAGGCAATTGCTTCCCTTGCTTTTGCAACCCCTTTGGGTCCTGGTTCCCAGAGCCATTACATATTTAAAAAGTTTCTCTCTGAAAAAAAAAAAAAAAAAAAAAAAAGGACTTGCAACTCTAAAATAAAGTTTCTTTGTGGTTGCCTAATGAACAGCAAGGGCCGGGGCAGTTTACAGCTTATTAATTGGTTTTAAATGGCTCCGGCTCTGTCTTGGAGCATCTTTATGAGCTGGCCACAATGTGGCTATGCCCTCCCAGCTGCCCCGCGCGGGGTCAGGGCACGCTGGGCACCGCCGGTCCGGGCCCTTTTGTGCAGTGGGCGAGTGGCCAGCCCGCCTCCCCCGTGGCCTCTCCTCCTCCTCCACCCCATGGTCAGCCCTACAAAAGCCCCCCGGGACCCGCTGAGCTCCCGCCGCCTCGGCCAGGCTGGTGGATGCAGCTGGCGGGGAGAGGAGCCGGGGAGATGCTGAGGATGCTCAGCCATTACTTTTCCAAATATATGCACAATTTTTCCAGCTCCCTGCTCCCTCCTGTGTGATTATGGGGGAGATTTTCTTTGCCACCCGCTCCCCACTTTGCCTCCCACCTTGGCACACTGCAAAAACCCCCTTGCCATCCAAACTCCGGCTTATTTTTAAGCTCTGCATGACCACAACACATGGGAGCTTGGCAGCCAGCACAAGCCCAGGGGCTGCCTGAGCATCACTAGGCACATCACACCTAACACCGCCACGCACCTCCAGGCACCGAGCAGGCAGAGAAAAGGCTCTGTTCCTTACCCAAAAAAACACCCGGGGGGGGTAATTCAGCAAACAGTTTCCTTGCCATGAGGACAGGAGGAAATAAATCTCTCTCCCAGCCCAGGGAGGTGCAGAAACCTCGCCTGACAGAGGAGGCAGGGCTCGAGGCACAGGCCTCCTCGAATGCGTTCTCCCCATAAACACGCAGTATTGACAGCAGAAATTATGTCGTATTGAGTTTGGGATGTAAAGAAACGCTGGTGATTATTGATATTTTCCAGAGCTGCTTCCAAACCTATTCTTGGGCTTGAACATGTTGTGTGTGTCATCTCCAATGAACAGTTTTAAGCTTGAATTCAAAAAATAGCATTATGTTTATAATACTATATAAGGTTTTCTCCTGGCTGTACGCACGGGATTATATATGTATCTGTGTGTGGGTGCGGATGTGTGTGCCGGGATGTAATGAGACAAACAACTCAATCTGGAGCCGGTGAGGAGGCAGAGCTGCACACGCAGCCCGGAGAAGCCGCTGGTTCCCTTTGGTACCAATTCAGTTTCTTTTTCACCAGCCGGCGGAGTTGTCTGAATAAACACGTTAGCGTTTGGACCGATCCATAGATAAACAGGCGGTGCTGTTGTAGGTGCAGGTATACATCTGGGGGTGCGTAGGGGGGTGTATTCACCAGCCGTTGAATGCTGGAGATGGGCTGGTGCGTGACAAGATGCCAGACGCTTTTCAGTACATCAAATCTGTATCTCAGCACTTTTCACAGCGCGGAAAGGAAACAGTAATTAAGCGACAGGACTTACACCGCTTCCGTGCCGGAGTCGCGCTGCATCGCTTTCAGCCCTGCGCACGTGTGTGCCGGCACGCCCCGCCACGCCAAGCGCAGCTTCACCCTTTTTTAAAGATAATCCTGATTTATTTTTTTTTTTTTTATGACGAGGGATAAATTATTCAGCAGAAAGAGTGTTTCCCCCCAGTCTGGGATTTTCCCCGTAACACCTTACTGGTCATTTTTGTTGATCCCTGTCCAGCTCTACTGGTTTTATGAAATGCTGTGGAACAATACTGGGAATAGCAGCGTGTGGGAAGGAGGAGGAAGGTTTTAACTGCATGGGGTCTTCCATCTCCAGCTCTGTTTCTATGGATATCTGAATGGAGTTTATATTTATCCCTCCCGTTTGAGCCATGTGTGCAACTTTGGAGGAGGAGGAGGAGGAGGCCACGAGCAGAGCTGCTCCGTCAGCGCTGCCGGCTCTGCTGAGCCCTGACCCCTTCGAGTCAGCAGTGAGAGCATCACCCCGACGGGCAACATCAGCCTCGGACTTTCTCCCAAGCCAAAACGTCACTGCGAGGGGGGAAAACAGCAGAAATGCTTGGGCTAGAGCTTAGCGCAGCGGCGAGCCTTGTCCGGCAGGGAAGTGGCCCTCTCCGCAGCCCCCAGCCACTAGCCAGGGATGTCAGGGCAGGAGCATCACTCCCGGTTCCCAGTCCCCAGTCCCTCCTGCAGCTTCCCTGTTAAATGGCCAAATTTCCTGGGAGCAAGGGATTTTTCCATCCGTCACATTGTCCTTTGCTGTCAGAAGAGGAGTCGGCACAGCCCCGGTGCCGGGGGGAGCGTGCCGGGGCGCCGGAGCAGGTAGGAGTGGGAAAGCAAGCGCGTGACTCGGCCTGGCCTCGGCGCACCGGCTCCCGGAGCATTACCATGATGGCTCCATCATTAATTGATCAATCACAGGATGACAGTTAATTAAGTAGAAAATAAAGCTACTCTGCCCAGCCTGGCATTAGTAGGCAGTGGCATTAAGATTTCTGGAGTACGAGGGGGGGAAATTAAAAAACAAAGGCACAGCTGGAGGAATAACCCCATTGCCGGTGGCTGGGGGTGGCAGCCTGGCACGATGCTCCCTGGGCCGTGTGTCCGAGCCCGGGATGTGCGGGCAGCCCCTGCACAGTGGTGACAGCCAGTTCTTGGCTTCTTCTCCCCTTCCCGAGAAGTCAGATCCCACCCGCTGCCCTGCAGGAATAACCCCCGTTATCCCCGTGGCCCCTTCCCTGCCAGCTCCGGCGCTGCTGCCCGGGCACCGGCCGTGGGACCCTCGCCAGCCTCCGGATCCGCAAAGGAGCTTTTCCTTTCAATCCCGTTTTCCCATCTCCAGGTCCTGCCCCGTGGGCTAACCCACAGCCAGGGTGGGGAAAGAGAGAAAGCCAGAAAGAAAGCATCCTTCTCCCCCCCCCACCTCGTGTGCCAGGGATTGTCTTGATATGAAAAATTATGGGTTTTGTTAAAAACTATTACTAATGAGGCGTCTTTCCTGCCCTTAATTGTTGCCAAGGCGATGACCCCAGCCAGCCATCTTTAATTAACTTAGACTAGATCTCCTGAAATGAGTTCCTTGGGTAAATTGCTTACCACGGCTTTCAGGCACGGAGCCGTGTTTGCCAAGCCCACCCGCTCCGGCGCGCTGCCACAGCCACCGGCAGAGGTGATGGCATGGGCCGGCGTCCCCCTCTCCGCCTCCCCCTGCCACCGCCAGGCCGGGTAACCCTGAAGCCAACGGGTAGAAACTCAGAGCTGAGATGGGGATGGAGATGAAGGAGTAACCGATGCCTAACCATAGGAAATGGGATGAATGTGGATTTCTCCGTAAAACGGGAATCCACCCCGGCTGCTGGCTTCTCCCAGGGACCAGAGCATCGCGGGGGCCGCGGGACCGGCCGCGCGGCGGCTGGCGCCTCTCCAAGCGAAAATCACATTTCCTGCCTGACAGATAACGCCGGTCAAGAGAATGCCAGGACGATTCCTGAAAATGCCATAATTGTTTTAATCTGATGGCGGATAAAAGATAATGATGCTAACAATATTTAAACGTAATTATAGTTTCCTGCGGCTGTTGGGCTCTTTGAATCCTCTCCACTCAAGTGGCTTTGTTTACGAGCGGCTTCAATAAGGCAGGGCCCGTTTTCCTCTTCCATCGCCTTCACACCTGCACCTCCATCGAGGCGGGGGGGGTGGACACATGCCAGGGGGCTGGCTCTCCTCAGGGACTGGCGCTGGCCGGCTCTGTGCCCCCCCCCCGGGCTCTCCTGCCCTTGGCCCACCATTGCCCATCCTCTGCCTCCTGGGATGTGACGCCCGCCTTGGGAAAGGGGCTGGGATGGTGGTGCTTGGACACTGGCAACGCTCAAAGAGCGGGGATCTGTTTGGAGGATTTTTAGGGACAGGTGGTAGGAATAAATCCCCCCTCCCCCTTCATCGGGATGGGGTAGGAGACTATGTCAGAGCTATGACAACCTCTTATAGCCCCCAAATCCCATCCTCAGCTCCCATCCAAGGTCAACTCCCCAACATCGATATAAAACAACACAGCTGAACAAAGGGATTTTTCAGGAATGATTTTCTGACAGCAAACAAATAAAAAGCACCGGCGGTGGATGTCCAGGGGCTCAGCATCCGCAGGAGAAGAAAATGGAGGAAGAAGAAAATGGGATGAATCCCCTACACTGGAGGTTGTTAACATGATCTTAAAGAACTCCCCCAAAAAATAAGCTTTCTTTCCGGGGGGCTGGATGGGCTGACAGCCCAGGTAGTGGTAGGAGAGGCTACAAAACATCTTGGTTGAGTGCGCAGAAACAAGTAGTGAGAAAAGATGGGATTTAGGCAAGGCTTTTAGAAGAACTTAAATATGAAATGGCTATTTCAGTAGCTGGAGTTTAGCCTTCTGTGTGAATCGGTCTTTGTAAATAGGAATGGAGGACAGCCAACTTCCCCAAAAGGGCTCTACGGGGGGTCCGGAAAATCACAACGTCCTGAGTTTAATGGGGAAAACAGATAGAAATGGTAACAAAGAATGGGGAGAAACAGCAATAAACCTGATTGTTTGGTAAATAAGGCTGAGCCTGTTGCCGAGAAGTGAAGTTTGAAAAGCAGCTGGGAAATGAATAACCGGTGAAAAGTTAGGAGAAAAAGTGGCATAACAAACCCGGGGGGTTCCCAGCACGGAGGGGTCAGTGCCGGAGCCCCCGCGGCGGGCGGTAGCATGGGCCTTCGGAAGTGCCAGGGAGGAGGGAAGAAGCAGCGACGGGACAGTATCCACTGCTGCTCCAACACGGTAAAACCTGGCACCATATAGAAAGATACGGCAGGGTCTCGCTGTGCTGATGAACTTGGCCTTAAACTGAGGGAGGAATTCAGTGTCGAGCATAGAGAAAACAAGTCCACTGCCTACACAGCAATGAAACAACTACATCCAGTGAGGAAGAGTGCTCCGAGCCATGGATATGACTTTGGAAAGAGTGGCTCAGTCACTGGCAGGGGCAAGAGGTGCATGGCGAGTCAGGAATGACGCAGGAGAAACCAGAGGAGAGGGCAGGGATCGGCGCACCCTGTGCCACATGGGTCCCTTGCCTTCACAGGGGGATCTCACGGGGCCGGGGAGGCAGCAGGGAAGGATGAGGAGCCAGGCTAAAGATGTGCAATAGCTGCCATCTGAGGAGGGATCGCGTAAACTGGGACTCCAGCCTGCAAAAAGAGGGGACTAAGGAGAAGAGAGTGGACTGTGAGAGCATGAATGGCAGGGAGAAGGTGAACGGGCGCTGACTACTCACTGCTTCTCCCAGCAGCCGAGGCAGAGGGCATCGGATGCTCCGGCTGAACGCCTGGCACAGGGACCCCTGGGGGGCTGCAGGGACCAAAAGTTTGGAGGGTTGGAAAAGTAATTGGGAAATAAAGAGCAGAGAGGTGCCTGGCTGCTGGAAGGGCTGGGAGCCAGCTGGGGCTGGGGGCTCTGCAGGACGCTGGGCAAGAGCAGGCAAGGGAGTGCACTCCTCCCGGCCACCGTCCTGTGCCCTGTCCTGGGCTGGGACGCTCTGGGCAGGGGGTGGCTCATCCCCGGAGCTGCTGTGGGTTTGGGGGTGGCCCGGGGTCCTCTGCTCGTCCCCGGAGAGACTCTGACCCCCAGAGCCAGGGATGCACCTCGGGAAGGGACCTCTTTCCTCCAGCACCAGGCAGGACCTCTTCCCTCCCAAAATGCACCTCCGGGTTTCCCGGCGGCTCGCCCCTACCACGCCGGGAGGGGTCTCACCGATTACCCCGTGTCTGCGGGGAAATCCACACGAGACGCGCAGGGACCGCTCTTTACACAACACACATCCCAACGGTGCTCGCCCACGCAGGACCGAGTCTCGGATGGAGGGGGACTTTCCCGGAGAAGCCTCTGTTCTCCCCGGCCCCGCAGTCCACGGTCCCAGAGAGCTCCCCGCGGCCGCGGCCACGCGTGGCCGGCGCGGCGTGTCTCCACGGGCTCGGCGCAGCCCCGACGGGGCGCGTTGACATCTGTAACCAACACGCCGGCTCCGGCAAAGGCAGGGCTGCCCGGCCAGGCGGAAAATTAACACTGACATTGAGTTTAATTAAACAAAACAACCAGGCTGTGAGCTGGAGCGGGGACGTGGCGGCAGCTGGAGGAGCCGGGCTGAGCGCGGTTTGGGAGCGACACCCCCGACGGGACGAGCCCCGGCGCCGGCCGGAGCCACGCCGGGCCCGGGAGGCCGAGGCCGGTTGGGGGGCCCGGTTTGCCCGCGGACCCTGCCGTCCAGGGCCGGGAAACGCTTTTTCCCCCATCTCCTTTTTGCCCTTCTCTTTGGAAAAAAAAAAAAAACAAACCCAAAAACGGGCGGGGCGCAGCACGGCGGGGGAGGCCCACGCGTGTCTCTGCCCCGGCGTGAAGCGGGGAGGCTGCCCGGCGGGATGCGGCGCGGGGGGAAGGCGGGGAGCGCTCCCGGGGGCGGATTTCGTTGAAGAGGGTTTAGGAAGATGCTGCTCCGGAGAGCCTGGGCGCCGGGAGACACCGACTCCCCCCCCACCCCGCCACCGGCTCCGGTCCCGCTACACACACTCCCGCCCCCCCGGCCCCAAATAAAAGAGGTGGGAAGGGCCTGATCCGGGCAGGGAAACCCCGGCAGAGCGTTTCCCGGCCAGCTGCTTCCCGCCGGGCACCAGTGGCACTTGCACTCGAAGCGGAGCAGCGCAGGCGGAGGGGAAGCCCTGCCCGCCGGCGCTGCGGTTTTATGCCTCCCCCGCAGGGGAAGGGCTCGGCTCCGGCCCTGCCCGCTGCCCGCCACCGACTGCCGCTCGCACCGCCAAATCCTCCGCGGAAGAGCTGAAAATACCGCGCAGCCCCGCGCAAGCCGAGCGGGGAGCAGCCTCCTCCAGCCCCTCCCCGGGCAGCCGCAGCGCTGGTGTCCGGCGTTTGGGGCCGGGCGATTGCCGCTGTTTCTCTCTGCCCCCCTCCAGCCCCTCTGCCCGCACCCCCCGGCAGCTCCCTACACCATCAAGGACACCCCCTCTTTTCGGTCCAGCCCACGGCACCCCGGTCCTGGAGGTGAGAGGCGATCCCTCTGCCGCCGCACTCATCTTCCTCCTCCCGATCCGTAGCTTTGGGGCTTTTAGTCTGGTCATTTTATTTTATTTTATTTCATTTTTTTTGAGGGGGGGGGTGGAAGGCGTGAAATGTCGGCTTTGAAGGATATTTGTAATAACATAACCAGCAAAATGAATGTCATATTTTTGCTCCAATGAATTGGATTTCCTGAAATATTGTCTCCGTAATGATGCCTTTAGGCTCCTCTGGATTAGATAACTCTCCAACCACATCAAGAAGGCTAATTATCCCAAAGCCACTTTCCCCGCATTTCCACATCTATTTTATATATCTATGTATATCTATGTATATATACACGATATTCTCCCGAATATCAGGGGCTGCCGCTCCCCAGGGACACGCACCGGGAGGGGAAGGGAGGGCTGCGCCCATCACCGTGGCGTCCTCCCCGCCCTGGCAGGCAGAGCAGCGCCCGGGGATGGCGGGGGGGGGGGGGGGGGGGGGGGGGGTGGGGGGGGGGGTGGGGGGTGGGGGGGGGGGGGGGGGGGGGGGGGGAGGGGGGGAGCCCCGTCGAGCAGCCGTGACGCCATCCCTGCGAGCCAATCCGCAAGGCCCGGCCGCATGTCGTCAGCCCTCGCTGACCCCCGGCGGGATCCCCTCGACGGCTCCGGGCGCACGTGGGGCGGTACGGGGCATCCCCCCCCCCACCTCCCCCGGCCCCGTCGGGCACCCCGGGACCGCATCCCCCAGCGTGGCGAGGGGGTGACACCCCCGGGGCGGGGCGGGGGGGGGGAGGAGAGAGGGCTGGGGCAGCGCCAGGCGACGGGGGTGCACGGGGGGGGTCCACGCTGCCCACGAGGTCACGAGTGGGGGTGTGGGAAGGGGTGAAGCCCTCGCAGAGGGGGTGGAGATGCGCGGAGCAGAGCCCCAAAGAAGAGGCGAGGGGTTGCCCCGACACCACCGCAACTCCAACACCCCGGGGCTGGGGGGGGGGGAGGTGCGAACAAGGCCACATGGCCCACGCGTGGGTGCCCCCGCTGCTCCCCCCCCCTCCCCTTTCTCCTCCGCCCGGCGCGGCTTTCTGTCCCGGCTCTTTGCTTGGGCCGGGGAGTTTGTACTTCGGGATTATTCATCTCCTGCAAGTTTTTTGTTAGGCGGCCCTGAAAGGCCTCAAAGGCTGGGAACACCATTCTAATTACGGGGAAGCACAGCTTATTTAGAAGATAAAAAGAGACTTGTAGTCTCATAACAGCTTCTTATATCCGTCAAATAAGGATCTCTAATGACGGGGTGAGAGCCAGTGAATGCCTAAAACAAACTAAAAAAAAAGGAGGGAAAATAAAGCAGCCAGGGGCTTAAGATATATTAAATTACCCTGATTAGGAATTTAGGCCGTGGCTCGAGTCTGCTGGAGAGGCTGGCGAGGGGGGGGGGACGGAAAGTGCTGCTATTCATTTCTGGGGAGAGGGGTCAGTAGGTCGGAGGAGTTCACAGGGCCTGGCTCTATTCTTATGCTAACAGAGAATACAAGCGCTGGCCTGGAAAATAGAAATGAATTTGCAATAATCCGAGCCCCTC
The DNA here is from genome assembly GCA_017639485.1 of Pluvialis apricaria. Classification (NCBI taxonomy): domain Eukaryota; kingdom Metazoa; phylum Chordata; class Aves; order Charadriiformes; family Charadriidae; genus Pluvialis; species Pluvialis apricaria. The sequence continues at coordinate 9,508,634 of CM030015.1, read as the reverse complement.
TGTTTGCAAGGCGAGCGGCTCTATAGCTAATTGCAGCCCGGGCTCCCCCGCCTCATTGCGGGCAGTTGTAACGATGCATGGGAGATTAGAGCCCGAGGGGTTGCGGGGGCGGGGGGGGGGGCAGATTTAAGATGTCTCCCCCCCGCCTTCTCTCTACTCGGTGGTGAAATATTCCGGGACAGGCGCTGGTGTTTGGGCTGGCTCTGCTCGCAGGGAGCGGGGCCAGCCAACTTCTTGAACTTCCCCGGAGCGGCGGAGGGGAGCGGGCCGCCGGGCAGCGCGGTGTGCCGGGGGAGGGGTGGGGGAAGAGGGGGCCGGCTCTGCGCGGCCCCGGGGCCGGCGGAGGGTGTGGGGGGGGAAGGCAGCGAAAGTCCCGGAGGGAAAGGGGGGGGGGAGCCCATTGAGCTGCCGGTGACAAGCAGTAAATCGGGGAAGAATAGCGCATGGAAACGCGCCGTCGGGGCCGCTCGCCGGCCCTACAGCTGCCGCCCCGTCTCGCCGCCATCCGAGCCACCGGCTCCCCGCCGGGATGTCAGGCTCCCGCTCCGCATCCCTACGTGTCCCTCCCCGCACCCCGAAGGGTCCCTCCTCGCACCCGAAGTGTCCCTCCTGCACCCTGACTGCTCCCTCCCGCATTCCGAGGTGTCCCTCCGCACACACGAGGGGGTCCCTCCCGCACCCCGACGGGTCCCTCCCGCACGCGAGGGATCCCTCCCCAAACTCAGGGGTACCTCCTACTCCCCGAGGGGGTCCCTCCCCGCACCCCGCGGGCTCCCGCCGCCTCCCTCCCGCCCGGAGCCCGCCCCGTCGCGGCCCGGCGGCCGCGGTCGGTTTCAGGACCCTGGACAGGGGCGGGGCTGCCGTCGGGGCGCGGCTCTGCCGGGTCCCCGTCCCCGTCCCCGTCCCCGTCCCCGTCCCGCCGCGCCGAGGGGGGGTGGTGGGGGGGTGTCCTCCCCCGGGAGGAAGCGATCCTGGCCCCTCTCCCCCTTTTCCCTACTCTACCGGTCTGGGATTAACCCCCCTACACGGGTGCCGCCGACCCCCGGGGCCGCGGTGTGGGCACGGGCCACGGTTTGGCAGCGGGTCGGAGCCCACCCCAACGCACACGCACCCCCCCCCCCCCCCCCCCCCCCCCCTTGTGCGGGGAAACCGTGTATAAGGGACGAAAATGCAGCCGAGGGGATGTTTCAATAAATATAGAGCGGCTCGGCCAGCCGCCGCCGCCGCCCTCGCCGACATGCGGGGCTGCTGCCGGGGCTGGGGTCGGTGCGGACGCCCCGCCGTGCCCCGACGGCGAAACGGGGTGGCAAAGCCCCGGCGTCGCCCTGCCCCGGTCCCAGCGACAAAGAGGTGGCCCTGCTGCCAGAAATACAGCCCTCTTTCGTTAACCGCTTTCCCCCTCCTCTTCCTCGCCTGCGGCTGGCCCCAAAGCCGGAGCCGGAGACGCTCCGGGTGCGGGATGTGCCCGGGGCTGGCGGCACAAGGCGGTACCAGCCCCGTACCCAGAGACCGGCACCGGCTCCGCAGAGCCGGGCCGAATCCTGCGCCCCAAATCGCCCTTGCAGTAATTCTGCCGAACGCTGCAAACTTTGCCCTGCAGCCCGGGGCTGTCCCTGCCGTCCCCGATCCCACCGCCCGCCCGGAGGAATCGGGCACAGGGGGATGGAGAGCAGGTCCGGGGGTGCTGCGGGCCGGGGCCGGGGCTGCCGGGGCCGCCCCGGTAGCCGCAGGTCTCGGGGATTCCGTAAATCGCTTTTTTTTCCGACTCTCTGAATTTTCTCACTCGAGACTGAAATTAAAGGGATGATTCCCGTAAGCGGCACACGCCGGACAGATTCATCCCCGCTCGGCGTTGTCCGTGCCACGGTGCTTCTCCCGCAGCCTTCGCCTAACACTTTTGTCGTTTTAAAAGGCAGAACCTCCGGATTTTACCCAGAGGGCTGTTCTGAGGGGTTGCCTAAGCTTAAGAAAATTATATTTCAGGTACATTAAAAAAAAAAAAAGCCAAACCAAACCAAAAACCCAAATCCACAACAACAACAAAAAAAACCACCCCCACACCCCTTAAAAAAAAAAAAAAAAAAAAACACATCAAAACAACGGTGTTTCTAATTTCCAATTGTATGTTGAGTCGCTGGGAAAAGAGACGGCATTATTTGTAATAATAATAATCTATTAACTGGATTTGGGAGGAATTTTCAGCAGAAAAAAAAAATCATTACGGGGTTGCTCCGTGAATTTTCGCTCTCCCGAGGAAATACGGGGAAAAGACATACGCGAGCTTTTAAAAATTGTTTTGGAAAACAAATTCGCCGGCACTTTTATCTTCCCCGCGGTGGGACGCGGAGATGAGCCGGTGCGATTTGATTTCTCAACGCCCGCCGGAGTTTGGGTTTCCTTCCCCAAAATAACGCCCGGTCCGGCCCCGGCGCCCTCTCCTTCCCACCGAGAAATAAACCGCCGAGGCGGAGAAAAGCGGGTTAGTTTGCTAGAATAAAAATCGGGTTTATTAGCAAGAAAAAAAAAAATAATATCCTCTTTATTTGCAAAAATTAAAAGTGGATTTCTTTGCAAGAATAAAACTGGGGTTTATTGACAGGAATAAAAAGCGGGTTTCTTTGCAAGAGCGGGGACCTGCTGCTTTGGGAGGTGGAGGGTTGTGCCGCGGCTCGGGGCCGGCACGAAGAGGGGGTGATTTCCCCGTTGAGTGTCCCCTAAATGGGGTTGGGGTTCCTTCCCCAGCAGGTTACCCCCCCCCCACCACCACCCCCGGGCTGCGGGGCGGCCGCTGCGGGGGACGCCGGGGCCCCGCACCCGGGGCTGCCCGGGCGCTTCCCCCGTCTCACCGCAGCCGTGGGGGCGGATTTTGAGGGGGAGAAAGCGCCCGGGAAGTGCCCCCCACCACCACCCGTAGAGGGTTGTTTCCCCCCCCCCGCGGATTCTTTTTCCTCCTCCCGCGGCCCGTTGCGGGCTGCTTCGCCCGCCTTTCTCGCAGGGACGGGAGAGCGGTTCCCCCTTCAACGAAAACCCGGGGGGGCGATGGCAGGGCCCGCCGCGGCCCCCCCCCTCGCCGCACGGCGGCCGGTGCGGAGGGGAAGTCCGGCCGGGGGGGGGGTCCCACCGTCTCAGCTGCGGGCGGTGGGGGGGGCGGCCTTCCCCGCACCCCCCCCCCCGGCCGTGGGTGCGGTGCCCACCCCGCGGTGCGGTGCACCCCACGCGTGCCCGGGAAGCGGGTACAGCCGGTGTGTGCGGGCACACGCCGCTCGGGTACACACACGCGTGTGCCAGCGACACACGCAGATCCCATACACACACGGCCCAGGCCGCCCTCCCCCTCCCCGCACCTCCCCTCCCCAAATCCACCCGCTTCCTCGCCCCCTCTCCCCACTCCACCCACCCCACGCAAATAAAGGCGGCGGCGGAGCGGGGCTGCGAGAGGCGGCGGCTGAACGATAAGGGCCCCCCCACCCCCACCCCCCCGCCCCGCCCGCACCCTTCCCCTGCACAAGGTGAAAGAATACAGAAATAGGTGAAAACACAGAAATAGCCCCAAAATAGCGCTGCCCGAGGTTTGGCTTTATTTATTCTTGCGTGTCCCCGTGGCCTGCAGCCCCGGGCCGGGCTGGGTGAGCCGGGTACCCGGCGGGGCAGCCCCGCTGGAGGCTCCGCGGGCCGGGGGGGGGGTGCAGGGAGGGGGGTGATGGGGGTCCCGCTGCCCGCGGAGGGGGGGGCCGGGGAGCCGCAGGTGCCGCTGGCGGGAGACACCAGCAATGGCTGTTTGGGTGTTGCATTAAAGCACGCTGCAGTGCGCACACAGGCGGTCCCTCCCCCCCCCTCAATCTGCCTGTATGCTAATGACATGCAAAGCGACTCATTTGCATGTTTATCTCTGTCAATGGGCAAGCGTGGCGGGCGAGGTAATACGTTTCCCACCGTGGCATGGAGGCCTCCCCCTCCCTCCTCCCCGCCACCCTACCCCCCCCCCCTCCCTCCGCGCCCCTCACCGCCCCGCCGGGCCGGGGAGGGCAGGGGCGCACCTCCGGCCCCACCGCCCAGCCCTGGCACGACGGCCGGCACTGCCACAAAAGGGCGGCCGGGGGGGGGGGGGGGCCTGCGAGCCGTCCGAGCGCCCCCACCTCTGCCCCCCAGCAGCCCCCGGCCCACCCGCCCCCCCCCTCCCCTCAAACCCAGCGCCGGATTTTGTGCTTTAAGCAGCCAATCGGGGTTGCGGCACCCTTCCCCCCCTCCCTCCTTCTCCCCCACCATCCCTTCTTCTCCACCCTCCATCCCTCCTTCTCCCCCTCCATCCCTCCTTTTCCACCCTCCGTTCTTCCTTCTCCACCCTCCATCCCTCCTTTTCCACCCTCTATCTCTCCTTCTCCCCCTCCATCCCTCCTTTTCCACCCTCCATTCTTCCTTCTCCACCCTCCATCCCTCCTTTTCCACCCTCCATCTCTCCTTCTCCCCATCCATCCTTCCTTTTCCACCCTCCATCCCTCCTTCTCCCCCTCCATCCCCCCTTTTCCATCCTCCATTCTCCCCCTCATCTCTCCTTCTCCCCCTCCATCCCTCCTTTTCCACTCTCCTTTCTTTCTTCTCCCGCCTCCAGCCTTCTTTATCCCATCTCCACCCCTCCTTTTCTACCCTTCATCCCTCCTTCTCCCCCTCCATCCCTCCGTCCTTCCTTCTCCCTTTCCATCCCTCCATCCCCTCCTGCAACTCTCCTTCTCCCCCTCCATCCCTTTTTTTCATCTCCATCTCTCCTTCTCCCCGACTCCATCCCGCCTTCCCCACGCCCAGACCCAAATCCTCGCTGTTTCCACGCGCGGCGGGGGGGGATTTCTGATTTCCCGGGGAGAAAAAAAAGTCTCTTTCCTCCTTCCGAGGAGCTCCGACGCCGGCCCGGCCGCTGAGACCTCGGCCACTCGTGACGGCTGTGGGTCCGCCACCACCGCGCGTGGTCCCCGGTGGGCGCGGAGCCGCGGGGGGGCGGCCCGGGGGGGGGGGGGGGGGGGGGGGGGGGGCTCGGCCCTCGGGTTCCTCTGCCGAGGGGTGTCCACGGGCACCAGTGGGGAGGAGCAGCCGTGTGTACACTCACGCGTGTGGGCCCACGAATGGGACGGACACTGGAGGCACCGGTGCGGGTTTTTTAAATAGCCACCAAAAATTTTGTAGTAATAATAATAATAATAATAATAATAATGAAGATATCAATAATGAAAAAGCCTCTCCCACCGCCCCGAGGTGCGCCCACACCGCTATTTTCAAACACGCCCGTTGGAGCGCAGGGCTCCTGTTTTGGGGAGTGGGAGGAGGGGAGCCCCGCCGCCTGCGCGGGGATGCGGCGACCCCCACGCACCCTCGGTGGGGGCACGGCACGGCGCAAACCCGCCCCCCCCCGAGGCGTGGGGACCAGCGGGCAACGCCGGGGACAGCGCACGGTTGTAACGCAGTGCAGGGTTATATACGCTCCATACTATACATATATATAAAAAACAGGGATATTGTGTGTTACGCTATAATTCATGATGCCGTGCTATACTACAGGACGCCGCATGACGCCATGCGGTGTGACAGCACCGGACCCGAGGCAGTGCCCCCCCCCCCCCCTTCTCCCCCCCCGGAGGTGTCCCCGGGCCGGCGGCACACACCCGCCGCACCGCCCCGCCCCGAGGCGCCGGTGAAGGGCGGCCGCATCGCTGTGCTGTGCTTGGGGACGGGCTCCGGGGGGGCCCCTCCTGCCTCCCCACCCGCTATCCCACCCCGTCCCCTCTCAGCCTCTTATTCCCCCCACCACCTCTTTTTTTTTTTTTTCCCCTTATCCCAAATCTTGCCCCCTTCCCCAGTGGAAGTGTTTTCGCTCCCTCCGTCCCTTATCTCTGTTTTAACCGCGGGGGGGGGGAGGAAGATTTATTTCCCCTCCTTCACCCGAAATTGTCTTAGAAAAAAATAAAATCAAAGCAGCCGAAAACGCAAATCTGCCAGTCTGTGCCCGAGGCCTCGGGGCAGACGCGCCCCCCCCCCCCCGGACTCACCCTGCCCGACCAGTTTATCCCAGTACTGCCCAGCCGCGGGTACTGGGAGGGAATTTATTTGGGGCATCAGCCAACCCCCCCCCCCCTCGGGTACCCTATGGCCACGTCAACCCCATACATCGCACCTATGGAGAAGGAGGTGTGCCCCCAGCAGAGATGCTGCCCCTTCCACCCCGGCGGGGGGGGCGGTGCCCCCGAAGCCCCATGTCCCCCCCACCCCGGGGGGCAGCGGGCCCGGGGGTGTCGGTGCCGGGGAGCTCCGGGGGTGCCGACCCACCGGGGTCCCCCTCTCCCCCCCCCAGCCCCCCGGTCGGCTCCCGGGTGGGTGTTCCCCTCCCGCGGGGGGGCGGAGAGAGGCAGGCCGGGGCAGAGGCAGGTTTGGCAAGGCCCCCTCCCCTGGCTCTCCGGGCTGCCCCCGCCGGGCAGTGTCCCCCCCCCCGCGCCCCGGCCAGGGGGGAATCCGCACCCCCGGGGGAGGCCGGCCGGGGGCTCCCGCATCAGCGTGCGCAGGGCAGGGGTGGTTTTGCGGGACCTCCTGCAGAGACACCTCCCCCATCACCCCCCCCCCCCCCTCCCTCCCCCAAAACCTGCCGTGCCATCGCGCCCCGCAGCAGAGGCAGCCCCCCAAAAAGCAAATGGGGGTGGAGTGGGGTGTCTTCCCTTACCTGAGCGCTGGCCCGGGGGGAGCCCCGGAGACGGGGGGGGTGCTGGATCCGGCTCGTTTTCTCCCGCCGTCTCCCGCAGCAGAAACTTCCCCCGAGCCGGGGCCGGTGGGGGAGCCGGGGGCTGCGCCGGGGGGGACCCCGCGGCCGGTGAGAGCCGCACACACCCGGGCCGTGTTTATATGTAGAAAAGAAGGGTAATTTGAGTGCTTATACCAAGAACCGGGGTTGTTAAGTTTGCAGGCAGGCAGCTAAACGGTGCCAAGTGCGGGCAGGAGGGGCGGGGGGGGGGGGTTGCGGGGGGGAGGCTGGGGGTGTGTAAGAAATAAAGAGCAATTGTCAGAGGCGAACAAAAGGCGGAGGATGGAAAGGAGCTGGGAATCCCGGGGCAGAGCCCCTCGGCGTGGACTTGAACTTGGGCTTTGACACCGTCTGCGAGGCGGAGAGAGCGGCTCCGGGCCGGGAGAGCCGGGCTGCGGCGGGGGGGGCGCACACAATAACCCCGGTGGCGGAGAGAAGGGGCCATTACCCCCCCCCCAAAATCCACCTTTGCGGGCCGGGGAGGGGGGCACTTTGCTTCAGGATGCGAGTGATCCGGGGGATAACCCAGACGGGCTGAGACCCGCCGGGCTCAGCGCACCTCCCCGGGGGGGGGGGGGGGGGGGGGGGGGGGGACCCCGTCGGGGCTGGCCGGGGCCAGACGGCCGGGGGGGGCCGCCCGGTTCTCACAGTCTGCGCCCGAGCCTGGATTCTCTGCACGTCCCGGCCGGTCCCCCCTTTGCTGCTATTCAGCACTTAATTGAACATTAATGGCAGCTGGGGATGAGGTCATTGGAGCCGGCTTTTCTCACACATTTTTCATGCAAATCCGCTAAACTCTAAACAAATTTGAATAAAACCCCCTTTGTGCGGGCCCTCCATGGTGTTTTTCCACGGGCTGCTCCGCCTGTCTCCGCACACTTCATCCGGGGAGGGGGGAGATGTGCCGCGCCGGGGGGAGCGGCGGGGAGATGAGGGGGTGTGGGGGGGGACCCTGCCCGGGCCTGGAGCACCGGGAAGAGCCATGTGTAACACCCAGAGAGGCTGTGTCCTCTGCGGGGCTCCCAAATCCAGACATGCGCCCCTCCCCAGGGATGCACTGTGCCATCATCTCCCTTTGCATCCCCCCCATAGCACCAGTTCCCCCAGTAATATCCACCAGCAACACCAGTTCCCCCATAACACCTCGATAGCACCAATCCACCCCCAGTAACATCAGTCCCCCTGCAAGTAACACGGATCCCCCACAGTAATACCAGCCCCCCAGTCCTCCCTGCAACCCAAATCCCTCCCAGTACCACCAGTGCCCCCAGCACCCCTTGCTGCACTGGGCAGCCAAGCCCCATTGCCTCTCAGTAAGGTGGTTTTCGGGTGCTCGGGGCCGTGCAGGGTAACGGCACGCAGAGCCCCTGACCCCCCCCCCCCCCTGCTCCGTGCCTCCACAGCCCCTGCGCAGCCCCCATTAGCATCCCTGCGCGCCCGGCCCCCTGCCCAGCCTTGAACTTGGCCATGCCGGGCTGCGCTCCTTCTGCCTGCCTGGGCTCGCACAATGCCGGCCTTGACCCATTGTTTGCTTTTTTCGGGTTTCAGCTGGGAAAGCGGCCACCTCGCGCAGCCTGCCCCGAGCACGCCGGGAGCCGGGCACAATGGGGAACCCTGCTCTGCAGGCAGAAGGGCTCCAAATCATTTGAGAGACATATTCATTATATTCTTTCACGGGGGTCTGTTTGCATTGGGTTTAGCGGTTACTTCCCAGACGGGGTTCAGACCAAATAAAGATCGTTTAGCGGCGAGGGATTCGCTCGGGCTTTCAGGGAAATGTGCCTGATGTGGGGCACGGCGCAGCCCGGCCGCTTGGCTCTCTCGGCTGCTCCCGCTTCCCTGCTGATTTGCCTGGGTTTATTTTGCGCCCGTTGCCTCCTCCATCCCGAGACTGCACCAAATCACACGGCTCGCTTTTGCAAAAGGGAGAGTTTATTTTCAACAGCGCATGGGGTGGGGGGATTTTAATGGGAGAGAATTACAGCCAGTACGTTTCTTTTACAGGAACAGAGAGGGTGCAATAAAATAGCAGCGGGGCTGCCCGGCCCGGACAGACTCACGGTCCTCTAGGCTCTGAGCGCAGCGCTGTAGGGACGGCTGCAATCCCGCAGCTCCGCACGCCCGGGGATGAAGAGCAGCAGGGGCCAAGCTCTGCTCCATGAGCAAAGCCCGGTGCTAAAAGCCCCCTCCAACCTTCGCACACCCGGTATTTTGCCAGGTGAGTCGGTGGCTTGCTCAGATCCCTCTGCCTAAGCACTGTGGTCCCGCTCTGGGGTATTTAGGGCACCGAAGACAACATACAGGAGTGATGTGGGATGATGCCCCGGCTCCCTGTGTTGCCCTGGCTGCCTCCCCGTGGCTCGACAGACATGATTCGAAGCGATGCAGAAACCCTCTGTGTTCACGAGCCAAAGCCACCTCCTCTCTGGGGCCACCGGTGAAGCAGCTTGGGACCCTCCTGGAGAAACTTGGAGATGTCAGATGAGAAGTCTGGGCAGGTGGTAGCCAACTGCAAGAAGGAACTCACAGGCTTGAGAAGTCTCTTCTCCACTTGCTGAGATCTAGGAAGGAAAGGAGAAAAATGGAGCGGTTACATTCTCTGGCAGGGAAATGGTCCAGCAGCGCTCGACTGAGAACAAACCAACTCAGCTCACCGACGGAGCGAAACTCCAACCCTCTTTCCCCCCTCACCACATGTCTCCCACGGCTCCAGGCCACCTTACCCCCTTACCGACCGGGAAAACCGTGGTCCCCAAGATGCCGAGCTCCCCCTCGCCCGCCTCATTTCTCTACCTCTGCCTGCCCCGCACACCGCCAGCCAGGGGAGGGCTTGCCGCTTGTCCTTCCTCCCTAGGCTTTGGGGCATGGGATTACTCTGCATGTCAGAGCCACTAAAGGCACAGCCCTCTGATGTTTTAATCTTTGTGTTAACTTTCCCTGCCCTCGGCGCCCTTGCCTGGCTGGAGAAAGTGATACCAAGCCACCGAGGTGGAGCCGAAGCTGTGACGCTCAGCGAAAGTCCCCTTCTCGGCTTTCCCCGTGCCTCCCGGCGTTTGCCCCACACAGCTCACACCTCGCAGCAGGTTCTCCTTCCTTTTTCCTGATATTTTGCTCTATTTCCTTTGCACTGTCCCCCATGGCGAGCACGGATCCCCTAGCACAGCCTCCGAACCCACTCCCACCCCTTTGCCGTCCTCCCTTTGCTTTGCCTATAAACTGTTTTGCTGGAAGGAGTAAAGACTAATATAACTAATTCTTGAATACACTTGGATCTGGAGTGCAAAAGGAACCATCAGCTGGCTAATTTATTCTTTTTATTGCACCAAATTGTAATTTTATAAAATATTGCAAATTTTATAAAATATTTGCAAGCCCATTTTAAGAGATAAATCTTCTGTGTGGCTCTCTAATGAGCCGCCCTGGGAGTAGCCGGCATGTGATCTGCTGTAGGTCGCACCGTGACGTTCCCGGGCTGCGACTGGATGAACCACCGTAACTCTTTGAACTGTGCAAATACTCTACGCTCTGGGGTCCAGGCTGCAATTTTCATGGGTATTTTTTCTCTCTCTTAAAAATAGATCTTCTGTAACCCCTTTATTGCAATATTCATAAAACACTTGATGGAAATCCAAGGAAAATCCCTTCCCTTTCGCAACTTTGATGCAAGCCTGAAACCTAAGAGAAGCAGAAGCCAAATCCACCCCACGTGCATGGGTTTGGGGAAGGACCACAGCCTGTCACTGGAGAATCAGGGTGCCGAGAGGATGGATCCCATGCTGGCGTGTGTGTAGGGAGACCCAAGCTGCAAGAAGCCAAGGCTCAGCACCGCTTTATCCTAAGTGCTGTTAGGAGTCACCCCCAATGCCCCCCAAGGCTGGCAAGGATGTTGAGGTCAGGGCAGATGAGATCTGAATGGTGGTGGGTGCTTTCCCAAGTCCAGGAGAGGAGGAGGAGGCTGAACCCTTGTGCTCACCAGGAAAAAAACCTTGCAGGGTAAAGACCCCTGCCCTGGGCAGTGACAGTCCCTGCCCTCCACCTGGGCAGGCTGAGCTTGCTGCGACCTACAGAGAAACTCATCTTGGCGCAGACAGAGAAGATGCTCGTTGGTACGAGACATCAAGCCACCTTGGAAACGATGCCCAGCCTACCCGCTGGCTTTGCACTTTCCAGCACTTAATAACTGGGGGCAGGAGGGGCTGGACCGACCCAGATGATTTGACATAAGCTTCAGGAGAGCCCAAACCTCCTGCACACACTTTTCACGCAGAGTTCAGTCGAGCGCTGTGGGTGTCTGCAAAAATAGGGTTGCACCAGGACCCAATCCCAGCCTAACGCTGCCTTCCCTCCCCATCACCCTGGGCAGGGAAAGCATCCCGCAAAGTAGCATGTGGATTCATTATCCCTCTCTTTTTTTAAAAAACAATGCATAAATAATTGCAATTACAGCTCAGCCTCTGCCCCAGCACTTGCTCTTGTACCTCCCTGTGCCCTTACAAAGTCGGCGCTGAGGTTTATACGCTGACAAACTGCCCTGCCAAAGCTATTCTAGGTGATGGGAAGGGCAAAAAAACCCCTCAAATAATGGCAAATGGATGCACGACGCTCTGCCTAATCAGATTCCTATCCCCCATTGAGGCCGGGAAGGAGGGACCCCGCTCCTCCCCTGCCCTCAGCCCAGCCTCCGCTTCACCGGCTCACACGGAGAAACTTTCTGGACAATTTAATCTCGCCAGGGTGTTACTTAGAAAAACCTTTTTCACTGTCAATTCCCCCCCCCCCCCCCCCCGCCTTTTTTTTTTTTTTACTTCCCTCCCAGCCCTGATTGAATTTTGCAAGCCCCTGATATCTTTCTTTTTTGTAGGGATGCACGCTGCTTATGCAAATACCAGCCTTTCATACCGCCTCCCTGGCTCAAGCCCTCCAACTTGAATGTGACCAAAAGCTGTGCTCTCCCCTGCTAACTCCTTAGCACAATTACACCTCCATTCTGCTCCAGGGGCCCGGGGAGGGGGGAAAAAAAAATCATTTTAAAGTAATAACACGTGCTGTTTGCTTTGGATAATTACAAGGGAGCTTCGGCTTCTAAGAGCTATGAAATATTCTGTTCGGCAGGGCAGGAGGGAGGCTCCATGTTACGCCTACGCTGCGAGTTTTATCTCCTGGCGGAGATGCTCGCACGGCCTCTCGAGGCTCCTTCCATCTCTCGCTCGTCCTGTGCACCTGGGCAAGCATTTACATTTCCTACGGAGGAACTTCTCGGCGCTTTGGGCTACGGGAGAGAGGAGAAGGCGGCTGACATTTTTCTTATCTCAAGTTACAATTTCCTGCAAGCATCAAGATAATAAAACATCGGTGATGGGCAAGCCAAGTGAAATGAATGCGTCGGCTGGCTCTCCCGCGGCAGCGCGGGAAGGACCGGGGAGAAAGGACACCCGAGGGATGTGGCCGCTCCGCCGGCTCTCGTTTGCATCGTGGCCCTGCCGTTATTGTCCTCCTGCCTTGTCTGTTGGGGAAGTTTATGTGGAGGGCTTTTGCTGGGGCGAGGAGGAGGAGGGGAGTTTTCCCCAAAAGCACCCAGGAATCTGTCAAAAGAGGGACAGAAAAGAGAAGAAGAAGAAGAAGGGAGACAGAGAGTGGGAACGTCAAGGACCCCTGACTAATGAATAGCAAGTTTGCCCTTGAACCTCCCTGGGCTTTGCCATTCCCAGGCTCCAAACAAGGGCTGATGCATGCTTGGGCCCAGCTGCAGGGGGACCGGGCTATGGTTCATCTCAGACACTTTGACAGCCCGGGCCTTTTCCCCACATAGCTCAGACTCGCCTAACTACTCCCCTGGCAACAGCTCAGTGCAGGAACCTGCGCTGAGGCCCTGCCTGCTGCATACAGAAGTGCGAGGAGGAGGGGAGCCGCTGGGAGAAATTAGCTGGAGACCGGCTTAACCCATCAAATGCTGGGCAGGCGTCGCCAGCCCCCGGCACCCTTCGCTCCGTCCCCGGCTCGGCTGGCTGGGTGCTTGCTGGCAAGCATCCGCGGCGGAGCAGGAGAGGGGCGGTGATGGGTTAGACTTGCTGAGTCGCCGTGTATCCCAAATCCCCATGACCTGCTGCTTCGCCAAGACCCAGCGCCTTGGACCTGGTGGGGCTGAAGGTCCTCATGGTGCCAGGGATGTAGGAGGGAGACGAAACAGCCGGCTGGAAAAGACCACTGGACACTGAGCGGGAAGGGTACGGCCTCTCCCTGCTGTGGTGGGGACAGAGCATCCCTCTCGGCCAGTCGAAACGAGGGCTCGGGCCAGACAAGAGAGGCACAAACTTGCCCTGGCCACTCTTTCTGCATTGCAGATCAAAGGCAGGGGACGAGCTGGCCTTAGGGGTCTGCGCTGAATGGCTGGAGAAAACAGGGACGAGCACCCGGCAGCTCCAAAGCGCGACCCAGAAACATTCCCACATCCCAGCCCCATATAAATCCCGGGGGGAAACAGGGGGGGGCCTCCATCCCGGCCTCTGTTTTTACAGAGCATCTTTCATGTGCAGCCCCTGAGAGAGAGGGCTTTGCCGAGCTTGTTAAGGACGGCTCCTGCGCCAGGCAGAGAGGGGGACGCACCATATGGAGAGGAGAAAAAGAAAAGGGGACACTGAAAATGGAAAATTATGCAAAGCAGGAGGAGAAGCGCTGGGGGAAAGGGGGGAGGGAGGCAGTGAGGTGTGGGGGATGGGGAGAGGGGAGGCTGGGAAGGGAGCCCTGACTTGGGGGACACCAGTGAGCTGGCACAGGGGCAGCGGGAAGGACAGAAGTTTCCCATGACCGGGTGCAGGACAGCCCTTGGCGCCTTTGGGTGCTGTCACCGTCAGGCAGCTCTCCAGCCTGGCCTTCCCTGAGCGGGTCTGGGCTGTGCCGGGGCGGTGGCCAGCCGGACCACGGTGGGTGCACCCTGCACCCGGAGCCGTGCCGCGCCAGGAGATGCAGTGAAACGGGGCTCGCGGTGACCTACTTCAGAGGTGTCCTCAGGACCTCTGTTACTATGGCAATGAGGTTGCCAGCAAACATTATGGGGTTTTTGGTCAAGGTTTTTGCTTTTAATCAATCACAAAAACCAGACTCACGTACCAAGGTGCTGGGGGCCTTGTAAGAAACGGCTCTGAACAACAGCAACAACAGCGAGGGCCTGAATCGCCCCTGGGTCTCAGCCACCCACGCGGTGATGGTGGACACTCGGGTGAGTTAAGGAGCATCCGAACGCAGCTGCCAGAGCTCTTCCTTTTCCCCTTAGTCCCCAGAGGTACCTCTTGGTCACCAGAAGGTCCTGGTGCCACAGGGCGGGCTGCAGCCCTGGCATGGCTCAGGGATGCTGCAGGCACAGGAGGGAGAATGAACTTTCCAGCCCCTTGTATGTGTTATTGCCCAGCTTGTGCTCAAACTCCAGCATCTGGCCTAATGTTTTTGTTTGGAGAAATGACTCGGCTCTTCCCAACCCAACCGTGGAGGTCCTTCTCTCTCTCTCCTGGAAACCTCAGTCACATCTCAGCTTCTGGGCTCAGCTTACCTTTGGGACACCGCCCACCCTGGCACCGTGACAGCTTCTCCGTCCCAAAGCCACCCCATTCCACTGGCTTGCAGGACTCTGTGCTGGCTCCCTGTCTGTGGGCCAGAACCACTTTGCACATCCTCACTGGGTGCCAGCTCCCTTCTACAGCCCCTCTTTCACCCCGGCATGGAAAGCCACCTTTTGGCCCTCCAAAAATCCCCAAGCTCGGTGTGTGTTGCTTTGCTTCCCCTGCTTGGTCCCCTCCATCCTGTTCCTGTCTTCCTCCGTCTCTCCTCTCGACGGCTTTCATTCAAAGCAGCCGGTGCTTTTCCTTCGCTCTCCTTGGCATCACCCAACACCCAGGAACACAAACTGCTCCTGGCTGCCACCTTCCCTCCCTCTTGGCCGCAGCTCAGCCTTTGCTCTCATGCTCGTCTCTACCACGCCGCTCCCTTTTTTAACTCCTTCTCCCATGTGTTGCATCAGGAAACCTTCCCCCCCTGCATCCCAAATGGATCTCTCCGTTAATCCCTTTTGCTGTGCTTCCTTCCATTTACCGTAGGTAAATTTACCATCAGTCCTCGTGGTCGCCCTACACCCCCAAACCCATGTTTCAGGCAGGTATGTGGCAGATTCACGTGGGGTGAGCGCACAGAGATGGGCTGGAACACGGGCAGGCGTGGGACCGTGCCTGCAGAGATGGGCACGCTTGCCCCACAGTACACGTGTTCCTGCCTGCACATGCCAACACCTACGTGTTCCTGCCCACGTTCCCGCTGCCAGATCCGAGGCTGTGGGATCTCGAGGGAAGTTCTTGTTCTCCCCTGGGGCATTGGTGTTATCTGTGCAACATGGCTGCAGGCTGGGATTTGGGCTGTTTGGTCTTACAGTCACTAGACAAAGAAGATGCAGTGTCCATCTTCTAGTTTCTTCAAGAGCCATGCCCTGGAGTAAGGCTACATGTGTTGGCCAGATCCTCAGTAAAGCCCTGGGAATAAGCTGTAGGCACTGAAGAGGATTCATCTAAGCAGCACACAAAGAAAAATAGCAAAAAATAAAGTTCACGGGGGCACAAGAAAAACAGAGCTTCCACCCACAGAGCAGCTGTGTGGGGCTCTGGGGACAGGCAGGCAACGTGGGAGATGTTTCAGAGCTTGCTCTCAAGATGATGCATTTGCAACCGCTTCCCTTCTGCAACCAGTGGAGGTAAATTGAGTTACCTGCCCTGCAGACACACGTTTCAATCCACGTACCTTCAGGTGCAGGTACGTGTCCTGGGCTGCTTTAAGGCTGGCAAGCCACTGTGGCAGAATGATGCAAAAATGAGATGTGCAAAAAGGAGAGGAAGAAGAGGGATCTCTTCTATCCCTTGATATCCTGATGCAGGCAAGCAACTGCCCCTCCACAACCAAACCCAGGCGAAGGGGCTGCTTGGTGTTCTCACTGCAAATTCCCACCTGCTAAAAATGGGTGGCGTGGGGTGGGGATGCGGGGGAGCACAAGGGATTCAGGGTGTCCTTTGGATCAGGCTGGCCTCGGCTGCTGCGCTGGAAGCTGAACCATTTCCAAGGAACGGCAAGAACAGCGAGTCCTGCCCAAGTGACGGTCCAAAGCGTTGGCACTTCGTCCTGATTCAACCTCGCCCCAGATTCCCGCCCCGGCGTGCATCCAGGTTTCTTTCTCCTTGACCCATCTCCATCAAAAGAAGAGCTGTTACGAGTCTCCACTCGGTTTTTAGTCTACAAATAGAAGCAAAGCAGCCCCTGCTAGAGAGCTGAATATTTCCACTAAACCCTATTTTAATGCCTGTCCTGGCAAAAGAAACCTTCGGGGACCGTGCCCCTTGTATGAGATGTTAAATATTTCAGCCTCCAGCAATACAACACACTGATACGATATTAAACTATACAATTGCTATATGTTCCTGTGTTCCCATCCCGGCAGCGGAACTGCATTGCAAAGGAGCACCTCCAGCAAACCTTCCTCCGGACAGGGCCAGGGACGTGACTACCTCGAGCGCTGGGGCACGCATGTGCTTATCGGGCAGCAGAGCTGGCTCTGCCACCCGACATGGAGAAGCTGTGCCATGGGAGCTGCTAAAAGAGCATTTCATTTCCAAACGGGGCCCTGGAGACCTCTTGTGTGAGGGCCTCGACGGAGTGATCTGGGGGAGTACAGAACAAGGAGGTACGACCCCAGGCTAAAAACAAGCTGAACCCCAGGCTTGCTGGATATTATTGCTCTACACCAGGGCTCAGGCTGGCCTGTCCTCTTGAATCAGTGCATCTCTCCTATGCCACCACCAATGGGGAAATGGCAAATTGGGATATTTTCGCCTCCCTCTTCCCCCGTTTCCCTCCCCTAACTCTTTTTCCGCATCATAAGCAAAGTCCTAATAAAGCTCCCATCCCCACTGCCAGCCCTGCACCATGCTCCCAGCAGAAAAGAGATGCAAAGCCACGCTTGGAATCTGATTCCCCGGCTTTAAACGCTGCTCTGCCAGCAAAGTGCGACTTGAAAGCTCCCCTGTCACAGTTACAAAGCTCCGAACAGCCCTTCCTCGGATAATCACGCTTATCTCCAGATTAAGAAAGAGAGACCTGCAGCTGAGGCTGGTCACATGGGCTGGGATGTGGGCAAATCTCTTTTAAACAATCCCCATATAGCTGTGACCTCCACCACAGTCCAAATACACCGTCCCTCGGTCCCACTCGAAAACCAGCTCTGGAGACATGACGGAGCATGCAAGAGGGGACCACACTGGAGAGAGCGGGGGCAGGAAGGGAAACCAGGGGGAGGAGCGAGAAAGCGATGGAGAAGAGGAGGATGAGAAAGATGGGAGAAGAAATAAGTAAAGGGAGGATGTGGGAGAGGAATAGGATGTGGTGGAGAGGGAGGAAGAGTGCGTGGATGGAGGGGGAGGATGATGAAGGACAGGGAGGTCTCTGCCACTCTTCCTGCTGGGGATTAGTCGTCCCTGCACTGTCCTCAGTTTAACTCTTCCCGCTCTGTCCCCGGCTGGCAGCCTAGCCCGATTACGTGACTCCAGCTGTGCCAAGCAGCCTTGGCAGGGCGAGCGCGTTACCTACTTTGCTGCCACGGATTCATTAAGAGGCTTTGCTTGTGTGGGAATAGTCATCCCAACGGGGAAAGAAAAAAAAAAAACCCTTCTGCAGATCAACCTGGCGAGGAGCTCTGACAAAGCGGTTTCCATGGCCCTGCCTGGGGCTTGGGAGCAGAATTAAGGAGAGGCAGGAACGCGCAAACAGGACAGGAGGGTGGAAGGGTGGGAGATCAGTGGGAAAGGGTCCCCAGCAAGGCCCCTGCTCAGGGACAAGGCACCGGCGAGGGAGGGAATTGCCAGCCCTTTGCAGGATGCTGGTCCCTGGTTCTCCTTTGTGATTAAAGGCCACCTTGCATCTGGGTCAGCCACGGACAATTCATTCACCCTGTGAGCAAATGAAAAGTCCGAGCAACCGCAGAGTGTCTTTTTCCAACAGCAGGTTCCCCTCTTACATCCATGTGGGATTAACACAATTACTTTGCAACAGAGGAGGCCAAACGGCTCCGAAATGGGCACAGATGCAGAGCACTGGAGCTGGACCTCTCTGAGGACACCCGCGATCTGCTGGCACCGACTTGGGCTTTCCAGACGCAGGGCTCGACCACCGGCTGCAGCTCACCAGGAGGGACCGCGGTGCTGCCTCCCCGGCTGCTCATTATTCACCCTGTGCAATTAGGCACCGCTGATAAGTCACGAGAAATTGCCTTTGTTCTCCAACTGGATGACCTGCGTTTCACAGGAGTCCCTTTTTCCTGCACATTACTCAGGAGCTGCCCACCATACCTACTGCTGGAACGGTCAGTGAGGATTTTGGGGCACTCTTTGGGCTGGCCACGAGTGCTTCCTTGCAAGATGCCCCGTGCAGGTTGATGGGGAGGTGCAGCCTGGCCCTGCCCACCTCCCTGGACTTCTCTGAGCACAAAGGAGAGCTGCTCCTCCCGCGGCTCGCAGGGGACGTGTCAGCTCTCCTCCAGGCAGGTGGCTTTGCTGCTCCCTGGCCACTCTACCATCTCTTTGTGTCACTCCCAGCTCGCCTCCCAGCAGCAGAAGAAAGCCCAGTGCAGCTGCAGAGCCAGTAGGAGAAGAGGTGTCAGCCCTTGCCCAACGCAAACCCCGCCGATGCTAATGGCCATCTCACCTAGTTAATCATGACCTCTCCTTTCCTCCCTGGCCAGCCCACCAGAAGGAGTCAACCCCATGCTCTGCTGCTCAGACCAACCCATCTCCCACCCGGGCTCCTTGCAGGACCATCCCTCCACCATGGTGTCTGCTCCTGCTCTCCATCCCTTCACTGCCAGTGCCAGGACCTCATCATGAAACAGAAGGCAAAGCGGATGGGAGCCAGCATGAAGCTGGTTGCCACCAAACTCCACAGCAGACAAGCCGTGCTGCAGCAAAATTTCCTGAAATGACCCCCGCTTCAGAGCGGCCTCGCACCATGTAATTCCCTGCTCTTCCGGCATCCGGCAGCTGCTCAGAAGCAGACGGCAGCATGGGGAGAAAAGACATCTTGGCCCCTTTCTAGAGCTTCTTCTCAGTCTGCTCAAGAAATGTATATGGGCTCTTAGGTCTTGTTGATTTAAGGGAAAGGATGCAAAATTAATTTAGCTGGGAAATTAATTAGATGTGAACTGGTGTACAATGAATTCTTCTGTGAACCTACAGAATGCAGATGGATGGATGGATGGATGGATGGATGGATGGATGATAACAGCACTCTGGGAATGACATTATGTGCTGGTCCATACGCTGGGGATGTAGAAAGACTTTTCTCTGCATTGGTAATTAATAACTCTATCCTGAGCAAATGTTGATAAATCCTTTATAGCGCACGTTATCTCTGTCTCTCCAACTCCTGTTCTGCATTTCCATTTGCTTGTTTCCACTGCTCCACCCCTGGCACCCACACGCTTCACTTCCCTCCCATATTTTCTGACTGGTAGCGGATTTGACTCCCTTTCTGGAGAAGCAGGTGGAGGTTTTGTTGCTGGGGCTTTGTGTGAGTGATCGCATGTGTATGTGTATATACAAAGACGGATACAAATCCATTGGAAATAAACACCTTTTAAGGGACTTGAGAGAGACACAGGGCAGAGGAGAAGAAAGAGCCTGCAGACCCTCAGCCAGACAATCAGCAAAAATGAAGAGAAAGACCCAGTGAACCAAAAAATGCCTCAGTTCTCTTTTAAATGCTCCATGATTTGCAACGAAAGGAGCAGATCCCATCGCTGGGAAGCCCAGCTCCGCCGGAGCACCAGAAGTCACAGCAACCCTCACCCCTTCTTCTCCCGGCTCCGCACAGCTCAATTACCCCAGGCTGCCAGGCTGCTCTGAGCACACCCCCGCCGCCCCGCATCTCCCCCGCCGTCGAGACAGCTTTCACCAATGGAAGGAGTACAAATATATTCATTGGCACCTTATCAGACATGCATGCAAAACTAATTAACATGGGGAGACATGCAAGCTGCCACCCAGCCACAAATACACACCCACGAGCATGCACACACACACGCACGCATGCACAAGGCAACCCTTGTCTAGGGGGGACATTCAAAAGGCTTTGTCACTAATTTAGGCATCTGTCTCAGTCTGGTCTGGTCCTCCTGGCTAGGCTGGAGTTGTGGTTTTTTTCCCACTCTGTTTGACAATGCTGGGAACATGCCCGGAGACCCCTCATTCAAATCACCCCTTGACAATGGTCTCATTGTGTGAGCATATAGAAAAGGGAAAGGATGGGGGAGAAGATGTGGAAGGGGGGTAAGGAATTAAAATGTGAACCCAAGGAAGTGTTTACTAACACAAGCCTCGCAGCTGCCCCGTCTCTCCTCCACCCCCTTCTTCCGCCCCCGGCCGCTGCAATGGCCCAGCTTGTCCCCAGCGCGAGGCGGGCAGCGGGACAGCGGGACAGCGGGACAGCGGAGTGGGAGCAGGAGCATGGCGAACTGGAAGGATGAAGCCTCAGGCCATTTGAGTCTACGGCAGCAGGGGGGCAGGTGCAGGATTGGGAAGAGAAGATGGGGCAGAGATGCCTTGGAGAGGATTAGTGATTTAAAATGTTCTGGGAAGGACATCCTCATGGAGAAACACGGGATTTATTGGTATAACCTCACCAAGGCTTTCCAGGCAGGGACAAAAAGTGTTTAAACCTGGCCTCGTGGATTAGAGCAAGCAAGCAGACTCGCCGCGCGGTTTGGACTGCTCTCTTTGGTGCTGCTGCCAGACACGTTACAGTGCAAGAAGAAAGGGAGGGAGCAGCAGGGTGTCGGGGCCAGGGGCTCAGGGAACAGACCAGACTCCCTTCAGGACCCGACTGTCTGCCTATTGCTCGTTATTAAGTATCAGGAGAAAAAAAAAACAGGAAAAAATGTCCCCAATGCCCTGACCACCCCCCAGCCACGCCTGGGGAAGGAAATAGCGAAGGTGCTGATGGGGGGGTGTTAGTCCCCAGCCCCACCACGCTTGGCTGGCCTCAGCAGACACCGTTCAGCTGGAAATGCCCACGAGTCAGCCGAGCAAAGGGAACAGAAGCCGGGGAGGGGGAGAAGATGATGACAACGTTTTCCATATATGCAAATGTATCAGCACAAGATACCCAGAGGGAGACAAAACAAAGAGACCTCAAAGAGGCTGGCTCTGAGACTCGCACAAAGCCAGATACCTCTGTACACCTATGGTGTTTGCACGTGAAGACCTGCGCAACACAGGATGCGATGCCGCCCAGAGATTCCCCCCATCCGAGTAGATATCAGCCCAGAGAAAGCCTGGTTGAGGAGCCCAGTAAAAGCTGCAAACACAAATGCCACAATCCCACGCCCTCCTACACAAACAGATGCACCTTAGGAGTATGAAACTATTCCTGTCCATCAGCTTAGTCAGAGAAGAGAAAAGCTGTGATGCAAACCCAAAAGAGCTCTGCCTTGGTGTGGCAGAGGTAGCCCAGCTCCCCTGATGCTGCTCCTGCAGCCAGATCCACCACCTGCACCTTTGTTTGGTTTCCATAGGAGGAAAGCTAAGAGATTTCTGGAGATCGCTATAAACAAGGCAGAGCAAAACGTCACCCAGAAGCCCAAGAACATGCATGACAGCGAAACATTTCCTTCCCACAACCACTGCGACAAAACGAAAGTCACTTGTGCAAACATTTCTGCTTAAAAAAGGGAAGCTACTGCCAAGTAAGCAAATCTGTGCTTTTTATCCAAACAAGTGGTTGTGAGCCGTTTTATTGCCACATTCCTCTGCCCCAATACACAGAGATAAGCACTCGACATACAGTGACACGGAGGGACTCGGGGACAGAGCTGTGGTTTTAATAGGGCAATGAAGACGCCGAATGAAATAAAACCCTACAGAGATCAGCTTGCCGGGACTCAAGGCTGAGAAAAGCTCTTTGACGGTAGAGAGAAACAAGGACACTCACGATTCTGCTCTCATTTCCGTGCTGTAAATTTGGGCAGCTTTTACTGAATGCAATTAAATCCTCACATAAGATTCAACCTGGTGAAGCTGAGGGTAGACCTCAGTACAAGACCCACCACTGGGCTCTTCCCCCCAGCTTACTCTGCAGAGGTCAGCAGGAGTTGTGAAAAAGTTGCAGGAAAAAGCAGGGGGATTCGCAGCTCCCAGCCAATGTGGCCATTTCAAAGCCTCCTCCAGCTCAGTCTCGGCTATTCTTTCCTTCACCAGTGATTTGCCACTTTGCTCACGAAACCTTGGCTGCAGGGGAAAGTCAGTACCAGCCTCATAAGCACAAAGACTCAAAGGTATGTGGGCACCTCTTTCCATTTACCTCTAATGGGAGCTGAGGACCACAGCAATCCTTCAACACATTCATTCCCTGCCTCTGGGGGCTGATCCTTCCTTTCTGATACCCGAAAGGTCCCAGTGTGGATCCCATGCAAGACTCTTGCAAGAAACCATGTGAGACCCTCCATTGTTAACACCTGTTTGACTATTCTTTAAATTTTACTTTATTTTAAGACAGTGCATTGCAAAGGCTCTTTTGCTCACCAGCACAGTTTAACACTCTGGGTTTCACAAGCAACAAGTGATAAAACTCCTCACCTACTTACACCGTATAGGTAAGGTCACTTCTGGGCTGTGACCTTAAATCTATAAATGCTTTTCCCTCAGACATTGAGAGGTGTAAATCTCAACATCTCATTAAATAGCTCTGCAGATCACTCACAACAGATTGCCTCACAACATAACTTTTCAGCTGGTCACTACCCACGAACGGATGATTTTACATGACATTTATTCATGCAAATTGCAGAGGCTGTAGTCTGGTTACCCAGCAAGAGCGTAAAAAATTACAGTTTAGATGCATAAATGCTGGCACCATCATAGAAGGCACGATGAGACTAGAAACACATCCCCGGGTTTCAAATGCAGCGCAACAAAACTTAGAGCGAGCCCTCATCAGATGGCGGTTTATCAGCAACGACCCCCCCCCCGAAATGACCCAGGGGAGGCAGAGAAGGGCACTTGCAAGGCTGCAGGGGCTACGGAGAAATGAACTTATCCTGCTGCATGTGCAGGAACCTGCCATGGGGAGAGCACACGCGACATCTTACGTCACTCACAAAGCCTACTCTGTCCAATAAAGTGGGGAAGTAAAACAAAGCATGAAATCCAGGCATAAATTAGCATCCCTCTAGTCTAGCTTTATTTGTGCTGCTGCTGCTGCTGCGGATTAGCATCTAGCTGGCTGACAGGCTGATAGGCAGACAGAAACAGGGAGAAATAAAAAAAAAATAAAAAAATCAGTGGGTGTCTTTTTTTCCCTATGGTTCCTGGGATGTCTGCTGTCAAAGTGCAGACAGTGTTCATCCCTTTAGGACCAGAATTTTTCCATCTTCGTGGGAGAGCAATAGGCTCTGCAGGAAAGCAAATCCCCCTGAGGTGTTTGTGCCTGCACCCTGCAAAGCTGGCACCCGTTGTCTGACTGCAAGCCCAGTGCAAACCCATCACATCCTCAGCCAGCATCCCTCCGGCATCCTCAGCACCACTCCGGCAGTGTTTCCAGAGAGCCACAGAGCCCCAGGAGCAGTTACAGTGCAGGGCTGGGAGACCTTGAGGGTGGCACCTCGCTGCAGGCACACGCAAGGAGCAGACACCCTGGGATTAGCGCTGGATCATGTTCACCAGCGCCCGGGGCAGCTGCTTCCTTCACTGCTTGCAGCCACGGCTGGGTTTGGTACCTGATCCCAGATGACATGACCAGGATCTCACACCGGCATCTCCTCTCAGTTCATGTCAGAAATGTGTCACCGCCAGCTCCTCGGGCAGGGGGACCTGCAGAGAGCTTCCATCGGGCTGTCACACTGCCTCCTGCTCCTCAGGGCTGTGTGGCAAAATGAGTGGTCATCACCAGAGACGTCTCTTCTCCCTGGGCTCAGTGGCCTCACGCCCACCTGCCCTTTCCAAGCACAGCCATGAAGGGACAACGCTAAAGAGGTGCCAGTCCTGATGGCCACCACCCCAGCCCTTCCCAAACCAGACAGCCCTGCCAAAGGATGTGTTGCTGCCCTAGCAACTTCAGGCAGCAGAGGGGAGCTGGGATGCTCGGGGAGGATGATACCAATGGGGCCCAAACTGGGGGAACAACAACAGCAAACCTGACTATGTTCAGAACAAACTACAAAACCCATTTCCACCCTCACCAAACCATTCACAGCTTGGTTGGGCTCTCAGGTCACAGATCTCTAGTCCCTGCCTGTCACTTATGGAGCCAGAGAGCTCAGTTTTTAGGATACGGAAAGCAAATTTTCAGCCGTTTTCAAAGGTGGCCTAGAAAACCCAGACTAATTCTGCACAGCCACAAAGCTAGTCCCTCAGGAGCACAGCACACAGTTCGAACACCCCAGTGTCCCTCTGCCTGCCAGTGTGAAACTTACTGAGTGGGTCTGATCAGAGGACGCAGGTGTGACAATTCCCCAGGATGCAGTGAATGCCTCCTCGGCAGAGCCCATGCAGCTCCTGGCCCTGCAGCCTACTGCGCCGGCCCCATTGAGCACTGGTGCCAGCAATCCTGGGCTGACTCCAGCAGACAGGCTCTGCCTTTGCAGCAGGGAGAAGACAAAGCCCTGCATGCAGCAGGCATCCGTGGCAGGATCTGCATGACCCACGCCCAAATGGGTCAACACAGGCAGCTCTTCCCCAAAGGAGGCACTCTGCAGGGCTTTGAGACAGCCGCAGCTGGGAACAGCCCGAACAAAGGGGATGTATCGCTGCTCCGCCAGCCATGCCTCCCCCAGTGGGCACGGCCCAAAGCTGGAATAAGGCACATCATCACCATCCTCATCCCACTGCACACAGCAAGGCAGTCCCCTCCACACCCACGCACCCACAGAGGCATCTGAGGAAACATCCCGTGGTATCAGCAGGGCAGCTTCTTCCAGGGGCTAGGAAGGGAAGTAGAATGAAGACAGTGCAGAAACTTGAGCTTTTGTTTCCCGGCACTCAGCCGTGTTGCACGCTGTCGATTAGGTACTGGAGACCAGCCACTTCCTACCATACCCTCAAGCTTTTGCAGCGATAGCAGACACCCCTTTACCTCCGGCACTTGGAAGGAAGCAGAAGTCAGTCAGAGCCTATGGAAAAGCAGTGAGTTGCAGGAAAGGAAGTTCCCTTTGCAAGGAAACAGTCCTCTAATGGGCTCTCCAGCCAGCACTTATCTACGCGAACCATTTGTTTGCTCCCCAACCTATCTGCTTGCTCTGCCACATCACCCATCCACCTGATCACAAGCAAAATGAGTCTGCCAGGTCCCAGCCTAGCACCCACTCATGAGCCTTCTGTATTTCTGCTCTGCTCCTCAGTGCCACACCATCAGGAAGCCCAACCTGGGGATGGTGCAGGACCACAACTTCTTTAAATGCTTCCACAAGTCCAGACTTGTGCGTGCAGTTTGCCCTTCGTTTTGGACAGCTCCAGTACACTTCTGCATAAGATATATTAAAACTTACACTGGTTACAGCACATTCGGGCAAGTGGCCACTGGGGCTAGGGTGATGCCTATGAAATGTATCACAAATGGACTGAAGGAGCACATTCCCCTGAGACACAGGTCTGAGTGGCAACTTGGGACATGTCTGCAGCAGCCTGGGGAGATCCTGCACAGTCCCATGAGGACACCACAGAGACAGCATCTCCTCCTCTGGCTCTTAAGCAGAGACTCCCACAGTGCTACACACAGTATACAACCTCTCAGTTAAAGCAAGGACCAAATAATTTTTAAAAGGCATTTTTTTCCCTAGTCCCAGCAGTGGCGCAGTCAAATGCTGTTTTGCAAGCTGTCCCCAGGGTGAGACAGACATGTCCACAAGCACAGCCAGCCTGCATCCGTACAGACTTGTCCCCACCACGTCCACAAGCACATACACAGACGTGCATCCCTCACTTGGTCTCTTACAGAATAGGGCACCAGGGACCAACATCACCAATTACCACCTTCCAGAGGCTGAAGCGCACACCACAGACATTTGCTTCCAAGTTCCTCTGTGCCCAGGGCCATATGACAGTGGCTAGGACCACTCCTGAGAGTCATCAGTATGTCTAGAGGCTTAAAGGGGACCCAAGCCAGCCACCATCCAACCCAATGTAATCCATGACACTTTGAGTTGTCAGACTCTCTTTCACTCCCTGTTCAGTGTTACGCAGCATCCTAGACTGTTAGCCTTGAGCTTTGAGTACCAGGAGTCTGGATCCCCAAAACTGCTAAGTCTGACTCAAAAAACCAAGTACCTGGAGGGATTTTTTCAGTCCGGTAATGCCGAGGCCCGACGAGATCTTTGTCATACTTCCAGAGTTTTCCCTGCAATGATGATGTTCCTAAATATATTCCTTGTTAGCATAATTTCATTACTTTTAAGTAAGAACTGAGACTTTCAAATAGCCCTTGATTACACTTGCTGGAGGTTTGCAACAGACACCCCAAATCCCAAGTTTTGTAACAAAACCCCTGTCAGTTGTTCTTGCCAGCTGCTCTTCTACCCAAAAGGTGCCTGCCCTTGAAAGCAGTATAGTAGAAGACGGGAGGAAAGGTGGAAAACAGCCATTTCTGGGGCTAGGAATTAAATCAGGAGGAACAACACCAAAAGCCTCTCCTTAGCCTTGGCCACCAGCAGCAGGTACTCATGAAGCTCCCACCAAATATGTCTGAGTGAGATCCAGAGGAAAAGACACATTGCTCCTTGCCTTGCTAGATTTTCTGCCAAGCTTGTCAGCAAGGCATGCTCAGCCGTGGCCGCCCAGTGTATGCCAACCTGGCCTGACACCCTCTCCTTTGCATGGCTTTCTGGACTCTCTGCCCTCCCTAAATCACAAAGCCAGCAGCATCGCTTGCAAGGTGCACACCATGCCAGAGGCAGCAAAGGCGTGCTCCTCGCATCCTCCCAGCCCCAGGCCTTCTGCCAACACTGTCCCAACATGGGGCACGCGGGCAAAAGAGCTGCCGGAGGAATCCACGCCAAGCAGCGCTGAGCACGACCTTTCTGCTTTACAATGGTAACCTGAATCCTAAATACTGGATTTCTAGGCACGCATTAAAGCCATGAGACAATGGAGACGGCAAGGCTGGGGCTGGCTGCAAGCCAGCTCTGCACCAGCCCCACCAGTGCTCGATGTTTCCCGTTTCCTTCTCTTTTTTTGCCCTGGCAAATAAGCAAAGTCCCCCTAAGCCGGGAGGCAGGTGCATGCACAAGGTCACCCGTGACTTGGGGACTGTGCATGACTCACCCCTCATTGGAAGGTGGATGCCTGAGAAGACCCGGAGAGGTGGTTGCCTTCCTCTCTCACTCGCTCTCTTGTACAAGCATTGCTTCTCCTTTAATTGGTTTCATTCATGGCGGCCCTTCGCTAAATGTAATTATGCCAGGCTCTCTCCATCTGTCTGCGTTCAGGAAGAGCCATCGCTCTCAGTGTTTTTATTTTCAATCTTTATTAATCCCCCTTCTGCAGCTCACATGCACAACAATGTCCAGGACCTCCTGAGGACACACAGGCACCAAATGAAGAGCAGGATTTGCCCCTGGGTCTCTGCGGGCTGGAGGACATTATTTCATGGGGAAAGCCCCATACCTTAGCCGCTCTTTGTAACCACCTCCACCTCTCAATGGTACCTGCACAAGCCAGTCCTTTTGCAGACACTCAAGAGCTAGCTGTCTGGGAGCCCAGGCAAGAGGAGATAGCTTGATTTTGTCTGCACCCACAGACGCAGGCTTCTGTCTGTCTTCCCCAGCCCAGCACAAAAAGGTAGCAAGGAGATGTCTGCTCAAGTGGACATGGACCATTTTTCACATGAAGACAGCAGTCAATCCTACACAAACTAACGTGCTAATTTTCCTACCCAGGAACGCAGGCGGGGTGAACGCAGCTGAGCACGGGGATTAACAAACCTCAGCTCTGCAAGGGCAGCTCATAGCTGCGTGGCCGAGGCTGCAAAGCGCCCAACGCACCCAGAAGCATTTCGTCCCTTGGGGTACATTACCCATGGTCCTTACACCTTCCTCAGCCAGGGTAGGTAGACCTTGGGGGAAAACACAATGCTAAAGGAGCTGTTGGTTTATCGAGAGACCAAACCCAGCGACACAGACCCTGGGCAACCAAGCACCATCTGGTGACCGCCGGCTCCCGACACAATAGCCCATGTTGGCATGTTTATGATAGAGACCAGAGGCGGATTCCCATTATCCCCATCAGATCCTGTGATGTGGTTTCAGGAGAAGGACCACGAGAAGCAGATGGGATGGCAGAAGAGAAAAGAACGCAGCGAGACAGACAGACAGGAGAGATTTATATGAAGCTAAAGCGCATACCCATAAACATGGGATAAGTAAATAGCATGTAAGTATGAAATTAAATGCGGGGAATCCATGGCATCCAGTAATCAGTCAAATATCTCCTTCACCTCTTTTTCAGTTTATCATCGGCATTTTAAAATGAGATATTTATGCCAATAAGTAACCCAGTTGTATATTGTAACCCTGCAAATATTGGCTGGGATCTGAGAGATTCGTCCCGACAGACAATTCATTTTTACAGTTATTTTTGGACTCCCAGCTTTTGTGGAACACCGGCTCTCTGTGTTGGATTTTATGCCCCTGAAATGTATTTACAATGCATGGCATCTGTATTGTGCATTACACACTTAAATCATTGCTTTTCATTCATCGCTTATAAAAAAAAAATATTGCAATATCCTGAAGCTCCAAATACTCAAATTCAAAATATTACTGCTGCGTTTTCGGAGTAATACTATAAAATAACATTGTGTTTTTAGATAAAGGAGGGAAAATTGATCACGAGGAACATGGATTCCCAAGATCTGGGAAGAAGGGGAGCTTGGATTTCACACCATGATAAATGCAAAAAAAAAAAAAAAAAAAGCTGAAAACCCCACAAAGGTTTATTTTCTAAACAAGAACATAGAAACATTTTGTCACTTAAACAAAGGGAGGAGGGCGGGGGAGGCTCCGCATCCCTGGCTTGCTCTCTGCAACGGACAAATACTATCAGAAACAAAAAGCATGGCATAGTTAGCAGGAGCGGAGCTCAGCGCTTTAGATTTAATGATATGTATTTAAGTTCCTTTTAGGGGAAGCCTTCTGCAGTCGTTGGGGGAAAAAAAAATAATAAAATCATGGTTTTAAAGGCTTCTGTCATTGTTGCCTACGAGCCGAAGAGAAAGGCGCTTTCTTTGTCATCCGGGGGTTTATGGAAACACCTTAATGTGTCCTTTTCATAGGTGAAGCAGGGCGCACAAAGCAGCCGCGTGCCAACGCGTCCCCCCCGCCACCCGCAAAATAAATAAATGGAGGAACACGGGGACAGCGGCCGCCGTAATCCCCCGGCAAAGCGGCAGCGAGGATGGTCTGGCGGGGTAAATATCGCACGTCTCCTGCCAAACCCCGCGTGGGCTATTGTCCCGCCACCCCTTTTAGATGTCATTAAGGATTTCTCGCATACAACCAAACGAGCAGAGGGGACGAACGCGCTCGCTCCTTCCCCACCAGTTGGAGAAGCCATGACGAGGCGGCTGGGAGCCGGCGCGGGGAAAACGCAGGGCAAATTAGGAAGTATGTTAATTCAATTAATATCACAGAGGGGCTGGCGGGCGGGGGGGGGGGGGGGAGGTGTGCGCGCAGATTTTCCGCCCGAGGAGGGAGGTGGCAGAGAAAGAACTGGGGCATGCCAGCTCCCGTTATTGTTCTGCCTTCATCGGTAATTAGCAAGATAAGGAGGGGACGGCGTGAGGGAGGCAGCGTGGCGAGGACGAGGCAGCGCTGCACCCCACCTCATGCCCATGCGGCCATCTTACAGGCGGCGCTCGCCTCCCGCAAAATGGCCGCCGGGGCCCACGCTGCCTCAGGCCTGCGGCCGGCCTGCCCCAGCGGGCTCCCCTCTGCCCGGCCTGAGGTGGCTGGGAGCAGCGGCAGCCATCCCACAGAGCCGTGGGGAAAGGGGGGCCCTAGGAGCGAAGGAGTCGCCATGGTGGGCCGGAGCGTGCTCCTCAGGCCTGGCGAGCGGCCATCTTAGCCGGGGCCCTGCTCATGGTGCCAAGGCGCTGGGCGCGCAGCACCTCCACAGCTTTTACCCCAGCCCTCCCGACTGGAAAAATCAAAATACACTTCTTCACGAGGCAGCGCACATCTCCCGGAGCCTGCTAGTGGCCATGGAGGCGGCTGCGCCCTTGCCATGGCGTCCCCCTCAGACGCGAATGGTACAGGAGCAAAGGCAGGGTTAGCCCTTTCAGGGCACAGCTGCCTGCCTCAATGTTCCCCCATGAGTCTCATAAGCTGCCAGGCACTGGGCTGGCATCCTGACTGGGGTCTGACCCTGGAAGGTATGGCCTGAACAGGTATAGCAGAGCAGTACAAGTTGGCATTCCAAGAGCTATGAGGGAAAACGTTGCCTGCCCAGCCACCAGAGAGCAAGTTATGGGCAAATTCTGCCTTTCTCCTGACGGAAACAGAAGAAATCCCAAACCAAAATTACAGAGACACCAGTAAACAAGATGGGAGCTTCCTAAATCTTAATTTAACACACATTTAAAACAAGATCAGTTAGAAGAGGAACAGGTATGGTTACATAGACAACATGGACAAAGCTACACCTGCATTTCCCATTCCACGGGAGCTTTACAGTAGAAACACCAGTTTTGTTCAGTTCGCCAAATCACCAATACCAAATACCAACCAAGGAACCCTCATCCTTGGTCTTGGGCTGTCCTCAGGACAGTTACAGCAATTATTGACATTAAAGCAGTATTTGGGAAGCATTTCACACGTCTTTAGCCACGACGGGGCTATTTCACATGGTGCAATAGGCACGCGACACACATTGAAAATTCGGCATCTGCTCCAGTACTCTGCAGAGAACCAGAGCACGAGGGTGATTGCAACTGCACGCAGACAGGGCCATGTTATACATCTCGGTTAGACAGTGAAACATAAGGGATGGCAGGCTAGCTGCTCCGCTCCGGGGTTGTCTACATGGAAAACCACACCATTATAATGACAGCACTATAGGTCATCTGCTACTGCTCCTCACCACACTGGTGCACATCCCCACTCTTAAACTGGCATTCCCCAGTTTAGCTTAAACTGCTTCCAGCGTGACATAACCAGTATACAGGACAGTCCTGTCTTCTGCTAAAGTAAATATCCGCAGAGGTTGTACGCATACAGCTCCTTGCTTTAAAATCGACCCCCCCCAACCGTACATCCGTAGCTAGACCTGCCCTTCGGCTAACCTTTCTGTACTCCGCACACTTCTGGGCTGTTCACAGTGCCCGTGAAACACTATTACACCCTGCTTCCCTTGGGTGCTAATCCTGCTTGTCAACCCAAAGGCAGAAGCAGACGGTGGCTTGGCATTTTGATTACGTTGTGATCTGTTTGAACCTTCCAGACTCTTTTGATGTCTGTGCAAATTTGAAAGGGGGAGCCTTCATCCTCCACAATGAAACTCCGCTATCGCACAGTGAAACATCTCGGGACTCCTATGTCCGTAGCCATCGCTAGATTTGAAGCGGGGAGGGGAGTTATGGCTCCTCTAGGAAGAGTGAATTTCAGACTAACCAGTTCTGGCCCTGAGCAGAGAACACCACGGGGACAGCGTGTTGCTCTTCAAACAAATGCATGCGTAGGGGAGTATGCGCATGCACAGAGACACCATATTTATAGAAATAGATGCATTCATAGGAAAATGCAAATAGCATCTTCTTCCGTCCCAGGCTCCCTTCGAGCTCCTGACATCCCAAGGTTTCAGAGGAGTACAACCAAGCTTCAGATCAAACATTAGCCCTGCGGGGGTTCCCTCAGGGAAGCAGCCGTGCACCGGGGTCTTTTCCCCGCTTCCATGCGAGGTTTCCCGACCCGGCCTTCCTTGGGTGCTCTGTTCTGACACGCGTACGACACACGCGCGCGCATGCAGAGCCTTGCTAAAAGGCGCTCTGGGAATTGAGCTCCGCTTCCTCCTTCTTCTAAATCAATTGTCATAAACCAGCTTTTGTTTTATTTTTAACAAAGCGACAGAAATAATCTCCACGCACAGCCCCTGCTGCTCTCACAGCCCCGTTCTTTGGCACAACAAGCTGCCCAGGACCCTCCGAGGACACGGGCATGGCAAGACAGCAGGGTAAGAAAGACCAGGAGAGGCTGCTTTCTGATGTACAGAAATCCACTCCTCCTCTCTTGAGCCCATTATTTGGCAGGCAGCGAGGCAGTGGGATGGGAAGGGGGCTGGATGGCGGGTAAAGCACTCCCCAACCCAATCTCCAGCTGGCCCCTTCATCCTCAGCCTACTGAGGTGCCCACTTTCAACCTGCATTTTACCTTGTGCTCTGCAAACCACGGTTTCTTTCTGTCTTTGGTACCAGCAAGAGATGACCCCCGCAGCACCATTTCAAGAATCGATGGGCTGACGTGCAACTTGTGACAGCCCGAGCTCTGCCTGCCTGAGGTGCACTCCTCTCGCCAGCATAGCCAAGGACCCGTCCCTCCTCCTCCTCCTCTTACTCCCATCCCACTCACCCAGGTCCGGGACTCAGACATATGGAGACATTTCTTGGTGAAACCTATCAGTGGGTGAGTGGCAGCTGAGCAGGTACCGAGCAAGACGTGGGGCCAGACAGCAGCCAGAGGGGAAGGCAGCGGGTGGAGGGAACGTGCCTCGGGAGGAATACTCACAAAGGGCTGCTTTCATTAATAAAACATTCCCCCCTCGGTCGCCTTTTGATTTGGGTGTAAGAATTAACCCCATCTGCCCAACAGCACGCTACCTACCAAGTCATCTCTGCTGAGGAAGGCCGTCTGAGGTGTCCGCTCAATTGCTACGCTTCCCCCTGCCCGCGCTCCTCGGCTCTCCAGACCCCCTCCAAACAGCTCACCAGCCTCGCTGGGTCTGCGCTATTGAAGAGATCCTCTTCTCACAACATAGATTAGACCCAGTGAAAATAGGCTTAGTGAAAATACCATTTCACTATTAATGCCCCCCCCCCCACCCCCCGCCTTCACACTCTCACACCCAGAAAGATTATAACAAATCCCGGTCACCTTTTGCCCTTGCTAACTACTGCTCCAGTCTTTGCACTGCACGCCTTCTACTGCGAGTGGAGAGCTGGGCACAGGGTAGTACTTATATACACACACACACATATATCTAGTCAGCATTGGAGATGTTCAGCTGCAGAACACAGATCTCCCTGCACAGCATCTCGCCTTGTCACAACACCCCAGCCAGCCCCTCTCTGCTGTAATCGCAATGCCTGGTCCTTGGGCATCAGCAGAAAGTTGCAGCAAATCCTGCATTGGTTTAAGCACGATCTATCCGTTCAAAACTGGTGGGGGGTTGCTTTTACATCACTGAGACATTTCCATTCTCTTTCTGTTTCAAGTAAAACCGAGATGCAGAGATGCCTTCGAACAGACAGCCCCTTCATTTTTCCAGAGGTGTGTTTTAATGAGTGACTCGCCTTCCAAAAAGGGGCCGGCGGAGGGGAAGGACGGCAGATTCTCCACACAAATTCAATAGCTGGTAGGTTGCCATGGGCTAAAGCATTTCTTTGCACACATGAAGGGAAGGGACTCCAGAGCACTAAGGGTTTTGCCTCCCATGAGTTATAGCTCTACCCTTCAAGAGCGGAATAAATGCTTTATCCCATTGCAGCCTGCGATGTATTCTACATAGATGGATTGATTTCCCCTATTGTTCTTAATAAATCCTGGCGCATGAAGAAACTCACTGCACAGCCATTTTTCCTGCCTTGTTCTACCTTGCAGAAGTAATAAGGGTCAGATGTGACTGCAGTGGGAAGCAAAGGCCGTACGCGAGGCGGTACTTTGCTGGATGCAGTGGGTGTGCTCGCAGAGGCTCAGTGGGTGCAGACAACCAACACCCTTTTCTCTGTTTATTCCCCCCTCTAGCCTAAGCTGAGGAGAAGGGGAACCACGGCTGGGTACCGCAGCATCGGTATGGCTTCGAGGGGAGCAACCGCCCTGCAAGCTGAGCCTGCACAAGCTGCCCTGCTCTGCACAGGGAAAGGCAAGGCTCTGGGCCTCTCTGACCAGAGCTCGCACAATGTCTGATAAATACAGGGCTGAGCCCTGCACCGCCGTAGAGCCTCCCCAGCACACCCCGCTCCCTGCCATGCCCTGTCCATCAGACCTGCCCCTGCCCACGTCCCAGCTGAGAGGAGCCCATGCTGGCAGCCCAAGGGCTCCTCTGGTTTTTAAAAAGCGAAAAAAAACCCCAAACGCCAAACCAACCCCCCTCTCCATGACTACCAACTGCACAATTCTGGGCCCAGGTCGTTGATGAAAGGCTTTCTCGCTCCCTACTGCCTTTTCTACTCGCAAGGTTGACACCCATCCTCTTTCCCTGATCCAGGAGAGTGTCTGCTGGCCACAGCTTTGTTGGTGCCCAGCAAGGAGGCTCTGCTGGGCTCTGGGAAGCAGGTGGCTTTGCATGGACCTGCCTTGGCCACTTGCCTCCAGCTCCATCCAGGCTGCCTGGATTATCGCTGCTGGCCCCGTTTCAAAAGCCTGGCTGGGAAATTTGGCTGTGGGAGGGAGGGAGGGGTCAGGTAACAGAGCTGGTCTCCCATGCATGAGTTGGACTCGATCCTTCAGCAAGACTCCCAGGGACTCACCTCTCCTTGCTCAGGTGGAGACGTCCCAGCCCTTCCCAAGGCATCCCACTTTGCGAACTCGCAGTCATGTCTGATTAAGGAAAAGAGAATTTGTCTCAATTAGAAAGAGGCTCCCATATGATGGACGGATGTCAAGTAATTAGTGAATGTCACTCACGGCTGGAAAAGAGACCTTAAATTTGGGACCGTGCAAACTCACACACACAATTGTGAGTGAGTTACGGACCTTGGCATGCTTCAGAGCATACCTTGTGTGGATGCTTTCAAGCCCGTCCCCTCGGCTGAAATACACCCAGCCCCGTAAAATACAGCCAGACACGACCCCGTTCTCTAACAAGGAAATAAAGCCGAGTGGACCTATGTTGCCAGAGCCCAGAGAGCAACACTGTCTCTTTAATTTTCTCCCTGGCTATCTCATCCTTTGCACAAACTCTTTCCTCCCCGTGGCTTCTTCCAGCCTGGTGGGCAAAGTGGGAAAACATCATTAGGGAGGAAAAATAATTTAGTTTGTTAATCAGTATCCAGTGGTGGGAAACAAGAAAGACAGAGAGCAGGGCTGGCGGTTAGGGCTTAGGAAGGGCCAGCACAAAGCCCACCATTCATGACATCTGGGGCTGGGATTCTCATTGAATTAAACAGACACAAAGAGCAGAGGCATTTCATGCTCTCTTCACAAGAATTATCATATCTCCCTGGCACTAGGAAACCTTCAGCACGGGAGAGGGGGAGAGAGAGAGAGAGAGAGAGAGGGGAAAGCGGGCAGGCTGGGTAGAAATATGGGGCAGGGTAGAGGAGGCTTTGTTCCAGGGTTGGATTTATGGATGGGATGCGGCGCGTTGCTTTGCGGGGAGAGACAGGGCCCTGGCGCGCTGGGTCTAATAAGAATCAGCAAATGTGAAACAGGGGGCCCCTGTGTACCATGAAGCAGGGAAACCCGCGTTTGACAAGCCAACAGAATAACCGCTCGCGTCTCAAGGCTGTGGAAGGATGCTGACGTTCGTACGAGATGTGTCGTCTTGTGTGTGTGTCAGCGACGAGGGGGGAGAAGGGGAGCGGCGAGGAGTATAAACAAGAGACCAGGCAGCATCGTTCAGTCATGAAAATTAATTAGCTAATGTGCAAACCATGGCTGCCTCTTCCCACTGCCCTGCAAGCATTCCCCATAAAGCTACGGTGTATGCGGAGCCTGTGACTGGGAATGACAGGGGCAGATTAGGCAGCTCCTTGGGACACAAGCCTGGCAGCAAGAAACCCACAGCCCGTGCAAAAAAAAAAAAAAAGTGAGGAGGGGACAATTAGGATCCTCGGGGAAGGGGCAGAGCCCAGGGGCCAGGAGAAAGAGAAGCGGGAGAGACCGGGCACCAAGCTGAGACCAGGCACCATGTTGCTGCTGCAGTATAAATTGGGGTGGACCTGAAAAACCAGCCATTAGCATGGTCTGGTGGAGAGCAAAGGCATTTAGGGTTTAAACCACAAGCTCTCTGGGGCAGCACCTGTCATCTCCTACAGGCTCACACCGCAGAGGTGCATCCTGCTTGGTCTCTGGGCACCACCAGCAGATTCGCGTTAAATACTAATCGTTCCACGACCAAGACCTGTGAGCTGCTGGGGGCCTCCCTACAGCATTACCTGCGGGAAGAGGGGACAGATCTCTGACCTCACGTCCCCGGGGTAATTTGACCCCGTGCACTGGTGGCAGAAGTGAATATTGCTACGCAATGATGAAGACGAGAAACTCCTGACCGACTTCATGTGCCCCATCCCCGAGCTTCCAGATCTGCTACAATATTGTCCTTGTTCTTTGCTGGGAGCAACCACAGGAGAATGAGGGTGCAGGTGGCAATTACCCAGGGGAAAAGGGCACAAAAAGGGAACGAGGAGATGCAGAAAGCAATTGGTAGAGAGAAAAAACAGAGAAGCTTCTTCGACATAGGATGTGCGCAGAGAACAAGGAACGCGCTGGAAACAAAGGGATGCAAGGAGAGAGGAGAGGCTGGGATGGGCATCTCGGCAGACATGTAGGTAAAAGTTGAAAAGGAAGCACTAATTAGCACCCAGACCATCACTTTCCATTAATAGCTTGTCACCGTTTCCTTGATGTTGCTGAGAGCAGGAAAGTTGGTATGTGTGATGCTTACCTGTCTCTATCTCATTAACAGAAGTCAGGGTGAGAACAGACGTTTATTGCCTGCATCCAGATAGACAGGCCCTTTGCTGAACTGAGATGCAGGAGAGAGGGGGAAAGTTATGAAAAAGATGCTCGTGAAACACAAGCCCATACCCACACGATGGAAACCCAAACCTAGGACACTCAGATACCTGTGCCAACGTGGGAGCAGCTCCAAGCAGGTATCAGGGTCCAGGAGTCCACAAGGCAAAACCGCTAGGTTGTATATTATAATCCAGGGCAGACACACTGCTGGCCGGGGGAAAATGCTCCCGTATCAGCACAAGGTATGTGCAAGGGGTCATGGCTGCATTACACCCGGGAAAGCAAAACAAAAGACTGCTTACTTTCCCAAATTTGCTCAACCAGAGTCCACTCTGTTAGAAAGCAGAGACGGCAAAATGTCTTATTGCAAGCCAGAATGGAGAACCCCCCCCAGTAAACAAAGAAAAAAGAAAAAAAAAAGGCCATTTCAAGCAAAGATAAATCTGCATTGCATGTAATCACCTCCGAAGTAATTCTTCCAGCAGTTAAAAAAAGAGATTAGATCTCCTGTGTAATACACAAAGGCCTCTCCTTTCCCTCCAAGACGTGCAATGGCTCCCGTTAGCGACACTGGAAAGAGGGAGTGGGCAAGGCAAGGCAAGGCAAGGGCGCCAAGCAGCAAGTACCTGCAAGCTGGTAGCCCATGTCTGTTGGTGCGGCGACTGGAGCGTGCTTGTGCGTGCACATTCCTAGGGACACCCTCACTTTCACAAGCACACAAATGCACTACGCAAGCCGAGGGCTCCGCAGGAGCCCAAACCTCCCTAGGAGTGAAGGAGGCAAAACCAAAGGCAAAGAAAACATCTAGGCTGGGGCTGAAGGAACAAAGGCTTCCCCCTTTCAGCTTGGAGACATCTTCTTGGCCATTTAGCTCAGATCAAGTGTAGGCTCTGTTGACTCCCCCATCTATTCAAACGAGCGCTTTCAATAGTCTGATAGGTCTTTTCTGCTCTACGGCTTCTCTACCCCTGTATTTGCCGTCCCCGACCAATGCAGTTAATGCCACATACAGAAATACTGCCCTGAAGAGCCCTCGTTTAGATTGCGTGGTCAAGCACTTCAAAGTTAGGAAGTGTCCAATTTATGGCTGTCCGTGCAGCCTTAATTCCATCTCGCTGTGCAGCCACCCTGGCCAGGGGAAGAGGGAGCGAGCTAAAAATAGGCTGTGACCATGTCATTACAGCCTCGTAAGGGCACGGGCAGGGAGAGGCTGAATTAACGTCTCATGGTCACACCGAAATCGGGTACCCCCCGACTTGCCAGCGCTTGCTTTGGTGCCTTCAACCATGTACATTTTTAATATACAGAAATCACGTGCATTCTAAACATACAGAAAAATGCATTATTTATAGCTAATAAATAATAGATTGTTTATATAAGCAAAAAGAAAAACAATTGTAGGCAACTGTAACAAATTCCCCTCCCTCCACCCCGCACCCATCCCTGCCTTCGTCCTGTGCGGGCAGAGCGATTTCAAGCCCCGAGCCTCGGCACAGATTTCTGCCACTATGAAATACAGGACTAATGTTATCTGGCAGCGGCAGAAGGCTGCTCTCCCGGGGCCGGCGGGGAAGGGGGACCGCTGGGGCTAGCAGTGCCCAGGCCAACGCACCCACACCCCGCTATGTTTTTTTCCTCCCAGCACCAGGACCCGGAGGAGTTTGTTCCCAGGAGATGGGGCCGTGCTGCAGGAATATGAGCGAGAGGTGGAAGGGGCTCGTGGAGTTGGCCGTGACTGTCCTCCCACCTACCCTGGCTGGCCCAGAGCTCTGCAGCACAGTGGTGGGAGCCCAAGGCTTCACCCTGCTCATGGTCTGTTATTATTATTCCAGGGAAACAATAAATTTTATTCCCCCCCCCCCCCCCCCCAAGAGGCAATCGAAGGGAAATCATGATTCCGAACAAGTCATAATTCAGCTAAACCTGAAAGGAATTTCAGGGACAAAGAACAGGCATTTCTCCAGCCGAAGAGCTTCCCCCGGCCGAATTTCAAGGGCCCGCAGCGAACAATGGGAGTGTCAGAGGTGCTCAAAAAGAAAAAAAAAGTTCAAGAATCTTTACAATAAAAAGTGTTAGGCAACACAGAGGTCAGAGCCAGCTCCTCCTATAATAAATAGCACGACTATCCTACATTAACTATAGGAGACATTTTAATGCAGTGCCTCAGCTTCGTGCTAATTATACTTTTTCACCATATTTTGAACCTAAGAAAAAATGTCATCAGTTAATTATAACAGATGAGGGAGTGTGAAGACTTCCTCAATAAATAATGCCTTGATATCTCATATCCAACAAGCTGCGCACACTGCTCTGAAGGTGCCCAGAAATATGTCCTCTCAGGAAATATATCAAGAAGTGATGGTTCCATAAGCTGGCTTTGTTTCCAAGCCTTGATTTTCGGCCCAATAATTAAGTGATTTTTATGGATCGGAGAGAGTAAAGGTTGTGGGACTGCTGGAACCATGCCAGAGGGAGTCAGTGTTTAAAAATAAATAAATTCCCAAACCAAAACGGGATACAAGAGACCTCGGAAAATTCCCCCCACGGCCGCACACACGAACGCACAGAAGCGATTTGGTTTCTGGACCCAGGTCCCATCCTTCCTTCGCTCTCGGCATCTCCACAGGAGTCTGGCGTGCACAGAAAAAAGTCTGGTTTTAATGAAACCAGGCCACCACCGCCAGCATGCCACCAGGAGCCAGCCACCGCTGTCCACCTGCCCCGAGGAGGAGGGACCCCGTCCCCCTGCTGCCGTGCCACCCTGCGTGCAGCCCCCCGCTGCACCCATCCCTGCCAAGGCTGGTGGGCGTCTGGGCCATTACGAGGGTTCCTCAACTAAACCATCTTTCTTTCAGCTCCCTTCCCCACCTGGCACCCCTCACTTCCCCCTCTGAAGAGCCGGGATTTGGCGTGGGAAAGATGTCTTTGGGCTTTTCACAAATCCAGTATCCCCTTGAACCAAAACCAATTAGCCTGGCCCAAGGTCCTGCCATTGAGGGACTGTCCCTTCTTTTCAAACCCCCGCAGGCTCAATTGCTCTAAGGAGCCTGGATGTGAATGAGCAAAGCCCACTTAAAGTGGTACTTAAGGCCAGACCAGGGTGAAGGAAAAGAGAAAGCCTCTATAGGAACAGCAAGCCGAGTTTCCAAGAGACAGCTAACTGCCGGACATTGTGTTCTTTTGCTCCCCCCCATTTTCTTTTTTGTACCCCCACTCCTGAGCTTTCGAGGCAAACGCTCCTAACCAAACCTGAGCCCCTGAATAAATATTAGACGGCACCTGAAAACGTGAAAGCCAGAGCCCCATCCTGACTCTTTGCAGATGCCGGGAGCCCAGCCGCAGGCAGCGTGATAGCTCAGCCTCGTACCAGCACAAGCCCTGGTCGCAAACATGTGCACCCGGAGGGATGGAGGATGAGCAACCCAAGACGATGCTTTTCCAGCTGAGCTCTTGGCAAACGCCTCCTCCAGGTGACCGGAATTGTGGGCATGAAACGCCAAAATCCTCGACCTGGAAAGGGCGACTCCCGGCATCATGTGGCGGGGAAACCAGCGTGGGCGGCCACGCAGCCATCTTACGCTCGCCGCCCCTGAGGACTTCTGGAGGCTCAGAGTGACCCAGGGGCCACGATGCGGCAGTGCCACTGGTGGGGGTGACACGCAGTACCCACACCACAAACAGCTGGGAGAAACTCGCATCACCTGCACAAATGCCACATTAGCACCTTCCCTCCGCCAAGACATGAGAAAGCGCGTTTGCAGCACGCAGCGGCGCATCCCTCCCGCAGCCACCGGCGGGACGGACCCTCCAAGCTCCTGAGCTCTGCGCCTTCTCTGTCGGCACAGACAAAGCCAGGGCAGAGCAGCAGGTAAAGGGAGGCACCGTCTGCCTGCGTCAAAGGTGCGGGGAGGGGGTGGGAGCCGAGAGAGACAAAAGAAATGGCCGAGCTCAGTCGAACCCGCCATTGCCAGGCGATTCCACAAAAATGCCCATTGATAGGATTTCATCCATAACCAAGCGGGAGGGCTCGCCCGACCCAGCTCCCAAGGTGGCTCCTTCGAATGGCAGGGACCAAATAGCCTCTTCTCCACCTACCCCCTAGCCTGGGCAGGTTTGGCTTCCCCGGGTATCTGGTACAAAGCCCCTTCACCTTGTGCCTCGAGTCAAACCCGCTGCACAGCAGACAAGTTTTAGGAAAAGATGGGAAATAATGAGTTGGAGCACGCAATGTCCCAGAGCATCATTTCCCCAGGGTGAAACCCACAAACGATATTTTCCATTTATCCCCCAACGGCACACGCCGATTCTTCCGTTTCTGGCTCCCTCTGCCCATCCCCAGCTCTGCCTGAAGAACAAAGACATCACGGCCCAGCTCCAGAAACCTCACCCACGTCTGGCCTACGCTGCGTCCTATCGCTCTGCCGGGAGAGTCCCACCAAGAAGAGAAACCCACCGGCAAGGACCACGAATGCCGGAACTTGGGGTCTTCTCCCAGCACAGCCAAAAAAAAGACGCCTCCCCTTCTGGGTTTGGGCTGAGCAGGGGAAAAGATCCATCCGAAGCCAACAGTTACGCAAACAGGGCGAAGGGCTAAGCCACAAAGGGACCCGGGTGTAGCCAAAATCCATCCCTGGCCCAAAGACAGACCCTTCGGGACCCTCCTTCTACCACGACACTTTAAATAAAAAAAAAAAAAAGGCAGAAAGCAGAAACCTGACGGCGGGCTGCCAGGGACTCTCTAAATGCTCCGGGTATTTCACAAGCAGATTTACTGGGGGGCTTTATCCGCCTCCTCGCCCCCCACCCACGCGCGCATGAGCTGGGGATGCTCGTACCACCGTCCCCCATCACTCACTGCCAGCTCCCTCGTTAACGGGGGGGGCCGCCTCCATGCCTCCCCCGAAACACCCGCGGGTTCACACCGACAACGGGGGCAAAAAGGAAGAATTTAAGTGCCAGTAAAAATTCAACCGCGGTTTCTCTCCCCCGGAAACTAAAGGCCAAATTGTTCAGTCTCTGTCTCAACCCCCTTTGGGGCGAACCGCTCTGGGATAAGCAAACCAAGCCCACGGCCTGAAAAATTACCTGAAAAATCAGCTCGGAACAGGCGATTTTGGAGAGGAAAAAAAATTTAGGAGTCAAGGGTGGTTTCTGACCAGCTGATCCAATAGCAAGGTGAAAAGCTTGCATCAATCCTTTGTAAGAGTTTACATGTAGACATGGATTCCCACACTTCCATTTTATTCCATAAAATTTTATATATATATGTCTTTATATACACACAAAGACATTTTTTATAGGCGCGTGTGTGTATATATATATAAAATATTTTTTTCCTTAGATTTTTTTTTATATTTTCACGTTTTGCAATTACAAAAGCCAGGGACAGAAATACCTCCTGGGTTCTGCCAGTGCAGAAACACTCCCACCAAACAGATTTTTCTCTAACACGCTGGTCGAATGATTCCTCCTGAATTATATTCATTAGGAATTTGAATGTTTCTTTCCTCCATCCCCCATCAAATCATTACTCCGGAATAAATGCATTCATCAACCACCTTGCTCAGTTCCCTCCTGCTTTGTTCAGTCTAGTTTTAAAGCATCTCCGCTGAAAACGTTTGCACCTGACTCGATGCTAGCATACGGAAGGGGAAAAAAATAAAATATAAATATGAGAAGAACTGAGTGCCACTCACAAT
This sequence comes from Pluvialis apricaria, assembly GCA_017639485.1. Classification (NCBI taxonomy): domain Eukaryota; kingdom Metazoa; phylum Chordata; class Aves; order Charadriiformes; family Charadriidae; genus Pluvialis; species Pluvialis apricaria. The sequence goes on along the minus strand of CM030015.1, from coordinate 9,466,204 downwards.
ATTGTGGAAATAATTGGAAAATTATTTCTTAAAAATAACCAACATAATAAAGGAGGGAAAGGACTACATTCCCTCCTCCCCACCTCCGATCTCTTCCACAATTTCTGGGATTGCATCGAGCATACATATTCCAGATGGGCTGGAGAGAAGGAGGTTGGTTCTTAATGACACGTCTTTCGCTGCCTTTGGAATGAATGATTCATTCGGATCTCGCCGAGACTCGGTGCCACAGTTGAGTTACATTTCTAGAAAATCCGTATCTTTAATTCTGGCGCTGCGTGTGGGACCCAGCAAATCATGGAATTACTGCTGTAACTTCGGATTAGTAACGCTTTCTAAATGATAGTCTAATTCCAGGCCTTCATGCTTTTCAGCGTTCACACTCACACAGCCTTTTCCCTGGGAGGCTTCCTGCGGAATTAGTGCTGGTGTCTTCGTCTTTCTCTGCCCTTTTTAATTTCTCCAATGACTTCTCATTAGAATATATAATAACAACAGCTCCTCAGAACTTTTCTTTCTCCCGGTATAGCCAAATTCAGGCTGAGATCCTTTTTCCTTACTGTGGTTATGGCGGTGCTTTGCTGGCCCTGGAAGGGTGCACAGGCGTATTTAGCTTTGCGGGCCTACGTGGCGTCTGACGCCATTACCCCGTGCAAGGGAAGGTGGAAACCTGCCTCCGAGGTGCGCGGGGCTCCCACCTCTCGCCGTCCCCGCACACCGGTGGGTGCGGGCGGCTCAAGCCCTGCGGTGCTACCCTCTCTCCTCGGCGAGGGATGCCCAGCTGCAAAAGATTGGAGCAAGGGTACCCGCGCTGCACCTCTCCGAGAACTGGGAGAGCGGCAGCATCTTCCCACCCCTCCCCATCTCCCGCAGCATCTCCCAGGGGGGCACAGGGCCGGCAAACAGCCCACTCGCAACCCCAGCCACGGGGAAGCTTTTTCTCTGCAGCCTCCCCGGAGCTGTCACGGCCCGCGTGGGTTGGCGGCAGTGCCAGGATCATCCCTGCGGGATGCGAACCACCAGTGCCGGGCGAGGGGCTGCCGACGGTGCCCCACACCCTGCCCCGGGGTGCCGGGGGGTCCGGGGGGGCCCGGCCCGGCCAGGGGCGCTCGCCCCACGCCAGCTGGGAAAACGTGTCGGGGAGGCTCTGCGGAGAGCGCGGTGCTTTGTGTCGCCATGGGAACGGAATGCAGATTTGCCAATTGCTTTTTTTTTTTTCTTTCTTTCTTTCCTTCTTTTTTTTTTTTTTTTTTTATTTTATTATTTGCCAGACATTGTAATACATATTATGTTTCAACTTCTGGGGCTTGCAGCGGAGGTGAGGGAGGCTTTGTGCTTGCCAACCCCTCGGGTCCCAAAGAAGCACCAGGGCCGGCAGCTGCTGGAGGGGTGCACCCAGCAGCAGGACCCCTTCCCTGGGCATCCCCCTCCCTGGAGACACCCCCCACCCCACCCCCCCCCAGCTACGGACAAAAGCAACAGCCACCGCACAAGAAAAGTGATCACATTATCACCAACTTGACCTTCCAAAGGGAGGCCGGGATCAAACCCAAAGCCGAAAAAATGAAGAGAGAGGAAGAGAGAGAGGAGAAAAGGGGAGACATCCAAAAGGCGGGGGTTTTCGAAGCTGGGACGGGGGGTGAGGAGGATTTATTTGGGGAGGGCGCTCGCTCTCTCCATCCTCGCAGAGCCGCGACGCCCTGCAGCCTAGGAGTGAATTCCGAGGTGCGCTTAACCGAGTGTCAGACCTCGGATTCCTTTGGCAATGAAAGCGTTCGCGTGGGGCTCGCCCGCCTTTCCCCGGCCCTCCCGCCTGCTGCCGCGGAGCCCCGGGCGGCCCGACGGGGAGGGCGCGGAGCCGCAGCCCTTACCTGGAGCCCCGAGGGCGGTGGGTCGGGTCGGGTCGGGTCGGTTCTGCACCGCCGGTGCTGCTGTGGCCGCGTCCCCCGGGCGAGCAGGTCTGGAAGTCATTTCTACTTTCGGTTATCTAGCTTTATGATGGCTCCACAACACTCATACAGCTAGATAACCAAAGACAGAAACATCCCTCCGTCGGGGATGCCGGCCATCCGTCCGTCCGTCCGCTTCAGGGTGCGGGCACGGCCGGGTCAGGGCGGCCGGGAGCTGCCGCCGGGAACCACACACACACACACATATATATTAAAAAAACAAAAAACAAAAACACACACAAAAAAACAACAAAAAAAAAAAAAAAAAAAAAACAACCAAAAAACACACAACACAGACAAACAGAAAGAAATAGAGAAAAAGATAAATAGGAGGCGGAGAGGGCGAGCCGGGGCAGAGCCACGGGCGCACGGCGGGCGGCACCGCCGGTTGCGGGGCTGCCGCGGGGGGCTCGGGGCGGGTTGCGGAGAGCCGAACCGAGCCGTACCGAGCCGGGCAGGGTTGTACCGAGCCGGGCAGAGGCCGTACCGAGCCGGGCAGGGCTGTGCGGGGCCGCACGGGGCCGCACGGAGCCGTACCGTGCCGTGCCCAGCCGCCGCGGTACCGGCCCGGGCGAACGGCACCCGCGCTCCCGCCCCGCTGCCCAACTTCTACTCCCCTCGCATGGTAATCGCCCCCTTTGGGAAGTGACGTCACGCCGCGCACAGCCAATCCCCGACCCCGCATTTAAATCAGCGCCTCCTTTCCCGCGCTTTCCAGCCCCGGCCCGACCGGCGGGGTCGCGGCTGGACGGGGCGGACCGACACCGGGCGGGACCCGCAAAGACATGGACCGGCACCGGGCGGGACCGCCCCAACACCCCCCCCCCCCCCCCCCCCTCCCGCCACGTCCCGGCATCCCCCCCACCCGCCGTGTCTCGACCCCCGGCCTGTGCTGGGGGGGGGGGGGGTGCAGCCCCGCGGGTCGCTCACCCCCCCCCGCCTCCTCCCGCCCCGCCGAGCCCCCGCGGCAGCTCCGCCGGGAGAGAGGGGGGAGATGCGGGCAGCGGCTCTGCACGGCCCAGCGCGGGGGGACCCACCTACAACTAACTTCCCTGTCCTCGGCACTCCCCTCTCCCCCCTCCCCTTCTCGTCTCCCCTTCCCCGGCCTTTCCTTTTCCCCCCACTTTTCCCTTTCCGTCCGTTTTCCTTCCCTCTTCCCGACCCTTTTCCCCCTGCCTTTCCTCGCTCCCCACCACACCGTCGTCCACCCCCAATCCAGCGCAACCCCTCTCACGCCTTCTCCTCCCCCAGCAGCGCCCGCCCCGTCCGGCCTCTGCCCCCGGGGGCAGCTCGAAGCTTTTCCCCGCAGCCAGGAGCGGAGCCCGCCCGTCCCGAGACGCACCGGCGGGCTGGGACGCACCCGCGATCCCGCACCGATCCTCTCTGCTCCACTTTCCCCTTTATTTTAGTTATTTCCCCTCCAGGTTTCGCTATTTCCCGCACAGGTTCTTCACGCGATATGCGTGCAGCGGCGAATCCGGCACGTACAAATAATAACAATAATAATAATATAAAAAAAACCACCAGGAGGTAAATATGATTTTCTAGGGTGCTTATCTGACCTACTCCGCCTTAAAAAAAAAAAATGTATAAAAAAAAATAAAAATTATAATCCCTCGCCGCTTCTAACCGTCGCTTTCCCGTAAATCCGAGGCGAGGGTAAAATGTGACCCTGCTGCAGAACGAGGGATCCGCGAAACGCGGCGATCGCGGCGGGAGCAGCCGCGGCTGAGCGCAGCCTGCCGCTCTCGGCGAGCTCCGCTCCTCTTATTTATTTCTTCCTCTCCTCGCCTCTCCCCTCCCTGCTATTCCCTTTAAAAAAAAAAAAAAAATTAAAAAAAAAAAAAAAGAAATAAATAAAATCTACCAGCTCAATTAGGCTAAAAGCTAAAGGATCAGCGCTGCCAGCCCCGCTGCCAGCCGGCGCTGCGCTCCGCGGCGGTCACCGCCGGTTGCCTTCTGCCTCCTGCCCAACGAGAAACGGGCCCGGGGATGCCCCGGCTGCCCCGACGGGGCTGCGGAGGGTGGGGAGAAATCTTTGCTCCTTCCCCAACCCCTCGGTGCTTTCCCCGCGGCCCGGAGCCGCTCGGAAGGGGGCTTGGCCGGGGTTTATTTTAATTTGCCCCGGAGAGAAGGGAGGAAAAAAAAAAAAAAAAAAAAAAAAAAAAAAAGGAGCCACGAATCGGATCCCCTTAATTTCCCGTCCCTGGATTTTCTCTAAATTTATCGCTGTCGCTGTTAGGGTGATCGCTGCCGGTATGCTCCCCGGCCGGAGCAGGGGACAGAGCCCGCCATGCGGGGCCCGCTCCGGCCCCGCCGTCCTTGCTGCGGCGGAGAAGGGGCCGGGGCGGGCAGAGCCAACCCCGCCGAGCCGCGGCTCTGCCCGGCTGCCGCCGTGCGAGGTCTCCCGCCCGCCGTGCCGAGCCCCCGGGCCGCCCTATCGCTCGGGCGAAGGATGCTGCGGGTGAGGCACCGCACCTCGCCGGGCTGCTCGGGGCCGGGGCCCGCCGGGCAAAGGAGGGCGATTTTCTTGGCAGAAATATATATAAAATATTATTATTTTTTTTTCCCCTCTGCTCCTTTTCGGCAATGCCTCGCTCTGCTCGGAGCCCCAGCTTCCATCCGCTCCGTGCAGGCAGAGCCCCAGCACCTGCGAGAAAAATTGCACCTTGCTCTTGGGGTATTTCGGGCGTTTTTTAGGCTTTGGGTTTTTTTCTTTTTATTATTTTATTTTTGGGGGGATTTGGGTTTGGGTTTTTTTTTTTTTGTTGGTTTAGGGTATTTTTTTTTCGCAATTTTAGCGGGATACGTACAAAATGGCTCCTTGGCACAGCGCAGAGCACCAGTGAGCAGCCTGGGGAGGCATCGGCGGGGGGCTGCAGGGCGCTCCGGAGCTCCGGTGGCGGCAGCGGGCAGCGCCCGGAGGCAACCCGCCTCCTTCCCTCCTTCCCTGCCTCACCTGGGCCGCCCACGGGGGACGCGGGGAACCGTGGCACCGTCCTTCCCCTGCGTACACCCGGGGAGAGAAAACACCCGGGGGGCTGCGGGGGGCCCGACGGGACGGGGAGGGGCGGCGGTGCCGGCGCGGCTCTGGCCATGGTGCTGCACCCGCCCGCGCACCTTCCGCGCCCGCCCGCGGGTGCCGCACGGTCCCCGCCCGCCGCCCGCCGCCTCCTCGGGTGACCCCGGGCGCCGGGCGGAGCGGGCGGGCGGCCCCCGCCGGGAAGAGCCCCCGCTGCCCCAACGCCCGCCCGGTGTCACCGGGCCGGCCCTGAATTATTTAACGTGGTCGCCCTGTAACGAGTCCGCTGCCTTCCCCTCTTCTACGTCCTGCACGTCTGACGTCACTTTTCTTTAATTAGGAGAAGTTATTTTTAGCCAACCTGGAGTAACCCCCTGCGCCTCGCCACCTCGAGCTGCATCTTCTCTTAATTGTTTTTTTTTTTTTTTTGGGGGGGGGGGGGGGGGGGGGTGGGGGGGGTGGATGGAATTTTTATTTATTTATTTATTTAATTTTTTTGCTTTTCCTCCCGCTGTCGGGGCTTCGCACAGAAGCGGCGGCTCCCGACGGGCGTGAAGGAAACGCGTGGCTTTGTTTAGCAATTAAAAGCCGCCTCTGAGCAAGCCCCGGCGCTGAAAAGGCAAAGCAGCGGCGTCCCAGCCCCCGGCTGCTCTTTTTTCTCTCCGGCCCTCGGGGGCCGGGACCCAGGCGGGGACGGTCCCGGACCCTCCTTGCTCGGCGGGGCGAGGATCTGCCCGGCCGGGGGCCGGGGGTGGAGGCACGTCGAGGGAATCCGGCCAGGTGCGGGCTCTCAGGCCACCTGCACTGCTATGATTCGGGTTTCCTTAAGGCTGAGGCCTAAAATGCGTTTCACTTCCAGGAAGATACAGGGAAAAACAAAACAAAACAAACAACAAAAAAAACCCCAAACAAAACAAAGCAACAAAAACCAACAAAACCCCCCAAAACCAAACCCCAAGGAAACAAGCATTTGTGGGAGGGCAGGGAGCAGAAGGGAAGAATGAATGGCAGAAAAAAATAATGGAAAAGGCAAAAAATAAAAGAAAACAAAATAAAGGAAAAAAAGAAAAATAGAAAAAAAAAGGCTGAAATGAAATAAAATATTTTTTTTTAAAAAAGCCAAGAAAAGAGATACAGCAAATAAAAAATAAAATAAATCCTCCAGCACCAGAAGCCGGTGGCGGATCAGGGCACGGGCAGCGGCGGCCCCGCTGCTGCTCCTCGGCGGTAAATCCGAGCGGAGGGACCGGGGCGCCTCGGTGCCCCCCCTCTCCCCCCTCTCCCCCCTCCCTGTGAAATGGGCCCCCGCTGCACCGAGAGAAAGAACTTCCCCGGGAGCCCGGGATTTCTCCCGCGGCCTAAAACCTGGGCGCCCCGGGTTGTTCGGCCTCGTCCAGGCGTTTTGTCCGTTGCTCGCCGGAGCCGGCGAGCGGGAAGGTTTGGGGGGCAACCTCGGCAGCCGCCCCGGCACCGCTGGGTCCCGGCTCCCCACCGCCCCGTCGGGGCTCAGCCCGCCCCAGGTCCCGCTGCCGAGCCGCAACGTCCCGGCCAGCGGGGGAAAGGCTGCCGGAGCAAACGCGTCCTCGGCAGCAAAAAGTCCCCCCGTGTCTCCCGCTCGTCCCCCGCCACGGGTGGGCCGGGGCCGGGGAGCGGCGCGGGGCGGTCCCTGTCCCGGTCCCGCGTGGTGCCGGGCACCAACTTCCCGGCGGGGACCAGCCCAACTTCGCCTCCCCCCCTCCCTCCCTGCCTCCCTCCTCCCCCCGGCAGCACGGTGTGCCCCCCCCCCACCCCCCCCCCCCCCCCCCAACCCCCAGGGAAAAAGTCCCCCCCCGCTCCCTCCCGCCTCCCCGGGGCCGCCCCGCCGAGGCGGCGATGCCCGGCCGCGACACTCACTCTTGCAGCCGTGCCGAGGGCAGGACGGCGGTCCCCGGACGAAGCGGGGCGACGGGGGCCTTTTCCCTCCCTCCCCCCCGCTCCCCCTCCCCCGGGGTGGGCAGAGGGGCGGGCAGGGCTGTCCCCGGCCCGAGCAGCGGTCCCCCAACCCCGGGCCGGGCCGGCGGGGGGCGGCTCTGCCCGGGCTCCGTGCATCTTCCCGGCGGCTGCCGGTGCCGGCCTCTGGTTGCTGGCCGCGATCTGCCGCCGGCGGCAGGCTCTGCCCGCACTGACGTCAGCCCGGCAGCCTCCTATTCACTCCAACCATGGCGGAGAGGAGGAGGAGGAGGAGGAGGAGGAGGAGGGGGAGGGGGAGGAGGCGGGGGGAGGGAGGGGGGAGGACTGGAGGAAGGCGGCGGCGGCGGGGGTTTGGTGGCTGGCAGGCTCCGCCGAGCAGAAAGCGCAGCCCCTCCGCCTCACCCCTTAATTACCCCCCGGGGATGGGGCTGCGCGGGGGAGAGGGGCCGTGTAGCCCCCCCCCAACACCCCCCCCCGTCCCCCCCACCCGGTGAGACCCTCCGCCGCCCGCTCCCACGGGGGCCGCCGCCCCTCACCTGGGCGTCCCGCCGCACCTCCGGCTACACGGCTCTGCCCCTCCCCGATCCCGGGGGAGCGCTTCTCTCCGCGGGGGGGACAGTCGTGTGTCCCCCCCCCCGCCCCCGCAGCCCGGCAACTCCCTCGGCGTTGTCCCCGTTCCCCCCCCACCCCCCGCCACCACCGCCGCGGTGAGCAGGGAAAGGGCTGCGGCCGTCCCCGGCCCTCCGCTGCCCCGGGCAGTTCCCCGCAGCGCCCCGGCCGCCTTCCCTGGCACGGTAGGGCCCGGTACGAGCCGTGCCGTGCCTTGCCATCCCCGCCCCGACGGCCAGGCCGAGCCCCGGGAACCGCTTCTCCCCGACAGCCGCAGCGAGCTGGAAGCGGGGTGGGGGCACGGCAGGTACCGCCTGCGCTTCCCTCCTCCTCTCCCCCTCCATTTCTATCTTCCTTATCTTCTTTATAGAATTACTCACGTATGGCTTCGCCCGCAGCCTTTGCAGTAAGGGCAAAAAATGCCCCCCTAAAATCCCCCACCGCCAAACCCCTCCTGGCACACCTTTACTCCGCTTCCTCCTCTTCCTTCCTGCGTGTAACCCGGCTCTTATTTTTTTTTTTTAATCTCCGATTCACTCCACCGATGCCCCGGAGCGGCTCTGGGGAGTCTCTCGCCGCCCCGATGAATACACAGGGATCCCCAGACAGGTTTTCTATGTAGGAAAAAAATAAACCGATCGAGCCCGAGAGGTCTGCAACAGCCGAACACGCCGCCTCGCCTTTACATTCGGGTTTTTAAATTCCCCCGTTATTTTCCTTTTTGCATCTGCGAGTTGCCACGAAAGGAAATATAACCCCAAATGCCACCGCCAGCAGAAACCGGAGCTCGTTGCCAAATTCCGTAGTATTTTATTTTAAAAGCAATTAAGTAACACCATTAAAAAAAAAAATAATTAAAAAAGCGTCTTCTCCTCTTCTCGGGGAGTGCAAGAAATCCTTTTGCTCACCCAGAGTCGAAAACCTAATGGCATTGTCGTTAAACACGAAAAGGAGAATATTAAGAAATTGCAACACTCCCTCCCGAGCGCTCGCGCCCCCCCCCCCCCCCCCCCCCCAGTTTATTTGCCCTAATAATTAATTCACAAGAGCTTAACTTCGGTGTAACCCTGGCGGTCTTTTCATTAAAAAATCCCCGCGTTTCCTATTGAATTAGCTCTGCTCCATTGTCGCTGAAATGAAGACGCCAAACCAACTTTTACCCTGAGCATTTTCTCACCAGCCCAAAGAAAAGTCTCTCTCCTTTTTCTTTTCTCCGATTTTTTTCTTTTTTTTCTTTCTCTTTTTTCTTTCTTTCTTTTTTTTTTTCTTTTTTTCTTTTTTTTTTTTTTTTTTTTTTTAATTCAAGCACCCAGGCGATGGACGTGTCCTGCAATTTAACTACTTTCAAATTCTTTGTTCGGGTCCCACCGGGGCTCTATTGTCACCCTATTGAGAGAGCTTATTGCCAAGTCAAGCCTGAGCGAATTGAGACACACACGGGAGGAGCCCCGGGGGCTGGGAGCGGGCTCCGTGGGCTTCTCCGCCCGGGGGGACCCCGGCCCTGCCCCGGGGGAGCGGGGCAGGGGCTGCCTGCAGTCTCCGGGCCGGGATAACCGGCACCGAATTCTCCAAGAGCCGCTGCCGCCAAAGCATCCCCGGCCCCGCAGGAGCCCGGCCCGGGGGAGGGGATGGGGCAGCTCCGGGCCTGGGTACCCCCCAGGATCGGGCTCCTTTGCATGCCCGAAACATCCCCGCCCGTGCCAGCAGCTCCCGGGCTCCGGTACCACCGCGGCGGGCAGGAGGGGGACTTACCTCGGATGCCCGCCGTGCCGACAGCCTCCCTCCCTCGCCGGTTCTCCCTTCATCCCGAAAAGGAGGGTCCCGTCCCCCCCTTCCATCCCACCCCCGACCCCCTTCCCCTCGGAGCCGGTTCCCTCCTGCCTCCCCTCGCCCTCTCCATCGCTCACTTTCCGACCTCCCGGGCTCGTCTCCCGAGCAGGGAAAGAGAGGAACGGGGCGGGGGGGGGGGCTGCTTTTCTTTCCTCTTTTCCTCCCCCCTATCCCGGCTTCCTCCCCCCCTCCCCCCCACCCAGCTTGGAAAAGGGGGTGCGACCTGGAAAAAGGGGGGTACGAGCTGCAAGGAAGTGTTATTTCAGGAGGGGAAAAAAAAAAAAGCTGGAAGAGCGGTGCTGGGCATGGTTTCCCACGTAAGCCCGTACGTCACCTATAAAAATTGCCCGTTTCTCCCGTTTCTTGGCTCCCGGGGGGGGGTGGCTGAGATACCTCTGCCTGCGGAAGGGGGTTAAAACCTCGTTAAAACCGGCACCGCCGGTGATGGAGATTTGCAGGGTCCCACGCCGGTCGCACACGCAGGGCCGCGGCGGGGACGGGAGGGGGGAGCGGCCGTTCCCCCCTTCTCGCCGTGGCCCTGACGGTGCCACCGGCGGCCTCTCCGGGGGAAGAGGAAACCCTTGACCCCTGGCCCCGGGGGCAACGGGGTTAAACAAAGTCCCACCGCCCCATTATCCGACCGACAGCATCGAGCCCCCGGCGGCGAGCGGGGTCTCCAAGGGCGGCGGGGAAAAGTCGCGTCTCCCACCGCCCGTACCCGGCCCCGACGGGGCGCACCGGGATGGGGATGTTTCCCCGACAGCCAAACAAAGAGCCTAGGGAAAAAGAAAAAAAAAAAAAATAATAATAAAAAGACCCTACACACCCCATCCCGACTTACGCATTGCAACCAGCCCTGGTGAAACGGCGGGTTTGGGGAGTTATTTCGTGTTTTTTTTTTTTTTCCTTTTCTTTTCTTTTCTTTTCTTTTTTTTTTTTTTATGGTGGTTATTTTTTTATAACCTTGCCGAACCTCTCTGCCTGCACCCGGGTGAGGTACAGGCAGCCCCGGCTCGGTCCTGCCTGCGGGCAAAGCAGCGGGGCTCGTTGTCACCGACCAGAGCGCTGCCGCCCGGGAGGGCTCCAGAAATAAGCGGGGAGAATAATTTCAGGGAGAATAAATTATTACTATTATTATTATTATTTTTCAGCTTGAGGGGGAAGGGATTTTTTCTGGTGGGGCGAGTTTGGATTTTTTTTTTTTTTTAATGTATTTCTTTGCGACCGCCTTCAAAATAAGCACATCAAAGCCCCCAAATCCGAGGAGATCGGCGTTAGCATAACGCACCGCAGAGGAGAACAAGTCCTCCGCACCCCGCTCCTTCTCCAAAGCCACCCCGTAGCGGGGGGGGGGGGTGTCCCCAAAACCCTTTCCCCGCTTCGCCCCAGCGCAGCTCATGCCTATTCCCTCCCGCCCAGAGCACCCGCAGCCCCGGAGCATCCTTCCCCGCCGGCTCCGCACCCCGCGCATCCCCAGCATCGGGGGAGGGCGGTGCGTTCTCCACTGTCATTTTGGACAAGAGGGGACATGGCTGTCCCCCCCACGCCATCCTGCATCCCCGAGGGGTGGGAGCTGTGCGGCCTCCGGCCGCACAGCTCCCACCCCTCGGGGATGCAGGATGGCGTGGGGGGGAAGAAGCACCCTGCGGTCCCCCGCGCTGCCGTCGGGTTTGGAGCTCCGCAGGGGCCGGGAGGGGCGAGGGGAGGGGGTGTCACGGTGGCCCGGTGGCCCCAGCGAGAAGGTAAAGCGGGATGCTGTTACCCGCCCCCCGACGGCCCCGGTCCCCGTGGGAACCGGCCCGGCGCCGCCGGTAGCGGCGGGGCCGCAGCGTCACCTGGCGGCTCGGTACGGTAACGGCAACGGTAACGGTACGGTACCCCACCAATGCCAAGGTCAGGTTGGCCACGGTCAGGAGGCCAGAAGAGCCCCTACTGGGGGGGGCACCCACATGCCCCGACCCTGGCACCTCCTTATCCCCTTCCCCTGCACCCTACGGCCCCTTCCCTGCACCCTATAGCCCCTTCTCTGCACCCTATGGTGACCTTCCCTGCACCCTACAACCTCTGCCTTGCTCATCTTTGGCTCTCCAGCCACTGCTCCATCCCCACTCGCCCAGCTGTCCCCACCCGTGTCACGCACCCCAGCAGTGAGGGCTCCTGGTGACCCCACACACACGTCCCATGGCCAGCTTTCACCTCTGCGGCCACACACCGCCCGCCCTGGTGGGGTTGGGTGAGGGTCCCTGGACCCCACCGTTGGTTCTGTGCCACCCTTAAGGCCTCGGAGCTTTTAAGGCAGGAGGTTTTGGGGTGCGGGTGGGCACCTGGTGAGCTCCGCTCATGGGCTGTGAGGACCTCATCAACACCCAACATGAGCACAGGGGGGCCTCAAGGTGACCAGGTCAGTACCCGCCTCCGCTTTCACAGCCACCCTGGAGCCTTTTTCCCCCTCTCCCGTGAAAAAAAACACGAGCAAAACGCGGCCCGTGGGTGCGGTGTCAGCAGCCGCGGGGCCGCCGCCGGGAGGAGCAAAACGAAAGCACCGCCATGCTCTCGCCGACCGCGGCAGGACTCGAACCTGCAATCTTCTGATCCGAAGTCAGACGCCTTATCCATTAGGCCACGCGGCCGCCGCTGCTACGGGGTTTCCCCTCGCCGTACTGAGCCCGCCGCCGCCGGAGCCTACCATGCACACGGCGCGGGGGGGGGGGGGGGGAGGAGGGGGGAAACGGACATACACACACGGGACGGGACGTCAGCGCGGCCGGAAGCTCCCCCGGGCCGCCCCCGTTTGGATCCGCCCTGCGGCCCAGGCCCCGGCGGCGCGGAGCGGAGCGGAGCGGGAGCGGGTGAGGGCCGGGGCGGCGCGGCCGTGTGAGGGGGCGGCGCGGCCGTGTGAGGGGGGTGTGGGTGTGCAGGGCCGCGGGGGGTGCAGCGCAGCCCGGCCTTCCCCGTCCGCGCCCGCCCGTAGCGGCGGGGCTGAGCTCGCCCCTCACCGTTGCTCTCTCCCCGCAGCTCCGGCGGCCCGGGGGGAGCGGGCCCTGCTGGAGGGGCGTCCCCAGAGCCGGGGGGAGGAGATGAGGCGCTTGCCCTGGAGGAGATCGGTGAGGGGCAGCGCTGCAGCCCGCGGCCCCCAGCCCCGGCGATGCACCTCCAGCTCCTCCGCCAGCCGCCCGCTGCCGGAGAGCCCGGGCCAGGAGCCTGCCAAGGGCCAGCGGCGCATGAACCCCCTCAACATCCAAATGCTGTCCAAGACCCTCCACGAGCAGATCTTCAGGGGGGCCCAGGTACACTACTCGGCGGCCGAGATCCAGAGAAGCGTGGAGCACCTGCAACGCCACGACCTGTGGGGCAAGGAGACCTCCACGCTGCCCGACGTGGACCTGCAGCTGCCTCGCATGTACGGGGACAACATTGACGAGCATTTTCGCCTCCTGGCACAGAAGCAGAGCTTGCCCTACCTGGAGGCGGCCAACGAGCTGCTGCGGTGCGAGCTGCCCCCCGTGCCCGCGCAGTGGGCATGGCAGCTTGGCTGGACCCGCTATGGCCCCGACGGGCAAGCAGAAGCCGTCGACTTCCCCGAGGAGCGGGCGGTGGTGTTGGACGTGGAGGTGTGCGTGGCTGATGGCCACTGCCCGACGCTGGCCGTGGCGGTCTCACCACATGCCTGGTGAGTTGCGGTGCCGGTGGCGATGGTTGGGGTTGTGGTGGTGGTGGGGGGGGGGGAACAGCTTTCGGGAAGGATGGGAATGCTCTTGAGCAGAGCCTCTTCCTGCAAACCACCACCGGCTTGTGGGGAAAACACAGTAAAACCCTGAAGCGCAGCTCTGGGATGTGGGACCTGTGTCCTGGGTAGCAATCGCAGTGCACCCCGGGGTCAGTCACGTCCCTCGCGCAGGTGGGACCCTGCTCAGCACCCCACCTCACAGCAGGTGCTTTTGGTCCCGGGAGCCCCTGCTTTATTTTTTATAGCTGTGGGGTGCTGCATGTCATCCACAGGTACTCATGGTGCAGCAAGCGGCTGCTGGAGCAGCGGTATTCCTGGTCCAGCCACCTCACCCTGGCTGACCTCATTCCCCTGGAGAGCCCGGCAGGCGCCAGCTGTGCCGGCAAGCAGGACTGGCCAGAGAGAGTGGTGGTGGGGCACAACGTGGCCTTCGACCGGGCGTTCATCAAGGAGCAGTACCTCATCCAGGTAATCCGCAGTGCGGTTGCTTTGTGCGAGCAGCTGCGATTTGTTACCTGGGTAGTCATTTGTGCTGGCTTTTCAGGGTTATTTCGGCAGATGCTGGTCTGCACAGATACCCCAAGGTTGTGCTTGCCTTGTCCTGCAGGACGGGTTGAGGTTGGATCCCTTTAGAGGGAGATATTCCCCAAAGGAATTAAGGGATGTTCCTCTAAGAAGGTGACATGACTGGCAGCCCAGCTGAAGTGACTACACCAATGCATGCATCATGGGCAACAAACAGGAGGAGCTGGAAGCCAATGTTCTGCTAGAAAGCTATGATGTAGTTGCCATTACTGAAACTTACCGGGATGAATCCCATGACTGGAGTGCACCTATCAATGGCTACAGGCTGTTCAGAAGGAACAGGCGAGGAAGTAGGGGCGGAGTGGTTGCCCTCTACATCAAGAAACGGATAGATTGTGAAGAGCTGTCTCTGAAGAATAGCCATGAGCAGGTTGAAAGGCTGTGGGTAAGAGTAGGAGACTGAGACAACAAAGGGAGCCGTGTGGTTGATGTCTACTACAGGCCGCCTGATCGAGGGGAGCCTATTGACGAAGCCTTCTTACTTCAGTGGCAGGAGGCATCACGCTCACAGGCTCTTGTCCTGCTGGGGGATTTCAATCACCCTGTCATCTGCTGGAAAAGTAGCACAGTGAGCTGTAGACAATCCAGGAGACTCCTGGAATGCATTGAGAATAACTTCTTAAGCCAGGTAATAGACAGCGCCACCAGAGGGGATACGATACTGGACCTGATTGTCACCAACACAAGTGAGCAAATTGGTGACATCAAGATTGCAGGCAGTCTGGGTTGCAGTGATCCTGCGCTGGTGGAGTTCGCAGTCCTGAGGGATTCAGGTCAGGGGAAGAGTAAGGTCAGGACCCTGAATTTTAGGAAAGCAAACTTCCAGATCTTCAAGGAGTTAGTTAGTAGGACCCCCTGGGAAACTGCCCTCGGGGACAAGGGAGCAGAACACAGCTGGCAGATCTTTACAGACGCTTTACTTAGAGCACAAGAGCTCTTGATCCCCAGCTGTAAGAAATCACAAAAGGAGGGCAAGAGACCAGCATGGCTGAGTCGAGACCTGCTGGTCAAACTAAAGGGCAAGAAAGAAGCACAGGCAGTGGAAGCAGGGAGAGGTATCCTGGGAAGAGTATTGGGATGCTGATCGGTTGTGTAGGGATGGGGTCAGGAAGGCCAAGGCGCAGCTGGAGCTGAATTTGGCAAGGGATGCAAAGAATAATAAGAAGGGCTTCTACAGGTACGTCAGCCAGAAAAGGAAGGTCAAAGAAAGTGTATTGCCCCTGCTGAGCAAGACTGGCAAACTGGTAACAACGGACCAGGAGAAGGCTGAGGTACTCAACAACTTTTTTACCTCAGTCTTCACTGGCAATCTCTCTCCTCACACCTCTCAAGTGGATGGACCGCAAGGCAGGAACTGGGGGACCAAAGTCCCTCCCAGTGTAAGAGAAGATCAGGTTTGTGACCACCTGAGGAACATACAGAAATCTATGGGACCTGACAAGATGCATCCCGGAGTCCTGAGGTAACTGGCTGGTGTAGTTGCCAAGCCACTGTCCATGATATTTGAAAAGTCACAGCAGTCAGGTGAAGTCCCCGGTGAGTGGAAAAAGGGAGATATTGCACCCAGTTTTTAAAAGGGTAGAAAGGAGGATCCTGGAAACTACCAACCTGTCAGCCTCACCTCTGTGCCTGGGAAGATCATGGAACAGATCCTCCTAGCAGCTATGCTAAGGGACGTTGAGGACAGGGCGGTGATTCGAGACAGACAGCATGGCTTCACCAAGGGCAAATCCTACCTCATCAACCTAATTGCCTTCTATGATGGAGTGACTACATTGATGGATAAGGGAAGAGTTATGGATGTCGTCTATCTGGACTTCTGTAAGGCCTTGACACGGTCCCTCACAACATCCTTCTCTCTAAATTGGAGAGGGAGAGGTTTGATGGGTGAACTGTTTGGTGGATGAGGAGTTGGTTGGATGGTCACATCCAGAAGGTAGTGGTCACTGGCTCAATGTCGAGATGGAGATCGGTTACAAGTGGTGGGCCTCAGGGGTCTGTATTAGGACCAGTACTGTTCAATATCTTCATCAATGACATAGTGGGATTGAGTGCACCCTCAGCAAGTTTGCAGACAACCACAGCCGAGTGGTGTGGTTGACACCTGAGGGACAGGATGCCATCCAGACCTGGATAGGCTTGAGAAGTGGGGCCATGTGAACCTCATGAGGTTCAACAAGGCCAAGTGCAAGGTCCTGCACCTGGGTCGCGGCAACCCCCAGTATCAGCACTGGCTGGGGGATGAAGGGATTGAGAGCAGCCCTGCTGAGAAGGACTTGGTGGTACTGGTGGGTGAAAAGCTGGGCATGAGCCAGCAATGTGCGCTCGCAGCCCAGAAAGCCATGTGCATCCTGGGCTGCATCAAAAGCAGCGTGGCCAGCAGGGCGAGGAGGTGATTACTCCCCTCTGCTCGGCTCTGGTGAGACCCCACCTGGAGTACTGAGTCCAGCTCTGGAGCCCTCAGCACAGGAAAGACATGGACCTGTTGGAGCGGGTCCAAAGGAGGACCACAAAAAATGATCAGAGGGCTGGAGCACCTCTCCTGTGAGGAAAGGCTGAGAGAGTTGGGGTTGTTCAGCCTGGAGAAGAGAATTCTCCGGGGAGACCTTATTACGGCCTTTCTGCACTTAAAGGGGGCTTATAAGAAAGACGGGGACAAACTTTTTAGCAGGGCCTGTTGCGATAGGACAAGGGGTAATGGTTTTAAACTAAAAGAGGGAAGATTGAGACTAGATATGAGGAAGAAATTTTTTACAATGAGGGTGGTGAAACACTGGCCCAGGTTGCCCAGAGAGGTGGCAGATGCGCCATCCCTGGAAACATTCTGGGTGAGGTTGAACGGGGCTCTGAGGAACCTGATCTGGTGGAAGATGTCCCTGCTCATTGCAGGGGGGTTGGGCTAGATGGCCTTTGAAGGTCCCTTCCAACCCAAACTATTCTAGGATTCTGTATTCTTGTACCCTGTGAGGGTGCTGGAGGCTGCAGCGTTGCAGCTGGGGACATGCCAGGAGCCTCTGAGCAGCTGACAGCCTGCGCTGGGGTTGCTCTTGGCTTTCAGAAGAGGCGTGCTAGGAGGCAAAGCTTTGCCTTGACAAAAACAGCCTGAGCAGAAGACTTGCAGCTCTGTAACACGTAGCAGTGCTTGCTGGCAGCTGCGGGACGTTTGGCAGTGTGTTTCTTCTTTAGCACATCCCAAACCGCTTCTCCTCTCTCCCCCGATGTGTCCCAGGGCTCCCGGGTGCGTTTCTTGGACACCATGAGCATGCACATGGCCATCTCGGGGCTGACGGGCTTCCAGCGCAGCCTCTGGATGGCTGCCAAGCATGGCAAGAGGAAGGGACTGCAGCAGGTCAAGGAGCACATGAAGAAAACGCGCAGCAAAACGGAGGGGCCAGCTGTGAGTAGGGGAGCTGTGGCGTGGGTGGCAGGGGACCGTTTGCTGCTGTACTGGGACCGTCTGCTCCTATACCAGTGGAGTAGGTCCTAGTACAGGAGTGGACCTGCTGGGTGAATCTCTCCCAGTGCTTTCCAGATGAATTAGCCTTGGTTTAAAATGGAGCAGTGGCATCCTTTACCCCGTCTGATCTTGGCTGCAGCTGGTCCTCGTCCTGCACCGTCTGACCCTCCCCTCTGGTTCGCAGATCACTTCGTGGGACTGGGTGCACGTCAGCAGCATCAACAACCTGGCGGATGTGCACGCGCTGTACGTTGGCGGGGAGCCGCTGGAGAAGGAGGCGCGGGAGCTCTTTGTGAAGGGGACCATGGACGACATCAGGAGTCACTTCCAGGTGGGGGCGGCCATCCCAGTGGGCAGCGGGAGCTGGAGACGGGAGTGGGCTGGGAGCAGCTGCTGGGGTAGTTTCCATCTTGCTGCCCTTCCTTCTTGCGAGGGCTTTGGGGGTGTGTGGGGCTGTGATGTCCCACATCCTCCCGCAGCCCCGGTGCCTTGCCCCGTGCTGGCAGAGGGGTGGCTGCTTTCCCTGCTCTCACCTGCTTCTGCCCCCAGGACCTGATGTCGTACTGTGCCCGTGATGTCCAGGCCACCCATGAGGTGTTTCAGGAGCAGCTGCCACTCTTCATGGAGAGGTGAGAGCTGCGGAGCTCTGCCTGGCATTGGCTGTGGTCTGGGCCGGCAGTGGGCAGGATTGTGGTCCATCTGGGGACACGATGTGGCTCCTCTTGTCCTTGGGGTGGCGGCAGGGGTTTGGGGGGCCCTGAACTCCATTTCAGGTGGGACCTCAGACCCCGCGCTTTGCAGGCGAGAAGGAATAAACAGCAGCACAGTGTGACTGGAGGAGGACATGAGCAGACAGTGAGGCAGATCAGAGTTACAGCTTTGGACTTAGTGCATGGGTTTGTTTTTAGGGCAGCAATTTGTGTGCAGGGCAGGCGGAAGATACAGGGGTCCTTACAGGTTTAGGGGAAGAGCATCAAGGGCTGTGTGAGCTGGGAAACTCTAGGTGAAGACACTTTTGTGTCTGTTGTAGTCTGGTGCTTCCAGGGCAAATCCCATCCAACAGACATCTAATTCCGCGCTGCTTCGGGCTCTAGGTGCCCCCATCCCGTGACATTTGCAGGGATGCTGGAGATGGGGGTGTCCTACCTGCCTGTCAATGGGAACTGGAAGAGGTACCTGGATGATGCTCAGGGCATCTACGAGGAGCTGCAGAAGGAGATGAAGAAGTCCCTGATGAACCTGGCCAACGAGGCCTGCCAGCTGCTGCACGAGGACAGGTACTGTGGGTGGGATGTGGGTCCTGCCGCTGGCAGGGTGGAGGCCAGATCCTGGGTGGTCCCTGGGGGGCGGTGCTGGGGATGGGAGCGAAGCTGCGGTGTGACAGCAGTGTGTCGGCAGGTACAAGGATGACCCCTGGCTCTGGGATCTTGAGTGGGACACGCAGGAGTTTAAACAGAAGAAGAATCCAGGGGGGAAGAAGAAGAAGAAGGGTCAGGATGGGAACAGCAAAGCCTCTGTGGGGGCGGCAGGCGCAGATGAGTCCTCGCAGGAGTGGCCGGAGGGTGAGTGCGGGTGGTCCCTGGGGACGAGGGATGCCTTCCTGTGGGCACCCAGAGGAAGGGATGTGGCTCGTTGGCACTGGCAGGGTGAAGCATCGCTGGCCTGTGTCCCCATGCTGAGGCACGTCTCAGGGGTTGGCTCGAGGTCCCTGTCCCCAGCAGGGTGTCACAGAGGGTTCTTTGCCAGCCAGTCCTCCTTGCCCCACCAGACCCTGGCCCCCCTGGCGAGGATGAGGAGCTGAAAGCCCCTGCGAGCCGGGTTTGCCTGGAACGTCTGAAGGAGACAGTCGCACTGCAACCCAAGAGACTCCAGCACCTGCCGGGCCACCCGGGGTGAGTTGGGGACCCTGGGTGTCCCCAGGGGTTGCCCTGTGCTCTCTGACCCATCCCTGCTGCTCCCCAGCTGGTACCGCAAGCTGTGCCTGCGCCTGGAGGAGGAAGGGTGGGTGCCGGGACCCAGCCTCATCAGCCTGCAGATGAGGGTGACCCCGAAGCTGATGCGCCTGGCCTGGGATGGCTTCCCCCTCCATTACTCGGAGAAGCATGGCTGGGGCTACCTGGTGCCGGGGCGGCAGGACAATTTGCCGGCAACCCCCTTGGAGGCAGAGGGCCCTCCCTGCCCGCACAGGTGAGGGGGACATAGCGGCGTGCCGAACTGGGGGCTGCCCCTTTCTGGGGGTTTGGGAGCTTCCCAGGACCCTGCCCGGGTGCTGCCCTGGAGCTTCGGTCCTCGTTGTGGGTGCGTGAGCCCTGCTCTCTCCCCTGCCAGGGTGATCGAGTACCTGTACAGGCAGCATTGCCTGCAGAAAGGCAAGGAGCAGCCCCCGGGGCTGGACGCTCCCATGGAGGACGAGCTGCTGGTGATGGACGGTAGCACGATGTGGCAGAAGGTGAAGGAAGGGATGGAGGGCCCTCGGTGGAAGGGAGATGTTGGGGCTGGGCTTATTCCCACGTGCATGCAAAAACCAGTCCCGTGCGTGGCTCCAGGGGCTGGAAGTAAGACATTTCCTTTAATAAGTATTAAATCACTGGAGAAGCGGTGTTTGACCCGGCTCCCCCCGTGGTCCCTCTGTGCTGCAGGTGGAGGAGCTGAGCCAGATGGAGGTGGACGTGGAGGAGAAAATGGGCAGAGCAGACCAGAGCCTGGCACAGGTAAAGGGTGTTTCCAGCGGAATGGGGTGGTGGATTGGTCCCTCTTTCCTCGGTTTCCCCCTCCTGCCGTGCCAGGGGGGTTCCCAGCATCACCTTGCATCGCTGGTTGCAGGAGGAGATGGGTGAGCTGTTTGAACTGCCAGAGGCGAGGAGCCAGCCTTTGTACCACCACGGCAATGGTCCCTACAACGATGTCAACATCCCTGGGTGCTGGTTCTTCAAGCTGCCTCACAAGGCGAGTTGGGTGCTCCTGGGGCTCTTCCTGGGGGCTTCCCAGCCACCCCACGTCCCAGCTCCCCTGGTTCTGCTGCACAACCTTGTCACCTTGCCTGTCACCCCGGTGCTGCAGGACTCCTGGCACCCCTGTGATCTTGTCCCATGGGATAGGGTGGTGGAAAGGCATCTCTAGCTGGGGCAGGAGGGTGCGCAGAGCTTTATTGATGTCAAGTGGTGGCATGCTGAGCCCTGGCACCTGTTTTGCTACTAAAGGACGGGAATGATAACAACGTGGGAAGCCCTTTTGCCAAGGATTTCCTGCCCCAGATGGAGGACGGCACCCTGCGGGCTGCTGTGGGCCGCACCCACGGGACCAGAGCCCTCGAGATTAACAAAATGATCTCATTTTGGAGGAACGCTCACAAGCGGATCAGGTGAGCAGCTGCCTTCAGCCGAATCGTGACATCCCTGCAGGCGGAGGCTGCGTTGCGGCCAGGGGAGCTCGTGTGGATGGTGGGGGGAGCTCAGCACCTCTCCCGCTGTGTGTCCCCCCCAGTTCCCAGATGGTGGTGTGGCTGAAGAAAGGGGAGCTGCCTCGCGTGGTGACCAGGTATAGGGAAGAATGGCCCCAGCTGGGACCGCGATCCCTTCCATGCTGCTCCGGGAAGGCTCTTGTAGGATGATGCTAACCCTCGCCTCTGTACCAGGCACCCTGACTATAACGAGGAGGATGATTACGGAGCCATCCTGCCACAGGTGGTGACTGCGGGTACCATCACCCGCCGGGCGGTGGAGCCCACGTGGCTGACGGCCAGCAATGCCCGGGTACAGCTGCGCTTGGGTCCTTGCAGGCGTGTTTTGGGGCATCCTCTGTGTGTTTTGGACTGGTGGGAGCAGCCTGGGCTGGAAACAGGAGTTGGGGCTGGATGCTGGGGTTTGAGGTGGAAGGGCTGGTGTTGGGACCCTTCTCTTGCTGATGTGCTTTGACTTTGGAAGAGGGGAAGCTCCTGAGGTTCAAAACTTGGTGAAAGGAGAAGAAAACAGTGAAGCACTGGTTTCTGTCCTTCCGCAAGCTCCCCTTCTTCCATGCTGGAGGAACCTGGGGAGAGTAACCAAGTGATCGATGCCCCGTGTGTGTGTTAAACCCAGTTTTGACTTTCAGAGCAGAGTTTAGGGCATGGGCAGTGCCGTGCCAGCATGCCGTGGCTGCGGGAGGAAGGCCGCTCCTGTGCTGCTGAGGAGGAGAGGGAGGTGCAGGGCTTGCGCTGAGCTGGGTGTCATGTCCCACAGGCCGACCGGGTGGGCAGCGAGCTGAAAGCCATGGTCCAGGTGCCGCCTGGCTACTCCCTGGTGGGTGCGGACGTGGATTCCCAGGAGCTCTGGATAGCTGCTGTCCTCGGCGAGGCGCACTTCGCCGGCATGCACGGTGAGCCGGGGCTGCGGTGCAGGGAATGGGTTTACTGGGTGGTGGGGTGGTTCCCCGAGCCCGGTCCTGTTTGGTGTCCAACCCCGGCCCCTCTCCCGGCAGGCTGCACGGCCTTCGGCTGGATGACTCTGCAGGGGAAGAAGAGCAACGCGACGGACCTGCACAGCAAGACGGCCACCACGGTGGGCATCAGCCGGGAGCACGCCAAAGTCTTCAACTACGGGCGCATCTACGGGGCCGGGCAGCCCTTCGCGGAGCGGCTGCTGATGCAGTTCAACCATCGGCTGACACAGCAGCAGGCGCGCGAGAAGGCTCAGCAGATGTACGCTGTCACCAAGGGCGTCCGCAGGTGGGTGCTGCCTGGGGAGGCGGAGGGTGAGCGGGGACGGCGATGGTGGCCGTGTCCCGCGGGACCTGGGTGTGGGTCGCTCTCCCCTCCAGGTTTCATCTCACTGAGGACGGGGAGTGGCTGGTGAGGGAGCTGGAGGTGGCTGTGAACAGGGCAGAGGACGGATCGGTGTCGGCCCAGGATGTCCAGCGGCTCCAGAGAGAAGCCACTAAAAGGTGAGATGCTCCGACCCTCCGTGGCTCTGGTGGCACCAGGGTGCGATGCAGAGGAGCCCCATGAGCAGAGAAGGGAGATGGGGCTGGGTGGTCCTGACCTTCCCTCCCTGCTCTCCCAGGGCCGAGTCTGGTTGATCTGGGGGCTCCCTGTCTCTCCCAGTGAGCGGTTAGCAGCAGGAGGCTGCAGGGGCTCGTCTGGCTGCCCCAAAGCGTTTGAGGCTCTCAAACAGGGCTCGCAGCCTCTTCCCTTGCTTCCAGCAAACCTCCCCTCTGCCCCACCAGGTCCCGGCGGAAGAAGAAGTGGGATGTGGTGCAGCACCGAGTGTGGGCTGGAGGCACCGAGTCCGAAATGTTCAACAAGCTGGAGAGCATCGCCTTGTCGCCGTCCCCGCAGACCCCGGTGCTGGGCTGTCACATCAGCAGGGCCCTGGAGCCTGCTGTGGCCAAGGGGGAGGTAAAGATGGGGCTCTCTGCTGCTGAGCTCTTAAGTTTGCTTGTCTTCTCCAAAATGGCAACCCTAAGTTCAGCCCGTCTTAAATGGTGGAGGCCCAGTAGGCCCTTGAAGCCATGAAGAAACCCGTTGCCCCTGTTCTTTATCTGCGTGCCATCAAGAAAACCCAACAACCCTGAATTTAGCAGGCGTCTCCCAGGAGCGCTCCTGGATCGGTACCAGGCCCTGGACCCTGATGTTTCTCTAGCATCCGTCTGTGTTTCCTTCCACCAGTTTCTGACCAGCAGAGTGAACTGGGTGGTACAGAGCTCAGCCGTTGACTATCTGCACCTCATGCTGGTTGCCATGAAGTGGCTCTTCGAGGAGTTCGACATAAACGGGCGCTTCTGCATCAGCATCCACGATGAGGTGCGCTACCTGGTCCAGCAGCAAGATCGCTACCGGGCAGCCCTGGCCCTGCAGATCACCAACCTCCTCACAAGGTGAGCTGTGGTGGCTGTGGTGCCTCCTGGTGACAAGCACCAGTGCTTCTGGCGTGGGACACGGCAAGCTCAAGGGACCGGGGTGACGGCAAAGGGGTTAGCTTTGCCCGCACCGAGCTGGTGCAGAGGAATTTTCTTCTGCTCGAGGGAAGTTGGCAGCGCTGGAGGTTGCAGTTCCTTCACGTGTGACTCAGGTGGCTATAAATGGAGCTCGGCTTTGATTTCCGGGGATAACATGCTGGCAAGAGGGGGAATATCGTCAGCTTTTGGTTCCTGCAGAGATGGGGTCAACCATTCCGCTCTGCTAGGATGCGAGCACGTTGCATCCCACTCCCTTCAGGTCTGCGGCTGCCGTGTGGCAGCAGCCCTCGGGCTTGATTGAGCAGCTGGGAGCCTGCAACTGTCCCCATCCCTCCTGTCCCCCCCGTCTTCAGGGGACAGCAAGGGGCACAGCTCGTCTGTGCTCTGAGCACCGGCGCTGTTGCCCCTTCCACAGTGTTGTGCCGTTCCTGCTGGCTCCCTGCCCCGTGCGACGTTATGCTCAGCCTGGAAAGCTCTTGACCTCAAAGGGCTCCCTTCGATCCAGCTCCGGCACAGCCAGCTTTGCCAAATCCCCTTCCCGGCGCTGGAGGGTATTTGGGTATACAGGAGCCGGCCAAAGCTTTTCTCGGATGCAGCAAACAGCCTTTCTGTGCTGGCGCGGCAGGCGCAGCGGGGGGAGGCACCCTGGCGTTTGTGCCTTTGTGCCGACTCCTGCGAGCACGGGGCTTCCTGCTGGGAAAATCCAGCATCTGCTCTGCCTGGGAGGATTAGCCGGCAGCGACGGGCCAGGTCCTGCCTTTCTTCGAGGAGGCTCAATGTACTGTTACTCTGTTCCTCCCGTGTACGCTTTAGCAATACTCGACCCTCCTGCTGCCCGGTACTTCAAAAGCGCCTTGTCTTCCATCCGCTGAGTGACGTGGGTGCGAAGTAGCCTGTTAGCAATGGCCGGCCAGTGTTTTGTGACGCTGTGGGTGATGCCAGCCAGGTGTGACATGGCTAAGGGTGACATGTAGCACCGCCTGACCTGGTCTCTTCTTCCAGGTGTATGTTTGCATACAAACTGGGCCTCCAGGATCTGCCGCAGTCGGTGGCTTTCTTCAGTGCAGTGGACGTGGACCAGTGCTTAAGGAAAGAGGTGACCATGACCTGCGTGACACCATCAAATCCAACCGGCATGGAGAAGAAATACGGTATCCCTCAAGGTGAGCGGTGTCCACGCAAGCTAACTCCCCCGTAATCCCCTCTGCACAAACCTCCCTGGCTTAGGCAGAGCGCTTGGCCCACGCGGCCCTTCCTCGAGGGCTCCTCCGCTCATGAGCCCCTTGCTTCCCGACCCCTCGGCCGCCCTGCAGGGCACTGTCACCCTGCTGCCAGCTCCTCTCTGCCTCGCTTTCCTTTCTCAATCCCCGAGTAGTTTGTGCTGCTGCTTCCAAACATTTCAGGTAGCGATGCGCCGGGCTCGGCTCTGTTACTGCACGCACATTTACTTTGTGCTCCTCGAAGAGAGAGGAGCCCTCCTGTGCACTTTTAGCACAGCCCCAATATTGAATTGCTCCTTCTCTGCAATAAGAAGGAACAGCTTTGTAGATTTGATTTTACCCTCCAGACCCAAACTTTTCCAGCCTTCGGTGCTTTCTCTCCTTCCCCGCTCCCCCTTAGCCCAGCACATCTGTTCAGAGAACTGCCCTGGCATGGCTGTGTCCTTCCCCAGCAACTCATCCCTGTCTGCACTCAATATAACCCTCTAACTGCTACAAACAAACATTTTTAACTTTTGGCTGGGTGCTGCTTTAAACATTGCATTGATGTGCAGCAACATTTTTCTCAGATAAGAACCCGCCCTCAGATTTATTCTCTCAGTCATTGAACGCAGCAGACGCTCCGCCCTTAGGTAACTTTTATTAGGATTCTTACAGGCAAAGGGTGCTTTTAGAAACAGGGTTTGTGGGCAAAAAGAGCACTCTGTTCTCACCAAGAACAAGGCAAACTAAACGAGTGCATTGCATCAGGGTCAGCAAAAAGGTAACAGCAAAACCAGCCTCACGCGAGGAAGCCATCCCCTCTCTGCTCCTCAGGCGCTGCACGCAGCAGCAAGCTGTAACTGCGAGGCAGAACAACTCCTTTCCAGCTTCCTGCTCACACCACCACACAAAACAGAAGTTTGAATAAATTTCGGGCTTTTTGTGCTACACGCTCTGAATTAAAGCAAATCACGACCGTCACTCTCTTGTATTACACAGTCTCTGAGTGTTCTGCAGAGTGAAGGGAACTGATTGTCCCATTGTCTTCCAGGAGAAGCACTGGATATATATCAGCTAATTGAAATAACCAAAGGTTCGCTGGAGAAGAAGTGATGACGCTACAGTGCCAGAATGACAATTGTCCAGAGAGCGCACCAGAGCCTGGCTGGCCTTTCAGAAGGAGATCTTTTGGCAGGGACTGATCTTGGGCACTCTGTTTCGTTTTTGCTGTAAGAAGGGATGTTCCCGGGGAAGAAGATTTTCATAGCAGCACATTCAAATAGCAGAGGCGCTTCCGAGGGCAGCGGCCAGCTGTAAAACCCGAGACACTGGCCCAGGTTGCCGCTTGCACGCCCATGAAGACAAAGGAAGAAGTCCTAAGTATTTGGCAAGAGAAACAACGCTGTTCTCCAAGACCAAGGCGAGTCTGCCACAGAAGAGGCACTGTGGGAGGAGGCAGCAGCAGCAGCAACCCCAGCTTTTATTTTTTTCGCCGTCTCTTCTTTTTGGGTTCCTGATTCTCATCTGTCTGCTCTGCAGCGCTGTTCTGGAGAGGGAAGGAGAGAATAGCAGTACAGAGTGTGATTGTTTTTGTGTGATTAGGTTAAGGAATGTTTACCTAAAGCAAGAAACCAGATGTACAGAATGGGATTTAGCTCTTTTTCTTCCCTAACAAAATGACCGGAATGTGGGACTCCTCTCACCCACTGAGACTTTCCCCTTTCCCCATGGACCCCCTCAATTTGTGCTGGAACTTAGACCACGCGTTACAAATGGCACAGGACAGGGACCGTTTGTGCTGGGTTTTGGCTTGTTGGAAATACGGAAAATATGGACAGAAGCACCAATAAAAACCTGGACAATCGTTTGAAGTAAATCGTTTTATTTTTTTATCCAGCACTCCCTAGTAGAAGAGATGGGTCTGAGGAGAATGATGCCTTGCAGCGTTTGTTTGCCCTACCTGCTGTTTAGCTACAAAAGTTAACCTGGATGCAAAGCCACTTTTATCGTGCTGCAGAGGTCTGAGCCTGGCCAGCCAGTAGGTCCTCAAAGGTAATGCCGGTAGAGCTCCCTGTGTGCTGAGGCAAACAATGCCGCCTTAAGAGCGGTCGTACTTCCCTAAGACCAAAGACACAGGCGACTGCTGCACAGATGTAAAGGTCGCTCAAGGCAGAGGGCTGGAGCGTAGGGAGGTTAGCCAGGCAGACCGGCTCGCTCTGTCAGCTTAGTATTAAAGTGAGAGCCAACCCAGGGAAGTCAAACTGTCCTAATTTCACATATACCTGAGCAGGTCACAAAGACAGCTGGCCTCAAGAGAGAGGGAACCCATCGGTAACAGCAGACAAATGAGTTCTGACCTGGTCGTCGTCTGGCTCGTTTTCAGCATCCTCTGTGTTACGCTCCTGCAACACGCTGTCTAGCATGGATGCGTTGATGCGGAAGTCCCGGGAGGTGCTTAGCTTCATATATTGCATCAAATTCACCTGCAACAACCGAGGTGAAACCAGGGGGAGAGGACATTATGCCATTAGCATCTTAGTTTAGTTTTCTACCCTGCCTCGTCCTTTGCACAGCACTGGGACCGAGTCCATCACAGTAATAATGCAGGATTGAAGCAAAAGATCCATGATATCCAGCGGCCTATTTGTGTTTTAATAAGAGCCCGGTGATTACCAGTTATTCTCACTCTCATTTAGTATTTCATCCTGGTACACTTCTCTTGGGCTTGTGCAACACGCTGCGGGGAGCGGGGTGAGGAAAGCTGGCATGAGGTGTGTAACGATGCTCACCCAGAAACCCCACACAGTGTCAGGTCACCGGCAGCACTGCCACTGGCATCTGCTGGTACCAGCGCGACAGCAATCCAGTAGCGCTGGGCCAGGAGCTCGGGCAAAGGCTGAAAGAGCAGTAAGGTCCTTAAACCTTCCTAACTGCAGTAGCAGTGGAGATTTTAAAAGGTGGGATTGCAATAGCCCTCTACCACATCACGATACTGCTGTGCCACTGAATCCAGGTCACAGAAGAGCTCTGCTTTGCATTACCTTTGATTTCTTGGAGAGATGGATAAGGAACTTCTCATATTGCTCTATTGCAAAAATCAGATTTGGGATTGGTTTGGTCTCCCGAAGCACCTTAGCCTGAAATGCAGAAAGGAGGGCGAGAGGTCAGATTTGGAAGTGAACAGCCTGAAGACACCCTTGTACCGTCATCGTTAACAGGCATGCCCGCTCCACCACGCGTGTGGCACCTGTATTTATGTCAGCAGCTTAGACTGCCCCAAAAGACAACGATGCTGTAGCATGACTCCAGTTAAGTGTCTTCAGGAGCCTTGCTCCATACCAGTCCTGTCCAGCAAGTACTGCCAGTTTGTTACTGGTTTTAAATTGACTCCCATGATGGTTCTGCAGTGAGGCTCTCCTGGGTATGGTTTTGTACTCTGCCTGCAGTCCACAGCCCTGATATACCCGACAGCCACCACAGCAAAATTTCCTCTGCTCCAGCTCCGCAAGGCATCGCAAACACGCACCTCCCGTGCAACGGGTGCATCGCTTTCACCGCATTTTTGCCCTGCTTATTTACTGCCACTGATGTTTGTTCCCCATGGTGACAGAGTGGTAAAAGGACACACAGCATTTCAGCCCATTTCCATACACTCAGGGAACAGCTAGGAAGATCATGCTTGTGGCTTTTAAAACCTTAATGTCACAGGAATGTCTGGGACGACTGACGAGACAGAGGAAATGCTGGCTGGGAGCACAAAGGACATAAAAGACCAGGAACCTGCCAGCCTGCTCGCTTGCTCCCAGCCAAATCATCCCGCCATTCTCAACTGCCTTACTTCAGTGGAATCCACTACTTTATCTTTAAATGTATTGATAAAATTAAGAAACACTTAAACAGAGTGCAGTATTGGTTCCAATAAATTAGCCTCTTTCTGAAATGTCATAGCTTAGCCCAAATGATAAGGTATCAGACAAGACAGACTATCCAGACTTCACCTTTGTTTCATGTCTGTGAGCTTTTAGGCTGCATTTAGTGAAGGGGTTTTTTTGGATTTTGTTTTTTAAACTTTTCTCTGAAGTCAAAGTAGAAGAAATTAGGTTTTTACTTAAAGGCCCAAATGACAATTTGTCATTGATGAAGCCAACAGGTAACACAAACCTTGGGGTACAATCCCGAGGTCAAATGCAGCCCATGTCCCATGTTCTAATAGAGTGAGTCAGTCTTACCATGACTGTGGAGATTGCAGCAGCTTCATCCTCTTTCTTCTTCTTTTTCCTCTCTTCTGCAAAGCTTAAGCTCTCACTGTGGATGTTCTGAAGGAGGATGCCAAAAGAGGTGGCATTAGAGGGTAATCAGAGAAGGAAGACCAGCCAAGTAAGGCCAGCGAAGTCTTTGCTCTGGCCAGCTAACAGACAACAGACAGGTGGTGAGACAAGAAGGACGGAATAGGAGGTAATCTCAAAAAAAAGAAGGAAAAAAACCCTAATTTCATAGTTTATATATTCAGAAATGTGTATTTGTGCAAAGTCCCCAGGAGTGGTAGCTCTGCACACCACTACACTTCCCCAATATGCCAGGTCTGTTCCACAATTCCTCACTCAAGCACCCAATTCCTCTCCAAACAAACAGCTAAATCCCATCTTTGGCACTGCAGTCTTTGGCACCCACATTACTTTACACTGTGATGACTGCAGTGCTATTGACCTTTATTTGCCATTGTGGTTACCAGCAGTATTAATCTCATCCAAAAAAAAAAAAATAAATACGACATGAACAGAGAGGGGAAAATAAAAGCTAAAAACCAGCTCCCCAAACACTCTTCCTTCCCTGCTCAAGCAGAAATCAACATGCTCAGTCCCAATAGTGCTGAAAAGTCTTATAATTATTTGACATAGTAAAGCTTGAAATATAAGAACCTCAAATCATGTCAAAAAGATTAATAATCCCCAAAGATGCGCATGTATTGCAGCTGCTACACCACTCAGCATCAGAGAGACTAACGGTGATTTTGCCACAGTTAGTTAATTTAGGCCTTACCTGTACGTAGGTAATGAACGAGTAACACTGCGGGGTCAAATGGGAACCCGAGAGCTTCACCTGCAAAGCAGCAGAGAGGTTGGTGTTACTCCCAACTCAAGGCAGCGAGCCATTTCCTCCTGCAATTCGCTTGCACTCACCAGCTTTTCCAGCCTTCCTGGAATCGTACTGGAGGTGCTGCGGCAAGCTTGGATATACTGCAAGAAAAACAGAGTTTTTTTTCTAGGTACAGTGTTTCCAGGCAGGGCTGAAAGCAGCTCGTCCAACGGCACAGTGGGTAGGGCAGGACTTGCAAGAACTATTCTCCTCAGTGGCTTGCTATATCCCAAATGCCATTTCTGCATTCCAGAGCTGTGAGAGAGCTAAGGGAATTCACCAGCTTGTCTCGAACTAGCTCCACCGGCCTGTTTTCATGGCCCAGTTCCCTCAGATCTGATGCTTCAAGCCTTAGACGGGAGTGAGTAGCAAGGGCAGGATTGCTGAGGACTGTGAGAACATCACTAACATCCTTCATCGTGGCACACAGCTGCGTACAGAGAATCCTACAAGATACACTGGAAAGAGACACTCCAAGCCACACGCAGCCAAATTCAGCTGGAAGGAAGCTTTCCTTTATCTCCACTGGTACAACTATCACTGCTGCAGAAAGGTCACGAAACCGAGGGCATGAAAGCCAACAGAATAAGGACTCAACTCCTGCAGGAGATCAACAGCCCAGCCCTGAGCGTAGCTGCTGCCAGGGGTCACTGTGAGCTTGCTGTAGCAGATGGGGAAAAGGTTTTTAGATCCCAGCCAGCCCACTGTCAGCAGAGGAGCACTCACATGTTTGACGAGGGAGGTGAGAATTGCGTATGTCTTGCTGAGGCTTCTCAGCAGCGTGTCCACACAGCTCCCTGCAGGGAGTGCTGTCTGTACCAGCTCATGATAAACTGTCAGTAGAGTTCCCAGCTGCAGAATTACACCTTTCTCCAGAGCCTGGGTTTGGTTTGATGCCTGAGAAGAGTCTTCTAGAAGAAAGAGATGAATACCTGGTAAATGTGTGTCTCACGAATCCAGTTATGCAGGTAGGAGGCACAAAAGACCACCTTTGCATCTGGTGCACAAAGCAGCAGTGTGGCACAGGAGAAACAATAGCTGGAGGGATTTTGTGTCAATGCTTTCAATCTTACGTTGTTCACGTTTAACCAGCTCAAGGGAGAGCTTAACCTGCCCTCAGATGATGCTACCTCAAAATCCCCAAGTATCTTTTTGCTCTTTATCTTCATCCGTTTTTGACAAAGGTGCAACAGTAAAAAACGGATCACTTTTATTACCTGAGGTGTCTGATCCCAGACTGGTGAGTTTCTTGATAAGCCAATCCACCTCTTCAAGGACCTTATCCGCCTGACCCAGAACCAGCAGCTAAGACCAAAACACCAATAACAAAACAGGTTCTTGGAGGAGTTTGGCACAGCAGGAATCTACAAGCCACTTACAGCAGAGTAGCCCTGGACACTACAGGTTGTTCCGTACACGCTATTTTGACTCACACAGACAGTAGGGGCCGCAGTCTTGGCATTCACTATGGCGAAATGGGAGCGACTCTCCACTTCTATGTCCTGGTCAGAGGAGAGAAAACAAATTCTGATGAGTAAAACTGTAGCTGCTGTCACATAGTTTGTGCCAGAGATGCACTCAGTTCTGCTCTGACAGCACTAAGCGATGAAGAGTTAGGCCGCTTCTGCATCGTACCTGGTCTATGTCTCCCAGGCAAGCGTGGATGTCTTGTGCGAGCTCACGCAGCAGACTGACGGGACTCTTGTACAGAACATGGAGACTGAAGAGCAGAGACAGCAAACCCTTGCAGCAAGCGATATCCTCTGTGGGAAAGGAAAAGAAAACAACACATTACCAGGTGCAGAGCTCCCCTAGCTATTTAAGAATATCAAACATCCAGTGAGGGAAAGTCTCAGATTCAGTATGGATTTAACAGTTTGCATTCCCAGAAATGATATGCAGTAGGTGAAAAACGTATCACAATGCTGCAGTTACAAAAACAGAGTTTACAACATTGGGAATCACATACAATTCTGCAAGGAGAAGTACGACACGCTGAAGCCCTCAGCTCACAGAAAAATTGATGACCAGAAGCACTGAGGAGGCACAATACAAACTCTCGCAAGAGTAATATCTTTCCAGAGGATAAATCCAGATTTGACCAACAGATGTGCTAAATAACAAGGGAGAAAAGTCAAGTAAGTGGCTTCTCTTTCTTCATCAATGCTAATATTTATAGAGATGGAGTTTCTTCTGTAATACTTGTGCTAATAACCACAATGTCGTGGCAATCTGCCACAGAATGGTACCTGACTGTATCTGTAACAAAGAGGTAAAAACAGGACAGACAACAGCAGAGCATCTGAGGGTTTAATATCAGACCCGACACATCACTTCTAAACATGGTCCCCAAAGCTTACTTACCGAGAGCATTTTCTTTGCAAATTTTGACTGTCCAAGTCAGGAATTGAAGGAACTGCGTAAGGGGAGAAAAAGATATTATGGCTTTGAAGCAGAATTCAAAGCACAGATTTTATTATTGAATAAAAAAAAAACAAAAAACCCAAATAACCAAACTCCACACCCCAAAATAACCAGCAAAGGGAGACCAGCAGTGTCCCCTTCTGGCAGAAAGGCACTCAGCCATGCTCTGTGAAGTTCCACAAGGGACACTTAAGCTACTAACAAGCGAAAAGCTGAGATCCAGGACAGGGGAATGGCTATACATTCCCTTGGACAGAGTAAAAGCTCCATTTAATTTAAGGTAAACAATGACTCCAGACTTCTGGCACACTTCTATTGCAGTCCCTAGCTTGTAAAATTGGGGCACTTTAGAAAATGCCTCCTTGCACAGAAGGAATTAGACACTCAGCCAGTTTGGACTGGTCACAAGTCTGCTGGCCTTTTTTGGCTCTATTCCCACGTGGAAGCCATACCACAACTAGGCTCTGTTAGGAGTCCCTGCTCAGGCCAACAAGTCATTCAGACTCCGGGTGCCCAAAGGCAGGATCAGAACGTGCAGGAGAGGGGTGGGAAGACAACTTGTTCTTAACTGTCCTTGCAGGCATGAGATGGGAGAATGCTTGACAATGTAACAGAACTGTCACTTTGACATGATGTGGTCTGCAGGAGAAGGCAGAACACGCACACATGTCAGAGCCCTCAGATGTCACCCCAATTTGACAATCTTCTTCCCACACCTCTGGCTACGACACCCATCCCTACCACCCCATGAAGGTTGTGAAGTACCTGCTGAGAAGCCGGATCCAGGAGTTTGGACAAAGTGGAAAGAACTATGATGAGCGACTGCGTTTCCTTGGAGTTGAAGTCATCTTCAGCACTGCTGAACTGGTTCACCAGGGACCTCTGATCATGGGAAGGAAAGATAGAGCCCCTGAGCATGCATGCTTGTTGCAGGGCCATTTTAAGAAGCAAATAACCAGAAGCTGCAGCAGATAAAGGAATCAGCAATAAGGAGAATGACAAAGAATACAAAAAGAGGACTCTTCTAAAGAGCGAGTGCTGGTTTTTGTTATGAGTGCTTATATGGAGGCTTGCATATGATTCAGTGTGACTTTTACAATACTCAGGTAAGTTTATGCTGCACTGAAGGACCCTATAGCTCTGTAAATACATCTGCACTTCAATCCAGCTCTGCACAGCACCCTGAAGAAGCTTTCCTTAGGGATCAGAAACTTTTCTGAACTGCTGGTGAATCAGAATCACCGTTGCTATCACATACTCAATCCTATGGTCAAGCAACAGAGAGCTAGCAGCATTTTCTGCCAGAATTACCAGTGCTTTGGAACACTTGCAGCACACAGTGGTACTTACCTGAAACTGTCGGATCTGGAAGGCAGCTTTCTCCGTGACATTAATATCCGTTTCTTCTGCGTCACCATCAGCAATATCTGGCAGAGACAGAGAGGTGGAGAAAAAAGCTAAATGCCAAGAGCAGAATACAGGATTTATTTCCAAAAGTGGGAAAGACTGCAACTGCTCACAGCTAGAGGAGGAATACAGACTGCAAAACCGTGATGAGCACAAAAATGTGTTAAAGGCAAACTTCAAATAGATGAATACTATACCAGACCCCGACTATCCTCTACTGACAGACAGAGCACTCTATAAAAGCAGGTAAAGATACTTCTGGAACTTGCCTCTGGCATGAGAATTAACGCTACTAAGCCCACCTTGTTACTGAGAGACAAGGACCAGACTTCCGGACTCTCTACTTGCGGATAAAGGGCACTGGGTCCCTAACTGCCCACACTGGAACACAAAGGGTGGAAACCAGAGCGGAATTGTACGATGTGCCTACCCAGGGCTTGTAGAAACTGGGGTATCCTGGCAGCATACAGCTGCTGCACCGTGTTGAAGATCCGCAGCAAACCTTCCAAGCACAGAAGTGAAATGCTTTTGCCCTTCTTCTTCCCCGACTCTTCAACAACAGTGGGAATTGAAGTGTACCTCCAAAGCAGAACCCTAGGGGATGGGAGAGGAGTTAACATCACATGCTCCAGTAAAGCTGGGTGCACAGCACAAGAACTAGAACAGGGCTAATCATGGATTCTGCTCTTAGGATCGTATTATTAATACAAAGTAAATTGGAAGGTCTTTTTCCTATAGGAAAGTGGAGGTGGAAGAGATCCGTTTTTAAGAAGATTTCATTTCAATGTCAGCAAAACAGCTACTGCATTCTTCCTGCACGGCTAAGTAATTTAATCCTTTCCAACTGCCAAGGGACCTTCCAATTCCATTTCAAGTCCATCTTTATACACTCATTTCTTCCTGGCTTTCCTTCTACTACCCAAACACTGACCATGGTGTCAAATCTGTCAGTGACAAAAAGAGCTTTTCTCTTGGCAGTTTGAATCTGTGAAACGCCAGATATGTCCATAGGGCTCTATATAAATAAAATCAGAAAGATAAAGGCAGGCGAAGCAAAGTGAAAAGCTTTGAAGAAAGCAAAATTGTTTGGCCCAAAGGAGACTTTTCTATTTGTAGGCAAACGTCTTTCTCCTGCTCCCCTAAGCCCACTTCTTTCCTTTTTTGTTCCCTCTACTTTCTTCTCATTAGTTCTGTTGCCTGCACAGATGATCTTATTCTATTTCAATGTCCAATCACGCAAAACATGTAGCTCACATGTAGTCCTAATGACTGCAACAAAAATAGCCTCCATTATTTGGGGCGAGACACAAAACAGGCATTATTCGTGGCGGGGTAATTTGCATTTTGTGCTCTCCGCTGACTGGGATCTGAAAAGACCCCATGCAGATATGACCTAGATCCCAAAAGACATTTAGATGCTTAACATTCTTGGATTTACAAAGGATTAGATGCATGAATGTCTTCAAGCATCTTGCAAAAGTCCTAAACCAATGTTTTTTAAAAGCTCATGTCCCTCTTACATCTGTTTTATACCGTAGCAAGAAGTGAATTTTAACTTCATGGCATCCCAGAAGCCTCAAGAATCCGGCCTGTAACCATCCTACCTCCTCCGTGACAATGAATGATGAGCCAAAAGTCAGAAGGAGGCTGAAAATGAGAGTTTGATGGCATTTGGTTCTTCCAGGCCAAGTACTGTTATTAGAGCTGTATCACTCACTCTGGCACAGAAACTGTAGTGCCTCCACTTGATTTCTTGGGAGCACAGAAAGGCAGTGATCTCAACCCAGGAATAATAACTGTTTGAAACAGTTATAGACTGCGTTATTCTTTCAAAAACCTACCTGAGAATCAAAAATTGCCAAAAATGCATTGCTGCTTTTTAGGGCTGATGTTCTCACATGTCACCGTGACTCACCGCGTGATTTTGCAGAGGTTCTGAAACATCTTCTCAGGATTTTGTCCGTCTGGCCCATCAGTTTGTCCTGTCTCCTCCAGCTGCTGCACCTTCTGCAGAGCTACACTGACAGCATAGCGCAGGAATTCTGTGCTGGAGCGCAGAACCGCCAGGCTTTCCTCATGGCTTTGGGCATTGTCCCTGAAGAATCAAGAGCACTGTCAGAGAATTGAGGATGCACTGAAAAAACACGAGGATGGCCTACAAGACTCAAAATCTAAATATGCATTTACAAATAAAATTAGTAGCTGAATTCAGGGTGGAAAAGACCCTTTGTTTTGGTAGCTTGTAGGGAATACTCGGAGGATAGAGTTCCACCAGCCTTTCCAAATACGCTAACAGATATGGTTTGAATTCATGTCTGGCTCTGTTCCATAGAGGACTCGAGCTTAAACACTGGAGTTTGTTGTCTGGGGAATGGCCCAGGACTGGAAAAGCAGAGATTCTCCAAGGTCTTACAAATCATAAGCAAGGTCCAGCAAAGCTGGTTTGTCAATACCAGGAGTTGCACAGTTATGGTTCCTGCCTGGACTATGATGCTCTCCAGACAAGAAGTGCTGTTACCATGCATGCTTCGTACAGAAATGAAAATGCCTGTATTGTGTATGCAGTGCACAAGACAGCCCGCATGCAGAAACCACGAAAGCAGCTTGTGACTAAGCGTTAAAGCTCCTCCAGATGTGACAGCTTCTCACCTGAACAGAGCCGTGAGCAGAGTAGATACAAAACCCATGGAAAGGAAGCTCCGTGCAGTTTTGTTGCCCAAGGTAGATTTGTTCTTTCCAGCTTTCTCCTTCAGGATTTCAGAGAGCTTGTTGTAACATGTAAACAAGCCTAGGACATCCTCAAACTTGTTCTTACTGCAATACAGTAGTAGAAAGCATTAATGGAAAAAATACAGTCTTACAGTTTCCCATTTGAAGCTTCAGTTGCCAAATTACACAATGACACTTTCTAAATGACAAAACCATGACATAGGACATCTCCCTTCCTCCCTAACAGTGTATACCTCATCCATTGCTCCTCGACCTGCTCTTCTACAAAATGTCACATCCCATCTCCCAAAACACATGACATTCAAAAGGAAGACGCTCCCCAAGGTTCTGTGAATGTCTGTGCCACAAGGCACTCACACTCAGAAAACATCATTCCGATTCTGTGTTGGCACTGTTATCTTGTGCTTGCAACGAGGCTGTACTCCGGAGAGCTAGGCGCAGTATAGCACAGCTAGTGCTGGAGGGTAAGATTTGATGTTTTACCTGAAATTCCCTATGTTGAAATTGTACTCAATCAGGACCTCACAGATTCCCATCACCTGAATGGCATAGATGTTATTCTTTACACCGACACCAGAAGACAGAGAAAAATCTGCCGATTTATCCTAAGAGGTAAAGGAAACAAGTGAAAAATCTTTTCAAAACCTGACGAGAACTCAGTGTCTCCTTCCACTGAGTCAAACTGAAAATCTGATTTACCAGTTCAAAGTCTTCCAACTCGCTCTTGATCATTCGTCGTGTGACAGATTCTAGCATCTCTTCAAAGTTTTGCTCAAATCCCACGTCCTCCTCCTCCTCATCATCATCTTCAGCTCCTTGGCATAGACGCACAGTGCTCTTATACCAGGCGAGACAGTGTTGGATACAGCAGAGCAGATGGGCCTGAAGGAAGCAGCCACACAGTCACACTCAGCCTTCTAGCTGGAGATCACTGGCAGAAGTGGACACAGGCCAGACTATTACAGTTGGATGCAAAGAGCCATAGCTGCCTTTGGAGGTTCATGTGAGGCTCAAGAATATGCTTCATTCCCAGAATGAGGAAATTTGTAATGCTACACACAGCTACCCAGTTCTAGCTTCAATGTTATCTGCCTGAGTTTGCCTATACAGGATGTAAAGACTTAACTCGCACTGCTCCCTCAACCCAGCTCCCTCAGCTGCTGCAGGTGATGGAAAGGGAATTTCCAGAAGGACTCTCACTCCAGCTGAAGTATCTGCTTCCTGCCTGGGTATGCTACTGCAGCGCAGCATGGAAGCTTCCTTAGGGGAAAATAAAGTGATGAATTTGAGTTGGTTCCTTCCAAAATCCAATGAATCGTTGAGGTCTCATCTCCAACAATATCAAAGGAGCAAAACCCAAGGGAAGATTTCTCCCCTTGCTACACACACACACACTGAACAACTATTTTACGCGGAATTAAGTTGGAGGAAAAAAACCCCGGGTAAGCTCAATAGAGGATAACAGAACTATGCTGTTCCTAGAGCATTTTTCACACAGGTTTCCCAAACCACTTTTCTAACGGAGCTCTAATAGATAGCCTGAGGCAGGGGTGAGATGCCCAGCTCTATTGTCATTAAAAGGATTGCTCAAGGCTAGAAGAGGCTGAAGAAACACAAGGTATTCAGCTCATGTAGCAGCACAACTAAAATGCTATGGAACAGAAGAGCTTGCAGCTGCGGCCAGCCAGTATAGCTCTTACCAGTGGTTCTTGCAGAAAGACTTGATCTCCTTGAGCCATAATACATCCCTCAAGTTTCAGTGGAGGCAGGAGGTCGGGCTGGGGCAAGTAATATTGCTTTATCTGTCACAGAAAACAAGAAATAAAAATAACCAGTTACTTAGTAACTGAGCCTCTTAGGTTGTTTGAAAACAGAACGATAATCTTTGTACTCCATTCTACAGAGCGAAAACTGGCACTATAATAATGGGACTGTACATGTACGTGAGCCACGTCATCTGCTCTATTAGTAATTAAAATCCCCTCTTGAGTTGCTTATGTACCTCTCAGCCAGGACATGTCACTGGCCTAAAACAAGTTCACCTGACCACTTACTGTTGTGCTGCCTCAACATGCAACATCACTTGCACTTCACCTGCAGTGCTACCCGTCCTTTAAACAGGGAGGAAAAGCAACTGCTTCTGCTGCCCGCCACTCGCACCGAACACTTGGCCCTGTTACGGCATCCAGCTTCCTGGCCTGAGGGTGCGAGACAGCTATGGGGGCTACACTTGGCACTAAAACAAATCCATGAGAGACCACGCTTGCACCAATTCCTGGCCACAGGAATGCTCAGAGTACTGATATAGTATCAGAATCAAATAGGGAAAGTTATAGATATAATGATGCTATAAAATTTTATAAATTTACACCAAGTTCCCATTAAGTGCCCTCTGCTACCCAAAAGCTGCCTTGGCTCTGTTCATGTTTCTTTCTCAGACCCTATACTATCATGGGAAAGCTGGAATTAGTCAGCATGAACTCTACGGATGATTAAAGGCAAGAAAATTACTTGTCTCATAGAAAGCACAGCCTGTCCAATGGATTGAGGAAACGTGATTGTCTTGTTGCCATGAGCAACACTGCTGTGGGATGAGTTAATGCTCCCAGATCCTACACGGACTCGGGTATTCTCCCGATGGGAGGACAGCAATAATAATTACTGTGTCAGCACACATCCTTGGGGAAGTATGGGAGGGTAACTGCTGTGCAGTTCTAGGGAACAGGGAGTGCACAAAGCACTTCTCTGGGCTCACGCTTCTCACAGCATCTCAGAACTGAAGGGTTGGAAAGGGCTCCAAGAGACCCTTTCTTTCCCACCCTGTGACAGGATATGAACCAGTCTCCAGACGTTTACCTAGTCTGCTCTCTCAACATAGCAGGGATTTGAACAGCTCCTCAGAGAAGTGCCGCAGCACTTAGACATGTTTCCAGTGTAAGGGAGAACTATTTTCCCAATATTTAACCTGAATTCCTTGCTATACCAGTTGCAGTGCAGGATTCTCAGAGTCTCTGCAGCCATGCCACAGAGAAGTACTTTACCTGGGACAAGAGCGTTTCCATTATAGAGCTGGCCAGCTGGGAGTTCCTGCGAAGGACATCATAAAAACCCTGAAGACAGGAAGGAAGGACGAGTTGGCTTACACAGCAAAGAAAATGAACAATATGCATAACAAGTTGGTGTCATACGACAGCAAC
This sequence comes from Pluvialis apricaria, assembly GCA_017639485.1. Classification (NCBI taxonomy): domain Eukaryota; kingdom Metazoa; phylum Chordata; class Aves; order Charadriiformes; family Charadriidae; genus Pluvialis; species Pluvialis apricaria. The sequence goes on along the minus strand of CM030015.1, from coordinate 9,427,048 downwards.
GACCCTTTGGCACCGCAAGGAACCGTGAGGAAGTAACAATGTGGTCAGTGTAAAACCCCATACCTGGCAAAGCAAAGGCACCACAGAAATAAGGTGTGAATCAGAAAGAGTACGAATTTCCTCACAGGGGCCCTCTCACAAGCTGTATCTCCCTAGCAGCAGTGGCATCAAGCCCAGAGTGACTTTCATTGCTATTTAACACTAGCACAAGATCCAACTTCAAACTGTGAAATCCTGCTTCAAAGGCAAAACAAACCAGTGGGGAAACTGTAGGAGGCAAAAAATCCTTCAGACTGAGGAAACTCAGTGGATGGATGAAGCAAGCACAACTCTTACAGCAACAGTGATGAACACGCTCAAAACTTGTAGATCACCAAATATCAGTCCAACAAAGTCAAGAAGGAAACAAAATCTCTCTGACCTGAACAGGTTTTTTTCCCCCTCAAGGTGGTACCCCACAGTTACCTCAGGAGCTATGATACACACCCAAAAATGCCTCTTTATATTAGGCCATTTGTCACAAGAAATCTAAGGGACAGGCAAGCCTTTATAGAAACTTGCAAAAGGAAAACAGATCCCTGACGCAGTCTCTAAGGAAGTTTCCCCATAGTGTCCAGTCAGGGTTTTCTTTGGAGCTCATCATTAACTCCCAGTAACTCTGCATCTATCCAACTCCTCCTCACTGGGAATCAAACATGCTTCCCATTTCCTAGGCCACATCACAAGAGGAAAGACTTTGACACGTTTTTCCTCTTAAGCAATGCCCGAGATGAAGATACATCAATGTGTCTTCGGGCTTATAATGGTCCAAAATAAAAAGAAGCAGGAGGATTGGGAAAAAAAAAAAAAAAGTCCTTGGTACACGTGTGCCATGAAGAACATAACTGAGATGATAGGCTGTTTTCCACAATAATGTCATCATTATTTACCTGGGCCTACAGTAGAACCAGACTACAGAAGAGGTAGTGACTGTTTAAAACGAGATTGAAGAAACCGTGTTTACCTCATATAACATGAGTCGAACATCCGCTTGCTGGCTCAAACATCGCCTCAGGCTGCCCAGGATTTCAAGGCAGAAGGCCTCATTAGCTGCAGAATTATAGCAGGCATGAACATCTGCCTGGACCTGAGAGGGAATATTAGTCACGTTATACTGGTTACAATTCTCAAATATCACAACACAGAAGCAAGGTGATGAGGGGCCTGGCCCCTGAACAATCACTGAAATAGTCCTTAGTGTACTGCCAGGCTCTTTATCGTCATCATGGAGCAGTGGAATGCTCCCCAGAATACTGGTGCTGTAACAGAGAATGACTCTGAGAAGCAACGTCCCTAGGCCAGCTTCTCTTTGCACATTGCGTTTCCCAAAGCTTTCCTTCCAGGACTAATCCTTACTGAAGTTATATTTCCATTTTGGGGAAACACTCCACTCTTGAGATGTTTCAAACAGTGCATATTAGACATGAGACTGTCTCATCTGTCCACACCAGGGACTGCAGAACAGCACTTACCTGAGAGGCACCAATGGCCTGGCTGCACTGGGAAGAGGACAAGCTGCCCAGAACCTTAAAATTTCTTAACAGAAGCAAAAAGCCAGCAACTGCAGCTTTACGAGCATCGAGCTGCCTGTGAGTCAGTCAGGGGAGAAAAGAGAAGCGTAAGGAAAAATGGAAGAAGCTCAGAAGTAAATACAAGATCAACTCAGCAACAAAAAAGGGTCCACAAATAGAGTGACTGGGCCCAGTGGAACTGTATTCCCCAAGAGGGCAGCACAGTCCCAAGCAGTGAAGAGCTTGGCAGTTTGCTGGGAACTCCTTTGCTCTACACTCTCACAACATTCAATTTCCTTTCTGTCATCGCAATGCTTGAGGGAGAGCCTCAGGCCAAGACCCAAGCATTAAATGTCCCCTGAAAACTGGAATGGGAGAGTATCACAGAGCCCTTCTCAGAGTTGGAAAATGCCTCACAAAAAGCTGGTGTTTTGCTTTGCTTTGCTCATCAAAACCCTGGGTCTTTCTCAAGAATGAGTCCTTTACCTTGAATAATAATCCTAAATTATGAATTCTGTATTCATAACCAGGCAGCCACTGCCCAATAAAATCCAGTCTATGATTACAGCATTACAAAGACAGCAGGATGGTTTGCTCAGCGCATTACCAAGACAACAAGCCTGCTTCTCTACCACCTTGTACGGGATCAGAGGGAAGGTGGCAGCTCAGCATTCTGATCAGTGGTGCCTTCCAGACTCTCCCTAGCATCTGGGTGTACTCAGCTGTGTAGACATGTGTTGGAATTGATTTTACTTTTGCCTACTTATTTGGAGTTCCCAACAGCTTTTTGAATTTCCAAAGCTCGTTAATCTGGGGATTGGGATTTGCATCTCAGTGGGTAGAGCTGTGACTGTATTACAGTCCTAGGCTAAAGGGGCAGGAGATGTCACCACCTAGTTATAGGAAGAACATAGTAAGAATACACTTAGCCAAAACCAAAAAAAAATCCTTCTGCTCCAAAAACATAAATGAGTTGTAGAAATCTTTTCAAAGAATCCCCTTCCCAGCTTACCTGGAAAAGATGGCTTTTTGGAGAACAAGTATCAGGGAGTCCCTCACCGACATGCTGACTTTGAGCAGAGGCTGGAAAGGAAGATATAGTTTGGAGAGAAAAGCACTAAGGCATGCCAAGCCCTTGGGGCATATGAGCTCATCTTCCTTAGGCCCATCTGGCCCTGCGTTTTCAATACTGTCGTCAGTACAGTAGGAGAACCAAAACATTTCAAAACAATATAAAATTAAACCCAGAGAACTGTAGCAGTGAAACACCTTAGCAGGTTAGTGAGGACACAGTGCAAGGGTTTGGGAAAAGAACTGTTATCCCCAGATTGGATGAAGCTGTCAAAAGCTTAACGCCAGGGCCAGGCAAAGAGAAATACTGACACAGACCTTGGAAGGAGAAAAATCAACCTGACAGCTACAGCTGTTCAGCTAAACACTGTATACTTAGTTTTCTACACTGTGCAGCATCTGGGCATCTTCCAGATGAAAGGTCAGCACAGAGCAGTTTCAGTACCACGCCAAACCGCACCATATGCTTTTTCCTAGAGGGCACATGCAAATCCATGCTTGAAGAGCAGTTCCATGCTACACTGAACAACTTACAGCAGAGTATGAAGGCTTATTTTACGAGGAGGGTTATTAGATCATGCATATAATTGTGGCCTAAAGCTGTCACTAGAACTAAACTAGCAAGGATATTCATGGAGAAATGCAAAGCTTTACCTGTACTGCCCGGAGAAGCCCTTGCACAGTGTCGATGGGCAGAAAGGACAAATTATCAAAGGTCTCTGTGACTTTGGAAGATGAAGTCTGAAGCACAAGAGGAGCAGACACAACAATATTGGACAGCAAGTCTGAAAAATAAAAGGACAAAAAGAGCGGCTGCTGCCAAGGGGCCAGAAAAGTCTGAGCAAAAGATGTCTATAGGGCTAAAAATTACAGAACAATCAAAGCCTTTCCATTACACGGAGAGGTCATGATAGGATGAGCATCGAAAATCTGAGCTCTGCTGCAGGCACAAAGTGTAAAATGCTGACAACCCGGCTGAAGGGCCTCACCCCACCAGAGGGCACTGAGGTATAAGAGAAGAGGCTGAAGCATAGGCATCTCAGCAGCCCCAGCTACTCCCAAGCACCTGCCCAAGGACGAATTACTGACTGACGGATACCAACTTTCTGTGCGTCAGCTGTTCCATGGCAACTGCCTGCAAATGTATTTTTCACCTGTGATGAATACAAGGTAATCTGATGCAGCTGACAACTCAGTAAGAGGGGAAGAAACAACTGATTTTCTTGGCTTCAGGTCACTTCAGCAGGAACTTCCAAAAGCCATGTGTATCCTGGGCTGCATCAAAAGCAGCGTGGCCAGCAGGTCAAGGGAGGTGATTCTGCCCCTCTACTCCGCTCTGGTGAGACCCCACCTGGAGTACTGAGTCCAGCTCTGGAGCCCTCAGCACAGGAAAGACATGGACCTGTTGGAGCGGGTCCAAAGGAGGGCCACAAAAAATGATCAGAGGGCTGGAGCCCCTCTCCTGTGAGGAAAGGCTGAGAGAGTTGGGGTTGTTCAGCCTGGAGAAGAGAAGGCTCTGGGGAGACCTTATTGCAGCCTTTCAGAAGGGCTGCAGGAAAGATGGGGACAAACTTTTTAGCAGGGCCTGTTGCGATAGGACAAGGGGTAATGGTTTTAAACTAAAAGAGGGAAGATTGAGACTAGATATGAGGAAGAAATCTTTTACAATGTGGGTGGTGAAACACTGACACAGGTTGCCCAGAGAAGTTTTAGATATGCTGTCCCTGGAAACATTCCAGGTCAGGTTGGACGGGGCTCTGAGCAACCTGATCAAGTTGAAGATGTCCCTGCTCATTGCAGGGGGGTTGGACTAGATGACCTTTAAAGGCCCCTTCCAACCCAAACTATTCTAGGATTCTATAACTTGTTCTGAGAAGCTATGTTCTGAGTGTCCGCAGAGCAGGACACATTTCTCTCTCTTTCCTGTTACCTATGAAGTGGCTGACAGGAGACGCTGCTTTTGTGAGGACTCTGTTCAGGACCTGCTCAAGAATATCACTTCTGATGGGCTCATGAACCTGAAATGAGAAAGAACAATAAATAAAAATCAAAACCTACAAAAATTTAAGATATTCCTGTACCTCACAGCACAGACATTGTGCAGTACAAAGCAAATCCAGATCTGACAGGTAAACTGGGGCTGGTTTTCAGAAGTCCCCTTTCAGCTAAATTCACACAGATCGATTCAGATTTCATCCCAGGCCAGTCAGAACCAGCACATCAGAGAGGCACACACAGTACACTTGGAACATAATGGGTCAAGTCATCTGTGGGATGCAAATTTACCACTTCAGTGAAGATATTGGTTTCAATCCCACCTCTGACAGATTTTCTTTGTACCTTTGAATTTCTCTACCTTCTGTGCAGTTTCTTGGAAACTGTAATAGGGATTACACAAGTATCATGGTAGCTGGAACAGATTAGGATTAGGTCTTTAGGAGGATGGCCTCTTGCAGCTGGACAGGGGCAAACATGAGACTAAATCTAGTATTGTTTGTAAAACACTCATGATGGATACAGCTGGCAAGGCTTTGATACCATTTACCAAGACAGAATAAGAACAGAGTTCCCTCCCCCCTCAAAAAAAAAACCCTCCCCGAAACATACAACTACCTTAAATGTTTCCAGCAGGATACTCGCTCCCAGTCTGCAAGCCTGCTGGGCTGGCATTTTTGAAAGGCCATAACTGGTATCAGCAACTTTTCCTCCAAAGGGCTTTCTTGGTTCATACGATTCCATTAGGCTGAAGCCAAGATCCACCAGGCCCTGAGTGACGTGGTCCCAGCCAAACGCACTGAAGAACACATTAAACAGACCAGGAAAGAAACAACTTAGTCACAGAAAAGGTTTAGATTAGAGCAGTCTAAAGTAAAATCTTCTGCAGTCATTCCAGGGTCCAAAGCGGCAGTGAGAGATGTTCAGTCACTCCAGAGAAGACGACATCCCTCGCAGCCCCAAGACTGTCTTTAGGCTGAGGGACGGGTGCTCAGCACAACATGCCTCGCAGTCCTGATTCTCCAACCATCAGACTTTCCAGCCCAGAGGTTTCCTTGCCATGGGGAATGATGTGCACTTAGGTGTGATCTGACCATGACAGTAGGCTACAGCTGGGATGCACAAATATCCTACTAATCCCCAGATCTTCAAGTCAGAGAGGAAGACAAAAGAGGAACGCCTCACATCAAACTAAAGGACAACCGGTGACAGATCACAGAGCTATCCCACAGGATGTTTAAAGGACTAACCCTGTGGGGGAAGAAAACAGTGAACCTATCACTCATCCCTTATAGTTTGTACTACAGCCCGCAGCGTGACTCATACTGTCAGCTGGTTTACCAGTGAGAAACAGATAGGGTCCTGATCAGTTTCGTCCTTCGTTACCACCAGATGCCAAGATTTGAGGTAGAGGGCGAAGATTTATACAGATGCATTTTTTTTAAAAAAAATCACCAATATAAAACCAGGATGTTTTTACCCAGTTTGCGATTTTGACACGGTTCCTTGCCAGCACCTGGTCAGCAGTATTTAGCACCCCAGACCATTCTAGCGAGGCTGAAACTCTCCCCCTCCCAAAGCCCATTGACCGTTCTGCAGCACATGGCAAGAACTCACCTATTTTTCACCACTTCCAGAATTACAGCGGTTACATCATATTGTTGAGGAAACAAATCCTGCAGAAACTTGGAGGCCTGAAGGAACTGCAGGTCCTTGCAGCTTCTTGTGATTGATGTTTTCAAGAAATCAAATATCTGGAGCATAAAATCATTGAGTGTGAGGAAATGATCTTTGAAATGGGACCTGTATAGTCTTGGGTATGTTCCAGTAAGAGCACCAGCCAGAGCACAAGTTCCACTACAGCCTGCCAAAAATCTTAACTCACTTTCTCAGGACAAATACACCAACCTCGTTAAGCGCCTCAAGGAGGGTAACTTGCTGCCAGATGCTCTTCAGGTGGCCACCACACAGCCAAAACATTAGAAAACATCTTCTCATCCTACAATACCAACCCACAGGAACCACAACTTTGGAAAATTCTGATATTGCTCTGGGGTCTTTTATAAAATTCAGTAAACTACAGCGTACCAATGATCTAACTGCCTCCCCACAAGCATCCTGACACCATTTTAAGCCTAATTCTGATGGGACTATGACCTAACCATGCTTCCTTTCCTTTCCAAGGAGTGCAGTGTACATCCCCATGGAAGTTCTCTGCAAGCTTATCACCTACATACATACCTGCTCTTGCAGCCTGTGTTTTACTGCAACCGATAGCAAAAGAGCCACACTGAAGGGACACAGGGCTCTAGCAGGGTCCTTCTGTTGCTCGGTCTAGAAAATGGCAAGCAACAGTCAGAAAGCTTGTTATGTTCAACTGCAGCATCCTGCAAGTTCAGGGAAGCCATCAGACACAGGGCTTGTCAAACATATCATAGCACTCGTTAAAGTGAACATGACTGTGATCATAAAAATTATTAAATCCCTTCTACAGGTAACCAATTAAGTTTTAAAAACCCTGCTTCAACATCATCAAGAACAGTGCCTGCTCCATCTTTGCCGTACCTTTAGATGTCTCATTAGTTCCTCGCCTAGGTCCTGATCCAGGTTGATAACAGAAACAATATGGAGAATAACGGTGCCTTCCACATGGCGGAGTTGGTCTAGGGGCATTGTGGCTACCTCAAGATCCACTGATCTGTAAGTTTTATCAGAAAAAAACAAGGCATCCAAAGCCATAAATCATTTCTCATGTATCAAGGAGGACTTACTCGTAGAAGGTTTAACAATTCAAATTCAAGGAGCCCTGGGCAGGACCAGGGTGACTACAAATATCCAGGTAGTAAAGAAAGGGGATGACAGAGAACTTACTGTGGAACCCTCTGTTCTTCCTTTTGCATCTTATCCAACTGATTGAAAAAACTGATGATTCCTTCTAAAACAGTCTTCTTACTGCCCTGCAATGCAGGACATTACCTTAAGCCACTGCAGGGCCTGCAGTATCCTGGAGAACTACACTCTATTCCCACACCAATTACAAACGTCATGGCATCCTTCATTTCCCTTCATAAATCACTGAGGTTGGCGGGGGAGGGCTCCTGTGCAGTTAATTTCCAGATGAAGCCATTCTGGTTTAGTTTGCATACTTCTTTTGACTGCACTTTTTGAAGAGTTGGAAGAAGCTGAAGCTCTCAGATGTTCTGTTTTGTTTGGTTGGTTTTTTAATTAGAAAGGATCCTTTATGTTATAATCAATTGGTAAGGCTTTCAAACTCCTAACCTTAAATCTAACAATACATTTTGGCCAGTGGACCCAAACGACCTCCTATAACACATGTATAATTTATCTTTGACTAGATCATCTTGGCATTGACTTGGTGACAAATGAAGCAAGCAAAAGAGCCAGATCACCCTGTCAAAGGGCAGAGATGTCATTGGCAGCCTCTGCTTGCAGGAAGAGCACAAGAGATGAGACATTTCCAGTACAAGTCAGACTACAACCCAGAAGACAGTCACACTGCATGAGCTATTATTATAGCGCGCAGACCGCAAAGAATGAGTAAAACCACACTTAAGAAAAGTGAAAAAGCCAATCCTCTCCGCTGTCTGCTAGCTCCGTGCTCATCCCTTATATCCCAAAGGTTTCCTTCTTTCCCCACAAGGAAGATCAAGATCGTATCTTTCTCTGAGCAGTCAGCTTCTTCAGGTTATAGGGAGTTAGAGAAAAAAAACCCCAAACTACCAATGTCCAGTGCGTCCTGCTCCCCACTGCACAGTTTGGGAACAATCAAAATCCCTGCCAAAATCCAGCCTATAGCTCAGTGTGTACATATTTTTTTCTCATGATATATACTGAGGGGGAGGCCAGCTCCCGTGAGCTTTTACCTTTGCAGAAAGCAGCAGCAGCTGATAGACCAGAGGGGGAATTTCCTGCAGGTCTAATTTGGAGAACATCCTAAGGACCTTTTCCACCACAAACTGCAGCTCCTCTCCCGATAGTGGAATATCCCTGTTGAATCAAAGATGCAGCCTAATCGTTTTCACTAATTTCCTTCAGAATCCCACAGCAGATTCAACCCATAACTGGACAAAGGGTCCTAATATACAGACGGGCAGCAAGCGCTCCCAAAGTCCTCACCAGAAGCAGTTGCCACAGATCCCTCAATACCCTTCCACTGTCCCAGTATACTCTTCAACCTTTGGTGCCCAGATCTCCTCCACATCATGTTTGTTCATTAACGTATCGCTAATTTGCCAAGGCTCACTCACACATGGAATAAAAACCATGATGCCAAGCCCAGTCTTTGGGGCATTCCTGCCCAGCTGTGTTTTGTATCCAAATGGATCCGATGTGGATGTTCATCAACTCAGTCACCCATGGGGCTGTGTCTGGTAGGGTCACACCTCCTATTCATACTTGCCCCAAACTACATGTGAAACAGGAGACAGACATGACCACAGAACAAGAAAGTGTTGGCGTTGAAGGGAAAAAGAATTACCTAAACATGTTGGCAAGATGTATTACGCTCCGAGGATCCCACCTGGTAAAACAAAAATACGTCAGAAAATTCAGAGGAAGCAGAATTAACGCTTATCCCTTCCCTCCTCGTACACTATTATTCAATGTCACCATTTCCCTGTTATGTTCTGATATTAAGATTAGAAGACAGATTTCCACCAGAATTCATCACTGCCACCCTGACCACCCGGACTTTCAGTGGTTCTGAACTGCCCCAGGCCCCACAATAACAAATGTGAAGAAAGAAATAAAAACAAGCACTTCTCGACACCAGATTATGCAACACTATGGGAACAGGGTGTTCCCTTGCCTTCCCTGCCGGAGAAGACACTGTCACACAGGCCACAGATTAGAAGATGGTAGAACAGGACACAGATGGTGACCTCCAGCTCATCATGATGTCTTTTTCAAGGCACAACATAAAGCACACCGTTTTGCCACAGCACTAAGAGCTGGCAGAGATGTACATACTTGCTGGAGCAAAGGGTATTTATCAGCTGTTTCTTAAACTCTTCCCCATTCAGTTCACCTGAAAAAGCAGAAGTCTTTTAGCAGCCAATTCCAGAGGAAGGGAGGACAGGCTGGGGGGAAGGAACTGGGAGGGGTTACCTTTCCCATAAGCCAGGCTCTCCTTTGAACTGGCCAGTGCAGTGAGAAGAGTGGAAAACAGCTCCAAGGATTTCCCATTAGATAGGCTGCCGCCTTTAATAACATCAACAAACAGGGTGGCAAGCTCAGCCAACGCATGGCCTGGCAGCTGGCGAGCCTGGGAGAAGATACAACAACATGAAAGACCCTGAGGCAGCGCACAGGAGAATTCCCCACGTATGTCCAAACCATCACCAAAACCCAGCAAAGGACATTTCTTACAGTGAAACGTTTCCCTAAAAGGTGAATTCAGCCCTGAGATCTCTATTTTGTACTATCCTTTATAGAACACAGCAGTAAATTGAGCTGATGGAATTACAGGTCTGGAGTTTCGAGTCTAAGTCTAAATATCCAAACATAATCACATTTACACACACAGCAAATTCCAACACCAGCTTAGTCCAGGGCAGACCTGTGGAAAGGACACAGCTCATTTTTCTCAGTGGGCTAGTGAAGTATCTCAATCCACATACGAAACGATACCCAGCAGACCCCAGGAAAGCCAGCCCAAAGCAGCTTCTACCTCCAGCATCAGCAGTCCTATGATTTCAGACACCTTGCCCAAATGCAGGTCCCCTGACTCCACCAGCGGGATACAGTGCTTGTAAACCTGAAGCCTCCTGACAACACCGCTTCGCTGGGAACAGGGGGAGCCTTATAACGAGGAAAACAAAGAATGGGAAAGAAGTTACACGAGCAGACGTGTTGCCAAACAACAGGAAATTAGCAGGGCTTAACTGTCACCTGACTGCAACTCCCTATTTTATCTATCTGACAAAACAGATAAAAAAAACAGAGCGCAGAAAACAAGAAACTCTTGGATAAAACAGCTGAAGCACTCAACCCTGTTATCACACCCTGTGCTTCACTCAACCTGCTGCCAGAGATCAGGAAGTGTCAAAATGTTGAGAAGAACCAGCTTGGCAATTAAGTCAAACTGGCCAGCTCAGTTCTACCCCGATGTACCTGAGGGCTCCCAAAAGCGAAGCTCACTTACAGCAGGTTCGTTACAAATACACTAGCCCAGCTTCCTATTTCCCTGTATCTATTTTTCGGATGCCACGTTTCCTTGTGACAACCCTGGCAGGCTGTTTTTTACCAAAAGCGACAGTTCCCTGTGCTGCTGACCACCCGCTTTCACGCAGCCGGCCTGTACCCCGCCGGCCCGCGGGCAATCAGCGGGGCTGGGCCCACCGCCCCCCGAGGCGCAGCTCACGGATCACCCACCTTTGAAGATCCCTCTTAGCAAAGCCGCCGTCTCCCTCCCCCTCAGCGCCTGCCTTGTCACCATATCGCGCAGCTGCGAAGAGAAGGGGACGCTGCGGGCTTGCACTTCACCCGAAGAGGAGCCGCCTCCGCCCGCCTGACAGGGCCCGGAGGCGCACAACACGCACACCCCACCCCCGCCGCCTTCCCCGCCCGCCGGGCCCCCGCGCACCTCGCCCTCCCCCAGGCTCTGCAGGGCCTCCTGGAGCCGCTCGGGGCCCTCCTCGGCCGCCAGCGCCAGGATGCGCTGGGCCATGGAGCCGGGGAAGCGCCCGGCCCGGCCCGGGTCTCCGCTCCGCCGCCCCGAAATTCCCGCCCGGAAGTGCCCGCCCGTCACCCGGGCAACAGCTCCCGCCCCCCGGCGCTCGCTTCCCTTCCCCGCCAGCGCCCGCTCCCGCTTCCCCCGCCCGCCCGGCACGCCGCGGGTTCGAGTCCCGCCGGGCGCAGGGCAGCGTGGGGTGCTCGCTCGTGGGCTGCAGGGCAGCGTGGGGTGCACACACACGGGGTGCCGAGAGTGGTTGAGGGGTGCAGGGCAGTGTGGGGTGCACACACGGGTGCAGGGTAGCGTGGGGTGCACACACACGGGGTGCCGAGAGTGGTTGAGGGGTGCAGGGTAGCGTGGGGTGCACACACGTGGGGCGCAGGGTAGCGTGGGGTGCACACACTTGGGGTGCAGGTTGGCATGGGGTGCAGGCACATGGGGAGCAGAGAGGTTGAGGGGCGCAGGGTAGCGTGGGGCGCAGGCACATGGGGTGCAGAGTGGTTGAGGGGTGCAGGGTAGCGTCGGGTGCACACACGTGGGGTGCACACACGTGGGGCGCAGGGTAGCGTGGGGTGCAGGCACATGGGGAGCAGAGAGGTTGAGGGGTGCAGGGCAGTGTGGGGTGCACACATGTGGGGTGCAGGGTTGTGTGGGGTGCAGGCACATGGGGAGCAGAGTGGTTGAGGGGTGCAGGGCAGTGTGGGGTGCACACGGGGGTGCAGGTTGGCGTGGGGTGCAGGCACAGGGGGTGCAGAGGGGCTGAAGATGCAGGGTAGCGTGGGGTGCACACTTGGGGTGCAGGGTAGTGTGGGATGAAGGCACATGGGGAGCAGAGTGGTTGAGGGGTGCAGGGCAGTGTGGGGTGCACACACGTGGGGTGCACACACGTGGGGCGCAGGGTAGCGTGGGGTGCAGGCACATGGGGTGTAGAGTGTTTGAGGGGTGCAGGGCAGTGTGGGGTGCACACACGTGGGGTGCAGGGTAGTGTGGGATGAAGGCACATGGGGAGCAGAGTGGTTGAGGGGTGCAGGGCAGTGTGGGGTGCACACGGGGGTGCAGGTTGGCGTGGGGTGCAGGCACATGGGGAGCAGAGGAGCTGAAGGATGCAGTGTAGCGTGGGGTGCACACACTTGGGGTGCAGGGTAGCGTGGGGTGCAGGCACAGGGGGTGCAGAGTGGTTGAGGGGTGCAGGGCAGCGTGGGGTGCACACACGTGGGGTGCACACACGTGGGGCGCAGGGTAGCGTGGGGCGCAGGGCCGTGTGGAGTATGGGCAGCGTGGAGTGCCTGCACGTGGGGTGGGCAGCCGTGGGGGGGGGGACGGGGGTGCTCGGCACAAAGTGGCCCATTCAGGGCCACCCCGCAGCAGCAGCGCCCGGCCCCTGGAAGTGCCACCCACGTGGGGTGCAGATACCTTCGAGTAAACCCCTTAATTCCCGGGGGCACAAGGGGCGGCCTTGGGCGCACGAGGAGGTTTAACCCGCCTTTAAGCAGCGGGATTTATCCCAAGGATCCGGTGCCAGCGCAGCGTGGGAGCTTTCGCAAGCCCCGTGCTCACAGGGAGCGGGAGCCAGCGCTGCCAAGCGATGGGGAGTGGGTTCGCTTGGGGCCAGGGCCCGTGAGGAGGGGAATAACCCGACCTGGCTGAGAGATCCCCTAAGGGCTCCTGCCACAACGCCTTGGGGTGGGTCCCCCTTGGGTTGGGTCCCCCTTGGGGCTGCCACCCTTCCCAAGACCCCTTTTTCCAGGACGAAGCACCCACTTGGTGATGCCAGGGGTTGTGCACGAGTCTGCAAAACGATTTCTTCTGTGATGAGCATGATGGCCAGGATGCCCAGGGGAGCACGAGTCCCCTCTGCCGCCCCAATGCAGGGCCATTGGGTCTGCTCAGGAGCCTGCCCCCAGCGATGTCCCCATGTCACGCATCGTCTTGCTCGCTGGGCTGCAGACAAACATCCAACGAGCTCTAGGAGAGAGCTGAGCCTTGTGCCGGGGCTGACGTGGGAAGAGGGTGGGAGGGTTGGGAGGTCTCCAGTGGAGAGAAGTGTGCGGTGTCCCCGGCCACGGTGGCATCACTCGGGGTCTTGGCACAGATCCGGGTTTTCCCTCCCCGCTCCCCCCCTGCCCTTCATCTGGAGTCTCGTGCCTTCCTCCTCCTCCCTCCCTCCCAGCGGGGTCTCGGCTCCATTTGTAGGGCAGCCCCGTGGAAACGAAATCCGTAAATCCCGGTGGCATTACAAAACATGCCTTGTGTAAGCCCCTTCAGTCCTGCTCTGGTGCTTAGCCTGGCCCCGCCACCTCCCCAAAATCCCTGTCACAGTAAGAGCCCAGCTGAGCTCCACTCCTGGATTTGGGGAAGGAGCCGTGCACGGTCCCGTCCTCACCCAGCTCTTGCAAACCTGGGCTCAAAAAGAGTTAAGGCTACAAGGGCTCCCTGACCCATGTGGCTTCAGCATGCTGGGATGTGGATGTCCCAAAAAAACTCATTTTGGCACCCCGTTGCACCCATGCATGGGCTCAGCACCGGCCCTGCCGCATCCCGGGACTTCCCTCCCCTGCGGGTCCACAGCATCACCTCGCAGGGCAGACTGCGTTCCAGTTCCCAAAGCTCCAAGCTGGTAACTATCGCTCAGGGGCATCGTAAAAAAAAAATAAAAATAATCTGTCTATGATTTTTATTTTAAAAGCTGAAAGGGGCCCCATATGTATGCTGGTTTGGGTGGCCTTGCTGAGGAGGAGTTGGAGAGCCCAAGGTGGGGCTCGGATGCGGGAGCATCCTCTGCTGTGGACCTGTCCCTGCAGCCGGACCCTGCCCACATGGCCAAATTCACAGTTGGACCTTGCCAGGCTTTTTGGGGCAGAAGCTGGGGAAGAGACCTGTCCCGCTCACCCCGGGGGAGCAGGCCGGGATGGCAGCCTGCCCACCGCCTGCCTCTGCCCCTGCTCCGTGCTAATGAGCGAGTTACACAACGAGAAGCTTTTATACTTTGTTAATCGGGTCCGGCATCCCAGCCCGCCCCTCCACGCACACTCTGGCTGGCCGGCGGAGCCCCGGCTCCCTCCTTCCCTCTCCTCAGCTGCCTTTTGTAATGTTTTAATGGGGTTTCTTGCCTGGGTTGTGCTGACTTAATTACAAAGCTGCAGTGAGTTGATGCCTTGTGACGGTCTAATCCCAACCCGGTGACTCTACAAAGCTTTCGTCCGGCTTTCTTGCTGCTTCACTCCGGCCTCGCCATCCGTGCGTCCGTCTCGGCCCCCTGCACTGACCCTTGCGGACAGTTCAGCTCTTCTTTTCCCTGGTGAGTATCCAGGACTTTTTCCACTCAAAATAACTGCATGGGAGACTCTCATCCAGCCCTCCCTTAACTTAGCACCTCCAAGGCTGGGATTGCTTTTTGCCTTGAAAAAGGGGATGACAGTCCCTTTCCAGGAGCTGGCAGGGAAGAGGATGTCCCTGGGAAGCGGTTGAGCTGGAGCAAAGCATCCGTCGCACAGCCTGGGCTCTGAGCTGGTGCTATGGCTGGGCAGGGGCAGGGTCGGGTGCTGGAGGGAGGATGAAGGCAGCCTTCCTCCTCCTCATGCATGGGAACAAGGTGTTCACCCAGATGGTGTCAGAAAGATGATGAGAGGCTCACAGTCCAACCTTGCACCTGGTGATGGGCTCTGGGCTGGAGGAGTGGGGCTTGAGGGTTTGGGAAACACCTTGGGGATAATGGGGTAGTAGAAATAAAAGGCAGTAAAGGCATGAGCTGGCTGCGCACCCGGCCGAAGCTGGAGTCTCACCTCTGCCCGCATGAAGGTGGTCTGAGATGAAATGGCACTGGGTGAGCTCATGGGGTTGGGCGTCCCCATGAGATGCCCCCAACCTCCAGTGGAAAGGCAGACCTAGAAAAAAAAGGATGAAGGTGTCAGACGATCAATACCCACATTTTTAAGCTGCTTTCACCAACATCCCCCGTGTTTCTCAAAGCTGCTCAGTCTCCGGCAGGCAAGCAGAGGTGCAGGCAGTATGTGATGGAGCTGGGGAGGGTTGGGGTGCCCCTGTCTGAGCAAGAGGGGCATGGGATGGGGCACAGGGGGGCTGCGGAGGCTGTTGGGATCCTCACTGCTGCTGATTCCTTTTTCCCTCTCCCAGTGTCCTGTGGCCAACAGAGGACAGAGGACAACATGTCTGCGGTTGTGAGTACTGCCCCCGCACCGTCCTGTCCCCTGGGCTCTGAGCATCCCTTCCCTGCAATGCCGGGATGGGGTACACCCCATGCACCCCTCGGCCCCCCCAGCTGCTCTCAGCCTGTGTCGGGGCGCCTGGGGGGCACTCAGCCCATCCCCACCCCATTGCACCCCCTCGGGTGCGTGCCTGGGGGCTCTGCCTTTCCCCATAGCACCCCCAGCCAGGGGGACTTGCAGTGGGGCAGGGAGATGGGGGGCTGGCTGGGGAGACCCCATATCCTCTCCTTGCCCCCCAGACGGGCACCTTCCGCATCGTCTCGGAGGAGGAGCAGGCCCTGCGCACCAAGCTGGAGCGCCTCACCACCAAGGACCACGGCCCCGTCTTCGGGAGGTGTGAGAAGATCCCCCCGCATACCCTGCAGAAGGTGAGGGTGGCTGTGGGAAGGGGGGTGCAGGTGTAGCCCAGGGCTGCTGCTCCTTTTTGGGGGCCAGAGGAGACCCTCGCCAGGTTCTTGCCTTGGGGGGTGGGACACACTTGCCCCAAAGGGTCTCCAAGTACGGGCCCTGAGGGACCCTGACCTCCCTGCGCTGGGATGCTGCAAGGAGCATCACTGCACCGCCAGCATCACTGCACCCCTCCAGCTTTTGGGTGCCTAAATGACCCCTGGAGTGTTTTGGGGGGGTCATCGCTGAGCCAGGCCCCCTCCCTGCTCCCCACCAGGCGAAGGATGAGCTGAACGAGACGGAGGAGCAGAGGGAGGCGGCAGTGAAGGCGCTGCGGGAGCTGGTGCAGGAGCGGGCGAGCAGCGAGGAGGTGTGCAAGGCGGTGGCCGAGAAGGTGCAGGGGAAGGATGACGCCTTCTTCCTCCGCTTCATCCGTGCCCGCAAGTTCGATGTCCACAGAGCCTACGACCTGCTGAAAGGTGGGGAGGGGTCCCGGGCTGTGATGCTGGGCGAGGACAGGGGTACACATCCACCAGCAGCTCCCAGTTCTGTGCTGGTTCCTCCCAGCCCACTGGTCTGGGCTGTGCCAGCAGAGCAGGACCCTGGCACGGGAAGGGGATGAGGAGAGAGGATAAACGGAAAAAGGCAGGGCCGGGGGTTTGGGATTCAGGGGAAAGAGTTGGGCTGGGGAAGGAAGTAAATGAGGGTGGTGCCAGGCATCCTGCAACGCCAGGACGGTCCCATTCCTTGCTGATTTACTGGACAAAATGGGAAAAAAAAAAGTGTTTGGCGGTGGCAGGCTGTTTTATTTCTGCAGCAAACCCAGCTGGTTTGGGCTGCATCCCCTCGAGACCTCCGTGCCCTATACGTGCCCCATACGCACCCCTATGTACCCCTGTAAGGAGCCGGTTCTGCACCCACCCTGATGCTTCTGTGCACGGCGCCTGGTGGGCCCAGCACCCCTGCGGCCCCTCGAGGGCTAGGGGCAGGTTGTGGGGTTGTGGCACCCCTTTCCTGCATTGGGGGTGACCCATAGGGGTGGAGGAGAAGTGGGAGGTCAGCCCGAGGCGGGGGGCTGCCGGCAGGGACCTGCCTGGCTCCGGCTCCACTCTTCATTGTGTCAGCTTGGGGGATAATGAGTTGTAATTATCAGTTCTGGCTCCCAGACAGCTGTTTTGTTCACCCGCATTTTCCCAGGACAGGATTCCTTATTTCGTGCCCGCAGGGTGCCAAGGGAGGGGAGCTGGGGGATATCACCCAAATAGGGAGGAAGAGGAGAAGGGAAATGAGGGGGAAAATGACTTTATCTGCTCATTGAGGTGTTGGAGAGAAAGCAGGCGTGGGAAGCCCCTGGCATGGGGAGAATGACACCGAGAGTGCTGGGGCCAGGGCTAAGCTCCTCTCCCCACCTTTGCTGGAGAAGACGTGACCCATGTGGACTCTGGGCACAGCCGGTCTGCAGCTCTCAGGCTCAGGACGGATGTCTCACCATCACCAGCCCACCCCATCTCTGGCAGCTCCCCCAGCGCTGCCCTGGCTTCCCGAGTGTGGGTGAGCAGCCGTTGTCCTACCCGATTTGTGCCTCTCTCCAGGCTACGTGAACTTCCGCCAGCAGTACCCCGAGCTCTTCGACAACCTGACCCCCGAGGCCGTGCGCAGCACCATTGAGGCCGGCTACCCCGGCATCCTGGCCAGCAGAGACAAGTACGGCCGGGTGGTGATGCTCTTCAACATCGAGAACTGGGATTACGAGGAGATCACCTTCGATGAGGTCAGCCCAGCCCAGCCATCGCTCCCGCAGCAGAGTGGTCCCACTCCTGGGCTTGTCCCGCCCGGCACGTCTGAGCGCAGCATCCCTTACACACACACATACATAGGTCCACACGCAGCCTCCAGCCACCCAGGTTGAAGCAAATCTGTAGCCCTTTGAATTTATCCTTCCATGGTCCATCCCAAAGGGTTCCTTTTCCTTCCCCCTGACACGGTGCAGGGTGTGGGGCAAATTCAGAGTGTGCATGCCCCAACCCGGGTAACACGGGGTGAAGAAAGGCACCACGCCATTGAAGTGCTTTAGAAACAAGGGACCTACAGGGCAGAGGGGGAAACTGAGGCACAGGGCACAGAAAGGACTTCTTGGCAAAGAGGTCTCCAGGCGTGTAACTTGCAACTTCTCCCAGCTCTGTTTTCTGCTCAGCTCTGAATTTGGTGGCAACATGTCATTGATCCAGATCTGACACACACCCACCTTGAACGGGGAACCTGCTGGTTGTTGAGCATCCCCTGAAACACCCTCCCCGCTTTTAAGTCCTGGGGCTGGATGCGACAAACAGGCTGGAGTCAAGCAGACCCTGGCTAACTCTCCATGGGACCCTTCCTGGGAACCTCCTGGGGTCTATGGGAAGTGAGACCTAATACCAGATCTGTTGTCTCTCCTCTCCATCAGATCCTGCGTGCCTATTGCGTTATCTTGGAGAAGCTGCTGGAAAATGAAGAGACCCAGATCAACGGGTTCTGCATCATTGAGAACTTCAAGGGCTTCACCATGCAGCAGGCATCAGGGATCAAACCCTCTGAGCTCAAGAAGATGGTGGACATGCTGCAGGTGAAGTGGCAAAGTCTGCGCCCAGCAGAGGAGGAGTGGGTCCTGGGGGATCAGAGAGCACAGGGAAGGGTGAAGGCAGGGCTAGCAGGGTTTGGGATTGCCACTGCAGTGGCACCACAAGAAAACATTGTGGAGAAGCTGTTCCCCATCACATGCTCCTTCCCTTGCCAGTTAATTGGCTAAATCCTGCAAGACGGATCCTGCTTTTCCAGGCCCAGGTCCCTGCCCTCTCAAATGGCCAACCAGAAACAGTACCCCCAGTCCTTGCAGCATCCTAGAGCATGGCCTGGAGGCCTTTTCTCACCACCCTCTCGGCCCAGCCCAGTCCAGGCTGGATGGAGACTCACAGGCACTCCAGGATTTCTGCCCTTGGACCAGAGGCCAAAGACACTTGGCTCTCTCCAGGGAAGGAGGACAGCAGAAATGTGGTCCTTCTCATGGAGTGGGAGCAATGAACCATCTGGAAGGCTCTTCTGCTTCCCTGGTGCTCCCAGGGCTGGGACAGCTGATCCTCTGGGTCAGAATAAAAAAGGGGCCATCAAAGAGAGAAGGGGAGATTGGGCGAGGGGAGCCGTGGCAGTACGGAGGTGTCCATTGCTGCCTGCCCGGCTCCAGCACCGCCTGTAACCATCTGTGTCTGGGTTTGGGATCCTAGGACTCCTTCCCAGCACGATTCAAGGCCGTCCACTTCATCCACCAGCCTTGGTACTTCACCACGACCTACAACGTGGTCAAACCGTTCCTGAAGAGCAAACTGCTGGAGAGGGTGAGTGTGGGAAAGGGACCTGGAGGCAGAGGCACATCCCTGGGTTAAACAGGGTGGCCAGGCAGAGTTGCCCAGGTCTTCTGCTGAGGGTTGCTCCTGTCTCCTGCCAGGTCTTTGTGCACGGGGAGGAGCTGGAGTCCTTCTACCAGGAGATCGACGCTGACATCTTGCCAGCAGACTTTGGTGGCAACCTGCCCAAGTACGATGGCAAAGCAACCGCAGAGAAGCTCTTTGGGCCCCGCATCGAGGCTGAAGACACCGCTCTCTAAACCGGGGTCCGCTCCCCCCTCCCCTGTAAAATAGGATCAGAGGTGGCCCTCTAACCCCAACCACCTCCTTACTGTAGCATTGGTTGAATGACTGCTCGTGATGAAGCGCTCTGGGCGCATTGCTCCACGCCTGTCCCTCCCCTCCCCAAACCTGGCAGCGGGCTGCCTGGCAGCCCTGTCCCTCCCGGGCAGAGCATCCTTCCCTCGGAAGCCAGCAGAGAAAGGAGGTCACCAGTCCTCTCCCAGAGCACGCCCTGGAGCTGCGGCGGGAGGACAAGGAGAGCGTCTGCTCTGGGGAGGGAGGGCTACAGCGAGGGAGAAATAAAGTATTCAACAGCAGAGCTACGGGGTCCCTTGTGGCATGTGGCAAGGAACAGGGGTGCAGCTTTTTGGGCACAGGCGCTGGCTGTGCTGCTGGTTCTAAGGAGGCCAGGAGTGTCAGTGCTGTCCCCCCATCGTTGACTGCCCTTTGGCACAGGGGCCGAGGAACCGGCCACCCGCTGTCCTCCCTCCATCCCAGAATGAGTCCCCCCTGGCCAGGCAAGGACCCCCAATTCTCAGTCATCTGCTCTAACCAGGAAAGAGAAAACAGCCCAAAAGATGCAAACAAGAACCCAACCAGGGGCCCCGGCGGAGCTGGCTCAGCCTAACTCCTGCCCAGCCAGGCAGGCAGGGAGGGGGAACAGAGGCTGCAGCAGCAATGACTAGGAGATGGATTTTAACCACAGGACAGTGAAAGACAAGCAGGATATACCCTCCTAAATCCTTCAAAAGCCTCAGCACAGCTGTTTCTCCCAGCACCGCATCATTAGAGGGAGCTCAACCAGGGAAGCCCCACCAAAGGCCACCACGGAGGGCAGAGGAGGGTCCCTGTGGCAGAACTGTGCCTGATGCTAATGCTGATGAGCCCTTGCTAACGTGGAGTCAGCAGGACCAGGGTAGGGAGGAGGAGGCAGAGGTAGCTGCCCCAGGCAAGGTAGTCTGCTCTGGTTCATGAACTAGGCATCTCCTCCAAGGAGCTGATCAGATACCCTTTTCCAGACCATCTTCTCTCTTAGCCAACAGCAGGGCTTGGAGAGGAGCAAGTTGCTGGTCTCTGCCCAGGTTACCTTCTCTGTCAACCTGGGCCCACAGCGTGCCCTGTGCCCCCTCCGTCCCTCTCAGCTCGGCAGCTACACACGGGCGCCTTTCATCCGCCAGAAGACCAGACCCCCACCTGAAGCCGGCCGAGGCGGAGGGTGCTGACAAGAGCCGCATTCATCAGGGCGCTGGCTCAGGCTCAAGCCAAACAGGACGTCGGCTCCGAAGCTGCGGGGAGGATGGTGCCTGTCTGGGCAGAGGCGACGGGGGTTACATCTGTTTTCTCCAGCCGAAGCAGCATGGCTGGTCCGGGTACGGCGAGCCCCGGCCTGAGGCTGCGCCAGCCTTGCGCGAGAGCCCAGAGGGAGAGCGAAAGGCACCTACCCCTCTGCCGCGTTTGGCTCCTTACTGTGCAGCGCTCTCCGCGGGGCCGGGAAGCATCTGGAGCCATCCCAAGGAAACCACGTGTGACAACCCTACAACCACTGGGCCAGTGCAAACAAAACAGCACAGCTTGCTCGGGAGACAGATCAATTGCAGCTCGCTTGTAAAAACAGAAACACAAAAAAAAACCCCCATATGCACAGACGGGAGCACCACACTGCTGCCTCTGGGATTTGGACTGGGACAGTCACAGCTCTTGAGAGGTCCCTGTGGCTGTCCACCACTGCTGGGACAAATTGTCAGCCAGCAGCTTGCTGTGATGGGGAGACAGAGAACAGCAAACAGAGCAGGGAGCACGATCCATGCCGGCTTCAGCTTCCCCCCAGAGTGACTCTGACCAAGCCAGGAAGGAGTTTTGTAGTAGACCTAACAGCTAAATTGCAATGGCCAATAAACTAGAGATGGAGCCCAAACCACTGCCTCCCACAGAGCGATTCTCATTACAGGGGAAGAGCAGCGACAGTCTTGGCCCAGCCCAGCCGCCCCGATGGCTCACCCGTCCCAGTTACCCTCCACAGCCGTCTCACTTGGGCTGTAGGTAAAAAAAACCGCCACACACCAGTGAGCTCTTGGTGTCAGTCAAGTAGTACTTTCCTATGCCCTGGGCTCAAAGATGTCAGCGTCCTGGCCAGAGCCGCTGTTGTGTGTTTCTTCTGCCAGCAGCTGGAAGATTAGGAAATCCACTCGCTCTCAAGTAGGGAAAAATAACAGATAATGATTTCTGCAGAGACACACGAGCCAAAAGCTTTGCTGCACGCTCCAGGGAAGCTGTTGTCCCAGAGGAGAGTCCTGCGTGCGGCAGGAAGGGCCACAGCTAAGCCCTGCATCGACTCTCGGTCCCAGCACAGCTGTAGGTCTGGCTCTGGAGGATGCCTCAGGCCAGTGACCTAGTGATCCCGGGAGAACCTGGGGGCTGACACAGGACTGTCACAAGGGGCTCTTATCCACTGGCAAAAACAGCCCTTCTTCAGTATTTTCAGGGCAGTCATGCAGCTTTTTAAGCTGATGCCATCTCTGTTCTCCACCAGAGTGACATCAGGGACCTCTATTGGCCACAAAATGAAACTAGGAAAGGCTTGAGTATCACTAGTGCATGTGTCACATGCTGCAAATAAGACAGGGAGACAAGGTAAAGTCACCCCCCAGCTAGCTCCCCAAGCTGGACCTCAGGGAAGGCTGAGCTGCCAGCTTCTGTCAACTGCCAAGAAAGCCACATGCTCCTTTGCATGGGACACCCCATGCTTGGCCACCAAGCCCAGCCCCAGCAGCCGCGAGAGGCAGGGCAATTGTTGGGTGCTCCTATATATAGCAGGGATTAAGACTGACTTCTCCCTAGAGGCTTTCTGTAGCAGCTCTGTCCTTGTTCTGCTCTCTGGAACACAACCGAGGCAGAGGAAGGCTCCAGCTGGAGACGACAGTGGTGGCAGGGGCTGGCACACCATCCGTGTGTTGTTACACATGGCCCCTGTGCAGTCTTCCCATTTATCTACTTGACCCTCACTTCAGCTTTCGGGGGCAGCACAGCCAGGTCTTTAAGAGGTGGGCTGCAACAAGCGAAAGGTGGAGAAGACACCCCCAACACTGCCACCCCTCTTATCCTCCCCATGCCATAAGTACAGCAGTGCAAGCTTGAGGTTTCTCCCTCAGAGGAGGGGTTCATTCACATTCCCTAGAACAATTACAGCCTTTGCATTTACCACTAGAATAGCCAACTAGTGGATCAAAGTGTAGAGGCAACACCAGAGCTCATGAAACAGGAGTTGTCCTGTCTGGAAGCGAGGGAGCAGCAAGCCAACTCCTGCCTTGGTGCGCACCACGGCGATATAGGGACAGACTTTCCCCAAGACAGCCTTGTTTTAGACAGCACCAGTGAACAGAAAACAACATCTAATTCTAATCCACATATAAGGGCTGGGGCTAAAGGACTGTCCTGGTCCTCCTTTAGCTACTCCAAATCTCGTAACTGAGGGAACATGTTCAGACACCCAGTTACATTTTAATCAATACTACCTTATTGGCCCAATATATTCCCACATCCCCTCCCCACCGCAGAGGAAGGAAATACGGTTGCTTTGCCTGTCAAAAGCGACAGCTGGACTTCATCACCCAATAACATTGCACACAATCACTACATGTAGCACTGACTTCAATAAGTCCTTTATTTTTAAATAAAGAAATCCCACTGAATCAAAGATAACAAAATTACATTTTGTTTTGCAATGACCTCCATTTTACACCACACAGAAGAACAAAAATTAAAGAAAAAAATCAAAGACACTGTTTTATATATATTTATATATATAATTTTAAAGGTAAACATCAGCAGATATAGAAAAATTGCATTGCTAGTTGCAAATCATCTCCCCTGCAGCTGTCAGCTCCAGAGAATCTGACTCAGAACATGGCAGCAAGGAGGGTGTCTCAGTATAGAAGCTTTTTCAGGGCAGCATTTAGAGATGGTACCAGAGTATAATTTTGCCAATTTGAAAGTATTTTCATAGTAAACTGCTCACCAAGAACATTAGAAGTCACTCAGCCTGTTCTAATACAGGTGCATGGGCAAAACAAGAAGGGCACAGGGCTTATTCTTCCTGAGACCTCCACACACCTCAGTTACGCTCTCTCAAGAAGAGTGTCTAGTGATCTGTCACGGGGAATTATGGTCATGTTGTCAAGTAACACAATGAAAAAACATGCTCCTTTGGAAAGCTGCTGACTCGGGCTAAGCAGCAGGTTTGTTTTTATCAGAAAAAAAGTGGGGTTTGTTTGCCTTTTTCTCCCCCCCCCTCCCCCCGCAAGACTTCCCAGTTGGCAGGAGCCATGAGAAGGGTGACCATCCTGATAGAGCTATAGTGGCGATCCTAGAAAAGAGTTCTGTATCTAATCAAAGCTCTTGCATGACCAGAGAGAGACAATGCAAGCTCGTCATTCAGACAGAAGCAAAAAGGCTTTGTGTAGAGCCACCTTGCAGAATTGGGCACCTTATTGGCATGAAGACGACCTTGGTTAAGCACGGCCATTGAATGAGAAAGAAAGAAAA
Organism: Pluvialis apricaria; assembly: GCA_017639485.1. Classification (NCBI taxonomy): domain Eukaryota; kingdom Metazoa; phylum Chordata; class Aves; order Charadriiformes; family Charadriidae; genus Pluvialis; species Pluvialis apricaria. Next base: position 9,402,924 of record CM030015.1, on the reverse strand, counting down.
GCCTTTAACCAGCAGTGATGCAGGGCCGGTGCTTTTGGAGAGTGTTATCAGATAGACTTGAAAAAGACTGTTCAATACCAGCAGAGCCAACCTGATAAATGCTGCCCTGGACTGCAGTGTTTGTGTCCATCGAGTAACCAATAAAACCAAGAATACAGATGTTCAGAATGCAGCAGTTCAGAAACCTTTCCACCACAGCACGGAAAGCTGGCAACCGCTTTGACTCTTCCAACAGCTGAGAAAGTCCAGGCTAGTGTAACATAGACACTCTCAGTGATAAAAAGGTTATGGTTACAAGCACCCCTCCTCTAAGCTGGTGTTGCCCTGCGGCATTCTAAGCTTGGAGAAACTCAGAAAGTCCTCACGCCAAGAACGGCTGTTTGCTTTTCATCCAGAAGCCATGAAGGAGACACTGCTTTGAGTCACTGTGGCTCCAGAACCTACCCAACCAACAAGACCCACCTAAGGAATAACGACACATGGAGCAAGACTCAAGCCAGAAATGAGATGCTTTTCACAATAACTGACTTACATGCAGCACAAGGCTAGGGCCTTTTCTGGTCTCCTGAAAAAAAGGCTGTGAAGGAGTTCAATAAGCTCCAGACAGACAAAGTATTTGTAGTGAGACTTGGAAGCAATCCAGGTGACTAAACTGTTTGGCAATTAAATCCTGAAGTTGCTACTCTCTGCTCTTTCTTTTGAGATGTAGTCACTTAGGCAATCTACCTCCAGCTACGCTACTGGGGAGTTCGACACAAGAACTTTGGGATTGTAAGGTACCAAGTCACATATTAAGCAAAGCATACCCTTCTATGACTCAATCCCTACTGCTAGAGGAGCAGAGAGCTGAAAGTCATCCACTGCTTATATACATTGTTATTTTAAGCCTTGAAATAGACTAGCTAGTTATAGGCTGCCCACAAAGGTCCTTTAAGTCAGCACACACTTGTACAGTGTACATTGCCAGAGCTGTCTCACTACCTAGGGTCTGAAAATTCATTTACTAAAAGCCAAAGCCCCAAAAGCTCTGATAGAGCTGTTACTGAAGTCTCTAGATATGCTGATGTCAAGGGAGGAGGAGGAGAAGGGCAAGGCACCACGTGTCAAAGGGCTGTGGTCTAGAACTTGTGACAGACCCAGGACAGATGACACACAGCTTAGCTAAATTCAGTACTGGAGCTAAGCCCAACATCTTTGCTTAATGCCCCATCTTTGTAACCTATATTTTCATGAACAGGAACTGCAAAAAAAAAATCTGGAAAAAGACTGCAGAGAAGTTCAAATGTCTGTCTTTACAGTGCAACTACAACACAGTCAGACCCATCTGAAAACCACCTTCAATGTAGAAGCTAAACAAGTGACCACCAAAATGCTGGCAGATCTGGTGTAGTGGAAGCTGCAAGTTCCTTGTGTTCAGTAAGAGCAAGTCCTGGCTGCTCACCTGCAATCTTCAGATCTCTCCAGATGCTGACAAAGGTGATGGTTGGACCAGCCTAACCACCAAAGCGTAATAGTTCTGCAGCTTGCTGTCTGACTGAGAGAGTCCTCCAACTTTATGTTCAAGTGCTACTTACATCCAATGAGGAGAAAGAGGTGTGTATACCATATGAGACTACCTGGGGTAGAGCTCTGCTAATGCTTTTTCTAACCCCAGTCTGAAACTAAACAGAGCACGTAACAGATTCATCACACTGTAATCTTGAACGGCACTATCAAACTATACTGTAATGATCTATAAGTGCACACCTCAACAACCTCGTGTGTCTCAACAAGAGATGAAAAAAAGACAGCTTCACCTTGAAGACTTTAAAATTCAGATTGCATTTAAGGGTGAGTTCACTGGGCAAATAAAGACCACTGCCCACATCACAAGACTAGCATTGCCTTATTTTAGGAGAGAAGAGTATTTCAGATTAGGATTGGACAAAGTCCCGTGCATCTTGGAGTACTGGTACTAGGTATCAGTTGCCAGTCACTGGCAGCAGCAAGATTTAATACACGATTCCTTTCTTTGAAGGTCTTTAGATAACAGGCACTGCAGCTTAACTGTCTCCTCTCCCACTTCCCTAAGATGCATTTAAGTTACTGCTGCAAGTCTGACACCACAAGTCTTGCTTTGAAAGCAGCATTAAATTGGGCGAGACCGAGACAATAGTTCTTTTCCCCACTGCTTTCACCTGCAACAAGCTTAGTAAGCTGAACCTCGGGCTCCAGAAACCTTGCACAAACAAGCCATGACAAAAGCTCTTCTTCCCTGAAGAGGCTAGTGTCAGCTGGTTAAGTCACAAGCGGTTTGAACAGCTGCAGATACAAGTGCAGAAACAGGCCAAAGAAGCAAGACAGAGACCCATATTACTTCTGCAGTTAAGAGTTTCAGCAAGTCCACAACATCAGTACTTCTGAAGTATGAAGGCTCAGGTTGCGGGGCAGGAAGCAGTATCCCTCAAAAAGACCCTCCAACTTTACAGAAAAATCTCTATTTGATTAGACAAAACTACAGCTCCTGCTGCTTTAAGAATTGCACAGTTGCTCACCTCATTTTAGTAGACTTGCTTAAAAACACATCATTGATTGACTGGCCATATACTGTAGCGGAATCAGTTTGAAATGAAGGTGCATTTGACAAGAAGGTATCTTCCTCATACCGCAGAAACAGAAAAACACATTTGAAAGCCTGAGCCATCAAGAATGATCTTTACAAAATGGAAGGAAGAAATTTTTTCCAAGAAAAAGCTTTCCAGGACAAAGCTCGGCTTTCAGAAGGACTGGCATGACTTGGCCAAAAAGCAGAGGCAGAACACTTGCTTTGCCTCAACGTTAACCTTCCCAGACAGTACCCAGCCAGTTCTCATCCTCCTGACTTTCATGTTCTGGGCCAGCCAACAATTGACCTGTTGTGCCAATCTGAGCTCCTGGGGAAGAAAGCAGAGCTTCAGTCACTTGTGGAGCTGGGCAGAGCATCCCCGCTTTTGATAAGGCTCTCAAACTGAGGAGGGCAGATACTTTGCTCTCAAAGGAGGTCAGATGCACACTGACCTTTCTTTCATAGGTATCCACACGTCGGGTCACATGACAGGCCCTTCACCTCAGTGATTATCGGTACCAAGGACAACATCTGTTCCTCTAGAGCTGTCTGAAGCTGATACTCAACTCAGCACAGTAAAGCTGGATTGAGGAAGGACACACGAAGCACAGGAAGGGCAGTTTTGTTTCCTCAAGGCAGACAGCCATGACCTGCGTAAGCTACAGCTGTAGTATACTATGAAAGTCAGAACACTTCTAAAGTTGTAACCCACTAGAGATAAAAACCATATCCCCCCTACACACCTAAATTTACACTGTATCTATTTGATGTGTACAAGTGTTGTTTATACTCCACTTCTGTTGAAGCGAGAAGATATTTAAGTCATATCCAATGAATATTACATGAACAGCTACTTAAGCAAAAATCTGAAGCATCTTTTATGACAGATTTTAGTGATGTACAGATGCAGTATGAGTAAGAGGATAACATAGAGACAAGATATCCATCAGCTAAGAATATCCTTGCTAACTGATGCCCTAAAATAGTTCTTAAGGAACAGCCACAAGCATGGCCAAGTCTTGTTATAGCTTCACTTGGTGACATCTTTCCTCTGAAAAAAAAAAGGAAACCTGAATCTACTAACACAGAGAATGTGCAGATATCCACAGTTCATTGTAACAGGCCAAGGTGTCTGGCCTAAGGCAAATGAAAGGAATTTCCTGATATGATAATGCACCTTTGCTACAATAGCTAATTATTGCTTTATTAAAACAAAAACCCACCTCTCCAACCCACTGAAGTTCAGGGACAGGGCAGTCCAGAAGGCTTGTTCCCTTATATTACCAGACTGAAGTCTTGCAGCTTGTTTTGCCCTTAAACTATAGACTAAAGTGCCTGGAACACAGACCAAGGCTGAAGCAATAAAGTGCTAATTGATATGGGAAGTATGACAGGAAAAGAACTTCACTGACACTATGATAAAGAAGTCCTAAGGATGGATTAATAAGACTACAATATTGACAGAACAAACAGTAAAAAAAAAAAAAAGATTTTGACCACAAAGTTTCAGTCTCCAGATTGTCATGGGACAACTTTCCTTCCAGGGGATAGATTGGAGTCTTTAATAACCATCTTGGCACAGACCATAACAGCCACTTGAGGGAAAAGCACAAGTGAGTAGGCATCTTTCCTGCAAACAGCTTTCACGCTTCACACAGTACACTAGAATAGAATATCTGGGCGTGGAAAAGGAATTCAAGCAAGGAAGAGCCCAGTGTCTTACTGGAGCCAGCAAGCCTACAGTGTTTACGTAGATATGGAAGTAGTTAGCCATGCAAATATATCATTTTAGTTGCACAGGGCTAGAGACATCCAGTTCCCCATCAACTCTAAGGCAAGTAGTGTGTCTGAAAACCATCTGATGCTTTGAAAGCTAAGGGGAAGAATTTTGGTATGATTTACCCTGACATAGGGGGAGTAAGTCTAAATAGATACCTCCCCCCCCCCCCCCCAATTAATCCCTAACAGAGTACATATTTCTCTATTAAATATTCTTAAAAACAGACTGAGCTCACAAAAAGATCCGGCAGATTCTTAATCACCGATTTCTGTTTGGAAGCCAGAGCCAGCTTTAAAAAGCCCTGGGTCAAACAAAAAAATCCAGTACTAAAAAGACGACTACATTTAAAAAGAGGCAAAGATGACAAGAAGGTGGCTGATCCGGTCTTGGTGCGAGAACATGTTTACATAGAAACGTTAACTGGTATTGCCAGCCTGCAGCTTTTCTCTACTTGGAGTCCCAGCATAAAGATAGCCCCACCACAGATAGCTGAAGCATGGAAAAGTTAAGTATTTTTAAACTGATTCACTTGTGTAAGTGCATTCCTAGGAACTAAAAGGCTTCCCTTGAGATGGTGCAGGGCTGGAACTCCACTTGCAGTCACGCATCTGTTTTTCCAAGCCACGTTTTAGTGGCTTACAGACTGAACCACTCACTGGCTTGTGGCTTGGTACAGGGTTTTTCCAGCACCAGGACAGAGAAGAGAATCACAGTTACTCTGTCATCTACACCTAAACAAAAGCTGCAGATCAAGTTTTTGACCAGCAGGTGAAGAGATTTTGACATTTGAAACTTCTGCTATATTAAAGCAAGCAGTCTTTAGCTCAATAACCTTGTAATAAGTCACAGTCAGCAATCTAATTCTTCAAGCAGAGCAGTAAATTACAAACCCAAGTGACTATAGACGCAAAGATGCTCTGACCAGGTATTAACCTCTGCTTTAACTCCAACTTCAGAAAATATTGTGATCAAACCCCAGCCATAGTATATCAAGGAGAATGGAAACCTGAAGCAGCAGGTGAGAGAACAAGATGTTCCCAAAGGGGGAGATATATTGAAGTGATCCGGAGTCTTTGGGCGAATTACTCCTGGCCAGATACAGCCTGCTCTGTGTCCGAGCAGTGAGACTTTGTCTTCTCCCACTGGCAGATGGCATTGGCATACTGTACCACCAGCTTATCCATCCAGGTAAGAGGTTCCGGGAATAGTACAGAGCCCTCAAAAAATCCCAGGTGGCCTCCATGAAGAGGCAGCACATGCATGACGTTTTCCCTTTTCTCTGTAAAACAAAGGGAGGCAGAAAGTTCCAGAAGGTTAACATCTTGGAGCTGAGAACAAAACCGTCTTAAGTTGTGATAATCAACCCTACCCTTGGCATAGCATCTGAACCAAAGGAGCAATCATGTGTAGGAAGCAGAAATGCACTAAAAGCCCACGGCTACTTTGCAGTCCGAAGCACATTAACCTTACTGCTTCACATGACAGGACAGTCTGCAGGAACCAATCCCAGCCAGTACAAGAAGGTTGCTCAAGAAATGCTGCTGGCTGGGCCCTTACAGCAATACCTGTATTGCCATAATAATGCTCATTCTTTAATGAATAAGCATCTTTAACTCAAATACACTGGAACTGGGACTGTTAACATTATATCGAGCTGCATTACGCTCTGACAGTAAGTGCATCAGCCAGCTTGTTCCATCTATAGTGAGAAAATCCCTGTGCTTGCTTCTGTCTGGAAGCAACTGTGGATAAGTTCTCTGCTGACAGCTCTCATCCAGGAAAAGAACGCTTCCCTCCCTGTGCACCCACTATTTGTGCAACAAAGCAGCAGCCAGCTCCCTCTTCTGAGCTTCTAAAGGTAATTTGCCTTTTTTTTTTCTTGGCTGAAGGTAGACAGCTTGAACAACTCCTTTCCTAGCCCAGTATCAAATGACACAGCCGAGCATGTGCCTCCCTCCTGTCGTCAAAAGGGGCTGTTCATCGGTACTTGATCAAGACTATCACTTTAATAGCCCACCTTTCTATTAAATCCCAGTGAGGAATGAAGACTCAAGGAAGCATTCTTCCGTTCAAGAATGTAACCTGAATGAAGCCTGCTAGCTATTAACACAAGTCAAAACAGCAGAAGGTCCCTGAAAGGACTCAAGTTCTTCCTGCTCAAGGTTAGCCTTGTTAGTTCTAGCAATTGGTGATTTAAAGAGGCTTATTACACCTCCCACAGGATTACAGATGTAAGGAGGCAAGTCAAGCTGCTTTGAAGTCACGGATCATGATGTGATAAGGAAGCTGCAGGTAGACAAATATGCACAGCTAGAGGAAACTGCTTCAACATACCTGAAAGAGCTCTTGGAATTGATAGAAGACTCTCATGCACAAGAGGGTCATCAGCAGCATTAACCAACAGAAGAGGAACATAGATCTGCATTGAGAAACATGGCAGAACAGGAAAAAAAAACCCACACCAGTAAGGGGTTGGTATTTGAATTTCAGTCTACCAACTGTAAAAGCATCTTAGCTTAACTCAATGAAGACATCTTATTTCAGAGTTGCCCTGTACCTGGAGAAGCATTAGAAAAGCAGAAAGAGTCAACAATTAAGACTGGTGGTGTTTCACCAATGGACTACTCTGCGGCACTTGATTATTTTTTTTTAAAACTCAATTGTACAAAAGGGGCAGGGGCGCATCAAAGCAGACAGATTGAATCACAGATCTTCCCCATTCTCAGAATTCAAATAGCTACACCCTTTTTTGTTCTGCATTGCTTTGCACATCAGTCAGCTAGTGCCAGCTCTGTTATGGACACCTTGGTCAAAGTCCAGGAAACTCCCTTGGAATGTCTCCATCCTCTGGCTCAGTAGATCAAGAAGGAATTAATTTTCCAGTTCCACTTCTGCAAAACTTTGGTCTGCTAAGCATCTGCCTGCCAGATAGTATCTCAAGTCTCTTCCACAGCATCTAGTAAGTCTTTCTTCCTTGAAACTGCAGGCTCTACGCCACCACCCATTTTCCACCTTATCCTCATACACTCAGAGCAGTTCAGCTGAATGCGTGGCTTTACCCAGATCACTTGGGTGTTACTACCTGTCAGAGTTAAGCTCCTAGTAGCCCAGAGCATTTAGCCCTAGTATTAGAGGTAGCAAGAACGGAAATCCCACTGTGTGCCCGCTTATTTCTGAAAAATCTGAACTAAGACAGTTGTGTCTAAATATCAGCAACAGAAACCACAGAGCGTTTTCTTGCCAGTAGGAAAGCGAAGGTACAAGAGCAGTCTCTATTGCAAGAGCTTACCCTGTGCAAGTAATGCAGGCAGCTTTCTTCTTCATAGTATTCCTTCAGAGAACTGTAGCCATGGAATTTCCTGAAATAGAGAAGACTGTCATTGCAATCATCTGCTTCTAGTACCCACGTGACTCTTACTTTCAAGTGAGGACATATAAGTAGAGATAGGAATGATGCCTCAATTTTCATAGACAATGCTTTTTTTCCTACCCAGTGTCACTGCAAAACTCACCTTTGGCAGCACATGCCTTTATGCCTTCTGTGTTTACTCAAATATTGTGATAGCACAGGCAAGTTAAACATGCAAGTTGAAGTCTAGCAGCCTTCAGGGCATTTCTTTTAAAGAATCCCACTTCACTTAAGTAATTATACATATAGAAGAAAGAAAAAGTTAAGATCTTGTTCATCTTTACCTGAAAGCCTTTTCAAATGCAAACCCACCACAATTTATGAACCTCAAACATACTGGACAAAAGAGCCTGCCTACAAGCCACTCAGAATTCACTGTGGTTCCAGTTCTTTGCGAGATCCTTAGCACACCATCCCAAACTGAGAATTCAGCAAACCAATGCTCAAGTGCCTTTTTTGTTTTCTTGACATGAGACAACACAGCTGTTGGCCCAAACTAGAAAGGCCTCAGGGATGAGGGACAAGTAGGGAGATTTCCCTAAGAACGGCTGTTAAAAAGCAGCCAGCAATACTCCCAGTCTGCCAAAAGTGTTATAGCTGTATAGCTGACAGTTCACAGCTTCATTTTGGAAAGGTGTCAGTGCCTGATACAGAACATGCCATGGTATGAACACTGCCACAAGTGCTATGTTGTTTTCAAGGGCACAGGCAGTAACAGGCTACTGCTTAGTAAGGCAGAGACCTTAGTTTAGGTGTTAGTATGACACGCAAAAAAGGTTGTATTATCTCAACCAACCCTAATGTTTATCGAGAAGGCAGTAATGTTTCTTTGGGAGAACAGTTCTTCAGAATTCAAGCAGGGCTAAGGACATTCATGAGCAGTTCTGAGCTGCTTTCTACATTCTGCACTTTTTTTGCTAGAGCTTGCAGGCAGGGTGGCCTCTTCCTACATGACTGAAGGCTGCAGATTCCGATGTTACTGATAAATAAATGCCTCCTGGATGACTTTACAGAAGCTGTGACTGTTGATAGTAAGTTTTTCCTGGTAAGTTTTATTTAATATGAAGGTAAAGAAGAATTTGAGGTTGTCAGCACTGTATTTCAGCAGATTCCTAGAGCCGCAGAAAGGAGCATGCAAGAGCAACACTTGAAAGAGAAGGTACTTTTAGAGTTCTACAGAGGATCAGAGAATCGCCCTTCATACCTCATAACGTTATCATCAATTTGCATAAGGGATGTTGCTGTATAGAGTTTGCTCAGGTCAGCATCTGACAGGCTTTGTGGCTTCTTCATGTTGTTATCTCCAAAAAGAACTTGCCTGGAAAAGTAACATCAAGAAAAACATCCAAATAACATAACAAGGGCAGCAAGGCCACGACTTGTTCTAGGACAACTGAGTTTACCAAGTCGGACAAGGTAAGACTAGAAGTGGGCTACATATACATGAGGCTTTCTTGGGAAGAAGCACAGCTTATTTGTCCACTTTCCTTTACAGCAAGGCACAGCAAAAACCCTAGCAGCCTCTTCACAGAAAAAAAATGTTTTCCTGTTATACTGAAAAACTGCACGAGGGGCCTCTAAAGAGAATCTTCCCAAAACAGACAGCGCTAAGGGTATTTGGAACAGAGGCTGTATGTGAGAGGGAGGGTCCTTTGGCTTCAGACCAAACCCGTGGGTGGCTTGGGTGAGATGACTAGCAGTCTGGGGCACAGCATCTCCATCACCATCTGCTCCTAAAGTCTCCCCAGCACAGATATTGGGTTAGCTCACACAGCAGAAATTACTTGGGGCATTACCTTAGCAGAAAGCTATTTACTATGGACACTTGTCATAATTAGTTATTGCCCTCAGGAGAGGATGTGTTTCTTTACCAGAACAAAATGCTCCCCTAACAAATAGAACAAAAGCCACAAGTTGGAACGGGGTTTTTATTCCCTTTCAGAGGCAGCTGCAGGGCAGAGTAGGAGGGAGGCTAGGTTTGATTTGGGGGAGTTGCCTTAGAGCAAAAGCGATTATGGAAAAAAGTTTATTTAACAGACTTGCCTTCAAGCCAGCACTGGCTTTTTCTGGGTATGAATTTAAGTACCTTTTAATGGGGGCTTACCTTATTTCACATGTTAAATTTGGTCAAGTTGTCTAAATATTTGTCAATCTGGAATGTATTATGTGAATCATCCTACATGTCAGCTGCCCTAATTCCTTCTACAAGTGTTTCCTACTGCACAGGAGTGAAAACAATGAACGAGAAGTCTGCAAGTGACACAGGCTCTTAACTGGAATAGGTCTTAGATATTCCCCTCCTTCTCCCTTGAGCCAGGCAACTTCAAATATACACAGATGAGGTACTTACACATTTATTACCCTAGAAAGAAGTATGCAGAGAACCTTTTGATGGAGGAAAAACCAACACTGAGCACGTCACCTGTTTAACACACATTCTTTTGTTATGCGGGAGCCAATGAGCAGAACAGCAGCACAGGGTTCCTACAAGTACACTTGCACTCCAGGAAAAGTAACACTAAGCATTTTGCTGGTTACATGCTCTTTCTAGAGGGACAGCTAGAAGCCGGAGCTACAGTTTGACTATTTGCTTATTTGACAAACAGCAGCCCCATACAGCAGATCTTGAAGATTAGTCCTACCTCAGGTAGGTGGCAGAACAAGAGGCTCCTTGAATAGGGAATTCTTTGGCTAGAAGTGAAACAGATGCAGAATACTCCACTTTGAAGTCTAATTGCAATGTTTTCCTGTGCACATCTTGTTTATTCATTACGCAAGTTTCCTTGGAAGGTGAAAAGACAAAGCCTGCTTTCTTCTAACAAGATCACCAAAGCTTATCTGTATATTTCAGAGTATATGAATGACATTGACACAGGCTCCCCTTCTCTGTTAGTTCATCTAAAGACCACCAAGCAAGGAACCAGTGCATAATCTTTCAGGAATCCAATACTGCAATTGACCCAATCAATACTATCAGCGTAAGTGACGTACTGCAGTACCTGTGAGAAAGGATGATCTTCTTCATGTTGTCTGCCATGAGGAAGTTATAAAATCTTCTACATTGATCCCACTGCATGAAGGTTTCCTGTGCCCTAGAAAAAAAACACAGTGCAGAACAATCAAAGCTGTTAATGGAGATCTTGAAAGATCAGATTAATACACTAACACCTTATAGCAGCCTACAGGCTATGCAAACAAACATCCAGGCCTTCCCTGTCACAGCTTAACCTTTTCCAGGAAATTACTTCCACTTTGATGAATTTTGGTAGTATCAGAAAACAAATCTGCAGTCTCATTGTGCACAATGCAATTAGCAGTTTTGATGAGAGCATTTAAGAGCCATCAGTCAGGATCTGCAACACTAAGAAGAGGATTTTAGTATCCCTTTGCATAAGTTGAATGCAATTTACCTAATGGGACTACCAAGTAAAGGACTAAAACCTGTTGCTGAACGAAGTGTTGTCTATTTGTGTATATAGCTCTGCAGAGGAAATAATTTGTGCAGTTGTTTCCAATATGTACAGACAGTATTATTGTTTTAGCTTCATTGGCAGGAACTATAGGAATAAATACTAGTTGCAGCTGCAAGTGGCATCTGAGTTGAAGTATTTACCTATTCTCAAAGCAGAATAGCACTTCACAGCTTATCTGTTGTTAAAAGAGAATTAAAGTCATCCAGACTTCTGTGAGTTCTGCCAGATACCACCACTCCTTTGCTATGCAGGGTCATGGGCAGGTTATAGCTTTACTCTTAGCAGGGTTTGCTGTTACTGCGGAAACACACTATCATTTACTGAGCAACACAAGAATGCTGGGAGCAGTTTCAGCTACTGAAGTACTCCTACCATTTAAACATTAACATACCATGAGAACTACAGCATATTTAGCATGACCTCCCAAGCCACAACCTGCAAGTCCCCTACCAGAGCAAACGCAAGCTATGCTTTCTTCTAGTAAGCCACACTAGAGCATGGATTTTCTATTTTTTTTTTTTTTAGAAAACTTCCATATCTTTTTGTCTAGCCAGATTATACCTACCATGTTTGTGCCAGGACAGGGGAACGAAAGACAACAGAAAGATGCACATTTCTTTCTTCACAAAATATTTTCCAAGCAAACCTATTAAGTTATTATAAAATGTTTGAAGTTAAAGCTACCACATTTCCCTGCAGTTCCTGTGGTGTACAGTAGTACTCCCACTATGAAGGGCTGCAAGCACTGAAAAAAGGCAGCTTCTGGTATAGTCCTCAAAATACAGGTTTCAAAGCTGAGGTCTCTCCCCACAGCCTGTAGCTATGGTGAAGATGCATTCCACAAGATCAAGAAGCAGAATCAAGCCTGTGCAGGCAGAGATTAAGGAATAAGGAGCCATGTCCCCATTCAGCCTCGGGGAACACATTCCCCAGAGTCTGTGTTAATTCATTAAACTAAGAGTCTCATATTCTCCTGGTAGATCCCAGTATTGCTGCGACTTTATTATGCCCAGCTATGGGACTCATGCTCAATGCTCTGGAAAGGCTTCACCGTGCTCACAACCACTTTTTTCCTTTACTTCCTAAAGTTATTTGGAGGATAAAGGCTGTACAAGCTAATACAAAAAGAAAGTGGATTTGTAAACTAACTGATCATGTCTACCAGGGTAATCCACTTCCACATAGCCCAGAGGGATGACACCGGTTGTTTTAGCCTACCAGACCAAGCCCAGGAAGGCTAAGGCTTAACCATTCCACCTGGAGGTGTTTTGTACCTCCTCCCTCCCACTTCTATAACCAGCCCACAAGGCCCTCCCTATCCTGTCTTTTGCTTAGTAGATGTTTACAGATATTGCTTTCCCCTAGCTCTTCAGCTAGTTGGCGTCTAAAGCAGAAGTACATATTAGGTAGGGAGACACAAGACCTGAAAAGCCTTCCTGCTGATTGCCCAGTAATGCATAGCAGATGTTTTGTGACTGGAGATTTGTTAGTAGATGTTTACCCAGCAGGTGGAGTCAAGAGCTCAGTAATCCACACAACCCACTAAAGACCTGCATTAAACTCAGACAAGCAGCTGTTATTTTTCCACACAAATATCCAAGTAGAGTATTGTTAAGCAGGTTGTCCTTGCCCTGCTATTCTACCAGCACATCATGACATACTACTACAGAAATCGCCTCAGAGAACAGCATTACTCACAGCATTTTGGAGACCAGAAACACAATATTGCATAATTGCAGAAGATGAACCAAGGGAACAGCAGCCAGATGTGATCCTTGCAAACCCTGTCTGATGGCTGCAATTGAGGAGCTGGCTTCAAAAGGATGTCCTGTGCTCCATGCCAGAACCCCAAGACAACTAAGCACATTTTACTTGAAACAAAAACAGAAAAACTGTTCCTGAAAGCATCTGTTCAGATTTTAAGGGTGTGAATTCATGGGAACCTAGCAGTAGATTATACGCTCTTTTAGCAGTAGTCACATCTGATCTCAAAAGGGATTAGATATGCTGAAATATTACTGACATGCATATCAAGCTTTTAGTCACATCTTAATACTTCCAGAAAAGCTTCTTACTTTCACCTGTAAGAGCTTAACTCATAAAAGGTGTCTTCAGACTGCTGAATATCAGACCCGTCCCTATTCCGTAGAGCATCATCAGCATCAAGAGTTCCAACTACCTTGACCAGGCTGGGAGGCCAAATTCCATAGCAAGCTCTTCACAGCGCTGCCATAGTTTCACCATTTTTATCTGCCCACAGGATCTTGACCCAAAACACCCTGGTCTCAACAGCCCCTTTTGCCTTTCAAATAGTCTCCGGGCTCAAAAGTGCAGTTAAATTACCGTGAAGTCAGCTACACCTTAGTAGTTTTCCATATGCACAGACAATAAAAACTGAAAGCAGTGGCTTAGCCAGTTACACTGTTTTAGTCTTCATTAACTGTGCATACCTGGAAAGCTACTGCACATTAGTTGAGCCACCAGTTTTCAACCGGCAGTGCTGTACCGATCCTCGATCAGTAAATGCAAGTGCTAGCACTAGGTGGAGCTGTTACAGCTCGTGTGAAGTGCACACGAGTGGTGCACACAGCGGTGGGGAACCACAGGTTAACATTTTAGGTAGACTTTAGGGCTAAGTCTTCTCCTCCCCACCTTCCAAATTGCATAGCGTGGTTGCAAGTGCCTCTCCATCTCCTCATCAGCCCACAGCACTATTTCAGCAACACACACTAAGCAGAGAGCATGGACTGTATGAGTATATGAGCTGTGTCTGTTTCCAGTCTTCCAGGTAAGAGCTGCCAGACGAAACTGCACACTGAAGCCAGAAAAGCTATTACGAACCAAGGGATACTTCTCAGAGTGATGAGAAAGTGTAAACTATTGCTTGCAAACCTGGCATCGTCTCAGCAGTTTGTCATGCTGCCCAGCCTGCCCTACCAGGACCGCGCAGGGAATGCCTCCTCTCAGGATGCTGTAGTAATGAGACAGTTACGCCAGCTCACACACACAGAGCAGAACCTGCCAGCATGTACCTGGCCAGGTACAGCACACTTATTTGTATTGTTGACAGAAAGCTTGTTTGTGATGCCAAATCAACAAAGCTTTGGCTGCTCCTTCAGGAAGGTGGCATCCCACACGCTGCAGTCTGTCAGACCAGTTCGATGCAAAACACTCTCCACCTTGCCCTTCCACATGTACCCTGTCAGGGATCTGTGCCCTCCTGTACCGCAGAGGAGACTGGCATGGAGAAGCCTCTAGACCTACCTCAGCGCACTGTACCCCTGGCACACGCTGACACAGCACAGGACTCGCTCCTGGTTGGCCTGGTTCTCTCCCAGGTATTTGCACACGATGTTTCCACCCAGGCTGAAGCCCACAACAACCAGCTGGGTCTGAGGGTAGGTCTTCTTGATGTAATTAACCATGGCACCAAATTCCCAGGTGCAACCTAAAAATAAGGACAAAGTCAAGAATCATCTTCTAACATACCTAGATTCCCACTTCAAGCTTCAGTTGTGTGCTTTAAGTTCAGCTTCTTACCCCTTTTTGACTTTTCAATAACCTTAAGGTTTTAAGAGCTCTGATTCACACATGTGTTCATGTATCTGTTTTATGAGTCCTGTGGACCTTAGCTCATGCCTCGTTCTGACAGAGTGCCAAAGTAGGATGAAATTAGCTTGCTTAAAAATCATGGCAACAGCTAATCTGACAATCCAAACTCTTCTCTCTAAAGCAGCTTAAAGAGAAGAGCCCAACAACTCTGGCCTTGACATTACTAAGAACAGCGCGCATCATTACCTTCCCAAGGCAGTTTGTCACTTCTGAACTTAAGTGGGGTGTCTGAAAAGCAGCTTGCTCCTTTGCTTGTAGCAAGACTGCCATGGATCCTTAAATCCAAGCTGATGCAGGGACACGATGCAAACGCAGAGCTGACTTGTCAGGACAGAGCTCTCAGCGGACTGTTGCAGAGCCTGACTAAGCAGCTGCTCTCTGGAAGCAGAGGGAAGGGTTTAAGCAGAGGCAGCTAGCCCTTTTTAACCACCAAACAGGGAAAGATACTGTAGCTTCCTAGAAGAGGTATGGGTATCCCCTCTTCAAGAGAAGAGGTAAGTGCTTCTATACAGATCTGTTCTGCTCTCAGCTATCACCCGTTTGCACCCCACAGGCTGCAGGCTCCGAGGGATCCACCTTCTGGCAGTATTGGGGTCCTCAGATTGCCTGACAGACTTGAAGGCCTCCACGCTTGCAACATCTGAGTACCTACAGGTATTTCTCCTGCCTTTGAGTTTGGGAAAAGGAAACATGAAGAGAAGCAGCTGCAGAACTGATTGCATTAGTTCACTGGTATCAACAGTTTATATGCACTTTGTTAACCTTCCCATTAGATTTAAGACTGCAAACCACACAGGAGGCACCACATAAACAACAGAACCAAAACTCCAGCTGTTTCTTCCTGTCTAGAGCTGAGGTTCTGACTCTATCTTGTGGAACTTGTCCAGGAAGATAAGTCTTAAGAGCTGGAATTCTACCCTGTGCCAACCTAACAGTGCTCCCCTGTGTCCCCACTCCAACTGTAGTGTCCTTGCTAGACACTGGACTCAGGTTTTGGCTGGCTCTGGAGCAGACTGAGCACCAGGGTTTGTTTACTTCAGTGAAACAGCATGCTCCTGCCCGAGCATTTCAGCAGGGCTTGGGTGTTTCCTTGTGAACATTCTTAATGAGCAATTTTCCTCAAGATAAATGCTGCATCGCTCTAGCTTGCTCTGGAAGAAGCCAGCAGTCAAAATACTTTAGTGTTTGACCTTCATGATTTGAGGGCAGCTGGCAACTATTTCAGAAATCCTAAACTAGAACAGCAACAGGTCAAGCTTGATGTAAAGATAGGAGCATTCAGTGAATCCCAAATTTAGGCTATTTGCTCCTCAATCAATATGTCAGGAGTCCAGCAAAAGCTAGAAGGCCACTAGGATATTTGGGTTGGAGGCAGAGTAAAGTCTGCTTATGGTCTTGCTGGCACTCCATTTAACAAGCAACTCCGCCAAGTGATTTACTGTCTTACTCAAAGGAAGTGCTAGGCATTCCTTGCCCTTTCCAAGGCTATAAAAGACTCAGAAAGGTATGTCTCAAGAGCTGTACTACAGAATAACTCCCTAAGGTCTAAAGCAAAGCTCCATGGAAGAAAGCTCTCGATTTTTATAAAAAAAGCAAATGCTTTCAGGAGGCCAAGCTTAGACATGGTATGCTGCAAGCCATTAACAGCCTAGGACCTCAATACAAATTGAGGCACTTGGTATTCCTGAAGTGTTTTCTGCTGAGGAGTAGATTTGATAACTATAAAACAAACAACAAAGCATTACAGCCTATTTGCCTGCCAGTCCCAGAATCTCAAAGAACAATATTTCTATTTTGGCAATTCAACTGTTCAAGATAAGCATTCAAACTGTTAATCCAAACTCTTAGCAGTAAGTATCTTACTTACCTTTAAAAAAAGAAAAAGAAACCTAACACCAGCCTGCTAAACCCACAATTTTCTCATGACATAATGTACCCACAGATGTTTGCAGTAAAGAGGGGCATGAGGACTCAAGAGAACTCAGGAACAAGAGGATCAGGTCACCGGCAAGAAGGCCACGTTCTACCAAGATCACATTACTCACTAGCAGGGGAGTTAAGAACAGCTAGAGTCACCCTTAACACAGTTCCAAATACTTTATTCCTTTTAATTTCTAGGTTAAGAAAGATTTCCCTATACTCAAGGTAAAAGCCCAAAATCATGGCAGTTAAACACTACCACTTCTGTAGCTGTACTGTCATACTCTAGAATTGTTGCTGTTCCTTGACATTTGTTACACCCAGGGATGAATCCTCATGCGTCCGAGGATCAAAATGTACTTTCTGGATAGGCTGGTACAAACTCCTCTCATATTACAGTTTAGAAAGCCTCAGAAGTAGTGTTTATCCTTCAGAGACAGGTTTGTTTCACATTCCACTAAACTGACATTTCGGCATCTCTAAAATCGTTTGAGCAGGCTCTTAGTAGCCACAAGAACTTTTTTCAGAAGTTTTGTTTTCAAAAAACTGCCTCCTTGATTAGGATACATGTATAAAAGCCAGGAGAAGAGACAAGGAAAAGTGAATCCCAACATTAGCCTCACACGTTAGTTCAGTTTAGTTCCTAAGAAACAGTACAAAATTACTCTCATTTGGATATGGCAGTTGTGTTATGCTGAAGGAAGCTGATCAAGCCCTAGAAATTCCGCAAGCTTGAAAATAAGTCCCCAGTTGCTATAAAGTACCTACCATATGTGAACATTCGTGGAGAAGTGAGCTCAATATTTGGTAAAGCTCCCAAGTGATTCAGGACAGCACACCTGTACCCATTTTTCTGCGCATAGTCAACGAAAGTGCGGATATACTGCTTTTCACTGTGGTTAGCAATCCCAGGGCAGATTACCATCGTGACATCCTCTGTGCACAGAAAGAGAGGGAAGTTAAGTAAATGTCACTTCATGCAAATTAAGAGATTCAGATAGTTTCCATTTCAGATCCGTGGGAAACCATCTACCAGAAGCAAGCTAAAAATCCTACTAGTCTGCCAAAAATCCAGTATGGGACAGAAGACTAGCAGCTCCAGCGCTACAGATGCGAAAAAGTAATTCACGCTACAGGAGATGAACAGTTTTCTAACTTCAGGGAAAACTGCCCAAACAGTTCTACAGGCACTGCCTAGAGACCAAGAGTCAATTCTTACCTTTGAAGGATGTTTTTGACATTACACATGTTCTGCCTTCTGACAGCCCGTTGCGACGGCTAAGCGTGTGGAAGCTCTGGAGCCCACTGCTTGTTCATGCACCAAGTAGACGGGCTACGCTATTTTTCCTTCGTTTCCTTTCCAGAATTGGGTGTAACACAGATCTTCAAAATGAAGCTTTGCTAAGCACAGACATTCTGATCGACTGACATTAGCCATCATCTGCTTTGTGGCTAATCTAATGATATTTGATCTGCTGACACTGTTCACTAGTTTAACAAGATTATAATTTCATCAACTAAGAAAGTAATTGTTGTAATTCAAGTAAGCACAGTAAATTACATCAGGATTAGCATATGCATTTCAAATGAGCCAGACTCTTTGCACTTATGTGCAAAGCTCTGACACTTAGCAGCTCCAGCTGCGGAATTTTTGCCTCATCAGGAAAGCACTGCTCAGATTCTCTTCAGTGATACAGACAACAGCAACTGGTCTAGCACAGCCTTATACTATGAGGATCTCAGCACTGACATACTTAAGAAAACTCTTTTTCTGAAGGCCAAATGGGAATCACAGGCTTACAGTGAAATCAGCTACTGTACTTAAGTCAAGCCACAGTAACTCAGTTTTAAATGTTGCAGTAACAGTGTGTTCGAAAGCTGACATTCACTCTGAATATACCTACATGATGTTGTAAGGAATCACCATGATTTTCTACTTTTTCATGGAGTTCTCATCATGTCTGAACTCCTTCATATGCTGTGCACATGGAGTTTGTTTTCATGCAGATCTTTAAACAGCTATTGTTAGTAAAGACTACCAAGAATCCGTCTCTCTAAGGGAGAGATAAGGTCTAATTTCTTTTCCATACAAAGCAGGCTACGAAGAACTCCACACTGCTAGCCTCTGTTTTATGTTCCCACAACCTTAAAGAACACTCCAAACACAAGGCTTACAACCAGCTTCTCTTTGCCAGCCTCTCTCTTGAGGTACAGATTATGGCGCATTTCTTCTGCTCTTTAGCACCCTACCCCCTGCCATAAACAGTTAATTAGTTTAGTATGCTCTCTCCTGCTGTCTGAGATATAGGTATACAGCAAGAAGGCCTCGCAGCCTCCACACGTTGGTTAGTATTGCTTAGCAGCTCCCTTCCTTTGCCAGAATTAACATCTTAAGCTTTCTGCAACATCAAGTAGTCATGTCCTCATCCGCGCACCAGAGCACATAATCAAGGCTAGCAGCTAGATGCAGGCAGCAGCTGTTTGACTGACCTCCAATGCAGTGCTCGGACTGCGGCTCAAAGAGATCAAAGGTGGCTGTTGCTCCGTCTGGCATCGTGAGGTACTTGCGAAGTCCATATGGATGTGGCGATCTCACTCTCCCCATTTTTCCATAAAGGGCAGTCTGGATATGTCCACTCTTTC
Source organism: Pluvialis apricaria (assembly GCA_017639485.1). Taxonomy (NCBI): domain Eukaryota; kingdom Metazoa; phylum Chordata; class Aves; order Charadriiformes; family Charadriidae; genus Pluvialis; species Pluvialis apricaria. Next base: position 9,383,503 of record CM030015.1, on the reverse strand, counting down.
CCCAGATCAGGGGTGGAATGTACCTGGAAGAGGCAGTAATTTAATTGCTTATCCCTCCTGTGTTAACAAGCCTTTGTGAACAGATATGTACTCCCATAACAAGTCTCCCCCTTGCTACCAAATATAGTAACAAATACAAAATTGTTTTTGCTATGACTGAACTGGCAGCACTGATCTTTCCAGCCTTACACAAGAAGAGAGAAGGATGTGCTCTCAAAGCTGAGAAATCACCACTGATTGCAGCAGCAGAAGCCAAAATCCAGACATTCTTCTATATTGAAACATTACATGCACAAATGCTTCTCACCAAACATACAGAGGCCTTGTGCCTCAGTGAGATTGGGACAGCATGTTGCTAGCCAACCAAACTGACTGCCAAAACCTGTAAAACATTGTAAATCTGTTTTAATTGAAACATTGAAGCCTGCTGGGTTAAGCCACATGAACTTGTGTAAGAGCTTGACCGTACCAGCCAGTGGCAGAAACCACAGGATTCACAGCAAGTTCTAGAAGACTGAAAGCCCAAGACTTGCTGGTTGGGATGATTTGACACAGAACTGCTTTTCTCAGTTAAGTGAAGAACACTGTACAGGACAATTTTGCCTCTCAAGCAGAGTTAGGTAAAGATGGGACAGTTTTAAAAGGACGCGTCAGAGTTGGCCAAGCTCCACAGACTAGTAAATCCCTTTCAACCTAAGAAGGGGGACTCTACCAATTAAGTTTTTTTTATCAAGGGCATATTGAAGCTCGGTAACAAAGCAGATTGTCTTCCTTTTCCTGGCTTACTGGCCATCAAAAAAGACATGGGTGAAACAGCTATTAGCTGGAAGGGGTTAAAGGCGTACTTATCAGGGTTTTTTTTAGTACAAGCAGAGCTGCAAGTGGTTTAACAGGGGACATACTGTTGCCCACGTGGTGGTGGTAGGGCAGTCACCTGGCCACTCTGCAAAGGACAGACTAAGCCAATGCCTTGAAAAAGATTCTTACATCAGCTCTCAACAGGAAAGCATGAATGATTTATTGTTTAGGAGAATAGCAGTCCCAGAGGACATGATTCCAATTAAGGAGCTATGGTCTCTGCTACGCAGAGTAGGGTATCCAGAAGAAGCTTGAGAGCTGCTGACACTACCTTGGATCCTGAGATATTAGCAACTCCCTCCCCTGTTGTGTTTTTTTAGGGCTTCCTGCAATTATTCTCTTCAAGACCACACAAAGCAGAGGTCATGTTCTTTCATGTTTTTCCCTGTTCACAGAAAACTAGGCAGCTCGGGGCTCAGATTTATTACATAAATCCATAATCCACTAGAATGCGGCAGAAACCTTGCTTTTGTGCTCTGACACTACCTACTCACACAGCCGGACCTTCTTCCCCATGCCAGCTCTTAGATGTCGTATCCACAACTCCCCATTGCCCCTACACACTCCTTAAAAAAACAAACCCACAACAACTTCCTATTAAAATAAGAACTATCTAGGCTTGTTTACCAAGACAAGAGCACCAGTATGTTTTTCCTCCCTGTTTTCTTCCCTTATCCATGGCGGAGACTTCTTACACAGCAGTTCACTGTACAGTTTCACTCAGTCTTTGCAAGTGCACTTCCCAGACCCAAAATAGATTTCTGTAGAAGTAGACAGCACTTCAATAAAGGCTACAAAAGCTGCCAAGTGATGCTTGTAACCTTGTAAATTAGCCCTCAGTGCATCTTGAATTTGATCACTCAGTGATAAAGCTTTTCAAAGAACCTACGCAAGGCTAGTAGCACTATCTATCTTTTATCAGCCCAGCATCTCTGCGCTGGGAGATATGTACTGCAGGTGGCTCTTGCCAGGTGCCATGTGCAGCATGCCAGCCACGCAGAGATTCCCAGCAATGATGGGGACTGTACAAGCTCATCCTCTGCAATTGCTGGTAGAGATGGAAAGCAGTCAGCGGGTACATTCTCACAATTCAAAGCAGACAAGTATCAGGATAGTGCAGTCAACGCAAACAAGGCTGCACAAGAACTACAGATGGTTCTGCTCAAGTCACAGCTCCCTGCAGAGGGTTTTGAACAGCAACTATTACGCCAGATGGAAGAGACACTGCTCTTCTAGCATAAGAAAAAGCAGCTAGCTTCACCTCAATCATTTACTTTACGACCTGTTCAGATCAGTAGCCATACCCTACAGTAGGCTGTGCTTGACTGGCTTTTTGTCTTCTTTCACAGAAGTCCTTTGCAGATGGGTTTTGCTAGCAACTTTTTTGAGGAGAGCTGTCAAATACAACCTATAATAAGAATTTTCAGCTCTTTTAGAAGAGACTCAGACGTCAACATTGTTGCACAGTTTCTAATCTTAGTTAAGCATATGCATCAGAAAGTTTCGATGACTCTGTTTCTATACAGTGCTCTCCAAATCAAAGATTATCCCAGGTAAAAACCAAAGTCTTACCCCTTAGGCTAACAGGAAAGCAATTTTTCCAGTTACAGCAGCTAAGTTATACAGCTGTGACCGATTACTGCTACTACCTTGATGAAAAAAATAATCAAGGTTCTCTGCAAGGATCAATCCTTTCCTCATGTTTACCTACAGTTCAGTTTCCAGCTATAAGTTACAGTCATCCAGTGGAATAGATGCAGCAGCACATGCCACAGGATGCTGTTAGAGAGGAAATTAGAAGAGTCTTCAAAGCCTCACCACTACTGCTATAGTTTAAATGAAGACAAATGGTTTCAAGCACACACCATAGCAAGAGTGCACTACTTACCACAGCATGCCCCCTCAGGTCACAGCTGATTTCTTTGGGGAAAACCCCCCAAACCTGCCTTCAAATAACCTGGCTGGATCTTACCTTACCTGAAGATCTTCAGTAAGTCAAACCTTTACACCACTTTTACATATGCAAACAGCATATGCAGTTTCATTGAGGTGTTCTTCATTAAAAGAAAGACTAAAATCAAGGCAGGAATCCCTGTGACTCCCCCCATAATAATGGACAAATGCTACCTATGGGTTCCACATTTCCGTCTGAAGGCTAGAACTGATGACATCCTGCGGGCAAGGGTGCATTCACTGCTTGCTCCCTTCAGAGTGCACAAGCTAGTGGTTTCTGAGGATCCTATGGATCAAGCAAGTAAAACGCTCAGTTTATCTTTTGCGTTAACTCTAATCAGATCTTTAAGCATTACACTGCCTGCAGCAAAGATGTGCTAGCGTTAGTCACTCTGCGTGTAACTACTCTTCTCGATAAATATTCAAAGGTCAAGTTCCAGCATGAGTAATGTGCATAGGACAGTACTCTGATGCAGAGATTTGTTACTTCCACTTAGTCACACTTAAGCACGTTAAATATATTTCTGCAGTTTGCACTTAAAAACAAAGCAATTAAAGCTCTGAAATACATGCAAGTATTAGAGCAGCAGCTTGTTATCTCACCTATCTTTTCTTTTACTACTGGGCATCAGCCTTTAAGGATTAGGTTTATGGTGAGATAGATATGCTAAAATCCCTTAAGTATTCAGGCTCCAGGAGACTGAACATCAAGACTTCAATAGGGAGGGGGAAAGAAGTTACCCAGATTGCATAGATCTTGCATAATCAGTGAAAAACTAAGACAGATTAAAACTCAGACTGATGCAAAAGCAGGCAGCTACTAAAAATATTAGACTTCAATTTACCAAGACAAGTTGCCAATCTAACCTACTACAAAGCACTACAAGGCCTTGACAGTAACAAAGTAATGCCTCTGTATCACTGCATTCCAGTAAAAGCTGTCAGCTGATGGACAAGTTTGACTTTGCAAAGCATCCTCATAATTTACAGCAGAATTGGGCATATGATCTGTCTGTCAGACTATTTCTGTTGACCCTCCATTCTCGCCACAGACAAATCTGTTTTTGAAACTCTTCGTATGAGTGACTTCTATCTACATTTGAGATGGTCTTGGAAATTCTCACAGAATCTAAGTACTGAGCACAATAGCGCTAGACTGTACAGGACTGAAGGACAAGATGTCTTCTTATCCAGGGTTTGCGTGGACTTTCAGCTTGGTTTTACTAAAACCATACAAAGAGGAGGGCATAGAAAGAACTCTTCAGTCGTGAATGTGCATGATACCACATTGGTGAGATACAAAAAAACTAGCCATGAATTATGCACGAGTCCTCACCCTCTGAAAGTGCAGATCAGATAAGCTAAATTTTATTTAAGCTGTATTATGTGAAAAACAATTCCAGAGACATTTTCATACTCAATCCAGCTGAAAAAACTAACTATCCAGTGCTGACAGCAATAGCTAGCACATACTGTTTTGCAATGAAGCCAACATTCCTCATGGCAAACAGCTGAAGAGACGTTCCTCTGAAAGAATCATCCCATAGGCAGAAGAATGAAGAACATGTACTCAGGCTATTTTTCTTATGGTTTACCTTACCAAAACAAGCTCAGCAGGGTGTGACACATGGAAACATGAGCTAGATATCATGCAGACTTCAACTTCTCTATAATGCCTGCTATAAACCAAAGTGGTTTTGCAAAGCAGCATACTGTAGAGATTATCCCAGTACAGTAAGTTTCACTATGCATTCCTCAGTGTGCCCTGTTCCAGCAAAGCTGCTCACAGATGTACGAAAGCCCAGGCACAGACACTATGCCTATAAGCAGCACTTCCAATGTTCTGCAACAGTGGTTTAGAGGTGACAAGAGCTGAGCAGCCAGCTGGGTGAACAGCAGTCAGGAAGACTTCTTGCCAAAGAGGTACAGCATGCCCAGACAAGGATGAGGATGGTGTACCACAATAGCACAGACAAGCAAGTACTGATAACATAGGAAATCTAAAGGCAAAGTTGCGTTGTATTGGAAACAAAAATCTCAGTTTCTGTGAAACAAGAATGGCTTCCCAGTTTGCTCCAGACCCAGGGGCTTTCAGCTGACTCATTTCCCTGTTTTGATTTGGTCAAGCTGCAATAGATATCAAACACACTGAGTAAAGACAAATATTTGAGGCAGTTATGTTGTGGCTTCCAGTAGCCATTCCTGAAACTTCCAGTAACAGGATTCTGCAACAGAAGGCAGACAGGAGAACAGGTCTAGGGATGCCAGTTACTTATGGACACTGACTTATATGGCACAACCAGTATAGAGTTCATCCGTCTTAACTGGCTAAGTGAATTCATAGCCAGTTACATAAAGCTGTTCACAAATGCTAATGTTTTAGCTCCAAATACTGTGTTTCAGCTGTGCAGCGCAGCCCTACATCTTGATAGGTGGCTGTCCACAACAATGCCTGAGAGCAAGAGAATTCCTAAGTATTTCACAAACACTCTCCTAGCATTTTAATATTAAAAACAATTCCAACATGTGATTGTAGATTAAGTTTTAGTGGCTCTCAGGCAGCAGATTATGATTTTAGAGCACGTACATCACCCAGTATGCAGGAATTTAGGAAAGCAGCAGCTGTGTAAGCAGCTCACAAAAAGCACATAAGAACCGTGCTATTTTTATTAGCAAGCATCAGCATTCAGGTCCTCAAAGATCTGAAGTGGAAGTTCAGCAACAGGCTTATTTCTGGAGCATTACTTCATTTCTTCTGAGGAGATTAACACTTTAAACATTAACTCTTACATCAGCTTTGATATGCTGCAGAACACTGGATACTGACGGCAAGAAGGCAGTCAGCATTTTGCCCACATCAGGGGACACCCTGAGAACTGCCACCTGCATTAGAACAGGCAACAGGTTATTTTTGCCCCCTTTACAGAGCAGTTTCCAGGTATTTAAAGGATGCTTTACAAATCAAACCCTGTTTGAACCTTGTCCCTTATTTGATGCCAGGGAATGCAATTTGAATGCCAATCAAGAAAGCTCATTTAGAAGTCTGCAGGGTTCAACCCTCTCCCTCCCAAATATATAGAAAGCAGCTTTTTTTTTTGCATCCACTCAGCTAGACTGTCTTCATCACACTGAACACAGCAAATATGTAACAGCAAAAATTTAAAGCAGCTTATGGAGCTTTCATGTCCCCTGAGCCTCTGAAAAAGAAACTAACGTAAGTGGAGTAGATGTATTTGCTGCCCATAGAAGCTGTATGAAGTACAGACCAGCCTACTTGGTTAAACCATTTCCTTCCCAACTTCGGTAGCTTGTATTTAGTAAGGTGCTCATCACACCCCTCCTCAACCTTCAGTGACCACACGAAGTAATCTAGTCAAAACAGGACATCTTACTTGCTGATGAGAGCTGGAGAACCCAAGACTGCTGCCAATGCCACCGCAGAGCACCTAGCAAGGACTCAGATGCCCCTGAGGCTGCTTCTCTCCCCAAAGTCAATGCTTCAACTTACCAATAGGGAGCTGCCGCTCTCCTCTACCTCTCAACATGCTCACCTGCCAAAGCTTCATGAGTAACACTGTTCTAGTTTATTATTCTCCTGGAAGTGTCTCTCTCAGGGTAAACCACCAAAGAGTTGACAGGAATCAAACACACTTTGCTATTAGATGGAAAAAAAAGAACATAGAAAAGCTTGAAGCCAGTTTTTCTGACTACTTGTCTCCTTGCATCTAGGAGAAGAGCAATGACAGTGCAAAAGAGTCTTTGGTACCAGTCAGCCTGCTTATCCAGTATAGGTTACTGTGCAAACAAAGGATATGAAGGATCTAGGCTGGATCTTTGACAGTGTTTACTAACAGGCTTGACATTCGTTTCCCTCAATCTTTGAGGAGCTTGCCTTTATTAATGATAAAAGTGTGCAGACGGCAAGGATAATTATTTTTCGATAAGGATGACACTTGTGCTGCAGCACTACAGGAACAAAGATACACACACGCACCTGATGGCATAAGAAATTGGGAACAGCCAAAAAAACCCCTCCAGCCCAGTACAGCGAACACTGGCCAAATTTGTCTTCACGAATCAAAGAGCCAATGCTTCATTTCTACAGGAATAAGAGGGCAGATGGCAGACTTTCTGTACCAATTTGAAAGACAAGACAAGGAGACAGCTTCAGCCAGGGGCTAGGCTCAAGTGCTTGAGGGCACCAATAGCTGTGCTGATTTGCAAGAGCTTCCATGCAAGGAACAGTTATTTGAATAAAAAGGGGTCTGATTATGCTACTCCACTTGGTAAGCTGAAGTACAGAGCTGGACGGAGTAGAGGAAGGGAAATAAAAAGGTAAGAAAATGAGTTCTAGGAAGACAAGAGTCTATGAGTCTATTGCTTACCCGTGTTTGATCAATACGTAGAAAGCTTCTTGCGGTTTAGAGAATTGTAAAAAGCAGTACTAACACCTGTAAGTGCAAGGTACCTGGCACACAGCCATCTCAGGCAGTTTTACTGTCCAAAGCTCTTAAATTATTCATCCACCACCACCTGGCTTACTGAATGACACTACGGTTACAACATATTGAGAAAGTCCATAAGTGAGGACAGTGCCATGAGGGGGAAATAAAATCCAAAAGTGTTTTTTTGCCAAGTATTTTTGAATAGCTGAACAGATAGAATAACTTTGCTTATTTCTGCTTTCTCCCTGCCACCTTGTTTTTCACAGCAATACTCATACCCCTTCCTCCCTTAAACATATGGGAGCTGAACGAACCAGGTCTGAAAGCCAGTTCACAGCTGTACAGAGGAATTGGTCTTATAACAGATCTCACAACCAACCCAGTACTGATATAACAGAAGGGATTGCTGGGCTACTTATTTTGCTTTCATGACAGAATTTAAAAAGAGCTGCTTAATCAGCTTTCCTAACACTCCGAATAATTAGTAAGTAATCAAAGCCTTACAAGATTTTCTAGTGGAGTATGACACAAGCTGTTTTCACATAGCTTTTTGCTAATTAGTCGTACAAACTATTTCGTGCAAATTGCAGGAAATTAAAAATATTTTTTCCCCTTTAGTCTCCAGGTGACTTTCATGCCTAAGACAAGATTTCTTTGATTTTTTTTTTTTAGTTTCTGTATTGAAAAAAGTCTGTGATAACATCACCAGAATAGCAAAAAGTCACATATACATCATCATACAGAGTTGTCTTTTCTGTATGCCCTTTCAATGCCCAACAGCAGTTATATTCCTGCCTCCCCTAACACAGGTATAGAGGTAATACGACTGAAAAACTACCTATTGACACACTTTGTTCTAGTTTGTTTCAGCTAAATTTGTTTCCCTGGGTCATGCAAGCCTTTCAGGCAATGTTATCCCCAAGAACCATGTGTTGGAAATCACTGCTACAGTTTTCGGAGAAGCTGGCAAGCCTGAGCTTTGAGCTGATCCAGAGAACGCAACCAATCCAAGATTGCACACTTAACACCAGGGTTCTGCAAGACACTCCTCACTCCTGCAATTAATGCACAACAGATGTATTGCAATTTTTAGACATGTTCTGCATTTTCACTCCTTTGGGAATACTTTGTTCTCCAACTGAGTGAAAGTCAAAAACATGGCTGTAATACAGTAGTGCTAGGAGCTTGTGCCATGAGAACAGAGCTGAAACAGAAGCAAAACAGACTCTGAATTAGCTTACAATTTGTTTCCAAAGATTAGCCTGATACTAATATGCCTTCAAGGCTAGTAACCAGCACAGCTTCATGCTTGCTCTTTCACTGACTAGGGACATGTCAATCCGGAGTGCCAACACAGAGATGACAAGTGTCTAAGATACACTAAGGAGCTTCTAGTTACTTGGTATGTTTTAGGGAAGCAACTGCTTTGCAGTCAAGTCACCAGCCATAATCAAGAATCCAATTTCAACGCTCAGTTTCACCACACCCTTATGTTACTACTAAAGTCAGAGTACATAAGGGAACCCTCTTTGGGCTCCAATTTAAAATGGATAATGCTTTGTTTCCTCTAAGAGTTCAGAGATCCTATGGCCCAAGATCTTACACCTTATGTAATCGAGGCACCTAACACAGCACCGCTAAAAGCCTCTCATCTCCCCTAGAATGACTATCATTAAGTCAGCTTGACTTTTGAGATCCAAAAGGAAAGTTCATGCAGCTGCACTGAGCGCTTACTAGATAATTGATGTATTTAGGGCTTCTAAATAGGACTTGCAAGTTTTCAAAGTGATTGCAGAAGAGAAATACTGTAATCAAAGTCCTTGTCCCTCCAAAACCTCCTGAAATTGTAGTAAATGCTTCATATTACTGGTGAAGGTAAAGGCACCTGCACTGATTCTGGAGGGCCTGGAATGGAAGGTCAAGGATCAGCCTGCTCAAATACACAGTTGACATAAGGTGAATTTGAAAGTGGATTCGACAGCCTTAGAGCTGGCCAGTATGTCATTACTTTATTAAACTAGTTATGATGATGTGGCCTACCCAGTAATAGATTTCATTAGTCTTCAATCAACCTAAGGCACTTCAAATAAGAGTAGGCACTTTAAACCTAATAGCCATCCCTGTGTTCATTATAAGTGCACACACACACCATGATAACGTTCCCTTCTGGTGAGTCCAAACAGATTTCTTCACTAAGAGAAAGGAGAGTACATGAACAGGAACAAGTGCTGACCGCATTCATCCCTCCCCCATTTCCACGGACAGTGGGCTATATAGTGCTGGTATAGTACAATATCAGCATACAGCTACCATGCAGAGAGGCAGGAATGACTTTTTCCATACATTCATGGAGAGCCCTGCACAACAAGACTTGGTCCTAAACCCAGGTACCTGGCATACTACAGTCGTGAAATGCTTCACTTGGAACACGTTTATTTTCTTAAGCGAATACCCGACATCTGTTTGCACTCAGGCTTAAGAAACACGCTAGGCAGAAGAATGGTAAAGTGCAGCTCTTCTCCCTATAACACAGTCAACATGGAAAAAATATACTACTTACTCTTTGGTCAGAAGCGGGCAGGATTTGAGTAGAAAGCGGGCCAAAGCAGAGTCCTGGTAAATGAGTTCCGGAGGGGCAGTTGGGCTTTTTAAATTCAAGCAGCGAACAATAACATAAAGAACAGCAGCAACTGCAGCTAGCTTCACCCCATCAAACACTGCCGGCAGCTCAGGGGTTTCCAACATTGCACTCATTTTGAGCCTGGAGATAAAAAATATTAAAACTTTTGCAATATACTGTTGGATATTAACATCAATTGTCATGTTAAATATAAGACTGTACCAACAAACTAAATTTGTCAGTTAACACTGCTACAAAAATCCTAGCGTATCAACTCAGACTAGCAACTTTTAAGATGAAAGAAGTTTATTTTGTACTGCTCTAAAAACCCTGACCACCACAAGAAACAGAAATTGGATAATCAGTTGGAAAGAAGATTTATTCTTAATCAGTGCTGCACTAGAATTGCAACAGCATCTCAGGTGTCAAACCCTACAGTCTGCAGCCAGTCGATACTTTCAGGATCTTGGCCAAGACTATCTGGCTCAAATAGAAGCCGAGTGAAAAGCCAGGCTATAAAGGCACATCAGCAGCTTTGGACGTATGTTTCTTCCCAGATGTACAAGCCAGGCTTGAAAAGGAGAACTTGAAAGAACTACTGCGTTAGTTCCTCTGCCTGAGTCTTGCAACTCCATGATAATACTGCTACTAACTCTTGTATGTATTTAAGGTGGTCACTTCGTGTATCACAGAGTTCAGCATTTCTTTTAGCCCACTGTAGTTCTGCAGCTGAAGGAGGACTAGATTAACATCTCGTCTTTCAAGGGCTTCAGAGTAAAGGAAGTAGGGGAGAGGAGAGAGTTAAAAACCCAATATAACAATATCCTTTGAGCTTGAAATCAAATTTTTAAACTGATCCAGCTTCTTTTAAACATACTGTTCAAATAGCTGGCTGCATTTCTTACAGGGACATTCCATCCACGTTGTAGGGGCAGGTTTTTCCCTGGGTCTTTCCTCAGCCACATGGGTAACCCAAGTAAGATAGCAACTGATGAGTCAAGTCTTACCAATTTCACTTTTCCTTCAAACTAGAAATAATTGTCAGTCCTCAGTAGAATGGTCGCTGTCTGGATCCACGTGCTACCCAGTTCCCCTGTGAGGGGAGAAAAAGCAAGTTTATTATTACTGGTAAGGCTGCATCTCTCAGCTGGAAGGGAAGAACAAATTTATACAGAAGTCCATTGCAGACATCACAAGTGATTTGTATACTCAGTCATAACTGCTTACACTCTGATCCATCTGCATCACAAACCTCTTGCCTATGGACAGATTCCAGACCACATCAGTTGCCTACAGCATATTAATTTATCTGCAGTATGCAAATACACCTTCGTGAGTAGAGATAGACAGAAAGCAATAATGAAAACTAGTGCAACTTCAGAGGAAAGCCAAGTTATGAACTTCCAGAAGACCACACAGTTACCACCTCTGCAAGACAGTGACATCGTCCCCAGTTACCAATGCTACCCAAATCCCTTCATATTGAAAAGACTCGAAGTGACAGGCTACTGTTCTTAACTTTGTGCGGTATCTGCACTGTTACTGAAGTACGAAGCCAGTCAGAAAGAAGTTTCCTGCTACTTTTACTCAGGCTCAGCAAGGCAGCCCACCCCTACAGATGGAAGCTTGTAAACAGTCTCTGCTTGTTCCCACACTTGCTTTTTTGAGAAGTTACAACATATCACATGTCAACAAGATGGTGAGAGCCACCAGGAGGCTCGGATACAGCCACCTAATTAACACTCGTGCACACGCACCAAGGCTTGCTACATGAATTTGATGATGCCGGTAACAGAGATAGCTTTCAGTCTGTAACCATAAAAACGTAAGCGATATTTACAATTAGAACTGAATTCCCGATAGGCACAACAAACCGATAGGGAATCAGAGCTTCCAGGAAAAAGCTCCAGAACAGTCTGCTCTCTACCACGGCTGCTGCTTCCAACTTGGAACATACACCAACAGGACAGGCCATACCAAAGCCTTAATCTTCTTCCTAGCAGGAAGACAAAACCTCAGAAGTACTTTCTGTGCTCAATGCAGCTCCACCAAAATCCCTTGGAAGAAAACAAGTCTGACATTGGCTATTGATTAACAGCGTGCTGGAAAGCTGCAGGTTTCTGCCACCATAACTGCCTGTGTTGCAGGAGAACGGAGGGTGAGGAAAGCAGAGACGTTTAATATTGGACAACTCAACCTTTTATTTTCTGATTCTGAGCTTCAAAGTAGAAAGGAAAGAGAAGTGGGCTACAAAAAGCCATTTATTCTGATCAGAAGATTACGCTGGCATCACGTGTCTCAATGAAGAGTTTGAGTACAATGCTCAGCTGTAGTATGTTAGCTCACTTCCACACTTGGTAGACTTTCACCAACACTACCACCAACTGCATAGGAGACAACAGGTAAACTACAGCAATGGCTTCTCCAGGGAAGGTACAATCAGCAGAAGAGTGGATTGAGTTCCTGAACAGTCACTGACTGAAGGACAACCGGGTGCTTGAGTAAGACTTCCCCAGCTAAAACTCCCAGTTCTTCTTCTGTTGGGACCTTTCCTTCCTTGCTTTATTTAGAAAATTAATAGACACACTGATAGAAAAGTTACCTAAGACCTTCCTGTCACCTGGACTTTAAGCTAGTTTACTGTTTACAGCTTTCACAGCATTAGTGAATTTGTTAAAAATAAAACTGGACATTATTAGTCATTAGCATTTTGTACTAATGACTCAGTATAACTGATCCAACTAAGCTGTATCTCACTGAGTCTTCTCTCCCACATAATCTTCAGATTACAAACATACCATATCTCTTTGATACCTCTATACCCAGTCTTTGCTTGTCACTACCTTAGAAAAGCATACTAGCTTGGAGTTACTTTCAGAAAAAACAGATGTTGGTAGGCAGGATTATGCTTTGACACTTATGAACTAGTATTTTTCCCTTTTAGACAGTCTAAATACCCATTCACTGAACACATACGCTTCAAACGTGCTAGAGGTTCATGTATTTGTCAGGATCTTTACCTAAAAGCTCAGATCAGCCTGTGTACAGCTAACATGAAGTTGGCACTGCCATTGCAGTTGCACAGCTGTCTGCAGTGATTAACTAAGCAATGGTTCTAGTCCAGGAAGGTGAGACTGGTAAACCCCATGCCCTATGGATCCAGCTGCGGCACTTCAGGGCCTTCCTCAGGAGTCTGGTATTTCTGAAGACCTAAACAGACCTGTTTCAGCCAGGGTAGATTTGCAGGAGCTGAGCCAGAGCACTCTGCTCTAAAATTTTAAGTGTTTAGCTTACCGAAATGGATTTAAGAGCTCTGCCTCTAATCACATAGGACAAATGCCTCCCTATTTACGAGCAGGGATGAGGTCACCTTGCTTCTGTTTTGTTAAATCCTTTTTGCACTGACCCAATAAACAAACTTGTCTGTTTACAAAAAAGGACAGATAACCAGTGTTGAGCCAGTCAAATTTTAATCTAGAATCTCTTCTAAATGGGTCAGCATTAATATAAACAGATACATGTTTGTCCTTTTCTGTATACAGAACACTAGATTCACTTTTAGCAGGCTAGACAAAATTAGCAAGAGGCAGTAAGTATATCACTGGAAGCAATCAAGCCTGCCTTTTCATCCAGCACGGGGTTTGAGATCCACATTGAGGAACACAAAGAAGCTGAAGCTCTTGGGGCCAAGGATGTTATTTTGAAGCACCTTAAGTATACAATTCCTTTAAAAAAAAATAAAATCACTTAAAGGCATGACAGCCCCAAGGACTGGAAGTCTTTTCAAGCAATATTCTTAAGTCCCATTTGTGACTGAGGAGTAACTCTAAAATCAATCACTGGAAAGCAAAAGCTGAATTTATGGAGTCTTTTCATTTGCCCTTTCATCACAGAATAAAAAGCTGAAAATCATGTTACAGGAAACACTTCAGCACTACTGTTAACAGAGTGCACCTCATCTGCACAGGTACTATGACAAAAAAAACCATGTCTCCCCTTTCCAGACAGGAATAGAAAAGCCAATAGAGCTACAGCAAATTCCTTGTGTATCCTTTCAAAGACACTGGATTTTGGGAAAGCCATCATCAAGATATTTACTCGCACAGTAAGATTTGTTGTCAGTTGTGACTTCACTGAGACCTGTGCACGTTTCTGTTCCAGGTTTCCTGGGGAGAGGAGACTCTTCCAGGGACAGAAGTCACTTCACCCTGTGACTCAACATGGCACACACAGGATTGGGTAGCTACAAAGCATTACAGCTCCTCCACCCATGCCAAAGTGGAGCCTGACTCTGCATACTGGAAAGCCAACATTAAAAAAAGCGAAGACATTAAAGGAAGCCACTCCCATAGGGTCCTTCCCTCGGGCCTTTTAATGAGCAACTGAAAGCCTGGGAGACATTTCACTGAAGCATTAGAAACGTTTTGGGCTTAAAACAAAGATGCAGCTGCATGGAACTGCCCACAGACAAAAGTAAAGGCAGCCACTTTAAAAGGGGCTCCCCTAGCAAGATATGTAGGCTCTGTTACATCCACTCAAGAAGCTTGAAGGAATCCTATTTCCAGGAATGGCAGTTTGATACAAAAGCCTCTGAGATGCCCTCCCACCAGCCAGTGTTCTGGCTCACTGGTGCTTTCAGAACTCAGCTGGATGCCAAAACACTGAAGCATACCTGGCCAACACTGAGTGCATTTAAAAAACTCCTTTCCTCGCCTTTTACAGCTCTACCAAGCAGTGTAACACTCTCTCTCTTCCCCACTAAGATTCAGAAGAGCCAAAGAGGCCACTTCTAGACAGATTAAGCAGACAGACTTCATGAACTAATTTATCAGACATTTCTTGGACTTGTTTCACTTATTTGTAGTGCCCACTTAGGGAATAAAATTCTGAAAGCAAGTCTGGTAGACTAAATTACAATACCCTACTTCAAAGGGTTATGCCCAGGCAGATTCAGATCAGAAATAAGTGTTTTCCCCCTCCTCTTTGAAGGGGGAAGAAGGAAGGCTGTTTCACTGAAGTTAGCTCTTTAGGGAACATTTCCAGGAAATTAATCATCTTTAATATCAGGCAAAGCTGATACTAATGCCTCTTCCGAAAGATATGCTGCAAAACCAGAAGTTACAGGCCTGTCACTACCAGGTAAGATAGTTAGAACCACATTATGGAAAAGGGAACCTTATTAAGGAAAGGGTGGAAAGTCAGAGTGCTATAAAGATTTTTTACATAAAGCCAAATTTTGTGCCAGCATATTATTCAAGTGTCACCCCAGGAAGTGTACAAGAACTGTCACGCTGTTGAGCTTTCAATGGTTTAAATGCCAAGGAAGATGCTTAGAGGCCATTCAGAAGGGAATGGTATACACCTGGGAAAGACTCCGAAGCATTGTGATTGATAGGAAAGGCTGACAGACTCCGTTTTTGTAAAGCACTGGAGGACAGCCTGAGGTCACAGAAGCTATATGAGTACGGGAATCTGTGCAAGAGGAATCATGAGAAAACTCAAGCTTTATTGCGCAGTCCTGTATCCTGCCTTTTACCCAGCACTTTTTGTGTAACAGATGCTTTAATTTTTACAGGAAAAAAGTATTAAGCCTAAACTGCTACTTTAAGGTCTCCAAAGAATTACATAGATACAAGTATTTCAGGGCCACACCAGCACTATGCCTCACCAGTTTAGGCACACAAAGCAAGGCACCACACTTATTTCGAGACTGGCATCTAACCAGCCCAAGCTTACCCCATGCAGAACCTCCTGTTATCTTCAGTGGTAGCTCAGAAACAAACACGTCAGAAGCAAAAGCTGAGATCATCTTGATGTACCGCTCGGTACTTCTGGCCATTTAAAACAGCCAATTAAGTCAGAGACCTCAAAGCATAGAGAATATAATTAAGAATTAGCTGAGCACTTCAAGCACTTAAGCTTAGGTTTTCAGGAGATGGGGCCATAAGAGATAAAGTATGGTCCTCACCAGAGTCATCAGGAGCCTGGCAAAGCCCACTGCAGTTTTGTTGTCAAACATCTGACAGATTTTTATCTCCAAATAAAGAGGGCACACTGACATGTCCCATCACAATGATGCTTAAAAGAACATTACTTGGACAGCACACAAGTCCTTGGTGCAAATCCCTCCACCTTGTGCCAGAGCCAGCATCCAGGCCAGGATTTGGCTGGTCAGTGAGTATACAAAGCAGCAGGTACTGTTTACACCACGTTCCAACAAGAATTTCTTGGCTGGTGCTTTCACTGGAATTTGACCTTCTCATCAGATACATTATTTGGCTCATATACTGAATTTAGAGGTACTGTGAGGTTACAGGGACAAAGTTCATCGCATGAGGCACCATGAGAACAGTCAGAAAAACAGGTGCCTTTAACTGGAGCTTTCCCCCCCCCCCCCTCCTTTTTTCACTTTGAGAAGTCCTACAGCTTCAGAGCAGAAGCCAAGCACCAAAGATGGCTGGGTGCACATGCCAAGGTAGCTTGGTTAAGAAAGCACCTGAGAATAACTCTACAGCCCCAAAGACTCTTTAGGTCTTTCACTTCCCCAAGAAGGCTAATTTAGTCAGATGAGCCTTGAATTTCATTCCTTCCAACTACGGGAATTGCTTTTGTTTCTTCACAGTATCATTGTGGGCTACATCAAAAGAAGCGTGGCCAGCAGGGCGAGGGAGTTGATTCCACCCCTCTAATCCGCTCTCGTGAGATGCCACCTGCAGTACTGCGTCCAGCTTTGGAAGGACACACAAGAAGGACATGGACCTGTTAGACCAGGTCCAGAGGAGGGCCACGAACGTCATCAGAGGGGTGAAGCACCTCTCCTGTGAGAGCAGGCTGAGAGAACTGGCGTTGTTCAGCCTGGAAAAGAGAAGGCTCCAGCGAGACCTTATAGCAGCCTTCCACTATCTGAAGGAGGCCTACAGGAAAGCTGGAAAGGGGCTTTTTACAAGGGCATGTAGTGATAGGACAAGGGGTAATGGCTTCAAACTGGAAGAGGGGAGATTTAGATTAGATGTCAGGGAGAAATTTTTCCCTGTGAGGGTGGTGAGACACTGACACAGGTTGCCCAGAGAAGCTGTAGATGTCCCATCCCTGGAGGTGTTCAAGGCCAGGCTGGAGGGGGCTTTGAGCAACCTGGTCTAGCAGGAGGCGTCCCTGCCCATGGCAGGGGGTTGGAACTAGATGGTCTTTAAGGTCCCTTCCAACCTAAATCATTCTATGATTCTATGATTTTCAATGATCAAAATGGTTCTACTGTATGACAGGCAGTTTTTGTACATTATGCAAGGTTGCTATGTAGACTCCCTGTATGTCACCTTATCTGGTTCCTGCTTGTCACAGATGGATTGAAAAAGCACTGCATTAGCTTTTATTGCACACACCTGATATACAAGATTAACTGAGAACACGACAAGGCTCTAATGACTCCACAAAAATCAATTAATTGCATCTTATCTTAAAGAAAAGGCTTATGTTATTTAAGCAAACATGATTATTCGATTACTACAGAAACTTAGGACTTTGTCACACCCTAACCCCTGCCTTATGAAACTACAGGGCAGAGCTTCAACTCCTTGTAGGAAAGGTCAAGCTTACTTTTAGGCACTGAGAGAAAAGAAATACTGGCTAACACCTTTCCAGTCTTACAGCATTAGCAGGTGCCACTTGTCTACCACATAACCTTGTGTGTCAGCAGGCAGCATTAAGCTGAAGGCAAGTGGAACAAACACATTGCAGAGAACTCCGCAATCGATGCTCAGTAGTTGAGGGTACTCAACTCATGCTCAGTACGAGCATCAAGACACAGATAGCTAAGTGAGCTAATACAAACTGCATTACAGACTAAACCCCCCTGAAGGAGTCTGCTCTATTCCTTCACTGTATTTTGAAATGAAGCCTCATACTGTTAAAGCTTTGTTTACCGTCAGCTCCAATCCCTCCATCCCCATGCTGTCACAGAGCTCAGATGTGTACATCAGAGGAGCAGCCCAAAGTCCAAGCACTTCACAGCTGTTTGCTCAGGTAGAGTACACAGCTGAGTAAGTGGGGAGCGTGCTCCGCACCAGACTAGCTGTACAGCAGAGAAAGACTATCTATCACCAAAGCACACAAAGACAGCTAAGACAACTTTATTCAAGACCAGTTCAGTTCAAGCAGTCTGAAAACACCTATATCTGGGCCTGATCAAAAGCTGAGGTGGCACTTCACTCCAAGCTCTTCAAACACCTTGCTTATTTTCTTTCCCCTGACGAGCAGCTCTGCTCCACAGCAGTGCAGAAGATTTGCAGAGTCATTCCCTCAGAGTCTGTCCACGAAAGATAGAAGGCTCACGCTAGAGAAGTTTAACTCACATAGTTACATTAAAAATGAAGCAACAACATTTCAGGGCAAAGGAACCAAATACAAACAGACAGGACCTGAGCAACCCACAGCTACCACTACTACAGAATACTCAAGTTTTATCAGAATGCCAATAAAAACAAACAGAGGTTTTGGACCACTATAGCAGTCACCAGCAACTCAAAGTTTGAAAAGCTATGTGGCCCACTCTCCTCCTGAATCTAAGTGGAAGGTTAGGGATATTACAGGCACATCTTCAGACGTTTCCTCCTTACCTCTTACAAGAATGTTCACTGTAAATGACTGTGCATCTGCTTATTTCGCTCAGTACAATTTTCCATATTCACATATGCCCAACGCTTCACAGAACTGGGTGTTCCAGTTAAGGGACAGCCAGGCTTGAACACCCTCAACACAATCTTTCTGGAACCTCCATCTCTATGCAAAAACACCTTTGAAGATGTAAATAAGTTTAGAAGCAGGACAGATGGTTGAACAGCAAACCCCTCACTAGCAGCCAGTCACTCGTCCTAGCTGACCCTTTACACGAGGAGCCCATATTACGCTGTTTGAGTACTCAATGCCCCGAATAGGGCTGTAGCTCAATTATTAGCAAACAGTACATCAGAAGTTTCAGAAGGGTTTGGTGTTTGCAGGAACTCGGTCCTCAGGAAGTTGTCATTGCCATTTATTTTAGTCAGACCGAACCCATGATGATGAAAAGCTCAAGTATTTCTCAACAGTAGAGTAAGTGCCAGGCAACTGCACTTCCTGATCATTCTAGAGATACAGATGAAAATCATCTGTACATTTCAAAGTATGACACTGCCTTCCACTGCCATTACCTCTAACGGGACACAGGCATAAAGATGTTTCAAGCACCTGGTTTGTACAGACCTGCTTTGCAAAGCATTTTGAATCACTGCTGCCTGATGCTGACAGAGTAAAGCAGTCAGAGGCAATCTTTATTATCAAGTCAACTGATATAGCTGGAGAAAAAACAAGCCCTTGGGCACACAAGCCTTCCTAGAGCTAAAAGAGGCTAAGATAGCTGCCTGACTAGGTTAGCATCATTGCCACCCACATATGTCGGGCAAGTGGAACTTTGCTTCTCCATAAGAAGGACAGATTGCCCTCGCACATTGAAATTAAATCAATTGGTTGGTACTGAACTCAGTCAGCTGAGTTTGAGCAGGTTTTTTTAAATGCATAAGCTCGCTTAATCTTCACGAGCTATTTAGGCTGAAGAAGGGCAAATACTTGCCCAGAAGTTCAGCTGATCTACAGAGTACACATTAAGAATAACAATTCAGAGCTACAACACATCATAAAATATGTTCTTCCAGAGAAACTCCGAAGCGTACATGAAGACTCCAATATACTAGCAGAACTATGACAATTTAGGCTTTTGCTGAAAAGCCCAAACCACCAGTTTCAGGCTGGTG
This sequence comes from Pluvialis apricaria, assembly GCA_017639485.1. NCBI lineage: Eukaryota > Metazoa > Chordata > Aves > Charadriiformes > Charadriidae > Pluvialis > Pluvialis apricaria. Next base: position 9,363,845 of record CM030015.1, on the reverse strand, counting down.
TCTACACCTCTCAACAGGAACTGCAAGCACCAAAGACCCCAGCACCTACAGCCCTACAAGAGAATTTGGTAAATTCTGTTTTTTGTTAACTTAATCCAAGTTCTGGCACTGCCAGAGCTGACAGCATGAAAATAAGGATGAAGAGGCTGAGATACAGAGCAAGAGAGGGGAGTAACAGGGCAATGTGAATCCAGCAGCACCCAGGACACTTCCACTATCGAGTGAGGTTAAACTACAACTACAGAAGGTTTGAATCACTGCTCTAAAGCCACCATTTTCTATAGTACATCAAATTACATCTAAAAGTACAGTTGGAACTTAGTAGATTTGGATAACCTCTCCATATGCCTGTGTCAAGGACAAATGATGTTATTCTGCCATCTTTCCTTCCCAACACCACATCCCAGAACAGCGACTATTTCAGCGTGTTAATCTCTGGGTTATCACATGACAAGTTTAATAATGCAGCTTTATGAAACACTAAAAGCCTAAGCTGCTATTCATTCCCTGAATAGAAAAATATAGCTTTTACAAGAAGAGTAGAACAGATTAATTTTTAGTTATAATATAATAATATTATAAAATATATAATAAAATAATAATTTAAGTTTAACTTCTTCAGAAACAGTTTTGCAAGATGGAAGGTTTTATCCCCAACCTCCACATCTTTTCCACCCCTTGAAAAGGGACAGTCTTAGGTCAGTCTCATCCTCTATGCAGCTAATTCACTCAGTAACACAAAGGACCTCTAACGCAAAAGCTGAAATACAACTATTTTTAAGAATAAGGCAAGAGAACATAAGACCCCAAACATTAGCTCTTAACTCTTTTTTAATAGTCTTAATGTTCTCACTCTTGACTTTGAGACCAAAATAAATGATGGCTACCATAATAAGAAAGGCTGCATATCCACTGATCCAAGAAGAGACGAGAAAATTTATTCAAACTTCTCTTGTGGTATGAGAACTAAGCAAACATCTAGGAAAGAAGGCAAAGTAGATGAACCAAGAAGAGATAACAACAGAACAACCAAAGACTACTTGTCAATAACAACTCCCTGCACAGGAAATAAACATTATTGAAGAAGGTCAGCGAATGAGATATCATGGATGCAAATGGCTGAACTGCGCATTCTATGAACACCGTATCAGTGGTGACTAGAACATGTCAACCTAAGCAATATTACAAACGTGGCTGAGCATGACAATCATTGATAAACAGGGCATGTAAGATGAACACACTGTACCAGTTAGCTGATTAATAAGCCACAAACATTTGTTACAGAAGCAGGCGCCAGCACTGTGGAAGCCAAACAGCAATCTGTAAGAGGCAGACAGGAATCTTTAGTACTTACCACACCAGTGACAATTGTACATCAACAATAAGAGGAAGCTGTTATGAATTCTCTGAAGAGACCTGCATGAGAATGCAACTGCAGAATGCAATCCCTCCAGCCATAACTGTGCTAATAAAGCTGCTGCTATCGTACCTCTTTAAAAGAGTTAGTGTTAGGTGAGGGATTTCACCAGCTGTAATACATCCTCTCTGGTAGATATATCTACCCACCCTGTACTGGGGTAAATCACAAGTTATACATGAAGTTGTAGAGTGGAGCGGACGGAGTCCTGCCACTCAGGCTAACAAGCAGGTACACAGCAACAGAAGGAAGTCTCAAGTTGTTGCAAAATGCTAGTAGCAGCGTCAGGACCTAGGAGCGTGAGTAACAGAGGAGAAGAACCTCATTTAGGGGCAGCAGTGCGACCTGACAGACACCAGCCAGAACTCACCTGGCTCTAACTCAACACAAGTATCACCCCCTCAGGACCTCCGCTCTGCGCTCGGCTCCCGAGCGGCGTACAATTGCTTTCCACCTCAGCCTTCGCCCCCTGTGAGCACAGGCTGCTCCCACCACTGCTCTTCTCGCCCTGCGCAACCTCACACCTCCACCAAGCGATGGGGAAGGCCCCTCACCACACCGCCAGCAAGAGCCGAAAGGAGAGGCACCGGGAGGGGACCGGACCGCAGATCACCACAGCCAGGCCAGGCCGAACGCCACTGCAGGGCTACCCCCGCCTCCACCCCGGGAAATAAACACATAAGGCAAGCCTGATGGAGAAAATAAATAGAAGGCGGCGGCTGGGCGGACAAGGGAAGCCTGAGGGACACCACTGTGCCCGGCGCCTGACAGACCCGGCCGCGGGGCAGCGGCTGGACAGCCAGCACATGCCCCGCGCTCCCTCAGCCCCGTACCCCTGACAGGCAAATGGAGAGCCAGGCCCGGCCGCCACCGCGCCCTCAGCCCCACGGGGAAGGGACTCCCGGAGCGCCGCCGCCTCACCTGCAGGCCCGCCCGAGGAGCGCGGCCGCCGGTAGCTCCCACCCGACTGCACCGGCCCCGCTACCCGCGGCCCCTTAGTGACCGCCCTCGCCCTCCCATTGGTCGCGCCGCCGTGCCGCTCCTGCCCAAACCCGCGCGCGGATTGGCCGCAAAGCGGGATGAGGGTGGGAGTACGCTCGTGGCCGGGCTGCGCGGGCGCCATTGGCTGGTGGAGACGCAGCGGGGCGGGACGCCGCTGTTCCGTTGGCTGAGGTACCTTTCAGTCAGGCGGGGGGCGGTGATTGGCGTCCGCGGGCGGGGCGGGGCGGAGCTGCCGGAGCCTGTGGGGAGCCGCGGCTGCCGGCGCCATGACAGAGCGGGGCCGCGGCGGGGTGGTGGGCGGCGGGGAGCGGCCGGAGGAGCGGTGACGCGAGGGTGAAGCAGCAGCCTTGCCGCTGGCCGCATCCTGCTGCCGGAGCCACCGCCCCAGCCGCGGGGCGGAGGCAGCCTCGGATGCCGCTCCGACAGAGGTGCACGTTCCCCGCTCAGTGATGCGGGGGCTCAGTGGTCCTGAGGGCTGGATGGGCCAAAAACCTCTCCACCCGCTGATAATCCATCGACGTGTGCCCAGGTGCTGAATACGGGGCACGTAATGCTACATCATGATCAAAATTCATTTAGGAACAATATTTTGGAGCTTTAAAAATGGTCGCTGGGCCTTTAACAGGCAGGTTTTGTTTTCCTGCGGGCCCCCAGGCCGCCGGCCTGTGGCAAACCTGGCGCTGGGGTGCCAGCTGGGGTTGCCTCTTGGGCCTTGCCAGCAGGAGCGAAGGGGTCCTCCCCCAGTCCCTCAGAGGCACGGGAGGGCCTGCCAGGTTTCCCCCCAGCAAGTGGGATGTGCGGTGGGGGCAGCGAAATCTGCCCGGTGGTAGATGGCGTCTGTCATCTGGAAGGCAGTGGAGTAAAACAAATCATAAAAAAATGTCCGCAATGCGATGTTTATAAACTTGCTTTTCTTGTAGCCTCCTAAAAGAGCCACATGTTACGTTGCTAGTAACATCAACTGTTCCTAACTATGGTAATGGTTGCTTTATATAACTGGGTGGAAAAATCCTTTCCCTGAGTTCAGACATTTTGTTTCCTCTGTTTACCGGGAGTTGGAGCTTCCTACGTAGAGAAAGCTCTCAAGGAGCAAGTCACATTTTCCAGAGAGTTATGTGTCTGGAGAGATGACTAACTGCTGTAGACTGAGTCACGGTGAAGCAGTGAGCTCTGAGGAAGGGCAGAGAGAGGACTGCTGAAATGACGGTGGCAGAACACAAACAGCGGCAGCCCCATGGCGAGCGCTCCTCTCCTCGCTTGCTACAGATGTGATCCTGCACCACTCAGTCAACGAGAGCTGGATTCCTTATCTTCAGCTTTTAATTAACCTTGTGAAAATACCCAGGGTTTATGGTGGTTGCTAAACTCGTCAGCAACTCAGCTGGGCTGAGGTTTCGTATGTCTGAAGGCAGCTGAGTTATGCTTGTGATCAAGCTACGAGATAGGCTTAGTAGATAAACTTCCGGTATCAGCCTCTTAACTAAGTATTTGAAGAATGTGTTTGAATTTGATTACAGAAAATTGCAGTCCAATTGATTCCAGGTGTACCTTGGCTCCTCACTGTGGATCCAGGCAGGAAAACACAGACCCAGGCAGGAAAACACACCACCGAAGTGGAGCTGAGCCCCCAGGCAAGGCTTTTCCTTCAAATCCCAGAGGCTGTTGGAGATTTCTCTGACCCGAGAGAAGCTCTGCTATTAGAAGAGACCTTTCTTAAGCTCACCATCACAAAGCAAACCAAACTCTTAGCTGCTCACTTCTTGCTGAGGAGAAGTGGAGCATAGGGTGGTCTTTTATACCAGGGTTGCTCCGATACACCAGTGAGGAATGAGAGCTGAGAACCAGAGGGCACCGATACTGAAGAGGTGGCAGCGCAAATTCACAGGTGGCTGTGGCAGTGGGAGCCAAACCCCTGAGCTGTGCTTATTGCAAGAAGAAGGGATGTGATGGAAAAGGTGCTGTGTCTCCAGAAAGGGAAGGAGGAACCGGTGCAAGTCAGTTGGCGTTTTGCTCTGGACAACGTTGAGGGGTTCCAGCTGCACCTTCTGGTGCGGGAGCAGAGAGATGGTTGGGAGGGAGCAAGCGTGTTTTGTGAATACAAACGCGGCTTTGGGCTATTAAAACGGCCTACAAGCCGTGTCTTGTAAAGGAAGCTGCCCTCCCTCTGAGCGTGCGGGCAGCTGACGTTGCTACGGCCGAGCCGGTGTGATGATGGGCACCGTGGGGCTGGCTGGCGTGGGGAGCAGTGGTGTGTGCAGCAGGTGGAGCGCTCTGGCCGGCGGCCAGGAGCGAGGCTGTACCACTCGCAGCAAACAGCTCACGCTCAGGAAATGCCATCTGAGCAGTAGCCCAAACCATCCCGTGAAGGAAGGGTGCTGGGAAGAGCTGAGCTTCGTTCCCAGCCTTGCAGGGAGGGATTTGGCAGCTCCAGCCCAACAGATGCTTCGGTCTGATGTTCCTACAGAGAAGTGGGATGGGGGTGTCCAGGAACACCCTAATGCTTCGGAGACAGGAGGATTCCTCTTTGAGTAGTGTGGCTACTGCAAAAGAGGCCAAATGTATGCGCTGGAACCTGTAGGCACAGGAAGAACACAGAGCTTTGCCTTGTGCTTTGGGCAGGTGCTTACCTCTGTACAATGAGGCCAAAAAAAGGCGGAGGATAATTTCACCTTTTTAAACCCAGCCATTGGAAAGCTACCAGGCAGAGAGAACTCGACGCGGTGCTGAGCCAGCCTGAGACACCCCCATACAACACCGTGGTGACAGTCACCTTTTGTTCTTCACATCCCTTTCTCTTTTGGCTGTTGCTGCCACAAGGAGCTCGGACTCTTTTTCTGCTTCATTTCCCCTGGCCCAGCTTTTCTCGGGCTCAGCAAACTCGCCGTGCGCTGAAGGACTCCCGGGGACTTTGCACCTCTGAGGAAACCTTTTTGCTGGAGGAAATATCGGGGCGCTGATCTCTGCCAGTGCTGCAGGAGCAAAAAGGAAAACATCTCTTATGACAGGGTTTGATTGCCAGCTGAAAATAAGCGAAGTGCCTGTCAGTGACATGTGAGCACAAAAAAAGCTTTGCAGATGGAAATAAAGGCAATGGTTTTTCCTCTTCTCCTGCTCTGCCTTCCCTGCAGTGCCAGTGAGGCATTGGCTTGCAGGCTGCAGAGCCGTGCCGTTTGAGAGCCTGTTGGATCTGGATGCACAGTGCTTTTTGGACTCTTACGTATTTTCTGAAAATGGTGTCTGAAAGCGTAATGGGCACTTTGCAGGTCTCTAAATAGACCAGCCTCTGTCCTGAGGAGCTGACAACGTAAGGAGACCAGTGCCAGGGATGGGAGAACGGCTGCATCATACAAACCGGAGCTGGGGAGGTGGCACGTGGCCCACCTGCTCAGTATTTTTCCATCACATTCTCATTCAGCTGCTCCTTGCCAACTTCCAGCTCTGTCACCCTCCTCAAAAGCTTCTGCTCAGGGTTTATTTAGCACGCTATTTATTTCCTAATTATAGCACTTACTGACTAACCTCAGGCCTACAGGGCTACCGCTGTCCACCTTTCTGTGCCCTGCAGACCGGAGGCTCTGGTCTCTTCTTATGGCTGAAGGCATTTCTTCTGCTGCCCTGCTAGAGACTTTCTGCCTCTTTTTTTCCCATTTTTTCTACTAAACCAAGAGGACTCCGACTGCTAATACAGGGAATATCACTGATCATTTCAGAGCAGATGGGCTATTTCATTCCCAAATTCTTTAGGCCAAAAGAGAAATGCCACTGAGCTGAGCACTTTGCAAGGCTGTGCTCTGCCGCTTCTGTCCGCGAATTCCCAACAGCCAGCTCACCCCTTTTACCCCACATCCAGCCACAGCTGCTGCCTGGAACAAGAGGGTTTGGAAATGACTCCCTGGCATCAAGCACTGCCGCTGGTCCTGCTTCTGGATGCTCCATGCCACTTAAACACTGCCTGGCTGCACAAGCAGCCTCAGTGCTCTAGGGGAAGGATCCATCTGTAGCTCCCTGCGATGAATCTGTGCCACAACACTCCTGAATTTTCCAGGGAGTCTGGTTAGGTGAAATTCCTACCCCCTGCACCAAAAGCTGCCAGGCTAAGCAGACCTGTTCCCAACAGCAGCCACCTCCAATGCCACCTCTTGTTCGCTCAGGGCCATTTCAGAACCATTTCTGTCCCTTTATCACACATTTTGGTAAATCAAGACACAGCTGCAGGGGCTAAGCGGTGCTTTGGCGTGGCACCTGTCCCTAAAGCCATCTGCACAAGCATGGAGGTTACGTGCAGGGGAGGCTGCGTGAGAGCGGCAGGTATCTGGCAGGCGGTGGGAGCAGCGAGGGGAGGCATCTCTGGTGGGAAGCAGGATGGATTGGAACAAATGAATGTAGTAAAGCCAGAAGGATGTATGAGCTTCTCCTGGAGTGTTTCCAAGATGTCTTACTGAATAAAGGAAACTATTTGTCTTCTGTTTAATTCTGAGTGGTCTGTCTGACATTTGCCATTATACTGTGTTCCTGAGGTTGGAGTTTGGAAAGACTATGATTATCCAGCCTCAGAAAGCCAGCGAGGGAGACTGCTAAAGCCACATTTTTTTTCAGTGGCTGCTTGTGAAATACTTTCTCTGGAAAAGTTGCTGTAGAAGTAGTGGTGCATGAGGAGAATGAGGGGTTGCAGTCCTGAAGCTGAAGTACTTTGTGAACTGAACAGTGGGATTATCAGCCCCTGGTAAAGATCCAAATTTGGGTATTGCTTAAGGAATGGGGAAGAGGCTCTTCCTAGAGAGCAATATTTATGGAAATAAAGTGAGCGGAGGCGGAAGCAACTGCCTCATGCCAAAATAGTGGGAATCAGGATAGGTCTGGGAGGTAGGGAGCACACAACTGTGTGTGGATGAGTGTGAGGACAAAGGAAACGGTTACAGTTGTGATTTGGGGGAAAGGGTGATGGTGTTGGGGTGCAGAGAGTCAGAACTCTGTTTCCTGGAGGTGGAGGAGGAAAGCAAGGCTTGGTTCTGGTGCGGGGAGGTGGGTTGTGGGTGAAGCTGGTGGGAACCATGGGAGTATGGTTTGGGTGGGAGGCAGGTGGGGAGGAGGCAGCAAGGAGCAGTGGGATGGCTGGGATGAAGGGATAATCCAGAGCATCCCCATCTGCTGGGTGCTTTCCTGGAGCAATCACAGCCAAGTGGGGAAGGTCTGCTGCCACATCCAGAGGTGAGCTGGGGGTGACCGCGCTCTTTCATACAGAGGGACCGGGCAGGTTGCAGAACAACCTCCCAAGAAAACACAGCAGCTGCAGAGCTATAGTCATCACTGGCCCCACACCATTCCTCCAGCTGACCTCACCTGGCTTCGCAGGAGCAGCACTACTCTTTTGAAAACCCTGCTTGTACCACCATCGAGTTAAATTATTGTATGGGCTGGAGGAAATAAACAGTGCGGCCGACGCTGTGTAATGATCACTTCTCCGGGCTGACACCGCCTTGGTTGACTGCGGGCTCCACCTTGCAAAGCTGGTGTCTCAGCCTTTTGGAGATGACGTCTGATTTACCACACGTCTGCTCAGAACAGACCAGCTTTAGGATCGTGATCCTCAAACTTCCCATGAAATCCATCCTTGCGTTTGGCAGTAATGCCGCAGGAGGATTTTGCCGGAGTTACGCAGGGCTGGATGTGTAGGAAGCGGCGCAGGACTGGGAGGACGCTTGGCTGAACAGTGGTGGTGAAGGTCCTCCTTCCAGATCAGCAAAGAGCTGCTGCCCTGGCGGAGGCTAGAGGGTGCTGTGCTGCAGGGAATGGGTGTCCTCCTCCCTCCCCACCCAGCATCCCTTCAAAGGCAGGTAAAAATTTGCAGGAAATGCTGCCTTTGAGCTGAGATGAAGACCAAGGTGCTGGCTATGGGTACTAACAACCTCCAAGGCTTTTTAAGACTAAAATATCAGCCCCGTCTAGCTCATTAGTTAGCACCCAGAAGGTGACATACAGAAAGGGTGGCTTTCCTCAGATGGTGAAAAGGCAAAAAGGAGGGGACAGAGCCAGGAGGTGGGAAAAGGAGTGAGAAAATGAGGAACAGATCAGAAGATAAGGAAGCTGAGTGGAACAAAGCCAGAGAATAGAGGAATAAAGAAAGAAAACAGAAGAACAAAGAAAGAAAATAGAAGATGAAACCAATGCAGAGGATCACATCAGCTGCTGTGTCTAATTAAGGGCTTCAGACCTGCTGAGTGATGAAAAGGGAGATTTGCTTGGGAGAAAAATCAAGGAGCCCTTCTTGCTCGTGGCGGCTGAGGCTAAAAAGCCATCGGCTGATGGGGCAGGATCAGCTCCTGTTTACCCAGCTGAGGTGTGGCTAATCCTGAGCCCAGCAAAGAGCAGGGCTGAGGAGAGACAGCACAGGCAAGGAGAGGGGGGGGGGGTGGTGTATGGGAGACAGGGCTGTGTTTGTACAGCGGCTGACAGGCAGCTGCAAGACCGGGCAAAAACATGACATGCTCCCGAACAAGCAGCTCTCTGAGCAGATCGCTGCTCGCTGGAAAGCTAACCGCAGGCAGGCAGAGCGAACGTGCCTCCTGTGTGGGGCTGCACGTGCTCTGCAAAACACAGCCCTGCCACCCCGAAGCTGCGGTTGTGGGGTCACTGTCCTCACTGCTGGCAAATCTGCTCTGCTTGGCTGCCGGCAGCAGGCGAGGCAAATGTGCAGGCGTAGCGAAGAAGAGAAGGAAGCACAGGTAGATGTTTCCTTACCTTCCTAGGTCTTGCAGAAGACAACCTACCAAAAAGGAGACGATGCAGACATTACAAAGGAGGAAGACCACAAAGGAGCCCCGTTTCACAGCTACCCTAAAGGGACTGCACCTGCCTCCAGGTTCTGGGGTTCTTTTAGGTGAGCAGCATCCATACAGCGTGGTGTGCCCATGAAGCCAGCTCATGGAAATGAGCCACATCAGGTCTCCGTGTAGGTGACCTGTGTTTTCCACCTCGAGCTTGAGGTGGGATAGCAAGGCCTGGGAGGGAGCATCCTAAGCTGGACACGTGGGGTTCCCACTGAAGCCCCTAATAACTGCCCTGGCACCACCACGTGCACTGAAGGAGGTGCTGGGACTGTGTCCGTAGGTCCCTAGGGAACACCTCCAGGAGGCACAAATGAATGTGGCCCAGAAGGTGGACCAAAGGGAGTGCTCTGGGGGATGCAAAGCCCTGTTAGGAGCTAAGAGGGGCTGTGAAGTCTGCACGTTTTCACTCACTGTATCTGCTTTGGATGTCTGCAGCAAGAGCCACTGGTTTTACTGCTGGGGCTGTCAGAGCAGCAGCCCATTGCCAGCTGGGGACAAGTGGGGACTCAGCGCTGGAGCTGGGGCCATTTAACTCCTCCAAGAGCCACTGGGAGGATGCAGAATAGGTGGGATTTGCAACTGGGCCATGGGGCAGGACAAAGAGGCGAAAGGGAACAGCAACATGAAAATGCCTGGAGTGGGTTTAATGGCAGAAGGCAAATCGGTTCGTGCTGTGATAAAGGCTCCGGTGGAAGCTGGATGAGGTAATTGGTGTGGTGGGAGATCCCACTGAGAAGGAGGGGTGATTGCAGAGGACATATGGGGTATAATTAACAGAATGCATGTCTTAAAAACACGTTAGTATAAACTTCCCGGTAGGGAGGGAGAAGTGCTTGGGAGACTTTACAAGGGTCTGACACAAACCCGAGCTCTAGGAAATCTCCTTTGGAGGAAATTTGTGAAGCAGCCAGGGGATGGGTGGGTACCCCTGCCCCTCAGGACACTCTCGTTCCTGCTAAGGAGGTCTTCACCGCTCCAAACAATGTGTATGGAAACTGTATGGAGACGTCTGTGGATGTGCAGAGCTATCGGCTGGCTTCTTGCCCGGGAGCTGTTGTCACTGCTGAGACAGGAGGTAGCACGGCCTCAGGCAGAGTGCTCGGGGAGGACGCAGCTGCCCCAACAGTCCCGTGGCGTCCCCTGCTCTGGCCTCGTGTCCCCCTGGGTGCGTGCTGCCCCTGGGGCTGGCTACGTGCGCTCCTCCATGGCGGGTCCGGACACCCTGACCAGGCAACAGCCCCGCTCGGGCCGTTGCTGTGGCTCTCACAGATGGGTTTCATTGAGGACACATGTCTGGTTGGAGCTTGTTTTCATTTCCTTTTGAGGAAAGGAGGAGTCATGGAGAGGAGTAACTGAGCGGCTGAGCCGGCTCTCCTGGACATGGACTGTGGTGCCAGACGAGCTCCTGATGTGGTTTCCGCTGCAGCTCTGGAAGCTGCAGCCCAAAGGGCAGAAAGCGGCAGTGAAGGAGCTTCAACTGGTGTGCCAGTGGTGCAGGATCCATCCAGGACGGGAGAGCAGCTTGTAATCACAGGGGGAGGCTCTGACGGGTCCCGGGGCAGGGGGGTTGTATGGTTCTTTGCCAGCACAGGAGCTCCTGCAGCAGCTCCAGCTGAAGGCACTGAGCGCCGGGAGCTTGCCTCCAAAGCAGAGGTCCCGCAGGAGCCAACGTCCTGCATGGAGTCACCAGCCACCCCAGACAGAAGCACAGCTGGCTCCAGGTGGCCTCCGAGAGCCACTTTGGACTGCGGGAACCAAGGGAATAAGGAGCCGTGTTGGAGGTGTGATCACTCCAGATGCCCCTGCGGAGCTGCGCGTCTGTGCGAGAGAGAGGGTGGTGTGCAGGGACCTGTGCTTTCCTGCTACAACCAGCCATAGATGTGGCTACTGAAGTGTGTCTTAAAAGGCCCCAGATATGCCTCTCTTCAGGAAGAAACAAATCCCAGAGCTGTGGCAGATCTCCCCTTGCCTGCCAGGCTCCGGGGGATCAGAGCCCGTGGGAGGCACGGAGAGGGGGAGGACAGGCAGAGTTCAAACCTTCTCATTATGCTCCGAGATACAGAGATCAAAAGGCAACTTCACAAATTAATGAGGCCCTGGCCTGGGCAGAGCCTCTCCCCGGCACGGATGGGTGGGAGGGGAGCGTGCCGTAATGAGCAAACTGCTTCTTCTTCACCAGCCGGTAAGACAGGTTCTGAGCTCCTTGCAAACCCCCGTGGCCCAGCTCGTTAGAGTTCATTAATGTTATTACATATTCATATAGCATTAGTGCCATCAGGCCCCTGATGTTTAATCGGGCTGCAAGCTTGCCTTGAGCCCTACAAGTCTTGGAGGACCTCCCATCAAGCGTATGCCAGAAGCACACACATCAAATCGATGGCTTGAGTAAGGAGAGGTCTTGTGAGCGTGATAACAGGACAAGGATCCATCCCTTGCCACAGAAACCTGGGTTATCAGAGGAAATTCGATGATAAAGTTATCAAGTACACAGTTTAACGCTTTGTGTCAAGGCAGGAGCTTGCCAAGAGCTTCCTGAAAAAGAACAAAAGAGCCACGGCTTATCTGCCTACGGCATCTGCTCGGTGCTCGGGCACGGTCAGGCCGCTCGCCGCTGCTAATCCATAAGCGGTTTCGATTGTGCATCATGGTGTACCACGGCATGTCAGTTCCTGTTACCGCATGGGTGCCTTCAACCAAGAGGCTAGAGAGGGGCAAGGCGAGTCTTGGGATGTGGGCTCTGCTCCGTTTTTCCTGGGCAGTCCTCCGAGACGGGCACTGCAGGGAAGAGCCACCACCACGCAGGGGTTTAGTCCTGGCCAGTGGTTGGCGCTGATCCATCACCAGCGAAGGGGCAGCTGTTTTCCAGGGTGAGTCCTCCTGTAGCAGATATGAATGACCTTTAGAAATGCTGCTGTTACCACCGGCTGCTGAGGAGGTGCGTGTAAGAGGCCAAGCCCGTGTGCTTACCTTTTAGATGGACAAAATAAAGGGAGACATGGCCTTCTCTCGAGCCCCTCCAGCCCTTGGTTTCCCATCTGTCAAATGAAGATGAAGGCAACACCTTTTCTGTTGGAGATATGCATGGATAAATCCTTAAAGACTGCAAAGCACTTCAATTCAGAGAAGGGGGTTATATAAAGGTGCTTACATTAAGCACCTTACGCGGACACACCAGCTCTAAGCTGGATATAGTCTTGTTTACCGAGGTTAGAGCAAAGGACTTGAAGTTAAACTGGCTGGGATCTCATCCGAGCTCTGACATGATCAGCAGTGGGAATGGAGCAAAACTGGGGGACGGTGCTGCCCTTTGCCTTCTTCCTTTTAAATCACCAAGTTTTACGCACCCTGAAGGGCACTCGGTAGCTGTACAGAGCTTTCCATGCCCTGAGGATATTCAGTATCTGGGTTTCTTCAGATAGTCCTGAAATTCCTGGTACCTAAACATTAGCATCCCTAAATGTAAAGCCTGAGCTTGAAGAAGCTGTCGCCCTTTTTATAAAAAGGGCAGAGAGTGTGGAAAGCTTTTTTTTTTTCTCTCTAGAAAATAAACAGAGAAGTCCAGCCACGTGCAAGGATTGTCCTGGCCAGTGGATGTTTTCTGCAGCCGTCGGAAACCACGCGCTGGCACGCTGGCAGGCGCTGACGCTGGCTGGGGCTGCAGGAGGTTAGAGATGCTGGCACCGAGCACTTGGTTATCCTGTTAGAGGGATTAGGAGCAGACTGGGGCTTAATCCTCTGTGACAGTGCTGTGGATTGCTTCTCCTTCCCACTCGGAGTGGCTCACATGTATTGCAGGACGGGGATGTTGATCCCATGGGGCAGGAAACCTTCCCAGGACCTGTGCTGTGGCCTGAACCACAACTTCAGGTGCTAAGAAAGAGCCGTGGCTGCAAGGGATGGGGCTGGCTACCTCTGCCAGGGTTTTTTTGGGGCCTTTGATGCTGGGGTGAGGGAGGAAAACCATGTTGCAGGGAGGGTTGTGGGAGCATTTTGGCTGGGGAATCCCTCCAGGGTGTAACGGCTGCCGTTCTTTTGAGATAAACCTAAGCCAGTGAACTTCTTTATAGAACAGATAGCTGAAACAATAGGGGCTGCTACCCAAAAAAGATCCATGCAAGGGCCAAGAGGGACTTTGCTGAGGTTGGGGGGGGTGTCATTGCTATCTGATGGTGGGGGGAGAGGTCCCGTGGGTCAGAGGTGAGTGTCTGAGAGGGAGTGGAGAGGAGGAACACGAAACTGTGGTGATACCAGAGTCATCACCACAAACTCATCGGCCGTGGGACGCACCCTGGGCAGTTTTATGGCAGATGGGGGCTTTATGCTTGAGCAAGGGCCAGGCTGTGTATTGTTCGTCTCCCTCCTTAATGGGAAAACACCTTTGTATAAGCTTGGAAGTAAAGAGAATTGCATCACAGAAACATGCAGCCCCATCACCTGTTTTCCCCTTTATCACCCCAGCTACGGGAAGCAGGATATGGGCTATCTGCACGGCTCACAAAGGGTTACGGCACAGCAAAGCCTGGCAGATCTCCATGCAGAAGAAACCAAACCCAGTGGTAAATCCTGCTATAACAAGGCCTAAGTAGTCCCTGCAGAAGGGAGTGAAATTATCCCTGACCTTCGACCTCCCCAACTCTTTCAAGTAGAGCCATCCCTTGTGAAAGCTTGGCAGCTGTATGAACCCGGGGTGTGGTGTGTGTCTGTGGGGGCTGTCTCCATTCCTCGCTGCTTCCCTGTCCTTGACAGGTTGCTCCTCTGTCTTCTCTGTCTCCCATAGCCAGAGCCTCCCTCTTCCAGCTGGGACGGCACAAACTCTTCCCAACCCTGGCTCCTCATTGGGATCCCCCACTCCACCGCAGGTCTCCATTCAAAGAGCCACTGGTGCCTCCAGGAAGCGCTGTCCCTATGGAGAGCGTAGCTCCGCCTGGCCTCCACCACTCGCTTTTTAATATCCTTTCCCATGCACGTTCCTCGCGACATCGGCATTCGTGCCCCGGGGGACAGAAGGAAAACATTTTGCTCTCTGTTTTTAGAGAGGCTGATGATTTTTCTGCAGCTCCCTCTGGGTCTTGCATCCTCTCCGAGACCAATCCTGGCAGTAGCCCCTCAAGAGGCAGAACAAACACCCTTGTCCTAGTTGCTTGTGCACAGGCCTGGGAATCTTGCCCTGCGCTCTCCTCCTCCTGACCTTGTTTTCCTCTGAACACCACAGCAGTAATTACCCTGAGGTTGAAGGGTTATTCGAAAGCAAGTACTGTGTCTTGTCCGCTCCCTCCTTTCTAGCCGCTCTTTCTCCTTACGCTGGAGTTCAACTCTGCCTGGAGTTTCCTTCTTGTTACTATTAATTGAAGGAAACACCACCTACGAGGGTGGTGGGTCTGAGTGGGAATACGTGGCCGGCTCCCTGCGTTCCTCATGCTCTGGCACTCCAGCAACGCCACCAACAGCCGTGCAAATTGCCGGCACGCTGGGGCAGCTGGACCTGCCGGCGGGTCTGTCCCCGGGGTGTCGCTCGCAGTCTGGGTGCTCTCATGGGCCACTGGTTGACCGCAGTAGCTGGATGCAGGAGTGGGAATGGAAAACGAGGTGGAAAGACTGGTCAAAGTGCATGGCGTGCGACTGGGCTGCCCGGCTCGCTGCCGGCCGAGGTGGCTGCATTGCCAAAGCCAGAAATGTAGCAACACTCGGGCAGAGTCAACATGTAACTATGAGCAGCCGGAGTGTCTGACATGGGTTAGTTATTGCTGAAATGGAGGGTTTTGCAAGAAGAGATAAAATCAGCTTCATGTTTAGGAGGGCTTAGGAGTGGATTTCCAGGGCAAATCATCCAGCATTGCCATACTGCGCTGTTCCCCGTACCCTCTTCCTTAGCGTTTGCTGCTGAATATGAATTTAGCCTGAATATGCTTTAGCCCGACTGTTTCTGCCTTCCAGGGTGTCGTGGTTTGGACTCCCCACATGGCACCAGTTCCTCTCGAGAGCACGGCTGAGCTTTTCCAGCCCTCGGGGGCCGGGCACAGCTCAAAGAAAAGCTTGTTTGCAGCTGAACCAACAGACCGTATGTGTGGCGCTTCGGGCACAGAGCTGTTGTCCCCCCCAACCCCTTTCCTATGCACACCCAACCGGGCTGCGAGCTTTGCTTGATGCTGGTGAGGAGGAGCTTGGGAAAACCCCATGCTGCCGGCATGCTGGGTGCCGAGGGTGGCGTGGGATGCTTGTGTGTGCCCTGTCCTGGCGGAGGGGAAGCCCTCTCCAGCTTTCCCCCCAGCCAGGGAGAGAAAAAGGGGTTTGTGCTGCCGTTTCGCTCTTCCCCCTGCCAAGTGCCGGCAGCCCCCAGTGTAACCCGGTCGAGCTCGGCACCCCTCTGCCTGCCCGCCAGGGCCGGGAGCCACGGGCACTGCCAGGCTCGGGAAGCCCCAGCAGCCACCCAAGAGCCAAGGCCCAGGCGTGGGGTCACCCGGTGGACCCCCTGCACCCGGAGCATCATCAGTCCAAACCTCTAATTAAGCATCTCCGGCTAGCAGGCCAGTCTCCTCCCAACCTCGCCGCCCGCCCTACCCTGCACCCCGGGGTGGCTGGGGTACCCCCCGCCCGCTGCCGGCACCCCCCTCTCCCGCTCCCCGGCGGGGGCTCTTCGGTGTGTGTGGGGGGTGGCGACCCGCGGGTCGCCCCCCTGCCCGGCGCGGCGGGGCCGATCCCCGCCCCGGGGGCGGGCGGCGGAGCACGTGGGGGCCGCGCCGGGCCGGGCTGAGTCACTCCCCGCCCCGAGCGCCGCGGCCGAGCGGAGCGGAGCGGAGCGGAGCGGTGGCGGCGCGGATCGGATCGGATCGGATGGGATCGGGAGGCGGCATGGAGGCGGCGAGGCCGTGGCGGGCGCTGCTCTCGCTGGGGCTGGGGCTGTCGCTGCTGCTGGTTGTGGCCGGTGAGTGCCGGGGTGCCGGGGAGCCCGGCGTGCTGGGGATGCGGAGTGCAGGGGATGTAGGGTTGCCCGGGGTGCCGGGGATCCGGGGTGCCGGGGAGCCTGAGGTGATGGGGACCCAGGATGCAGGGGATCAGGGGTGCAGGGGATCCGGTGTGCCAGAGATCCGGGGTGCCGGGGAGCCTGGGGTGACGGGGACCCAGGATGCAGGGGATCAGGGATGCAGGGGATCCGGGGTGCAGGGTTGTCCGGTGTGCAGGGGATCCGGGGTGCCAGGGAGCCTGGGGTGACGGGAATCCGGAGTGCAGGGGATGCAGGGTTGTGCGGTGTGCCAAAGATCTGGGGTGCCAGGGAGCCTGGGGTGACGGGCAGCCAAGATGCAGGGGATCCGGGGTGCAGGGGATCCGGGGTGCAGGGTTGTCCGGTGTGCAGGGGAACCCGAGGTGCAGGGGAGCCGGGGATCGGGGGTGCCCAGGAGCCCGGGGTGCCACAATGCTGGGGATGCGGGGGATCTGGGATGCAGGGGAGCCCGGGGGTGCAGGGGAGCCCGGCAGCTGGGGATCAGGGGTGCCCTGGGGCCTGGGGAGCTGGGCTGCTGGGGATCAGGGAGGCAGAGCGAGAGGATATGGGGTGCAGGATGAGAGGGTCCGGGCTGCCGTGTGCGGGGTGCAGTGGTGGCGAGTGAGAGGGTCCTCAGCCCCCAGGGCTGCTGCTGCAGGAGCAGAGGAGCTCAGGTCCAGAGCCCCGTCCTTGCTCCCGAGCCGGGAATAGCTCAGCCGGGCTGTCCCGTGCTTTCAGGCTTAGATAACCGTGCCCGTGATGTAAACAGCTTCCCTGGGACCGCCTGGCACAGCACGCCTGGCTGGCCTGGGAAGGGGAACCCCGGGGAGAAGCAGCTCCATCATCACCCTGTGGGTCATGCCTGGAGTGGTTGACTCCAAAAGGGATGGGTGAGACCAGGGAAAAGGGGAGCAAAGCCCAAGCGCAGGCTCCGGGCCAGGGGACAAAGGGCAGGAGGAAGGTGTGCTGCGAGGAAGGCCCTGTTTGTGCTCGTTCGCCCTGGGCAGAGGTGCCCATTTTGCCCTCCCGAGACAGGCTTGACCTGACCTCCCCCAGCCCCGCTGGGATGAGCCGTCCCAGTTTTCGGAGGATGTTATTTTTGCCTTCCAGCCAGCCTGTGGGTTCGTATAAGCAAACATTTCCAAAAGCGGTGGCTGATCTTTGTTGCCTTGGTTCCTGACTGTCCAGCCTGTGACAGTTCTGTCCTTGACCGGAGAAAAATGTGTGTGGGGAGGATGGAGATGCGGAACTGCTCCGAAACCAGGCCTGAAACAGCTGAGAAACAGGAGCATCCAAAACTACTTGCCACGGTGGAAAATGTGACCCGTGTGCCTCGCTGCTAGGCAAGGGGCTGGCTAGCAAGACCCACCACGTAAGGGATTATTCCTGGGAGGGGATAAAAGGCAGTCCAGTTCCTTGGGATAATTAAAGTACAGAACTGGGACCCCTCCTGTCCCAACCCTGGGAGGAGCCCTTACTCCTTCGCTGCTGTGTCCCACCCCAGACACTCCTGCGTCGGAGGCAGCGCGGGTGCCGGGGAGCACACGTTCGTTCGTTGGCGCTCCGTGCCTGGGGAAGCAGCCGGCTCCCGCTGCTGAACAGAAGCAGCTCTGTCTCCAGGGCCTTGGCCGGCTGCCGGGAGAGATCCTTGGGATGGGGTGGCTGGATGTGCCCGAGACCTGCGGAGGGGCGTGGGGCAAAGGCATCTCCACATATCAGCACGAACTCTCTCCTCCCATGCTGTAGCTCATGGCAGCGCATTGATGGAGCATGAGGTCATGCAGAACAGGCTGGGCAGCGCAGGCAGCGACTTGAACCGGTGCCCAAGTTTTTCTGCCTCCTGAGGCTTGGGCTAAGGGAGCTACAGCACCTTTTTGGAAACCTTCACGTAACGCTGGCCTGTCTGCCACCAGTGTGTACCCTACAGATGTGGAGTGTCAGGAAGAGTAGGATTAACTCTGAGGAGCCCTGCTATTAAAAGACTAATGAGTAGGAGCTCACTGAGTAGTAGCTTAGGCTAATGAGAGCTGTGCTGTTTGGTGTGGGTCCGGGCAGCGAGCCCACAGCTCATTAACTTCCACCTTCTCCAGGGCATGCAGGTAGTGGGGGGGGTTATTCCAGGGTCTCCATCTGAGTTCAGCCCTTGCTCTGACTCCTGTGACGTGACTGAGAAGAGCCTGACATCAAGGGATGTGCTGTCCCATCGCTTGGCGAGGAGTTATTGAGGCTTTCAGCCCGATCTGTGGGAATCTGGTCGAGGTTTGTGGAGAGTGTTGCCATCTTGCAGCTCTCGGGGCAGGACAACTAGAGGGTGGGAGGAATTTCAGCCCAGCTTTTGCAGTCTGACTCAGCACTGAAATGGGGAGCAGAAGGTTGATGGGTGCAGTGGGTTGACCTTGGCTGTCTGCCATGTGCCCACCCAGCCGCTCCCTCCCTCCCCCTCCTCAGCAGGACAGCGGGGAGAAAAGAAGAAGCTCCAGTGTGGGTCCTTCCCACGGGCTGCAGTTCTTCATGAACTGCTCCAGTGTGGATCCTTTCCATGGGGTACAGCCCATCAGGAATAGACTGCTCTGGCGTGGGGTCCTCCATGGGCTGCAGGGGCACAACCTGCTTCACTGTGGTCTTCTCCACAGGTTGCAGGGGGACAATCTGCTTCACCATGGTATTCACCTGCAGGGGAATCTCTGCTCCATCACCTGGAGCACCTCCTCCCCCTCCTTTTTCTCTATCCAGGGTGCCCGCAGGGCTGTTACTCTCACATTTTTCTCACTCCTCTTTCCCACAGCTGCTGTGCAGCATTTGCTACCTTATCTTATGTATATTATCACAGAGGCAACACCAGTGTTGGTGATGGGCTCAGCTTTGGGCAGCAGTGGGTCTCTTTTGGAGCGGTCTGGGACTAGCTGTCCCCAGCCTGGGGGTAGCTCCTGGTGTCTTCTCGCAGAAGCCACCCCTGCAGCCCCCCAGCTACCAGCACCTCTCCATGTAAACCCAATACCGTGGGAGATGCTGGAGGTGGATGAACAGACAGGGAGCACGGTGCAGCCCCACCAGCTGCCTGGGGGGACCTGCCCGTGGGCTGGGGCTGTCTGGTAGGAGCTGCCCGGAGAGTGCTCGGAGCGAATGGAGTTCTGGCAGGCATCGTGCAGGGATGGATCCTATGCTCCCTCCTCGCGTGTCTCCAGCATCTGAGAATCGAGGCATGCAGGCTCCCTGTACAATGATTTTTTTCAGTCTTGTGAGTTCTTAACTTTCATTAGCAAAACCCAGCCATGGCACCAGCCCCGTTCCCTTCAATAATCCTGTCCTGCTCACGCCCGAGCGAGCCCCAGCCTGGCCACCCCGGCTTCCCAGCTGAGCAGTGGAAACATCTGAAGCATCAAAGACCTGGGTTTCCCCCGGCTTCTGCGTGACGTGCAGGCTCTGTTAAATCCCTTTTTTAATGTGCCAGGACGGGGCAGGTCCTGGCTGCCCTCTCATGCTCCTGGTCTCAACCATCGCTCTTGAACGCCGGCAGTCCCGTGCAGGATCTGGCAGCCGGTCCCGCTGGCCCCTGCTGGGTGCTCCCTTCCCCGCGGCATCCACAGGGGAGCAGCTCCTGCCGGGATGCCTCCGTGTGCATCCACGGGGCTCTGGTGGATGCCCACCTTAGAGATGGCTTGCAGTGACATGTAGCTTTACTTCCAGGTGACTTTTGTGAAGTGAACCACTGCCAGAATGGGGGCACCTGCCTGACCGGGATTAATGAGACCCCCTTCTTCTGCATCTGCCCTGAGGGCTACGTCGGGATTGACTGCAATGAGACAGAGAAAGGTGAGGTGCTGACCCCATCACAGGGGCTCCGTGAAGTCCAGGAGCCTTTCAGCGTGGCACTGTGCCCGCGTCATGGCCCCGCACCACTGGCCCTGGGGTCTGGTCCTGCGGTACAGCCCCGCTGATGAGCATGCAGAGCGGAGATCCGAGCAGGGATGCAGTGACCTCCATCACTTGGGGGGGATGCGATGTCTTCAGGGAGCAACAGCCCACTGGATGCTCTTATTCTCCACCTACGCACATATCACAGCCATTTCTTGCCCTTCCCCAGGCCCCTGCCACCCCAATCCTTGCCACAACAATGGTGAGTGCCAGCTGGTCCCAAACCGGGGGGACGTCTTCACCGACTACATCTGCAAGTGCCCTGCGGGGTACGATGGGGTGCACTGCCAGATCAGTGAGTACAGTGGGGTGGCTGGGGTTGGGGAGGGGGGGTCCTCTGCTGCTAAGGACTTGGGGACCCTCTGGGCAGCACCGTGGTGACACCCGGGGGGTGTTTGCAGCTGTGGCTGCGATGGGCTCTATCAGGGACCATGGGCTGGTTTGGACCTTGCAGGTTTGAGGGAAGGACCACGGTGCGTGGACATGGTTCTGTCTGAGCCTTGCTCTGCAGCTCTGGAGGGACACAGTGCCTCGAGTAATGGGACAAGAGGTGCCTGGAGGCTCAGTGTGGTCCACACGAGCTCCCAGCCATGCTGTGGCTACATGGCCCGATGCACCCATGCAGCTGTAGTCAGCGGGGACATGGCTTAGGTGTCTCCTTGGGTTAGAGCTTCAACCCATACCACTGTGTCAGCAGGGATGCTGCCGTGGTCCTTGCTCAGGGGTTTCCTCTCCTCCACCGAATGAGGGGTCTTCTCCCCAGGACTGGCTTTGGGGTCACCTCCTGAGCCCCTCTACTCTGTCTCCTAGACAAGAATGAGTGCTACTCCCAGCCTTGCAAAAACGGAGGCACCTGCCTGGACCTGGATGGCGACTATGCCTGCAAGTGTCCTTCTCCGTTCTTGGGGAAGACCTGTCATGTCCGTAAGTCCCTGGCACCATCTATACAGAATCCTCTTTTCTCCCCTGTTCCCCATTGCTCTGTCCCCCATCGCTAGCGTGCCCAGGAGAGATCTCACCAGCTAGTCTAGGGGGTCTGGAGGGGAGCCGTGAGTGCCTGTGTGCCGGCTGCCCTTGGTGCCAGCGAGCCTGGTCCTGATGGAGGCAGCATCCCTGGGAAGATGCCTTCTCCTCTCTAGGGGGGGGCCCAGAGCAGCCGTTTTCCCCCACAGACTTCTGTGCTGTGAGAGGAGCTGGTGGATGGTGTGGTTTTGGCTGAAGGCTGAAGAGGGGGGAACACATAAGGGACAAGCAGGTCCTAGCACTGGCCTCCATCTCCTGCCCTGACCCCAGACAAGAGGCAAAGGACCCCCCGGTTTTGCTCCCTGGTCACCGTGTCTCTTTGGTGCTGATGTCCCCACTCTGCCCTCCCTCGCCCGCACCCCCAGGCTGTGCCGTTCTCCTGGGCATGGAAGGAGGAGCCATCTCCGACGCCCAGCTCTCGGCATCCTCTGTCCACTACGGCTTCCTTGGCCTCCAGCGCTGGGGGCCAGAGCTCGCCCGCCTCAACAACCACGGCATCGTCAATGCCTGGACCTCCAGCAACTATGACAAGAACCCCTGGATCCAGGTACCTGCAGCAGGACTGGGAGCATCGGTGTAGCCGGCAGCCCCAGTAGCCCTGTCTGGTCTTGCTGGGCTGCTCCCATGGGATTTCTCTGCTTCTGGTGGGAATGGCAGGGCTAAATTGCTGCAGCAGGGTGCCACCCAGGGGCATCTTGTGATGTGCCTTGGGAAGGGAAAGTCCCTGGCGAGGGAGATGGGGACCTGGGGTGGCGATCCCCCCTTTCTCTGCCCACCCTCAGATGCGAGGCTGGAGGGATGGAGGACTTTCATCCTGAGGAAGTCACAGCGCCCCGGGCAGCTCCTTTCCTGGTCCTGATGCTGAACGTGAGCCCACCCTCCCAGCCAGGCTCGGCGGCGCTGGTGGGCACAGGAGCTGTGCACCCCATCCGAGCTCAGGCTCTCCTCTCCTGCCCAGGCCAACCTGCTGCGGAAGATGCGGCTGAGCGGGATCATCACGCAAGGCGCTCGCCGCGTGGGCCAGCCGGAGTACGTCCGCGCCTACAAAGTCGCTTACAGCCTGGACGGGCGGGAGTTCACCTTCTGCAAGGATGAGAAGCAGGACGCAGACAAGGTGGGCTGCGATGTTCCACGCGGGGACCGTGCCGGCTCCCCACCACCCAGGGGTGCTGTGGGTGCTGGCGCGGCTGCGAGCTGCGTCCCAGACTGTCATCATGTTTGGGAAAGTGCTTTTGACCTGGGTCAAAGCCACGTCGGGAACTGTCCTAGCAGCGAGATGGCACAGATGGTTCCAGCGCTGGGCAGTGCTCTCTGGCTCTGTTTAATTGACCATAATAAGCACAACCAAAGAAGCAGCGCTGAGTTATTTAGGTCATTCAGATAACATCTTTATCGCTGAGACACTGTGGGAACCGGGCATGGTGTGGAAGTGCTAGCAAACGGCTTACGCGGCTCGGTGCTGTGTCTGCACCCAGCATGAGCCGACGGTGTATCTCACTCTCGAAGCAGGAATGGTCACTGAACGCAGCACTCTCCACTCTCTGTTTTTATGGCACGTGTCTTGTGCTTGTTTTTTGAGCACCCAAGGAAGGGCTGGGAATATCTGCCTTGCTTTAAAAAAAACCAAGCAGTTTGTTTCCCCAGTGGTGGAAAAAAATGCATGAAAACGTGACCTGACAGTATTTATTGTGTTAAAAAGAAAGAAGCAAGCCACCTCTCTGCTTGTCACAATTTGGGGAACGTTGCCGTAGCGGGAGGGATTTTATGGACAAGGCTGTGGGAGGGCTGGGGCACTCAGCCCTGCTCGCCGTTACAGGTTTTCCAGGGGAACATGGACTATGGCACCATGCAGACCAACATGTTCAACCCTCCCATCACTGCCCAGTTCATCCGCATCTACCCTGTGATGTGCCGCCGTGCCTGCACGCTGCGCTTTGAACTCATCGGCTGCGAGATGAACGGTAAATGTCGGTGGCTCTCCCTCCCCGGGGACCACAGGGCAGGGGGTGACATGGGGAAGGGCATCACCCCTTGTACTAGTTCTGATCCGCCGGGGCAGGGGATTTGTCAGCGCTTGTTTTTTCTCATGCCGGCTACGTGATGCCTGGAAATACCGATGGGTGCTTTTGGGGAGCGCAAGCCGTTAATCCCACCAGCTCAGCCGGGCTCGAGCTGCGCTCTCACGCTGCTAACACCTTCCCAAGCCGTCCCACTTCCCGGCTGGGCAGTTTTATTGCAAACCGGCTGCTTTTCCTGCTGGAGAGCTTGAAAAGCACCGAGGATCAAAGTCCTCTGGGAAACGTGAGGGATGATTAGCCTGAGCCCTTTCCCCGTGCCTGCTGCATTCCTGCCCTGCGGCACATCCCCGGCAGCTGAGTGGCACCCGTGTGGGTGCAGGGCGTCGCGGGGGCTTGCGTCGCGTCCTGCTGCTGCGTGGGTGCAGTGCCAGCCATGCTGTCGGCTGGGGATGTCTTTGCATTTGCTCTCTTCACCCATGAAAGCATCCTCCTCTGCCTCCTGCCGAAACTGTCTGTCCTCCCGGGCCGGGCTGTGCCGCAGGGACGTCCACGCATCCTTGCAGCAGGAGGCACTGTGAGCCAGGGAATAGCTGGGAGCTGAAAAATCCCAGGGAAAGGCGAGAGAGCTGCGACCTTGCGCCTCTGCTGAGCCTTTCCCTGCCCAGCCCTGCCTGCTGCTCCGGGCAGTGGAAACGTGGGGACATGGGGACGGCGCCTGCCAGGGCTGCGGGTTTTTGCTTGCGACGGTGCCGTGGACTCTTTCCTTTTCACCGCCTGTATAAACCGTTGTGTTACAGTGTATTTCAACACGGCAGGTTGCTCGGAGCCTCTGGGCATGAAATCCCGCCTGATCTCCGACCAGCAGATCACAGCTTCCAGTGTCTTCAAGACCTGGGGCATCGACGCCTTTACCTGGCACCCCCATTACGCTCGCCTGGACAAGACGGGCAAAACCAACGCCTGGACGGCACTCCACAACGGCCAGTCCGAGTGGCTGCAGGTGGGTCTCGGTTCCCTCCCTTTGCAACCGGATTTCTCCTCACCAGCTCCTCCAGCTGTGCCCCGGGGCCACCTCCTATGCCTGGGGCCACCTCCTGTGCCAGGGTGGCTGGAAGCAGGACGGACACGGTGGGAGAGGACAGGCAGAGGTGCCGGGACGGTGCAGCCGGAGCCTTGCCGTGGGGCACCCAGCCTGGCGGGGCTCTCTCCGAGCTGGGATCACGGGGGCAGGTCAGGATGGGGCCACGGCCACCGGTTTTAACAACGATGCCAGAGCGCTGGGTCAGAAACACCAGCGCCCATAGGGACAGGGACGGGGTGGTGCCGTCTCCGCAGACCTTCTTGTGGGGTGCACTGAGCCTGCAGCACCCCAGCTCTGCATCACCCCCTTGGGAAGCGCCATCCCAGCCTGGCATGACCGTCCCACGACCCTCCAGCAGCCTGGAACACCGCGTTTCTGTTTTGCAGGAAAAAATCAGGTTTGCTTTTCTCTTCCCAATCTGGAATGGGAACAAATAGTTTTGAAATTTCCTTCTCAGTTTCCTTTCCTCCCCTGTTTTTATACTTTTCACATGATTTCATGACATAATGGGACAAAGCAGTTTAGATATTTGTCCCGCTTTTTATTTTGGAAATGATTAAAAGCAGCTGCTCCATGGCCCTAAATAAAACAGCTTATCAAGACGTCTGCTGATGGGGTCGGGATGACACGCTGAGTTGGGCTGTCATACTGCAGGCTGCCTGTGTGTGTACGCGTGTATAGATTTACATGTATGCTCATATATATACACATATACATGTATGCATATAGCTAGTACCGCCCTTGATGAGTGTAAAGTAGGAACTAAATTAAGGAGACTTTCATCTCATTTGCTGGGTTGCCCTGTAGTGTGCCAGCAGCAGTAGCGCAGTGTGGCAGAGTAAAGAGAATAGGAACCATCTCGCTTACAACCCAAATGTCAGACCGCGCTGAATTGCATATTTTCTCAGCCAGAATCACTTTCCAGTGGAAATGCATTTCCTCCGGGAATCCTTTTTTTTTTTTTTTTTTTTTTTTTGTATTGAGACTTTTTGCCATCATTCCCACATTGACCTTTTCAGCCAAAAATGTTGAAGCGGCAGCGATGGGGAAGGGAGCTGGGACGGCAGGGTTTGCATCCCGCTTTGGGTTGCTTTGAGGGATGCTGCAAGTGTTAAAGGGTCAAATATTTCACGGTGGTGTTTTATTAGTCACTCTGGCGTTGGGGCAGGGGTCGAGCGGTTTTTCTCCGCTCTCAACCCCCGAGGGTCTGTGCATCCTGGCTGCCTCCAGGACACTCGGGATGCTCTGGGGTGGGAGCACTGCTCCTGCGAGGAGCCTCGACGAGCCTTGTCTCTGTGCCAGATCGACCTCCGGGACCAGAAGAAGGTGACGGGCATCATCACGCAAGGAGCCCGTGACTTTGGGCACATCCAATACGTGGCAGCCTACAAGGTGGCCTACAGTGACAACGGCACATCCTGGACCCTCTACCGGGATGGTCAGACAAACAGCACCAAGGTGTGTGGGACGGGGCAAGGTGGGCAGCGACCTCCTGGGGCTCGGGGATGCTGCCCTCGGGGAGAGGGATGGGATGGTGGTGGGGAGGTCCCGGCGGTGCTGACACCCACCTTTTTCTCCCTAGATCTTCCACGGTAACAGCGACAACTACTCGCACAAGAAGAACGTGTTCGACGTGCCCTTCTACGCCCGCTTCGTCCGCATCCTGCCCGTGGCCTGGCACAACCGCATCACCCTGCGCGTGGAGCTGCTGGGCTGCGATGAGTAGGCGCCCGCGGAGGAAGGACGGGGCTGCTCTTCCCCGCCGCCCAGCCCGCGCCCTGCCCGCCCCTGCCCGCTCCTGCTCCGACCTCGCACCCCCCCCCTTTTCCATGTCCCCAAACTCGGGCGGCAGCCGGGAGGGCTCCCCTGCCCCGTGTCGGTGCTGGGTCTGCAGCACTGCACTTTATGGGGCCCTTGCAGGTGGGATGCGGGGATGGCTCCTGCCCTTTCGCCCTGCTAGCCAGGGATGAGACCCCCTCCTGCAACTGGGGCTTGGCTGGGGGACCCTCTCCTGCAAGTGGGGCTTCCTTGGGCGACCCCATCCTGTAAATGGGGCTTTGCTGGGGGACCCCGTCCTGCAACCAGGGCTTGGCTGCATCCTCCCAGCTAAGCCTGGAGACAAATTTTCTCCCCCTTTTTGCTTCTGCTTCCAGCAGAGAGGCTGCAGCCTGCAGCAGTGCCCTGCCTGCACTGGGGCTCGGGGCTCAGCAGTTTTGGGGGGGCTTAGGGCAGGCACCCCGGGCTTGCAGCCTCTGGCGTCCCTCCTGCTCCCTGCACAGCTGCAAGCAGGGGCTCTGAAAAACTTACTCGGCTGTTGTCCCTTGCCCATTTCGCCAGGCCCTGGGTCTCCTTGCCCTGCGGTGTCAGCGCCGCATAGTGCGAGGGGAGTGATGAGACGGCTCCTATCAAGAGGCAGCGGGTCCCCGTTGCTGGTGGCTCTGCTCGCCGGGCGCTCCCGGCAGGCGCCACGGCTGGCGTTCTGGCAGTCGCTGCGCATTCCCCTTCCCTGGGAGCCGACTCCGGCATCCTCCAAGTCTCAGCATTGCCGCCGTCCCCACCTTTGGGGGGGTTTGGGGTGCCTGCAGGTCCCCTTGTACCCAGAGCCAAGTGGTGACGAGGCGGGCTGCAATCTGGTAGTGGGGGAGAGATGGTTTGTAGGCACAAGGGTGCAGAGAAAAGATGGGAAAGGTGGTGGTTAAACCACCCAAATACAGTAGGCAGAGAGCTGTGCCATGACCCTTTTTGTAACTTGATTTTTTTTTCCCCTTTCCGTGGGGTGGAGGGGAGCCTCTTGCATTGCTCGAGCCCTTGGGATTAGCAGTAGGAGATGAGCGAGACCCGGCACTGGCAAGTGGGAGCGCGGGCAGGGTGTCCGGCAGCGGCGCTGGCGGTGATGCTTCCCCACCTGCTGGGATGCGAAGCAGCCATGGGGCTGGGCTGGCAGCGGGTTTGCTTTGGCAAGTGCCGAGGGAGCCCGGGTGGGACGGTGGGGGCGGCGGTGGCCCCACTCCGGGGTGTCTCTGACAGTATTAAAACCAGCTGAAACTTTGGGGCTGTTGGCTTGGCTGCTGTGTGTCTCTCCAAGAGCACTTCCCAAAGCCCAGCAGGTCTGGCGAGCCCCCAGGATCCCCTCTGAGCCCCCGGGCTCCTCCGTCCTGGGGGGCTGCTGGCTGCCATGCTGACCCTGCGCCTCTCCTGCTTTCACAGACCCTCCTAGCTCCCTTCTCTGTCCGAAAAACAGGGTACCAGGGCTTTGTGCATCTTCCTCGCTGCCTCCGCCCCATCGCAGCTGCTGGAGCCTGTGCTCGCAGCTGGCCAAGCGCAGCGGGACGGGACTCGGGGAGGGGAAGCCACTATCAGCACCCCACGCCCTGCGTCTCCTCCTTTGGCTTTGATCCTGGAGCAAATCCCCCAGCTTGGAGCAAAACCGGCTTTTACACCCCAGTGTGCTCCTGGGGTGGGCAGGAGCGGTGGGTTTTGCCAGGGATGTTCCTGGCAGAGTTCCCCCTGGGTGGGGTGGGGGGGGACGGATGCTGCTGGAGCAGGATCCCCCCTGCATCGAGGATGGGGTCCCTGGTAGGGAAGGAGCACTGGGGTGATCAGGACAGAGGAGGTCTGTTCCCCTCCAGAGTCTTCTGCCACACTGGGCAGGGACCCCTGAGGTTGGCACGAATGGCCCAGCGCCACCTGCATCCCACCACAGCTCCCCGTCCCCGCAGCTCCACACAACCTCCATGGACCTTCCCGCTGCCAGCAGTGCCATGCTCGGCCATGCATCCCCTGCCCGGGCCCTGCCTGCGGGAGTGGTCCTGTGGGTGCCATCCCTGGGCACCTGGGGCCTGGGGGGGCTGCTGCCAGAGACCGGGCTGAAATTGTGGCTGCGGCTGCTTGGTGACAAATAGCAGCCCCAGCTAGAGCTGGGGACAGGGTGGGACAGTCAGCCCCGTTCACCTCCAGACATGCCACCCTTATCGCCGGGAAGCTGGGGCAGAGATAAGAGCAGCTCCGAGTCTGGCCAAGGCAGCCCCGAGCCGGGGGCACGGCAGAGGCTCCACGGGGAGGGTGATGGGAGCAGACGCTGTGTGTCGGAGCAGGGGACGCATCCTCAGCGCTCGGCCACCGCTTCCCCCTGCCCGTTGCCACCCCCCCCCCAGGCCAGCCCGGCTGACGGATGCTGAGCCCCTTCTCAGCTCCGCGCTGTTTCCTTCCTCCTGCCGAGCCCCAGGACGTGGGGGTTTGTGAGGGCCAGGGCGCCCTCCACCCCATGCTCAGCTCCTCATGGCCTGTCCCCGTCCCTCGGATGCTCTTCCCGGACGCGGCTGGGTTGCTGGGGCAGCAGGAAGGCCGGGAGGGCCGGCATGCTGCGGCCATGGCACCCCGCTGCCTGCTGACTCGGCGGCCGGCGCTGCCAGCTGCCCGCAGGCCGGTTCCTCAGGAAGCAGCCGTCGGGGAGAGCATCCTCTTGCCTCCACCCGGAAAGGCCGGCACAGATCACAGCCTCCTCCATCCCACCAGGAACGTGGGTTTTCCTCCCCAGTTTGAGCCTTGGGCAACAGGTTCCTGCTGGAATTGTCCGGCGTAAGCGGCATTTCAGTGAGAAATCTCTCCGGTGGGGCCACGGCAGAGCTGTCAGCTGCTGGGTTTGAGGCGGGGAAGACAGGGATGACATTTTTATGGCTCCCGTTCAACCAAAAGCTCAGCCGGCCCTAAACACGTGCCCTAAACACGTGCTCCCGGGTCAGAGCTACCCTGACCCTGTGCAGCCTCGCTTACCCTGAAACCTGCAGTCCCACCCAGGGTCCCCCTCGGGGAGCAGAAAACAAATCTGGGATCATCCCTGAAGCTCCAAAAATAGGGTGAGAGGCAGGAGGGAGCAAAGGGGTGTCCTCCTCCCTCAGGGGGGCTGCCGGTGGCTGGATCCTTCCCCATGCCGCTTGCTCCGCGGGAGGAGGTGGAGGGCATCGTTGGCCGCATGCAGACAAGAGCCATGGCCAAATGTGAGCCATGAGCTGTTGCTGAAGAGAGATGCACAAAAGAATCCATCTCCTTTTCCCTGCTGCGGCTCCCCTCGGGCCGGGCAGAGTGTGGCTCCCGGCAGGCAGCGCAGGGCACCGTGTGGCTTGCTCCTCGGCTCTGAAACAATGGGGTGGCCACATCAAGGAGCAGTGTGCCTTGACGGGGCTGTCCGTCTGTCCACACAGCCCATGGGGTGGAGGGGACCATCCCGATTGCCGGCTCACTGCGACACGGACAACTGCAAGCAACTGCAGGGGTGCATCGGTGACCGGGATGCAGTTGGGATGCAGCCAGGACACCATCCCACCACCTTCTCTGGCCATGGGGCAGGGCTTGGTGTCCTCAGGGACCCTTGGCCGGGATGTAGGTGTGCAGCAGCCCCATGCCGCCATGCCGGGAGGTGTAATTGCCCCTCCATTGTGGGCTGGGGAGCAGCCTGCTCCAGGCAGCCAAGCAGGCAGCGTGCCCGGCCGTCACGCTCCTGTGTCCCTGAGCAGCCCGGCCCTCCTGCGTCCCTCCTCGGGGAGGGCCGGCGGGCCCCGATGGGTGGGTGTGCAGGGACAAGGAGAGCAAGGAAGAGCAGTGCAGCCAGACCCCGAGTCCCACAGCCATCCCCGGTCGGAGCTTCCCACAGGCGACGGGGGCCGCTGGGCTGGCGCTGGCGGCAGATAACGCTGTTTCCGTGCCGGCTGCTCCCTATCAGCGTGGCGGCGGCGGGCAGACAAGATCGCACCCCGAGCACGCCGTACTGGGGGGCCATGGGGAAGGGGTCCCAGCTCCCTTCACCCTGCAGCCAGCCCTGGGGTGGTTTATTTTTACACAAGTTTGTTTTCTTTCCGGCTTGACGCCGTCCCGCACGGCGGCAAGAGCCGGACCGGGGCCCCCACGCCTCATTTCCTTGCCATAAAACAACAAAGCAGGGGGCAAAGCGGCGCGCCGGGCTGGGTCGGCGGGTCGGCGGGTCAGGGCACACGCCGCTCCGCGGTTCCTCCATGTGCTCAACCCCACCGGCCACCCCTGGACCAGCATCCCCCGGCTGTGCCGGCGCCGTGCTGCCCTTCCTGAGGGCTGGATCTGGGGTTCTCGGAGCCAGGGCTGCGTGTCCGTGTGCCGGCAGGAGCTGGCGTGGAGGGCATCACCCAAGTCTAGGGATGATGTTCCCTCAGATGGGTGAAACCAGCCACCCCAAAGCTTTTGCCGTGGTTTCTGTGCCTCTGCTTTTTGCCCACAGCCTCATGCAGACCCTGAAGAGGCTGAACCCTGCAGCTCAGCTGCCTTCCCTGCACCCCAGAGCAGGGAAGCGCTGCCTGCACATCCCAGGCATGGACCACCCCCCGCTACAGCCCACCCATCCCGAGCTGCTCATGCCTCGTGGTGCTCCTGCCATGCGTGTGCTCAACACCACCCGGGCACCACGGCCAAATCCACCCGCTGGGACATGAGACAAGCGATGGGGTCTTCTCCCCCAGACTTGTGGCTTCACCGGGGCTTTGTATGGAGCATCACGGGGGTCCCACCAGCCCTGACTGGGCACCCTGCTGCCCGCTGCTCTGCCCTCCAAGCCGGGGGCAACGCTGGCAGCTGGCACATCCCAGCGGAGGCGTGCGGGCAGCGTGCGGGCAGCGTGCGGGCACACGGCGAGGCCATTGCCTGGCCATGGCCGGCAAGCGGGGCCGGGGGGGGGCTGGGGACACCCACCCCAGCTCTGGGCTGCGAGCAGGGGGTTGGGAAAGGCGTGTGTTTCCCTTTAAGAGGCAGGCCCTGGAGCTGCTTCCTCTCAGCCTTGCAAGAGCCCTAAACACAGTGCATCTGCCCGCAGCCTGCCTGCACGCCTGCCTGCAACCAGCGTGAGTAGTGCTTGGCCCCGGAGCTGGGGCTGGGGAGGGCTGGCACCCCGGGGTGGTGGGTACCCTGCTTGCCCTGGAGGGATGGCACGGCCATGGAGGATGCCGGGCATCACCGCCGAACATGCCGGGCATCGCTACGGTGGGTGCTGCAGCGCGATGCTCACCGGCATTGCGGTTGAGGATGCCAGCCCTGCATCTCCCCGGGCATGTCACCGCAGTGCTGGGCTCTGGGTGGGTGGCTAAGCACTGGGGGCATGGAGGGGGTCAGGGCTGGTGTTCCCCCAAACCGAGGTGCGAAGCTGCCGGTGCCTCGAGCCCGCCCCGCGGCGCATGGGCAGCACGTGGCGGCGTGCCCGCTGGGCTCCGGTGCCTGCAGCGCCGCGCACCGCTGCCGCCGCGCTCCCGGCGTGGCACTGGCCGTCGAGCGGGTGCACCTCGCGCCCTCCGTGCCGGAGACCTCAGCGGGTGGCAAGAGTGGGCTGCACCCCACGGGAAGGTGAGCAGTTGGCACTGACCACCGAAGAGCCCGGGAGCGAGCAACACATGGTGAGAGTAGCCCGTTGTATGCCCCGGTGCCCGGAGACCACCGCCGTACCCAATATCGGACCCTGCTGGGGGTGAGCACCCGCTCTCCCACGGGACCCTGGCCTGGGGCATGCACTTGTGAACCATGTCTAAGCAGCGGGCATGGATGTCAGATCCCTCCCCGGCTTGGAGAGGGGCTGCCGGAGGCTTGCCGGGGTCTGGGCCCCCTCTGCCGGCTCTGGGAAAGTTCGCAAGCCGGCAAATCCTGCTGCGAGCCGCCTTGGGTGAGCCCCATGCAGGGCACCCTTGGGTGCCGGGGGCACCCGGATCTCAAGGCAGCACGGGTCTGCGGTGCCGTGGGGCAGCCGGGCTTCCCCCCACCCAGGGGACGTGGTTTGGGAGCGAAACGTGTTGCCTGGGGTCAGCGCCAGCAGCATCTGCGGTGCAAAGCGGCAGCCCCGGCTCGGAGCCGGGGGTCCTCAGGCAGACCGGGTGGGTGCCGCCGGGCTTTGTCCGGTGCCGGGGCAGCGGAGGCAGCCCCGAGCTCTCTCCTCCCTTCCTCGGCTGGGTTGCACGCTCGGCTGCCTCTGTAAACTGAGCTTGAGGCTTACAGCGGGGCTCGGCCTCGTCTCTCCCCCCGCACCCCCTACGTGATGTTTTCCCAGTGCTCCCTGTTCAAAGGACGCCCTGGGATCCCGTTTCCCCCGGCTGCCCCGTCCCCGGCTTGGTCTCAGTTTCCCCCTCTGCGCCGGCTGCTCCACGATCCCCGATGGGCAGCAGCGGCGGACGCGGTGGTGTGCGGCACGACGTGACCCAGGCAGGAGGATGAGGATGGAGGGGACTGGGAGCCCCGGTTGTGGGGACTGGGAGCCCCGGTTGTGGGGCAGGTCTGGGGGCACAGCTCAGGTTGCCTGCGCCCTCCCCTGTGGGCAGGCGAGCGGCTCTGCCGGCTGTTCCCACCCCTCTCCTTGCATGCCTGCCGTGGGGTTTGCCTGCCACCGTGTGCCGGGCAGCGCTGGGGTTCTCCTGGTTATGTTGGGGTGTTACCACGGCCCTTTCCCCCTCGACAGCCCAGGCTCAGGGTTCGGCCTCGCTCCCCAGCCATGCTGCTGCTCCCACTGCTCCTGGAGGCCACCCTGCTGCGGCTGGCCAGTGGCTCCCACCACCCCTTCTACAACGGCTTCTACTACAACCACCTCATGAATGACAACGGCAATGGGCAGGAGAAAGGTATATCAGGGATTGGCAGGGCTGGAGGGAAGAGGGGCTGGCAGGTCGGTGCAAGGGGCTGAAGTGTCCCCCCCACCTCTGGCTGGGACCTGTCTCTTTGGGGGGGATGTTGGGCCCAGAGGAGCAGGCGGCGGTGCTCCAGGGATGCTTGGTGGGTGCTCATGGGATGCTCAGGCAGAAGAGGAGGTGGCTGGAGGGAGGAAGCAGAGCGGCTGCAAGGAGATTTGGGGACTAGAGGTAACGGGCACAAACTGGAGCCCAGGAAGTTCCATCTTAACATGAGGAGGAACTTCTTTACTCTGAGGGTGGCAGATCACTGGCACAGGCTGCCCAGAGAGGTTGTGGAGTCTCCCACTCTGGAGACATTCAAAACCCGCCTGGACGCCACCCTGTGCACCTGCTGTAGGTGTCCCTGCTGTGGCAGGGGGGTTGGACTTAGATGATCTCCAGAGGTCCCTTCCAACCCTGACGATACTGTGATACTGTGACACTGCCCAGCCCTGAACCCTGACCCACACTTCACACCTTCCCTCCCTGTCACCAGTGGTTTACTTCAATGGGGCCAGGCTGGTGGTAGAGACCCCCAAAGACCCCATCTACAGCTCCAACGGCGCCAATGTCACCCTGCCCTGCCACTACCATTACGAGCCTGACCTGGAGGCCAAGCGCAAGATCCGCATCAA
Source organism: Pluvialis apricaria (assembly GCA_017639485.1). Taxonomy (NCBI): domain Eukaryota; kingdom Metazoa; phylum Chordata; class Aves; order Charadriiformes; family Charadriidae; genus Pluvialis; species Pluvialis apricaria. The sequence goes on along the minus strand of CM030015.1, from coordinate 9,330,282 downwards.
GTGGTCCAAGTTGCGGGATGACTACACCAAGGAGCAGGACGTGCTGGTGGCCATCGGCAAGACCTACATGGCCTTCGGGGACTTCCGGGGCCGTGCTCACCTCCACCAGGCCGGCCGGCGCGAGGCCTCGCTGGTCGTCAGTGACGTGCGCTTGCAGGATGATGGCAAATACCGCTGCGAGGTCATCGATGGGCTGGAGGACGAGAGCGATGTGGTGGACCTTCGGCTGCAAGGTGGGGGCACGGTGGGGACTGTGTGACCCCCTGCGCCAAGCCAGGGAGCCTAGCCTTCCCATGGCACCCTCTCCTTGGGTGTGAGAGGGACCCCAGTTGTGGGCAGAAGGGGGCTGGGATGCTCGGTGGGATGGGGTGGTGGCTTGGGGCTGTCTGACTGTGGGGTCTCAGTGCTGAGTGAGCCCAAAGCAGTCTGCCCAGCCGGGGTGCTGGGCATGCTACTGTGGAGTCAGAGTTGGGGGCTACCACAGTGTTTCCTGCCTCTTCCCGCTCTTCCTCCTCCCATCCTCCTCCTCCCATCTTCCCACTGTGCTGCATCGCGTGCAGCCGCCCCCGCGTCTCCCAGCTCTGGGTATCCCCATGCATCTTGTGATGAACCTTGGTGACTGGTCCAACCCCTCTTGCTCCCTTGCCATGAGAGACCTGACTCGGTCCTGGCTCCACTGCTGAGCTCAGAGCAGGTGGAATGCCCGCCTTGCTGTGCCCCTGCCCACCCCCTCGGCCCCTGAGCCCTCCCTCCCATGGTGGCTTGTCCCCACTGGTCCCTGTGACTGTGGTCCGTGGTGGTGGTGCACGTGTTCCTGTGGTCCGTCCATCCCTGTGACTGTTCCATCCATCCCCATGTTGGTGGCCCATGTGTCCTGGGGTCACAGCCCATACATCCCTGTGATGCTGGTCCTTGTGTCGCTGTTCCTGTACCCTGTGCATCCCCATGCTGATGGTCTGTCCATCCCCACGGGGGTGGTCCGTGTCTCCCTGGGACCACAGTCTGTGTGTCCCCAGGACCATGATCCATACGTCTGTGTGGCGGTGGTCATTGCATCCCTGTTATCATAGTCTGTGCATCCCTATGTCTGCTGGTGCTGTCCCCACGAGGGTGGTCCGTGTGTCCCCAGGACCGAGCCCCTGTGTCCCTGTGCCACCAGATGTCGCTGGCAACTTGCCGCTTGCGGCTGCATGCCCGGAGCAGCCCTGTCCCTGCCTGCCTGAGCCTCGGGCTGTGCCATCCTGGGGTGGTCCCTGTCCCAGAACCTGAATTTGGGATGGGTTGGGGACCCCTGCGGCTCCTGCTGGAGCCGGACGGGGCGGGTGGGCTGCCTGCGGAGCCGGCTGAGTGCCCCGTCTGCCCCCAGGCATCGTCTTCCCCTACCAGCCTCCCCGCGGGCAGTACCGGCTCAACTTCCACGAAGCCGAACAAGTGTGCCAGGAGCAGGGCGCCATCCTTGCCACCTTCAACCAGCTCTTCCAGGCCTGGAGCGAGGGGCTGGACTGGTGCAACGCGGGCTGGCTGGCTGACGGCACGGTGCAGTACCCCATCCGCCTGCCCCGCAAGCCCTGCGGCGGGCTGCACCTCGCCCCGGGCATCCGCACCTACGGCCCGCGCCACCGGCACCTGCACCGCTTTGATGCCTTCTGCTTCTCCTCCGCGCTCAGAGGTTGGTGCTGGGCCAGGGGCTGGGGAGTGGGGTCCTGGGGAAAACGCTGTGCCCCATCGGTGGCGTCCCATGTCCTCCCTCCCCCTTAGGGCACAGGGCTCAGCCCGGGTGGCGATGCTCCATGTAGGGATGCTCCGGGTGGGGATGCTCTGGATGATGCTCAGCACTGATGCTCTCCTCTCTGTCTTAGGAGAGGTTTTCTACCTGGACCACCCGGCAGGGATGACGCTGGAGGAGGCCAAGCAGAGCTGCCAGGATGCGGGGGCCGAGATCGCCCGGGTGGGGCAGCTCTACTCTGCCTGGAAATTCGTGGGGCTGGACCGCTGCGATGCCGGCTGGCTGGCAGACGGCAGCGTCCGCTACCCCATCACCAAACCCCGGGCCAACTGTGGCCCCCCAGAGCCCGGTGTCCGCAGCTTCGGCTTCCCCAGCAAGGGCAGGTTTGGGGTCTTCTGCTACAAGGAGAGATAAGGAGCTGGGAAGGCTCCTTGGCCGGAGGATGTTTCTAGCCTGACGGTGCCTGGCGTTGGGTATTCCCCGGGGCTGTTTTGGGGGTGACTGGGGGGGAGGTGGGTTGGGGGGGGAGGCTTCTTTTTATTTTATTTCCTTCCTTTATATTTTCCACATCTTGCTCAGCAGCTGGCACGTGCGGCCGCTCGGGGCTGCTGCCGGCTGGGGCAGCGCGGGACTGTCCCTTGGCATGGGGTGTGCATGAGGGTGGTGCTGCCACCCCGCTTGGTCCCTGCCACCCCGTGGGTGGTGGCCCCTTCCCACGGTGGCAGCATGTCACCGACACCCACCTGCCCTTCCAGGCTGGTCCTGCTGCTGAGCTCGCGGGGTGGGAGCGAGGGGAGCCTGGATTTGGCCAGAGGCAGAGAGTGGATGTCTCCATTGCATCCCAGCCCCTCTTCCAGCCCCGTCCCCATCCTGCTGAAGGATGCCGTTGTGCCTGTCCCTGCGGCAGTGCCAGTGCCTTATCTCTATGTGCCCCTCACCTGGACTCCACTTGAACTCTGGTGCCTTCTTCTTCAAACATTTGGTTAAGAAAAGATGTATTTTCCTGGACCTCTTCTAATAAATTGGTGGAGAAAGCCCTGGAGCGACGTGGCTGTGTCCCCATCTCTGTCCCAGCGCAAGAGAGGGGTCTGCCATGGAGAGAGGATTTGGAGATCCCTGGCTGGACACCCGGGACTGTCTCATCCTTGGCCGAGCATCGTCTTACCGCCGCTGACTTAGCCTGAGCTCCTGCAAGGGTCCCCATGCTCCCTCATTAATGAACGTTAATTAACTCCCTGGGTGTCAGGACTGAAAGCTGGAGGGTGAAGCAGTTCCTGCTGAGGATGGGTTTTGGATGGGTTTTAGGCATGCGGGTTAACCCCCTCCTGGGGCGAGAGCTGAACAGAGCGGTGATGTCCTACCACAGGGTCCTTCTTTGGTTGAGGCTTGGGACACCCCCGCCTCCCCCAACACCTCCGTCGTCCCCAGAGCTGCACCCTTGGGTGCTGGCTGGGGCTGAGCACCCTGTCGGGGCTCCCCTTCCTTCCCTTCTGCCTTGCCATGGGAGACCAACCCCCACCAAGCCCACGCTCCCCCCCCAAAAAACAACACCGACAAAGCAGCCATTCCAATTTCACTCTCTTTATTATTTATCAGTCTTTCAAAATAGGATATGTTCAAAAATATAAATAGGTGCAGGGAACGCTGGTGCCCCGCACGGTCCCCTGGAAAGAGCACGTTGTCCTGGGACGGGCGCTGCGCCGCACGGGGGGTGGCGGGGAAGCAGAGAGGGGCCGCGGCCCCCAGCGCCCGGGTCCCGGGTCTCAGCATCCCCTTGCCTCCCTCCTCCCGCAGCTCCTTCCACCGCAGCCCCCCGGCCCTCCCCACCCGCCCCGACGCGCTGCAGCAGTAGGAGGATTCTGGAAAAAAAAAAACAAAATAAAAATAAAACCCCAAAAGGTGCTGTTCACCCTGGAGATTAAATAACAGAAATAATTACATTGTTCGTGGATAAAATCAGGAAAAAATAATCATCTTTATTATTTAACTTAACCCTCTGCCCTCTGCAAACCCACCCCCCTCCCTGTCCCCGAAGGCACGAAGATAATTGGAACCGGACGGTTAGTAAAAATGCTGAGATCTAATTCACTTTGCTTTGGTGCTTGGAAAAACATTAATTTTTTTTTTTTTTTATATATATACACAAAGGTGGGTTTGTCTTTAATATAGTTTTTTTTTTTTCCTTATATGACAAAAAAGCAACAAGAAGAAGAAGAAATCGACTCTGTTAATATAACTGTTCTGTTAAAAATCTCTCTTTCTCGCTTTCCCCCTGGGTCTCTCTCGCCCCGCTCTAATGGGTGGGTCTGTGCACGGCTCTGCCGCTGGGTCTCGACCGGCTCCTGGGGCTCCTCTTGTATAGCCTGCGCTGGTAGTTGGAGGCTGCGGAAAAGGGAGGAGAAGAAAAGGCACCTTGTTAGCAGGAGCCAGGACAGAGACGCTGCTTGTCCCATGCTGGCCGCCCCGGCCCCTGGCTCCCTGGAAAAACACGGGCAGCCGCAGGCAGCGCTGCCCGGCGGGCGGCTGTGCCTGCCCTGGCGCCAGGCTGCCTGCCCACGTACAATCGGCCCTTCTCTCGCCCCTGCGGCTGGGGTTTGCTTCACCCAGGGGTGAAGGTGCCCGGTGCCTACCAGGAGCCTGGGCAGAAGCATCCTCTCCACGGATGCTTGTCCCATCCCTTCCCTGTGCCCAGCCGGGAGCGCTGCTCTGCTAATGGGGTGGGCATGGGGACTGTTTCCCCATCTTCCTCGCTGTCCTGCCAGTCCTTCTCCAAACCCCTGGGACAGGGAGGGAAATATCCATCAGTGGTGGGATGTGCTCAGGGCACAGGAGGGGAAACAGCCCCGTCTGGCCGGCAGGGACAAGGTTTCTGCCTGATCTTTGCTGCCAGTCTCCCTTGAAGCTGGCGCTGCTCCCCTGGGATATTTCGAGGAGGGTTTTGATGGAAGAGGCAAAAGCTGGTTGGGAACAGCCTAGGTCTCTTGATCACTTGTGGTCCATGCCAGGAGCAGCCTGCAGCTCTTCGGGTCCATGGCAGAGCCAAGGGAGTCAGTGGCTTGGTCTACACCATACAGACACCTCCTCCATCCCTCCTCCTTCCATCTCCTCCCTGGGCCGGAGGTTTGTCTCTTAAGCCCGTATCAACTTTCCCTGGCTGTGGGACCATTGGCTTCAGCTGGAATTGCCCAGCTGGACCAGAACCTGGCAAGGAGACTACTGGACAGATGAGATTTGGCTGAGGCCCATGAAATTATTGGGAAGCTGCAGGCGAGCAGGGATGGGACAGGGGTGTAGGCAGGCCTGGGAGTGGGGTGGGACGCCAGTGGGAGAGGGCTGGCTGCCATCAGCTGGAGGCCTGACAGGAGAAGGGTCAGGAGCCCAGCCCTGTCCCTTGGCTTAGCTCTGCCGCAGGGCTCCTGTCCGATTCCATAGCAGGGGGATGCTGGAGAAGGGCTTGCGGGGACCACAGCTCCCCCCTCCTATTCTCTCTGCTGATGTGGGTGGTGCCAAAACTCAACATTTCAGAAACCATTTCTTTTTCTTTCCTTTCTTTAAGTACCCTGGGCCCTTGGTAAGCTCCTTGTTGCCCTTTCCTGGCCCTAGAGCTGCCCCTACGCTGCCTAGGTGGAGGAGCCTCCAGGGCAGGAATTGCCTGGGCTGCCCCTCTGGCCAGTACCCGCGGTCCACACCTGCCCAGAAGATGCCAGGTCCCATGGCCCCATCACAGGGGAGTTTTCAACAAGTCAAGGGGACCATGTTGTCCCCTTCTGTCTGGCTTGGAGCTAACCTGCACCTTAAGATGATGCCCCCCCTCATTCCCAGCTGCTTCTCCCAGCTGTAGGGATGCATTAGCCTTAACCTGAAGGTAAAGGGGATAAGACGTACGGTTTATGCAGGATATCCGTGGCTCCTCCCACTTCCCATTGGGCTGGCACCGAATCGTGGGCACGTGGCGCTGGATGTAGCCTTGGTTGCACTGGTACCGCACCATGGAGTTTATTTCATAGCGGTCCTTCTTCCGACCGAAGGTCCTGGCGTTCTCCACCACCGGGGGGTCCCCACAGGCCACTGCAGGAGATGGGCAGAGACATGGAGAAATCGAGTCCTGCCTGGCTGAGCGAGCAGCTCATGCCCAGGCAGCTCCTGCCTGCCCGGCACAGGCTGGGCACACGCAGCCTCCTCACTCCTCTTCTCCCAGGCATAAAACCTTAAATCCCTTTGAGATTGCCTCTGTCCACAAAATTGAGGGGCAGGAGGATATGAAAATTCTGTAATGGGCCTTGAAATTAAGCAGTGGTCTGCCTCAGGGCTCCATTCCTGCCTCCTGGAGAGGCAGTGAGAACTGGGCATCACAACAGCCGCTTCTCTCTGTGGGAGGGCACGGAGCTGGCGTGTGGGAGTGATGCTGCAGCCAGGGTATGGCTCTGCCTGGGGACGTGAAACCCCGTCCCTGATGGCTCATCTTATTTGTTTTCAAGCCCTCGGCAAACTTTCTCCTAGAGCTTTGGCCAACGTCTATTGCTAATTCCTTCCACCTCTTTGACCACCCTTTGCAGTGATGAAACCCACATTCATGTGCACTGGGGGCTCCACTACAGCCCCGCAGCCACTGCCTGAGCCCTCCCATCCTTGCTGGTGTGGTGCAGGGTTCTGACCTGTTCCTTTCTTGCAGGTGAAAGGGAGATGATAGTTGCAGGGAACGTCGTTCCATTCGCCTTGCTCATGCCAGATCATCACAACGCAGTCCTCACCCGCCGCGAAGAAGTTATCGGGTTGGTTGGGCCGCCAGTTCTCAAATTGCTGCCAAGAGAGGAAAGCCCTTTTCCTAAGGCTGAGCCCTCCCCTCTCCTACTCTCTCCTTCATCCTTGCTGCTGCCTTTGCCCACACATCTCACCAGCAAAGACCATGGGTTCCCAGCACTGTTACTACAGCAGTTACGGTGTCCAGGATCTTAGCTGACCACCTTTACTAGAGGCTTGGAAAAAACATGAGCCCTACAAAGTTTAGGGCTGCCTCCACTCAATTCCCGACACAAGCACTCAGCACACACCTCATGGGCCTCTTCCCACCCAAGGGGAACCTCTTCCCCTCCCACCGAAAGCCAGTGCCTGCCCACGCCACAGGCTGCAGCCTCACCAGGGAGTGCCCATCGGACCAGCGGAAGTCGTTCTCCACAGCTCTGTCACTGAGGCCGATCCACTGGTAGTCCTGCGCGTGGCCTGGAAGAGCCAAAGGTGGAGAGAAGAGTGGGTCATGGTTCCCCTACACCTTGTTAGAAGCATTTCTTTGCCATGTCAGCTGTCTCTGGGTCATTCGGCTCCTTCCCAGTCACTAGCCCCTGATGTCCCTTCTTTCCCTGCATTGTGCCTGTCCGTCTCCTTCCCCACTCAACATGGAGCCACCCATGCTGGCATGGGTCACTGCGCTTTTTGCAGCACGTGAACATCTTGTGAACAAGCCACATCAGCAATGTGATAAGAGTGACGATCTATCCTAGCTGAGAAAGGGCCCTCTTCTGTCTCACAGCTGGATGGTTCTGCCTCTCCCACGCAAGGGTGAGGCCTCATTGAGAAATACCTGAGCACTATTGGGGGAAATTGTGTCTTTTACGTAATTACACCTGACCATAGAATGAGAGTTGAATGGATGGACACCTGCCCAGTCTCAGGCTGCCCTCAGCACTCACTGTTCACAAATTCTTGCTCCTCTGGTGTGATGATACTGCTCAGGTGGGCTTGATGTTGTCGGCATCTGGTCTCTGCATCCATCCAAGTCTCCCTCTCTTCAAAGTGCCTGTAGCAGTGGCCCTGGAATTTGGTCCAGCCTTCCTCACAGTTTTCCAGGTCTGAAACACACAAAGGAGGGATGAAAAGGAGTTGGTGCATGAGTCTCGAAGCCTTCCAACTCACCTCTTAGCAGCTCATGCTCTCATGGCATAGGACAACTCGTGGTAACTTCCACTAAAATGCAAAACCTGACACTGGGAAATTCCAGGGAAAATGATCAGAAGGCTTCCAAGACACATGCAGAGAGGGGAGCCTGTGTTGAAGACCCCATGTTTGCAGTACTGTGACCAGTGCAACTAGAAGCCAAGTGATACAAACTTATTCCTGAGCAATTCAATCCCTGTGTCATGTTCCTGGACTCTTTCTGAGGAACTGACCAAGCAAGAACCCCTCTCTTCCTACTTGTGCTGGCCTGCAGAGTTTTCTTGCTTTAGAAAGAAACTCCAAAACCTGAATCCAGATGCCCGGAATCACATACATGTTGGAAAGAAAAGAGGGGAGGAGAGGCCAGGTTCGAGTGGTCGCATTGCTTGGTGTTGTTCTGGGGGTCTGTCTGCAGGAGAAACAAGTCTACCAAGGTGGGAGAAAAGAGATGGAGGCAGGAACTTACCATGGTGGAGTGAGAAAATGAAATCACAGGGAAAAAGCTTGGAGGCTGCTAGAGAAGTGCAAAAAATTCTCAACTTTTCAGAATATCTTTTACAATCTGAGAAACACTGAAGAGTTGAACACATTAATTAAAAAAAAATGAATCCACAGGTCGAGGACAGCAGAGGTGAATGGAGAAACCATGAGAAAAGGCCTTCAGCAGCTTCCATGGAATGCAATGCCACACATCTGCTCCATGGGAATGAATGAAACAGAAATTGAAATGTGTTTAATCTCAGCCTTTCAGATGCCCGATCTACCATCCTCTCTCAGGCACTTACTGCTCTTGGAGTGGTGGGCTTTCATGAGTCCTCATGCCTCTCTCCCTTTCCAGTAAGGTTTTCTGTACTCAGTTTCTTTCTTCTATTGTTAAATTTGGTAGGTCAAAGCACTTGTCACCTTCAATGACAGGGACTCATCCTAATCCACCCTTCTGGCGTTCTTCCAGCTGGAGATTGCAGACACTTCGTTGGAAGGGTTGGCAGTTAGTTGAGGCATTAAAAATGTTTTCTGCCTGCTTCAACAGATCAAATGGATTATCTGGAAGCAGTTGAAGCTCTAAAGTTTCTTCATTTTTGCAGGCAGATTGCTTGCACAACGTAACTGAAGAGCATGCTCTATCTTTTGAGATTTAAGACTTTTTTCCAGCAGCTTGAACACGACCCCCTGTCATCACAGCCTGGGGATGGGACAGCACGTGGCACAGAACCTCAGCAGGACATTTCCTAGGAGAAAGGCCACTCTTTGCTGCACAGCTGTTACTTACGGGGAAATATGACAGCAGTTGTCTTGGAAAAGAATGTCAAAAATCTTGTTCCCTGGTACGGACACTGTCAAGGTGACAAGGACTGGCCGCATGCAGAGACGGCAGAGCTCACCTATGGTGTCCAGCTGTTCTTGGAGACCAACAGAAAGGATGGTCTGTCTCATGGGAATCGTGAAGATTTACGTTCCCCACTGAATTGGGGGACCTGCCTTCCTCTTGCATCTCCCAGGCTATAACTCTCAGGCATCATAAGCTCATAAATCAGAGAAGAGAGGAAATTAAGTCTGGCTTGGACCAAACAAAATCATAAGCAGCCGCAGGGTAGAAAGTCTCTTGTTGGATTACAGGGGTCTTCAACAACAGGTAGCAGGGACAGGTAAATCAGGGGCTGATTAGGTTGTATTAGGAAAGCGATGATAAGATAGCACAATTCCTGTCCAGACGGTCCAATGATCCCGAGCCTTCTTCTTATGGTCTACTCCATATGTTCATTTTGGAAGCAGAAAGAGAGATGCAGAGAAAGGGGAAGAGAAAATCCAATATATATTGTCATTACTTGCGCCAAGGTGAAGCAGACACTGCAATCTTATTTCTCTTTTGTTTGAGCAAGGCTGGAGAGCTTCCCCTCAGCTAAGCTGATAAAAGTTTGGACTTTCATCAGCTCTAAGAAAAACACCAACCTCTTTTTGTTTCCTTGTAGAAACAAAAAGAAGTATTAGTGCAGGTCAAAGTACCTAATTTTGATGGAAAAATAGGTCACTTCATGTTTTCTCAAGATATACATTCCCTGCTGATTCTGCCACAGGAAGCCACATTGAAAAGGTGGCAAAAATGTCATGCTGTGTCAAATCGGTGGAGACTCCTGGAGTGAACAAGGCTTCTCTCAGCTGCACCTTCACAGAGAGAAACACAATCATTTTTCATGGCTCAGTTGAAGCATCCTTCCATGAAATTCCAGTCTGGCAGAGAAAGTTTGCCTGGGGTGAAGATGTACTCAGATGTTTCCCTACTGTTACAGATGAACAGAAGGACCCTTGACTCAAAGAGACAGCGACTTCTGTGATCAACATTGTTACGATCTGTATGGAGCTTCACTAGAGAAACTTCAAAAAGAGAAAATTGAAGAAGAAACCAGAAGTTCCTGCTTAGGAATCTTAGACGACACGGTGCTGTGATGAGCAAACTAACCAAAATACATAAACAAAAGTCTTGAAGCTTTTCCCTACTGTGTTTTAAGCTGCTATTAGAGGTTAGCTAACTGAGACGAGGGCAGAGCTGATAGGAGCACTTGGGATCAGCTTTTTTGAGGGGTAGGGTGGGAACGAGGTAGTGCGGCAGTTAGTAAGATTAGCTGAAGCCAGGTAGGCCGTACCGATCTCACACAGGTCCCCTCCGTAGCTGGGAAGGCATAAGCATTTGAAAGAGTCGATGCCATCAACGCAGGTAGCTCCATTCAGACAGGGGCTTGAGTGGCACTCATCAGTGTCTGCAAGAAATCAAGGGCTTCCATTAGGGCTCTGGGCAGACAACTCCACCAACAGGAGAACTTGTTTCCTTGCTTGTTTAGGAGGGAATATCGGTTGTTTTGTGGGAACTTGGGAGTTGCTAGGGTCTTATTTTAAAACATACTGCCACTGCTGCTGCTGGAAGAATGAAGGCAAGAGACCCAACCCACCCTACAAGGAAGACATTGGTTTTCCGTCACTTGGTGGTTGAACACCACTCTGAAGATATCAGTACAAGCTCAGCAAGATGTATCCAATACACAACACATTAGGGTCTAGGAGGAAGAACGTGGAATTCTCATAAGTGATGGTCCTAAAATAGACCCCTATTTCCTAACCGGCCTTCCTGGTTGCCAGTGATCACTACTTGTTTCTTCCTAACATTTATTAATTTAGGTGAATAGTTTAGATGAATAATTTAGATGAAGTTCTGCGGCAAGAAATCTCTTCTCAGTGAAGATGAAGAGAGTGCAGAGAAGAAAAGAAGTGGTTTCAAAGGTGGTTCAGAGTCCCTCAACTTTTTCTCTTTGAGGATCTTAGGCCTAGCTATGGGTGCCTCTTCCTTGGTGAAGAATACTGGAGTGCAGTGCCATTTTCTCCAGACCTGTCCCCACTATGCGCTCTCTTGCTTGTGATGGAGCTGGAAGAAGCTGGTATGACTTTTCCAGCTGTGGATTCCGTCTTGGTGGAAAAAACTACTCTTAGTTTCCCATCTAGATAGAACAGCCCTTAAGATTCTTTTTGCCTTTCTGGAGGTGGAAAGAGAAGTTGGTGTGGAAAGAGTTTGGCCCCCAACATTCCAATGTTTCTCAACTTGCTAATTAGCACAAGCTTGGGTAGTATATGCCACCATGTGGTAGCACGTCCATCCCCTGTCATCTTGGGGCAGAAGGAAGCATAGATGCTCTGAAGAAGACCACAGATAGCCAGTTTGTATCTATATATTGTAAAATCTAGCTTGTGCTGGAAGTGAAAGTATCTCCCAGTATGTCTCCAGACTGAGCCTTAATCCTACTTATTGAGCTTTGGAATCAGAAGAAGAGTCATTCAGAATGGAAAGATTTCAGAGATGTTCAACTCAGAAACAAGGAGGAAGACTAAGGAAGAAAGTGGGAGCACATCCACGCAGATTAGGTTAAATGATGACTGGTTAGATCTTCATGCAAGACAACATTTCTCTTTCACACTCAGAAGAAATGTAAGGCTTTAAAAATTCTGACTAACAGTCCATGCTCTTCTTGTGGATGAGAGGGGTTAGTGAGGAAACATTCAAAGATGATAAACATGCTGGCTGTGGAAATACCAGAGCAGAGCAGCGACTCCCCAAGGTCTGTGTTCATCTTCTGGTTCGTGTATATTTGGTTGGATACTGTCTCCCTGCAGAACCATGGCCCAGCTGCTCAGTGTCCCCAGATGTATGAGAGCAGATGCGTGTTATATCCCATGTGCCTGTCTAGTTGCTCAGTGCCCAATGTCTGATATGTCAGCTAAAAGTTGACATGTTCTGTAACGTGCCTAAGTGATGGAGAAAATTCTTTCTGACCTTGGATGGTAAATCCATTTGTGCTTTGGAGCATGAAGATTGTCATCTTTATTCTAGGCTGTATCACTGCGAGCAATGCAATTATTCCTCAGATGGCTGATAAACCTCTTACTCCACTTTTGCAGTTCTTCGCTGAAAAAGGGAATTTTTTCCTCTGGATTGCCCTTCTAAATACTCATGAATGCTTTCTGGATGTCTTTGTTCACTCCAACATGAAAAGAATTCCTGTTCCATGGCACTAATAAATACTTTGAGACTTTCCGAACAAAATGGGAGTCTCAGGCCTAGTAGAAGAGAGGAGTTGAACTTGGCTGACTATTGTTAATAGTCACACCTGGAGTTCCTAGAAGATAGAGAGCACAAAGGAAAACAAGGTATCCTGAGGGATGATTACAACTCTAGAGTCCCCTTGGGCTTCTCAACAGCAGCAGCAGCAGAAGCTCGTGTTGATTCCAGTGGGCTCCAGCTGAACAAGTAAGGCAAGGCTCTCCTTTGTCGGTTAGGCTCCATGAAGTGGAAAGCATGCTGCAGAAGTGGGAACAAAGCACATATGACAGCTACAGAAGAATATTTAGCAGGGAATAACGAGTCTTCAGCTGTCTTCAGCCATGTGGACTAAAACATCTTGGTGCATCCAAGATCTCTTCTGAGATGCAGGAGACCTGCTGTGAATGGCCATCCCTGGTCTTGGAGCAGGAGGGAGCAGACGTACACATGCAAAGTCATTGCCACAAACTTCCAGCTGGGAAATAACACTGGAACAGAATTTCCTTTTACAGATATTGTATATAACATGATTGCACATATTATATATTCTGTAAAAACAAATGTCTGCATATAATATACATGTTATATATGTCTCCATACAGATATGTATATAATTTTATGTATGACACACAGACAAAGAGTATGCACTTGCAGGTAGTGTTGGAAAAACAGACAACAAATACAAATGAGACACAGACAGGTTTTCTTCCCAGAAGCAAGCTGCAAATGGCTGGAGAGATGGTGTTTCAAACACATGATGATCATGAACACCAAATTCCCCCTTCAGCCTATGGCGCTGTTGGGGCAGTGACAGTATCTCCTTCTGGTTGTAGAATCACCTCACCAAGCTGATATCAGGAAACTCAAACATATCCACCGTGTTGGAGGAAGCATTGCTGATTCTGGTCCTGCCAGAAAACCTGAGTCTTGGAGGTCTTTTAGAAAAGTAAGTCTAAATGGTAAAACTGGCAGCGATGTTGTCTCTGGAAACCCTGGCAAGTCAATTTGTGGGTGTTTCTAAGATATCACATTTAAGCAATAGGATTTATGGTAGGTGAGAACTCCGGTAAAAAAAAATAAATCCCATCTATCCCGCAACGCTTGGCTATTTTCCTCATAACCTTTTATATACCATAAATGTGTCCACTTCCACAGAGTTTAGACTTAGATGAGGTTAGTAAATCACTGCACACCTCTTCAGGCAGCTGAAAAGGCTGCGGCAGGCACGCTAGGTGTGCCAGCTCTGCTCAGCACGGAGCGAGCCCCCACTTCCACAGCACCGGCTGCCGGGTACCTTGACACCCAAGGATCTTACCCAGACGCGAGCTATTTATTTGCTTGGGTAAGCAGTCATGCAAAAAAGTCAGCTCTGCTTTGAGATGCAGCTCAAGTGCTTATCAACCGACAAGAAGACGAGACTACTGCTATTATTACCCAGCGCTAACAAAGGACAAGCGATGCGGCAATGCGGCATGGGATGCAGAACAGAGGCAGCCCTCGCTTTCAAGAGCTTCAGCTCTAAAACAAAGACAGGGGCGAAAAATGCCTTGCAGTGCCAAGAACAGGAAGCCCATTTAGAACATATTATTAACTCACTTCTGGAGGATAATGCACAATTAGCAGCTCTTTAGAAGATGATTTTTACTGTAGTTAATATTGCCCAGAAGTTGCAAAAGATTATTCAAATCTATTGTCACAACAGTTTCTATTTTTTGCTACTAACAGGACCCAAGGTCTAACTTCTAGTGTTTTTGGTTTGGTTTTTTTTTTTAAATAAAACAATTAAAATAGCCAATGTAAACAGGGTCTTGCATCTGGAAGATGTAAACTGTAGGATGCAGAAAGCAAGGGAAGTTACATGGCTACAATGCAAACTTTGAATTTGTTTCACCATTTTCTTCCTAAGATATTTTTTACATTGCCAGATACATTCTATATTTGGTCAGAACTATTTTCTTTTGGTGCAACTAAACACAAGTATTCTCCCAATGCCTTTGAAAACAATTTGCTGTACTAGATCATGGAAATTGGAAAGAGAAATCCTTTAGAAATGAAAGAGAAGTAAATTGGTCCTGGTTTTGCTCAGAAGGCAAATGGCATGCAAAAGTGAACATGCAGTGTCAGTGGTGAGAAGGAAATGCTTTTAAAATCCTTCGTCCCAAGCTAAGAAGACAATACTAGAAACAGTGCTAACACTTTTTAAAATAATACAGTCTGTGCATTTCTCTCAGCGGCAGCCTGTATGGAAGATGAGCAAGAACACCCATTAAACACAGTCAGCTTTGTGCCTGAAACATCGGCTAAGGAGAAGCAGCTTGTGAACAGAGAGGATGCTATCACCCAAACCCTGAACAAACTGTACAGTTTTCCTGAAGCTGTGAGCAACCAGTTTAGAAATATACACTAGGATTTAAACTCCTGTTTCGTTCTGCAGAGGGGAAAAGGTAAGACTGAAAGGCAAGACATTTTCAGGATGTCCAACAGTCCCTGTTGTGCCCCTCACTCTTTCTTTATAGGCCTCCTTGTAAGTGCAATTATCCAAACAGGGACTCAGAGACCAGCTAGCTAATTATCTTCTAGAGACTGAGGAAAAAAAAATAATCCAGGTACAAATTAAATTTGCTTTTTCAGAGACTCCTGGGAAGTTTGAGCTGCCGATCTGATAGCTCAAACAGGGAAGAAAAACATTGGAGCAATTGTAGGGTGACTCCTACAAGAAAAGAAGAGGAGGAGGCGGGGAAAACAGTTCTCTCACATTTTAAGTAAAATGCTAGCACTGAACATCACATAGCCAGATAGTGACTTACGATGAGCACTTAAGTCATTAAAATAATTAACTACAATAATTAAACCAAAGCCTCCATGCAGCAGAAGGGGCAGGTACTGCTACAGCCTTAAAAAGCTAGATTCATCTAGAGAACAGCAAATTTCCAGGAGAACCTGTTGATCTGCTGGGAACTTCAATTTGTCCAGCATTCTCATGGAAGCAGAGCTCAGGAAATTTGGACATCTCTGCCTCCAAAATATTATGTGTAGAAGTAAACTGGCATGTATATAACACTAGTTCAGGACTGCAGGCTGCCTCTTCAGAGAAAGGTTTTAATTAAGCTAATAAACCTCTGATGCAAAATAGACAGTATATCCAGAAGACATCAAATCATCTGGTCAGCAGCAAATGGTCTGTGCTTTTGCTTGTCTCACAGCCAGGACTGGTACCTCCATCTCCTTCTTGAAAGTATACTCTTCATTTCACATTAAATGAAACATTATGAATCAGGGGAATATTTTCTAGACTTTTTTCTTCTGGGTTGATCTTCTCTGGACCAACAGAAGTTTAACCCTTGGACTTGCAGGGCATGAAGAATGAGGAAAGCCCATCAAGACCTTTCTTCATTTGGATTCTAACCTTCAGCTGTGTCGAGGCCACAGGCAGCAGACTCCATGAATTCAGTTCACCAGAGACAAGCAAAACTTAACATAAATTGCTGCCATTTCAGCACATTTTTCTTCTTTCCCCCAACTTGAGTGAAATGTTGAAGTCATTGACTGGTCAGAGTGCTCCAAACCACAGTCTTTCACTGGAGTGCCAGTGTGCTTTTTTCAGCTAATAATTATTTGTCTTCAAATGTTACCAGAAGCAAAAAGACCCGCTGAGTTGGCAAAACTGTGGAGGAAGAAGCCAAGCCTATGGACAATTCTTCAAGCTTGCGGAGTTCCTGTCCTCGCGGAGGAATCAAACTGCTGACTAAAGACATGTGCATGTGCAGCCTTCAATTTGGTTAAATACTAAAAAATACGGGCACTCCAAGCGTTAATCGTCAGTCGTCTTGTGCTTCTGGCTCTGTTTTTTAGAGAGAAGTAGAGGCTACAGCAGAGCAGAAAAATATCATTCTTTGTAAATCATCCCACTAAAAAGACTGCTGGATCTAACTGGAACCCTTCAACGACAGGACAAGAGGGCAACAACTGCATGCCTCCCTGCTCCTCACTCTAAGCTTCCTCTGTAAGCTCAACTAACTTCACTCGTGCTTTAATGTTAGTGAAAATTAATTGCACTTAATGGGCATCCATTACATCCTACAAACTCTGAGGCACAAGGCAGAGATAATAGAACCGATCTTTTTGCAAGAGCTAAGCTTCAAGAATGGGAAGAAGCTTCAGGTAAAAAAGCAGCCACAATGTGGGAAATAGCATTTTGGGTTTCAGCCTATGGTTCTTCCTTGTAGACTTTCCATGTTCACAATCCCCAGAGCACTGTAAAGAGTAATGACCTAAAAAAGGAAATCCATGATTATTTTTTCTTTTCTTTTTTTCTTCTTTTGTCATCACTTTGCTCTAATTCTCTAGAAGAAGTTCACCTTGTTGCAGGGGTGTTGCATGTTCATGGTCACTACACTTTCTTTCCACCTGGATGAGTTTCCTTCAGACCCTGACCAGGACTGCATTTAACCCTATAGCAACACTGTAGTAAAGAAGCTTAGCAATAAAAAGAGTTTTACCCTAGAATATCCCTGGTGGGAGCACCAGCCACGCACGTGTACTCAAGCCCATCTCTAGTTTATAAAGAGTCCACAATTAAACTTCATGCAGTCGTCGCTTACCTCTCCCTGTCACCTGCTAAGAAACCCCAGCTGCTACATCGTCATCTCTGTGACTTGCAAATACACAACATATTCCAATTTCAGAACATTTTTCAAGCTTCTTCACACATGAGCTGCCGAACACATGGTTTTCTTTCAAAATACTTCACAAGAATGTTGGCTAACAAATGCTCCGCAGAATCTGGCAATCGCCTTGTGGGTAATTTATAAAAAGAAAAAGCAGTGAAATAAAACCGTACTTTGGGGCCAATTTTTTTTTTTTTTCTGAGTCTAACTGGCTAGTTTCCTCCCTTCTCTTCAACCCTGCCTTTGCTGGCTTGTTTTTATCTCCAGGCTTGGACGTGGCAGCGGGCATGGCCCAAAAGCAGAGCCCATTAGGTGTGCGAGGAGGGCTTTTGGGTGCGTAACTCCCACAGCACCCTGCCCAGCCCCGGACGCCGTGCCAGGCTGGACCAGTGCTGCAGGAACAACCCTGCTGACTTGCCCTCACCCACTCCTGCAGCATCCACTGTGCTCAGCAGAGACAGACAGAACCTCAAGCGTGTGACGACCAGGACTGAACAAAGGTTCATGATTACCTGTTTTCTCAGAGGGAGAGAACCGGTGCAGAGGGAAATGCAGTGACTCATTTGAAACACTTTGGGGATGGAAATGATGTTAGAAACCAGGCTGAGCTTCACAAAGCCCTGCACTTACAGACCCCTACCGAGTCCAGAGCTACCTATGCTGAATGGTGTAAATTAACCAAAAAGAAGCAGTTCAGGAGGTAATGTGGGAAGGGGGTTAAATTAATATTACTTTTGCTAGAAGGAACTGAGCAAATCTCTTTGTACGTACATTTTATACCATATATAAGCAACATGTCCTACATGAACGTGCAGTCTGTTGAGAACTGACCATGTGTAGGACCTTCATACAATAGCACAAGCATTGATGGTTTTGAAAAGGGACCTGCCCCCCGGGGAGCCTGCTCCTGATTGCAGCAAAGTGAAACCAAGCTGCGGCCAGGGACATCATGGGACATCCTGTGTTACCGGCACTGGGCTCCTCCCTTGGCCAAGAAGCAGCCACCAGCAAGCACAACAATGTCCCATCTTGTTTTCTTCTCATTGCAGCATCCTAATGCCTCTGTGTCACGTGAACACTGCTCGGGGGATGCTTGTCAGAAAGCTAGCAGAGTGTTTTCCCCATAAATGGTTACTCAGATTTAAATATTGTGTCTGTTTATACTTGGCAGCGAGGGATCCTACCAAAGACGGAGCGCTAAAACACCAAAAAGGGGCAGGGTGGAAGGAAGGGCATTTATCAGCGGAGCTGACAAAAGGTAGTGATGCTCTGAGCGTCGTCTCGCACATTTAGCCCGTTCTAGCTGCAGAGAGCAGCACAAGACACAGACCAGAGGGCGATCACGCTCTGTGCCAAAGGGACCGGAGCAGTTTGCCCGAAGCAAACGTTGCCCTCAGCACGGATGATGCTGATAGCTGAGATTTTTTTCCCCAGGTGTCTTGCTTTGCCTCTTACCCCTCGGCACTGCAAAGCTGCTGATGGCCAGCCTCCCACCTCGGAGCAAGTGGGATACACTCGGGGATACGGGCAGCGAGTCAACACGTCACGGAAAGAGAAATAAAACAGGACAGAGACTCGCAGCCCGTCTTATCCAACTTCTCAGCTGCATCCACTAGCCAGGGTGGAATTCTCTGCCAGGTAGAGCCATCTTTTCTCTTGTTTCCATATGAGAAGAAAAAAATGGTTGCTTTCTCTAGATTATAGCAATGGCTAAGAGCAATTTCAGAAAGCGCCTTCCTCAGCTACATCACACCCGAGGGCCCGGTCACAGTGGCTGTCAATGACCATTCACAGAATACTCTTTTTCGAGCCCCGACCTCCAGCAGCACAGAAGGGTGCGCTCACCTACATCCCAGCGATCACCTGGGTACCCTGGGAGGCACAAGCAGATGACGCCCCCATCACATTCCTGGCAGGTGCCAGCTCCACCAGGCTGCTCCTCAAGGCTGGGCTGCAGCCGTGTCCACCAGGAACAGCAATTCAGAGGAGCTGCTGATGCTCACTGCTATGGTGCAGTGGGAGAAGGCCAGATATGCATCTCCTGGTGCTTCCCTTGAACTGCTCCTCTGTGGCTCTCCCCAGGGGCATGTAATTGCCGTGGGCAGGCAAGAGGGAGGTCCAGGAGGCTCCTGGGGATGGGGTTACACTGGCTGGACAATTGCGTTACTTGCTCAAACACAGACTATAATTTGGTAAAACAGAAGCTATTAAACACAGGCTGCAGAAAATCGCACATGTATACGGCTTCCCACCACAATAATATTTTGCTCAAGCCTGCTTCTGTGTTAATGGTTTGTGCTGTAGAAGCAGCAAAATGTGACAACTATGCCCTCTCCCTCCCTTCCCTCCATAGCATTGTTCCCTTCCATACGAGAAGAAGACACTGTACCTTCTGTAGTGGGTCCTAATGCATCTATTGCTTCTTGTGAAACTTGAGGCAGGGAAGCAGTAGTGGTGGCCAGCAGTTGAGGATTGTCTAGAACAACAGCTGTCTCCATCTCTTGTCCTGACATTGCAGGAGGGGAGGGGTCTATTTCAAGCTGAGCCTCTTCAGGGTTCCTGGGTCCCTGTGTTGGTTCAACATCTGGAGTACTGATACTAATTACATCTGGGACAGAGGTTTCTCCTGAAATGCCTGCGATCGAGTGTGTCACAGCTCCAGATGTTGCGTCAGGAATTTCCTTCTCCTCAGGAGCACCAGAGGGCTCACCACTGGCCAAAGACGTGGCAGCTGTTTCAATGTTAGCAGCAGGCAATGCGGATGCTTCTCCACTGGTTTCATGGACTGTGGATGTTTCTATGCTGATTTCAGGAAATGCAGATGTTTCACCCTGGGCTTCTTGACTTGTGGATGTTTCTATTCTAATTTCAGGAAATGCAGAAGTTTCCCCACTTACTTCTTGAACTGTGGATGTTTCTATGGTAATTTCGGGATAGGCAGATGTCTCACCCCTGGCTTCTTGACTCGTTGGTGTTTCTATGCTAATCTGAGGAAATGCAGACGTTTCACCTCGGGCTTCTTGACTTGGGGATGTTTCTATTCTAATTTCAGGAAATGCAGACGTTTCCCCACTGATTTCGTGGACCGTCGAAGTTTCTATGCTAATTTCAGGAAAGGCAGACGTTTCCCCACTGATTTCGTGGACCGTCGAAGTTTCTATGCTAACTTCAGGAAAGGCAGACGTTTCCCCACTGATTTCGTGGACCGTCGAAGTTTCTATACTGATTTCGGGAAATACAGATGTTTCCCCACTGGTTTCATGGACTGTGGATGTTTCTATGCTAATTTCAGGATAGGCAGATGTTTCACCCCTGGCTTCTTGATTTGTGGATGTTTCTATTCTAATTTGGGGAAATGCGGAACTTTCTCCACTGATTTCACGGACTGTGGAAGTTTCTATGCTAATTTCAGGAAAGGCAGATGTGTCTCCACTGATTTCATGGACTGCTGAAGTTTCTATGCTAATTTCAGGAAAGGCAGATGTGTCTCCACTGGTTTCATGGACTGTGGATGTTTCTATGCTAATTTCAGGATAGCCAGATATTTCCCCCCTGGCCTCTTGACTTGTGAATGTTTCTATTCTAATTTCAGGAAATGCAGACGTTTCCCCACTGATGTCTTGACTTGTGGATGTTTCTATTCTAATTTCAGGAAATGCAGATGTTTCCCCACTGATTTCTTGTATAGTGGATGTTTCTGTGCTACCTTCAGGAAACGCAGAGGTTTCCCCACTTACTTCTTGAACTGTGGATGTTTCTATGATAATTTCAGGATAGCCAGATGTTTCACCCCTGGCTTCTTGACTTGTGGATGTTTCTATGCTAATTTCAGGAAATGCAGATGTTTCCCCACTGATTTCTTGAATTGTTGATGTTTCTATGCTAAATTCAGGAAATGCAGATGTCTCCCCACTGATTTCATGAATCGTGGATGTTTCTACACTAGTTTCAGGAAATGCAGATGTTTCACCACTGATTTCATAAGCTGTTGATGTTTCGATACCACTTTCTGGCAACGCAAATGTTTCCCCACTTAGTTCACCAGATGCAGAGGCCTCACCACTTGGCCCCAAACTGTAGGGAAATGTGACAGCTGTTTCCCCACCCAGCTCCTGTGATACTGTTGGTCTTGTCACAACTTCTACTAAGTCAGAAGTGACTAAAGTGACTTCTGGAAGCCCTGAGGACTCCCCACTAATATCAGTCACTGCTGAAGATTGTCCACTTAGATCTGTGGCTCCAGAAATGTCTCCACTGACGTATGGGAACCCGGATGGCTCTCCACTGAAGTAGCCTGTCCCTGAAGGAAATCCACTAGTTTCCATGGCTCCAGACCCTTCTCCAGATAGTCTTCTGTCTCCAGAAGGAAATCCACTGATTTCTATCATCCCAGATGGCCCTTCTCCCACCTCTTGTGCAACTGATGTCTGTGTTACAACTTCCACCAAAGTGGTATCCACAAGAGACACTGTGGGAAAGCCAGAGGTGAGTCCACTTTCGTCTCCTGACAGTAGGCCACTGGTGACATCAACTCCAGAGACCTCTCCACTGCTGTCAATCACTCCACTTGGATGTCCGCTCATCTCGAGCACTCCAGAAACACTGCCACCAAAGTCTACATGCTCAGAAGGCTCACCACTGATGTCTAAACTCCCAGATACCATGCCTGATGCATCTTCACCGCCTGAAGGCAATCCACTGATTTCCAAAATCTCTTTTGCTTCTGCTCTCGTAATTGAGGGGATTGTTGTCACTTCCTCCAAATTGGCATCTACAAAGGTAATGCCTGAGGCCTCTCCGCTTCCATCAATACCAGAAGTAAGGCCACTTAGATCCACCAGGCCACTGACCTCATGTGTTCCAGATGGTTCTCCATTGACATCCAGTCCTGAGGGCAACCCACTGAGCTCAGGCCCTCCAGAGGGCTCCCCGCTGAGCTCAGGCATCCCAGAAGGTTCCCCGCTGAGCTCAGGCCCTCCGAAGGGCTCCCCGCTGAGCTCAGGGACCCCAGAAGGTTCCCCGCTGAGCTCAGGCCCTCCAGAGGGCTCCCCGCTGAGCTCAGGCACCCCAGAAGGTTCCCCGCTGAGCTCAGGCTCTCCAGAGGGCTCCCCGCTGAGCTCAGCTCCTGAGGGTAATTCTTGGGCTTTGCCACTGGTGTCCCACTCAGTGGAAGGGAACCCTGACAGATCTCCTTCACCGCTGACTCCGATGGATCCTTTTCCCTCCTCTCGCCGTTCTGGTGCTGTTGTGACAACTTCCACCAATGTAGTATCCACAAGAGAGACAGTAGGAAAACCAGAGGTGAGTCCACTTTCCTCTCCAGATGACACGCCACTGACTAGCTCAGTGCCAGAGATATCTCCGCTAAATCCAGAAGGTAGCCCACTGCTTTCCACTCCAGATGGCATCCCACTAGTTTCTGTTATCCTTGAAGTAGACACAGATACATCTTCCTCTGCAGAAGATAAGCCGCTGATGTCAACGATGCCAGAAGGCACCCCACTCAAGTCCTCTGAGGGCAGCCCACTTTCTCCAGGTAGAAAGCCACTGGTATGTAGGTCTACCGATGGTAGTCCACTTTCTCCAATCCCTGAGTGTTCTCCACTAAGTTCAAAAACTCCAGAAGTCGGTTCTCCACTTGTATCTGGGACTCCAGATACCCACCCAGATGCTGAAGATTCACCACTGACTTGGTGTTCTCCAGGTTCAGTCACCTCCCCTGACACTTCACTGATGGAAGCATTGGTACTTGTTTCCTCTGGTATTATGGTAGCTGGAGGAAAAGCAGACGGGCTCACTGGAAAAGAAAGAGTGAACAAAGAGAGGGAGACAGGAAAATTATTTACTAAATTGTTTTAAAGAAGCTATTAACAATTTCCTGATTGACTTTACCTCCAAACTGATACTTTGGGATAAAGGCACGTAGTTCTATGTGCTTGCAGAAATAATTTGGTCCCTTCAAATTTTTTAATGAACATTATAACTTAAACAACTATAAATTAAATATTGCTGGGAAACTGTCAGAACATATAATCTTCTGACACTGGACGATGGCAACAGTGACACCAATTCCCAGGTGCCAAAACTAAGCTACTGCTTCCTCGGCGATAACATGTGGAAGAGGAAAAGTTTGGTGCTGCTCTGGCCACCCTGCAGCTCCGTCCTCCCTAGAAGGCATGGCCTGAGATCTGTTTCTAGCTTGCCCTCCCCATCCCAGATACACAAAAACATATTTTGCAAGGTGCTCTGGCAATGCTGTGTGTGCTGGTCTGTTGGTCATTTAGTTCGGTCCTGGGCAAAAGTTCGATAATACACACGTGTAGCTCCTCCTGTGTGCACAGCTTCAGACTTGGCTAGTATGGTGATAATCATCTAGATTTCGAGGGAGTTGCCTTCAGCAAGGACACAGACGATTTATTTTGGAAGTGTCCCAACCCTACAACACCAGCCAAGTGTGACCCAGGAGACTGAGAAGCTCTGGCCTACCTGAGAGCAGCGACACGTCAGTTGGAAAGACCTGTGTCCCCCAGGCTGTCTGATTCTCAGGTTGAGTGGCAAACTCTGTCTCCACGGTCACCTCCTCCCCAGAGGGTACCCCCTCCACTCCAGGGATCACTTGGGTTGCCAGCACATCTTCTTCAAAGAATGAGGTGACCCCCTCCTCCTCCGCAGGTGGCAGAGCTGGAACAAAAAGATATTGGAGGGCGTTTCCAAAAATTCACAGTCCAAGATGCCAGTGAAGTGCTTTGCCCAAACGGGCACCCTGATGTGCCCAACCTCCCTTTCCCCAGGGAGACAGGTCTACATGCCCTGCAAGGAGTGGGAAGGTACCTCTGAAGCAGAAGGCGTGATGTCGGGACAGGGGGTCGGGAAAGCCTGTCTGGTTGTAGTGCTGGTAGACAGTTCTCACACCAGGAGCATCCCCCCCGCAGGCGGGACGGGGGCTCACGATTGGATAGCGGAGGCTGCCATCGGCTAACCAGCCAGCGTAGCATCTGTCCAGGCCTTGCTTCCAGGCAGCATGGAGTTGGCCAACTGAGGCCAGTGTGGAGTTTTGGCTCTTACAGTACTGCTGAGCTTCTGGGAAGGTGAACTGCTCTGGTTGGGTTGCAAAGAACACCTCACCTGAGGGATGGGAGAGAAAAGAGGCGTGAGTCCCTGCATCCCACCCACTCACACACATATGTAGAGCTGTGAAGCACATTTTTGCTCCACAGCCGTGCCCAGAGGAAGGGGGAGAAGGTACCCTTGAGCCTGTCGATGTAGCAGTACACATCGTAGGTCTCTGAGGCCGGGCGCATGCCATACGACCGCACACCTGGAGAGCTCTCTTTGTCTCCTACGCAGTTACTTCGGGGATTCACAATGGGATACCTACCAAAAGAAGAAGAGAGGAGGTAACCCAAGGTCAGCCTTATGTACCCTTGGCTGAAGAACCTCAATGTACTTGGGAGCAGGACAAGAACACTTCATTGTTAGAGGTGATCAGAGCCCCCAGTGTGACTTGGAAACAAGTCTGCTTACAGCTTGGGGCAATGAATACAAACTTTCTTTCACTTTTCCTACATGTCAGGGGAGCTCACCACTGCAGGATGCATACACAGGTTAGGAAATGGGTAGGACTGGTTGAGAAGAACAGGCCTGTTGGCCAGTAGATATCATAGCCCGGAGACAGCCTTAGGTTGGTAGAGCTTTAGATGCTGATGAGCAGAACAGCAGGACTGACTAGAGTAAAGCCCCCGTTTCATGGCTGAATAGTCATTTTGAGACGGGTGTTCCCCAAGTCAAGATAGTTTTACCTGACTGTCTGGTCCCGCAGCCAGCCGGCATCACACTGGTCAAAGCCAGCCTCATAGGCAGCCTGGAGCTGTTCGGGAGTGGCGATAACTGCGTTGTTCTGCAGGCAAGCCTGCTGGGCTTGGACGAAGGAGAAGGCGTATCTGCTGGTGGCGGCACGGTAGTGAAACACCACACCTGGGGGAAAAGAAGCTGTCTGGTGAAAGAGCAGATATAGGACAGACCCTCCACCGAGATGTGTGACCAGAAAGTATCTTCCCAACAGCAATGCAACAGCCAGTGCCTGTCAAACCCACTTTGATGGAGATGCCTCATTCATTGAGCTCTGCTGCCATGGAGGGTGATGTTCTAGGGATCTCTGTAGCCCTCCTCTAGGATCTTCCTGCCTTGACTTTCCCCTTCCCTGGAGCCAGATGCACATGGGAGTGCAGAGTGTGACCACTGCAGCCCCAAGCATCAGCAAGCTGAGCCCTTTTGAGCACATGATGAGGTGGCTCACAGCTTCCTCCTCACCCCTCCTGTCCTGCCACAGTGAAGACACTGAGGCTGTTCCTGACCCCAAACAGGCTTGCACACCTCCAGGGACCTGGATGTCCTCTGAGATGGCAGACGCTCAGGCTGTTTTCAGCTGAATGGTTACCTCTAGGAGAAACTGATCTTCAGTTTTCTTGGAGTCCTGGTGACTTACCTGTGGGGGAGATGGGCTGTTCTGGGAGGAGACCGACACCGGGGGCTGCTGTTGCTCGCACGAGCTGATCTTCCACTGTGAACGCTGAGGCAGACTCTAGTCCTGGTGTGGCAGTCACTCCCACAACCTCTTCCACCGAGCTAACCTCTGCTGTTTCAGTAGGGATGGCAGTGCCTAAGGCTACGGTGGTGACATCTTCAGGTAAAGCCCCCACCCCTGTGACATCCCCCCTGGTCACGTTCTCCTCCCCTGGGGTGGCTGTCTCTACTGTGACACCAGTGGCAAAGAGATCAGGCAGGACAGTGAAGCCCTCGTACAGCTCGGTGGCGGTGGGTGTGATCTCAATGGGTTCCAGGGTGGCAATGCTGCCACGGGCCTCCTCCTCTGTGGCATTGCGTGGCAGAGAGAGCTCCACTTCGGTCTGGGTGACGGTCTGGACAGTGAAAGCGCTGCCCAGCTCGCTTCCCGTCTCGTCGATGAACTGCCCTGGGATCAGAGTCTCAACATCATCCCCTACATCAGGAAACAAAGCAGCAATCAGAGAGGACATGGTGAGTCTAGCAAGGCATGCTGTGCTGGTGCTGCCTCCGAGAAGAAGCTGGGTGTTTGCTGGCTCTGAGAGGAGCAGGGAAATCATGACGGTCTGGTAAAAGAACTGGGTTTTCTTCCTCCACTATGGCTCTCTGCAACACCTCAGCGTGGAGGGCATGTTCATGAGTTAGAGGCAATGAGCCACCGCATGCTCCACAGCTGCTGAATCAGAGAGGACTTTCCCTGCTCTCCTCCCAGCTCTCCTTCCCGGGAACACCTTGTTCATATCCAGGTCTGCACTGACCTCTAGTGCCTGCTGCAAGGAATGTAAGGTGGCCGGAGGGAAGTAGGGGAGCTTGGATAACCTCCACAGCAGGTCTGAGCCGTGCGAGAAAGACAACTAGGTCCTTACACACAATGCATGAAATCTCACTAGGATCACTATCTCCTTCTGCTCTGAGCTCAGCACATACGAGCATGCTAACCCCATCACCAAGGCAGCCAAGGCAGTCTTTTCTTGTATCAAATAAATCCAAACATCTTCCCACATTTCCCTTCCCAAATCACATTTTTGCTCATGCCGCTGGCTGTAGGAGAACGTGCGTCACTGAGCAGGTCAGCCTACAGCAAGGACGGTGGTTTAAAGAGCAGCATAAAACAGAACTGGGCAGGTTAGGAAGGGATGGGACACCTTGGCTATGCGGCGAGGCAGGTCTCAGCTGGGGAGGGAGAGATAATGAGACTGTCAGCCTTTTCCCCTAATACTGCTTTCCCCGCTCTATTTATTTCCAATTCCATTTTCCTGCTAGTTCATTTTAACCAGTACCTCTCACACCTCAAGGGATTCAGAGAATTAGAAAGAGATGCTCAGGCAAAGACTGGCTGTGCTCAGCAGTTTCAGATGCATGGCCTGAGATAACCAGAAGGCTGTGCCTTGGTGGACCAGTCTTTAGCTTGGCCTTGTAGCTGTATTACTCCAAGGGGTCTGGGAGGTTTGACAAGGCCTCCTGACACACTGATCACACACAGATCTGGGCACAATAGGTCTGTAGCAAAGGGGTTTCAAAACATGTTTTAAAATAGTTATTGATTTTTCAAGGATGGCAATCCTATTTGAATGTTAGCCTCTGGTTGTCCTACACAGACCCTATACCACTGGCTCCCGTCTTGCTGCAGGGAGAAGAGTGCAGTTAAAAGAAAGGGGGAGTAGCTGGGATGCTCTCGACTTCCTAGGTGCAATTTTGCCCAATTTCTGATTGCTGGAGACTGCTGCAGTCCTTGTTTTATCCCAGCGTGGAAACTCAGCCTCATGTCTGCACCACATCACAGCCCTACACGCATGTTCACGGTCAGATCTATTCTTTTTTTGCTTCACTTCCATCTCCAGCATTCAAGGTCTTGTACAAGAAACACCTGAGTTCTGCTCCGTGTCTCCAGGAGAGCTACCAAAGCTGGAAGGTGTGGGAGGACTGGAGAGAAGAGAGCTGTGTTACACTCATCTCCTCAGAACGCCCCTCTGTACAGGGCAGGCATCCATGCACTTTCTGGATCTGCTTCCTGCGTGAACATGAATGAGGGACTAAGTCCTTTGCCAAAGCTGCTTCACCCCCCCTCCCCCCCCTTTTTTTTTTTAAAAAAAAAAGAAAGAAGCAAAAGGTTAGTTCTGGCCAGGGAGCTCCTGCTTGCTGACATGTAGGGACACCTTGCTCAGTCCCACAGCCCCGAGGCACTCACCACTGTAGCAGATGGCATCGTAGTGAGAGTCGGGGTGAGGGTACCCCGTCTGGTTGACGTACAGGTACACTGTCCGCACGCCCACCAGGTTTCCTCCGCAGTTGGGCCGTGCTCTGGAAATGGGGTAGCGGACGCTGCGATCAGCCAACCAGCCTGCGCTGCACATGTCCATGCCATCCTTCCAGGCCAAGTACAGCTCTCCTGTGGTGGCCAAACGGGCTCCCAAACTGCGGCACTTGTCAAAAGCTTCTTGGAAGGTGAATTTCTCAGGGGCGGTGGCATAGAAGACTTTACCTGCAATTACACCATCCATTAGCAGAGGAATTGGCCGTAGAATTTAATCCCAATTCCCTTTCTTTCCCCTTCCCATTTCTGAGGGTCTGGAAAAGATGAAAAGTGTATTACAGCTGAACTGCAACCCCATGTTGGTGACTGTCTATAAAGACCAGAAGAAAGGGAATCTTACAGACTGAATAGAGACCGCAGCCAAACATACCAAAGTATCTGGAGCCACAGGGCAAGAGGAAGACAAAGGACAATTTCAGTTTTGATGTGCTGAGTATTTCAATGGATCCCTGTTGTAAGCATGGGTGATGGACACCTCTGAATGTCACACCCTCAAGTGGATGACCAGAGACATGCAGGATGGCATGGTCTCTGGTGAAAGTTAGACGGACTCCACCCTCTGTACTGCATTAGTCATTTGACATTAAAATTGTCCAAGGTCTAACAAAGAGACTGTAGAGAACATCTGGCCTTGCTGGGGGATGTGCTTTTCCACCTAACCTGTCTTGCCTCAAGGCCCTTTGCCTCTGTATTTACTGTTGTCCAGTCCAGGCATGATCAGAGCTTTGGCTGCTTCTGCGTCTAGTAACAACAAAAGCACCAAATCACCTTGCATTTGCTCTGCATAGCAGTAAACATCATAGGTTTCATCTGGCTCGCGGACACCATAGGTCCTCACTCCTGGAAATTCATCCTTGTCGCCGTAGCAGCGCTCCCGGGGCCAGTGGATGGGGTACCTGGGGGAGAGAGGGTGTGTAAGGAGTGGGAGCAGGACCCTGGCAGCTGCAGCGAGAGTCAGCACACTGAACAGTGTGATGACTTATGGCTTTGTTTGGGTTATGGGGAAGGGGAAGCATGATCTGCTGTCCTGCCCTCCCTCTGATGGTCCTGAGCACAGCAGGTCCCTGGGAGCACCAGCCAAAGACATCAGGCCAAGGTAGATCCGCAGCAGGGGATGCACAGCTTGGTATAGTTGAGCCACACTTGTGCATTTTGGTGTAGCATCTGTTTTGTCCACGGAGGATGAAGGATCAGGATTAAGCCATTGTCCACTCAGCTGTCACCACCAGGTGAGGAGGACAGTGGTCACTCTACTTTCCTGCTATAGATTCCCTCCCTGCCAGGGAATGGTTCGCAATCCACCACCTCCCTCTGCACACCAGCAATTACAACAGCTGCTATTTAGCAACTGTTTCTCAACCACTCTCAGTTGGTGGCTTCATTACAGAAGTCCTTCCCTAACGACCCTGCTGTGGCTTTCCTTTCCCCTCCACTGTTCATTACCTGACAGTCTGATCAGCCAGCCAGCCAGCATCACACTGCTCGTACCCATCCTCGTAGGCAGCTTGCAGCTGCTCGGGAGTAGCAATGACAGCGCTGTTCTGGATACAGGCCTGCTTTGCCTTCTCGAAGTTCAAGGTGTACCTTGTGGAGATTGCTCTGTAGTGGAATACGATGCCTGGAAAACACAAGGGCCATCACTCACACGCCTGCTAGAGAGCAACCAGCCCCTTTCCTTCCAAAGAAATTACGTATTCAAAGAACAGATACTACATGTCAACCAGAAACAATGAATTATTTATGCTGATTGTCTGTATTTGAGAATCTCAAGCCAGGGGTGACTTGATGGGCTCCCTTCACAGGACCTTGTGGAGCACATTGGTGACCCAGGACAGCAGCTGCTCCCCCATGGTGCTGTAACAAGGTCTTGATGTATTACAAGCCGGAACCTGAATAGTAGTGTGAACAGTGGAAGGAAACCCATCACACAGAACACAGAGCTGTATCACCGTCAGAAGGACCCAATAGCTTCCTGATACAGCTCTGGGCAGCATTTTAAATGCACGGCTCAGAAATCCGTCAGTGGGGCAGAGCAGGGACTGTGCTGCTGTGCAGGTTTGAAAGCTGCCACCTCCCAAGATCCTGCTCAGGATCAAGGGTGCAGAGTGTCAATCACTGTACAAACACCCAGGAAACAATAGCAAGAGGCAAATACACTTAAAATCTCCAGATCTGCTGCAAATGTATCTAAGTCTTTTTGTTATTTTATCCGCCTATTACTAGGATGGACTTTGCAAGAAGATGGGGAAAGTTTTTCTATAACAGATCAATTCTCCAGCTGAGGGCATCCCATCTCCTAAAATGTTTCGAAGAAATAAAAGGTCTTATAACAGCCCTGTTCCAGCTTCACCCCTCTGAGCAACAGCCCAGCGTATCCAGTATCCCCTCCTGCCAAGGATGTCGTCTTGCTGTCTCTGTAACTCACCTTCTGCCAGAAGAGTCATTTTATTGCCATATATTCTGCCAAGATGTCGTCTTGCTGTCTCTGTAACTCACCTTCTGCCAGAAGAGTCATTTTATTGCCATATATTCTGCCATGAGTCATTTTACTGGTTTGTTTAGTCTGGTCCTAGCTTGCTAAAATAAATGCCTGGCCCACGGCTTCTGCTCACCTACCCATTGCCTTATCTGTGACCTGACTGAAAGGGTTTATGCCTATGGGGAGAGCAGTACCTCCTCTGCCCATATATTCCTTTTTCCATTCTGCCCAGACAAGGCAGCAAGATCTTGAGAGGAAAGTGCAAGGGCAGGATCTCACCTTTCACTAGGACCTCTATTGTGTCTTGTCTGTCCTCAATCCCGTACATCACTTCACAGCGATAAATCCCAGTGTGGTTGGATCTCAGCGCCTTGATTTCCAAAGTGGCATCGGTGGGGATGGCGGGGTAATTGGGCAAAGAGATCACCTCCCTGTACTCGGTGTTGAGCCGGATTTTCCCACCGGTGGCCACTAGCAAGACAACTTCGGTCCCGTTTGAGAGTTTGCTCCATTTGATCCGTGGGGTCAGCAGAGCACTGGTGTCCTGTTCCTCTGGGATGTTGAAGTAACAGGGGATGTTCAGGGAGCTTCCCAGGACAACACGCAGGGGAGACTGCTCAGGTATCTTCACTTCCAGGCCATCACTACTGTCTGCCAGTTCCCAAACAAAGTAACAGTTACCTCAATAGCGCATTTAATCCAAAATACCCAGTGCTTCCACATGCTCCATTGCCCATATCTGCTTTGCAAACCTGTACCCACGTATTCAGACGTACCCTTTTTGGTCTAGTCTGCTGAAAATAACTTGCAGAAAGGGAATTTACAACCGTGATCCTTGTGCCATGGTTGCTTTTGGGATTTGGACCAGTGCTGTATGTGGGAATGAAGGGAATGAAGGGTTCTATGGTAATGTAGCTGCTGCCCACGCTATGAGATCACACTGGACAGGGTTTAAAAAAGGGAATGCTGAAATTCCCTCAGTTTCCCCATAAATCTGTTTTTGCCTGGAGCTATCTCCAAGGCTCCCCAAGCACAAGAACAGTGAAAGGCTATGGCATAGCAGCCATCTGAATTAGACGAGCCCCGCGTGTACACGGAGTAGATCTCGGGTACACTTATTTCTGGCCCATGCTCGGGGATGGGACCAGAGTGCGGCACATTGCTCAGCCCCGCTTTCCCGCACCCTGGGGCACGTACCTGAGAGCTCCACAGAGACGGCTGCTGTGATGACTTGCAAACACACAAACACTAATAGTAAAGTGGTCATAGTTTACCTGCAAGAAACAACACAGGGAGAAAGGACTTATGACAGCTGTATGTTCATACGGAGTCGAGTGGTGAGGATGCTGCTGTGGGGCAGCACGGTGTTTTCAGCCACCCCTTAAGCCTCCTGCATGTGGCTGGCAGTGAAAGCCGGTCCTTGGGGAAGGATGCTGTCTCAAAGTGCCTCTTGCTTCAGGAAATGAGTCCGTGAGACAAATAAATAAGATGCTCTGCAATGTACAACAGACTGAAGTGTTATTATAGATCACTTATTATATTGCACTCCCATTCTCTCTCTTGCGATTCAATCTTTTCTGTGGAGCAGGAAGACAATTTTCCATCCGATCTTCACACTTATTACGTATTTACTCAAGAGGGACCATCACATCCACTAAGCCTTCACCTCAGAATAGGAGCTGTCCCTCACCAGCATCCTCCATCCAAGCCCGCACTGACTCTCAGGCCAGATGACTGGATACATTTTGTATACCTTAAAATGCTCTGAAGGGAAATCTGCCCTCTATATGGTGGAAAAGCCAAAGATTATAATGCTTGGTTCAATACTCTTGCACTGACAGCGTACATAGCCCTAACTGCAAATGGATCCCGAACTGATACAAGAAATCCACAAGGTACAAATCCAGGCATCTTAACTCCACTCTAAAAATATCCTTTTGGGATCCCTCAATTAGTCAGGGTAACCTGCTGCTTCTGAAAGCTTTAGGAAAGGAAAAGAGCATCCTCCTGACGTTGAATGGCAGAAGCAGTATAGGGAGGCCAACTAAATTAATCCTAACTGGATTATCATCCAGTATAATACCGTGGGATTTTAAATAGCCACAAATGCTCAAGTTAGTTTCAATATTTCAAATAAAAACCATGTCCTCCAACAACACAGCATCATTTGGCGTCACATTTCAGCACTGACTCAGAAGGAAAGACCACACCTACTGAATCACTGGTGTTTCCTTTGAGATCACCTGTCCAAATATTGGCTGTGATCTAGAAAGATCTCAGCTGGCTTCAGCTAACAGAGAACATTCTGAGTTTACGCCTATCGACCTTGCAGAAAAGTCTATTAAATATCCTCACTGGCACAAGAAAAGGCCAAAAATAAACCTCATCCTGTACAGTCCAGCATTAGCCTTTCACTTATGAAAAAATTGACCTCCGTGCACTCATTCATTTCAATCTGGCACATCACAAAAT
Organism: Pluvialis apricaria; assembly: GCA_017639485.1. Lineage (NCBI taxonomy): Eukaryota > Metazoa > Chordata > Aves > Charadriiformes > Charadriidae > Pluvialis > Pluvialis apricaria. Next base: position 9,297,546 of record CM030015.1, on the reverse strand, counting down.
CTTATATTTGTGAAATCTTTAGTTAATAGAGACAGCTATGCTGGCAGAAAATAGGGGAGAACAGGGCTGGAACACATTGGCAGAGAAGCATGGAGGCTTGAGTTTGCAGCTGTAGGGCTGTCCAAGATCAAATGGACATATCTCAATTTCTGCTGGGCCTGGGAATCAAATATCAGATAAGTCCCAACCTCAGGGAGAAACCGTGGAGTTGTGTGTCTGTTTGGGCGTCTCTCCCGTTAGGAATGACATCCACATAAGCAATGTATTATGAACCTCTTCTGCAGCATGACAGTTGACTTCACCATTTCCCTCTACTGATGGCCAGGACCAAGTCAACTGCCATGCTGCAGAAGAGGTCAAAGTGTTTGGCAGTCAGTACGTGGACAACGGCAGGGGGACGTGCCCATAGGATGGGCTGTGGGGGGCAACGAAGTGCCTTCTGCTCGTCAATAAGCAAGGAGAATTGGAGACACCATCTGCTACGGATAAACAGTCTGAAATCAGCTTGGCTAAACAGCGGTACCCAAGAGTCCTTGAAGAGCTGGCTGAGTAAATTGCTGGCCCGCTGATGTTCATTTAGAATCAGCGCTGGAGCACGGGAGCAGGTCCCGAATACTGAAGCACTGTGCCAATAGTCAGCCAAGATATACAACGATGAGCCTCGTAAATACAGGCTAGTTTGATTGACATAAATTCCAGGCAAAATAATGGAAAATCTGATACAGACTTCAATTCATTAAGCACTGAAGAATAAATGTAATATTAATCTTAGTTGAGGCACTTGTATATAAAATAGGTGATTCCAAACTTGATTTTATTAGTTGGCATGATTCTAAGTTTGTCTGATAAAGCTGCCTGCATGGTTGTAACATAATGTAATTAGATTTTGATAAGGTTTGACTTTCATAGGGTTCCATGCTATGAGGATAAGTAACGTCAGTAGTACATGCATTAAGATGGCTTAGCAGAAGCCTAGCTGGCAGGTCTCTGAAAGGAGCCATCTGAGGGACACTGACACCGAAGGAGGTATTTTATAATGGGTGTCTAAAGGGGTCAGCATTAGATCCAATGTGTTTCCAAATAGACTACATTTTCTTGGAATCAAATATAAAATTATACAGGGGATGCAGAACATACCTGACAATGGGATATTTTGTCTTAGCAAGAGTCACTCAGGAGAGCCACTGCCATCCTCGGACATTAAACCAAACAGGAATACCTCTCTGTGGATCAGCGGTAAGCAACGGGAATACTGTGTGCCCCTCTGGGTTGGCATGAGGATATGAGGAAAAGATGGCGCAGAATGTATCCGCCAGCAAGGATCTGAGGGCCGGAGGAAATGCCTTATGGGGGGAGACTAGGAAGTCCAAACCTAATTATTGTAACAACACCACACAAAAAGGGACAGAGAAGTTGACAACAGCGCACAAGTATTGTTTCAAGCAGAAGCTGCTGATGTTAAAGGGCTCTTTGATCTAACAGAAAGTCATCAGCAGAACTAATAGCTGGGAGCCATACGCCAAGGAAAGTCAAATGGGAAGCAAAGCCCACATTTTAAACAGGAGGTGGTGGGTCATTGGAACCGGTACCAAGGGAAGCAATGGAGTTTCTATCCATTGGTAGCTTCAAATCCAGACTTGAAGGCTTCTCTGGAAGACAGGGCTTAGGCAAACACAGGTTAGTGGGCTCAATAGAGAGGTAAGTGGGTGAAGTTTAAAGGGCCTACCTGCATGGGAGATCAGTCCAGAATGGTCCCTTCTGACACTAAAATTCATAAATATGAATGTATCACTGTTTCCATCTCTGCTCTTGTATTATTCACCTTGCCTGGCTCTAGGCAGTACAAAGAATCACGTTTATGAATATCACACACATTTTTTACCTGCCTTGTAGGATCTAAGGAAAAAAAGACATCCTGTACAATTAACCCCCTTCCCTACGCAATCTAAGCCAGCCATGCCCAAAGCCCATGCAGGCGAGACATCCCCTGGTTCCGTGTCAGGCAGGCAGAAAGGGATTTGGGGGTAAGCTGCCAGTGAAGGAGAAGGAAAAGGGAAAAGAAGGAAATCTGTATTTTGGGGAAGATCTCCAGGTTACAGACCAGTCACTGCTAACGCAGGAGGCACTGCAGAAAACTTGAAGCAGACACAACTTCTGCATTTTGACGTATGTTTAAGCTTTTGGGGGAAATGGAAGTCCACTCTCTGAAGCATATTATTGTTTAGTTAGAGGAATGCTTCCTATGAGAACAAATAACTGTGGGACTGTGCATCCAGACCCCTCCTAGAGTAGGTCACCGCTTCCACTATGGACCAGCCTGACATCGACAGAGGACTGTCTCCCTGGAGTGAACTGAGGTTGTGGGGTAGGCTCAGATTATTTCTACTTGTGCCATCCCAAACCTGCCATTCCAGTGGATATCCTACATTCTCATCCTCTGGATAAAAGGAGAAATTGGAAGGCAAAGATCACGTAAGTCCTGGGAGCAGGGGTGGGCCCTCCAGGGCAGAAGGCACTTGGAGGGTATTCAGGTAGAGAACACTCTCCTAGCCAGTAGTAACTAAGTCTTCAGTTATGATACCTGCTCAAGCATTAAATAAAAGTTCTCACTTCTCCAGGCTCCTTAAATCAGATACCTTTCAGCAGGGTCTGAATTTTCCCAAAATCCAAGTAAGTTGAACAGCCCTGGGTGTCATGCGATAAACTCAGCCAAGAGAGGCAGGCAGCTTCAGGCCTGGATTACAGACTAAAGAATAGAAACATCCTAGAGCATGGAAACAGGGGTGTTTAAATATAACGTGAGTTCACTGGCTGAAAAGATTTTTAGGGTCCGTGCCTACAGCAAACTAGTATTGTTCTGAGTCCCACACAGTTGTTATTTCTGTGTTCACTGGCAACAGGTAGGAGGAGAACAAGTTCATCTGTGCATCAGTTAGACATCACAGAACAAAATGCCCTAAATAGAGGAAATTCACTTTGTCCCAAAACCTAAGACAAGCTCAGGTACTCTTAGTCTTATTCAAGGTTTATGCTGATCTTTCAGAAGGCAAAATAGCTTCATATGATAACAGCTGGGACCAGCAGTATCTTTACCGTTTGGTTTAGCTACGGAGAAAAAAAAACAACCTCCTTTTATCCCACAGAAGCCCAGAGGCAATGGATTTTCCTTGTGCGCAGTGGTTAAACAAATCACAGTAACAATGTTTTGGGTGTATTCTGCGAAAGTGTTGACTCCCTGCCAGTAAGAAACCCAACCTACTCCTCAGGGTGCTGTTTGCAATGTTGATCTCCATTTTTCATTCCCCTTAAGCATGCCAAAGAGATCCAATCCTGAGTCTGCACGCAGCTCTGGTTGGGATTCACTATGCTGGGAATGCCTTTGATTAACGTCCCGTTGTTACAGCAGTGGTTCCATGCTGCAATACTTCTGCTCTGTGTTGTCTCTAGTGGGATGTTCAGGCACATGGTAATGAGCAAACAGCTGCTTGAAGGAGCAGTTCTGGAAGTAAGTAAGTAAAGACAGAGGTCTGTCTGAGCAGACACGGGTAGCACAGATGATGGACACCTGGTCTGTCTAGCCAAGGGAACTGGGGAGGCTGTTCCTCTCACTCTAAAGCAACATCTAAACTGGATTATATTGCACATATCTCAAAACTGATGATCCCTCTCCACTGGCTGTCAGAGCAGAGGAGGATGATTCAGTCAAGTGTGGATGTTGTCTCTACAGAGGCGTGAGTTCAGATTAGATGAGCTGTGCCCAAAGAGCACAAAGGTACAGTTCAGTGCATGGGAGACCCAACCCGGAGCTCACTGGGACGGGATCTAGCACAGAGGAAAAGTTCTCAGGGATAAGGAAGTGCCTGAGCTGCACGACTGAGCAAAGGCAGAGTAAAGCCTGGAGCAGGCTAAGCAGTGGCAGGAACATCCCCTGCTCGGCATCTTACTAATTGGCCCCCAGCCGTAGCTGAATGGCTAAGGAGAGAGGTGAATCTAAGCAACCTGTTGGAGATCCAGTCAATGCCCCTACCATGTATCTCATAAATAAGACATGCCTCTGGGAGCAACTTCATTTGACTATTGTTCTGAAGATCATCCAGGTAGCCTGACTACTAGGAAAAGCTGAGCTACTTTATGAGCTATGGAACCCACAGGAGGTACCAGGTCACTGCTGACAAACTCCAATTTGGTTGCAAGGTCCTTATCTTCTAGTAGAAAAAAGTCACCTTGAAGAGTCCTGCAGACGCTTTGGTGGAGCTCTTCCTAGATTGACTACTAAAAGAAGATTGTCCAAGCTCTAGTGGGGAGCACTGGAAGGGACTAATTCTTGCAGCACAGAGCCCTACACACAAGCAGCAACTGTCACGCTACGCTTTCTGCAAGGTCCATGCTGCAAAAACACCTTCCAGTTCTGCAGATTACTTTCTCTCAAAACTGCATTTGTGCTTGCTGGGAGAACAGCTGGAGCAGGCAGCTTTTGTGGTGAGAAGAGAGGAGGAGGTAGGACAAGTTACGCAAGGTCATGGCTATGCCTCTGCATCAGAATAACTGTCCCTGTGCAGAGTACCAAGCAGTCTGGAGGAATAAGAATCCAACCAAGCTGCCACAAAAATCCCAGCTATCCTACCTTCTCTAACCAGTGACCGAGACAGAAACAAGGTCCTCTCCAATTCAGCCTGGGCCAGGAAGAATTCAGGAAAAGCTCTTGCCTTTCCAAAAAAGACAGAGTCGGGAAATGCTGGTAGGTTCAGGAGCTCTCCACCCCAGAGAACAACTGTCCCTTTCACTGAAGTTTATTGCCACTTTATTTTATGCCTAAGGCCGTGCTTCTGTATCAGGTTGTGTGCAGACTGTCCTAAATTGGCTGCATATAAATATGTTTATTTGAGAATCTAAGTGTGTGTGGAGGGAAGTGTGTACATATGTGCAGACAGGTTTAATCCCTTGCTCTTCCAACCCTGTCCCCAGGTTTTCAAAAGGCTGAAGAATCTGGAGGGAGCAAGAAAAGGAAAAGTCACTACAGTGAAAGTCCAACAAAGTGCCTACACAGTAAGACTGTACGGTGGAAAATTGCCAGATGGCCCATTTGCAGCACAGTCTAACATGTTTGCTTGCTGGAAAGCATTTTCTGTTCTAGTCTATTTTAATTGAGTCCCATCTGCAGTTTCTTCTGTGGCCTTTGCTTGTTCCAGACCATGTTAATCACCCTTGTTGCAATTAAATCTATTTTCATCACCCTTAATCCTCCTGTTGTCCTTTCTATTTTTTTTGGATGGGGGCGGATGGGTCATTTTAATCTTCCCTGTTTCTCAATTTTGGAAGACCTTTAATACACTTACATATTGTTTCTGGCAGCTAATAAAATGCCACTTATTACCTAGAAGATATGCCTGGGCATAAAGGTATTTCCAAAGACAATATTTCCTTTAACATTGTGGATATAAAGAGGCTCCTGAACAAGAGTCAAAACCAGCACTACTCATTTAGCCTTGGATTCTCTCTCTTCAACAGGGTTTCCATCCCCAGTTTATTCCCCATCAGGGAACAGACCTTAGTTTCTCTAGGACACACGGTCACCTCCATCTAGCCTTATTTCAACATTATTAATTTCAGGCACCAGCACTGGGGAACCAAGGGTTTGATGGGGTCTGAGGAGACACCATCACCCAGCAGGGACATCAGGAGGATTCTCATGTATGTTTAGACAGCATGTCCTATGCCCTTGTCGGCTTTGGAGTCAAACGGTGGTTTCTCCCGTCCCATGTAAAACTACAGACCGTTCCTCTGTGATGTCTACGAACAAACACTTTATTGTCCCTCTGCATGTTCCCAGCCTCTGTGCAGCACTGAGAGGTTTTCTGTTAAAAACCTCAGCCTGGTCCAGGAAATGGGAGGGAAGGAAGGGGGAAAAAAAGTGAGGGGGGTGGGCAAAACCAGTTTTATTTCTTCTTCTTTTTTTAAATAAGGCAAACTTTGGAACTGAAATATGGCAATAAAGGCACTCCTGTGATTTTTCATGTTTTTTCAGCTGTAAAGAAAATAGGAGAAATATTCCATTCTGTCTGGCTTCCAAACCATTCTGAGAGTAAGGTCTTTATGTACAGAGCAGCTTGGATGCTGCTCCCGCCTGCTCTGTTTCTGAAACCATCCCTGGAACAATAAAGTCCTTTTTTCCCCAATCAGAAAGACACATGGCAGTAACTGCTCAGATATTTTGTCATCGAGGGATGTACTCCTCCACATGCTGACAGTCCTGCCTGGATGGCTACAGGAGATGGCAAGCTGGTGGCACTGAGGTGTTCTTAGTGCATAAGGCTCAAAACAGAGAACATTTATTGAAGACTAGGAATAATTTCAGGTTTCACCTCAAGCCTCAGCTGGCTCCTGTCCTCAAGCACCCCTTGATACTGCTGGCATGAACGCAGTCAGACACAGCTCTGTTATTACACCCTGGTGATGGTATCAGCGTGCCCCTCAGCCATTAACGTGTGGTCCAGAGCTCCTCTCTGTCCCCCTCCATAAGAAACCAAAGTTGACTGGACCTGCAATTTTGGTTCTGTGCTATTACTTTTTCAGTGTCTTTATGGCTTTTCTTTCAATAAAAGAGTTGCAGTCTGTTATAATTTGACTGTTTATCTAATTATATTGCACATACGCTACAGGAAAAGCCAAAATACCCGAGGATGTGTGGACATGCTTTCAACAAGCAAGATGCCACAGGAAATCTTAGCAAAACCTAAGCAGTCATATGCCAGGTTCAGTTTGTGATCCAAGCTCAGATTTATGATCTGGAACAAACATCCTACTGAACACAAAAAGCTTTATAAGCATTTATCTCTCTTCTGGTATCTACCACAGAACCGGTCTCATGTTCCCCTGATTTACATTGGTTTTACATTACATGTCTATTAACTTCAGCAGCATTTCTCCTTTTTTTTTTTTCTTCTTTTTCTTCTTTTTTTTTCCCCTTTTTCCCCCCTGAGAGATCAGAAGCTAGCTAAACACACAGGCTCCAGAACAGCAAACCCATACCACTGGCCAGCCCAAAACTAGCTCTCTTGCAGGAAAACCAGAACTGTCTGTCACTGGCAACACACACACCCCAGCAATTTTCCTATCCCTCGAGGACAGAGAAGGTGCAAAACGTCCATTATGGCAAGCAGATGACAGCTGGAGCCTTTCATGCAAGGTGTGGGATCAGCACCAAGTCCTGAGCTGCCATGGCCCTGAGTGTCTGCTCAATATGGAAAGCAAGAGCCACATTCAAACAACCCCTAGAGCCTCTACATTCAAGGGAACAATGAGCCTTTGAGACCAGCTGAAGCTCACACTCAGAATCCTCTCTACTCCAAGGGGAGAAAAAGAAACTTCTAAAGAGCAATTCATATCCTTATGAAATAGAAGTCTCAGCTGAGAACCTTTAAAGAGTGGTTCGGCCGTTTCTCTGTCGACCAGAAAGGGAGCCTGGAGCACCGTTAGACATCTAACTTTTAGAGACGGGAGCGTGGTTGTGCACTTCATAAAACCTCCTTATACCCTATTTTTTAGGTACAACTGTCAGACGTAGTTGGGATCTATCCCTTTGCATGGGATAGGAGGGAAGTATTTAATCTACAGAGAAGCAATGGAACTCTGAAATCTCTTTCCTCCAGGGTATGCTGTCCCTGGGAATGGCAACCACCCATCACCCTTCCTTGGTGGCAAGAGGCAGGTAAACAATTATATCCCAGGGAAAGAAAGCAGCAATCTACACGTGTTCTCTGGAGCTGCTGTCAGCCTTGAGCGAAGCTCCCCGAGACACAAGAAGGAAACCCACCAAAACAAAACAGAAGAGAAACCAGATCCTCCCTGGGTGTCAGGTGTGAAGATGGCAGCTTGGCCTGTGATCCAAGGAAGTCAAGAACAAGCCCTTCAGGTGACAACTTTTCCCATTCAAATGCACTGGCTTGCTATAATATCCACTGAGAAATATGAAAGCTGTTGCTTCTGTGCATGTAGGCTCCAAGCCACCTAAGACCAGTACAGAGCAGGAGAAAGAAAAGACTGAGAGACCTGGAAAACCCTCCTTCCATTAATTTGATATGGCCTCTCTAAATCACCACGTAACCACCTGCTCCAAGCAGGCATCAGCTAAATGGGCAGGTAGGTCCTCTGCAGATGCTGAGAGGATGGTTAAAGCTCAGCTGACTGACAGCAGCTGCTCGCCGCAGTTGGGGAATGGCCCGTTACTCTGCTGGAGTGTGAGAATGAAGCACAGGCTGTGCTGGGGATTTTCACTTGTGCAGCATTTGACTTTTCACTTGTTTCATGAGTAGGCTGAAACCTCATCTGTGCAAAGAAGCAGCCTTAAAAATGAGAAAATGTCCCTCTTTGTCTACAGAACAAGATGAGAATGTGACTACAGAGAAGCAAATCTCTGCAGCGCTGCTGCACTGGCAAAAGGTTCATGGACATTTTCTGCCTTGCTTCCCTTCTGCTCTGACCCAGCTCAGCCCTTCAGAAGGCTGGTTTTCCAGAAACCCATAATGCCTTTGAAACCATGTTTTAATATAGAATTCATAGGCATGGAGACCTAAGTCTTCACTGACTTTGCTAGTTGCTGCCCAGATCTGACAGCTGTTAATACTCTGCTACCCAAATTTGCCTTGGATGCAACGTATGTGCTCCTAAGAAATGCAGTGTGAAAGCTCACCTAACAAGGCACTGGGCAGTACTGGAGGAGACATCATGAAGCTGGTCCCTCTGAGCTTCACAATGGTAAAGATTTTTCTTCTTGCTGTGCTCCAGGTAGACAGAAAACATCACGCTGGCTTGGAAAGTCAACAAACTTGGGAGATTCGAGGTGAGAGCCATGTACATGGCTGTAGGGCCTCTGTAATAACTGCACATTTGGGTCATGCTTATGACATGCAGTGCGACCACATTTCTGGTTGGTGTCAGTCATGTGTAATATTGTGCGTAGCCTCAGCTTGCATTAATGTCCCTTCAGGTGAATAGGCACATCTTAAAACATATAAAGGCTGCAGCAACCTCTTGCTAAGGACACCTTCTACTGCTGTGTTTCGTGCATCATGCTGCATCATAATCTTTGGTGAGGCTGTCCGTGCTGGGACTACACACAGCTGCTGACACTAAACATCCTCCCACTGTAACAGCTTGCACACAAAAGACATAGGTGAGCAATCACATCCTATCTGGCCTTTGCATTACTAAGTATAGCACGCTGCTGATGCTTAATAGCAGTAAAAGCAACCTTCCATCCAACCTGGAGGAAGAGCTTCCAGCTTCATCACAGCCTCAGTATCTGCCTCTTTTTGCTCCCCATTTTCTCTTTCCAAAGTTGGCACCTGAAAGTTTTCTCTGCATTAATTCCAGACATTGTGTAAACACTGTGCTTAGATTTACTTAAATGAGGCTGTTTCAGCGCTAGCTTTCCTCCCAAGTAGGTTTCCTGTCTCATAAATTCAAGACATGCACAGTTTAGTTTTGCTAGGAAGGTGGAATCTCGATTCGATCCTCCCTTTGGGATGACCTGGAAGACAAAAGGGCAAATGGCATGGGAGAGGGCCTGGGGCTTTCTGGTTACTGGCTGGAAAGTGGGGAGACATCCTGCCACGTGCTTTTTCAGAAGGTAATGCCAGTGGTCCAAGCGAGTGTTACTACTTGCCATAAATAAACTGCAAGATTTGAAATCTGCCAATCTCTTGGCATTTCTTTTCTTCATAACCCCAGAAGATGGAGAACCATCTCTTCCTACTGAGCAGATCGCTGGCATTTCAGTGGAGAAAAAAGGATTATTATTTTCTTCTGTTTCCAGATGCTCAAACTATTTGTGACTCCTTAGAAAAGCACATGCATATCAAATGTTCACACACACTTCTTGTGCAGGCAAGCAGAGAGAGTCTCCTAGGAGCAAATGAGCTTTTCCTCTCAGGCCTCTAGTCACTAGGACTTCAGATATTTTTTCTGACAATGACGTGAACCCCCAGCCATAATGCAAGTGTGGGTTTTTGCTACTGCTGCTGAAGGATCCCATGCACTTTGGTGTCCAGAGAAGGGTCTTTACGAAAACCCTTGGAGTAGGTTTTCATCAGTTGTCTGCTGTCTGGGACTGATATGATGAACCTCAGTTCTGGAGGTGCCGGGCTGGCTTTGCCTTCCAGATTATGGAGGGGTCACACAATATGAACAGAGGCCACAGTCTTCACATTCAGACTATAATGAGGGTTTTGCTGCCTTGGCTGTCTTGAAGACGACATTCCTTCTTCTCAGTTTCCTCTGCCAGCAAACCTTTGACAACTAGACTGAGCACAAAACAGCCATGCCAGCTTGTACTAATCTAGGAGACTGAACAGTACAGGAAGGATTAAGAAAGAGAAGCAGCTTTTCACTCCCATCTCTGGTTCTAGGAAAGCTTAATCAATGGCTGGGCACTGCACCCCCTGAAACTGCCTCATGCATGACAGTAGGAGAATGGTTCGCTGTCTCCTCACATTTCCTCCTAGACCAGCTCTCCCAGCCCACTTTGTCCCCCTCTTGACAGTTTTAGAAGTGGTGGAAGATTATGTGAACCACGGACAACGCGCTCCCCCTCACCTCCCTTCCAGGGACTGAGTCAGGCAGCAGGCGGGTGCTGAACAGGGGCAGTGTCCGTGGTTGTTGTCTGGCTGTACAAACCAGGGACTTTCCTTAAGTGTGTGGAAGGTTTAAGGCCCTGTTAAAATCTCACCAGGCTATCTCTTCTTTCAGGTTTTTCCTTTATATTCATCCCCAGTCACTCTCCCAGCCAGTAGCATCTCATGGCACCTGGTAGCCCTTCATCCCTGTATAATTCCATCTTTTTTTTCTGTGTGCTCAAACCATTCACGTACCAGGAGGCCGTTCTGGCATGCAGTGCCCTCTTTCCTCTTAGCCAAGACACACAGTGTGTATTTAACTCAATTTAACTGGCTCAGTCAATAAGTTCCCTGTTTATTTTAATATTGCTCCATTCCTTTTGGGGGATGGAGGTATCTCAAAGCACAGTCAACTGCCCTGTCCTGCACCAGTCATTCCAAGGGGATTTCACCATGTTGGGAACACTGAGAGGATGCTCAGATCTCCTTGTTAGGGCCAGTCCCATTGGGCATGGACACTCATCCCCTGCTCCCATTCACCTGTCAAGTCACTTTATCCAAACAGTAATTCCTGTCTTTGGTTCAGCCTGTTCTTTTCTCCTTGGGAAGAGACCAATGGGGACTCCAGGCAGAAAATAAATCTTCCCCTTGTTTTTTTCTGCTATAGTGATGCTTTTGAACCAAGACAAATTGTGCAGTGAAAAACAAAACACGACAGGAAAGAAGATAACAACAAAGTAGTTCGCAGACAAACAAGCTTGTTTTGGGTTTTCCCCAGAGAAAGACCATCCATCAGAGACCTCAAAAGCTTTAAGTCCTACTTTATGAGGCTGGCAGGGAGCTGGAGGGGAAGGAGCAAGGTGATGGAAAAGATGCCTAAGAAATTGTCTGCTTCTAGCCACTGGCCACTCCACAAAGGTGGATGTCGGTCACTGGGTGATGTATTCATCCACCCAGCAGAAAAGGTAATGGGACACCTCAGCATAGGTGAGGGAATAATTGGCAGAAGGGTTTTAGTTCCTTGGCTGAGATTTCCATTTTGGGTCAGTTCAAAACTTCCACAAGAAAACCCTTCAAACAAAGATTTTCTGAAGCAAGCAACAAATGTAAAAGGATAAATTTTTAACCATACGAGACCCATTGTTCAATCCAAAACTCAATCACAGCCTTTTGCTTTTTTTCCAAAGGAGAACTCAGTGTCTTCCCAAAACTCTGCCCACACTGAAAGGTCTGTTCCCTTCAAACACATGGTGAAACTAGCCTGAAGAATAGAAACACTGCACTTTAAAACCAGCCGAACTCTTTGACCTGAATGTATGTTAGGTATATACAGAGCTTTCTCTTTATGTATACATGAATTTATAAACGGGCTTAGGTATGGTATTTCTTAGGAAGCAACTGTGATGATGTCACATTGAAAGAGAGCAAGAAAGAGACAATTAACCTCTCCAAAATTAGTTTCAGTCTAGGGTCAATGAATGGATATCAATAATCTTTTCATCACAGCTCAGATCTCAGGTCTCCACTGAATTACCCCAGCACAGGCAGACAAACATCCTGCAATCTAGAAAGTATGCTGCTGACCAGTCATAGAGAGCACAAATGTGAATTTGGGGAGACCACGGGAATCCTGAATAAAAGCAAGGCTCTTACATGAAATATAAAATCTTTCTGTGAGGTGTGGACTGCAAAGGGAAAGAAATTTACCCTTAACATATGCCACAGACATTTGGAGAGCCACTACCGCTAAGCCCAAATCTACATTTTGCTCAGCAAAGGCCATATGTCATACCTTCAATAAGAGAAATGGAGGTATGGGGGAAACCCGAAGAGCAATTAGATGGGTATACAAAGTTTTCTGAGAGGCAAATAAATTCCTATGTATGAGATGTGGTTGAGGGAGAGTGCCAAAACATTGCCCAGTGTTTGGTGAAGCGTTCTGTAAGTGCAACAGAAAATGTTGTTTTTCCAGAGGTACGTGGAACAGCTTAAAACCAACAGTGCCCACATTTTTGGGAACTGAAAGACACCAACACAGATCCCCTTGTAGGCAAAATAACTGCCTAGCAAAGTGTTTCAAACCAGCAAATATGGCCAGGCATTTATGGAGGAGATGTGGGCTTTAAAATGGATCCTGGAGCATGCTACACTAGTATTTTAACTCAGAAACAAAACACTAGCAAGAGAAACTGTATAAAAGTAAATTTTGTTTTACACTATTGGCATAAAAGACCAATTCAAAGGCAAGTAATAATTATGATCTATTTTAACCAAACTATCTCGTAGTTCTTCCAATAAGATGGGCAGGTAAATTGTCTGGTGGCCAGATCCAGTTACCACTGGAATCAGTAGAAAAGATGCTCTTTACCTCTGAGGTTAGGAACATTAAGCTCGAGTTCTGGTATTAAAACCTAGTCTAGACAAGCAACTGCAAGCCCTGAAGAGACAGCAGGGAAAGCTCTCAAAAGGAAGTCTAAATCCCCACAAGTTTGTACAGAGCATTCTGCTTTCAGACAGAAGAAGAATTAATTCCATAAGACAATATAGCAAGGAAAATCCTGTTTGGCTTTTACACACAGTATGAGAACTGGATCTAATCATACGTAACACTTGGGCACTGTCACGGAGCAGTCTGCGGATCGTGGTAATTCCATAGCTGCAACTGAAAAGCCATCACAGCGCTAATGCACATTGATCCGCACCACTTAGATGAGCCACACAGTGGGAGCAATGTTCAGGCAAACTAGTTGACAGCTAAATGTTCAAAACAAAAGTATTCTCTAACATTAAGGGTGAGCGTTCATGCAAACGTGGTTGAATTAGTCATACTTTAAGTTAATGATTTTTAATGGAAGTATACTGGGAAGGTGAGGGGCTACACCTGATATTCATTCTGGCCCTCAAAGATTGGTCCATGCAGACCCCAGGCATGTCCAGCCAAAGTCTGGGGCCTCTCGAGCCCCCTGTGCAGCACTGAGGATCTTCAGAAGCCATGTTGGACATCCTTTCCCCTTAGGCTGTGCGCTCTGTGTTTGCTTTCTGAAAGACTCAATGCAACCTCCTTCCTACCATAAGGATGTCGCAAAAGAGAATGGAAAGTATAAGCAAGTACTTTGGAGAGCAAGAGAAACAAGCCCCACTGGTCGTTAACAAAATTAGCAGGCTTCTAAACTGAGCTTTAAAAGATCTTGAATACAAGTTTTGACACAACCACAAAAGATGCAGTGCACTCTCATGAGATGCCGTGAGATTTCTGGGAATGTCAAAAGTGTTTAGTAAAACTCTGATAGCTTGCCAAAACGTCCACCGTATATCAGAACATAAAGATGCAAATGTATGAGCGAGGCACCTAATGGAATTTGCAGAAGTGCTTCTCTGTGTCTTCGGACACTCTGCTGCTTCTGCAAAACGTGGCCTTCAGTCCCTAAAGCAACTTCTGGAAAAGGACATAATTTTATGAGCAGGATAAATCCAATCAGCTATCTGAGTGTCTAATGACCCTGATACCCAATCAGTTTCAAAATATTATTGTTTAATTACACCAACAGCACAGATGAGAGAGACATCTCTAATAGATGAGGTACTGCAGATCTACAGAAAAAGCTGCATTTGCAGTTGCAGAACAGAGAGCAATCCAGTTGGAGAGTAGAAGAAATTTGAAATAAACTGTGCAGGACTGAGGAGAAGGTATCGACCAACGTATTTGAGTGCCTTCACCTTCACCAATACACATAATGGAGGCATGAGTAAAGCTTCAACATTGCTCTGAGACTGCAGTATGAGAGATGTTCCCATTTTAAGCATGAGCAAACCCAACCTTCTTGTTGCATGCTAGACTGATTCCGAAGGTGCCAAAGCTAGCAGAAGGAAAGACAGAAGATTATTAACTCTTTGAAATGGGGTGTCTAGGGAAAAATACATGGTTTCCCTAATGGAGAACGTAGATGAAGACTGAGGGGCACTTGCCCTAATTTCTTCCAGGGGAACGTCTCCAGGTATTGCAGAGAAGACTGAGCTGGCTGCCAGCCGGCTAAACGCCATGCCATGGCAGCGTGGTGTCCAGCAGAGCACAACTAACCCGAGAATGAACTTTGCTTCTCAGGGAGGTTTTTTAGCCCACACTGAACTCACTGCTGTCTTGGTCGGAGTGGTGACGGTGCCTGGGCTAGCTAATCCAAAGTTACTTTGGGTATGTTAGTAAGAGCTGGAGGCACAGCACTGAAGATGAACTGCAATGAAGATCTCATTTGCCTCCCAGCCTCTGAGATCTTCATGCATGTAAACCACAGGCCTGCCTGGCTACAACAAGAGAATGGCCCAAATCAACATTTGCATACTTCAGAAAGGTGTAAAGGCAGGTACACATCCCTATTGGTGTACCAATATGGGAATAATTATGCAGATGAAATGGGTACAACATCGCACAGAGCTGTAATCTCAGGGCCACGCTGGGGATGACCTGGAGCATTTCAAAACAGTGGACAGATTCAGAGCTGAGCAATAACAGTGGTGAAGATCCTTCTGTCTTCTGCTAAACACGATTCCTTAGGTTTTTCTCAGCATTATCAGTGGTGCTGAATCATTTCACACCGTCATATTACAGGCAGGAAAATAAACATTGAGACTGAAAGGTGATCTATGCTGTTAGCATCAATGTTTGTGGTTTGGTTTTTTTTTTTAAGGAGGCAAACTGTAGGGAATTTGGGACCTGTGAAGGCACAGGGATTTTGCTTTTTCTCTGGCAAAGTGGCTTGTGATCTTGAAGGACACGAGGAAGGGTCAAGATCCCGTGGGCTATCTGGACAAAAAAAAGGGGTGACCCCCTTTCCCTGCTGACACACAGTGACGGCTGCAGAATAACGCCAGCTCTGCGGCTGCTGAGCACGCTGGTTTTTGAGAGAAGACCCAGGTAACAGTGACAAAAGGCTGAGCTGGGATGCCGGTGTCCCCCGCTGCACAGCCCTGATGTGTCCTCTGGTGCCGATGTAGTAGGCAGTATTAGGAGAGTAAATACCCTGCAGTCTGACGGTATCGCTTACATATCAATTACTAAAAGGCAGTAGGGTATTATTTATACAATAAGTGCTATATAAACCAGCAGGGTAATATTTAGAGGGCAAATACTATGGAGAGGAAGGCTGCAATTTGTTCTGCAGCAGCGGGATGTTCTGTGCACTCCAAAGTATCACGCAGGATTAGGGTGACACTTACATGCCAACTGCTGTATAAGGACAGGGTATTATTTAAACCCCAGATACAATGGTAGGGAAAGAGTATTATTTACTAACCAGACTGAATGCAATAGCAGCAGTGGCAGTAACTGTACGGTGTAATTTACAACAGAGGAAAAGACATCATTTGCAGACCGGTTATTACAGAATGGGAGGGTATTCGTTATGGTACAGCACTGAATTATTACTTTGAAGCCGAGCGCTATAGAGGTACAGGGTATTATTTATACACCGAACACCATAGAAACTATTTTTCTGGGGCAAGTAATAGTGACAGTTAATCATTTATATGAAAGCCATCCTGTAATTTCCAATATGTGAACTACGTGATTATTTCAACCTTGAAGCTGTGGTACAGATGATGTAATGTTAATTACACTTAGATCTACGGCTGCTGTACCACAATACATGCTAAGCCGGAGTAATCTTCTGGAGTCAATAGATTTGTGCCAGCAAAACTACCGAACCTGCCCCTGCCCTGTGCAAAGCCTGCGGCGCCTGGGGATTTCCAGGGTTGTGGCGGGGTATTTATCCCGACCCTGTGCAGGATCCCAGCAGGAGCAGCAGGTTTAGCTATGGATTACAGGTTAGTCAATCGCCGGCACAGCAGCTGCTCTCCCGACAGAGGTGTGAATGATGGATGGGAGCTCCAGCTGGAAGGGATCAGCACTATCATTTTCACCTGTTTATCAGCTGCTGGCCTCTGCACTTTCTTTACACACTTTTTTCTTCCAGTCTGTGATCTAACCTCAGTCAGGAGATGTCCCTTGTTGTTTCTTGTTAGTTTCCCCTACAGATTTTTTTTTTTCTCCTGTCAAATTATTCCTATTTAAATTTCTTGCCTATTAAGTCAAATCTGTATCTCCTGCAGCCATCGCAGACAATTCCTTCTGTCCTTCAGTGGTTTTCTACACTACTGCTAATAAAGTGTCTGAGTCCTCTGCCCAGTGGTAACCAAGGGCATTGGAGAAACCAAAGGCACATGGAAATTGCCAGACCAGATGAAACTAATGGTGTGTCCAGGCCAGTATCCTGTCTTGGACAAGACCTACATCACCAGCTTCAGAGCAAAGTTCTCATCATCGAAAAATAGGGAATAAATTGCTGAGGAGGAAGTTTCTTTTTAACACTAGGCATTTAGTGGTTACCTTATGCCTTGAAGCATGAGTATTTACATTCCATATTCTCCCGCTAATGTAAGCTAGGTTTATTGGGCATGGCTTAAATAGGCAGCTCTACTCCTAACGGAGTCCTAACTCATGAGCACTACCCTGCCAGAGGAAATTTTCTGTCCTGATCACTTTGTCCCTACAATATGACATGGTTGCTCTTGCAGATAGCCTTTTGTCTCATGTTGCCTGATGTGGCCTCTGTTGAAGTGAGCGCCTTTCCTCTGGGACCTGCCCTACCCATGGCTAGGCATGGAGCAAGGCTGGGTTCAGCTCCTTCCACCCCTGTGCAGCACCAAGGTGCGTCACAAGATCCCTGGCTCCCACATAGTTCCCTGGTAACACGGTGGCAACCAAGGCTATCCCCATGTTCAAGGTTCACGTGTTGCCTCACTAACTGTAATAGCGAGTACAGCTGCCAGGTCAAACAGCACTGACCTGCCTTTCCCAGGACATGCCATCACCCAAATACTTCACAGCAATCACCCTTCCTTTCCATCGTAAGCCTGCACGCGCTCAGGACACGGTGACAACCTGGGGGTAACTGGGCAGCAAGGCAGGACTCCTCACCTGAGTTAATTTTGGGTTTCTCCCAAAGTTCCCCTTACTTCAGCTGACCCAGGTGTCCTCTGGCTTGCATTGGGGTCTGGAGAAAAGCCATAAATTGCCGTGCCTTGGCTGTCATAAAGAGCAGCTACAAAGGTGAAAACCCAGACCATGATGCTTATCAGAGGTATCCCATTGCCCTGCTTTCTTCTCTTGCTCCCTTCTCTCAGCAGAGCCCTTTCTGTGGCCTCTGTCCTCCCCTCCAGCTCCCATGTACAGCAAGGTTTCTTCCTCAGCCAGGCTCAGGGAAAGGCAGAGCCATGGAAACCCGCAGGCAGATCCTGCTCCCATGCTGCTTCCATGCAGCAGGAACGGAGACCTGTTGGCTTCTGGACTTAACTGCACGGCCAGCGTGCCTGATTCACATCATCTCCCTTAGCCTCGCTTGGTCGCGGGGGCAGTGACACGGCTCCAACCGCCTCTGTCAATGGGCTGAAGGCATCGGGAGCGTGAGACCGCTAAAGCCGATTGCACAGCGGTTGGGCTTGTAAAGCAGGGGAAGGAAATCGGAGCGAGGAGGTCCATAGGGCTGCTACTTAACACGTCAGGGCATTTCAACAGCTAAAACACACGGAGGCTCATTTGACCCAAGTCGAATGATTCTGGTATTTCTCATCATTCCCCCCACCCTTCTGCTCTCTGGTCTGTACAGGGCAGTCGCTGGGGAGGGGGGAATATCATGCAAGGGAGAAATGGAAATTTTTATTAAAAAGGGAAAGCCCGACAAAAAGTACACGGAGGAAAAAAAATCTCGGTGTGAAGTGTCTCAAAAAAGGCTGCGCGGGTAGCACGACAAAACCCCCCGCCTATTCATCAGGCCAACAAAAAGCTTCTTTAGATTTATACTGTGAGTCCATTGAGAGGGAGGGGAGGCAGCGCTCACACACCCACCCTTGTGCACACAGGCAGAGCCCGCAGACCCGCTCCCTGCACACAGGCTGAGCTGTTCTGCCCTCTCACAAGGAAGCACTGAGTTTTTAAAAGTAAACTGTAAGGTTTCCGTTGTTGCACTGGGCTCAAGTATTTTTTTTTTTTTTTTTTTTTAAATATATAACAGCTCCCTCTCTTTGCCGTCTCTCTCTCTCTCTCTCTTTCACTCTTTAAACAGCCCCGGCTGCTCTGGGCTGCTCGGCAGCCGTCGTGCGCTGGCTCCGTATGTGGTCCAGACCCGCTATGAACACGGCTTTTGTTGCTGCTGCTGGGAAGCTGCCTGAGAGCAGCACACACAGCCCGGCTTGTTTCACACGTGGAGGCTGCAGTGGGTTCGGGGTGTGGGGGGGTGGGGGACGCGAGAAAAGGAGGAGGAGGAAGAGGAGGAGGAAGAGAGCAGCTCGGGGAAGGTTGTCTTGTGGTAGAGCAGCCATCCCACCACTGGTGAGGGAAAGGGGGAAGTGAGGAGACGGAGGAGGGTGGCGGTGGAAAAGATGTCTCAGGCAGCTAAGAAAGGCCCTGTTGATTTTTAAAATGGGACCAGTTGGCCCTCCACCAGCCCACATTCCCGGCGGGTGTAAGTCAGCATGGGAAGGCAATGAAGTCACTGGATCTGTGCAACTTATGTCTGCAGAGGATCTGCCCCAGAGAGAGAAGAGGAGAGAAAAGACCAATAATGGAGTGGATTTTTGGAGTCCCCAGGGTTTCTGAACATTTTGCGCATCCCAGGGTGATAGCAGAACACTGAACAACAATCTGGTCTCTCTTTTTTTCATTTACACATTCATTCATTCGTTTCTGTCTTTTAAGTGATACCATCCACCCTCTCCTCCTCTAAAACCCTTAATGTTCCTCACTAGTTAGGTAGTATTTTACGGTGATGAGCTGCTGTTTGCTTTGACAGCACTAAGTCTGCTGAACCTCTTTTCCCTAGTAAGTTTTTCCCTCCGTCTCTTTCCCTCCCTCAATTTCCTATCTCATCTACTCTCTTCACCCATCCATCCATCCTCCAGCCCTCGCACTGCTGTCAAACCCTGCTACTGTACATGGAGGCGATTATAGGAAACACTAAACAGCAGTTCAAGTGGAACAGATGGGGTTTTCCCCCAAAGACCGTTCAGGCTGCTGAGAGCGCTCAGCCAGCACGGAGACATCTCCAGCCCTCACCCTCTGCCTCGTCCAGTGACGATGGGAGGGGGATACCTCCCTTTTCCGCACTCTGACAGCAACTCGAAACATCTCAGAAAGGGGCAACATCTCCCCTTTGACCTATCAGGCGGATACAGTCTCTTGAAGCCAGCAGGAAAATATAACATCAAACAACCAAACCAAAGAAACAAATAGCTCAGCTTCCAAAAGCGCGCGGGATTGCCCTCCTTCGCAGGATCTGAAAACCCACCAAACTCAGTCCCCAAACCACCAGTCCCTCTGCCCAGCCGACATCCTTTATTGGGAACTTATAGACGAAAACCAAAGTAGTGAGGAATGCTAAAAAATTCCACTCTCCCAACTATTTCATTGTGGGATGTTCCCCCCTTTCCACATCTGGCAAAGTTGTTTTAGAAAGCTAGGAAAACTTTTCAAACTGAAGTGTTTTGGCTAAACATCTCAAAAGGGAAAGGTTAAAATGCATGCTTTCTGCTACACGCAGAGGGTTACTTAGCACAAGGCTTAAATGGAAAGTCTTAAAAAGTCATAAATGAATGAAAAGAAGACATTTCTGATAGACACTCTGAAAAATAAAATCTTTTTTGCTCTGTCCACTTCTGCAGAAGAGCTCAGCTCCCTGCAAACCATTGCTAAAAATATGCTTCATCTGTGAATGGATTTGGAAAGAGGGCAGGTACTGAGGAACGCCCGGAGCAGCTAACTGGAAATAACCCAGGAGACTCTGCCAACCGCCGGTCCCTGCCATCCACACGCAGAGCGAGCGCGCTGTCAAACCCTCCCGGCATCCAGGCTCTTTTCATTCTCTTTCTGAACTTGTCAGCCCCTACAGAGCTTAACACCCCTCTAGCTCAGAGATCACCCTTTGCCTGCCCTGTAGCAAAGCAATGACACCAATCAAAGCCATAATCGTGAGAAACCCCGCAGCCATTTAGGACATTTGCAAAAAAATCAGCGTGACAGCAGCCTCTTCCCCCAGTGCCCAGAAGCGGGATCAGGCACATCACCAGGGCTGGAGCGGGAGCTGAAATCCATCGCAAAGAAACACCGATGGGTCAGAGGGTCTTTTGGGGAGGGAGAAGGGGCATAACCCCGTCTCTGATCTCCCGCCTGGTGGTTTTGGCTATAGGGTGTCTTAAGCCGGTGGCTCGCTTTCCCTCCCTTCCCCAAGCCAACTAACAAACTTGACACATAGGTGTTGCCCCTGGCTATAGGTTTGCTCCCCGTACCGGGTGGGTTGTTGGTGAGGACCATCGCGCCGAGAGGCACTGCAGGCACAGGCTCCCCTCTCGCAGCAGTGCTGCTCGCAGAAGGGAAACTTTGTGGAGAAGCTCGGGCTCAATCAGTTTACAACTTTTCTCACATTTCTCTGCTGGCTGCTCACCAGGGGAACAACCAATCCACTGATTGAGAGCCTGCATCTTTAGAGCGCCGAGGAAAGAAACAGGAAAGTTAAGGAAAAGACACCAAAAAGAGAGGAGGGGGAAAAGTGCAATACGTTACCTTTAACAGTTCAGTGCAGTGCTTCCAGAATCTAAGTCCCATACACCTGGCAGAGAAATGAGGTGTTTTTCGGCGTTCAAGAAGGAAAGAGCTTGCCACTTCTTGCTATTGCTGTATGTCTTCTTCACAATCTCCAGATGAGTTTTCCTGCCTTTTTTTTTTTCTCTTCCCTGGTTCCCCAGAAGAAATCAAAATTCCCTGTGTGGTATTTCAGGTCCTTTCAGGCAGTGGCAGCAGCAGCAGGCTTGAAGAGTAAGTACTGTGTGTGAATGGCAAAAAAAGAGAGAGAGGGTTTCAGACCACATTAGCTGCCACTGGCTGCAAGAGAGACCATCAAACTCCTGTCAGCCTCCTTAGATACCTCTCGAAGAGCTGGCAAACTAAGTGTATTGGATCCTCCTCTGGATTTTAGAGTAAAGGTAGGCAGGCATCCAGGGGGCAGGGGGAAATAGGAGGGCTTACGGACAGAAAAGGAAGCCCAGCCTCTTGGAAAGAAGGAAAAAAAAAAAAAAAAACCCAAACCCAACAACCCCAGAAAAGAAAAGAAAGGGGAAAAAAGAGCATGACCAAAAAAAAAATACTGTAAATGGAGAAAGCTGAATGGGGAGCAGGGGATTAAATTTAGCCCTCTGGTTTGGAAGCAAACTGGCTGGAGCACCACAAGCGGTTGAGAGACAAGAAATAGTTTATGTAATAAAAAGAGTACGTGGTTTATGCAAACTAAAATAAGATGAAGCTAATTAAGGAACCTGAGCAAAGTCCATGTGTCTGCAATGCAGTCAATATCACTGCAGTCTGAGTAGAAATGAGCAGATTTACTGGGAAGCTCAAAGAGAGCAGCAAACAGGAAAGTTTAGGGAACTCTCTTGCCTGGCTCGGCTGGGTGCTGCAGAGGAGGAGGCAGGTGATGGCAGTGGAGCTCGGTGTGGAGGGAGGGAGGGGATGCTCAGTGCTAGGAAATGGAAAGCACCTGGAGCATCAGTAACTGATAAGTGATATAAAGGCAGAGAAAGGAGGCTGTTGGGAGTGAATTTGTCTGAAATCTGTTTGGGGTGTGCTGGGGAGAAATACAGAGCCTGTAAGCACCTAGGAATGGTGGAGACTGGAGCAGTCCCACCAAAACTTTGAGGAGGATCCTGTAACTGAGTCCTTGGCAGTTCTGGTGCTGGCAGAAAGTGCTGAAGAGATTGTAATGTGCTTTGATTTTTTTATTTTTTTTTTTCCTGTGGGGATGCTGGTAACTTTGAGTGGGAGAAAAAGCTGTGCTTGGGGAGGAGGGGATGGGTCTGTTGCTGCAGGCCCACACCTTGGCTTGTGAAGGGGCCAGATGGCAGCTGGGAGGAGGTGGGAAACTGCTGAGATTTTCACAGTTGACAGAAGCTCTTCTGGTTGAAAAACCTGTTGTACCTCAGCAGAGAAACCTGAGGGTGGGCAGAGGTCTTGGGTTTGAAGTTCCTCTGACTTGCAAGAAGGCCCCAGCTTAGGCTGAGACTGTCCACACTGTGACTCAGTCTTTTCACCTCCCTGTTCATCGCCATTTCAGCTGCTAAGAGATCTCCAGGAAATCAAGGTAGGGTGATCCTGAGTACAGAAACGCAGCTGTATGATGCTGCCTGGGTAGTAACTACTCCTTACAGCTCCCTGGTGAAGATCTCTCCTCCGCAGGAGAGTCTATCTCCAGTCCAAAGGAAAGTCTTTGTGCAGACTGTGACATGGATTACCAGAGAGAAAAACAGGAGACAGAGACAGATAATTTTGTAGGTGAAACTATAGCCAGTCTTAACAGCCTACTTTCTGCATTTCTGTTCCTGTGGGAAAGAGGAAAATGTTTTAAAGTCTTAGAGTTCTTAAAGAGCTCTTAAAAGCTGGGGGAACCCTCTGGGTTTAAGAAAGAGAAAGCTGTTTCCCCCAACATGGAAGAAAGCATCATCAGCCTAAAGTAAAAGTAAAACTTGAGTGTCCTCCTCATGCCCTCCTTGCACCCAAGCCACTCGCCAGCCCTCAGCCTCTCTCTGTCCAGCTCTCTTTTAATATAATCTTTAATATCTGTACTTCCTTCCCTCTTCCCAACACCCTCCTTTGCTTTCTGGGTTATAATATAATAGTTTTTCCTCCCTCTGTGAATTATTTTGATCCTATGCCTCATTTCAAAGCTTGTTTCCTTGACTGTCTCACTTTTAAACCTGAGGCTCATAACCCTTCAGCAGCGTTCGTGCCCTCTCGTGAGAGCTGTGCATCCATCATCCTGACAGGTAATGCTCCCAGATCACAGAGCATGGAGACACATTTCTTCCCATGAGTACTTTATTCGGTCTTAGAGATTCACGACCAGATTTTGGTTGTGAATCTCTCCCTTGCATCATCCCCCCTTTTTTCAGTAGTGAGGTGCTAGGTGTTAACTTAAAACCTTCCTGGGTGCCCTTATGCTAAAAGTCCAAAGGGCAGTGAGGGAAAACTCCACAACCATTAGAAAGGAGAGTACATTCACAGCCTCATCTGAAACTCTTGGACTTTATTCCCCTGACCTCACATGGCTTTTGGTGTATGAGTGCTGCCTGTCCATGTAAAATTTAATCCTCAATCTGTGAAGTTTGAGTAGGGACTCTCCCACCAATTCACAGGGCAACGGATCCATCCCAGGGCTACCACCACCTCCAGCTGCTGGGTGGGTTGGGACAGACAGAGCCGCACAGGCTGTGCTGGAGCGTCGCCTGCCTCCCCTCCTGGCTGACTGGGGTGTCTCTGCACCAGGCAGCACGGTGTACCTCTAGCAACGAGAGGGGACATTCAGAACACACTTCAGATGGGGCACCACAGCTCACACTTTAGGCAGGATTCATTTTTTTCCAGCTGAGGATAAAAAGCACGTAGAGAGGAGCTATAAAATATGACTTGACTGACTGTGTTCTGACTCATGTACGTGACAGACTCTGAGACATCTCATGCCCATCTGCAGCCCTTTCTCCCCATAACATAAAGACCTTTTGGGAAATGTATATGTTTAGTTGTTTTGCTGTGGAATAACTGTGAGCCCTGTGTACCCTCTGCTGCCACTGTGGTTTGGCAAAGAAAACCCCATCTAAACCTTTGGTGAGCTTAAGCCAGGGAACAGAGAAAATTCCACTTCGGAGCTGACCAGCTAGGAAAATGTGATGCTCCACACAAAGTGGTTTCTTAGCAACTTCAGGAAAGGGGTAGAAAGTTCTCAGTACCTGTTGGCTGTCCCAGTTTTGTCTGCATCAGGAACGATTGGAAAAACAGCTAAATATGTTCAGAGAAATTGTGATTCATAAACTGCTCTTGTGTTTGTTTGTTTTTTAAGCTAAGGAGAGGCCAGGTCAAAAAAAGTCACATAGATGGCTTTTGATTTTTGTTTAAAGCAGGGAAGCAACAACTCAGAGCTCTCTGAAATACAGGTAACACATTGCAAAAGTGCTTACAGTTAGGTAAGATTTTTACATGTCATTATAAAGTTCAAAGGAGGCTTACATCTATTCCCAGTGAAGTTCAGCCTTTGGGGAGCGCAAATATTTGAACAGAGAACAAACCCTGTGGCCAAGGAAGAGTGAATAATAGCTTTGCTGTGAAAACTATTGAATATCCAGAATTTGTATGGTGGAAGCAGTCTCTAAATGAAAAAGGGTGGAAAAGGAAAAAATACCAGACAGAGAAAGGTTGTATCAGTTAAGGTGATAGTTGCTTGCAGTTTTCCAAAAGCAATGAAAGGCAGGCTTGGGTGGATTTCCAGCCAAGAGGCAGAGGAAACAAAAAGAAATAGAACAAATAGTAGAATAAATAAGAAAACCTTCAAACTGCTTTTAAAAATCGCGCAAACCAAACCACTCACCCTTGTGAACTACTGCTCCTTCCCTGCAACTGCCGGTGCAGCCATCTCGCGGCTCTCAGCTCAAGCCCTTGTCTTGCCCTTGGGGTGAAAAGGAGGGGTTTGTGCCCCTAGAACACTTCTTGTTTCTAGAATTAGTGTCCTATTAAAAGCTAATTATACATTTTTAACAAAAAAAGCCAAAATCAGCAGGGACATGAGAAGGGGGCCTGGGATCCCAGCTACTCTGCGCAAAGGTGGCTGCGTGGGGCGCTGCACGGTCTGAGTCTGCGACCTGTCTTCAGGAAAAGGCGCTGGAGATCTAGGGGCAACCCTGGGGCTTCGAGCTTGAGCCTAAAAGGTACTGTTCATGCTTTTACAGTCAGCGTCTGAGGAGTTCGAAACACGTTACAACAGATGTTTCTTGATCAGCTGTCACAGGTTCCTTTAGATAACAGTATTTGAGTTCTTGCTGCCTCGTGGTGCTGCTGAAGCCCTGGCACTGCATGGAACTGAAGCACGCAGAGATGACTCGCAAGACTATGGGTGAAGCCAGTGTCAGAGCCAGAACATCTCCATTCCCAGCTCTATTCTCTCTTTTAAAGCTAACAAAGACCTTGATCCACAGCAGCAGCTCAGGAGTGGGTTTGCCTGCACTGCTAAGTTGTCTTTTCTGAAGGAGCGATGCTCTGTGAGGCTGAGGCTGCCACTTAGAAACCTCTGCCGTGCTTTGATCCAGCTAGGGGGGGAAAAAAAAGCCAGCTCCCACCTACCTGCCAGTCTGGGAGCTCACATCCCAGCAGCGGCCGCTGGGAAATAGGGAGCGGAGACAGCAGGCTGACAGCCTCCACGCCTCCCGCAGCGGAGGGAGATGAGCACCGGCACAGCGAGCACACTTCATGCCCTGACTAACGAGAGAAACGAACCTCTAATTGGGAGGGTGGGGAGAGGGCTGGGATGGCCCGTTTTCTGTGTTTATGCTCAGGTGCTCGGCACTTCGCATCCTTTCTGGCTTTCAGCTTGGGAAAGAAACGCCGGGGTTTAGGCACTGACATTTGCACTCACACACGTACAGGCTCATACGCTTCCATTTGCGCTGCTCGGTCCTGCTGACAGCCCAGACCACGCACGCAGCCATCGCTGCACGGGTGCTGCCGGTTCCTCTTGCTGACCCAAGGGGCAGCCTTGGGTGTCCTGGAGGTGGAACTCCTCCACTGGGAAGAAACCCCTCTAGAGCCAGCACTGAGGTACCACTGTGTGCATCAGCAAGGATTGCCTCTAATTTGTCACGGGCAGCGTCTGAGTAGCTGTTGCCCGAGTGCTGCTGTCAGGGTGCCTCAGCATCAGCTTTGACCCTCACATTTGTGTGTCCTGCACTTCTCCAAGCCAAGATCCCAGGGTGGGGAAAGCATGGTGTGATGTAGAAGTGTCCGTGTCCCTGCATAGCCCATGTCTCTGGGTCCTTGGGGGGATTGTACGGTCTTACCTTGGGGTCCCACTGGAGGGATTGGAAGGCTCACTGCCAAAACCTCTCTAGCCAATAATTAGGAAAGGTCTAAAAACTCCTAGGAGAGGCTTTACTCACTGAGATGTTACTCTGAGAACACGGGAGGGTACTGAAAAGAGGTGAGTCAACATCTGGGGGTAAAAAAGGCATGGAGGAGCCTCCCCCCAGAAAACAGCACCTGTGCCCCTTTATTCCACAGTGAATATCAGCCTTGTTGGTGCGGGTGGAAAACTAACCCCATATTTAAAAACTAAACCCCATATACACACACACACACACACACAACTTCTCCCAGCCCTGTTTGCATCCTGGATTGGAAACGGTGCCCTTCCTGAACCTCCCGTGCCGGACAATGTACCTATTCAACCTGCAACGACCGGGACGCTCCGGCTCCCGCTGAATGAGCCGCCTTCTGCTCGCAGCGGCCGTCCCCGCGCCGGCAGACGTAAACAGCGGGGCTCGCTCCCACCCCGATATTGCGGCTTGTTCATCACCCGATAAAAATAGAAGCCCAGGCCGGCGGGTGGGATGGTGCGCACAGACCGGTGTTTGTTTGGCAGTGCATTTTTTAAAAAATATTTTCTTCTTTTTGCTTCTCTCCGGTCCTCTCGGTGTCTTTCTGAATTGCTCAACAGGGCTGTACGCAGGGAGCGGGGATGGACACCTCCGGTCACAGATTCGGTGCTGGGCAGTACAGGCTCACCTAGATGGGGCCTCTCGTGCTCATCCCGGCTGCTCAGCATCCCATCTCCATCCTTGGATGGCTGTTGGTGGGATGTGAAGTGTTCCACTAGCTTAAAAATATATGGTGTCAGGGCTTACACTGCCATTTGGGCTGGGGTTTGGAACACAAAGGGGATGGCCACCACCCTGGGGCTGCTCATCCCTCTGCGCTCATGGAGGGCACCCCAGGGGAACTCCCTCCTGCCTTTGGCTGAGGCTTTTGGGGTACAGAGAAGGGCTGACACCTCCTCGGCGAGGAGAGTGGGCACCGGCGAGGCTGCAGCCCGGGGTGGCAGGGCTGCACGGGGCTGTTAATTGGCCAAGATGTGACTGCATGGCCCATCCAGCTCCATCCACAGTGCCCCCGCCACACAAGGGACCTGCTGTCCCTCCCGCTGTGCAGCTCCATCCTCAGAGTGTGCAGTACATGTCCAGCCCTCCTGGCCATCCCCAGGTGATGGTGAAACGGCTTTTGCCCAGGAGGCACAGCCGGACTGGTCCCTTGGCCAGGGTGATGCTGTGTGCACCTCTCTGCCCGTGCACGTTCCTCTCATACACTGCTTACCTTCGAACCCAACCCTCGCTTCTCCCTTTCTCCTTTTTTTTCCCTCTTTTGCACACATGCATGCCCTCACCTCACCTTGTTAATCAGCTGCTTGGACTGAACCTAACTTCGCCCCCCTCCCAGCCTCTCTGATGGAGACCTGCAGGCTCAGCAAGGAAACGTGGAGGTGGGCACCATGCAGAATATTTATACAATGAATGAATGAAAACAGTGCTAATTTTATGTTCCTCCCAGCCTGGGACGGAGCAACACGGGAATACAGCACCTTTTGTACAGGCATAGGACATCTCCTCTGTTTGCTTTTCTCCCAGAATGCCTCTTCTCGCCCTGCGCAGTATAAACAGGTCGCTGTTGACCTTGGAAGCTGGTGGAGAGATTACGTCAAGCCCGGCAGGTTTGCTGGGCTGGATATTTACGGTCTCGCACCCTTTTGCTTTGGCTGCAGAGGTGACGTAGGTGGCGCACGTTCAGCCCTGTGCCGGGCTCTGAAATGGGGTCGGCTGCCTCTCCCCACGGGGGGAACCCGGAGGTGTCCCTGACCCCTGGGGAAACTGGCTGCTCAAGGGAAATTCTGCAGAGAGTTTCTCCTTTTGCTTTTTTTGCTTTTTTTTTTTTCTGTTGTTGTTGAATGAGGTTTTTGTGGCGTTTTTTTTTGTTCTAATGAAAAGTGTTTGATTGTCTGAGCTCGATGAGGAAGAGGCGGGGAGGGGACGTGGGATGCAAAGAGCAGGCAGCAAACAAGGTCCTACAGCAGGTGTAGCTCTGTCTGCCGTCTTCGAAAGGCTTCTCTGACCTTGGTGGGCTGTGTTGTGCTCTTTGGCCACTTTGGAGGTGGGAGAGGTCACTGGAGAGGCTTTTGACATGAGCATGCCAATGCCCTTCCACAAAGAAATATTTTAGCTGATTGGTTGGCGGTGAAAAGGAAGCTCAACAGAAACAGCGACTGCCTGCCACAGTTGAAGGGACTGCTCAGCAGCTCTGGTTATGGCTTTTCCTGTGGCCAGTCTTGCTGAGAAGCAGGAGGAACGAACCTGCGCATCTCAGTGATGAGAGGAGAATGAGGTGCTCCTCACTCAGTGGCAGTTATTTCTGGAGGGGGAAAGGCTTCCTCCTAGGAGCTGGAAGGAACATCTTCTGTATCTCCCACCTCAGTAGGATGTCATGGCCATTGTGCCGGCAGCTTTAACGTCCCTGCAGAGGACGAGGCCAAGGCCGTTGGTTGCAAAGAGCTTTCCACTTTCCAGGAATCCTTCAGGCAGAGCAGCTTCAGCTGATAAATAAGGGGACCTCAGACAGACTTGGCTTCATTGGCATGCAACAGCCCAGAGGTCATTTTTTAAGCAGAAAGTCCAAGCACATTCACAGCAGGTGGTGGACTTTTCTTACTGCAGTTAAATGGGTTTTCAGTCCTTCAGCAAGAGGTGTATGCTCAACTTTTGGAGGTCAGTCTTTTCTGCCTTCCCATTAACACAAGAATCCCCTTGAGCCTTTTGACTCTCTCAGCCTTGTCCCAGAGTATTGATTTTCCCTTTCTCATTTATACCTCAGTTCCTCATTTGCAAATGACACAGTTTTCATGCTGGTAATCAAGAAAATGTTGCAAAAAAGTCAATCTCAAAACCAAAATCCCACTTAAAGCTCCACAATTCTTCAGTAATATTTATATGGACCCACATATAACAGATGTGGATTGAAGATCACTGCTGGACATTGCTATCTCCCACTGGCCCTTTTCCCACTCGTGGTCGGAGCTCAGTAGCAGACTTGTACGGAAGAAGAAGAGCATAGGGGGCTTCTCTAGGCATGACAGATGGAGACCTTGATAAATTACCCAATCCCAAGGTTGACAGTGAGTTGGCAGCTTACTGCCTCCACTTCTCCCACATTTATTATTAGTCTTTCTCTTTCTTGGTTTATTTACCTATGAAACCTCATCCCCTGGTTTCAGCATTTCACTCCTTGCTTTTCAGTCTTCAGCAAATGTATCTTTTTGTTTGCTGCGGAAGAGAGGACATTTCTCTGTCTGGATTGTAGGGTGGGTAGGTGGAGCTGGAGTTTTAATTCAGAAGGCCCAGAAATATCCTCAGGGTTACTCCTAATAGCACACCTCATCTTTTTCTGCCAGTGGAAGATATAACCTGCCTCACCTTTTAGCTCCAAGTACTCAGGCAGGCAGATCAAACCTTCCATTAAAAACCCATGGTTGGAGAGCAGGTTGTGACCTTCCCATCCTTCCTGCAGCACTGGAGTGGCTCTCTGAGGAGCATCCAGAGTTAGAGATACTCGTGTGGTTCCCCATCACCAAACACACCTCCAGACAACCTTCTCCTTTTCCTTAGCTCTTTGCAGCTGAGCCCTTTGCCACATGTTGATGCCTCTCTTTGCCCTCTGCTGAGTCTCTAGGCTGATGAGATGAATGATAGATGTTTGAGCCTGGGTCAAGACATATGTGGTGTGTCTGGTAAGAAAAACTTGCTTTGGCTTGTGCTAGGAGAGAACATCTTGAACTGCCCTAGGTTTTTGTATCCATGTTGGGATTAGATCCACACTCACTGCCAAATACTGGACCAAGTAAAGATGCAAGGGGAGAAGTCCTCAGGACACCTTCCCAGCAGTCTGTATGTTTCTACTTTACCGATCGCTGTTGCTTTCTTAAAAAATCAGCAGGGACTATGCTCAGAGCTCTTAACAGGTCTCTCTTTGATAACTGCTGCTTTCTGGCATCTGTACTTTTTTTGTGAAACATCCCTCATTGGCCTGCAAAGCAGCAGCTGCACCTCCAGGAGGTGTTTCTGTGGATTCTCCAGAGGTTCCTGGTGCCTGAAGCTGTGTCAGGGTTGGAGAGGTCCACCTGAGGCGTTGCTACAGTGGAGAGAAAAGCAAAGAACTAAAATTCAAATCCCCTCTGTTAAATGGAGAAGCTCTGCAGATCAAGGGCTCCCTGAAAATGTTATTCCTCGGCTGGGATGCAGAGATCTCAGTGTCAATATTTGTGAAGTAGGAAGGGCCCTGCCAGCTGCAGCGTTTCCAGAAACAAGCCTCTGTGTGCAGGGCTGGGGCAGCGGCCGCGGGCTCAGCCCGGGACACCCGGCACTGGGGCTGCTGCAGGAGCCCCCGACCGGACCTGCCCTGCGAGGCTGGGGGAGGCGAAGTTGGGATGGCTCTACTCACAACCCTAATCTGCCCCTTTGAGGTTTGCGTGAGATTTACACTGTTCTTCAGAGAAGCAGACAGTAAGCGTTGCTTTGAGGTTGTGGTGTTTTTTCTTCAGCAAAACGCATGAGTGAATTGGCTTTGATACGGTGGTGCAGTTGCCTGAGGGCATGGGGGAAGAGCCCTGATGTCGGCAAAGGAATAATGCTGCTGCGGTGCGGTCACCGTGTCAAAACGCCGCTTCCTCAGAGGGGCGAGTTAATGGTGACGTGAATCTCACAGCCCTGAAATGGGTGAGAGCAGGCAAGAAGCTGAGCCTTGACGCAATGATGTTGATGGCAGGCTGCACGAGCAATGTCACTGTCCCCAGGAGGGGACCAGCCACCTCAGAAAGAATGGGTTAGGAGCCTGAACCTGACATAATGCCAGGAACCTTCTGATGAGCAAGTAACAGACCTGGCGTGGGTACAAGCTCAAGACTAGTTGTTCCCATAGGCTGACCTCCTTCCCTTCTTTCTTTCTTCTTTGCAGTGTTTCAAATAAGTCCTAAATATGGGGATAATGTTCCCTTAAGTGGTAAATGCTTGGTATTGGTTTTGGAAAAAAGATGTAAGAATATTCCCTGTGTGGAAGGAGTGACAGCCATGCTGTGTTTTGAAGGTCATTCCGTTTCTGGGCTCTCTTTTCCCAAGTACTACTAGAAAAGGCAAGCAAAATGGCCCTGATGGCAAGAAAAAGCAAGAGCCACTGCCAGGGAATTTGGAACTGAGCAGCAGCTGAGGGCTGCAAAGAAGGCAAGTGATAAACCAGAGCAGAATTAACCAGGTCAAGGAAATCCCCACACTGGGTAGTGAGGGCTGTGTGGCCTCCAGCGCGCTGGCGATGCAGCCCTGAGGAGAGTTGGGCTGGAGTGGGGCTGCTGCGGGGCAGGACGGAGGTGCAAGCAGAGACCCCCGTACTGCCATCAGAGGAGCACCAGGAAGGGCGCGGGGTCCGTGGGTTATGACCCAGGTGTGTTGTCAGGGCTCTGTGGGACACCTGGATGCTTCCCGTGGATGGAGCAGCAAGGCGGTGAAGTGTACTGGTGTGGGGAGGAGATTAAACAGTCCTTTGCTTTCAGAAAACAAAATAAATTCCCTTTCTCTTTCTGGATACTGTGAATGCATCTCGCCCTTTGTGAGAACAAAGGACTGACTGACCCATCCCTGCCTTTAAGGCCAGGCTGGATGGGGCCTTGGGCAACCTGGTCTGGTGGGAGGTGTCCCTGCCTGTGGCACAGGGGGGGTGGGGGGGGGGGGGGGGGGGTGGGGGGGGTGGGGGTGGGGTGGTTGGAACTCGATGATCTTCAAGGTCCCTTCCAACCTAAACCATTCTATGAGTCTATGATTTAAAGGATCTCTGACTGCTGCCACCCTACCCCAAATCTCTCCTTCCTTCAGCAACAGCCCTGGCACAGAGCACACACGTTCTGCCGTTCAGCAGACAGCTTGTCCTTTGGCTTGGGACTCTTCAGGTGGGAAAGTAGCCTTTCAGGGCTTTGTGATTTGTTTTACCCTTTCCTTTGTTGGGTCCTTTTACAGGAACCCAAAAGTAGTTGTGAAAAGACAGCAGAGACTGTGTGGACCTTGGGTAACTTTTTTGAAGACCGTGAGACCTGCCAAACAGCCCGAGAGAAAGGATCTTACTGTGTTGATTTGTTTTCTTTGGTTTATGGGGGGAAAAAATATTTCACACATAATTAGAGCAGCCACAGAGAGATTGTATTAAAGGCGCTTTACTGGAAATTTCAAGGGACAGAACAAGGGAAACCTGTGTTAACACTAGCAACCAGGAGAAGGACCTTGCCTGCAAAATGGTAGGGAAGGACAATGTGGAGTGTTCAAGCTGCAAGAAAGAAACTGTTCAGGAGGGCAGCATGTGCATCAGGGTCTGGGATTAAACTAAGCTACTGCGGGCCATGATGCTCCCTGCTTCCCTCCCCCAGACCCTGCGAGTGCTGCAGGCTGCCAACCTGGGTGGTCAGGTGTGGAGCTCAGGGGTGAGACACCACTCCTACGAGGGAGGAGAGGAAGGACCAAGAGCCCAACTTACTCCTCTGGTATCAAGGATCTTGGTATCTTGGTGTGTCCTTTAGCTAAATCCACCCAATTTCTGCCCTGTGCCAGTGAGTTAAACCAGCCAGTCCTTCTGTCTTGAAGACCTCTCCAACATACTATAAGAGCTCTTGCCTGCTTCTTCCATCTACTGATCCCACTCCACAGAGAACAGCAGTTCTTTTAATGAAAAAACTCCCAGAACAGATTTGAGTTGCTCAACCTTGTCCATCCTCTAGCGACAAGCCCACCGTAGACCTTTTTCTCTCCGGGTGTTTCCATGAAACCCATCACTGTGGGCTCTACATCCTCCAGAGTTCTGAGTTCCCTGGTGGACCTTGCTGTATCTCTGTGTGTGTGTGTGTTTCCCTCCGAAGACAGAGTCATGTGAATGAGGTATGACCTTATTTAGGTGAGATTTTTCAATGCTGTTGAGATTTTTGGATCCCTTGGGCTCAGTGAGATCCCTGAAAATGAAGATCGGTTTCTGTTTCACTCTAGTTTGAGGGAAACTGATATGGGGAGTAGAGGACTGACGTGTCCATGAGACCCATGTTGCTACCTTATTGCACGGCACCTATTGTTGATCTGACTGAGCTCTCCACCACGCTGAGGTGTCACTTTAACTTGTGACATGCTGAAGTACCATTATTCCTGCTTTAAAAATAGAGAAGTGAAGTGCACAGCCTTGCTCAGGGCCATGTTAAAAATCTCTGCTTTACAAGTATCTAGCCGCCTACAGCTAGCTCTACAGTGACCCTGTACGCTTGTTCCCAGGCAAGGAAAGCAGCATTTAGACTCCCCTGCTTGCAAACCCTTCTCTTCCCTATGAAAACAAAGTGCTTGCTGCCGGCTGGTTTGTCTTCCTTATTGTTGCTGCTCGCTTCATTTTTAAAGCTTACATCACTCTGTGGCCAGAGATGTCTTGGGTGGCTTACAAGAGCCACTCTTTCCCAGGTTACCTGAGGGCAACACCAGAGCTGAACAGCAGCTCTACAGAAGGCACGAATATACTGTGGCCGTTTATTTCCTACTGTGCTTAGGAGATGAGTGAAGCATATTTGTGGTGGTTGCTATTAGACATTAGGGAGGAGCATTGCCTGGTGGTTAGCGTAGGGACTGGCTGTCAGGACTCCTGAGTTATATTCACAGCAATGCCACTGACTCTGAAAGCAAAGTGACATGACCTGGTCTCCTCATCCTTGACAGGGGCATCAGTATATTTAACTACTCCACAAGTGGGCTGCCAGCACCCGGATAATTCAGTAATTCAACAGCTGCTCAATTCTTTATGTGTTGCCTCAGCTGCCGTACTGTGTTGCTCTGACTGTATGGTGGTGCTTGGCTAGAGGACACATTTGGTATGGCAAAGGGCTACAAAGATGATTAGGGGACTGGAGCATCTTTCTTATGAGGAAAGGCTGAGGTACTTGGGTCTTTTTAGTCTAGAAAAAAGGCTGAGGGGCAATCTTATCAATGCTTATAAATACTTAAAGGGAGGGTGCCAGGAGGATGGGAACAGTCTTTTTTCAGTGGTGCCCAGTGACAGGACAAGAGGTAATGGGCACAAACTCAAACATAGGAAGTTCCATCTTAACATGAGGAGGAAATTCTTTACTTTGAGGGTGGCGGAGCACTGGGACAGGCTGCCCAGAGAGGTTGTGGAGTCTCCCACACTGGAGACATTCAAAACCGGCCTGGACGCCATCCTGTGCAACTGCTGTAGGTGTCCCTGCTGTGGCAGGGGGGTTGGACTAGATGATCTCCAGAGGGCCCTTCCAACCCTGACCATTCTGTTATCCTGTGATTCTGTAAAGTCAGGGTTGTTGAGCATCCACAGTCCGTGGAGGACTATGGAGGTGAAGTGAAGCACACCAATCACTCAGCACTACATTCAAGTTGTGCCCATCCCTTTGTCGTGGGAGCTCTTCTCCTTTCTTCTCTTCTTGGACTTTGTACCTTTCCCTGCCTCATATTTGCTGCTGGAATATCCCTCTGGCTCTCCTGAAGTTTCTGTCCTATCTCCATGCCAGAAGGCCATTTCTCTGTCCATATCCCCGAATCCCAGCCCCTGTCCTCTCTGCCTTGATATGTGCAATGTGGCAAGAGGCTGCCAAATATCCTCCATCGGTGCTGGGTGCTGCTTGTATGGAGGAGCTGAGGAAGCTGAGTTTGAAGGCTGCGTCTGAATCAGCTGCTGGAGACAAGGAAGTCAAGGGGAAGGGAAGAAGGCAGAGGAGCAAAACAGATAAAATCCGGATTGTGGCGAGGAGGAAAGTGAGTGGAAAGATACTTGGGCTTAGGCCGGGAGGATCTGCCTGGTGGACCCCATCTGCCACAGATGAAAGAGGGAGGCACTAGTACTGCGGGGTCTGAGAAGGGAGCCGAGGAGCACGGCACGCATCTAGCCTCTGCTGGCCAAAGAGCACCTGGGCATTGGGAATTAGATTAAATAGGTGAGTATTTCTGCCCATTATGAAGCTATTGCCTGAAACTCAGGATGCGGATTAATTGGGAAGCAGTACCAGGAGGCAGGGAAGGCTCTGGGACAGTGTTTACAGCACTCCTCCTTTGTACAGGGGGAGGGTGGCCAAGAATAACCCTCCGTTAGCCATTAGCAAGGGGAACTGGTTGGATTTTTCCATTTGCCCTGTGTGTGGCTCTCATCTTTGTCCCCTGACGCGTGCCAGCCCTGGAAAAGCCACTGCCCCTGTTGTCTCCAAACAGGCTTCTCTATTCAACACTGCTCAGCTTGTGGGGAGGAGGCTGGGGCGCGAGGAAGGACAGCACGCATCCCCGGCAGCCCGTGAGACACTTAGGCGGCGTCGGTCTCTTCGTTGCCACTCTTCCCTCATTTAAGGCCACACTGTTTACCTTCCAGTCTGGATACAGAGGTGGAGGGCTGGCAGACACGCTCTGGCTCATGGTACCCTCAGGGTAGGAGACAAAAGATGGAGGAGGGAAGCGGGGTTGATGGCAGAGCCAGCCAGGCCGGCAGGGATTTTCCTTTGATGTGTGTCTCTGGGCAGCGCTGTTCCATGATCCCTCGGCTGCTGCAATTATGCCGCTCTCTTCCCTGCCAACTTTCCATGTCCGTTAGTGCTGAGGTTGGTTTGTGACATTAATTCTTTCTCTGCTGAGGTGGGTGAATAAGCTACTGGCATGTCTCCGGTTTAAGAAAGCCAATGGTCCAGCGCCTTTGCCACAGCCATGCAGCATGTGGTACACCACACGAAGAAGAGAGCACACAGCAGAGCAAAACAGGGTAGCACAAGTGGTAGGAAAGGGAGATGTAGAAACGAAGTGGTCCGAAGCATGCTCCCTTCCCACCACCTGGGCTCAGTGTTGCTCCACACCCCAGGGTTCCTCCCCACAGACCCCACAAACCACAGTACTGGTCTCAGGTGGCATCCCTGCCTCCACGAATGCCTGGGCCAGGTACATGATCACCGCACCAGCAAAAGGCTGGTAGTCCCTAGCCATGAGGACACTCAGAGTAAGAGTCCATCATGTTCCCAGCCATTTATTCAAGCACATGCGGAGCGCATCACCTCCCCACTGCTGGCCCTGCAAAGCTTTCTCACTCTTGTCCTCTTTGACAGTCTAAAAACTAACTAAGGCAACTTAGTTTTATCTCATCTGCATGACTTGAGCCGGAAAGGCAGCTTAAGCACAGGAGGAAAACTATCCCCTTGCTGCGTGACAACAAGTTACCCAAAGAACCCTTCAGAAACCCGGCTTTGAGCAGGAAGCTCATTTGAAAGACCCTTAGCAAGCGAATATAAGCGTACAATGTGAAATAACAAATCAATTATTTTAAGTTCCCTTGAAGTAGCAAGCCTGGAGAGACTTGAATGGGAAACTTCTGCCCCAAGATCAATGTCAGAGAGCCAGGATTAGAAACCAGCTGAGATCGGGTGGATTGAGAATAAACGGTCACTTTTCAGTATGGCAAAAAAGAGATGACATGAGAGATTTAGGAGGCTGGATGAAGAAGGGAGTGGTCTGGTACAACAGCTTCTAGCTCTCTGGACAGCAAATATATTTGCCTCCCCCACCTGTATCTGACTTCCCAGCGGAGCCTCAGCCTGTGCTGAAGCGAGCTCCTGCTGAAGGAACTCCAGGATGTATAGATGGAGAAAGAGGTTTCCTTTCTAGGCATGACCATGAGCTGCAGGGGAACGAAGGAACTGGTTAATAAGAACTGAGACCTCAATGGAACACTTGACACCGCTCAGAGCAGACTGACCTCAAGCACACTCAGACATAATTTTCTGTGCTGGGGTGAGGGCTAGCGCCGTCTTCTGAGAAGCTGCCAACTCGCTACCGTTGGAGACTCACAGATCCTAACTGCAGGGTCTGCGGCCACCTCTGTATTTCATTTCACGTGTCGGAGACCTCTGCATAAGCAACAGCACTCAGTGGGACCAAAAAAACACTGGCAAAGAGAGAGCAGGAGTGAGAAAAAAAGATTTTAAGATTCAATCAGAAATTCATTTCCCATCTCTGCCTTGGCTGGAGAAACCCCTGCCTGGCCAGGTGTATGTCTGGGGTGGGGGACTGGAGGTGCAGCAGGCAGCAGAGTTTGGGCATGTCTGTATTACTGCACTCATACATTAAATTAAGGTGTCCCTCATCTGACCAGAGGGCACAGAGCAGGGCAAAAACCCAGACTGCAGTGATGTGAGTGAAGCTGAATGGTGTGGTGAGACATCTCTCACGGTTACGCTCTGGTGCACTGGGAGCCTCCTGTTCCCCCCTGCCCCAGCTCATTGGGGTGAGCCCAGTGCCTCGTGACAGGAGGAGCTGGCTGAATCCATAGCAGAGAAGAGCGGCCATCGAGGGCTGGGCTCCTTCCAGCACTTGTGCTAACTCACTTAAAGCCACCTGAGATAACTACGCTCTGTTGTGCTGTTGACAGTGCAGACATGCCCAAGAGCAGCCCCTTTATAGAAACTCATGAAAAACTGACTCAATGGCTTTAAAGGACAGGACCAAAGCTGCACATAGCCTCTGGGCTGAAAACCAGGAATCTTGTTCCCAGTCCAGTGCTTAATTCACTAATCAAGCCACTGCAGGTTATTGAAATGCCCCTCTTTGAGGCCAAGGATCACATTAGCGTCTAAGTAGCAAAGCTTGCTGAGCTCTAATCATGTGTAGAGAGGAATTTTATGGAGGGTGTCTTTTCTCTGGGCTCTAGGCATTGTTCCAGCAACTGGTGGTGAATCT
Source organism: Pluvialis apricaria (assembly GCA_017639485.1). Taxonomy (NCBI): domain Eukaryota; kingdom Metazoa; phylum Chordata; class Aves; order Charadriiformes; family Charadriidae; genus Pluvialis; species Pluvialis apricaria. The sequence goes on along the minus strand of CM030015.1, from coordinate 9,259,234 downwards.
TCCTAAAATTGTTGGTGGGTCTGATATAGTCAGTATCTTGAGCTGCTCTGGCTGGAGAGGGGGTAAACGCCCTGTCTTCAGAAAAGTTAGGAGTAGAAATTAAAGCAATAGGGTACACTTCAAGGCTCTTGTGTGAAAATAGCCAAAGCTTCTGATGCTCTTAACCAAAACTCTACAGGGGTCTTAGGGCAGTTTCCTCAAACAGTGCCCATGTGGGCAAGGCAGTGGAGATATCATGGGAATGCAAGAAGTGCTCCTAACACAGCACTCATGCTTAGGCTTTGGTGGTACCAAAGAGGACACAAACCCAGGGCACCTGCCCACGACAACATGAGGAAGTCCTTTTGGGAGACGGTTAAGATTCATCAGCAAAATGGCATGGAGGTGCAGGGAGCTGGGTTTCTGACTGCTAAACACAGATGCTGGGGACCGGGCCTGGGGTACAAGCTGGATTTGCGAGGATGCTCTGCTTGGTTGCCATGGTTTTCTTTCAGGCCATGGATAAAGAGGGCAGGAATTTAACGTACACTTTTCATCTTAGTGGTAGCACGGATGGCATTGCAACCTTCAGGTAAAAAAGAGGCCTGTGTCTAATTTAAAGCAGTTTGTTAAGCCAGTGAGCATTTTGCATAACTCTGTGATTTGAGGAGAGAAGAGGCAGCTCTGGTCATCTTGTCCTGGCTGCCAGTGCCCTGGAGCTGATGACCACAGGCATCTGGCAGGGAGCAGCGACTCAAGACCTGGGCTTCTGGAAGAACTGGAAGTCCCGCAGCTCTCTGCGCACAGAGTGCCCTTGTTTAGCAAGGCTCAGAGAGGGCCCTGCACTTTCCTGCGCGCTCCCCAGCTTGGTTGGACAGCTGTTTCTCCCTGTCACCCTCCCTAAATCAATGGTCTCCTGTGCCTGCTGCTTTTATATTTTTCCCAGTAGAACTCCACAGATATCTGTTGCTAAATCCTTTAACCGAATTAAGCAGGCGTTAAACTGTTATCTGGAGTTAAACTGTTATCTGTGTGGTCTGAACACGGCCTTGCACTTGGCCAGTGCAGAGAATTGGGCTACAGCCACCCACCGCATCCCACAAAGACACTGGCTGGTCCTCCTAAGTGAGCGAAGCTGAAAGCTTTGGGAGGTGGTCGGAGGTGTGAGGACTTCTGTTAAGACTGGAGCACTCAGATAGTCTGATGGTGGTAGCCGCAGGAGCCATGAAAATCGAGGAATGAATGAAGTGCTGACTACCTACTGCCTAGTGAAGCTGAAAGGGGAATGAGCATAATAATTTGTCACTTATGCAGCAATGAAACAGGTTACCTTTCCCTTCCCTTTTCCCAGACAGAGGGGACACGCTTTGCACGGTGTCTTCCCGCATCAGAGCGGGGTGACTTGCACAGGCCCCAGCACCCCCTGGTAGCTGCAGAGCCAAGGAAGGGATGGTTATGACATTAACTCACAGGAAAATGATGAAGCTAAATGTTCTGGATGATGCTGTTTTTAATAGAGGACAGTGACACTTCCAGAAACCCCTTTAGAATTAGGTGATCTCTCTCATCTGACTTACCAAAGAACTTGTGAGACCTGATTCAGGTTGGGAGAAATGGCCAGAAATAATGAGCCAAGAGACCTGATCTAGATCCAGAGCATTAAAACTCCGAAGACCCCCTCTAAGGATGTTAAAAGGCAAGGAGCTAGTGTGGCTGCATTCACTACTGTCATTACCTGCAAATGAAGGCAGCAGCTCTGACTCATGTGCTTATGGAGGAGAATTATAAAGAGATCTGTATTCCCAATTACTCCCCGGGCTGGAGGGCAGGAGCTGGGAGATAATGGGCAAATCAGATTCAGAGGCGGAGGAAAGCTGTTTCTCTTCCTCTGCATGGCTGCACGAAGCCCACAAACATGGGATTTGAATTTTCTTATCGCTTACACAGCTTATCTCTTACATCAGCTTGAGAAAATATGGGCATGCCTCCACCGCTGATACTCATACACATGTGCTGTCTTGGCATGCTTTTTGACACCAGGATGAGCCTTAACACGGGTACTGATTGATGCCACGCTGGCAAACGGGGCTTAAGGCACTTGCTGCTGCTGGCTCAGGGGACACGCTCTGAGCCCTGATCCCGACAAGCATCCTGAAGCTGCTCAGCTGCTGAGCTGGGGAAACGTTTTACGAATCAAGGCAAATGAAATTTGGTCTCACATAATTTCCTCCAGTTTCAATCCTGCTCGTCGACAGAGAGGAAATGCTTTTCACATGCCAGCTGGTGACACTGCTTCATTATAAATTGCTCACCTCCCGTTTTTAAGTCATGACTGCAAAACATATAGACAGCTCCCAGATCAGCCAGTCTGCCATCTCTGGGGCATCTGCTGGTGCTTGGGCTTGGGGGTTGGTAAGATTCGCCTATAGAATTAACTCCTTTGCCTGGAGACAGGCTTGGAAATCTTGGGACTGTCTAAGCAACCCCCCCATTGTCCTCCTTGGGTACCAGATCAGCTATGGGAATAAGGTCAGATGGAGACCCATTTCTAATGCCACCTTTGAAAGGACCAGGTCACTCGGTCTTCTCTCCCCTGCGTTCTCCCGCTGCAGTGTCTGCGACCCCCGGAGGCCCGTGCCCTCGGAAAGCATCACGCTCCCCGCAGCCCGGTGTTAAATACCGCAGCGCGGCAGTGTGTGTGCGGGGTGTCTGCAAAGCTCCCCCCGGGAGGAGGGCTGGGAGCGAGCACTCACTGGTACTTTTCCATCCTCCTCCTCACGGGCTGCTGACTGCCTCGGTGGGAGCTGTTTGTAGGGCTGAAGCCAACAAGTGTCCCGTGACGTGGCCAACCCTCCTTTGCCAGGAAACACCTTTGCGGCAGCAGCATCTTCTCCAGCCTCATAGTCATCTTTATTTTCATTTCTCTCTCCCAGCTAGGCAGGGGAGGGAAGGCAGCCAGCAAGCCAGTAAGGATGGAGATGTCAACTGCATGGGGAGAGGCAGGAATTTAGCAGCCCCTGAGCAAACCCAGCACTTCTGAGGGACTGGCTGCCATTTGCACACCTTTGTGGATTCCAGCCCCTTCACTGGAGTTTAACTCCTCCAGTGCCAGGCTACCACAGCTGCCTGTAATTGTGATCTTCTTCTCCAAAGACATCCTCTTTCTTGATGCTCGTGACAGAAGATTTAGAAAGGTGGTGAGTGAAGAAGAAGGTTGGGCAGTTCCCCAAGAGCAGGGACAAGCTCTGCTTCTCACTTCTGAGCCTTTCCTGAGTGATCTGGATGGTTCTTGGTCTGTGTTTGGGCAGCATCTGCAAGCAATGTGTGTCTTTTGTTGGCGGTGTTTTTTTCACAATGGGACTCTTCAGTGCTGTAAAAATAATAGAGGTAAATTATAAATCACCTGCCAAAACAGAATTGAAAAGTATTCCTGAGAAACCACTTTAGCCATGAGACTGGAAGATTTTTAGCCAAGTCTAAGGCCATTGGTGACATTACAGGTGGGTGTACCAATGTTTATGAAGATCAGCATAAAATCCTGCATGACAAAGTTGGCAGCATCATGTAATGGACATTTTACAAGGCAATAAGCACTTCAAGGAAGAAAGAGTGAGGGTGTTATCTAGCTCTTCTGGTAACTTCAATGCACCTGTTAATTGCAATTGAGTCATGAGGTTTCGTACACCCCCGCAATAGTGTGTGGTGCAGAGCACGGTGTGTGGATGGGCACCACTTCAAGGCTTTACTCCTTCAAAGTCACCTCACTGGCTTGTGTGGCTGAGATAGTTTCTTGTCCTTGTGTGAGGACAGAAACTGCCTGAGACAAAGGGCTGGACCCTCTGCCCAGCTTCACCCCAATCCTCTGTATTGTCATGGGCACATCCCCTATGCCAGGATTTGCAATGGCTTTTAGCACAGACACCATCACAACCTCTGCCTTTACATGAGGAGGCAGCAGAGAGAGAGCCAGGACCAGGCTGCCACAAGTGACCCACATTTCCTGGAGAAGAGAAAACAAACCAAACCACCAATGTCTCATTTCACCAGAGCATGCCGACACCAGCTTACGCACACACCGCAAGTGGCAATAAACAACAGTGACTTTTTTTCCTTGCAGGAAAAATACAGCCAAAACCAGTCCTGGATGAAAAACCCCACCATGAACAACATGGCATTTTGTATTCTGGCTGGCAGTTGTGATTTGGTGGGGTTTTTAAAAAACACGATGCTCCTTCGAGTGGACAACAGAAAGCCGTCTGCGAAAAGCAGAGCTCAGCCTAGCTCCACGATCCCCTTGGGCCAGTGTCCCCGTGAATCAGTCCCCTCCATTCGCCATATCCTATGTCTACCTGCATCTGTAAGTCACTTCTTCTCCGTCTCCATTTTCCTCCTCTTTGCGGCTCCGAACACTGCGTGGTCTATGGCTCCAGCCGGGGAACAAGTGAGGACCTGTGTGCGCTCTGACCAGAGCCAATTGCTGTGTGTAAAGTGATTGAATACAAAAATTAGAAATGAAAAGGAGGTTGGGGTGAGGTGGCCAAAGCAAACACACGTAGCAAACACAGGGGGAGAAGACAGGTTTGTAAGATCCCTAAATTGGGTAGCTCTTAGAGTGTTGTGACGGACGTCAGGGGTAGAAACGTGGTCTGGTTGTGCTCCTGGGGGGCTCTTCTGCCAAGCTCACCAGGAGAAGGTCTGGTTACAGCACAGTGGGTAGCAGGACTCTTTGCTTCAGAGATGTTTTGGAGCGCGAAGCTGGGCTGGGGTGAGATTTATCAGAGGAGCGGTCCTCAGGGGACGGTTTAGCTCTGAGTGGTGCTGTGGGAGGAAAGAGCATTGTGCCCTTCCCACAGGTTGGTTTATTGCAGGGCCTCCCCCCAACTTGCCATTACTCCCTGTCTCCTGGGCAAGAGCTTACACATCCCCAGCGCAGCCCCTGGCTTCTCCCAGCTTCTTTCTCTCAACCTGCCTGGAGAGGAGATGCTTCTTGGGATGGAGTCGATGGGGACACCTGTTCAGCACCCTGCCACCCCCACCACAAACCCTGGCATGAGAGCAGGTCCCCAGGATGTTTTCCTACATGTTTGTAAGGAGCTTTTGAGTCATCCCAGCCAGCCCATGGGTTATTTGTGCGCCGCGTCCTTCATTTACTTGGCACCTACATTCGGTGATTGGCCACCAGAGTCCGGCCCCCTGATTGTATGAAGTGTGTTTCCAAAAACAGGACGATAACAATAATGTGCTTCTTCTTAGACATTTCCTCCACAGGTAGATCTTTGTGCTACCATGTATACCGTCATCGGACTCACAAATATTTTTGCAAGCTCCCAATGGCTGGTGGAGTGTTTGAGTACAACAAATATGACCCTAAATCAGAGCAAATAGACCTTGGTGCCTTTTGGGGGGAATAGTTGCCTACTGCACAGCCAACATAAGTACTTGAGAGAAGAAAACAGCTTTTCTCTAAAACAGTGGTCGCGCTCTGCTTTCAGACTGGCTATGCCCAAAAGCCATTACAATGTGGTAGTATTTTTGGTCACGCGAGTTGGGGAATCCCAGTTTTGATCCCAGGGACAGCGTGCTTAAAACCCCAGCAGCTGTGGGGTTTGGCATTGCTTGGCTTGGTGATTTGGCAAAAGGTTCAAGGTCACCATACGTGCCCTGGAGTTTTCCCTGCAATTCTGCCAGCAGGTTCAGCTTACCTTTGAGCACACTGATCAATGAGAAGTTTCTGTCCCACTTCTGCCCAGTCTGTAGCTGCACTGATGAGCAGAGGCTATCTAAATCCACCTTTATCTATCCAGCTCTTCCGTTGGAGCTAAGAGTGTCTTCAGTGACTTGATATACAGTGAGGAGATTTCAAATTTCCTTTGAAAATCAGCTTCATAGTGAATATAGAGACACTGGAAGTGTGTTCATACACGCCTATAAGTAGCTGGAAGTAAGGTGCGAAATGGTTGGGAAATGCAAATCAGCCACGCTCCAGTGACTAAGTGGAGCCACACTGGTTTCTCCCTGCTGCAGATCTGATTGCTAGGACAAATTTAATATATTATAAAAAGTAAGAAATTCAGCTTCCAGAAAAAAAAAAAAAAAACAAACCACAAAGAAATTGCATGCCCAGTTCTGAGGTTGTTCTGCATCCATGAATTCAGGAAAATGGAGCTGGTGCTGGCTTGGGCCTATTTTAGGAAGAAGGTGATGTCTCTGTCGAGCTGTAATGAGAAACGTGCACCCTTCTGTGTAAATATCCATCAGGTAAAATAATGTGGACTCCAGCATCACTTGGGAAGAAATGAAATTGTTAGAATAAAAGATCAGCATGGGATTCAAGCCACTCCTCAAAAGGAAACACGCTGGCTCCCCTGGGGGATTTCTTTAGCAGATGGAATTCCTTATCCTTAAAGGTAAAGATCGTGTACCCAAAAGACGGTAAAATACATTTTTTTGTTTGTTTTTAGATTTCAACCTTATTACTTTTAGTAAAACCTGAAGATACTATTTCTTTACTTGTGGCTCTCTCCTCCTCTTTTACTGTACTCCTGACTCAGCTTGTCCTATTGTCTATGTAGACAGAGGGAATATATCTAATCAGAAGAAGACAGTGATGAGATTAAGCAGAAAGGATGTTATTTTTGGTTAAGATTTGATAGGCATAACAACAAAATCCAGGATGGCAGTAGGCATGATTCCTACTGAGCTTTCTGCAAGCTCTGAGAGGAAGCTGCCCCTTCCTCCCAGCCCCGGCTGCTGTTGTGGGGCTGTCCGGTATTCCTGGAAACACCCTGCCACTTTGGTAATTAATCTACAGCACAGCAAAAGGCTATTTGCATTTCAATTTCACAATTTAGGACAAAAGAAAAGGCAAGAAAAGACAATTCTACCGTTGGCTTATTCCCGCTCCCCCCCCCCCCCCCCCCCCCCCCCGCACCGCCCCTTCACTTTCATGTGGTTTGTCAGAGGGTAAGAGATTTAAAGGGTTACACGTCCAGCCAGCAGCAGGCAAGGAGCATTTTGCGGATGCCCACAGAATCTGCCATTTAAAACTGCCAGTGAATACACATTTTCCTACCTAATCACTGAAGAAAGCAAAGACCTGTTTGACCCACTATAGGGAAACCCATGTTCATATTTATTTTCCATTTTGCACTTGTTGATAGTGAACCAGGTGCAAATGCGTTTCAGGAGCAGAAACCAAGGGCTGCTTATGTCAGTTTAATCTTTCCTCAGAAGTGGGGTCATGGGAAGAAGGTGCTGCTTCCCCAGGCTTATGTGGATATACAGAATTCAGCCGAAGTTTACACAGCCTGCAGCTCTGCTGCCTGCTTGCTGCTATGGTCTCTATTGCAACAATTAGCATGAAAAGAGGAAAGGAGAATAAAGCAAAGCCCAGGGGGGACATCGTCTAACTGTAAGAAGTGAAAGTGTTAACGCAGGCCAAGAAAGATTTTTCTCTTGCTGAAAATCTGTTGTGCTCACTCAGGAGCAGAGAGCTGGCAGAGGGGCTGGAGCCGCGTCCGCATCGGCGAGTCTCCCTGAATGGCCCTTTTCAGCCCGCAGTTTGTGAAGAAAAGTGGGAAGGAGCCAAAACCAGGGCGGAGGAACATATAAATACTATGTGTAAGCAATGATGTTTTTTATTTGGAAGCAGACCCATATAGTTGAGACTCACCTTGGATAACTCATAGCGGGGGTGGGAGAGCTCCTCCCATCTCCACCCACTACCGAAAAGTGAGTTTTAGGAGGTTTTGGCTGTTTGCTGGGCTTTGGAAACTGCCTGTGCAGTGCTGAGGTACAACTCAGAAATGCTGCCAGCAGCTCCCAGGTGCCGGGGTGGGTTTTGTCATCTCTAGATGTGACAAACACCTCCTGCGCTCCTGACTTCCCGTGGGTGAAGCTTCCAGGGAGTATTAATGAAATACATGGTGTGGGACTCACGTGCAGGGCAGCAAGAGCATCCAGCCAGGGAGCTAACGCGCTGTCACAGAAATAATGTTGTGCCAAGTGTGGCTTTGCTGCGGGTCCCTGCTGGGGACCGGGTGTAGTCTTGCAAGGGGAACAGTTTAATCTGATGTCGCACGCAGAGAATATGACTTGGGTAGACAGAAAGAAAAAAGGATGGACCTTCAATCTCCACTGCACCCCCAGCTATTCTCTAGCCGTTTCTTCCCAGAAAAATGAAGACCAGAGTGCTTAATTAGAAAAGATAGTGGTTTGTATATTTATACAGGATTTTCATACTGAAGCTAAGTGCTCCACAGAAAGTTACAGGGAAATGTGCAGGAAAAGGGTAAACATGTTAAGCGTCGTGTGCTCAGCTGTAGCTGCCTTGTACTGGTGGCGTTGTGTGGCGAAGGAGCTGTGAAAGCGAGCTGCGATGTTTCCCTGCCACCTCCCAGCCCCAAAATCCCACAGAACTTTGCCGTGTCCGGTGCGGGGCTGCTCTGCATGCAACCGTGTGGCTGCCCCACACAGCAAAGTAGGATGGGAAGGGAATGGGAAAAGCCAGCAGCGTTGGCATATTTACAAGAATTTGTTTTTTTTTTTAACTTTCCCCCGGTGGAAAGATCCATTCTTAATTCATTTGGAATGACAGGTATAAATTAAAAAAAAAAAAGGCCTTGCAAGGTCAAGAATAGAAGAGATATTTCACGTGAAGTCAATATTTTGGGCTTGTCTTCCTGTGGCAAATGTCTGAAGCTGGTGAAGACAAATGAAAGATTTTGTTTGTTTCTAAATTTTCTCATTTGCACCGTGTCTCAGCCTGGACATCTGCAGTGGGGCGGTGCGGGTGGCTGCCCCTCGGCTCAATGGAGACCGGCTCCTTCAGCAAGGCAAAAGAGGGAAAAGAAGGGGAAAAACGGCGGAGTGGGCCATCTTATGCGCTAGCAGATGGAGGAAAGGGAATAAACAGAAGCTGTTTGCTTCCCCTCGCTAGGAGAGACTAGCTGGGCAGGCAGGAAGGATGGGACGGGAGGGACAGGCAGGAAGGCTGGCAGATGGTCCCTCTCGTGGAGGGGAGCGGGTGGCTTGTGCAAAGGCTGCTGGAGGGGCTGTGTCAGGCACAGGATGGAGTTCCTGGTTTGCTCAGGAAGTCCGCGGTGTGTGTCCTCTTCCCGTCTTCCCGTGCTTAAGTGACACGTCCTGTTCATAATGCCAGCAGCTACGGGATTTCACTCATCCTCCTGCAGCTGCCCCTTGCCTCACTGGGGGACAGAGCTCCTGAGAGGGGAATCATAGAATCGTAGAATCATAGAATGGTTTAGGTTGGAAGGGACCTTGAAGATCATCTTGTTCCAACCCCCCTGCCATAGGCAGGGACACCTCCCACCAGACCAGGTTGCCCAAGGCCACGTCCAGCCTGGCCTTGAACACCTCCAGGGATGGGGCTTCAACAACCTCTCTGGGCAACCTGTTCCAGTGCCTTACTACCCTTAAAGTGAAAAACTTCTTCCTAATGTTTAATCTAAACCTGCCCTCTTCCAGCTTAAAGCCATTAAGGGAAGGCAGACAACTGGCTTTTCTTGCTACAGAAGAGGAAGAAAGAACTCTGGTCACTGGGAGAAGTATTGCTGGGTCCTCCTGAAGCACGATGTGAGTTGCTGTCTCACTCGCACACTGGTCCAAACTCTGACCTCAACTACCACATGAAAGAAATCCCTTCCTCCCTCCATAAGCACCGTGCAGTTCTATGGAACCTGTGTGGCTCCTCTCCTGCTTTTCCACTGCTGTGGACCATCGATCTTCCAGAAGATGAAGACTTGCTGTGCCTCTCCATCTGCTACTTTGAGAAGACCCTTGCCCTCCCCCAGTTCTCAGTCCCACCCTTCGCTGCCCCAGCAGCTTTGAGATCTGTACTTGGAGTAAAACCATTCGCTTGCATCTTCTTCTTCCCTGTTGCCCTCTCATGTGGTTCCTCGGGCTGGTTGACAGGGGGATTCCCCACCCAGGACAGCAGGACAGTGCCAGCAGGCAGCCGGAGGCTCAATTGTTTTCCTTTGCTTTTCCTCAGTGGATGTTCCTGCTGTGTGAGAGAGTGTAAAGCTGAGCTGTTTCACCCAACCGAGCTGGCGGGTTTGGATCTTCCTGCCATTAACACCTATGCAAAAAGCATTAGCGTGTCACAGAGGGAAATACTGACTGCTGGAGCCAAGCAGATGGAAAGAGGATAAAAGCTATAGAAACAGCTATACTGGCATGGAGTCTTACTAGTAAAAACACTTTAATCCAGTAGTACCCACATTTCCCTCAGGCCTTTCAGAAGGAGAGGGACCATTGCATACTGGGATCTGTAGTTCCTTTGAGCTGCAAATGTCCAAACTGCAGGGAGAGGAACCTGTGGAGTTTCATCTGAAGAGATGGCTCCCCATGATGCTTTAGCTATGAGATAGGAACTCATTTAATTCATGGCATCTGAATGGTTGCATCTTTTTTTTTCCTTAAAAACAGAAGGAAAGTCCTGGGTTTTCCTTGTTGTCTCCTTCCCCCTTGTCTTTGCCTTGGGATGATGCTGTGCTACCTTACGTCACCACCTGAGAACCTCCCAGTGCAGGAGCATCCCTGGTTCATGTTCCTTCTGTGTGTCCTATGCTCCTGCCTGGGGAGGGTGGCTCACGGAGCACCCTGGTATACCGGCAGTGGCAAGGTGGGTCCCACAGCTGGATGCAAATGGGAGCAGCCCAGAGCCAGCAGCAGACTCTCACTAACCCTCAGGCATGGCCGGAGCATGCAACAGCAAGAAAAATCATCATGCCCAGCTGGGTTATGCAGCCAGGTCCAGGGCTGTTACCCACTTAAGTATTCCATGTCAGGCTGGTCAGAACACCTCAGTGTGAAAATTATTCCGGGGGTTTTATAGCATTTTTCAAATAAACATGCAGTGCAGACTATTTTCATGACTTTCCCAACCTCCTGTAAAATTTGTCAACAGAGTGCTTGGGGAACAAATTAACTCTGTGTGCCTGGGGTGAAGAGCGAAGAGCTCTGCAACAAGAGGTCTTCTGCTCCTCACCACCAGCAGAGCTGTGGGATGTATGGAGTCCCCCTTTTGTCAAAGCAGGAGCCAAGAGGAGGATTGGCTTTGAGTAATACTCTAGGGCAGGCATTAACAGTCTCAATGAGCCCCCGACCACCCACCTATGTTAAAATATAACAATATCAGTGAAGGCTAAGAGGGCTACATGCCTCCATGGGTGACGGGAATCAGACAAGCCTTCCCGTGGGGAACTCCCCCGGGATGGAGGGGAAACTGTCCCAGGAAGAAACTTCAGTGCTGTCACCTCCTCCCGGCCTTCAAAGAGACCATTTCATCTCAGTGTGTGTCCTGCCGAGCGCGCGGTTGAGCAGCCCGGTTTATGGAGGGTGAAATCATTAACACGCCGGGAGCATGAATGCCCCGCTTCTACAGGAGCAGCCAGGCGGGCTCGGTGGGGCCGAGGTGCGAGCGAGCCAGCTGAGACCTGAAAGGGCTCAAACAACCCCTGGCACATCAGGGCAGCTCTTGTTCAAGTGAGACTTATAAAAACATTTTGCATAATGTTGAAAAACACCCATTAATTAGCAACGCCTATTTCTCTTTGTCCCTTAGGTGACAGAGATGCAGTCTCAGGCTCTTCCCTTCTATTGCTCCCCATTTCCTCTCCCAAGAACCCTTTCTTTCTTGATGTGTTTTTACTGTTGCCAAAACCACCAACAGCGTTTCTTTACGGGGGCTAAATGTGGGAATAAAAGCTTGTGTAGTGGCTGCCAACCCTGGCATGTCTAGGAGATGCTCCAGCAGCCTGCTTGGTGCACTGGGACCTGGGCTAATCTCACTAGCTGCCTTTGCAGTCAGCCAAAAGTATAGTCCCTGACTACTCCACTGCACAGCTCCCAGGATCTTCAGGTCTAAGGCAGTGACAGCAATGGCAGAGGATTCTGGTTCCGTGGTTGTCTGCATCCGGCATCAGATCCTCACTGCACGCTTTTTCACACCAGCCAGCAGAATGGCCCCAAAGACATAGACCTTCAGGCTCTCCTTTAGCTGGAAAGTTTTGTTTTGTTTTTGATCAAACCAAACCACATTTCTAAAGATGTGAGTCCTCAGCAAGAGCCTCAGAAGACCTCTAGCAGGAGCAAGGTAGACTGAAAGGAGAATGGCTCTCAAAAGCTCTTCTGTCGCATATATGTTTTTTGTTGCTGCTCTGAGTCAGCATTTGGCCTTAGATTTTTGCTTTTCCCTGCCCAGCTAGAAGAGTGGAAGAACTGGAATTCCCAAGTATTTAGTAACTAATGTGACTAAAGAATAAAAATGGTGATTCATGCATTTGTGAGCTTGAGCCCTCTGTTTGCTTTGTGGCTATTTATGGGTGGTTTGTTTCTGGGTGAAAATATTTGCAAACCTCCATATTCTTTAAACCTTATTGATCATCTGGTCAAATGTTCCAGCCATACAGGTGCTATTTTTTGTCATTGCTCTTTTAAACGGATTTCCTGTTCTCCATTCGAAAAGGAAAAAAACAAACCCAACACCCTCAAGAACAAAACCAAGCCAAAACCAAAATAAAAAATTGGTGCAATTCAGCTCCTTAAAGCCCAGTGTAAGGAGCAAACTGGAAATAGCCATCAGATACTTCTTGTCCTAAAAATCACTGAAGAGAAATTCATTGCTAGGTGCTTTGGAGTAGCAAATATTCTCAAAGAAGTTGGGGTCACTCCACTAGCAAATTGAAGAAAAGGTCATGTCCTGACAAATAATGACTCGAGTAGGAGATAGCTGCTCCTGTGGGAATGCCCAGCAAATCAGTCTCCAATCTTTTCTGATCGTGAGATACTCCAATAACCCAATCTGGCATTTCTCCCATGACTGACATCTTTTCTTTCTCCATGAGCACCTAACACCCACCTCTGGTGTAACCCTAAGCACCTACTCCCCACGTCTGATGTAACCCAGTCATTGCACTTTTTGGGTTACCCTGGTTAAAAAAAAAAGAAATATTGAACTGTGGCAACTTTAAATGTTTTTTCCATTAAAGCTGCTTGGCGCAGTGATTTCCCTTCTGTCTCACCCTTTGGAGCGCTGCCTCACACTTTATCCATATTTAGGTTCAGGACGTCAAGATGTCTGAGCCCGAGTGGTTTGGGAGTAAACAGGGCTAATAGAAATACCTCTGGACAATGCCTCTATATTTAAAAAGTAACTATATATACTATGTGTACAGACTATTAATGGGCTCTTTGGCCACACAAATGAATTCAGTCACCGAGCTTGAGAGCACATTCGGTTATTAGTCATCTCCTTGACATCTCTGAGACAAATCCTGCTAGGAAAGGCTGTATGGGAGCTACAACTTGTGTCAAAGAGGGCATAGACTTTAGCCAGATTAACCACAAACCCACTGGGATGGGTGGCTTAGACACAGGGCTGTTAAGGAAGAGCAGATTTGTTCCGACTTCTTCCAACGTCACCAAATTATTATTGTCATCGTTTGACATGGATGCTACTGTCTGGGTGGGAAAAAAAAATATCAGATTTATTGAATCCTTTTGTCTCCTCTGATTTTACAGTTGTGCTTTTGTTCCTGTCTCTCTCGTTGGTATTTCCTTGGCAGCTCATGAGGGATTTCTTTTTTTGAATGATCGAGCTCCTTTTGCGCCAAAAGAGAAAGGAGAGACAACCATTCTCCAAAGCTCAGGAAATGTGACATCACCCAAAATGCAGACCCAGCTCTTTGGCGGCCAGGTGGTAAAACGAAATATTCTCAGCCGCCTCAGCATCTCCACTGCAAGGAAATTAGAAGCAGAAACTTGGGATGACAGCCCTTGGCAGCTCTATTTGACTTTGGTTTGGGACGCAAAAAATGCCAGCTTGGTAAGGCTGCTAGAGAGAATAACAAAAAGGCCTACATTTTGCCAGAATTGTGGATTTCTGCTTCACCACTGAGCAGAAGCTGTGAGTGGTGACTCACACGTCGCTTGACACAGTCTGGCACTTCTGGTAGATCATCGGCCCCGGGGAATCACAGAGTTGCTGTTATCCCAGCCAACCCACCGCCTCATCTCAGCAGCTCTGGCATGGGAATGGCAGCGCTCGCACACAGAGGGGCAGGGGAAGCTGGCAGAAAATAGGCATTTTACTCCACATCCAGACAGGCTGCAGAGCATGGGAGATAACACGCATCTAACAGTGAGGGCCACCGTTAGGCAAATTTTTGGAAGAGCATGTTTCCGTTTCAGCCACGGGCACAGACACCGGGGTTTAGACAGAGCTTAATGCTTTGGGAAAGCAAAATGTGGCCAGAAATCTTGCAGTGCGACAGCTGGCTGCGAGGGTTTTGGAAGGCAGAGCTTTGTCCCCCAAAAGTACGTCTCTTCTCAGCTCCGGCATTGATAGGAAGAACAATTTCTGCCGCTGCAGGATTTGCCAGGTGACAATTTATGGCCTAGGCATATGCAGGGAGGTCTGGTGGAAAAGCCACCGGTTCTGCTCTTAAAACCTTAGCCCCTGGGCATTTCTCATGTCTACATGCTTTGATCAGCTTGACAGAAGCTCTTTATCTCAGGAATGGGTTTGACAGTTTTATACTGCTGTTTGGTACCTGCCATGTGCAGAACAAGCAGGCAGCTTCCCAAGATGATGTGTGACAGCACAGTCCTGCACTCTGAAATTTGTTCCAGATAGGCACCAAAGGCTGCCCAAGTAACATCACATACCCGGTTCTCCACAACAGGGACAGCACAGATGGCCAAACACGGTGGTCACACATCCCATACACCTGGTATAATTCTGTTGTCACCTCTGGGTATTGTAAGCCCATCTCCTGGGAGCCATTCCCAGGGGAGATTTCAGCTGCAGCGTTTGAAAGACCCTTCGTTACCTCTTAGTAGAGATGTTGATATATCCCCTCCCAGCACAAGAAGGGTAACCTTCAGCTGGGAACCCAAACCATCACGGAAATAAGAAATGAACCATAATTGTGTTGAAGTCACCCAGCCTGTTCTCAAGGCTGTGTGCCACCTGGGAAAGGGCAGTCTTGGGAGGGAAGGATGGACTCAAGCAGCCCTGACTGCAGCACCATAACCAACCCCATGCAGCACAGCAAATGTGCCATAGATCCCCTGTAGTATCACACCTGTACGGCGGAGTAAATGCTCTTCGCTGCAGCAGCATCACAGGACAAAAGGAGAGTATCAAAAGGCAGGTGCGTGGCCAGAGGTGGGCAGCTGGGTTAACCGCTACTGCTAAAGACTCCTCTCCATCCATGGTTGGATGGAAGTGGAGAAAGTGTCTCAAAGCCATTCAGAGCTTGCTGGGTACTAGACTCTGCCAAGCTGCGGCAGTGTGTAGTCCTGCAGGCTAGTGTCCCTGCTGCAGGACTGAGCCACAGCACAAACGGCTCATCTCGAGCTCCGCAGCTCTTTTTGACTTGGGCTGGCTTGGGTATTGCTACACTGCACCCTTTCGGGCTGTTCTGCTGCATCCCTGCCTGCAGGTGAGATTAAAGGGAAGGTGGAAGGGGCAACCCCTGTCCTCAACGGTGAGCTTCACTGCATGGTTATCCTATAGTCACAACTACTGCATCCTGCTGCTGCTATCATGGCTGTTGGTAGAGACACCAGAGATGTTAGACATGGGGAGCAGACATCCTCTCTGTCCTTCCCAGGCACAGTCCCCTCAGCTCTTCTGGTCTTTTTTGGTTATTTTTACTTGACCTGCAGCATTGGTTGTATTTCTCCTTTTTTTTTTTTTTTTTTGCCAGGTGTATATGTGATGGCTTTCTTTAGAACAAACCTGGGGGTGACTGTTCCTGTTTATTTTTAGAGAGCTTATATGGAAATGTTCTTCTCCTCCTCCACCCCAGGGCTAGGTTCAGCGATGGAGGAAAGTGTTGAGAAAAGCAAAGAGAGCGAGAAAATAAAAAGCCTGGCTCTTAGCTCCCACACATGCGAAGAGACCCAAGAACCAGGTAGAGCCTTCTCATGTTGAGTCCTTAAAAGCTTCATTGTGATGTCTTTGCAAGAACATATTTATTTTGTTTCCTGAGCCGTATGAGCAGGGCATTGTATCTGCTGGATTAAGGCAGCTCTGTGCTGCTCGGAGAACTATGAAATCCCTCCTCTGTCAGGCTGATGTGAAAGGATCCCATTCATCTGGGCACTCCCGCCCGGTGGGGTCTGCTTAGCATTCATCCCAAAGTGCCACAGAGCTCCTACTGCTGTCTCTGGCTCACGCCGCTCCTTCCCTCCTCTCCCACATCCCCGCTGCCCCACATGTGCCGGCAGCCAAGAAAAGAGAATAGGGAACCTTTGCTCCGCGGCTGCTCACGGGCTGCTTTCCACTCATTGGTATGCAGCGGGCGTTTGCCCCAGTACCCTACTTTAGACCAGTAAATGCTCCTGGCCCCGCTATGTGCCAGCGACGTGCGGCGCAGCAGATCCAAGGGATGGGGGCACTGTGGGAGGGCAGCCGCCGGTGACGACATGTGAATCAGCAGCATCCATGCCATGGCAGCCAGGGCATTGACCCAAGCGAGCGGCGCGGGCTGCGGGGGACGGGAGGAAAGGGTGCGTGTGAGCGCGAGTGTGTGTGAGTGTGCCTGTGCACGCATGGCGGTCAGCATGTGAAGGGGGACGTGACGCACGGGAGCTGGGAGAGACAGGGGGGGATGTAAATCAGCAGAGCAGCTTGGTGTTGCAGATGTGTGGGAGAGATCAAGGGCTTGACCAGTTTCCGCTTTCTTCTCCGATGTTTGCTTTAATGGTGACCAGCCGTTGGGTTTTGTTCATAGTTTGGATTCCTGATACGAAGCCAGATACTATTTATTTGCTCTAATTTTTCTTTTCTAACATCTGTCTAGGGTCTGACCTTTTTTTTTTTTTTGGCAACTACTGGTTAGAGACAGTGTTGGGGGAAAATTGTGAGAACAGCTCTTGAGAATTAAGCATTGTCCAAGCCAGACACTAAGCAATGTTTCCTTCCTTGCTTAGACCTTGTCCAGATGAGATTGGACCTGTGCCCGAGCATCTGTGCTCAACAAAGCTCCCAAATCACTTGCACCTGAAAGATAAGGGTGGCTCTAAATCAGCCCAGCCCATGCGGTATGTGGGACTGAAAGAGCAGCTGCTGCTCAGAGCTGTTTCTCCTTCCGAGGATGGTCATTTCTGTGTATACATGAATTTACAGCCTTGTCAACTGAAACTTAGTATTGAGAAATAGGTTGGTCAGTTTGGACTGGAGCTTGAGGCTGCAGGCAGGCTCTGTTCTTGCAGGTCAGCTCTGACAGAAGGAGTTGGAGGCACAGACCATGGTCAGGGGTCAGCGTCTCACCCTCCTGGGCCCCTCTGCACCTCCCAGGTCCTGGATGGGACTGGATGGGGTATAGAGGATCCTCCGATGGGTTGTTCTGTCTGTATGTGTGGCCCTCTCAGGAGAAGGAAGTAACCAAAGTCTCCTTGGGAAATGAAGAGCGTAGCGACAGCAGAGGAAGCCAGCCAAACCTCACAGTGTGTGGCCACATTGGACCTCAGCTTTGCCCATCAATAACACCATTTATTGTTTTTAGAGGGAAAAATATACGTTTGTGAAAACAAGATTTCCCAAGCTGACTGCTTCTTCAGCAAGGGGGAGAAAGGGGTCTCTGGCGTGGTTGGAAGGCACCGCTTTGCTGCTTTCTGGGCCCCTCCGGAGGCATCGCATTTCATTCGAGTTGTCATTTCTGGTTACACTTCCAAGCCTTTTTATTAACGGTGGGCAAGAAACAAGTGCCCCTTTCTTCCCACCACAGGACTTGCTTCGGCGTGCAGGGGGAAGCCGGTCCCCGAAGAAAGGGCTACTGAGGAAGGACAATCCCATTGCACCCTCCTGGTGATGGCTTGGCCACATCCTGCATGGGTGAGAGCGCGCCTGCAAGCCCGGGAGCAATTGAAACTCCATCTCGATAGCTGAGCGCTGACCTCACTGGAGACATGACGTAATCACAGAGCTCGCGAGAGAAAGCCCTGGGGACCGGTGGCTTAAAACACTGCTGCCTTATGCTTGGAACAACACTTCCAGTCTTCGAGCCTTAAGAAGCTCCGGTCTGTTGGCAGGACGCTGCTCAGGGCTCACCGGAGGCTGCGGTACTTGGGGAAGCTGAGCGCTGGCTCCGGTGGGAGCCCCAGGCTCCACCGATGCCTCCAGGGACCTCTCCTGAGTGCCACTCCGAAGCAGCAAGCAGGCAGCGCTCTCTGCTAAGGGGTCCCTGCTCTCAAGGTCTTTGTCGCTTTTGGTGGTATGTTTTACAGGACCAGCTGCTTAATGCAGGAGAAGCAATATCTGCCACTTCCACATGGCAGATGGCAACTAGGGCATTGTGTCCCTCTCCCAAGGGGCTGCTTTGCTCCCCTTTCCATTGCAGCTCCCCCTGTGGTCAATGGAGTGACGTCCAAGTAACCAAGAGCCACCCATGGGTGTTCGAGCACATGCTTTATGCACTAACAATTGACTTCAGCATCCCACTGCTGGTTGTCACCGTATCATCCAGGGTCAGCACACAACGACTGAGCGCAGTGTCACCAGTTCCCCACCCGTTCACTCAAACCCTCATCACACTGGCTTTTGGTGACAGTCCCTGGGTTCATACCAGAGGGAGCAGGCTCACTGGCAGTGAGTGTGTCCAGCCCTCTGGGAAGGAGAATAGAGCTGCAGATACAAAGAAGGTGAATTTTATTTTTTTTTTTTGTGGAGGGGGAACAGATAAAATCTCCATCTGAGAAGACTCCTTCAAGAAAGAAAAGGTCTTCATGATGCTATAGGAGACAGCAGTCTCATGACAGCTCGTTTCATGTGGCATTTGCTAAATAGAAGCCAGCTCTCTCTAAGAATGGGTTTTCCTGAGAAATTCCTACACTAATGTATGCAATCTGCCTGTGGAAGGGGTGTTACACATCCTCTCGGGGCCTCATCCAGCAGGGGTGTGAATCTGTCACAGTTCCCTGGGGCTCAGCCGGGCTCATCAGCTCCAGAATGAAAGGTTCAGGCTTCTGCACGCTCCGCGTATCAGCCAGGACGTGCCGGACAAGCTTTCACTCACGTATGGCGGGGAGCTAAGCATGCAAACCACACTAGCTATATTTCCTGAGTGTGATTTGTGCCTAAAACGCCAGAAACCCAGCTTCTGAACATTGCCAGGCTCTTGTTCCTCCGGCCGCACACATGTGATCCAGCTAGAAAAGAGGATTTTATGGTACCAGGCGCAGAAGTCGTGCTCAGTCCAGCAGGACCAGCTCAGAGCTGAAGGTCCTGATGCGGTCCTAGGTTTTACATTTGGATCTTTGGGCTGCAGGCCGGGAGGATCAGAGAGAGTTTCTAGAGCCTGTTAGCCAGCTCCAAGTCCATTGAACAATCAACTGCTTTAGCTGGCAGGGGGGAGCCCCAGCAGGGAACACCGTGCCCGTGACTGACCACCCCGCCAGGATCAGGTGTGATGCAAGTGCTGCCTGGCATTCGGAGGAGCAGCCTCCAGTGGAGTTTCTTTAGTCATTATATGATTCACACATTGGCAAGTGTGAATCTGTCCTGCCTTGTGCGATCTGAGGCGGTCTGTCGTCCCTTGTCACCACAACAAGGCTGGGCTGGGAGACAGACCAGCTCAGAAGGGGACTTAGAGACAGAAAGTCTTTGATGAGAAAAAAGAAGCATCCAAATGACTTTTTTCTCAGTAATTTTTGCTAATTATAAAGCCATTGACTGCTATTCCCAAAGCCTCCCTGCGTGAGGGAGCTTAATCACCAATGACAATTTTTTGGCATTTTCGGAGTTGTCACTGACAAGAACACACACCAGACACCTCACCCAATGGCAACATCCGCCTTGACAAAATGAAGCCTCCACATTATTCTCAGCTCCGTCACTCGCTTTGTCAAATTCTTGATGTTTGCCCCACTAGCCACACCATGATGTGAGCTTAAGGTAGCTATGGATGTCTTAGTTGCTTACAGAGCATCCTTCTAACAAGCAATACAAACACCATCTCCTTTCAAAAGCCACTTTGTGGGCTACAGTGTCCAAGATAGGGACAGACAGCCATTTGTGGGCTGCGTTAGACTGATTGGAGATTTAGATTTATAAACTCCTAAATTTTGTTCACGGAGCCTCCGGAACACCTTTGACATTGCTGGTTTGGATGTGGAGATTTTGCAGACAACTTTCAGCCCCAACATAAAACCAGGCAAGAAACAGCATGTCAACAGGGAAAAAGAAGGAACCGCCCAGCAGCTGGGCTACGGGAACCTGGGGGGAAGCTGTGCTCCATCTAGCCAGACCTAAACCCAGTTTAAAGCTTCATCTACCCGTCACAACCAGCCAGCCCTTCCAGCCAGACATGAGAGCGGTCTCAGCTGTGAGCCAAGACTCCTGTGCTGAACATCCAAAGGCGCTGGCTAAGCCCCTTCCCTCTCCAGACATAATCCTAATTGCCGATGCTTGGCAGCCACTCCATCATGAGCAATAAGGGAAATTCATATTTTGTATTTTAAATGTGTTTATTAGCCAAGAAGTTATCACCTGAAAGTGGACGCTAGGGCATGTCCAGAAACCTCTTTCCCTAAGGTTCCCACCAACAATGTAGGTACTGTAACGTCTCATGGCAGCTTGGTACCAGCTTCACGGCTGCTAAAGCTGTGCAGAAATCTAACGAAATCCAAGGGTCTTTTTTAATGTCACAGAGTAACTTTTTGAATGACTAACTCAGAAGTAAACTTTTTTGAGAAGCTTTACCGTCACTAGAGGAAATTTGTGAGTTGCAATGTGTGGCTATTTGATGATGGAGAGCACGTAAAACGATCTCTTGGGACGAAGCTGGCACGCCTGCTCTCTTTATGCTTGTGACCTGGTGCAAATTCACGCTCTGGTCTTGCAGTGTGAATATCCCACTCATCTGACTTCTCCACACCCCCAGTTAATTACAACTCTGCATTTCCTTAAAGAACCCCAGGTGCAAACATACAGATTAGAGGCGGTTACAGGAATAGGTTAGTTGGCCTGCAGACCTAAAAGGTTATTGTTGTTTCCACGGAGGTTTTATACAGTGTGTGTGTGTGTGCGCATACATATATTTATATTTCAATTATATTTATGTTATTATTTCAATTACAACCATCCATCTCTTCATAATGCCTGATTTCATTCTGCACCGGATTAAGCCCTGGTTGAACGCCAGCTCTGAAATGGCGTGAATGAGTCCTCACAGCGTGGGGAACCTTTCATCATGAAGGTCTTGAAATAAATGTCACCACCACTCTCATCTCTTTCTCTGAAACCCTCTTTTGCCCCATCCCTCCTTCCTGCTCACTGAGGACACTATGGCAGTGTATTGACTTGTGAAGAAAGAGACTCTTCTTAGGTATCGTACGTGCTCTTCAGTTGGAGGGAGGTTGTGAGCTATGGACAGTTTGTGTTCAACTGTCCCTTGAGATGCTGCGACAAGGGTCTTGTCTTCACTACCCAAATAAAAGT
The DNA here is from genome assembly GCA_017639485.1 of Pluvialis apricaria. Classification (NCBI taxonomy): domain Eukaryota; kingdom Metazoa; phylum Chordata; class Aves; order Charadriiformes; family Charadriidae; genus Pluvialis; species Pluvialis apricaria. The sequence goes on along the minus strand of CM030015.1, from coordinate 9,237,783 downwards.
AACTGAAACCCATTATGCTCTTCAGCTCAGATGCAGAAGTGAAAAGGGACACACTATGGTTTTATTGCAAGGCACATTTACCTGAGCCAACCCTTGCACCGTTCACATGTCCTACTTGCCCTGGGATAAACACATGCCTTTATTCTTAGAAAAGACAAGATCAGTGACTGCCAGGATCATCCCTGACCCATCACACTGTGCAACCAGACTGAAGACTCAATAAATTATATAGTTCATTTACAAATGCAGACAGGCTTCAGCTTAGCCAACTGCAACCTGTTGAGGAGTCATAAAGACTGCACATGACACCATTAGTTCAGACCATTTTTGAGATTCAGCACAGGAGTTTGGAAGGAATTATCTCTCAGCTTTCCTTGTGGCCTCTACTGTCAGCACTGCTTTGCAGATACAGACAGATTTCATATGTGTCCAAAAGCATCACTACAGCTTACTCACAAGAGTTGTAAAGCTGAACATTGTTTTTGGGGATGGCTGAGTTGGGACGGGGATGCCAACCTGGCTGAAGGGAGACGTGGTGGGTTTTTCTGAATCAGAACGAGAAGGAGTCCTGGGCTGTCTGCCCCATGAGGCAGAGGGAAAGCACTGTGCACGTGTACAGAGAGAGGCAAGGAGAAGGTGTCTGGAGCTGACAGAGAGAGATAAGGGTCAGAGAGTTTGTTGCATGTTCCTGTCCCAGCTGGGCTCGAAGCTGTCCCCTTTTTTCAAAACATCCAGCTTGTACATCTACAGTCCTGCCATATGGGAATGCAAGAGTCACTGTATGCAACCCACCCAACTCCAACATCATATATGTAAGCAACGCAATGTCTAGGAGCCACAAGCACCTCCACAGCCCTTTGGGAGGCTTTTAGCTGACACAAGAAGAAATTGCGGGTGGCAGGAGGTGAGGCTGTCACAGCCTAATGCTTTGCCATCTCATCTTGGGGCATTTTGTATTCTAGACTGATACTTAGGAGCAAGGGACACATCATCTCTTGAACGCCAGGATGCCCAAAATGAGGAGGGTGTGAATCATCATGTGGAAAGCCACATCTGAACAATAGTCAAATTCCTGAGTATTCATATCTTCGGAGCTTTCAGATGCACCCGTGCCAGCGGGAGGAGGTATAGTTCAAAATGAGACAGTTTGAAGTCTGTTTTCTAAAGGTCTATAAACCATTTTACAGCTTCAGTCATTCTCACATGCTGCAATTATTGCCTTAGTAAATATATCAACACGGAAGCACAAACTCCTTTAAAGCTAAGGAGATACCCCAAACACCAACAAATGGATGAGCTGCTGTGAGCTGTGGTGGAATAAATTCCAGGCTCCTGCGGGCTCAGATGATTCAGGCTTTGCATTCTCATGGTTTATGATTCCACCAGATTTCCTTGATGCAATTATTTTCTTGCGACTCTGCAGTCTACAAATTCTAAATATAACCTTGCACATAAAATAATACCCTCATTGCTGAAACAGTCACTTGCCTAAAATCCTGCCAAACAGACGCTTTTTATATTACATTAGTCATGAGCTGTGGCTGACAACAAGTTCCTCTTTGCAGACCCCTCCCAGAAATCTTGTGGAAAAGTCCTTTCCTTTTTTTTTTTTTTTTTTTTTTAAATAATTCCAGGCTAGCTGAGCATATCAGGCAGGAATATGTTAACATTTTCCAGAAGTGGCAGATGTCTCATGCACCCTTTAACAGTTGCTGCTGGTCCTTTAACAGATGTGTGGGAGGGATGCAAGTGACGGAGCTGGGAAGTGGTGTCATTGCTCAACGCCAATAAAGACATGAGGCTAGGCTTTGAAAATAGCTTTTATAGCCTAGGAAGGACGAGTAAGTGAACCTGGAGACCCTGTATGCTAGTTAGTGACAAGGTGCCCTGCTGAATCCAATGTTCAGGCTTCCACCATCTTGTCCTTTATGTTTTCATGGCTCAGGTGCTGAGCGAGGTGAAGGCTGCAAAATGCTCCCAAGAACAAAAGAGTCCTTCAGGGATCCTCCAGCCCGGGTTGGAAGAGGCATTCAGTGCTGAGAGGTGGAAAAGCAGTCCCCCTCCCGTGGTCAGAGCCGTGGGTATCTGCTTAGGTCAGTGCCAGAGAAGCCTTCATCTTCACTACCTGGTTTCAACCATTTCTTCTCACCAGAATGAGATGCGAGCCAGAGCTCCAGCTATCCCTGCACTAGCCAAAGGAAACAGGCTTAGATGATAGAATAGAATAGAATAGAATAGAATAGAATAGAATAGAATAGAAAATTTCCATTGATTTCAGTTGGAAGGGACCTACAACGATCATCTAGTCCAACTTCCTTCCTTCCATGGGGAAAAGCAAGCCCCTGGCCATTTCCCGTTCCCTGAAAGGGACAATAGGAGTGACTCTCAGCTTGTGTGCTATGTGGATGCCAGGGCTTCTCTGCCTCCCTGCCGTTTAGCACCAATCCAGTGCCTTCCAGCATCCCAAAGTTGAGGTAGTGGGATTTGGGTTCAAGCAGAGAGCACCACTGTGCAATAGTGTGTCCGTGTCAAAGCCGACTGGGATTTTGTCTTTTGTTCAAGCACCATTAGGAGGAGGAGAAGGAAGAGGAGATGCTGGGTGTGGTGCCACTGCAATTTTCCTAGTGGCAAAGCCAGTTGAAGTTTGCATCTTGCCAGCCTCCAGCTACTCGTTCCTCTCTGCTGTGAGGCAGCTGGCCACCCCACTCCGTTGTGCCAACTCATGTCTAACTGGGTCAGGGATCTGTGTTTAAAAAAAGCCCTTGAGAATAAACATAAGCTTTCTTTCAAACCTCGATCATTTCACTGATTTTAAGCGCAAAAGAGGTGCTTATCAAAAGGAGTTTGGGGGAGGGAAGGGAAAAAAGGAAGGAGAAGATCTCTCCTACCTGGTGTTCCACCAAAGAAACCATACCTGCTTTCCACCAAGACATTGATTCAAGCCCAGAGCATGTGGGAGTCAGCACGGGCTCTGGAGGGAGCACTCGCACCATCTCCTGCAGACAGCTAACCTGAGTAACAGGTAACCTGCCTTTTCCTGGCAAACACACAGGGATCACCAAATCTCCACTCTGCTCCTCTAAGCTTGTACCTCAGCTGCCTACCAGGGGTGGTGTGGGTTGTCAGATGAGCGTACAAAGCAAACACTCGCATGCCTCCATTGGCACGCTGCGAGGCCAGCTGGAAGGGAGGCAGCTCTTGTGCGAGATAATATTCTGCACAGGCAACAGATAGCTGATGGGATGTGTAGCCAACAACACGGGGCTGGAGTTGCCATTGCTGTGGTTGCTCTCTGGGGACCTAAGAAGCGTATTCCTCGTTCTTGAACTCAAAAGCGTGACTATTTTAACCCCGCTCTCCATGGCAACAGAGTCTCTGCTTCATGTACCCCCGCGTTGTTCTCGTGAAGGGCTTGCCCAGATCCGACCACCTGAACTAGTGGCTCATAGCTAAGCCAAGCCTTTCTCACTCTCTGCATCTCCCGGATGAAATTCTTTCAAGAACAGCTTGTTCCTTTTTGGCCTCGGTATTAGGATTATTAAATAAAACTTGGATCCAGCTCTCGAAACCTTCCCCCAAGATGCCTTTTAATTAAGGCAGTGGAAAGAAAAGACCAGTCTAAATGTTGTAACATTTTTAATTAGTGAAACCTTTATTTTATTTGCTAAAAAACAAGATTACCTCTAAGTCCATTAAAATGAGTCCTTCGTTGAAAGGCTTTGCAGTGTGTGTGAAAGGGAGATTTAAAGGATATTAATGAGGGCTTAAACAACTTAAACATGCTAAAATAATTGAAGAATGATATTTTTTAATGGAAGAACTTAAATAACCTTTTATTCCCACCACGCCGAGTGGGTATGTTTGTGTGCTGATGCCTTTGAAGTTCTCTTGAGCATACACTTGCATGGGCACACACCTGCCTTCATCCAGACCCACCCATTCATCCATCCCTACTGCCATGGGGAACTGTAGTCCTTCCCCGATAATTCCTGAATAAAGATGTGCCTCTGAGACAGTAAATACCTGCTCAATTCATAAACACTTCAGCTGCAAGTCCTCTTAGTTACGGTCCTATGAATTATTTATTGCAACGGTGGACTCTGTCTCCTTTGGCTTTGGGGGTTTTTAGGAAAGGGAATTACTTAGCATTTTCAGAATCAGTTACATTTTACAGGTATCACTCAGAGGTATGCAAGTATCCAGGTCAATTCCTAAAAGTCCAAGATGGTGGCAAAAGCTGTTCCTACTCAGACAAACCCTTGAGCGTTGTGTGCTAACAGGGGTCACTGGTCCTGACTTAGCAGAGCACAGCCTACTCGTATGCTTTCTTCTCTGGGAATCCACCACATGCTTCAATGAACAATGTCCATAGGCTCTTCATAACCTTCTGGCTGAGGAACCTGCTCGGAGAAGGTAGTGCTTGTGTTCACAAAGATGTAGCAAAGCTAAATTGCTCTACCTGCCTCTCCACTTGGGTCTCCTGGAAAGACATAGTTAATATCATAGCTCTGCCATTATGGAGAGACATACAGATGTTAGCTAGCCACACAGGCACAGGCCACCTGGATGTTCTGTCCACAATGACCTGTTTTCTTTTTGTTTTGCCCTTTTGCAGGCATTGTTGTGTGGCCTCGTTAGTGCAAATGGAAGAGCCTTGAAGAGACCCATGTGTTGTCTCTACATTATAGTCAAGCAACAGAAGGCTAAAAGTGGTTCAGGCAGCCAGAACAGGTTATTCATGGCAGGAAGATGAAACGATCAAGTGGAGAGGATGCTGCTGGAAGTACTGAGAATTTTGACATTGTGGAAACTTGCCCGCTCTTGATCATAACAGATGGCCTGATTTTAGGACTCTTGACCACATAACTCCATTGCCTGTGTTCTCTCAGAGACCATGTCCACGGTCATCTTTTGTAGGAGGTTCTTTCACCATGTTCAAGCCAAAGCACCCTCCTGCTTTCCAAGGCCAGTGCAAACCAAGCCAGGGTTAATCCATCCAGCCAAGAGCTCCACTGGCTAAAGGGAATTGCAGTGGAGGGGTCCTGAGGCACATCTCTCAGCATGATACAGCTCTTTCCCTGCAGTCCTCAAGCAAAAAAAAATAACCCTTCCTCCCGCCCTTCAAAAGACCTATTCCTTATGATAGTAAAAAAGTACTGATTACTATTAAAAACCCAAACGCTGCAGGAAAACAGGGAGGGGGAGTTTATGGCCATTGACCTTTTAACTCAGGTTGGTTTATAAAGAGCTGTCTTTCTGTTGCACCACTGGGATTGTACAAGTTTCTTGGCCATGAATGGGAGCTTTGTAGGATTCTACTGTGTGGTCATTCACAGGCAATCTGTTGGTCTTTTTAGAGACGTTTAATAAAAAAGAAAACCTATCTGAAATACAGGAGGAGGAGGGTGAGCTGAGTATCAGCTAGCGGCCCAATCAATGAGTGAATGTGTTTGGGTCTCCTCCCGGAAGAGAAAGCTTGTTTTAGGAATTTAGCCTGGCACTCATGGGGTTCTGTTTGTATAGCCCTTTCATTTAAAAAAATACGTGCAGGCAATTAAGAAGAGATGGCTTGGAGCAGGCACAGGGAGAAGAGACAGGGAGGGAAGGAAAAGGGGAACCAAGGAAAAAAGAACAACTGTTAGAACTGAGAAGAGGGCAACAGTAAGGATGAAGCCAGAACCAATAGTATCTTCTCATTCTGTCAGTACCATACAATTCACTGACTGATGGAAGGGTGCTCACTGTGATAGAGCAGTATCCCCCAAGGTTAGGGGAACCCTGGTCCATGCATGATGGCACTTGCTCCTTCCGTTGCCTCTCCTCTCCCAGCCGGCTCTGTTGGATGTTGTCTCTCATCTCCTCATTTATTAGAAGACCTTCTTCTGGGCCACGAGCAGTCATGGAAATCCAGCACTCATCTCCCTGATGGTGTGCCAAAGTGAAAGCAGCTTAGATTGAACCTCCAGGCACCGAAACTCCATCAACCAACATGCTTCATCAGGAATGGCACAATTTGGAACAAAATCTGGTTTTTGCTGATTGTTTAAGACCCAGGCACAATGGGTCACTGGGCAGGACTGGGATGGCTGGACTCCACCACAGTGTAGATACAGGGGATGAACACCTTTCAAGCTCGCAGATGAGCTTGAGATAAGGCATTTCCAGAGAATCCAAGCATGAGCTCGTTGAAACTGATTCATGGGATGTTTGTCCACAAGGCAAAAACTTTCTTGGTCTCCTAGAGAGTGTGGAGGTCACCTTTACCTGATGGTCACACTGGAAGCCAGGCTGCTTCCTACCTGTCCAAGCACTGAGCTGCCCACCATGCCAGCAGGCATGCTGGTCCAAGGAGCATCCACCGGGGTGGACAGATACTGTCAATCTCTTTTACAAGTTCAGTAAGAAGCTGTTAGCGCAAGCCAGCTCTTAAGGAAAGACCAGCCTCTCCACAAAAAGCTGCCTTTGGGCTGACAGGGAAGATGGGGTCTCTGGCAGCCTATGGTCACCAAAGGGTACCCCTGGCACCTGATAGAAGAAATGCATTAACTCCGCCGTGCTAGCCAGCCTCCAATAAACCTGCCTGCCCAAGTTAGCCAGCAGCTTCACTTGGGCACTGCGCTTTCTCTTTCAAGTTGTTGCTATGAAACATTAAAACAACCACCCCCATTTATGAATGGTGAGGGAAAAGTGCTCTCATACAGCTTGATAAACCATGCTAAGCTCCTTATATGACAGAGGCAATGTAAGTGCCAGGCACAACCATTAGCTAAGCTCATTTTCTCCATGTGTGTGTGTTTGTATATGCATTTTTATACATGTATAATATGTATATATAAATCTTTACGTAATTCATCAAAATGTTTGTCTGTATAATTTTCATCTTGCAACACGCAGCTTGTTAAATTCTCTGCATCACCCTGTAGTGATCAAAAAAGGATCTCAGCTGTGCTCTCCTGTCTCTGCTGATAGCCCTTGCTATCTATAATCTATCTTGGCCTTCACTCCTAAAGAAAATTAGAGACTTAATCTGTGAATAGTTACTAAGAACATTTAAGGATAAAATAAGTATGTAGCCTGGGGAAAAGAAATGTTCCCTGTTCTTCACTGGGGCTTTCAAAGAGCTTAAAGAAAATACCTCCCACCAGCTGGTCTACAAAATGTGTGACTTGTACATTTGTAAACCTGAAAAGTCAACAACCGTATATGATGTTAAGATTTGCCAGCCAGAACCCGCAAGTCATATACAGAGACCTTTGCTCTGTCCTTGCTAAGTTGAGGACTGGATTTTAGCTGTGACTGGCCGGAGGAAAAAAAAAAATTGCCCTGTGGAGGAAACCTTTCCATTAGCATAAAGCCAAAAGCATCAGCCTGTGAACCAGCTGGACGTGCCTTTACTCCAGGGCATGCCAGGGGCAAGAAGGAGGGGACATGGGGTGTCCCACAACACAGGCAGAAAGTCCCTAAATTAGACCAGCCCCTGAGCTGGCCAACAAGTGATGGAAGGCCTGGGCTGGAGATAAGTAACTGTGAGGTCTCTGTACCCACAGCATGGAGAAAGCAATGCCTGCTTCAGCAAAGTCCTTGCTCTACACCTCTGGGGAGGGCTGAGGAGGAGCAGGGAGAGGATTGAGTCAAATCCTCACGTGGGTCCCATTGCACCTCTCAGGCAGGGCCAGGGCTGTGCAGCCTTCCTGAAATGCTTTATTCCTAGATATACACCGGGGAAACACCAGTGTCTCTTTTTCAGGGTCTCTGAGGAGCTGAACTGGAGGCCAAAGCAAACCAGGTATGGTTATCGATGGCTCCATTGAGGGCTGGGGCAGGCACAGCGCAGAGCTGCAGGACACGGGCATAGAAATGGGGCGGGGGGGGGGGGCTGTCCAACCTGTGGATTTGTAGGATAATGAGGTACTGAGAAAAGTGGGGGAAGGATAGAGAGATTGCTGCTGAAAGTGTGGAAATTGCACAGATTCGAAGTTTCCACTCAGAAGTTCTTATAAGGTGCGAATTTTGGCAGAGCTTCGCGGCTCCCATGGTAACCTGCAGAGGATGGAGCCAGGATGTCTGGGGAGAAAGATGGCAGCGGTATGTTTTAGAGTCCCAGTAGCTGTCCCCTCATGTAGGTGAACTGGAAGCCTCTGGCATGACGTAGCACATGGGGAGACACCACAAACCCTGCCAAGATCCCCTGCCCCTGGGGCACGGGATGCCGGTATGTGGGAGGCTCTGCCCTGGGTGCTACGCTGCCTTCAGCATCACCTTTTACTCCTGCTTACAGAGTTCACCAGCAAAAACACACGCCTCTGTGACCAGCCGACAGCTTCTGACTGCCACACGCACACATGGAGGTGGGCTCTTCATTCCTCTCCTGGCTGCCTGGGGTGGGACAGATGGGCAGCAGATCAGAAGGACAAAAAGCGGAGATATGTGCTTTAGGATATCACAACTCAGCTTCTCTCCTGCTCAGTTAATGGCTCTGAAAACTTTATCCACCAAACACTTTCCTAAGTATCCCACCCCCAGACCTCCATCTCTCTCCCTTCACACACGATGGTGCAGAAGTCTTGCTGCCACTGCTGGCAGCTGCCTTCCCTGATCTCCCAGCCAAGAGCTCTGCCCCAGGTGAGGGGAAGGTATAGAGATGTGCAATAGAGGTGGGAACAAGGTACTGCCAGAATAATGTTCCTTGCTGCAAGGCACCAGGGATCTCTGGAGGAAGGGAGATCAGCAAGATCATCCTTTCTGCAGGCACCAGGTTGCCACATCTCTGACATGTGAACTGAACGCACTCTTTGGAAGTTTCAGTCTTGGAGACCTGCTTTCCCTCTGCTTCCTCAAAAAGGCAGGGACAGAAGAAATTGTACTTGATCTTGGGCAAGAAGAACAGCCTGGCCAGGACACAAGCACATATCCTGCATTAACTCTTCGTTGCACGCTGACTGCTGGATATGTTATCTGGTGTCTCTAGGCAGAGGTGATGCTCAGGAGAACATCAGTATGTACTGCGGTGTTAAAGGAAGCTCAGGCTCCTCTTCTCCAGCAATCTTTGGGCTTTATCTCTTTATAAAGCATCGTCAGACACAGCTTGTTTCTGAACGGCCAGAGCTCTGGGAGTGTTATTGTTGCTACAGACAGCATGAACGAGTGAGGTGTGGGCTTGAGGGACTGTGCCCAGGGAAAGATACCATAGATAGCCCTGCTTTCCCCAGCCCTGATGTGACAGGACAGATCTGGAAACAAAAGCATCCTCTCCATGTGTACCAAAGCTTGGAAAACAAGCACGCTACTTGAAGAGCAATCCTTCAGGGCTGCGCTCCCAATGATGGTCAACACTGCTCCGGTTTCAGACCCGCTTGTTGTCCTGCAGCTGGTTAAGTGGTGAGAGGAGGCTGTGGTGTGCGCACAAGCTCGGGCTGGCCTCAGAGAAGGAAACAGAGGGGCTTGCATTGCTGGGACGCACACAGTGTGCTTTGGTACAGCGTACAGCCCGGGGCTACGGCTCATCCCAGAGCTCAGCCAGCCCGGCGAAAGCCAGAAAGAGTCCTGGGATGACAGAAGGAGCTCTCAACTCTTCATCTGACTACGGCTTTTGTGAGTCAGGTTGTGTTTGCATAAACTGGACCTAGTTGCTAGCTGCAGGTTTTCCTGCCCATAACCACCATGCCTTTTAAGGCTTTTAGCAGTGCCATAGTAGTAATTATCACTGGCGACTCTAGCTCTGCCTTACTGTGGGCACATCCTGGATGGAGCAGCCAGTGTGTGATAACACTAGGGAATAAGATTATTTGGGCAATTTTTCTTCTTTTGACAGCACTTGAACTACAAGAGATTCCGGTAAGAGAAATTACTGGCAGAATGGACGTGGAAAGAGTGATTTTTAAAGCAAATATTGGAGAAGATGTTTGGATTGAGAGATTGAGAAAGTTTGACCTGTGTCCCATCAGAGCAAGCAATGCAGCTTTGACACCGCAGATGTCCTGCAGTCCAACACCTAGGGATGGAAGGAGTTCAAGAACTCATTTCAAATAAACACACACTTTGCAGAAAGCTGTGTTTTCTTTTCAAGCAGTGGACAAGGGAAAAAGGCAAAAGTCTTTAGTAACCCACAGGCTGACAGGTTTCTCCCCATTTCTGTTGAGTGAAGGGAAGATATTCACCAACACGCCTTATCCAAATGGTGGGTGTGCCAGGCTGTTCTGAAGTTCTGCCCTTATTCATAGCCTGAATCTTCCCCCAAGAGCTTGTTGAGCGGTGTTTGGAAAATGCCCCCTTTGCAACATCCACGGCAGAGCCAGGGGTCTACAGCAGCCTTTGGGTAAGCCCATGGCATGGACCTTACAGAAGAGTTCTTAATCTTCAAAGCCTGCAGTTGTCTTGAAACACAAAGCCTCGTTTCACTCTGCCTTACTCACATCTTTGCTTTTCCCGCACAGTGGAGACCAGAACACGTACCAGATGCCCCCATCACCTGGGGGCTGCAAGACTTTAGGGTGACAGGTTGACGTTGCTGTGCCACAGCACCAGTGTGTCTGGGCTGCTCTCCACCCAAACCAGCACACTCCAGCTGGTAAGAGAGGGGGCAGCTGTATTTTGGCAAGGTGGTGGTTTGCAGCAGCACGTGCATACGTTCCTTTCAGGTTCAGATTTTCAAAGCCTATTGCTCTTCTTATGCAGCTTAAATTCATCTGCCAGGCTTCCCCTGGGGTAAACGACTGTCTCTCCAGAACCTGGCAGTGCAGGCTGGCACCTCACCCGCTTACAGTAGGGAAGCACAACTGCCAGAGGACTGAGTGCTGGGAAAGGCGGGACTGTCTCGGAGAAAAAAAAAAAAAAAAAAAGGAGACATGTTGGACATTTATGTCTCTTGGAAAAGAAATGTCAGAGCAACAAAAGAAAATCCAGATGTGCTGCATTCACATGGTAACAGGCTAATTGGAGACAGCTCCACCTGATTTCTAGCAGCTTAGCATTTCTCTTGCTGTTTATTGACTGGGGATTTTCTCATTATTGGCACATCTTTAGGAGAAAATACTATTCTTCCTTGGCATTTGATTTTCTTTCAGAAATACTGTTTTTATTACTGTACCTTCGGCAAGATTTCCAAATAAGAAACTTGAGACCTTTTAGCTCAGCTGGAGTTTTGCCATGGACTTCTGCAAGGACACAATCTTGGCTTACCCCAAAGGGCTGAGAATAGGTCTGGAAGGCAGTGGCTGCAGATGCTCTCCTACGCTGCAGAAGCTGCAGTTACAGCTGTGCAGAGATGCTGTGCAGTTATATCACTGCATTTGTATCTCCCGCGAGGGGGCTGGAGGGGCACTGGACACAAAACAATATCTCAAAGTCAGGCACAGGATGCAGGATTAATCCAAAACCCTCCTGGTAAAGGGCAGCAAATAGAGGGGAACCTCTCTGGGATGGGGAGCTCACCAAACAGGCAGATACACCTTTCCTTCCTCGTGCATCTCTTAAGAGGAAGCTTTTGATTCCCAGTTTGTTTTAATGAGGCAGGTCTGGAGAGGTTTTTCAATTAAGTTTTTAACAGCCAGTACATTTTGCAGCTGTCTGCTCCAGTGGGGAATCTAACCCCTTTCCAGTTAAACTCAGACACCTGCACCTGCAGACTCACGCGGTGCTGAGCTGTGACTGCTGCTCTGTGGGCCAAGGTAGTCCTACCTGTGCTCCTGCTGCCTCTAGGGCTGTTACACCAGGGAGACCTTGGCCCCATGGAACCAGCAAACTTGCTCCTGACCTGAGCCAGAGGAAGGCACGTGCATGCAAAGCCCGTGGTACCTTGTGTTCCCCACAGCCTGCTTTTCTCCCCTAAGAAAAAAAACAGCCCAGCTGCATGGCCGGCTCCTGTGCAACGCAGAGGAAAGCTCATTTCCAGTAGGACAAACCCAGAGCGAAGCGGGTTTCAGCATCCCCAGCGCAAACCGAGGAAGCTGAATTAATTTCAGACATTTCTGGAATTTCAACTATTTCATCAAGCAGCTGTGCCCTGCCACAGGCGCTCAGTGCTAAGGGCTGGTGAGAGGCAAGCTGATAGCCCAGCACAGAAAGAAACAGAGGAGGAAAAGCCAAGACCAGGCTGGTCCCATCCTGGTGCCAGCTGCACCCTCCTGCCCGTCTTACTGCCACCACCTCAGGGCTTCTGCCAGGTCCCTCCAAAACACTGAAGGGGAACAAGTAGCAGGAGACAATCTTTGTCCCTGATTGATAACACATCCTTTCTCGGAGCCCTTCCCGCTGCCAAGCTTGCTCTTGGGGCCATCTGAGCCCAAAGCAGATGCTGGCTGAGCAAACCCACTGGCAGGTTGTCCTGGGGCTGGAGCCGCCTGTGCGTGACAGCAGGCACGTAAGATTGGTGGCCCATCAGAGGAGACATTTCTCTAAGGGGTGGAACAGGCAGAAATAAAAAAAAAATAAAAAAAAAAAAAATCAGTCCCCTTCAAGGTTTTCAGTGGTGTAATAAAAGTCCCTGTGTCCTGGATGCCAGGGAGGTCTGGGGGAGGGGGAAGAGAGGGTGAAAGTGAATTAAATGGGCCTTTCAGGAGCAGAGAGAGCACTTAATCTTCTCTAGCCCATTTAGCGCAGATGCTGGTGAAGCCTCCCTGCCATCACAGCCAGCAGAGCTCGGCCCACATTGTCTTTTGCAGACACCGTGCAGTCCCAGAGGAGGGCTGAGCTGGCAGAGAGGAGCAGGGCAGGAGGGAAAGGGTGTGTGCTGGCTTGGGAAATAGCCATCAGCTTAGACATGCAGGATGAACCTTGGAGCACGGTGTGTCCAGGAGCATAGGGACGGCATGCCCCTCTTCTTAGGAGAAAGCACTGTTTATCTCAGCACTTGTATAGTTCTACGTCGGGTTCACCCACCTATGAGTAAGATCACCCACAAGGTGGGGTGGGTTGGTGGGGGAACATAAGGCTGTGAATTGAAAGCCTTTGTATCTGAAAGTCATCTTCACCTGTGGTCACCAATGATGCCAGAAGGGACCAAAGCCTGGAAGGCTTGGTCAGGGTACAGCCCCAACCCAAGCAGAGGGAAGAAACAGGCAGGCACTTGTGTTACACGGCCAGGGCACAGGCAGTGCTCTGGGCAACGCCACGAGGGATGAGGGGTGGGCTACAGCTGCTGGCAGATCTTCAGCTGTACCTCTATCCCACAGAGGCAACAGAATCCCCTGCTCACCACTGCTGTGCTTCCTGACCACATCTGCACAGCATCGGCCACTTAGGCCACTTGTCTCAGCCTGTAAATATTGAGGGTGCTCTGTCACCCATCGATGCAGAGACATGAGAGCAGGAGGTCGACCCCAGGGGCACAGGTTAGCACACTGCAAACCTCAGCCATGACCACAGCACTGCTGATCCTTCCTATTCCCTTGATCCACGGCTATCCTGCTCACAGCAGCTGTGTCCCAGGTGTGCCTCCCAGCATCTATAGCTCTCACTACTGGTGTTGTACCCTTACCTCGCCAGTACTTCTACAGCACAGCTCTCCCCCATGACCATTCCCCAGCAGCTCAAGAACCTCTTTGGGGTTTTTGCTACATCTGTCCTTCTGCAGTAAAGGACACCTTGCTCCTTTGGCCAGCCCTAGGAAGGAGACAGACCCAAACCCTGCTGCTGCAGTCATTAAGTGATGAAAAAGGCACTAAATAGCTGAAGGACCTGCTGATACACCAGCACAGGGCACAGCCTAAAAACCACCTATGGAGGACAGAAAAACTCCTTGGGAGTTACACCCCAGCACATCCCTTAGAAAACACCTTCCCAGCTCACTATTTTTCTAGAAGAAAAGAGAATTTTTCCAGAAGCAAAAAAAAAGATCCCCAAGTGCTGCTTAGACTACAGGAGACTAAATAGCTAAAACTAACTCCGAGTGAACAAGCCTGACCAGCTGTCAGGCTCAGATGAGGAAAACAGCCCATACCCTCCCCGAGGCACCCTGGGCTCCCACATGTTCACTTAAAACAGCGCCAGAGGCAGCTCCTGCTTTATCCAGGACAGAGGCATCGGGCGGGCCAGCGCGGCCCTTCGTGCCAGCGCAGCCGAGCCTGCCCGGCTCCGCGGCGGGGCTGTATAAGACCACGTTCATTAGGGCCCTCTTCCTTTTGTGTAAGGATTCAGGTGATGGGGGAGGCGAAGAGAAATAATTTTTGTGAGGCTGCTGGTGTACGGCCGGCAGTACCTGTAGAGTCAGGGAAAACTGCGCTGAAGTGCTGCGGCGACGAGGAGTACTAGGAATACCTAAAAATAAAAGACTTTAGATTATAAGGACTTAAAAGAAAGCTATTTCTTAAACAGTTGGTAGCTGCAGCCTATGGTCAGCAATGCCTTCTACCTGAGGCTGTGTGAGCTAAGAACATTAATTGAGCCTCCTGGGTATGTAAGCCTCTTATCTACTTATACACAGCGCTTTATCTGAGCTGAAAAAAAAATGAGATTATTAGCTGCTTTTAATGAACAGCGGTAGGATGTGCATGCTCACCTACTCTGTGCTGGAAGATGCATCCTTCTCTCTATGTTTCTCTTTAAAAGTGTTAGCTTTTTAGGATACGAGCCAAGACTTCAAAAGGGATATAGGTGTCAGAGGAAGGGAGATGGCTCTTATTCATCATTTAGGGGCTGAGGGTGCTCTCAAAGCTTCTGCTCGGCTCTCTAATCCTACAGGTGCTTCTCAGTTTCTCAGATCTGACATCTCAAAGCTGTTGCATGGGGCTCTCCCTGCCTTCCTCTCTTGCTTAAGTGACCCCCTATTTAGCGAGGCAGCCTTTGAAACCCCTTTCCTCGGCACCTCGCTGTGCCCACGCTGTGTGTCTGGGGTGCACATCAGAAGGGGAAGGTGGATGGGCCACGGCTCCTGGCGGGCACAGAGACCTCAAAGATGGATGTGGTGGGGTGGAGGTTCTGCTTTAGGTAATTAAAATGCAACTTGCAGGCTATGAGAAAGCTTCTGTAAGACCCAGGTTCCTATGTTGGAGAGCAGTGGACACTGGTCTGGGTTGTGCTTATGGCTTGGGGATGCGGGACTTGGCTGCAGGGGGCTGGCTGGGAGCTCCTCACAGTTTTGCTCCATGGTTTTTAGGGAACATAGGAAGCAGAGTGGTGTGAAATCAGCACCACGTTGATGCTGGCCCCAAGCTGCCCTCTTCCTCTTGCCACCAACGCAGTATGGGGACGTGCTGGCTCACCAGCCCCGAGGGCCTTGTGCCCGGAGAACGAAGCCGATATGGAAGAGCCTATCTGCAGGAGCAGATTAACCCCCCCTGGCCTGGAGTTTCCCAAGTCAGTCTGTCACCAACAAAGGGTTTGCAGGAGCCGTCTTCCCTCCCGCTGCCAGCCCGGGTGTCACCCGCTGCTGGCGTGCCTCCTGGTGTGATCCCTGCTCTGGATGCCCTCGTGATCTGAGGGTGACTTCCACCGGCTGCTGCCTTTTTAATGTCTGAGACCTGTGTTTGCTTTTCAGATTCCCTTTCCTGATTGTTTTGAAAGACAGATGCCCTGTGCCCCCTCTCCCTTTAAAAGCCATGGCTTTTCTTGCTGCTAGTGGGCTGTAAACATCTTTCTTGTTACAAACGTGCCCTTTCAGTTGCTTTCTGGCTCTAAATGGTGTTGCTTTTCTTGTTTCTCTTCGGAAGTTGATTCTCATTTATTGCTCTCTTCTCCATAAGCTGCTAGTGCTGGCCAGGAGAGATGGGGTAATTTTCCCTCTCCTAAGCTGTATTTCCTACCTAAATTACACCTGGATCCACCACTAACCTTGAAGATGCTGCACTTGAGAGAGGATTCAGGCCAGGATGAGAGTTTGAGAGTGCTGCAGGGCTTTCTCCTTGGCCTCCTGTCACGTTTGGACCTGGAGGCTAATTGGGAACCTCAGCCATGGGGAACCTGCAAGGCTCTGCGGCCCAGCCAAAATGATTTATAAGCAAGGACAGGGTGAGATGCAGGAGCAGAGCAGGTCCCAAAACAGGGTTTTATCATCCTCTCTGCTCACACCTATAGGTTCAACACAAGGCTTTGGTCAGTATCTCTCCCTGCAGGGACCAAGCATGCCGTAAAGTCGGCCAGCGACGGAGCTAGAGGCAGGGACAGGTACCATGTAGCTCTGGTTCCTGGCCCTGATCCTGCTTTAAGAGGCCGATTCTTCCCAAAATCCTTCAATCATTTTTTAACTCCATTCTCAGCTCATTTTTTCGAAGCTGCCTCTCCTGCTGTGTCTGAAGGCTGATCTAACATCCCTCTTGCACGTCACGCTTCTTGTCCCTGCTCAGCTGCTTTTACCCTTAAGATGCGGGAGGGGGGAATAAACCCCCTGTAACTGAGGATCTCAAAGTGGTTTGCAAACATCTCTTCTCCCCACTGTGATGCTGCTTGATCCGGTGGTGGGAAAACTGAGTCAGGGAGCAGTGCACTTCTAGCAACGAATGCCTGGCAGTGCTGGAGCGGATTTGGTTTGCAGGATCCTCGGTGCATCGCCCGCATTTCCACCCGTCCGCTTTACCCTGATAACCAGCCCCTGCCATACAAAACAGGCTGTGGTTGGCAGCGGCTGCTTTGCACCAGAGCCTAATAGTGCCATCCCCGGGGATGGTGATGATCTTCCAGGCGGAGGTGGGGGGGACATGAAAAGCAGGGAGGGAGCTCTTAAAACACTGGGGGGTTGGTACAAGGCAAAGAAATGCAGGAGCGAGAAGGCTGTCTTCCAAACTTATGTATATGATTTAAAAAGGGAAAAAAAAAAAACCCCAAACCCGAAAGCTGGAGCTAAAAAGGCAGCTTGAGGAGCGAAGCTGTTGGAGTTTTCCGAGAAGGCTCCCAAGATGCACAATGGGAACATCTGTACCTCGGCCGGCACCTTGGAAGGGTCTCAGGCCGCAGAGCGGGGCTGGCGTCAGCCGGCTACAGCCCTGCCTTGATGCCGCCCTCTCCCCCAAAACCCCTGCCTCGGCACGGCTCCTCCTGCCGCCCGGCTCTCCTCGCAGCAAGCCGTAAATCCCCCTTCCCACGTCTCCTCCTTTGCCACGGGCTCCGTGGGTTTTGAGCAGCCGTGGCAGGAGCCGGGGAGAGGGAGGTTTGGCCCTGGGAACAACCGTTCTCTGTGCTGCCCGTGAAAGGCGGTTTCATAAGGCTCTTGCTCAAAACGGCCCGTTATCGGGATCCGCTGAGCGGGTCAGCCCCGCTCCCAGCGACGGAGAGACAGGCCAAATAGTGTCTTGGTGTCTTGGTCCTGGCACGGGTGTTTTCCAGCCTCGAGGGATGCAGGCAGCCAGGGCTGATCCTGATCCTGCCTGAGAAGGCTACTGGGGGGGCTGAGGGACAGCTGTCTGTCCCCTTGCCTTCGTACCTGGTGCCCGCTCCCAGCGAGGGGGTGAGCGTGTGCCCGAAACCCCTTGGTGGAGCCCGGCAAAGCCCCGCGGGTTCCCGTTGCAACAATTCCCATGCACAGAGCTGTCGGGAGGTGAAATGGGTCCCTTGCGGGAGGCAGTGGTGGCCTGAGATGGGGGACCCATTTAGAGGCAAGTCCAAGGGAAAACTTCCCTTGGAAGACCATTCCCCATCAGCTGCTTCAGTTTTCTCTCTCCCCACACCTACTGTCCCCGTCCCCTCCTGGGGGGGCCTCGGTGCTTGCCTGGTGCCAACAGAGGAGCTCTGGGAGGAGACAGAGCCCGCCTGTGCCAAGCGTTTCCCACTGCCAGGGACAAGCGGCAGTGGTCAGCCCCGGCTGGACCAGACTGCAGTCCCTGGTCAGCCTCTCGGTGAGGGCATCGGTGCTGCGGCACAGCTGGGAGAGCCACAGGAGGGACTGTGTGCCAGGGATGCGAACTGGGGCTCGGGTTTAGCCTGTTTCATCCTGGCTGACATCTGTGCAGGACAGCCTGAAGCAGGGGAGGCTCAGGGATGGAGGATGCTCCCTTCTGTGCTCCTATTCCTTCATCAGCGTATGAATTAATGGCTTTATTCTCTGTTAAATTCTTTGTGAACTTGGGAAACCTGCTGAAATGGGTCAAAACCAGACACCTGTAACAATTTTTGTGGTCTCTTAATGAAAAATTCACCTGTTTGAGCAGGCGGGTAGAGACTTGGTTCCCTGCTGCAAGTTTTCTCTCCTGAGCTACAGGAGCACACATTCGTGTTCAATGTAGCATGGGCTACAAAACCAACTCCTTCATAAGGGGATATTTTGACCTTACACAAAGGTAAATTGTAGAGATGATGAGGGTGCGTAGCTTTACTGCAGTGTTTTTCCTGACACTGGACTTAGGTGCTAAACATGGGTTTTTATTTGCAGGGTTGAAGACAGTGGATTGTGAGGTCCCCAGGCACGAAGGGGCAGGTCTGTCTCCTGCCCAGACGTGAGGGTTTCTGAGGGCGGGAGTCAGCGGGGAGGAAGGTGCCATTCCTGAGGTGGTATGGACCTGTGTCTGTCCAAGGAAGGAGCATCATTCGATTGTTGAAGAGCAGCCCCCAAGGAGGTACCTGGGATTGAATTCCTAGTTTAATGGGTTGGCTTGGGCGAGATTTTCTCCAATGAGGGAGACCTGGAAGATCAAAAGCAGGCTCGGTAGGCAGTTTTTGTGTTCATGTGCCCATTCTCCACATTCGTCCCCAAAATGAGAGATGCTGTGGAGTGCCATTTTGCCCTCTTTTACACCTTTCTGTTGGAGCCAATGATGCCAGAGGCCAAAAGAACCATTCCTGCCTCCCGCTGATGTTAGCTCCTCGAGGCTCATTGGTGAAGTGTTTCCCGTTATGACTTTTGAGCTGCTGAAGCTGAAGGCAAACATAATTTCTCCCATGTTATTTCCAGCTCAATCTGCCCAGTATTCCCCCCTACCAAAACCAAACCAACCAAACAAACAAAAAAAAAAAACCAAAAAACCCACACAATACAAAATAGGAGCAGTCCCTGGCCTTTGTGGCTCAGACCCTGACACGTGGACAGCTCTGCAGGACCTGGAGCAGTGTGGGTCCCTGCGCGCAGGCAGGACTCAGGGTTTGCCTAGGGCAGGGCAGAGATGAGCAGCAACAAGAAACCATTTTTGGAGCAAATTTTTCACCCAGAACTGCATATTAATGCCATCTTAAAATGGCTGCTCTGTTTAGCTCTGACTTTGATCTTTTCTGCAATTCTGCTATTTCAAGAGACCAGAAGATTAAGGGGGATGCTGGCACGTCCTACACTACTGACCACAGAGTGGCCTTGTGTGACTTGACCCCTGGAAGTTGCCACTCACATCTGGGATCCCCATCTTATAAGGAGTGGTTTCTAATAAAAGGGAAAGAGTCTCCATCCTGGCCAGGTTGGAGGCCAAATGCAAACAGTGACCTCCCGGGACGGCAAACAGACCCTGGCACTGACCTGCAGCAGCCCTGGCTACTCCTGCCTTGGGTCCATGCGCAGCCCTGCGGATGCCCTGCATCCCTGTCCCATCGCATCCTCTTGCTCCGTGGCAGGGTTCCTCCCTAATGGAGACAGATAATGCTGCTTATATGCCCATTCATTTACACTTCTAAATGAATAAATATCCTCTTAGTAACACTAATGTGTGTTAGCTTGTCTTCCTCTGTCTGCCCTGCACCTGTGCTGCGGCACTACAGCTATACGCATTTTTTTGGTGATGGTTAGTTGCTATTTTACTTGCATGCATTCACTGTAGAATTGCCTCTTTGCCTATCCCATCTTCTCTTCCTGTCTTGGGGATGCAAAGCACCTTCACAGTGGTAGAAATATAAAATACTGAGGGATTCAGATAGATCCAGGATACAGGAGAGAGGCCAGTGCTTGTAGCGCGTTGCCGGACCCAAACTGCAGAGCACCCAAAACGCGTAGGGATTTAAATGCGGGATTCAATTGCGGGATTCAAGGGGCTCTCACGCTCCTTTATGTGCTTGTGACCTGCCTAAAATACAGCCTGGGAGCCCGGGGCAGAGCCGGGCCCCGTCCCGTCCCCAGCCTGCGAGGGGATAACTCCGAAACCAGCAGCCCGAGGGCACCATCTAGTGAACAGCCGGGACCGCACAAACCTGCAAAGGGCAGAAATAGTGTCAAAACCGGGGAGGGGGGGAGCTGCCCGGGGCGTCAGCCCAGAAAAGTGAAGAGTAACGTTTTGTGCTTCCCCCTCCAACTCCCGTTATGTTTTAATTTTCTGCATCAGGAGCCCCCAGAGAAGAGCCTTCGCCACGGTGCATCCATCGTGGCAGAGATGTTGGCCTGGGGCATACCGTACTTGCTGCTCTGCCCCGGTCAGATGGAAAGATGACCATATTTTGTTTTCTTGTCTGGGGAAAAAAAAGTAAAAATAGTAAAGAGCTATTTCTAATGTTTTGCGAGGGGCCCCCAGGTGTGCTGGAGCAGAGCGGTGCAGGCAGCTCTGTTGTGGGGCAGGTCTGAGCTGGAGGCGTGGGCTGTGCTTTCAGCTGAGCCAAAAACTCCCTTTTAAATTAGAAATTTAAAAACCACCATAGGTCCTCTAACATCTCTCCATCATCTCCAGGGTGAGCTGGTAGGGGAAAAGCAGACTGAAAGACCACAAGTTTGGTGCAGACCTTAAAGCTCCCTGGGATGATGCAGTGATTGGGGATGGAGGAAACTGCCGCTGCTGTTCCCAGTGCCGGGTGGGCTGAGCTGGGTCCTCTCCCCACATCGTTTTATTGGGAATTGCACACACTGCTGGGAGAGAGCTGACCTGCATCTCACTGTTCCGCAAGGAAGACATGTTTCTGCAGCCCAAAAGCAGTGCTGTGCCTCAATACCCTCTGCCATCGTCCCCAGCTCCCAGCCTGCCTCCCGCAAAGTGTCCCCGTGCCCACTGACCCCGGGGCCAGCCCCTGGTCCCCCGGGCTGTAAGCTCAGCAGTTATTTTGTGAGCTGGCTTGCGGGAAGGCCATCACTAAGGCCCGGGCTTATGCTCATGTGTCAGACCCTGCTGTCCTCAGAGCCCTTTCCCCGGGCAGGGGAGGGGAGAGCCTGGGGCAGGGACATGGCAAGGTGATACCTCTAAGCAAGACCACAGCGGTGACCAGCCCGTTGGTCCCTCCTGTACCCAGCGGTTCTGGGGAGCACCCCGCATGCCCCTGGCACTGCACCCCACCAACCCCTCCTGCTCTAAAGGTGGCATCTTCAGCAGCTCGCGGTCCCCAGGGCCAGCTGGCATCCATCCCCCAGCTCGCCCCGTGGCTGCAGGGCTTTGGGGTGCCTGCAGTGGGGGTCCCCTTGCTCTGCTGAGGGTGACCCTGGCACCCAGGCTGCCTGCACAGGGGGATGGAGCCACCGCTGAGCAGGAGGGGGTTTCTTCTGTGGGGGGCTTCCTTGTATTGTGCCTGCAGCAAACCCTTCCCACGCACCCAACGCACCATGGCATGGGGACTGAGGGGTACACCGGTACTCGTGTGGGACCACCCCAGCCTGTCCAGCGCCGGCTCTGCAGCCCCCTTTGGGGTCGGCTCCCCGGGGAGGATGGAGCGTGCTGGGAATTGTGTCTTTTCCTCTCATCCACAGACAGTCACGATGCTTAAGTGGCTTGTTTTTCATTAGGGAAAGGCTGTTGCTAGGCCACCCTGGTCGCCGGCATTGGTCGGGAAGGGGTTTTGCAGCCAATCCGGGAGGCTGTGCTGGCGGTTCGCACACGCACACACATGCACACGCACACCCCTCCTGCAGCCGAAGTGCTAAGCGGCTGCCAGATGTGCCTATTCATTTCCACATCACACCTATCCGCTTCTTCCGGCCAAGCGGGTTATTAAGGCTCCTGAGATTTTAATTTATGGCCGGCTGCGAGTTTTCTGCCTTCTAATTTACGCTCAGGGAGTAGAGGAGAGGGATGATGGTGGGTGGGGGTACTGCTGGGGCAGGGCACGGGGAAGCCAGTTCCTCCCTCTGCTGTGACTGGTTTGGTCTCTGGCAAGTCACCTGAGTGAAAGCCTCCGCTCTCTGCCTGCAAAAGGGGCGAATTGTCCCTCTGTGTCCCCACAGCGAGGGGACAGACTGCCCCAGGTTAGGGACTTACTTTGGGCTGTTATTAGGTACTGGCATTGCTCCAC
The DNA here is from genome assembly GCA_017639485.1 of Pluvialis apricaria. Lineage (NCBI taxonomy): Eukaryota > Metazoa > Chordata > Aves > Charadriiformes > Charadriidae > Pluvialis > Pluvialis apricaria. The sequence goes on along the minus strand of CM030015.1, from coordinate 9,215,736 downwards.
CCCTAGACATTTGGCGCTTATGTTGCACTTCAACCACACGTACTGTGATAACCAGAGCCAGCATCAAAGCAAACCAGGTGTTTGATCAGGAGATGCCGATCCCAGCCACGGTCCCCATGCAAACAGCCTCCGGCAGCCGGGAGAGGTGCTGGACCATGGCCTGGCACTGGCGATGTGGGGCAGGAGGGCCAGATGCATCCCTGGCATGGGGTCTCCTGGTACAGCTGCTGTTCTGCTATGGTGCTACTTCAAGCACCCTACGGGTGTCCAACACCCACCCAGCAGAAGCAGAGCCTCGGGTGCACGGGCAGAGCCTGGGATGTGAGCAGAGCCTGGGATGCGAGAAAGGTGGGGTCACGCATCCATCTCTACAGCTGCAAAGCTCTCACCATGCGGGATAGGAATAGACACCGAAAACACGCAGAAAATCGTGGTTAAACCACGTGAAACTCAGTTTCTGAGTGTCCCCCATGAAAAGCCCTGTGTAGCAGGAGGGCAGGGAGGGGGGGAGCTCAGTAAAAGCAGGGGAAAGCACTGAATCACTGTCTGCTGCTCAAGGAGAAGCTGTTGCTAGACAGAAGCGAAAGCCGTCGCCATCGGCTCCCATTGGCTCAGCCCCACTCCAATGACGGGCTTATCAGTTACCTGCTCTCGCAGCTGGCTGGAAAAAACTCATTTGGCAGTGTTTTCCCTCTGATAAAAAAGCCCATTGCTGGATTGGTGGGTTTGTGTTAATCATTGTTCAGGGTCGTTGAGACAAAGACTGAGTTTTCTGCAGATTCTTCAATTATCACGAAATTTAGCGTAAATGGTGAGCCAGCCCAGCTCTCCTTCGCCCGCCTGAAGATGCTCAGCGGGCTGCTCGGGTGATGAACCAAAGCGAAGGCTGGCTGCTCTCAGCCATAGCAACTCCCTGGCACGTAGGTGAATATTCACCGGCACCTGTGAAAATCCTGCTGAGCTCTTGAAGGGTTCACCGGGTGCAAACGTGACAAAAGTTGCCGTTCAAGTTATTCAGAGCAAACATCACTTTGTCAGCAGGGAGTGGGGTTGCCACCACCCCTCATCGTCCATGGTGGGGTTGGCTCCTCAGCAACCCTGCCCTGGGGGACTGGGGGCTACAGAGCACAACATCAGGGTTTTTCCAGCCCTTCAAATCTGACGTAAATGGGGACTGACACCCCCCCCCCCCCCCCCAAATTTGTTTCTCGGCTTCCCCAAGAGCTGGAGATCACAGCATAGAAGCAGAGGGTGCCGGACACATGAACGCCAAAGGGCAGCCAGCCTTTGGCTGCCTTGCTGCCTTCAAATTTGCCCCCAAAGCAGCAGGGGTGTGTGGGGGTGTGGGTGCGTATTTCAGCGGGGGGGGGTTAAATCAGTGTGGTGGTGACAGGGACAAGTTCTTAGAGGCAGCCTGGGACTTTCCTAATGCCTCACACCACTGTGCTGCCACGAGGGCATGCAGGCAGATGTGCATGCAGCCGTGCAGGCAGATGTGCATGCAGCTGTGCAGGCAGGCTGGGGAGCTCCGCCGTGGACAGGCAGGGAAAAAGCCGCTGTGGATCACAGGGGATGAGTGCTTGGAGAAATCTGTCCCTTGCCTGGAGCCCATCCCAGGCGTACTTTTAGAAGAGGGTCTCACTAAAGTGTTTGGATGGTCAAGACTTCAAAAATGTTTTTTTTTTTTTCCCCCTTAATTACGCCTTCCCCTCGCCGCTGGCTGACGGTGAGGCAGGCTGAGTCACAGGCTGATAAAGCCTCGTGGCCTTCCACCTCCTTCTGCAGCTTTCTCCAGCCTCACCCCAAACACACCCCTGTCTCGCATCGAGACATCACGTGGCTCAGGGCAAGTCAGTGCTATGGGGTGGTGGGACAGGGTGGGCTGGGGGGGACAAGAGGGGGGGCTCAGGTGGACAAACAAGCTGAGAGCCGTGGGGTGCCCCATGCAAGCTCCTCATGAACCCACGTACCCCCCAAGGGGATGCAGTTGTACGGTGATGCAGGTTATATGGTGATGAGCAAAGCAACCCTCCACTGTGCCCTTCCTCCAGGTCTGCTTTCCCAGGAGCAGAAGACAGTGCTGCTGTATCGGCTTCGGGATGCCACCATCTTCTGACGGTGCTGTCTGCTGACCCACTGAGCTCCTGTCACCTTTCCCACAGCTTCACTTCCCTCCTACCACCTCAGGAGAGGTGGAAATGGCAGAGAGGAGGAAATGGAGAAAAGCCTGTGCCAGCCGTGCTCCTCCTGCACACCCTGGGTGGACCCATGAGGTTCAGGTCCCTCCAGTATCCCACTGCTGATGTTGCACGGCATCGTGCTGGAGTTCAGTTGAGCTGCACCCCGAGGCTTACACAGAGGGTGGTGCCAGCCGGGTTTTACAGCTTGCTGCATCAGGAACAGGCTTGGGACAAATTGCCATGACCGGGATTTAAAGACGTACCGTGGGACCACGTTTCCTACCCAGTGTGGTGGAGAGTGCCTAGACCAGGAGCTCACGATGAAGCCCAGGTTATTATTATTTCTGTTGAAGGAAGGTTGTGCTCGGACCACCAGGAAGGCAGAGCTTTTTGGACGAATCCAATGTGTTTCGAAGCATTTTTGAGCTGTCCCTGGCTTCATCTGCTGGGCAGGGAGGAGTTAAGATGGGAAGTCAAGATGCGTCTTGTAATGGCACTGATGTGTGCGTCAGGTGTGCCTGCGTCACCCGGCTCCTTGGCCGCTTCCCAAGGCTGGGGCTGAGCTCTCCTTCCCTCCCCCTGGCCGCCGGGAAAAGCCTGGGACTCATCTAGCGTGGCCATGGGGGGACATGGACTCCATTTCGGTGCTGGCTGCCATGCCCGCATGCTGTGGCCGGGCTCCCGAAAGACCCCAGGGGGGTGCCGGCAGCCCTCCAGCCCCCTCCCACCTCACAGCCCGGGCAGTGGGACTGGGGGACCTCTCTGCTAAAGGGGTGGCCTCAGCCTTGAGGCACCTGGCAAAAAAATATTGATTTTTCTATAACAGTGGCTGTTCAGCTCCCCAGGGAAACGTGCGATTCCCCATGTCCAGCCCCAAAGCCCACGCTGGTGCTCACGCCCAGCTGGGGAACATCCGTGCAGCCACAGGGACCTACGTAGAGCCCCCACAAAGCAGCAGCCTATGGGCAGAGCTACTGCACTCGAGCATCACCCCATCCCCAGACTGTCACAGCAGCCCACGCCACAGCTCCGCATCATTCCCACCCCACAGAGCAGGCACAGCTCTCGGTCCCAGAGCCCATGCACAGGGACACCGTGTCACAGGGTGGGCAAATCCCAGCAGGGCCTCCCCGAGCTGTGACAGCCCAGCTGCTGGAGCATGACAGGGGGACATTTTCGATTGCAATGGGCTTTTTCCACATAGGCGGCAGTGCCGGACCACAGGGCTCTCGCTGAGCCCAGCCCCTGCTCCTCCTGCCTGCACAGGGATGCCCCAGAGCAGAAGGGACCAGTCCATTCCCCAAAAAACTGCTCACTCCAAGCACCTTTTCGGGTTCCAGGTGGGTTTTAAGCACCGGGGCCCAGCCCGGGACGCAGGCAGAGCACGCCACCCCCATCCCTGCCCTCTCCCTCCTGGAGAGCCGCCAGATCAGATCATGCAACACGCACACAGAGGTTTTGCAAGAACAGCTTTTAATTCAGAATTGGACAAATATGCCAGTAGCCTATTTAAAATTAAGTGCACCCTGTGCTCTTGTCCGGGCTGGACATTGATAAGACCCAGACTTTCTTTTCAGGCTTCACTGTGCAAACAAAGTGAGGAGGAAACTGGTTGTTTAACTGGGCCCGGATGGTTTGCAGCCTTTGGGCATCAGCAAGACACCTCAGTCCTCCCACAAGAACAACCGCCACTGGCCCACCATGGGGGTATCCCCTTCCCAGAGGACATCGGAGGTGCCCTGGCAGCCCCAGCCCACGACCACAGCCATCGCACGCCCGCAGGGGCTCCTCCATGCTGTCACCAGGACCTTGCTCGCCTCCAAGCACCCAGTGACAGACAAACACGGTGTAGCCACAGCGTTTATTTCTGTGTAACAGCAAGAGGCTGCAGGCCGTGTTTTCGGGCGATGGCCAGTGCCCAAGTGCCACCATTTTTCCTTCCCTAAGCAGGGCTGGGGGCATCTGACTCCTCTGCGCTGCCGTCTGCAGCGGGGCCGGGTGCCGGGCAGAGCACGTGGCGCATAAGTCCCAGGGAAGGAGGTTGGCAGCCACCTCCACCTCTGATAGCTGGAGGCATCAGGATGGCCTGAAACACGCGGAGGAGATGCCGCCCCCCGTCACAGGCTGCTTGCCATCAGGTCCGTGGGCCAGTACCGGTCGTCCATGTACTGGCTGCTGTCTGTGGTGGGGTCTGTGACGGGGCTGGGGGGCCGGGGGGGCAGGCTACGGGCCAGCTCTGTCTCCCACTGCACCTCCACCAGCCTGTACAGCTCCATGGCCGTCTGCGCATCCTCCACCGATGAGTGCCCTTTGCAGCCAACCTGTGCAAAGGGGGAAACGCCTCCTTAGAAAAAAGGGTTTGGCAAAAATCCAACAGGTCACCTCGTCTGCATGCTCGGAAGGACACAAGTGCTGGGGGTTTTGGAGAGAGCAAAGGTTTGATGCAATCCAGGAGACACATGTATCTCAAGCACTTTCTGGAGGGCACAGATCCTGTCCCTGCTTTACTGAGATGCTTAATGGTCAGCTTGAGAGGTCTTGTGCTCCCCCAGCTTGATCACATCTGGGAGCCCGGGATGAACAAAGTTCATCTCCACCTCACAGAGAGCACCCACGGAGATGGGGGGGGACAATGCTGACTACACAGGCTTGTAGCAAACCCAGGAACCCCATGCCAAGGTTCCTGGTGCTTACCTGGATCTTTTTCTGGAGCAGGTGCCTGGCCAAGCTCTTGAGGGAGACACTGGCCCCGACAGGCAGCCCTGCCCTCTGGTTCAGCACGGGGATCCGGCTGGTGTCTCTGGTCCTGTCTTTCGGGTGGAAGTACTTCAGGGCTTGGAAGTCATTATGGATGGCGTGTCCTACCACAATCTTGTCTTTCAAGATCTTCAGGATCTGGAAGCATCAGAAAGGGTTAGACAGGCAGTACAGCAAAACCAACACCAATAAAGCATAAAATAGATAATTTTATGTTAAATTCAGTTTCTTCATTTCTAGTTTTTTATGTTCCCAGAATGCAGCAGTAACAAACAAACCAACCCACTGCATGGCTTTGGAGGGTCACGGTCCTGCGCTTGTCTCTGCCTCAGAGTAGCTCAGCACAGGGCACCAAATATTCCAATTTGTGGTCAGCAGATAACACATAGCCTTTTCTTTTAATTTTTTTTAAAATTTCTCTCTTTTTCCTCACCTCCGCCTGAGCAGCCTTGAAGGGAATCGCGTTCTTCATGTGCTGCTTGGTGATGCCACTCCAGCGTGTCCGGTAGTCCACAATGGGGAGCTCGGGCTGGACGTACTTGTCATAGATGACATCGCCCTCATAGTTCACCACGGAGCACCGCGCCAGCTCGCTCAGCCTGCCCTGAGGACCGGTGCCTACCATCTCACAGTCGATGGCCACGTACTTGCCCGGGCGCAGAAGTGGAGAGGACGTCCCCACCCCCTTGGAGCTGCCATTCCCCTGGGACAGCAGCATGGAGCGATGCTTGGCTATGCCATCCGGAGAGGTGGATGGGGACAGGGATGAGGAGACAACCTGTTTGGGCTTAGGGACTTTCCTGCAGCGTGGTGCCATGGTGCCACCTGCCTTGATGAGCGTGCTGCATTCCTCCAGCCCCACCACGGTGGCCTGGCTGCCCAGGCACTGGCGGGGGCTCAGCAGCCCCTTCTGCTCCAGCAGCGCCCGGCGCTCCATGAACCGCTGGTGCTTGCGGCTCTTCTTCTTGCTGCGACCCTGTGGCGTGCCGGGAGGCTCCGGGGGCTGAGCGCAGCTCCCTGCAGCGGGGCCATGGGTGCTCTGCGGGGTGGGCACGGAGACGCTCGGGGTGGGCAGCAGCGGGGTCATCTGTCCTTTGCCAGGAGGCATCCCTGCTGGAGCGGGCACGGGGGGGGAGGAGGGGGGGCATGAGTGCCATGCAGCCCCTCATGGCCCCCTGCCAAAAAGGGGCTCATATAACCCACGGCACACCCCCCCCCCCCCGCGATATACCCCCCCCTCCCGCGGTGTGTGCAGGCACCGGCACTCCAGGCAGGAACAACGAGACAGCGGGAAGGGGGGACACATTGTCACACCCTGTCCCCACCACCTTGTCCCCTCGTTACCCAGCCCCCACCTGCCCCATTCCCGGTCCCAGGGCCCTGCCCACCCCCCTTACCGATCCGCCCGCCCCATTACATACCCCCTAGAGCCCTGTCCGCCCATTACCCGGGCCCTCTCTGCCCCACGCCCGCTCATAGACCCCCGCCCGCCCCATCACCGGCCCCCAACCCCCTGCCGGCCCCACTGCCCACCCGTAGGCCGCCACTCGCCCCCGGTTGCCCGCGGAACCCACCGCTGCCCGGCCCGGCCCGGCCCGGCCCGGCCCGGCCCGGCCCCGCCGCGGCGCCCACGTGTCCCGCCCGGAAGCCGCCCTGCTCACATGCCCGGGCAAGTCCCGCCGTGGCCACGCCCCCCCGCCTCCCCATTGGCTGCGCGGGAGGGGCGATTTGCATGCGCGGGGAGGGGGGCGGAGCCCACAGCCGCAGCGCGGGTAGGGCGGGGCCGCCGCCGCCTCGCTATAAGGCGCCCCGGGTATACCGCGCTGGCGCTGCGCGTTTGGCGCTCGCATCCCAGACCCGGGTGCTCCTCAGGGCTGCCAGCCTGTCCCACCTCTGGCCCTGATGGGAAGGGGCCTTTCTGGGTGGTCTGCCATACTCTGGAGCTCCTGGTGGCTCTGTGGGCATCCCTGCTTCCTTCAAGGGACCCCCCCCCAGGCTGCTGGCTGGGGCAGCACTGCTCCTGTGGGGTGGGCTGAGGTGACGCAGCATGGGGTTTGCATCCTCCATGCTCCTCCCATGGTGCTCCCCAGGGTCATGGAGGGTCAGCTCTGGCTGCAGCGCGGATGCAGGTGGGGTTTCAGACCAGCCTCTCATTGCTTCGCTCTTGAGGCTCACAAAAGCAACGGCGGAGGTGGTCAGAAGCAGAGAAAGGCCAAAGGCAGCCCCAGCCAGCTTGTTCCTGGTACCGTTAGCATCGCTGGAGAGGCCGTGCGCCCTAGGGCAGACTGTGACTTGTTGTGGTGGGATGAGCCATACAACAACAAAATCACTAGTCTTCCAGAGGGAGCCAGGCACCGTGTGTGTCCTCATCCCACAGGGGCTCCGTGCTGAGCATCGCCCTCTCCCTGCCACCGAGGTGGCTCATGGGGATGCAGGACAAGTGTTTTCACACTCCATCATTCCCACTTTTCACCACCTGTTAGCTTCTTCAGCCTGGTCAGAAAGAAAATATTTAGATCACCCTGTGATTTATTTTTTTTTTCTATTTCTTTTATGTTTTTCTTCTGGCTAGTGATTCTCTTCCTTAAATCGGTTGCTCTGTGTTTTGCATCTATCGCTTCCGTCCCTGCTGTTCAGCTAATTAATTCCTCCTAATGACAGTAGCTCAAGTATCCCACAATAACTTGCTAGGGAGCCCTGGTGAGTCTGTATGTAGCAATTTCTACTTGTTTCTGTTATTTTTGGTGAAAGTGTGAAGCACCAGCTCTCAGGGATGGTTCATTTGGGGTTCCTGGGGGCTCTTTACCCTTTTTTTCTCCCCCGAAGAAGTGTGTGAGCTGACTGTCATCACACAAGCAGGAGCAAACTCAAGCCCCGGCATGAGAGAAACAGGCTTGTGTTGCCTGTGGTGTTTCTCCACCAGATCAGGTGGGTGAGGAGGTGGCATCTCCAGCTGCTCTTCTCCCTCGTGCCCCATAGTGGAAAGGGAGATTCAAGTGCCTCGACCGTTTGGCGCTTATTGATGGATGTGGTTGACAGCTTCTCCTCAGACACATCGCTGTTGCACTCATGGGTCTGATCAGTCTTGGCTCATCCATAACAAACCCATCCATCTCCCCTCATCTTTGTTCGGTGACACCTTCTTTCCCAGGCTGTATGTTTTGCAAGAGGCACGTGATTCCCCTTGGCGGTGTGAAATTTTAGCTGCACCCTCATGGTTACAAAGAAACTTCGACAGGAGAAATTATGGGCATATGGGGAGGAAGGGAAAAAGCTTTTTCTGGTTTCCCAAGGTCGTGATAGCCCAGGCTGCAAGGGAACAGTGGTGTCATTTTCTTGCCCTATTCCAGATGCAAGGATGGAGGTGGGAAAAAGTCAAAATAGCTTTAAATGGGTCCATCTGCGTACTGCGGCCTCCTCTGGTCCCGCTGATCTCTGGGTTATCATTAGATGGTGCTCACATGGTAGATGGTCCTCTCTTTGTTAGAAGCCTTGTGCCCAACGGGGATGCCGCTCATCTCCACAAGGTCCTGTGGTCTCGCTGGGGATGGAGCGTTTGGCACCAGATGGCAGAAATCCCGTTTGGATTTGGCAGATGAGCCGGGAGCTGAGATGAAGGCAGAGCGCGCCAGAGCCCGGGAGAGGTTTCTGCGGTGTTTGCACAATTTGAAATAATAACGAAATCTGTAAAACTCTGGGTAGAGCACGACTAGAATAACAGGCTAAATTTGTCGGATGAATAATTTACTAGAAGTGATTGGCCCCGCTCCAAGCGAGACGAGCAGCAGCCTGATCTCAGGCTGAGCAGCCTGGGTGGCTCTGTCCTCGGCTGGGAGCTGGTCCCTCTCCTGCCACCTGGTCATCGCTCCTGCAATAAAAGCGGGTCTCCAGCTGAGGTGCCTGTCCCCAGGTCATTGCTGCCTGGGGCTGCAGGGCTTCTTGTAGATCCGAGCAGTTCCCCCCGTCTGCGGTTTATTTTCAAGGCACTGCTTTGAAAAGTGGGTGGCAGTGGGTGTCTGTCACCAGCTCCAGGCTCGCGGAGTCACCCGTCCTCTGCCTTTTTCCCCTCTCCAGCCAATTCTCCATCCTCGGCCACAGTGCTAAGCGGATGGAGGAACAGAGACATCTTGACATTTGGGATGGGAAGGGAGATGAAGTCCCAGCGCTGGGAGGAGGTGGCGGCTGCGGCGGCGGCAGCCAATTAACGTGATCATGTTTATGAATGCGGATCAGTAATTCCAGGTAAACTCTCCGAGAACAGTGCCGCGGGTGAACAAAGCCTCCTGCCCGCCTGGGAGCCCATCGGCGGACAGCGGTCCCCAACAGCGCCAGCATGTTCCTGCTGTGACTCTAAACTGCTTCATTTCCCGGCCCCAGCCTGGACATGTCTCATTTTGTCCCCTATTACTGCAACGCTGGAGTTTGTGCTCATCTTTGCAGGGCTGGTTGCACCCGTGTCCCCCTGGACCTCTCTGTCCCCTCCGTGCCATCATGGATGGCTAGTGGGAATGAGGAGGTCAGGGATAAGTTAACTTGGAGAAGGCAGCAAGGACCCAGCTTTGCCTCCACAGGTGATGAGGGACTGCTTCACTGTCCTGGGCTTTGCTAGCTGCATGATTCCCGCCCATCACCCACCCATGGGTTGGGGCACCACACCAGGTCTCCCTTGAGCTGCTCCCATCACTCCGAATCGGATTGCGGCAGGGCTGGTTTGTGTCCCCCACCATCTAGAAGATCAAACAGAAGCTTGGGAGCTACAGAAGCAGATCAGGGCGGTGATCAGTCCCTTGCTGGACCTGGTTTCCTTTCGAGAAAGAAAGTCTCACCATGAAGGGAGCACCTGGAAACACCACCACCATCCTTTGCTGCAAGGGGCTGGCTCGGGTGGACGGTGCTGCCTGGCTGCAGATGTCACCAGCTGCTGCTCCGAGGTCACCAGTGTGAGGACTTCAGAACAAACAGGCACTGCAGTGCTCCCTGGCCTTTGCCATGACGGGTGTCTGAGCACTGCAGCCCTCTTGCTCTGTAGCAGAGGTCCAGCACAGGGTGTCCCCCTGGGACCTCTCCTTTCCCATGCCTCAGTCCCCTCTGAAGAGGTCAAAGTGGTTCATTCTCCAACGCTTGGCCAGCCCATGGCTTCTCTACTCAGCAGAGTTGGGCTGGGACTGGGTACGTGTTTCAGACTCACGCTCAACCACCTTAAACCTGAAGGGCAGGAAGGCAAGGAGTCTGTAGACGTTAACATTGGCTGCAGAAGCCAAGGGTTTCTGCAGCTCCCGTCAGCGAGGACCTTTGTGAAGAAATGAGGAGACTCCGTAGGGTCTTGATCAATGAGTGCTTTCCTCATTCCTGCTTTACGCCCTTGATGCTTCCGTCGTATCTGCTCTTTGAGTTCTTCATCCTGAGCCAACTCATGCAAAACCTCCAGGATACTGTACCCCTCCTGGCTAAGGACATGGACGGGCGGGGTACGACAGCGCCCACCCAGCCGTGAACACTACTCAGTGCTGAAAAGTCCTGTTGGGAAGGCAGAAAACATTTTCCTTTCCCTTGGAGCACCAACAACCTCCCTCTCCCTCTTCCTCTGACTCCTCCTCCACCGCCCCATGGGAATTGCCTGTATCCCTCCAACATGGACAGACCTCCTCCTCAACTATGTCCCAGCAGGTGCTGGTGCTCCAGGGATGCTGCCAAGGATAAGGAGGGATGCTCCCGAAGAGGTAGGTGAGGGTAGATGATGCTGCCATACAGCTCCCCCCTTGCTCCCTGTTTTCTGGCTCGCCCCCAGGAGAGCAGTAAGCAATTACGGGCCACACGGAAGCTTCATTATCGCCCTGTCGTGGCCTCATTTGACGAGACGTTTTATTGCTAAACTTATTAAAAGTGAAACGTGCGGTTTCTGCGCAGCAATTTCCTGTCTGCAGCGATAAGCCGGGCTCTGCCCGCTGTGTAATAAACAGTTATTTTTATGTATGGCTCTGGCTGGGGCGGCGAGGAGGAGAGAGGGCCCGTCTCGTGTTAATTGCTATGGTTAATGAGATCTATTTCGGGAGCGATGTGCGAGGAGGTGCGTGCCCTCCCCCTGCCACAGCTCTGCGGTGGAGGTGGCCTCCGGTGGCTTTGTGCTCTGGGTGCTGGCAGCAGGGACCGGGCAGGGTCTCCTCCCTGGGGTGCATGGGGACAACACGCCTGGAGAGGGTTAATCCGAAACCCCCTTGACTGCCCTGTCTCACCCCTTCGTCACAGCCGGGAGCAAACGAGGGATCTGCTGTGCACCCCCTCCAGCATGAGACCCCCTTCCCCTGCAAGGGCTGCCCCCAAGCTCCGCTGATCCCACCCCTGCGTGATGCTGGAGGGAGCCCCGAAACCCAAGGGCTTCACTTCAGCCTCCCCAAATCCTCCTGTCTGCCCAAGAACCGCCCCGTCTGCTGCGGCATTTGCCGGCCATGCTGGTGGCCAAAGCCTGGGGCATCCAACACGTCACCTCCCCACCGTCCCTCCTGCAGCAGGCGGGTGCGGGAGCGGCGACAGCGGGAGCAATAAATTCAAAAGGCACACTAATGTCACAGAAAACCTGTGTCGCTGCTGGGCTAGGACCAGCAAAAATCTGATAAATATCAGCAGAGCTGATAAATATCGTTTCATTTTTGTCAGAAACAAAATGTCCTCATTAGGTGTGCAGCCTGTATTTTGCTTTAATTATATCTTTTTAATACGCATTGAAAGGAAACAGCTTTTTTAAATGCAACATGTCAAAACTGCATTTACAAAAATCGTGATTGCATCTTTTTTTTTCTTCCATACCTGGCCAAAGCTATTAGTTGAACTCAACCTGAAACTGCGTAACTTTTCGCAATAAACAATTTGTCAGAAAAATTCCTCTTGGCTCTGGGAGACCTGTTAGTTATTTGTCAGCAGTCAAAACCCTGTTGGGTATTTCCCATCTGACTTCTTTTCTTAACAGCGGCTTTATTGGTCTGGGAATTAAGAGGGGAAGATGCGATACTTGCTATTCATTGCAGTCATCCCAAATGCCACTCATCTAATCAGACCACGGCTCCACAAAGTAAAAGCCCCTCTCCTTCCTCCAATGCACCTTTTTTTTTTTTGGCAGCCGTGGGGTATTTTACCCCCAATTTGCTCCCTGAATCCTCCCGACCCCGCAGCGTGCACTGCTATCCCCGGACTTGGAGCCACATTGGGTCCCCCCCATCCCTGTCCCCCTCATCCCCATCCCTGCTGCCCATCTCAGCCTCTCGCTGGGTAAACTCCCTCCGTCGCCAGCCCGGGCCCTCGTTAATTTGTATTGCAGCGTGTGTCGCGGGCTGACGTGTAATTAGAGCTCCTGAAGCCTGTCTCATGCTGTAATTGCCATGACAGGGGCCACAGCATATCCGCTTGTTAATTAGTAAACCACAATATCCCGGGGGCTCGTTGAGAGCTGCCTTAATTGTATTTCAGCTGGAACAGAGGGATAATTACCCTTCGCTAGCGCTGCCACTTTTTAATTCTTTAAAAAAAAAAAAAAAGGAAAGAAAGTAAAACCCAAATTGAGGTCCTCTTCCTCTCGATGGCTGCTGGCTCTCCCCTTGGCCATGGAGGGACCTGGTTTTGTCCCGGGGTTGAAGGGGAAGGGCCGTGGAGCTCAGCGGCGTGGGGATGGAATGCCAAGAGCTTTGCATGGTGACACGCTCTTGGTCCATCCTTCAAACTGGTGGCGGCTGAGCTGCGCCTGCTCGGAGGGGGTCTTCTGTGTCCCTGCACATGGGACTCCACTGGGAACCCCATCTGCGGATGCAGGTTGGCTGCTGGGAGTCCCGTTTGCCAGGAATCCCATCTGGGCCATCGGGCAGCCCCCGAGCATCACCGAGGGACACTGCCTGGGCTCCCGGCACAGCTGGCTTGGAGGAGCAGCCTTTGTCCGGTGAACAGCAAGCCAAGGTCTCCAGGCTCCCCACCAGCCGGAGGGGCTGAAGTCCCCTTGAAATGCAAGTGGGAGAAGTGGGAGCCATTGTGGGCTGCAGGGAGGAGGCTGTGGATCTAGCAGGGCTTGGTGTGACTGTACGTTGCTGCCACGAGTGCTCTTATGTTCCACATCCCCAACACACTTGGACCACCAGCATTGAGTGGGACCTCAGTGCACTCGGCACTGGAGGTCTCTACTCAGGCAAACCCCATAGCAGCAGGGCCCCAGCCCGCTTGCCTTTGATGGACCCCAGAGGTGGACCACCTTCCTTCTCAATTTCCTTCTTGGCGAACCTCACCTCACTGGGCAACTGGGAGTCTTCTGGGACGTGGTTAAAAGCTTTTCCCTCCATGGGAAGGATGTCCCTGCAGGGTATGAGTGTGTCTGTGTCTCTCGTAGTGGTCATGGGGGGACCGTGGAGCTTGGGTGTGAGATGAAGGAGGTGCTGAGGCTCAACATCACCCTTCTGTGGGCACTGCAGGCTCCAGAGCTTTTCTGAGCAGCACCGTCAGGGAGCTATTAGGTGCTCCAAGGTCTTAGGGGAAGGTTAACCTGGGAAGCAATGCTAACACGCGACATCCATCCCTTTTCCTGTGCTTCTCCCCAAACCAACACAAAAAGCTTGGCTGCCATCAGCCCTCCTGATTCCTGCTGTTCAAAAAATCGTGTAATGGACAACTGGCCTTCGGGAGTCAGTTTGTGAATTGGTTTAAATAACAGGCCTGGCTCTCTCCTGGGAAGCTACATGGAGTTCAGGCTTGAAGAAAAGATCAGTACGGCAGCTCCAAGCATTAGCAAGAAGAAATAACTGAAGCAAAGAGCCTTGAACATAATTACAGCCTAAGAGCTGTCGTGAGAACTAGGCGACCTGAACCCATCTCCTGGACTTTAGTGCAATCAACAGATTGACACTGCTGGGTCCTGAAGGCTGTTTTTTGGAAGCCACGCACCGGGGCTGAATGCCAGAGCAGGCGGAGAAGCAGCACAGGTGCCCGTTCCAAAGGCTGGAGATGGGAAAGTGTCTCAAATGGCATGGAAGAACCAGATGGAGGCAACCACTGGAACGCTCCGCACGTAATTGAGGGCACCTTCAAGGGTGAGCACGAGGTGGCTGCCCACCTCCAGGATGCTCTCTGCTGCTGCCATGCAAGTCACTGTCATTAGAGCTGGGAATGGGGTTTATAGCTGAGTAACCACAACAACTTTGCACAAATTAAACGACACACTGCAGGTTAATTAGATTTCTTACAGCTGCCTCCATTAGCTTAGCCCTGTCATCTGCTGTCAGAAGTGGATGGACCCCCTTTGAAATTCACAGTCATCGCCACTCCGAGGTGTGAATGGCTAAACCTCTCCTTGGGCAACCATACCAGTGCGGGTATGGGTGGGAGATGCCACCATCTCTCCTCAGAACCTCCTTGGTGCAGCAGATGAGACCAGGTGGAGATGCAGTTGCCCTCCACCAGCGCAGGGACTGGGCTGGATTTCCCCAGCTGGCATTTCAAACCCACCTTCTCATAAGATGATCTTTAAGAAAAAAAGTTATTTTTGCAGCAGAGTCGCACTCTCATTATTCCATGGGGTGCCGTGTGAATACAAATAAACAAAAGAGCCCCCTTCAACAACATCTGAGAATGCGGCTTCATATTTTTAAACCAATTTCCTTCGACCGTGTCAGGGCCTGTTTTGTGTTTGCTAGACAATTATGTGGCTAATGAGGACAGCCACGGTTACATCAGGCGGGATTAGGAAGAATAAGGCTACAAATGTTGCAGTGCTTAAGACAACCACTAACTAATGGGGGCTCGGAGGGCATGCCCCAGGGGCTGGCGGCTCCTGGCAGGGCTCCTGGTGCTGGTCTGAAGGAGCTGGAGCGGGCAGCGGGCAGCAGGCAGGCTGGCCAGAAGGCGAGGGAGACTCCTGGTCCCTGCATGGCAGCTGTGCCCTTGGGAAATGAGAAAGCTTGATGGTGATTAGGAATATTTAGGGGAAGCCACGCCGAGTGCGCGACCCTGAGGTTGTCCCATGGAGGCAAAGACATGAGCCCTCCGACAGCAGGAGGCACCAGCCCCGTGGGGCTCAGCAAAAGCAATGGGGGAACTGCACCTTGCGACTGAGATCACCTAGAAACTGTTATTTTAGCTAAAGCCTTTCTGTCCCGGCTCTCTTACGGTCGGCACGGAGCTTTGTGCAGCGTTTCTGCAGGGCTACGGCTGTCTCCCACCCCTCTGAAGAGGGTGAGGAAGGAAAGCAGGGATGATGCCTGGTGCTGCAGTGAGATGCTGCTCCCCGGTTCACCCAGGGAGACACGAGGACATGAGCAGCCAGCCATGGCCTTCAGATGCCTCCTCCCAGCCACCTCTTCGGCCACCCACTACACCACGTGCTGGTTCTCCCATCAGTCAGCCGTCCAGACTCTCCCGCGCCCATCAGACAGCTGTGCTGGTGCTCTGCGGAGGCGCCATAAGTCATGTTCAATGAATTCCTACAACCACAGCATCCCCCACTACTGCACTGGGAGAGCAGCCTGGCTGGCCATGCTGCTGCCCAGAGGGATTTTGCTTTTTCCCCTGAAGATCATACTCCTCCTGAACCCTATCCCACATTTTGGCTGCATCTTCAAAAGCCTCTCGGCTAAAGCAAACCAGGACAGGTTCACCTGCAGATGGATGGAGGCACAGCCACAACTGCAGCAGAGGTGCAGCCACATGTCCGTCTTAAGACCTGAGCAGGTTACTGTCCAGACACAGCAACTGAGATGTCAACCACCCTTAGCCAGCCCTCCAATGTACCTTCAGGTCAGGTGCAGTCACAGCAGGGCACAGAGCCAAGCATCTCATCCTCGTATCCCTCTTCCTCCCCTGTTAGTGCCATTAGGGAGCTCCTGCTTTTTCTCCTCGGCATGTGGGCTCGTGACAGCCGGGCGCAGCCACCCTCCAAGGCTGGAGGAAGCCCCTGTCCCCTCTCAGCCTTCCTGCTGGAGGGTGAAGGCAGGTGGTGAGGACTCTGTAGAAGGGGAGCAGCCAGCTCCTTGCTCTTCCTTCCAGACTTTCTATTGCGATTTTGCTGCCATTTGCAGATTCTCCAGCATTTAGTCCCAATGCTTAGTCTTGGCATCCAGCTGTCCACCGAGTCACGCCAAGGTCCAGTGGTCAAGGAGAAGCAAGCACAGCTCATGGAGACACCCTAAACCCTCTTGCTGATCCTGCTCCATGCCTGATCCCGAGGCCCCAGCCCAACTGCAGGCTGTTACCACCAGCTGCAGACCTCGGTGCTGCAAGGACCCTGCTTGCCCCATCCCTGTCCCTGCTGTGGCCACCCTCCCTGCACTTGCCACCAGCCTTCCTGGAAGAAGATGCCATGTGTACTGAAGAGCCTCCCTTGAGCACAGCTACTGAATCGCACTCCGGATGACTAATTTGCGCCCTAATTGGTGTGGAAACGAATGCCAGAAAGCACTGGAATACCGAGAAGTGAAGCTCTCCATCTTGGCTTCCTTCAGGGAAATGGTCTTAATTAAGAGTCTGTCTTGCAAAGAGAGATAATTTCCAGCTACGTGTTGAAACAGGAGCCAGGATGGAGGCTGTGGCTGAGACCAGCATCTTCTCCTCGCTGGGTCCATTTGGCCGTTGCAGAGTGAGGCCAGATCTGGGTGCAGGTTCCTCAGACCTCTGCATCTCCGAGCCTTGGTCAGCCCTGCCTTGACCTGCAGAGCATCCCCATGGCCCTTGCACCTCTATTAATGCTCCTCAGCTCCGAGTGAACCTTCCCCTTTTTGTCCCCACATCAGGCCCCACCAGCAGCAGCTCCCATCAGAAGTGGTTGCATTAGTTGCAGGAGGGCATTTTACCAGCCCAGGCCATACCAGCTCCAGTGGTGTTGACTCCATGCCCACGATCTCCACCAGTATTTGCATTATGGTTGGTCAAACTTCATATCACTCAGTGGCTAACCTTGGGCTCTCCTTTGGGGCTTTTCCCTGGTGTATTTCCTCTGGACAAGCAGTCGCATCCCCTCTCCCCATGGTGGCTTGTCTCGGTCATCCCACACATCTGGTACCTCTTCCTGCCCTGGCCAACAGGAGCATGTCAGGAATGGTTGCACCTGGCAAGCAAACTGGAGTGGCCTCATGCTGCTTTGCTGGGTGTGCTGGAGCCCACAGCACCGCGCCAGCATCGTGGGAGACACCCGGCAAGCCCTGTCCCTGGTGGGAAGGGGATTCTGGGGATACAGGCTGCCATGGCGAGCTGCTGGACCTGGTGCTGCTGCCTTCAGAGCACGGCTGGCGTTGAGACTCCCCAGCCCCTTCCCCTTCCCCATGGCCTCGCAGTGCACAGCTGTTCCCTTAGAAATAGCTGTTGCCATGGTTTTTCCAAAGAAAACACATCTCTCCCCCCCCCCTTCCCCACCACCACCACTCCCCACCGCCTTAACCTTGTGACAGCAGTGATGACGTGGCTCCCTGAGAAAGGCCACTTCACGTAACTATGGTAACAATTAGCTTTCTCTTGATTTTACCTCGGGGGTGATGCTAGGGAGAGGGACCCAGAGCTGCTCTCCCGGAGCGGGTGCTTCCCCCGGCCTCGCGCCCGGAGCTGCGGCTGGCACGACCCAGCTCGCCGCCGCAGCATCCCGGGCAGATGCCTCACTCGGACATAGGGATGTCTGCAATTCCCCTTTATCTTGGGCGGCAGGGACATGCCCTCCTTGTCCTTTACAGCAGGATGTGCCCCAGCACCCTATGGAAGCCCTAAGCATCTCAGCAGGGCTCCGCTGGCCTCCTGCAGCGGCCGGTGTGGGGAGCTGGTGGGGGGAGCATCCCCCAGGCACGGGGAATGGTGGGAGCATCTGCATCCCCCAGACTCATCGCAGAAGCGTGGGGGGAAAGAAGGGGGAAAGCATCCAGATGTGCTGGAGAAGGGTTGGGAGCCAGCTGGGGATTTCAGCGCTGGGGCTGGGGGCACGTTGGGGGCACCTGTAGCCTGGACGAGTGGTCTGCAATGGTGCCTCTCCTCCCAGCAGCGGGCGGGTAAACACGGTGCGAAGCCGCTCCTTGGGTACATCAGAGTCACAGCTGCCGACTGCAGCGACTAAAATAAGCGTTTGACTGCTTTTTATTCCTCTGAGCCCAGCAGAGCCCACTCAGCACCAGGAGCGGAGCTGGAGTCTATTCTTAGCCCTGCAGGGAAGGGAGCGGGAGTCCCTGTGCTGCTGCCACGCAGGGCTGGGGGCTGCCGGCTCCCATCCCCTCCGGTCCCCAGGAGCCTGGCCTGGCCCCAGGGGGACATCGAGGCGGGAGGGACTGTGCCCTGACAGGGACAAAGCCCTGCGTTTTGGCCAAGGAGGAGTTGGGGAGACAGTGGGAGGCAGGGATGCCCTAGAACCTCTCTCAGCATCGCTGCAGGATCCGGCATCCCTGGCGAGCGGCTGCAATGCAGGCGGCTTCGGAAAGGGATCCCCGCTCTTGCAGAGCTGCTTTTCTGCCTGGATGTGGGGGGGATTGGGGGACCTCAAGTCACAGCTCCTGCTGCCCGCAGGGAGGGGAAGTTTAAGGGGAGTTAAAGGGTCTGAGCTGAGAGTCACCCCTCGCCCCGTGCTGTGCTGGGACCCGACCTGCTTTGCCCAGCCCAGCGCCTCCCAGCCGGTTCGACGTGTGCTGCAGACGATGGTGGCTGGGGAGCCACCAGCTCCCAGCGTCACACCATCCCCACATTGCACTGGGGGTCCTGCTCCAAAAGATGGGGACGCTCAGTGTGACCCCCACACCAGTCCAGGGGAAGAGCGGGCAAAAATGCAGGGACAAAACCACCCACGGTCGGGCACGCTGCGGCCAGCCCAGCGCTCGGCTCTGCTCTCCATCCCAGCCCTGCGAGGATAAGGGCAGGATGGGGGGCAGGCAGAGATGCAGCCGTGCACGGGGGGCTGGGGGGAAGAAGCCTTGGCTCCATAGCAACAGGTACTTGCCACGTAATGGAGTCCTTTCCGCTTGGCCTCCGCAGCCGCCAGCCTTATTCGCATGGCCATAAATAATTCAATTTTCTCATTCACACACATGAATGCTGCGGGCCGGGGCTCCGGGTGCGCTCAGCCTCCATCTGTCCGGGGGGAAAGGGGGAGGCAGGGCCTGATAATAGACTCCAGCGTTTGTTTAACATGGATGAGTGTGGCCAGATGGCCTGGGGACGGGAGGTGGGATGGGGAGGTGGGAGGTGAGGGATGCTCTGGGGTGCTCCTGGAACCCTGAGCCTCCCCTGCATGAGGAGGGGAGGAGAGCAGGGGACCGGTGTGGGGATGAGCCCTGGCACCTCCAAATCAGTGTCTCCCTCAGAGACGTGGACTTTTGGGCTGGCAGTGGGTTAGGTGGGCTCAGGCAGCCCTTCTTTGCACCGTGCCGTTGGTGCCTTTCCGACAGGGAAGAAGGGAAGGGAAAAGTGCTGCACTGTGCTTAGGATTGCCCTGATCCCTGATGAGACCCCGTCTCAGCATCAGCTGGGACCAGGGGAGTCAATCCAGAACCAAGATAATTTGGCAGGAGATGCTGAAGGCGAAGCAGCGAGGGGTGCTGCTGCTCACCGCCCCGTCCCACACTGCCGGCAAAGGGCCAGCAGCCCCCAAAACAACCCCAGAAAATAACAGCCCCGGCGATGGAGAGGCATATTGCAGCTCGCTAGCGCAATTAGCAGGCTCTGGGCCACCCCCTGGCAGGGGTGCAGCGGGCCTGGCAGGAGAAAACAAGGGAATTAGCGGGGTTAAGAGGCTGTGCTTGAAAAGCCTGCGCGTCGCTGCCGAGGAGCCGGCGTCTGCTGCGTGCACACGCCGAGCTTGGCTGGGAGGTGAGGGATGCTGGCTACTGCCCGGTGGTATCAGTTCCTTGCCTTTCCCCCACCATGGCTTGGGCACAGTCCAGCCCAAAGCGTGCCGAGGGTGGCGTGAAAGCCAGCACCTTCATCCCCTCTTGGTATTTGACCAGAGGGAGCCGTCGCTCCGGCACACGGCGACAGCCTGAGTCTTGGTGGGCTCAGACCCCAACAAGAAAATACAGACCAAGGAGGAACCTTGAGGGTGGAATTGGTCACTTCACTTTAACTCTGCTTCTCATGGGCAAAATGTCGGAGTCATCACCACCAGAGGAAGGTCCCAACCTCATTCACCACCTGGAGAAATCCCCGCTGGAGACCCCATCCCTGCTGAAGGCAGTGGCAAGCAGGCGCTTAGCCTTGAGCCAGGATGCCGTCTCAAATTGAAGCCTGCAAAGGGAATTTCGGATGCTGCCAGGAGGAGGGTCAAGAGAGGAGCCCGCGCTCCGGCGGCATTATCTGTCACCAGCGTTGGAAGAATTTCCCCCGTGGGAATGGGGGGAGGTGGAATCGCCTGCCGGGGGGAGCTGGGAGCGTAACCGGCTCGCACGCTGGTGTTCCCCAGCGCCACGACGTATTTGGGTACAACACGTGTGTATGTATGTATATTTGGGTGCCTTCACACACAGGCATTAATTCTCTTCTGGTTACATGGTCTCGCAGGATTTCGAAGCAGTAAAAGAATATCAGCTAGACAGTGCATCCCTGGACCATCATAGCGCATCCCTGGACCATCAGACACGACCAGCCACTACTCCACAACTCCTCCCGCGTGTTGTACATCGCCTGCCTGCTCCGTGTGTCTGTCCGCATGGACCAGAGCCAGACCCCATGCCCTGGGTCTGCTCAGCTGGACTCGCAGCTTTTAGCCCCACTGGAACAACAGGCAGCCCTCAGCTGTGCCCATCTAATATTAAATTATCTCCTGCTTTCTGTAGCTGCTTCTCAGGCAGCCCCTGCCCCATGCACAGTGCGGGGAGGGGACGAGCCCCACTGCATGCCTGGGAGCTGACCCCCCTGGCAGCTCTCCATCACGGACCCCGCGCCCCCCTCCGAGCATCTCCCTGGGAGCTGCACACAGAGCAGCAGCCTCAGCCTCCCCAAAGCCCCCCCAAAGCAAGGTGGGTCCAGCCAGGGCTGCCCTGTGCCATGCTGGGAGCCCCCCAGCTTACCGGCTGTGCCCGCAGGGTGCACCCACGGCAGTGGGGGGGGCAAAGGCAGCGGAGCATCATGGCAGACCATGGGCGCTCCCCCCAAATCTCTCAGGCCATGAGCCGGGAGGCGCAGGCTGTACTCTTGCGCTTCAGCTGCTGCCAGGTGGGTAAATGCCAAGGCCACCCAGACAGAGATTTCCACCCATCAGACAATTTGCATTTTACCCCTTCCACCCAAAAAAAAAAGGCCCAGCCCAAGCCCTCTGCATCTTTTGAGGGATGGATGGGAGAAATGTGCCAGCGCTTATTCCTTCAGCTCCCAGCACTGCAGGAGCGGGATGCGGAGAGCCGGGCTCCGGCAGGTTCCTGCCTCCCAGGGTGGCAGAGGCAGCTGCATCCTTGTGTTTGCCCAGGTCCTCAAGGATGGACCACAGAGGGGCTGGAGCATGGTCCCCTTTGCCTCCTGCCCCCTGTCCCCATGCCGTCTGCCCCTGGGAAGGCTGCAGAGGCAGACCAGGTTACTATCCGTGGGGTTTGCTCCCATCACAGCCACCCCTGTGCAACCAGCAGGTCTGTAGCTACTGGGAGCCCCTCACCAGGCTCCAGTGGCTGTGGATTTGCAGGCAGCTATGGGCTCAGGAAGATCCGCAAGGGCTGCCCGGTGGGAGCTGATGAGGAGTTTGGCGACTTGCATGGTCACTGTTGGGGTATGTCCTGTGGGAAGGGACATAGCCTTCCTCTCGTCAGGAAAACACACGTACCAATCAATCCCTACATGCACATCTCCACCCTGCTCTTCTCCAAGCCTCTCCCAGGTCCTCTTTCTACCCCACTCCCTGCCCGCACATCTGAGTGACACTGAATGGGGGCACTTACCTGCCGCTCGCCCCATCAGAGCTGGAAGGACAGTGGGACAAAGCCCTGGGGACCAGGTAGAGATGGCCCTTCTCCCCTCAAGATGAGGAGGGCAGCTCCTCTCCACCTGTCCCTGCCTGCTCCTACACCATGCACCACAGGTCCTGGCATCACCTGTGGCTCCTGGCATCACCCACAACTCTTGGCATCACCCACGGCTCCTGGCAGCACCCATGGCGCCTCAGGGTTTGGCTATGGCGTGTTTCAGGTACCCAGCATGGTACCAGCTCTGAGGGTCCCCTTGATGAGGACTACATCAGGGACAAGGAGATGCTCAAGGCATCTGCTCACAGCAAGGCAGGTGCCCAGCCAAGGGGTTGGAAGGGGTGGGCATCTTCTGAGGTGGTCTGGGAAAGCCAGCTGGCAGGGAATGAAGACCCTGTAGATCCCCACATCTCAGTGCTACCCCAGGTGGGAGCATCCCAGCCCCTTTATGCAAGCAAGGACCTGCCACCCCAGGGGTTTTGTTGTCCCAGGGGTTGTCCTGTCTTCTGGAATAATCCCAGTGTCCTTCCTGGAGGTGTGGGGAAGGTGGCAGGGTCCCAGTGGAGGACAGAAGTCACCGGTCCCGGCTTGGGGTGCCCCATCTGGGGTTTGGATTCCCCGGGTGGGACAGGGGGTCACGGAGCGCAGCCTTACCTTGGAGGAGCCTCTACGGGGAAGGGATGCTGGACCCGGCTTGGACCACCCCGGTCCCGGAGAGCTGCGGTAGCAGAAGCAGGGGATGCGGGATAGGGTGGGATGTGGGGATGGGGTGGGATGGATGCGATGGGATGGGATGGATGGGGTGGGATGGGATTGGCTGGGATGGATGGATGGGTGAGATGGGTGGGCTGGGGTGGGTGGGCTGGATGGGTGGGTGGTCTGGGGGCTGCAGGTCCCCCCGTTCTCAGGTGCGGAGACAATAGCCAGGGCTCCTGTTGCAGCTGCAGACTGTCTCTTTAAACCCCTCACCAGCCCACAGGTGGCCCTGTCACCACCGTGGTCATCCATGACGTCATCGGGAGGGAGGGAAGGGGAGGAGGAGGAGGAGGGGGGAGAAACGCGATCCCCCTCCACAGCAAAAGTCCCCGAGCACCCATGGCAACAGATTGCAAATGTCACTGCGCATCAGCCGGGAGGAGGCTGCCGGGCTGCCCCCCCCCACTGGCGACACGGTGGGGGGGCCAGGACTGTCACGCCACGGGTGGCACGGGGGGACACAGGGCTATCCCCCCCACGGGTGACACGGGGGGTAACAGGGCTGTCACGCCACGGGTGGCCCCAGGGGGGACAGGGCTGTCACCGTATGGGTGGCATGGGAGGGTATAGGGCTGTCACCCCGTGGGTGGCACGGGGGTGGACAGGGCTGTCACCCACATGGGTGGCACAGGGGGGACAGGGCTGTCATCCTGTGGCGGGTGCATGGGAGGGGACAGGGCTGTCACCCCACACAGGGAGCTGGCTGCGGGCTCGGGCGGTGGGGCAGGTCCAGCTCTCACCACGGGACATGGAGCAGCTGGGTGTCCCCCCACAGGATGGGCACCCTGCTGCAGGGGTGGGTGCTGCTGCCCCCCTACCCAGGAGGCTGCTTGTCCCTGCCTGTCCCCTATGCTTAGGGGATCCCCGTTAGCCAGTGGTGGCACCCAGCCATCCCCATGGGCACCCTGGGAGGACCAGGCACCCCAGTGAGCCCCCAGCTCCTGCCCCTGGGGTCCTGCCTGGGCTCTGCCCCTGCAACGGGGCATTTTGCAAGGGCCAGAAGAATTTCAGAAGGTGTTTAAAGCAGATCTTGCCTTCAAGCAGAGACGAGACAACCCCAGAAGCAAGAAAAGGGGGGGCCCAGTCCCGCACCCACAGATCCCAGACCCACAGACCACATCCTGGTGGTGATGATCCTATTAACAGCCTCCAAAACTCGCCCAGTTCCACTTCAAACAGAGCCTCCGGCAGCAGCTAGAACCAGAGCAAGGGATGCTTTGATGGCAAAGAGAGGTTTCCTTAGAGCTGAGAAGTTCCACGGGTGTTGCAACCTGCAAACTTGGCTTTGACGGAGCCCGATCCCGGTGAGACTTTCCCCACGTGGGGAGAGAGGCCGCAGGTCCCGTGGGGTTTCTGTGGGGCCGGGGAGCCATGAGTCCCAGCCATGGTGGACAGGACCTTTTCATCCCCTTTATAAAACGGTGTGCGAGTGTATACATAGATCCCTATGTGAGGGGAGCCCCAAACCCTGTAGGCATGAATAAAATCACCCCCCAGGCCTGGGAAGAACTAAATATCGAATTATATCCTCGTTTTCTTGGAAAAATGAGAGACCTCCAATGTTTCCCTCTGCTCCCTTTGCTCTATTCTCACGCCAACAAGAGTTTCCCCAGCTGAAGTTTGTCGCTGCCATCTCTAGGATGCTTCACCCTAAAAAAGAAACCCACAGAGGCAGCCGGTTCCCGCAGAGCAGTTGGACTCATCCCTGCACACACCAGGGGTCGGGGAGGACCAAGGCACCGCTCAGGGCTGAAGCGTTCCTCCTCGTGCCAGGCTCTTGTGCAAACTTCACCCTCTTTTTTTTTTAATATATAGAAAAGGAATTGGTTCATTTTTTTTTCCCGGCCCTCAGCACAATGGGGAAGTCGACAGCGACCGAGCTCGGCGGCTGCAGGAGGGGGATGGCGACGCTCAGGACCTGGAGGGTTTTCTTCCTCTGCAAGCATCCCTGCGAGGAGACGGTCCGGCTTTTCCCTGCAGCGATTTCATGCTGGGGGTTGTGTCTGGCTGGTGGGGCAGGCAGGACGGGAGCAGCCCACCCCTGCCATCTCCCCAGCTCTGTCCTCCTTACACACCCTCTCTAATCCCGGGAACGCAGCCTCAGGGTCCAGAGCCAGGAGGCTCTTGGTAAACAGCCAAAGCAAGAACAGCAGAAGGGTCCTTGCTTCAGGAACGGGAGAAATCAGCCAAACCAGCCCAAATGGGCTGCGATTTATTTATTTACTTACTTTTTTTTTTTTTTTTTAATCCACCTGCTGGCTCTTGAGAAACAGGCTGGAGATGGCTGCGGCGCTGGCAGGGCGGTGGTGGGGTTGGTGGTGCCGCTCAGGCGCTGGCGCTTGCTGTGAAGGCACAGAGCATCCCCGCTCGCTCCTCAGCATGCTGCTGAAACCTAGCTAAGGGACTGTCCCCTCCGAGGAGGAATTCCTCGTTTCTGGAGGAAGGGATATGCTGGAGGCCGTTTGGGGTGGGACAGGGGGATTTGCGTAGGGGAGCAGCCGCAGCGGGGAGCTGAGAGCTGGACAAGGGATGAATTGGGCGAGGGACACCCCTGACCGCCCCAGCTGCCCGGCTGCGGGCTCTGACGGCAGGGCTTGTCTTTAAACACCGCTTCTTCCACCAAAACCATCCAAAAGAGACCCAAACCTGTGGACCCACAGCTGCTCTGCGAGGTTGGAGGAGCCCAGCAACCCCCTGGACCACCCCCCAGTAACCTCCATACCCATTCCCGGTAACCCTCATACCAGCCCCCAGTAAAACCCCATACCAGCCCCCAGCAACCCCTGTACCAGCGCTCTGGGCTCTGGTCTGGGGCTTGCCATCTCCCCTGGCCTGGGGACATGTGGATGGGCACCCCCCCCCCCCCCCCCCGCCACCGTCCCCCAGCAGACGAGGATGGTGACAGCCTCATGTCCCCCATCCCCACCAGTGCCAGACCCCTGAGGGGCGGCACGAAATGCTGCGGGAGGTGGGAAATCGCAGCCAGTGAAACATCCCAGGAGCCCTGAGCCAACCGGGGGGAATTCGGCCCCACAACATCCCCCCCCTCCGCCTCCCCCGGGGCCAAAATATGCGGGAACCAACTTTGCCCCCAGCCTTGCGCCCGCCATGAGATTTATTGCACGTGGTGCAAATCCCTGCCGATGGGTGAAACTGCTCCAGCGAGGGTCCCCCCAAACCCCTCCCCAGCACAGGGGGGGTCCACGGCTGTGGGAAGATTGCAGTGATGAAGTTATTAGCTCCGGAAGCACTAATTGCTGCCGTATTAATGGCTCTTTTGTCCAGCGAGCTGTCTTTCGGTGTATGTGTGCCGGGCGGGCGGTTGTTTTTCTGCCAGCTGCTGTGTGGTTGGATGCTCTTTGGTATTTAGTTTGATCCTATTAAGGTGGATCTCAATTAATTAGGCAGGAGGCAGAGAGACAAAGAGAGACGCCGGGGCCATTCATTTTAGTCTTGTCATCGCGCCTTCTGCAATCGGGAGGCAGTGGGGAGAGCGGGAAGGGACATGGGATACAGCTGCCGGGCATGAAACCGCTGGGAGATGGGAACAGGGTGGGCAGGTGGGGTGCCAGTGGGGTGCCCCTGAAGGTCCCCCGGTCCCCCAGGGTCCCCTGCCCGCTGCCCAGCAGTGCCAGGCAGGCTGCCTTCCCCCATCCCTGCGGGAAGGCAGCTGGAGCCACCCAGGTCCCATCCCCTGGGACGGTGGGGTCCTGCTCTGCCCCGCTGCCCATGGGATCCTAAAACATCCCCCAAAACACACAGAGGATCCCTGGGAATTTCAACAGCGAGAGCTTTGGCGCAGCAGGAGCATCCCTTCTCCATCCCGGTGCGATGCTGGCTGGGTACCGCTGCTGCATCCCTGAGGGGCCACCCACGCCTGGGGCAGGGGGCTGCGCCTCGGTGGGCTCTCCAGCACCCCTGTGTGAGCATCCTGCCCCGCGCCCCCCGCTCCCAGCTCCCGCGCCCGCCGGTGGAGTGGCTCCAAGCGCCGGCATGGTGGCTCGGCCTCCGCGAGAGGTTGGCAAATGGATCTCAAGGGCCCCCCTGACATTCCTCCTTCCTTCCCTTTGAAGGACAAGTGCCCCTCGGAGCTGCCCTCGCCGCCTCGGCCGCTAATGCACGGGGCGAGAGGGGGGATGCTGCTAAAAGCCTGGGCGAGCAAAAAGCTTTCAAGCGGCTTGGAAAGCCCAAAGGGGTGCCCGGGGGTGACCCCAATCTCTGCCACCGGTGCTGGGGTTGGTGTGTTGGGGTGGAACCCCAATACGCCGGGTGGCAGCAGGTGTGATGTCCCCTGGGGTGTCCCCGTGTGGGGGCTCGGGGTGCAGCGAGTGCCTGGGGAGGGAGGGGTGTGGGATGCTCAAGGCATGGGGGTTTGGGGGGTGTTTGGGGTGTGGGGTTGCAGGGTGGCACAGGGGGCTTGGGGATGGTTGGATGGGGGTGCAGGGGGTGCTGGGATGGGGTGCAGGATGGGTGAAGGGAGTGCCTGAGGTGCAGGGAGAGGGGGGAAGGGTGGGTGCAGGAGTGCTGGGATAGGGTGCGGGGCGTGCCCGGGGTGCAGGATGGGTGCTGGGGTGAAGGGGGTGTCAGATGGGTGCAGGGTGGGTGCAGGGTGGGTGCAGAATGGGTGCAGGGGGGGTGCAGGTTGCAGGGGGTGCAGGATGGGTGCAGGGTGGGTGCAAGGGGGATGCAGGGTGGATGCAGGATGGGTGTGGGGTGGGTGCAGGTGGGTGCAGGGTGGATGCAGGATGGGTGCGGGGTTGTAGGGGGTGCAGGATGGGTGCAGGTGGATGCAGGGTGGGTGCGGGGTTGCAGGGGGTGCAGGGTGGATGCAGGATGGATGCAGGATGGGTACAGGGTGGGTGCAGGGTGGGTGCGGGGTTGCAGGGCGTGCAGGGTGGGTGCAGGATGGGTGCAGGGTGGGTGCAGGGTGGGTGCGGGGTTGCAGGGCGTGCAGGGTGGGTGCAGGATGGGTGCAGGGTGGGTGCAGGCGGGTGCAGGGTGGGTGCAGGGTGGGTGCAGGCGGGTGCAGGGTGAGTGCGGGGTTGCAGGGGGCGCAGGATGGGTGCAGGTGGGTGCAGGGTGGATGCAGGATGAGTGCGGGGTTGCAGGGGGCGCAGGATGGGTGCAGGTGGGTGCAGGGTGGATGCAGGATGGGTGCGGGGTTGTAGGGGGTGCAGGATAGGTGCAGGTGGATGCAGGGTGGGTGCGGGGTTGCAGGGGGTGCAGGGTGGATGCAGGATGGATGCAGGATGGGTACAGGGTGGATGCAGGGTGGGTGCGGGGTTGCAGGGCGTGCAGGGTGGGTGCAGGATGGGTGCAGGGTGGGTGCAGGGTGGGTGCAGGCGGGTGCAGGGTGGGTGCAGGATGAGTGCGGGGTTGCAGGGGTTGCAGGATGGGTGCAGGTGGATGCAGGGTGGATGCAGGATGGGTGCGGGGTTGCAGGGGGTGCAGGATGGGTGCAGGGTGGATGCAGGATGGGAGCAGGATGGGTGCGGGTGGGTGCACGGTGGGTGCGGGGTTGCAGGGTGTGCAGGGTGGATGCAGGCTGGGTGCAGGGGGGTGCAGGGGGTGCAGGGTGGGTGCAGGGTGGGTGCGGGGTTGCAGGGGGTGCAGGATGGATGAAGGGTGGGTGCAGGGTGGGTGCGGGGTGGATGCAGGATGGGTGCAGGGTGGGTGCAGGGTGGATGCAGGATGGCTGCAGGCTGGGTGCAGGGTGGGTGCAGGATGGGTGCGGGGTTGCAGGGGTTGCAGGGGGGTGCAGGGGGGTGCAGGGGGGTGCAGGGGGGTGCAGGGTGGGTGCAGGGTGGGTGCAGGGTGGGTGCGGGGTTGCAGGGGGTGCAGGATGGATGCAGGATGGGTGCAGGGTGGGTGCGGGGTGGATGCAGGATGGCTGCAGGCTGGGTGCAGGGTTGGTGCAGGATGGGTGCGGGGTTGCAGGGGGTGCAGGGGGGTGCAGGGGGGTGCAGGGGGGTGCATGTTTCAGGGCTGTGCCCGGGCGCTCCCCGCGGCGCTGCCTCCCGCCGCCAGGGGGCGCAGGCGCGGCCGCTCAGCTGACACTCTAGCCCGCCCCGGCCCGCCTCGCTGGCCCGGCGGCCGGAAGCGGAAGTTGGGGGCGGGACACCCCCCCCCCTACCCCTCGGCCACCCCCGTCGCGGCGCGTCGTGGCGCGGTGGCGGAAAGATGGCGGCGGCCATAGAGTGAGCGGCGGCGGTGGCGGCAGCGGCGGGACCCAGCGCCGGGCCCGAGCGGTGAGCGCAGCCGCGGCCTTCTCCCGCCCCGCGCCCGGCCTCACCGGGTCCTTGCCCGGCTAGGAGGCCACCGCGGCCCCCGGTTCCGCCGTCTCCCCTCAGCCTCCGGCCCGGCGGGAGAGCAGCTGGGGGCCCCGCTCCCGTCGGCAGGCGGGCCCGCAGCCTCCCCTAGGCTTCCCCTGGAGCTCAGTGTCCCCCCACAGCCGCCGAGTACCCGGGGCCCCCTAGGCAGGCAGGTCCGTAGGCCTCCCGGTGACCCCTCGTGTGCCCCAGCGCCCCCAGCTCTCTCCATCTTTTCCAAGCTGCTCCCCTGCGCCTTCCTGTCAGCAGGCAGGTCTACGGGTTATCCCTGGTTCCCCTCACTCCCTCTCAGCTGCCTGGGGGCTCGCTCCATTCCCTTGGGTTCCACCTCTGCTTGCCCCCCTCCTTGGCTCCCTCCATCCTTTCCCGGTACCTGCCTGTCTCTCCCTCATCAGCAGACAGGGCTGCGGATCCCATCACCCCCTGGTGCACTGGGGTTCCGTCTGGGTTCCTCTGTTTTCCTTGGTACCTCCCACTGAGGTTTCTCACCCCGTCTCTCCAGCTTTCTCTCCCCAGTGACCTCCTGTGTCATCTCCCTGCTTTCCAAAGGCACGTTTGCACTTTTCAGCTGACCCCACTGCTCCCTGGGTGCTATGGGGCTTTTCCCCACCACATCCCTGCAAGCAGGTCCCTTGGTACCCTGAATTCTCCCCCTGTCTCTGGTCCCATGGCGCGTATGTGCTCCCTCCCCAGCAGGGTGAAGATGAAGTAGAGCTCTGACCATGGACCATGATGCCCCCACAATCAGGCCCCGCCGCATCCAGAACCAGAATGTCATACACCGCCTGGAGCGCCGCCGGATCAGCTCAGGCAAAGCGGGCACCCACTGGCACCAAGTCCGTGTCTTCCACCAGAACGTCTTCCCCAACTTCACTGTGGTCAACGTGGAGAAGCCACCCTGCTTCTTGCGCAAGTTCTCCCCTGACGGCCGCTACTTCATCGCCTTCTCTTCTGACCAGACCTCTCTGGAGATCTACGAGTATCAAGGCTGCCAGGCAGCGGAAGACCTTCTGCAAGGCTATGAGGGAGAGATCCTGGCCAACGGCAATGACCAAAGATCTGTCAACATCCGGGGGCGGCTTTTTGAACGCTTCTTTGTCCTGCTCCATATCACCAACGTGGCCTCCAACGGGGAGCACTTGAACCGCGAGTGCAGCTTGTTCACTGACGATTGTCGGTATGTGATCGTCGGCTCTGCTGCATACCTGCCTGAGGAGCCTCACCCTCCCTTCTTCGAGGTTTACCGCAACAGCGAGTCGGTGACCCCTAATCCCCGCTCCCCCTTGGAGGATTATTCCTTGCATATCATAGACCTCCACACAGGCAGACTCTGCGACACACGGACTTTCAAGTGTGACAAAGTCATCCTGTCTCACAACCAGGGGCTGTACCTCTATAAAAACATCTTGGCCATTCTCTCTGTGCAGCAACAGACTATTCATGTCTTTCAAGTAACGCCTGAGGGTACGTTCATTGATGTACGGACTATTGGCCGCTTCTGCTACGAGGATGATCTCCTGACTCTGTCTGCGGTGTACCCCGAGGTGCAGCGGGACACTCAGACAGGGATGGCCAACCCCTACAAAGAGCCCTTCATCAACTCGTTGAAGCACAGGCTGCTGGTGTACCTGTGGAGAAGGGCTGAGCAGGACGGAAGCGCAATAGCAAAAAGAAGGTTCTTCCAGTATTTTGATCAGTTGAGGCAGCTCCGCATGTGGAAGATGCAGCTTTTGGATGAGAACCATCTATTTATCAAATACACTAGTGAAGATGTGGTCACGCTACGGGTGACGGATCCTTCCCAGGTACTGCCTGCCTCCTCAGGCTGCTCGTTGCTTTGGGGCAAGTGCTCAAGCAGGTACAATGCTGTGAGCGGCGTTTCTTAGCTGAGCTTGTGAATGTTGTTTAGGATCCCCGGTACTTCATTCTTGTGTGAACATTTGACACCTCTGATACTGAATAACTTCCTTATGTTTTGCTCTCATAATTCATTGCTTCCTTCTCAACTAAAAATGAAAAAGAGAAGGTCTGACATGGTTATTAAGTCCCCTTTCTCCAGGGATTGTTCCCCATGCTTATAGGTGCTGTACAAGCCCCTTCTGCTCCCAAAGCCCCAGCTGATTATATTTTTTTTAGCTGCTATTTCATGTAGTACACTTACATTGTAGAGGTAGTCTCTCCTTTTTCTCGTGTATCTTCAAGCATGTTTTTCGAATATAATAGTCTTCATTTTTTCCTGGTAGAATTACCTTTTCTATTCTGCCTACATACTTACTCTTTCAAGCTTCTGTCAGAGATAGTATTTATGATCTCTCCACATTGGAGTAGCAGCTCTTAGATCTAGCTAATGTGCCAATTGCTTGTCCTTTCAGTTTAGTACTAAAGAAGTCGAATTAGAGCAAATGTAGCTGGGTCCCTCCAGACATTTCACCATCCCACAGGTTGATCATTTCTTTTCACTGCTGTTAGAGCGGTGGTCAGGTTTTGAGCTCTGTGAAACTGAGAAAGATAATTTTTTAATCTGTTCTATTCTTTTAATCTGCTTGGGGTTTCTTCTGTTGTAAGTATTTAGCAAGAATTTGTAATAAAACTCCAGTGCTGAATGTAAGTCTGATTGTTCCCTAGATGTTTGTTTTTCTTTCATACCCTTCTCTTCCTCCCTATCTGCCAGATCCAGGACTTGGATCATAGAAGAAATGAGCAGTAGTTCTTTGCATTGCCTTAGTCTAATTCTTCCTGGAAGATGACTGGTTTGTTTTATTTTTCTCTTATGTGATGTTTGTTTGGGGGAGTTACTTTGAGAAGGAATAGGTGAGGCTTAATCCAATTAATTTTATGCATTTGTGTAAAATTGAGTGGCTGTCTCAAACACATTAAAGCTTTGTGGAAGCGGCTTGCAGTGTTCTGCCTGTTGCAGGTATCCGGAATGGTGCTCCTGACCCCGATGTAAATGTTTGCGGTAGGTTTGGCTCTGCTCTCTGCTGTGGTTACCAAGGCTTTTGTGGCAGGTTTCTGCAACGTGCTCTTGACTTGCTTCACCCGAGGGTTCCTTTAAGATGCAGGTTGTGGTTTGTTTGCGGCTTTCCTCAGGCAGTGTGTTTTCTGCTGGAGGAAAAGTATCTCATTTCTCAGTTCTTTCAGGAGCTAATTCCAGATGTGGAGAAGTCTCTGCAGACCTGCCTGAACGTAGGCTTTGTGTTAGGGCTTTCTGAAGAAAACTCAGCTCACAAAATAATTAAAACTCAGAGAGGAACATGAGGTTTCATCCAATTTCAGGCTCCTGTCTTCTTGGCCCCTCTGCCAAGAAGGTTGAGGAAGTTGCTGTCCATGCTTGTGGGTTGCTTGTGTATTGTCAGGGTCTCCACTGAATCCTTCAAGATTTTTAGTTGTGTGCTGTGTATTTTTTTGTTGTTCGAGGCTTGTGTTGATAGACTTGCCATCTTTGCTGCGTGATTTCTGTGGCACTCGACTTCCACCACCCATGCTGTGACCACGTTTTGCCTGTGTTACAGGTGCTGCTAAAGAACAGTGAGGGTAGATTCTGTGGTCAAGGGCATCCTGTAGATGTGTCGGTGTGTTAACCTGGCAAAGGAACTTTTTTATTTAAGGTTGGAGAATACTCTCTGCAATCTTCAATGATGTAAATAGTTTTTCCTTCTGCTGTCTCCTCTCATTTTCTCTCTGCTCCAGCCCTGTATTTCAGAAGGGCTTCCCTTTCCTCAGGCAGTAGTCTAGTGAGTAACCTCATCCAGCGCACTTCATTTTGACATGTGGGGGCTGGATTGTATTATCACAATTTATTTTGGGGCTGTAAAACAAACAAACCTTGTGATATTTGCAGGTGGGTAGGGTGGGCAGAGTGCCTGCCGTCATCCCTGAGCATTGTTTGGGAGCGGGAGGTGAAGCATTTAGAAATTGCCTTTATTGACAGAAGATTTAACCAGATACGTGCGTATACCACGGGAATTAGTTACCTCAGAAGTAGGGGCAGGTTCTTACTTTGGGGTGCTGGGTTGTTAGCACTCCTGTCTCTAATGAAATCTGCCTCAAACCAGGACACTGAGGATTGAATCTGCCCCTTCCCAGTGGGATAGGAATGTCCGCTCGCTTTGATGTTGCTGCGCTGACACAATGTCACCTTTTTCCCAATTTCTTGCTTGTTCATGCCATGAAACACTGCCATTGCCAATCCACAGTGCGGTGCCTGGGCCTTCTTGCGGGTGAATGTCAGCATTAACAAGAAGTCGTTAGTGTCTTTCAGATTTTCATTTCTGTGCCGGCAGGGTACCTGGATGGCACAACTTTTTGTGGGCAGTGGTGTAGTGCACAGTACACTAAAAGGACTGATCTCTGTGTGACGGAAATATTAAGAAGGGGAAGAAAATAATGTTTCTACACAAAGGAAAGAATAATTTGTGGCCAGCTAGCACTGGATTTAAAATCATTTTGTCAGCAGGAATGAAAATTAATTTTGGCACTTTAGAAAGCATTTTGGATTTGGTAGGGGCAAAGAGGAAGACAAAACAGAAATGTTGACATCCAGTTTGAGTTGAAAAATTGGAAGCCCATTAAGTTTTCTTCATAATCACAGTTAAGAGGTGGATAGTTTGGTACCTGTTGAGGCATTTGAATAGCAGAATGGATTAGTGTGAGCATGTGGGATTCTCCTGCACTGCAGAGAAATTTGGATAGGGTCTGTGGTGTCATGCAGGGAGAAGGAAGGGACAGCTTCCCCACCTGTGTTCTCTTGGGTAACCACTGCCTCTGCCTTTCTCTTCAGCCTTCGTTCTTCGTCGTGTACAACATGGTGACCACAGAAGTTATTGCCGTATTCGAGAATACGTCCGATGAGCTGCTGGAGCTGTTTGAGAACTTCTGTGACCTCTTCAGGAATGCAACCCTGCACAGTGAGGCGGTCCAGTTCCCCTGCTCAGCTTCCAGCAACAACTTTGCCAGGCAGATCCAGCGCCGGTGAGCCATTCGGAGCATGCTTTATACCGTATAGACACACGCTCGTCCCCGTCAGCTGAAGGCTAGTATCAAATAACGATGGCAACCCTGAGAAAACCAGTTCCTTTAGTCGCTGGGCGGTGCAAGGATCTGGCTTGTACATGGTTCGTCTTGCAGCCTCATGCATCTGATTTTGTATTCCACAGCACCTGTCTTGTTACAGGAAGCAACAAAGCAGTGGCAATCCAGTGCTTAGAAGAAGGAAAAGGAATTTTGAGGGAAAGATGTTTCTGTCTCTCCTTGAGTAATAACTCCTCTTCAGGTTATTAAAGTGTTATTGCTCAGTTGCTTAGGTCCCTGAAGATAAGATTTGTCAAGGTGCTAGCATCATTTAATTGGACGTATTTCGCCAGGTGGTATTCTCTGAATTTAGTGTGTATCAAACTGGGTTCTGTAGCATTTTCTCCAACATCAGGCAAAATCTTGTGGTTCTCATCAAACTGTACTAGGAGAAAGGAAACTTGTCTGCCTAGACCTGTTATGAAAGCTGAGCAAAATATCAAAATAACCTGGGTTTCTAGAATGTGCTTTAACAGTCAAATGTGGTTTTAATGAGGCTGAGTGTGTTATTTCTCTTGGAATATATTTTTATATGACTCAGGGTGTTTTGTTCTTCCAGTGACTTGTTTCACATCATCCAAAGTACTTGGCAATCACTTATGGGCATGAAGCTTCTGTTGATTTTGGGTTGACGTCACATAAGTAAAGAGGAAGTTGACAGTGTCTGTAACTTTCTAGAGCTGCCTGTCAGGAAATCCATAATGCTTAGTGGGAGAGAGAGAATGAGAGAGCTCACCGCAGACACCCGAAGAACAACTCCTGCCTTGTGTGGCAGGGAGGAGGATCTTTTCCTCCCCTTGGCTACGAGGGGCCTGTAACAGGAGTGTTTAACTTGCATAGCAAAGTGTAATAGAGCACAGTCCACAGCGAGCTGGCTTTTGGCTGAGTGTTTCTGGTCAAATGGAAATGTTTTACCCTCCTTGATACGTGACGTCCATGCAGCTGATCTGACTGTTCTTGCACATGGAAAGCTCAAATTTTACTTGGAAAGAGAAATCCAGCCTGTGTTAACTCTCGATCAGGAAGAACTTTCAGCTCACTGTAGTTTCTGAAGAGCTTTAGGCTTCTCATCAAGGTTCTTCCTCATCTAAGGTTTCTCCCTTTATGCATTTAAAACACAGCAGCTAGAGAGAGGGCAATTCTCAAGTCAACATTAAGGGCTCAACTGTTACTGTGAAGCCCTCTGGCTTTTGCTTATGCTGTTTCCAGGCTTTGTGGTAAAACTTGGACGGATTGATAAGCTGCTAATCCATCTCTCCCTGTTTCTGATCCTGCTCATTTCCTGTACTGCAGGGCAGCTGGGGCCAGACCTTGTGGGTAGGCACAGTCTTGTCCTTCTGTCACTTTGGACTTTCAGAGCAGAAACAGTAATGATGAGGGAGGATAAAAAGGTCACCAGAACTGGTTGATGCTTGAATCACTGTGATACATCTTTGGAAATGAGCTGTTTTAGTTCTTACACTGCTGCTGTTTCTCTTTCCCTATCAGTTTTCCTCCTTAGTTTATTTAAGCCGTGCTGTTCACCTGTGGCCTTTGTGAGTAAAACCTCTTTCTTGGTTTGCTACAGGTTCAAAGACACTATCGTGAATGCCAAGTATGGAGGGCACACAGAGGCCGTGCGGAGGCTGCTGGGCCAGCTCCCGATCAGCGCCCAGTCGTACAGTGGCAGCCCGTACCTCGATCTCTCCCTTTTCAGCTATGATGACAAATGGGTGTCAGTCATGGAGCGGCCCAAGACCTGCGGTGATCACCCTATAAGGTATGGAAGGGGCCAAGAAGCTGTATGTGAGGAGAGCAGTGTGAGAGTAACTCTAAATCTGCCATGTGGCATCAAACGTGCAGAAAAGGCAGTAGATCAAGGCCTTTTTATCTTATGACATCCTTTCACCAGAGGGTTTATTTCAGTGGTCCCACAAAGCTTGGCCTCTCCCTTGTGATAACTCTTTTATCTTGTATGTGTTGGAGGGCTCTTCGGGTCTTCTTGCTGAGCTGCTCTGGAGAAGGTTTGGGTAGCAAAGCCTGAGTCTTTTCCATATGAATGCTGCTGTTCCTCCTCCTCGTCTTGCGGTCCTGCCGTTGTGTTCGGGCTGCAGAGTGATATGGTTCTGGATGCCTGCTTTCCTCTGTTGGAAGGATCCCTTTTGAGCACGTGGTTTTAGCTGGCAAGGATGTTCTGGTTTGTTCTGTGAATAAAATAGCAGCTGGGTTAGGTGTTATTCAGAGTGCTTGTGGTATTGATTTAGCTATTTTCAGACTTTCCTTGTTTACAGTTCTCACCCTGGGAGCTGTACTCGTCTTCATACCCCGCTTCTTTCTGTGATCTATAGGAAATTTGTTTCTGTAGTAGGAGTTTTAGCCAGACGTAAGGGCCATTCTGTGTCTTTTCTGTCTGAGTCTTCGATACTGGCAGAAGGACTAAGTCTGAGCTTGGGAATAAGGAGGTTTGCAATGCTTCTTGCAGAAACACCAGGGCTATTTATTTCTTTTTGTTGGCGGCAGCCATGGCTGCAAGTAGTAGTGGTTAAAAATGCAACGTCTCCGGCCTGAAAGGCTCAAAGAGGCTGAGTTCTCCAGGCAGAATAGTCTTTCCACTTATAGTGCCGTAAAAGCAAACCTATGCTCTGAAAACAAAGAGAGCCTTCAATGCCTAAGTGCTTTGTTTAGCGGCTGCCCACATGTTGGGGGATCAGGCAGCCTAGGGAGGCCATTCTGGCTGGTTTCCCAACTTTATTTTCATCAATGCATTCTCAAAAAGTGGTTTCATGTCTCCCCTGGCCCCGACTCAGGTGGCGGGGAACCTCTGATTATTCCTGTGCTCTCAATTCCCAAATTATGTATATTTAATTGATTTTTCTGCCTGTATGATTTGGTTTGATCTCCAGCTCCCACGTTATCTGCAGAGAAAAGCCTGCCCTTTCCCCCTTGCCATGCTTGACGTTGGGAAAACTTGCAGGGCGGCAGTTGTCTGCCAGCACCAACCTGCGTATGGCTCCCGCAGACAAAAGGGAGCAAAACCGCAGTCATTTGCTGCGGTTACGTCTTTGTAGTAAACAAAGCGAAGTGCCACCTTCCCTCCCTCCCATGAGCAAACCGGCGTTTCAGAGCCAGAGCTTTTAAAGCTTAAAGCTCTGCAGAGTCAATTAGGACTTGAATAGGGCCTGGGAGCAGTGGGGCTCCTGGTTTTTGGTAAGTAAGCAGAAGAGGAGGCGCTAACCTTAACCATTCAGTAGCTGAAATAGTGCTGCTGTTTTTCTCACATGCAAAACAAAGGGATTAATAAAATAATGCCGCTGCCTGTTGTGGTTAGAGGGCTTGGAAATGAGGGGCCACAGGATTTGTAGTGTAAGTCCTCTAATTGGCTGGAGTGCAAAACCCTCCAGCGGCTAAGGGTGTTAAAATCTGCGTGCAGTTTCCTGGCACGATGCGTGAGATGGGAAGGCCTCCATACTTTTTCCACATCGGTTTCAGTGCCTCTGTGCACCGTGTCCTTTTAACCCTTAGTGCCTTTCTGCATCCCAGAAGGTTCATCTCTCTTCTTTGGCTACTCGAGAGACCAGGGTTTGTTTGCTCTCAGGAGGGAAGGACTTTAGGTTCCCCATCACTGTCGTCTTCCAGTATCCTTTTAGGAGGCTTGAAGAGATACTCACTGGGTGAAATGATGGCACTTGTGAGAAAGAGGCTTTAACACAGCCATACCTATAGTAGGGGGTCTCTAAAATCCATCTAGATGGCTAATAAGGAGCCATTTAACCAAAAAATTGGTCTGCAGATAAATCTTCCATTTTCATACAATTTGAAAAGGCTGGTCTTGCTGTTTCTGTTGACATACAATTTTATATTGCAGTGCCTAATTTATCCCCAGAGTGAGAGCCCATGGAAATGGCCTCTGATTGCAGAGCACTTTTAAAAATAGATTTAAAAATACCAAACTGAGCACATCTTTGAGATTACAGGGAGCTTCATCTTGAGTAGTAAATTATTGTGAATTGGGGAGAGAGAGGAGCAGACGGGGGACTGGGCTTTAAATAAAGAATGACCCTCTGCATACCCAGCCTTGTGTAGGAGGGAAAGGGCTTTTTGAAAAGCCAAATACCAAGATTGTGACTCTCTTGCTGGGTTCTTGTGTGCAATTTTCAGGCAGAGCTGGCTGGCACTTTGATTCAGAGGAAGGGAGAGGAGAGTGGCCCTCCAGGAAGAACATGAGGTTCTCAATAGGCTGTGTTGTTAAAATGTGGAGTATGTCTGCTCCTGAAACAGCACCGCCTGTATCTGTCATCACCCGTTTTTCCAGGCTGAGAGCTGAGTGCATCGTATTGCTGGTGGGGGGGAAATGTGCTCTGAGATTAAAAGCATTCTCTGAGTTAAAACCAGAGGAAAATGCAAAATACCCACATGGACTAAGTGATGGTGGAAAAAGGAAACAGCTGGGAGGCAAAATGGCAATTCTGTGCCTGAAACTGAAAGAGCAGAGAAAATCGTCTAAGGAACTGAGACAACTTCAGGGTGAGGACTTGAGTTACAGCCCAGCTGCTTTGTGAAGGTACCACATCCCAGAAACCTCTGCCACCACATCCCAGAGACCTCCACCAAAGTCTTGGGGAGGGTGGGGTCATCGCAGGGAGTTCCCTGTTCCCACAGCAGCACAGGACAGTGGTCTTACCTGGGCTTATGTTGGTTACACAGAATATGCAGAGAAGGTTCAAGAAGCAAAGAGCTTCCTAGACTTGCCTGTCTCTTCAGCACTGTTTGCCTTGTCCCCTTAGCGATGTTTGCTTTGTGCTGAGGCTGTGTTCCAGAGCTCACATGGTTGGAGACACAAATGAGCTTGACCCACAGGCAGGTTTGTGGGTGACAGCAGAAGGACGCGAGGTTTTCCTTGACCTCTGCTCTTGCTGTGAGTGTTGAATGCAATCCACCAGGTACTTCATGCCCAGCCTATCTTGTTAATGCTTTTTTGGTGGAAATCTAAAAGGAACTGCAAAGCCTTGCTTGAGCTGTAAAGTACAACCTGGTGCCTTTGAGCAGAATTGGATCCAGCTGTTTATCTTCCTCGGCTGAATGGGGATATAGTGAGGCACAAGAGCAGCAGTGTAAAGCCTGCTTGGTGGCAGCAGCAGGAGAGGAAAGGGGTGGCCTTACATTTGGAGCGAAGGCCATTGCTAAGGGAAGTGAGCTTGGTTCTGTACAGTATATCTGCCTTAGGGATCAAGGGGAGCAGCTTGCATTAAGAGAGGATGGAGAGCTAGCACAGGTGAGGTCTGGACCGAACTTATTCCCTCTTGTGAAGTCAGCTACGTCCACCAAAATGACAGGCAGAGTTCTCTCACTAATGATACTAATATGAAGTCAAGCTTTTCTAGACAGTGGAAAACTAGCTGCCCTGGGGGGGACTTTCCTGTATAGCCGAGAGCCAGACACCCAGCTGAGGACCTCCTGCCCCTGAGGGAGTACCAGAGATTGAACAAGGCACTTGTCTCTGTGTGAAGAGCCCAGATGGCAAAGTCAATAGTCGGGAACAGCCATAATTGACTTATTCTTCCTTTCAGATTTTACGCTCGTGATTCTGGCCTCCTGAAGTTTGAGATCCAGGCGGGACTGCTGGGGCGACCCATCAATCACACAGTGCGACGCCTGGTTGCGTTCACCTTCCACCCCTTCGAGCCCTTTGCCATCTCGGTGCAGCGCACTAACGCAGAGTATGTGGTTAACTTCCACATGAGGCACAGCTGCACGTAGTGCGACAGGTAGCCGGGGCGGCTGCTCTCCTGGGGTCCGGGCCTCTGCCACAGATGCACCAAAGCCAGACACTTGCGCCTTCTAGGAAACCAAACCATCACTCATGTCAAGAAACCTGACCTGGGAGCTCCTCTACCAGCCGGCATCTTGCAGGGACCTCAGCTGTGGAAAGCCAATCCGGTCAAGTTAGGACTGTGAATGTTTCTTCTGACCCTGTTTGTACTGCGAAGGTCCCCGCTGCATTAAGTGCTGCTGTCGTTCCCTGTTCCCGTTGATGAACAAAGCGTAGCTGAGGTTCCTTTCCTGGTTTCCCAGAGGCATGTCCGTTTTCTCTCCTGTTGTAGGTCTTAGGGTGGCAAAGATGGAGCTTTGCAACACATTTGTGGAGTGCTCCCTTCTACACTGGTGCTCTCCTACCTTGTTGAGACAAACAGCCCGTTGTAGAGGGAGTGGATGGGAGCCATGGGGAGGGCTTAGAAATACAGCTACCCATTTTTGTATCTTCAGTATTACCAGGGAAATGAAATCCTGTTCTTATCCACACAATCTACTCACTTGATTTTCATATGCAAGAGGTCAGGAAAAAAAGATGTGAGAAATCACTGCAATTGAGAGACATGAGGTGTGTTCCTGACTCTTATGCAAGTCGCTTAATCTTTGTGCCTTAGTATTTGGAAAAGCTCCTAAGTGAAAGGTAGTATGTTAATAGCAGAAAGCCAGGGCAGCTGGCTGCATCTCTAATGCACGAGGAGGTGGGCACAGAAGGAAGACGGGTGCCTGGGAAGGGTGTGGGGAGCAACGGCAGCTCCTTGATCACGTCCGATGGACTTTTCTGCAGCATGGGGGTGAATCCTCACGGCCATCTGCAGGTTCTGCTTCTGAGGGGGAGACCCAGCTGCTGGCACCCTCCTGCGTGTTGGAGTACGAGCGTGGAGAATTAGTAGCGCTTGGGTTTGCCCAGAAAGGAGGGAAGAGACCCGAATTAATGTGCATTGCTGCAGGTTTGCGGTTAGGAGACGAGCTTGTTGACTTAGGTTGCTTACCTATCCCTGTCTGATACGCTGTTCTCTGTGAGAACCTGATGTGCTATTCCCAGGCTTCAAAGCAGAGCTGGCTGGTGTGTCGATGCTGACTGGACCACTGCGGTGTTTATACTGCCGGTAAAATAAGCTCCTGGGTGTAATATTACCTGCCACCGTGGGCTGGTGAGGATGCTGGCCTGCCCTTCTCTTAAAAAAATTGAGTTTTTGGTTGTAGGCCAACATTTGGGGTTTTGTGCACACAGGCTGGTTTGTGACTGTGTGCTGCCAGGTGGTGCAACCATCGCAGCGTCGCGAGGTGCCCTGTCGGAAGCTGGAGCCCGCTGCTCTCCCATTCCCGTGGGAGGTACAGAGGGAGCATTAAAAAATTGGTGCTTATACACAGGAGACCCTCTACTTCAAAGGACCCTGTGGGTGTCTTGTTTGGACCAAACTGAGCTTGTGGGTGATACGTTGTGGCCACGTGTCTGTGAAGAAAAGTATTGAAGTCATACATTCATTTTTCATGGTAATGCATAGGAAAATGACTGTGTGGGTGCCTGCTTATAGGTTGAATCGTGGACCTCGTAACGGAGGGTGCCCTGGGGTCCTTGAATCAGCCTTTACTCTCTGTCTCACGGTACTTCTCTCCTCTCCTGGCCTTGCTAAACATATTTCTAGGCAAAGACATTGTATTTCACCGCTCTTTTCCTGGTGCTTGCACTGTTGGATTCTCAGGTCTGTCAGGAGCGACTTCAGGTCAGAAGACTGCTAATAGAGGAGGTGTCAGGCCACACGTGCTTTAGCTCTGGGTCCCTCACCATCTAATAACACTATTTGTCAAGGTTTTATGTTTTTATCCTGTGGTCTGTTCCTCAAACATTCAATTAAAGCTCCAAGTGGAGAATCATTTGCACACAGTAGATCATGGATTTACCTCCTTCTGCACCACTCTCACATTTGTTCACGCTTCCAGTATGAGACTACTTTTTTTTTTTTTCCTCTCTTCCCCCCCCAAAGCTCTTGGCAGCTCCATCCAAGACTGAGTTTACTCCTTGGCGTCACAGCCTTGGGAGGTCAGTGCTTACTAAAATAGCTGTCAGATCTCCGTTTAGACTTTTTTGCGGTGGCAAAAATATAAACCACTTCAGCATTTCTGCAGTCAGGGCTTTTGCCAAATTCAGGCTGTCCCGTGTAAAGCAGAGAGCGTGGCACGGATTGTTGGACTTGGGGCTGAGACACCAGAGATCTGTTCTTAGCTCTGCTGTTAAATTGTTCTGTGACTGGGGGCAAATCTCTTCCTGTTCCAGCTGGTGTTTTCTTCTCTGTAAATGAGGCCAAAAACATATTTTCAGCTTTTGTAAAACACTTTGAGATTCATGGATATAAAGTGCTGGATAAGTGCTAAGTATTTTCTTATTATGTTTGCAGACAAAACCGATTGATCATTCTGGGTACTAATTGCCTTGGAGTAGCATAGCGGATCCTCTGGTCTTGGCTGCTGCATTTTATATCTACAACAGAGTTAATTTTATTACAGAAATGTATTGAAAGAAAAGTCTCTCATGCTTGAAATTTTGATTCTTTTATTTAAGAAAAAAAAGTGTGCGTGTGGTGGGGAGGGCGGGAGGAAAGGGGAGATATTTTCTACCTGATATTTTTCTTAGGCTAGGATGAACATTTCTTAGCAACACAAGACAAAAATGGAATAAACAGAATTTGTTTTAAGAGCCTGATTTATTGTCTTTTTCTTCCAAAAATCTTAATGGTGCAGACAGGAATCCCTTTGCCAAGAAGAGACGGCAGGGGTGTGCCTTGGACTACGCAGGCATATCGCGTGTGAGTTTGCTGCCTCTTCCTGGCACTTGGAGTACCAGTGCATTCAAGGATGGTCCTACCTGAGGCATTTCTGTAGTTACTGTCCATTTCTCAAATTCTTGTCTACTTG
Source organism: Pluvialis apricaria (assembly GCA_017639485.1). Taxonomy (NCBI): domain Eukaryota; kingdom Metazoa; phylum Chordata; class Aves; order Charadriiformes; family Charadriidae; genus Pluvialis; species Pluvialis apricaria. The sequence goes on along the minus strand of CM030015.1, from coordinate 9,173,064 downwards.
AGCTAATGCTGGGGGATGAATACTTGGCCTTCAGTTAAATTTTCCCCTTTGTATATTATTACTAGCCCAACTTGTATTCAGAAAGTCTTCCTTTAGCATTTGTCTAACCTTGTGGTCATTTTCTGCTGATGCTTCACGATCGAGAGATGGAAGTTGAACGACATGCCTTGCTTGGCAGGAGAGCCATCACCTACTCACTGCTTTTTGGCTGGGCTAAGGCACTTGGATTTTCCTGTTGCGTGCTGTTCCCAGGCGCGATGCAGCTTTGCAGAACATTGTGGCTGAGAACATGCAGACGGGACCTTCCCAAAGTCTGGGATCCCGTTGTAATCCACTGCTGCTCTGTAACAATCTAGCAGCATCCCTGCTAAGCTAGTTCCTCTAAGCATCCGCATCTTGCGCATGAAAGCCACTTTCCTTTGAACCCTTCCTCCATTTTCATATGTGCAGTTCTCTGATGCTTTCCTTTGGAGACCATGAGCATATTGGAAAGCTCTTGAGCCCGTGGCTTTTCAGATAGGCACTAAGTGACAAGGAGATGCTTGACTTGGAAACCACATTTGACTGGCAGCAGAATCCCATCTTTTGTTACTTCTTGTGCTGCCTTTGCTTTTAAAAAAAAAAAAAAAAAGTAGTAAAAGCAGGACACTTGCAGTATTTCTTATATAAACTGCATTTAGACAGCTAGCCACAGAAATCCCATTAGAATCAAACCTATGTGTCTGTTAATGGTGTGTCCCTACTAAAGAATCCTCTCCATTAACCTTCCAGCACTGAGTGGCTGGCCCTGATTTAACTCCCTGATGTTCTCAGTGTACTTATAAGACCTTCCTTTTGCTCAGGTGCTGGTGTTTATTATGCTTCCCTTGGTCCTTTTTGACCCAGCTAGAAGAATCAGATTTCTGATGCTTTAAGAAGTCTCTTTGTCTTTCTTGTTTGTGTCCTCTGTTTTGCCGCTTTTCTGCCAGATTTCCCTGCAGGATCTCTCAGGGCTGTGGACAGAGGAGACGGTAAAGGCGGGATCGCAATGGGACATGTGGCCCTCTGACAGCTTTCGTCCTTGTGTGAACCTGTGTCAGATAGGTACACGCTGCAGAGCAAATAGATGGTCCTGTGGGCAAGCAACGGGACAGGATTTTGTGGGTTTGCTTTTGCCTTGCTTTCGGAGTTTCAGAGCCCAGGTCGGTGATGTGCCTGAGTCCTTGTGCTTCCCTGTCTTGTTATACGGTTATAAAAGCTTTTCTGGCCAAATACTTCTCAGGAGGAAGGGAATGGTGAAAGGGCTTTTATATTTTTTTTTTTTTTCTTTTTCCTCGCTCCAGGGCTGCGGGGGGCATGGGCTGAGCTGTGCAAAGTCAGTCATTGTAGCAGTAACAGCCTGGCACTACCTGCCCACCAGGCTGACTGCTCATCAGGCAGCAGCATCCCCTGCTAGAGCCGTTTGCTGGCTAAGGTCTGATTTGCCTTTGTTTCTCTTGGGGAAGAGCTGTACTTACTGCTTAAGGAAATGAGTTTGCAGAAAAATACCGATGTGGGAAAAACCCTGAATTGCACATTCTTTTCCTGATGTTTTGACATGAAAATACCGCACCAGTTTTAGACTAGCAATCTGGAAACCAGTAATTCGTGGGCGACTACCGTGGTCCTGCAGGCGAGGAGAACTGAAAAGGGGCACAGTGCTCCTAGTCCCAGCTGTTTAGGGCTGTGCTGCAGCATCTGGGTGATGTGTTGGCCCTCACTTGGCTAACAAGGAGTCAAGGACATTGTATGAGCTTACAGGCTTTGCGTGCATTTGTGCAGAGGTAATTTTTTTACCTTGTCTCTTGTTTCTTTCCTCCCAGAAGTCAAATCCTTTCCTAGGGCACCTTCTAGCTGTTGCAGTTTGCTAGCAGGGTGATTGCTGCCCTTGGTTTTGTGAGTATGCCAAGTGCACCTGAAAATTTGAGGAGGGTTTTAGAGGAGCGTGGCAGGGAGATGCTCGGCGGGTGCCCAGGGCCCTTGGCAGGGCAGAGGGAGGAGGACCGCAGGGAGAGCTGCCTCCCAGAGGAGCTTTCCTAGAGGAGGAGCTGCACAGCACTTAGCCAGTGTGGAAGACAATCCTATTGATTTATGTATAGGAAGAAAATTCTATAGGCAGTGGAAAATTGGAGGTAATACTACAAAGCCCCAGCATTTTCTGCATTCTGCTTTGTCCAGGTACAATCTGGACAGCCTTTGGAGGAGTTTTATTTTCTGCGGGTGACAGAACTAGTTGGAATTCAGCTTTTTTAAAGCCAGGAGCATGCTACTTCTACTCTCCATGGCCGTTGTCCTCTTTCTTTCTCCCCGGCAGCTTTGCAACATGCTGAGTGGGGGCCAAAGCAGCCCTGGCGTTGCCTGGAGGACAACTCCCCGAGCCCCTGCTCTTGGCAGTGCACCATCCCCCTCTGAAAACTGTTCTTGCCCAGGGTTGTCCTCTCATCTGCCAGTGTCCTTCCTCCATCCAGGCGTGTTGTGACAGCCTCAGGTAGGGAGGCAGAGAGGGTTGGGTGGCCCAGCAACCTGTCTCCATCCCAGTGCCTGATGAACTGAGTGGATGCTTCTGGTTACCTTGGATGGGGCTGGTGAGGATGCACTGGCGGTGTTGGCATCCAGCCCCGGGCCTGAGCCCTGCTGGAGGACAACCATGGGCTGTCTCGGCTGTGTGAGGAGATCTGGGGGGGTGGGAGCCGGGTGGGCAGCAGGGAGGCCCCACCAGAGCCAGCTGGCCACTGATCGACGCGATTTTAGGGTGTTAATAAGAGCAGCAGGCAGCACTGCATCCCTCCGAGCGCCAGCTCGCTGCCGCCGAGCTGGTTATTTGATAGCTCCTTGGTGCTCCTCAAAGGCGTAAAATGGAGCGATGCCGGATTAGATGTACCCGCTGCCCTTGGCAAGCGCCTGGGAGATACGGTCCTCACCCTCCCACCTCCGGCCTGCGGGCGCCCAGCGCCATCGCCATGGCAACGGGGAGAAACAGCCATCCGCATAGAAACGGCCTTGCTGCGCCCAGCAACCGATTCGGGGAGAAAATGGTTCAAATGGCGAGTTTGGAGAGGTGAGGGGCACCGGCACCCCTGCAGCAACTGGTGGGGAGCCCTGGCCCGCTCCTCTGGGCTGAACCCACAGCCTGTGGGATCTTGCAGCATCGGCACCACCGTCCCCACGGTGGGACACCCTCCGTCGCAGAACCAGTGCGTGCTCTCGTGTCTCTGGCCGTGAAGGATGGTCTTCATCGCTGCTGCCCTATTTTTTGGGGCTGGTCCCGAGGTCAGGGTAAGGTCCAGATGAGCTGTGCTGATACCGGCGGCAGCGTAGCTAGGTCACTGGTTCAGCCCTGACCGGTGAGTCCTTAATGCTAGTCAAATCCCTCTTTGTAAGGGAGAAGGGGCAGCTCCTGTAACATAGGGAGACAAATGTCGTGTTGACAGCGTGATTGCGCAGTGCAGCCCGTCTGGCTTCGGGCAGCAAAGTCCGAGTTAATCTCTCCTCGTCCTGCCTCCTACCCCTTATTCCCCAGACAATGGTTCTGCCCACGCCGCCTTCTTCCCCAGAGAGGGCTCGGATTTGAAGAAGATGTTGGCGCTGACCCGCTGGCTCCGATAAGGGCTGGGGAGGGCAGCCCCGCCGCACGGCTGCTTGACACCCAGAAGGGTTTGTCCCAGTTTTACACGGGCCCCTTGGTGAGAGTGCTACTGCTCTTGGCTGCAGGATCAGTAGGAAGGGGATCTTCCCAGCCGGCTGCACTGCTTCTCTCGCAGGGGTTTCAGTAAACAGGGCTGGTTTTACAACCACGTCCAAGGGCAGATCATTTCAGAGCATCTCCCAGCGCTGGAGCAGGCTGCTTCCCGGCTGTTGGCATTACAGAGAAGCCCAGAGGGCTGGCCCGTCTGAAGTCATTTGCATTCCTTGGTCGGTTTGACCCTGGCAGCTCAGGAAATTGATAATTTACTTCTGTAGATTTGGCAGGAGCAAAATGAAAGGTAGCACCTAGGTCTTGGCAAGGGGCTGCGTGAGAGCCATGGTGGGCAATTAAGAGAGCAAGTTGTTTGCCTGCAGGCTGGTGCATGAAGCGCGAGAGTTGTTATTTCCCCACCTCATCTTGGGACGTGCTGAAAGGGGCTGGAGAGGAGTGGCTGAGGGATGAAACGTGTTTTTCTTCTGCCTGGTGCCCCAAGTTTTAGTTGTTACCTGGAGTCCTGCATGCCGTGGAAGGCCTGGTCTGCTTCTGCACGGAGAAGCAGGCAGAGGGAGAAAGGGCCAAAAGCTGGAGTCTTTAGTGATATGGCCGGGAGGGTACGGTGGACATCAATCCCAGCCACTCTGGCTTAGAGTTTCGCTTTGCGAAATGAATCGTTAAGAGGGGAGGCACAGAGGAGACATTTCAGAGCCAGCTCAGAAGGGGAAGGAAGGTTTTGAGGACTGTCACTGCTGCTTGGAGAGGCTTTGGAGGAGTTCCTAAATACAGCTTTGGGATGGCCTTTGTGCCTTCTCTAAAATGGTGAAGTGAAAGCCCCGAAGAGCTGGTCATGCTACAGGGAGGGCTCCCGAGCAAGGCCACCCCGTGCTTCTGCCGCGGAGGTCTGGCAGGGAGAACAGCAAAGAGGAGTGCACCTAGCCTGATCCTCAAGCCCACCTGCTGCGGGAGAGCCCTTCCCTGTATCCTTCTCCTAATCTGTGCTGATGCTTGGACCACCAGATGGGAGATTTTAGCTTTAGGAAAGGGTTTATTTAATGTCGTATTTTCACTTCCTGCATTTTTGCCTCTGTGTTCTCTCCCTTTCCTGACCCACCTTTTCGTTGCCCGCATCCTCGCGTAGCATTCAGCCCCTCGCACCCAACTCCTTCTCCCTTCCGCCTCCTTTCTCTAGAAAAGCAAGCTGTGAAGCTGCTGTCAGGAGCAGCTATCCCAAGTGACGGCTGTTAGGGGTCCGTAGCTGCCGAGAGGTTTGGGTCCATGTCTCAGAACTGCACACAGCCTCCGACTCTCAGTGGATGTGGGTGTAGGAAGAGTTATGAACGCCAGAGAAAGGAAGGCACCCTGCCGAGTGGCACTGGTGCAGGAGGAGCTTGGAGAGCACAGCAGAGGAGGTGTGAGTGGTTTCAAAAAAAGGGAATAGCGTCGAGGCTTGGCTCCCTTCTGCACCTCCCCAAGAGGACCCCGCAGCCCCGCTTCACCATCAGCGCAGGAACTTGGATGCTATTAGGCAGTTCATTAGTAAAACCTCTGAGCGGTTCCCACTGCTGCTGAGTACCCATTAATGCCTCTTGAGGGGAGAGGAGAACATTGGAAAAGCACAAAAACAATCTGAGGGTCCTTGATCTCTTTTTGGTCTGAGAGGTCACGGGCTGAGGTTGGAGGGGCAGCTGGGAGGGGAAGGGGGGGCCGGGCAGGGATGCCAGGCATGAAAGCAGCACCGAGATTATCTGCCGAAGTCTGAGTGCAAAAACATAACCTGACTTGAACTGTTACTTCTCAAAAGCTCCTGAGGGGTGATTTAGGGTTATAAACATCTACTCACTGACCTGCTTTGTGCACATCCTGAGCCAGGTATTCCCGCACCAGAGGGAAAACCAGCAAAACCTGCGCAGGTGTCCCTAACAGCTGCAGCTGGGCTGCGGTAAACCCCCCCTGCTGCTACAGTTTATTAGCGCTGCAGGGTCTGTCCCCTTCTCCTTGCTTGCTTGTGTATACAGTCAGCTGTTAAAGGACACTGACATCACTTAATTAATGGTTTAATTGAATCTCACAAAGGGATCGAAATTGGCTGCCTGACTCTTGTCACCGAGATGCTCACATAAGAAATAGTAAATCACCAATTCAGCAGATAAAGCTGCAGCTCTAGGTAGAAAGTCCTTGTTGCTGGGGATAGGGAAATCATTCCTCTTTGCAGAAAAATATACTATTAGGGAGAAGGCTGGGGGCTATTTTTCCAAGCCGCCAAGTGCCCTCCCTATCCAAGGGAAGGGTCACTGGGTTAGGCTGACTCCCCGAGATGGTATGGTCCTCATTAAGAGGTCAACAGACCTGAGGTAGCATTTTAGGTGTAAGTCTCTTTTGTGTTTCACCCCCTATGCGATGGAGAAAGGTCCAAGTGGTATTTTAAAACAGAGGGCAAAACCCCAGAAAGACCAGGGTCGACCCACAATGAAGCTTTGCGGTCAGTAGCAGCTTCTGAGCTTGTTTCCAGGAAAAGGGCTTCTTTGAGAGCAGGGAATCAAAAGTTAGGAGGGAGTGGAGAGAAAAATGTCCCAAAGCAACGGGGAAGCCCAAAGGGAGAGGATATGACCCTAATGAGGGTGCTAATACTGTGGCCGTGCTACTGACAAGTGAAGTAATTGCTGCTCAGGAGGAATGTGAGCCAGCAGAAACCAGTATTCCACCCAGGTGCCAAGAAAAGCAATTAGAACTGGTAAACACCAGTGGCTGACTAAAACCAGGCCCTTAATTAATAGTTTCATCTGAAGGGTAAGGAAATCATTAAGTGCTATTGGTGTCTATTAATTCCCTGCAAGACGAACGACAATAGAGTTTTAAGACTTCTTTCACCGTACAGTGTGTGCAGGAAGGAGTGACTGAGCCCTTGCACAAGGCGGGCGAGCTTGCTTTGTGCAGCGGTGCTCTCCCACGGCTCTGGCGACTGCCCCAGAGGCCCGGGAGGTACTGCGGAATCAACAGCTCGGACTGAGCGTTTAGGTAGGACACGGCTTTGGGGCTGCTCCATCAGAACAGGAAAGAAGGTGTGTGGAAAACGTGACTTCAACAAAAAGCCGTGCAGCTGGAGCACTGTGCTGGAGAGCTCAGGGAGGGTACGCGGAGCTGGGGGTTTGGAAGACAAATATTCACGATACTATAAAGATCCAGCCGCTGAACCATGGAGAATAGCATCAGCCTCTTCTGTCCAGCTCAGAGTGCTATATAAGCATCAGTTGGAGGAAGAAGGAGGGATAGGTACCAGAACTAGGGACGGCAGACAGGGAGATAAAACTTCCCCCTGTATAAGCACTGGTGGTGTATTGGTAGACTTCATAAAATGTTCACAAACGCTGAGAAACCAAGAGTGTTAAGGAGTGGCCTTTCCAAAGGGCACAGCCTTGATTCTAAGTCTGGATAAGACAAAGATATATTCTTGTTTCTTTCTGACTCTCGAGTCATCCACCTACTCTTCCCTGAATTTCGGAAGGACAGCAAATTTCTTCCCAATCTTATTTTTCAATTTGTTCTGTCATCTTTATCTGACGTGGGCACTTCTGCTGCAGTGATGCGACGAACAGCGTGTGGTAGAGAACGGCAGTGTTTGGTTTTCTCGGGGTGTCAGACAGTACACCGCTGACGAGCCTGCCAGCGCGGGCTGGCGGTGCTCCTCCTTTCTCAGGGCTGGTCACCGTGCTTGGCGCAGAAACCAGGCCAGCCTTGCTGTAGGGCACATCACTGTTCACACACACCTTCCCCAGCTAGCTGCCCGGCTGCTCAGAGCGTTAATCTTTGCGGTTTATAGCTGACCTGGTATCTTCTCCGTCAAAAGAGGAATACGAAGTCACTAGAAGCTCAGCCAGATTTCTGGAGCGAGGGGGAAGCTCTTCTAGTGTGTCACACACCTATGGAAGAACCTCTCTTCCTCACTGTCAAATCTGTGACAGCTCAAGGAACATCCCTTTAAGATAACCTACCCGTTATTCAAATTCAGACAGTTGGAGTAAGGTAGGGGATTCATCTGAGTCTTGTTTTCTTCTTTTCTGTTACATGCAACTCAACAGGCTCTTCTCAGCAGACTGATTTCTTTCAAAACCTGCCGTATGCCATTCAGCCCCATGAAGGAGGTTCACTGCCTTGTTGCCATGGTACCCTTTCTCTAAAGAGGAATAGTTAATTATGCAATTTAAGAAACTAAGGAGGAACGACAGAAAGAGGAATAATAGAAAGGAAGATTCTGGGTTGGTGATAGAACTGCTGGCTGCACCAAAACACGCTGTTTACAGGTGAAATATTTGCCCGGCATTTGCTGTATATGGCCAGGGCTTCTCTGGCAGCGTGGATTTCAAGGAGCTGCCCTTTGCTCAGCAGCGCGCCTCTCCCATCCAGGGAATCAATCCTGTGTCAGTTACTGCCGTTACCTTCCCTGGTTAATGCTCCAGAGAGCCTCAGACGTATTTGCTTGGCAGAAATTCTCTCTGGATGGAGCTGGGACAGCAATAATACATCACAGACCCGTGACAAGCTCATGCTGCCTGTGGATATACAGAGGTACAGTTCGGGACATAAGTGTTTTAAATCTTCTTGGCAGCATTTCATTGTTCCTCAGGCCTACTACCCCCCTGCTTGCCCTACTCAGCACCTCAGAAAATCCAGTTCGTGGTGCACAAGGCGGGACCAAAGAGACAGCAAGCATCAGAACTGGCAAGACCCCAGCCCCGTTAGAAGGACTGGCATTTTCCAGTTGCCAACAGCACTGGCAGGCCAGCCACAGCTTGGGTGAAACAAAGCACCACAACAGATCTTTGCCAGTAACGGATCCACACTACAGTGCTCCACGCTGTGTGAAGAGGGAGAGTTGCCTCTCGCACGGCACTCTGAGCTCTGCAGGCCAGGAGGAAGGGGAAGAGTTACCCCATACCTTGTTCCCAAATGTGTGCAGTGAGAGAAAGAGGGAAGGAAGATGACGTGACCCCATGCAGTTGTTTACTACAGATGACTGGAAGGAGATCTGCTTCGGTACAGATCTCAAGCTCCCCTTCCACCTAACAAGGTCAATAACAGCATCGAGGGCTAGACTAGAGCCACATACAGTGCTAAGAGGAAGAGAGCAGTCGAGAGGCAATAATAATCCAAAATACTTCTGGGAACACAGCAGGAACGGCTGTCAAAAGACCAACATTTTAATCAACAAACTTTGTACACAAGAGGCTTCCCACTAAGGGAGTACACATATTCCTGCCTTTACCACCAGCTTCCACCACCTGGGCTTTGAAGGCCCAGGATGGTCTCTCTTCTTCAAGCTTCCCTCAGAAAGCATTTCCAGGGAGGGTGGATTTCCAGAATCTGTCACAGGAGCAACACTCAACCCAGTCCCTGTTGCATGAACTGATGTTGAAGGCAGTGTGTCTTCCGTTCTCCTCTCACATTCGCCTGGCTTTCCGTGGGCGGCAGCCATTGTGTGGAACTGGGGTGTTGTCAGTGATGGAGATGACCTCCAGACCTCCCATAGTCAAACCCTTGATGGCAGCCTGCAAGAATAAGACAGCACATGACACACTATCAACACATTGAACAGCAGAGAAGGGAAAAAGCTCAGAGGAAAACAGTTTGGTCCCCTGTCCAAAAATCAACTTGTTCAATGGTTCTACTTTGTAATTACCTTAAAAATAAGTAATTCATATCAGAAAACCCAGTTTAAGCTTATCTGCTCTAGTCCTTTCATCAGAGCTCCCATCAATTTTCCTACTTCAGTTGGAAGAAATCCCAAATACAGCTTTCATTCTGCCTCCAAAGTGAAATTACTCTAAAATTCTAACTATTCTAAAATTTCATTACTAGGCACTCGAGTGATGAATTCTTTAATAATCTTCACAAAAAACAAGTTAACAGATGTAGTCATAAGACCAGCCTGAATTTAGAAAACCTGGATGATGCCCGAGAATGAAAAATATGAAAAGCAACTCTGACACTTACTTTGCGTCCTGGTCCCAGTCCTTTCACCATGACTCGTACATGTAATACACCCTTCCCACGTGCTTTCTGCGAAAAGAACAACTGGTTAGCGTTCTCTCCGATATTACTAATGCTGGTCTGACTCCCCTGGAGTCTTTCATTCCCTTTTGACACACTATCATAGTATTCTTTAAGTAAAAATAAACAGTAGGGAGTAATGGATACAGAAGACAAATATGGGGATCATCGCACAAAGACAGCAGGAGGAGGCCTAGACACAGCCATGGCAGTTTCAAGAACACTTCCGTGTTAGGCTGTCAACTCTGCATACAGAGAAAGCTTTAACATCAAACTATCTGTGACCTAAACCCAGGGCAGAAAATGACACATCCATGGCTACAGGACTGAACTGGCAGGGACTAACAAGGAGGAACTCAAAGCTGTTTTCCCGTCTCTAATGTAGCGACTTCTCTCCTGTGATCAGTGGATTCCTTCTGGAGGATAAATGAGAAAAGCAGGCAAGCTTTGTATTTGCTGTGCAGGAGTCCACACCTTCAGTGCAAAAATTCTAGGGGCCTGCAAATTGAAACTGAAAAACAACTGCTGTAAAGCATAGCCGTGCTGCCACCAAGTGGATGGAGCTCTGCTGGGCCTCTCGCTTTCCATGTTACAGTGCAATTAATGTACTAACAACTTTAACAGTGATGGAAAAAATCTGGCTGAGCACAGGTATGCAGCTATTATGAGGCTCCAATGAACACAGATTAATAGTGAAGATGTTCTTATATTCCCCTGAGTCAACCACAATAAGCTGTTAGCCAGCAGTGGCACCAAACACCTCTGACATGAAAGGCTGGAGTGAGTTCTACCTAATTTAAGATGAGGATTATCAGTTTAACCTTGCCTCATTCTGCTGTAATGAGGACCATGACACAGCCAGAATCATCTTCTCCTGCCACCTGGACACCCACATGTTTTTTTAGTAACAATTATGGTAAACTGTATGCAGCTGGAAACTACATGTGCAAGGACATCACCTTCTCTGACTGGAACTGCTGGCAGCAGTTCAATTCTCCTGTGGTAGGGAGCAAATATAAAACATCCAGCCAGTAATTACAGCCACTTCTCAGTCCCCTACAGTGCAAAAATTGAACTGCTGCTGATTCAGGGGCTGTATTTCCAAAATGGCTGAAAGATGTTCACTTAGAAAAAAGGAGCTATGCAAACTGCAGTTAGAAAAGGATATGCTCCAAGTTACATTTCCCAATCACAACCTGCACAGCTAAGTTCACCCTCTGGGCATTTCCAACTGCTGTTTTGAACCAGCTTTGTCTGTGTGAAGATGTGCCCTGTGTCAGATGAAGCTAGGGAAACTGTCAATAAACAACAGTGTGCTGCTCGTGCGCTAAAGAACAGAGCTCTGGACTGCTGCTGCTGATGGACGAGGTATGTACCCAGGTAGTGGGGGGATGCAGTCAGCGCTGCCCTCTGGGAGGGTGAGAATCATCACTGCGGACTCACCACTGCTGCTGCTATGGCTGCAGTCTGTGCTGCGATGGCAGTTCCCTTCTTGGCATTCTGGAAGCCTTCTGTGCCACAGGATGTACGGGCAAACGGCCTGTTGTCAAAGCTGACCACTTGGATGTGGGTGCTACAGAAGAAGAGGGGTAAAAGAAAGAAGCAAGCTAGAACAAAGCTTTGTTCTCCAGTTTCTTCTCGCTCATCTTACTGGCACGGCTTGCCACAGGACTCTTGCCACAGGTCCCTTTTCTAAGCTACCCTAACTCAGCACTCCCTTTTGAGGTATCCCACTTACATGAACCTGCTACAGAGACCTCCCAGCAGTGACCTTCTGGTCACCCTAGAGAACCTGCGTGAGGTGGGAAAACCTTTTTAGATAAGGTATACTGTATCCAGGTATTCCTCAGATACTGCTTAGCCCTTTCAGACCCACCTCTCACTGTGAGCATTTTACCTCTTCCATTTATTTAAAAAAGTACAAAACATTTCTAGAACGTGAAAGAGCTTTAAGAAACAGTAAGATATCACACTAGAGCTCACTAATGAAACACAACAATGTCTCATGGAGAATATGACAATTTTTTCAACAGCTGCACAGCAACAGTGCTAGAACTGAGGAAGTAACCTGCCATTAAAGCCGTCAGCATCTAATTATTCACATCAGAATGTAGTCAAAACGTGTAATAAAAACCTTATTGCTGTTAAAGACACTATAAGCAGCTATGCTTCCTGAACAGCACTAAGGTTTGGATTCAGTAGTATTATCTTCCCAGTCCTAGACATCACTCCCCTGGCTTTTTTTCCTTTGAGTTGTTTGATCAAGATGATGACTGGCCAAAGCCCAGGTATGTTATAAGCTTTCATTTTGCATGAGAGCAGGAACAGAGCAGCTGATTTGCTTACTTGTTGTACGTAGCTTTGATGTGAGCTATTGGGATCTCTTCATAGATCTTTCCATCCCATCTCATGGAGTTCCTCTGCAGGATTAAAGGGCTGAGGAGCAAAACGAGAGTTATCAAGCATTCACTCTTTAACCTTCGCAAAGTTTTATTTCATATTGGGAAAGAAAGAAGGGATCAAGTCCCCAAGAGACACAAGCTGCGTTTGTGATTGAGTCATGTCATTTCCTTTCCTTCCTCGGCTGAAAAACCACCGAAGGCGATAAAACCTCCCAGCACGAGGCAAATGGCAGAGCCCTCCCGGCGCGGCCTGGCCGCCTCACCTCAGGTCGGTCGCGCTCTGGTCCTCCGCCTCCTTCGCGGCCACCGCCCCCGCAAGGTCCTGCAGCCTCTTGGGACCGGTGCGTAGGCCACGGCACAGGGCGGCAGCACAGCCCCTGCGGGAAAGAAACGGTGAGGATACCGGGGCCTCCCCCGGGCGCTGGTTGTGGTGGGAAGCGAGACGCAGGCCCGAAGGGGGTCGGCCTCAGCGGGGTCTCCCCTGCCGGCCGCCATCGCGGGGAGAGGGAGCTGCAGCGAGCAGCCCAGAGCCAGGGGGGCCCAGCTCGGTCTCCCTCCCGCTCACCGGGGCCCGTTCCCGCCGCCGCTCACCCCCAGGCCGCTCCGAGCAGCCGTTGCCAGGCGACCACGCTCATGGCGGCTCCCGTAGTGCGCCCGGAGAGGTCGCCGCAAGGCACGATGGGAGCGAGGAGGAAAGATGGCGCCCCGCGCCGCCGCGCTGCATTGTGGGCCGGGCGGCAGCGTAATGGCGGCGCCCAGGCAGCGTGCGGCGGGTTGGGGTCGGTGGTTTTGTACCGCTGCCGCGCCTCGCCCGTGGCGGCTCTTCGGGGCGATGTGCCTGCTGAGGCTTCCCCGCATCACGCAGCCCCTCCAGAAGGAGGAGGAAGAGATGGCGGCCCTCATGGGGCAGGTAGAGGGGGGCGCTGGGGGGGTGCTGACAGGAAAATGACCTCCTCAGGCCTGCAGGGGAGGGCACTCTGTGGGGCTGGCAGTCGCGACCAGTCCCCGGTAGCGCCTAAGGCGCTACCGGGGACTGGTCGCGACTGCCAGCCCCGGGGGGGGTGACAGGCCGGGGTCTGGGAGAAGCTGATGGCCCCGTACAGCCAGGCTGGTGGCACCTTGGGTAACGTTGCTCCCCGCCATGGAGCGATACAGAGCGCTCCATTTGCGGTTTGTTCCTTGCAGCAGGTATCGTGGGTCTTGGTAGTGCTTCTGTGGTCTTCCTCAGTGCCGTCGGTGTCCCTGATAGAGGCTGTTGCTGTGAGCAGAGAAGTCCTGCTCAAGCTGAGAGAAATTCGCATCATCTTGTGTTTACTGAGATAAAAATAACTTAATTTTGCTTGCTAAGTCCAGGCTGTAGTGCGTTAACAATTCTCTGCCTTGCCTTTCTAGATAGAGCTGGAGAAAAGCCACTATTCAGATCATGAAATCCGCAAGCTGGAGGAGGAGGAGGAGCTCAGGAGGAGGAAGGAAAGCATGTACGATGATGATGAAGCACCAGGCAAAACGGTCATCATGGCTCAAGACCTGGAGGACAAGTGGGAACAGAAGTTACTGCGCTTCAAAGCTGCTCCACGGATAACAGGTACAGGCTGAAGTTTGTGGTGGGTGAGAACATCCTAATTGTCTGCCAAGCACAGCTGACTGTAACTCACTGGAGGGAAGGCTGAGCCTTTTTTATTTTAAAGAGGGTCTTGACTCTATGGCAGCATCGTTATCACATGAGGAATTAACTGGCTGATAAGGGAATCAGCATTCCCATGCTGTAAAGTGCATGTTCACACAATCTTATTAGAGCAAAGCGGTGAAAATGGATGTTGTTTCCAGACAAGAAACCTCGGGTCACTTGATTCTTGAGCTTGCCTAGTGTTCTTGTTGATTTTTGTCAAGCTGGAGATCCAGGCTGCTTGCTGTAAATTCCCTTTGGAAATGAAACTACAGGTAGAGTGCAGCGTAGCAGAATTCTGCGTTGGCTTCCAGAGCAACTGAGAGTGTTTCTATCTAGACTTTTGTCTTGTTCCGTGTATCCATGTTTGTGTATTTTTGCTGGAAGGGTGTGAAACACAGAGGGTTGATGAATCAAGGGGATCTGAGCAGTGCTGCCAGGAGACTGTTTCCAGCATGTCTTGGCTTTTGGCAGATGCTGATAAAAGCAACAATCGAACGTCATTGAACAGGAAGCTGGACAGTAACCTCATGCTGCTGGTGAAACAGAAAATCGGTAACCAGGAGCTGTGGCTCCTGCCTCAAGTGGAATGGCAGCCTGGAGAGACGCTGCGAAGCACAGCTGAGCGAGCCATGGCTACGTTTTTGGGTGTGTAGTTTGCTGTGTGCCTGCCCCTCCCTCCTCTTTGTCCCAGTGGTTTTCTTCCCATGCCCCTATCTGAGGGAGAGCTCCTGTCTGCTGTAGTGAAATTGCATTTCGTGGCAGAGGGACGAAGCTCAATGGGGTGTGCTGTCTGGCAAGAGCCGTGATCCTGGGTAATCAGCTCTGTAACTGCACTATTGCAGAGCGACTGCAGCCTGTGGGGGTTGACTGGGCTGGCAGACTGAGTTGGGATCTCTGGCTGCCAGCGGCTGTGGTGCTGGGACTGGCCCTCGTGGTCTGATGTTGAAGCATCACCAGATGCCCCCTGAAGGGTCTAGACTTGTTCCAGGTATACAGCTTCTCTTTCCCTCTTGTCGCCCTGTAGCAGCTTTTGTGGCAGATGGGTGATAGCAAACCCGCATGTCCCTGCTTTTTGGTGTGGGTTGGTAAAGCTCTCTCACTCCACTTGCTAGACTCCAGGAGAAGTTGTTTTTTTCATGAGAAAATGCTGACAATTGGCAATATTTCTGCTAAGAAGGAACAGTTGGTCTGAGCCAGATACAAAGAGTATCTTATACTGTCTTTCTGTTACTACGGGAGAGCAGTTACTGTTGGTCTATATACTTATGTCTTGTTTTCTGTTTTCTTTCCCTTGTGTTGCTGGGGTCTTGCAGGAGATCACATTCAAGCCAAAATCCTGGGGAATGCGCCATATGGGATTTACAAGTATAAATTCCCCAGGGCCATCAGGACTGAGGATAATGTGGGAGCCAAAGTATTCTTCTTCAAAGCCTTCCTCCAAAGCAGTGATTTGTCCCAGGCAGAGCTGAAGGAAGATTACCTGTGGGTCACAAAGGATGAGCTGGGAGATTACTTGAAGTCGGAATACCTGAAAAAAGTCAATCGATTCCTTCTGGACTTATAAGCAATAGGCTGTGCTCCAGCAGATGGGGAAGATGTGGGATGCGACTCCAGGGAGGAGCACAGCTGCTGCTTTGCATGGTCTGTGTGTATGAGATGTTAACTTGGGCTCTGGAGGATAATTTGCCTTTGCCTTATTTCCCAGTTCTCTTCACCGGGCCTGTACTAAATAAATATTAAAACTTATACTAGGAAGTGAAGCTCTCCTCAGGGAGTTCTTTGCTCTTGTTGAATCCTCCTCCACCTCTTTTGGAAATGCATGTTATGATCTCTTCCTCTCCCAAGTGTGCGATTCCCTGGGGCTGTGGTAGCCGGGAGGCTCGCTTTCCTCACCAGGCTCCTGTCATAGTCGAGCTCGAGTGGTTTCTTCTAAGCAATGGCTAATGCTTGTCTCTGGCACCTGTTTTTTAATAAGAGCAGCACTGGAGGGTTATCTGTGTATCCAGGTGGGAACAGACCCTCCTGGACATAAGGCTGTCCCAGGTGGGTTTCTGGGGAGCTGGAAGCTGGGATATTCACAGTTTGTTCACGTTTAATCTGTGTTGGAGCTGCCTCTGGCATGGTGGCTGTGGAGGACACAGATGCATGAGGAATAGGCAGCAGCTCGCTCTTTAGATGAGTGCTGCGTTCCCACCCACACTGCCCTCCTCTTGAGCCTCAATCTGTAGCAACAGACAGTGAAGGAGGGTAACATTGGAGCAGCAGCTCTCTGTCTGGACTGAGACTAATTTTTGCTTGCAAGGGAAGGCTGCTCATGAGAGCAGCCTCAAAGGTGGCTCTGGGGAGTTCTCGGCTCCCGTTTCTGGTGTGTTAGGCTAGCACTGCTAACCCAGCCCGGCCAGGTCTGCCTCAGGTAGCCTGACCCTATTACTCCAATTTCTTTATTAGAAGATCTATCCTGGGCTTATATGGTGCTGTCTCGCTTCTCTGGGGTTGATTCTATTTCTTGGAGGTTTTTTTCTGGTTGTAAATGTTGCTGTTTGGTAGTCAGAGCGTTGGCTGGACCTTGCAGAGAATCAGCCTTCTTCGGCAGCAGGGAGAGGGGGAGGAAATAGCTGTCGTTAATCATCGGGAGAGAGTTTGGCCTCCAGAGGTGGAACTGGAGATTGCTATATATATTTTATCAATCCTTTGGGAGCTGTTGAGCTGCAGGCCTCAAATTAAAGCTATCCTTAATCACTCCACAAGCCATTGGGGTGGGGGAGAATAGCACAGCAGCCTTCTATTTTCTAACCCTGGGCAGTTTGGGAGCTGCAGGCTTGCCATAAATTACCAACAAAACAAAACTTGGTTTCCTGAAGCACCCTCGCAGGCCTGGCAAGGAGGCTGTGTCTGCATCAGAGAGCACTTGCAAAGAGGAAATACATGCGGAGCAGAATATGCGCCTGAAAAACTGAAGATTTTTTGGCTTCTGTCTGAGGTCGGCATTGCCTCAGGAGGAGACTATTGCCTTCTCCAGGACTGAAAGCTCCTGCAGAGGGAACAGGCAAGTCCTTTCCCTCAGGCTGTGTCCCACCAGCCTGGGAGAACACGGGTGTGCTCAGCTCAGGATTGGGCTTTTTTCTGCCGCCCTGTTTCAGGCTGTTGCTGGATCCATAGCACACAGCACCTGAGCGGAACTTTGTGGGCACAGGCTTAGGGCATGCCCTTCGCCAAGCTCTCTGTCCCATTTCCCACGTCAAAGGCAGGTTTTGTGTTGCTGGAGGGGAAACTTTCAAAGCATGTAAAATGCTGTTTAAACAGTGCTTATTTACTCTCAAATCCAAGAGCATGAAAGTGAGAAAAGGCTGTACTGAAAGCTTGCTGATCTTCAAACCCAGGCGGTTCTTATTTTCTGGCTTGCTCAAGCTACAAGTCTTTGAGCATTGTCTGTGCTGAGGGGTGTAGCTCCCTCCAGCAGTGGAAAGGTGAGAATCAACAGCATCCTTCATTTTTTAAAATTTTTTCCCCTAGGGCTGAGGCCTTTGTTCTTGCAGGTAGCAGGTGTGTGAGAAGCTTGGCCTTTTCTGGAAGCTGAAATTGTTATTTTCTCATCACCTAAAACACAAATTCCTGCTCACAGCCTGCAAAGGAACAGCGCTGCTTTTTTTTTTTTTCCCCCTCTAGTTGATTTTATTCAAAAACCCTCAGCCAGTTGCTGCAAACAGTCCCTGATCCTGCAACACGGGTGCTTTTTGCTCAGTTCTGTGTGGCCTCTTTTCCCCACCCCCGGCCTCAGTGAGAGGGAAGGCAGAAGGATATCATGCAGGTTTCCTAGGGGAGAGGATGGTTTGTGTCTTCTCATCTCCTCTCTACTCCCAGAGGTGCTGTGGTAGATCACTGAGGCTGTTACTTTTCTTTGAGAACTTGGTGGCTGCGGGCTGTCTTTCCACTCAGTGCAAATCTATGCCTGTTCTCCTTGCAGAGATGCAGAAGTCTGATCAGGTAGGCTGGTGGGGTATATTTTGTTGGTAACTACTGAAAGGATAGCACAAAACCTTAAAACCTTTTCTGAGAGAGCTTTTCTCTCCCCTGGAACAGAAGAAACCTGTTGAGCCGTGTCTGGGAGAGTGCTGCCGCAGCCGCAGTGTGCCTTCTGTGGCCCAGCAGAAGGAGCAGGGGGAGCATTTCACTTGCGTTGAGCCTGAAACACAAAACTCCCCTTGCAAATGTGACGGGGAACCACATGAGTGTTTGCCTGGGTGTTGAGTGGGTCTGCAGCTTGTTTGCACCCAAAGCCGGGAGGGTATTTCTCACCTTGGCAAAGGCCTCCTCGCACGAGAACTCTCTGTTAGCACCTGAAGCCGCAGCAAATACCTGGGAAGGCACTGAGTTTGCTGTGGTTCTTTAGTGCAAGGCACAGTCACATCAATCGAAGAGCTCTCCTGTGAAGTGCGCGCTGGAGAGAGGTGTTTTGGAAAGGACCTGTGACTCTCTGCTTTGAAAGCAGCAATGAGGGGCTCACTTAAGAAGTCCAATGTGAGATCAGTGCTGCGGCTGCTGGGGCCGGTGTCTGAGTGGTACCTTCCCCTAACTGCGCACATCGGGGAGGAGGCTGGAGAGCAGTCAGACTGCGGAGCCTTTCCGCTCCTTAAAGCCACTTTCAGCACTGGATGCTTCCATTCATGAGGGTGATACTCAAAAGCCAGATCCTTCCCCCCTCCAACAGGGAAGGAGGAATATCAAGATGACCTTTCCCTGGTGTGATACAGTCCAGCAGCTGTTGCTAAAAGCCTGCAGGAGCAGAAACAAATGGAAGGATCAGTTGCAGCCTAAAACACCAGCATCTAAGTCATTGCTTAAGCCACCACGTTAGAAGAGAGAGATGAAGGTTTTCCTCATGGCAAATTGATGCTTGCACTTCCCTCCAGCAAAGGAGAGATAACAAGTCCTAATAAAAGCACTTTTCAGCTTCACAGATACAGCTTTCCTCTACTTCCCCAACAAAATATCTTCCGTAGTTGATATCCTTCTCTGTCTGCGGGAGTTTTGAGGATTGGTGCTGTCTAAGCAGAGCCTTTCTCGCCTGTTTTGTGATACACTGTGCGCTGCTCAGAACCGCGCACCTTCTCGCATAATAGGAAGCTGCTGTTTGTTGCTCCGTCTGGCTGGCTCCAAGCAACCAAAGGCTTCAGCATTTGGGACATAAATACATGCAGAGCCAGGAGAGGCCATTGGAGCCATGGGCTACGATGCTTCCTGCTCTCTGGCAACCTGCAGGAGGAGAGATGCTATTGCTCCCAAATACAGCCATGAGCTTGTTTGAGCAGGGAGAGCTGCTCGAGTACAGGGAGCCCCCTGTGGTGTCCCTCCCTGCCAGGGCGAGGGGTGGGCTGGCTCGGGGAGGGCAGGAGTGAGGCTATCCCAGCTGGAGCAGCCTGTGGGCTTGCTCCCTGTCCCGGAGGATAAGGTGTCTCCAACAGCATCCGTCACTTTGCTTTTGTTCTGTTCAAGCTCCCATGCTTGTGTTGGAAGGGATCCGTCTCTTTGGAGGGAGTTTCTCTGGCAGTGCCTGGGGTATCTGCGAGCGTTGCCAGTCCCTGCGGTGCTCAGCAGCCTGTGGGAGAAGCAGCGTGGGGTGCTCTGCTTGGGGCAGCCCGGACACCCAGCAGAAAATGGTGTGGAAAATCTGGTTGAGATCACCAGCGATAGGAGTGGATTAGGTCTCTTCCTTCTGTTTTGAGGATGCCTTTTTCCTCTCTTTTCTTGTGAAACCATGCCTGTGTTTTGACACAACCAGCACGCTGGAACGATAGAGAGTGGGGCAGGCAGAAGGCAGCACTTGGGTCAATATCTGCAAAATTCGTAAAAATGAATATAAAAGAAGGCAGGGGATACTGGGAAACTTGAACTCAGGGTATAATTCCTTCAGAAGCTTTGCTGATAATACCCGATCCTTAACACCAAGCCCTCAAAAAGCAAAGCCAGGAACTTTTGAGGTGAGTACAAAATCTGACAGCAGGAAGCCCCTTCAGGTAGTTCTAGATACAGCTGTGCTGTCAAGGCTACTTTTCCCTAACAGATCTTGGGGGGGGCGTAGAATCCTTTGGCAGGACTTCATAGGCAATGCTTGCAGACCCAGTGGCATTTCTCAATCGAAATATGAAGGGTTATTCAGCAACACTAAAATGAAGCTTCTTCAAAGCATAGGCAAGGCAATAAAGCCTTTATGCAGTGTATACAAGGCTTTGGGACTCACCGTCACAGCCTACTCCAGAAGCAAGACAGTGTGCTAACAGGAGCTGGCCCTTTCCCTGGCTACCAGGAACATCCAGTCGCATAATCACCCAGGGCAAAAGTTTAGGAAAAGATTTTACAGCTAACCATTTGCAGCTTAAGCTGATCTCTGCTGGAGATTAAGGTGAGAGCTGATGTTGGAGGCGGATTATCTTCCATCTAAGGGCTGCTATCCCTCTCCAAGCATCTGGGCAGAGAGAAGTTGGGGACATTGGGGCATGAGGTACGGGCCAGCGCTGCTGCTGAGAGGACGGCAAGCAACGTCAAGGGAGAGTGTGCGTGCTGCTGGCCTGCTCCCACCATGTGCTGCCTGCCTGCTTTCTGCTCTCTCTCATCTATCAAAGTAATTATGCCCATTACATTTCTCCTTTCAGGTTTTACCCTCCCAAATGTTATTCCACAGCATTAAACCTGTGGGGGAAGTGAATTATTGGGGAAAGTAACTAGATATAATCCAGGTTTAATGGGCACATAGAAAAAGCACACTGGGTTGAGAGGGTGGCTCAGCCAACGTCCTGCTTCTGCAGGCAAATAGAAATTTATCTTGATGTGTGTATATATCTAGCTTCGTGATCTGTGAGCTCTTAATAATTGGTTTGGTGACCTGCCGGCAGTGTTCTCTCTCTGTAGAGCTTTCCCCAGTCCCCGGTTAATATAATGGGTCACAAATCCCATTTGCTTTTGAATTCTGAGTAATCCTTTTGTTAATGTCGCCTATTGCTTTTCTGGAAGCATTGAAGGAAATCGGAGCCATGTGCTAATCAGTAAATCTGGTTCTGCGTGTTTGTAAGCTGCTGCCCTGCCCTGCTTGCCTTTTCCAAATAACCAGTGCAGCCCGTTCGTGTCAGACCCAACGCGCTCCTCTGCAAAACAGCAATTGTTTCCCGAGCTGTGGTACTAACAAATGGCACGGGCTGCGAATGTTGGCTGAGCTTGAGGAAAGCAGCGGGCTGTGGTGGGGAGCGGGCAGCCGAGTGATAACGGGCTTGGTGAGGAGGGAGGCTGGGCATTCGGGGTGGCTGATCCCACCAATGCCCTGTGTTTAGGGGCAGCAAATTCCTTGTTTTAGGGTGTGGGATGGGTGACTGCTGGAGGTGGTAGCCATGCGAACCCACTTTTCCACTCCTGCTCCACCACCGCTCACAGCTCAGTGTCCCGTCTTGTCCCCTGTGCAGTAGTAGGAGATATGGTGCAGCAGAAGGTGCCCTTCCAGCAGGGTGGCTGGAGGCTCCTGATCTAGAAGGGGCTGGCGGTAGTGAGCAGGATGGATGCTGCCTATCCCAGACCCTTCTGGATTTCATATCTCTTAATTTTCTCTGTCTGGAAACAGGACTGTGGTGAGCTGTAGCTGTCTTGCCTGCTTTCTCCTGCCTTTATGGGTAGGTAGGTGTCAGAGCCCTTTCAGAGGGACAAGATGCTGACAGATGAACAGCCTCTAATATAGGTATATAGGTATACTCCTATGGAAGTGAGGGGAAGGAGAGCATCACCCCTCCTAAACTGCCTGAAGATCTGTAAAATACTCCAAATTACCTGATGATGGTGCTGACCCAAAGGCTGCAAGTGGCTTGTAGGGACCGTGTTCCTGCTGCAACAGTTGCCCATGGATTAAACGGGGTGGGAAATTCCAGTGGTGTCTCCAAGTGCTGGAATATCTGAGTCACAAAGTCAGGGTTTCTTGATTATTTTTGTTTGTTTCCTGATTTTCTGTAGGTTTTCAGTCTCCTGCACAACTGACAAGCCTCACCCTTCGCTCCTTTCCCTCGTGCTTCCATTTGTCTCCCTATTTTTAGCCTGTCTGTGGCATTCTTCACACAATGTCTGTGTGCACTTCTTTGCTTGGAGCCACTGACGACAACAACGTGACCTTGAAGGTAACAGTGTGCGGTGAAGCAAGATGTGTTGTATTTAGTTAGCTTGCTGTAGCTGGGCATTGTGTTTGCAGCCCGGGAAGACACACAACATCACCTTCCCTTGCTCCTGGGCTGTTTTCCCTGACAGGTCCCGCCAGGATTTGGGCTGTTTGATGCTAAAACCCTCACCTTGGCCCTGGCCCAGAGCAAGGAGCACTGTGGGAAACTCCCCAGTGCTGGCAGCCTGGTGCGCAAACGCTGCTGGCTCTGATTTATGAGTGAAATTCCCCCGAGGATGGAGGCGGATGTCGCTTGCTGCCTGTGAAGCAGCTCGGTGCTAGGCACTAGATGGCAGGCAGTGACTGAGAAATCCCATCCGTGGAGCTTTCCTTCCCTTTCCCCTTAAAATCACCTCCTGCTCTAGCTCTCACATGCTCCAGCGTGGAGTAAGGATCGCCAGTTTTTAACTGCTGTGCCCAGGCTTGGTGCCTTGCACGTTGAAGGATCCCAGCGATTGGCAGAGGGTCATCTTTGCTCCATGGAGGCTTGGCAAGTAACTGGAGGCTCAAAGGAGTCTCCAGGGCAGAGAAAAGAGGCAGGGAGCAGGCAGGCGGCATCTGAGGGTGGAGGGTGGGTGCCGAGGGCTGCCCAGGCCGCTGTGCAGGGGTTAGGGAGGGATGGAGGTGCAGAAGGGGTGCACCCATATGGGGTAGGGATAGAGGCAAAAAAATGATTGTAGGTGTTTGACACGGGCAAGGAGAAGTCAAAGATTAATTTCCTATGGCCTTGTTGTGCAGTGCTTGCTTTGGAGACGGCAGTGAAGGTGCTTCCAGCAGTGTCCAGGTTTCAGCCGCATGCTGTCCCTCATCTTGTGAGACGGAGTGCGGTTACCAGATCCTGGCTGTGAGCATCAGTTACCAGCGAGGGCCTGATGCGCTCCCCAAGGTGGCACAGCATGCCCTTGATCTACTTGGGTTGGGCTTTGGGGGTTTATCCCCAAAAGTGGGCATAAAAGTGCCTAGAAGAGAGGATGTATCTCCCCCCCCCGACACCAGTGGTGCGGCATGGGCTCCTACGCACTGTTAGAGGGCAGGGGTGGCAAAATCCCTCCTTTACCCTCCCTTATCGGCCAGAGGTCTAAGTTCAAGGTGTCCCTGGGCCCTGCTCTGTGCTGCTCCCACCCCTGCGAAGCTCAGGGCAAGAGAGCACCTGTGGTGCCGGGTGCCTGGTTATCCTCTTCCCAGGCACCGGCGCAGAGCGGCAGCCCCTGTGCCGCGCTCTGGGTGTTGTAGGTCCCCTGTAAGTACCTTCCAACAAAAAGGGGATTATCTATAGCTTGTTAGAGTCCTTGCAGGGAGGGAGAATAAGGCTCTTTGCTCTGAAACGTTCTCTTCCCTGGGATTACAAGATAATGCATATGAAACGACATTAGCTCAGCCAGGTTTATGGATTATTTGAAAATCAAATTCTTTTAATCTCATCCACCATCTGGCACCAGCATAACAGCCAGCAGCCAGCTGACTGCCGCTTCCACCCTGTCTGCATCAGAGCGACTGGAGTACCAGAGATGGCAAAGGGACACCAGCATCCCTGGCCACCACTGTGTGCCCTGGCACCAACTGCCCAGGCCAACCTTGTCCTGATTTCTTCCCAAGACAGCGTGGAGGTAACACGTCTCTGAGGAGCTGAGGGCTGTCCTTGGTGTGCACTGGGAATGAACAGACAGGCCGGGAACATCTCACTGCTTGTGCCTGTGTGCCCATGAGACTCAAAGTCAGCAGCCAGAGGGGTCCCCAGGCCTCAGAGAAAGGTTAAGATCTGAGCAGGGGACCTGCCAATCTCACTAACATGATTTGCAGTGATCTGGCTGGGCAGGGAGGGACGAGGGCGCAGGAGCTCCTTGCAGGATGCTGATGCAGAGCTTTTTCCAAGGAGGTTGTGTTTCCTCTTGAATATTAATTGGGAGCTGCCAGGCTGCATCTGGGCTCTGTGATGGGGCTGGAGGCTCCTGTGACAGCGGAGCCAGTGACAAATCGCACTGTTTTGGGGGAGGGGGGGCAACGTGAGCAGGCACTCTGTCCCCAAGGAGCAGGGCAGGGTGGAAGAGCACCTTGGAGCCGGAGCATGGAGCGCTTGTGAAGCATTGCCATCAGTGGCACCACAGAGGCCAACCTGGCTCAGTCTCCTTGGCTCACAGGTCGGGGAACATACGGGACCGGTGAGCAGTCAGAGACCACCATGGAAAGATGGAGCCACCAGAACTGGGGACATGTGAGCATGCGAGGGCTGCATGCTGGGCACTCTGTGGGTACAGTTAGCACCTCCCTGGGGAGGGGACAAGGTTGGGTGACACCTCATCCTTCTCCCAAGAGTAAGCCAGCCCTCCAGCTGATTTTTCAGATGTGGAGCCAGCCGTACTGCAGAGCTGCTTGGTTCTCATGTTTTCGGTTTCTTTGCTGAGCCTCAATAGGACCATCCATCTTCTCCTGTCTCCTCCAGAATGCTTCTGCACCTACTATCAAGGAGCGCTATAGTCTCAGTACCCATTTAACATGAATAAAAAGCCTTCTGGGACAATAGGTCACGGTTATACAATTTAGCTCGAGTAGAGAAAAGGTCTTTATAGCTATGAATACATGAATACTTAAAATATATATATAACATTGGTTAACATCAGGACACATAAGCATAATATATATATAGTACCGGGCTAACAGTCTGTTCCTTGACTCCCTCTACAGAAGCTGTAGCTGTTCTGCCTGTCAGCTTTGTCCCAGTGGCTCTTCATGGCTGGAGTCACAATTTGCACTGCTGCCCGTTTTTGCGTGGCTCTCAGCACAGAGAGCGGCTGTTAGGGGCAGAGAGAGGCTGGGGAAGAAGGTCTGCGGTCGCTCCTTGGTAGAGATCGGGATGCGAGAGGTGAGGATGTGGCACCTCTGCCCACAGGTAAGGAATCGCACGTAGAGCCAGGTTGGTAGATGATGCACCACGCCACAATTCGCTCCGATGATTTGTGTGCCCTGAAGACAGTTGTATGCAAGAGAAAAAAGAAAAACAAACAACAAGAAGAAAAATGAATAGCTTTAAAGAAAGGAAAGTGTCATTTCTATAGGTAATTAATTACTAATTATACAATTGCAGCATTGTCTGTATCATTAAAATTACTTGGTTTTTCAGTACATTGTAGTTTTATTTAAACAAATCCTTAGGGTTTTTTTTTTCTCTTCCTTTGTGACACAAATCCATTTTTTTATTAGTGCCAAAGAATAAATTAATTGTGTAATTAGTGACTATTACTCTGTCACTCCTGGAAGGGTTATTTCCAGGTTGTGTGTATGCAGTGGCTGGGGAATGGTTATGAAATGCTGTTTGATACGAAGACTCCCTGGCAGTAGCTGTTGGGGGTGGGGATGCTGGTCGAGGTGGGGATTTGGCAGCTCTGGGTCACAGTCGGCAAGAAGGGGGTGAAAAACTCTGCCAGGGCTGGGTGGAGGAGGCTGTCAAACACTGGCAGGTATCTCCTTGCTTAGATGCATACCTGTGAGCAAACATGTTTCATTTTGATGCAGAAATGCCCTCTAGAAGGCATCCTCAGACCCTCCAGAAAGGAATTGGTAGCGAAGCAGTGGATGTGTCCATATGCTTCCCGTGGTACACGTGAGGGAGAAATCCCAGGGTGCGATTTTCAAGCATGCACCATCACAGTCGTCATTACAAGGGGCTGGGGGCTGTCGGGGATGGCCAGTCTCCCCCTGCCCCATGACGTGTAGGCTATGCAGCAGATTCCAGGCAGGAAAAGGGGAATTTAGCATGCAGCTAGTGAGGGGGTCTTAATAGATCTGCACTTATTGTTTGGGAAAGAAAGAATCAGGATTACAGGCTTATGAGAGATTAGCAAGCATGAATGTGTACTTCTGCATATACTGCTCCTTTTGTAAACCCATTGTGCCATTAGGCTGATATAGAGTTATACCATTACTAGCATGACATCAGTGTGTCAGATAGTCTTGATTATAAGATCCAGCAGCTGTACTAAGGAAAACAGGGCTTTCCCACTGGCCTGCTCCTCCTCTCCTGCTTGTAGCTCATGGTTTGGCTGGGAAACCACCTTGATACTCAGAAGTCATCAACACCACCAGTTGGACAGACACCTTGTGAGCATTGGCCCACAGTGGGGAGGATTTTGATCACCCCTCAAAGTGACCAAATTGAAGCTTTAAATGTTTCAGCTGCCCTCTCCTGGGGGGTTTAAAGCAGCAGAAGCAAAATGGATGTATGAGGATCCTCAGGTGTCTGTGCACTCAGTTATAGTGGTAGAGAGAGATCTTGGACTGCTCAGAGGAGCTCAGGTCACTCTTGGATATGTGTGTAGGGATCTTTCATTGTGGCTGAAACTGCATTTCTGGTTTTAGCTAAAGTACAAAAAGATCCTCATAAAGGTGGTGTGTCTATGGGCTTCAAGTACTGCATGCCCTCAAGGGCGGTAGCTTCAAGGTGTTGGCTCTTGAAGCCCTGGAGGTGCGTGAACTATCTGGAAATGTTAAGAAATCGGTGCAGATGTAGGCAGCTTCAAGAGCCTGTCTGTACCTCATAGGCTGCAAGTCTTGACCCCATGTGGCTGGCCACACGGTCAACAGGGGTAACCGAAGCAAACTGAGACTTTTTGGTTGTAGGCTTGCCTAGAGATGGTGTTTGTAAGCAGGGATGTGCTAAGCAGGAAACTGGGGTGGAGGAGCAGGGAATTAGTGGTTGTGAAACTCGGAGACTCCATGTGTGTGAGTGCAAGTTTTGATTTTCACTAAATGTTTTCCTCTTTAATTTAAACCATTGTGTTGGGTTTTTGTTTTTTTTTTTCCCAGGGGAATGTAATAATAAGAGCCCATGTGTTTCTAACTAAATGGCAGCCTGTGCTTTATAAACAATCCGGGGTCCAGTTTGGATGGGATCCCTGCATTGATAGTTCTGGAAATAAAATAATAATTGAACTAAGGCAACTTGTTGCTGGAGCTGCCCAGAGCTGTTTGCTGCTTGTGCCAAAGGGAGTGAGAGCCCCTGGAGCATCCGAGCGTGCAGGCGGCTCTGAGTGACAGCGAGAGGTCCCTGTGCTGCCCAGACCTGGCTCCTTTCCTTGCTCTCTGTCAGTCACCCGTCACCGTATAGGACATCATCCCAGGAATGACCCCAGCCCTGGGGGCAGCCAGCTCCATCCATGGGCTCCCCTTAGCAATGTTGCTTTTGCATCTCCTGCCTCTCCATTTTCCTTTGGGGGTGATTTCAGTAAGGAAATTTGGCTTCTCCTCCCTCTGTGGTCTGCAAAGGCTAGATGCATCCACCTAGGCGCATCTCACCCCCGCACCGTGATGGAGAGCATCCCTCTATGGCAGGCAGAGTGGGCAACTTTCTGCTGCCAGGTGTGCTGGTCCCTTGGGCAGCCGCTTCCATTTTACCTTGTCTTTTTGCTGCAGGTTTCTTCCTCACCCCCACGTTCACTGATCTCCTGCAACACCACTTACGTTGCTGACACTGGGCACTTTGGACTTGAACTGGGACCAGTTACCCTATTTATCCTGTCCTGGTGCTTTTAGTGCTTAGATCACTTTTGAGTTTGAGATTTCAAAATCACTTGGAATATTTGAAAAACAATGTCTGGGGTTTTTTTTTCTCTCCATTGGAGTGTACATCTGTGGAGTTTTTGTTATTTCTTTCTTGTCCATGTTTAAAATTTCTTTTGGCCATAATTTCTTTTTGTGATGTAAGTGTTCTGACAAACTTGACCCTACGCTGCAAAGCAGTTCTGCACGAATGAACCAGGTAGGTCAAGCAATCTTCCTCTCTGGTTCCTTCCCCTGAAGTAAAAAGTGACCCCACAACCACAAACCTGGTACATAGAACCCAGTGCACGCAAGAGACCCTACAATAACGAGCCAGTGTGCACATAGCCCTCTGCTGATGAGCATTGACATGGTTTCCAGTGCTCCTGCTGATGTGTCCTTTCTGAGGGCATCAGCGTCAGCAGTCCTTTTAGCTGTGAAACGAGGAGGATGACTCATGAACCATACAGACGCAAGCGGTGTCAGTACCTCGATGGTCCATCAGGTTTCTAACCTGTGTCAGCAAAATCAGGGGTGAAGAAGGAAATGAGAGTGACAACCCAACCTGAATTTGAGGGGGAGAGGGCGAGTGATATGGAAAATAAAGCTCCCTCTGAGCCTGTGTCCCCACTCCTTACCAGACACACGCTGCAGGGAGACCCAGCCCTGCAGACCTTCAGGCATGGACTGTTCCTATCATTTATAGATATTGGAAACATTCGCTCTTGACACGCTCTCCAACGGGCTCTAACTTCTTCCTCTGCTGGTAGCCTGAGAGCATTTTCCCCGCCTCTCTCTGCAGAGGCTTTTGAGGGACTGATTCTTGAACCTCTGTCCTCCTGAATTTGCCATGAATATTGCATCTGCTGGTGCAAGAAACCCTCCTTAGGTCACCAGCTGCAAGCAGACCAGAAGCGCTTAACAGTCCTGAAGCTGAGCAAGCAGATGAGAAGGCTGGTAAAAGCAAACTTAAGATGCTGTGAACCCCAGTTGTGATGACTAATGGCTCTTTTTATCTGAAGATGCTTAGAAACTGACATTTTCTGAAGAAATGCGAGTGAGGTCTTTGGAATAAACTAGGAAGAGGTGTTGTGTGTTTTTTTGTTTTTGTTTTTAAAAAAGGTGTTTCAGCCAATACAAGCAATTACACGTTCCTGGGTGTCTCTCCCTGTTTGCAATTTGTAACGGAGGAAAAAACATTGAGAGACAAATAGCTTAGTTTCGGTTAAGGGACAACTAGACTGGACCATCACCCGCAGCTCAGGTGTGGCCTTCGCGGAGTGCCGAATGGGGGCGATGAAGCAGCCCTGTTGTCACTGCAGGGTGCTGCCCCATGGGTGCCTTGACAGCTCCCTCAGCTTCCCACAGCTGCAGGGACAGCAGACGCTGAGATGCCAAGAGACGATCTCAGCGACTACCTCTACCAGCAGCCCCGCACGCATCTCTGCTCCGCCTGGCAGCAGCTCCCAGTCCAGCCCACCCTCCCCAGCAAGCGGAGCAGTCAGCATCGGCAGCCTCAGCGCCCACCTCCGTACCTGCAGCCTTTAAGCTTTCTCTGTCCTTTCCTCCGTCACCACCCAAAGCAGTGGGAAGCAGCCTGGAAAACTGGTGGGACATATCTCCCCCAGATGCTCCGAGATCAACAGCACTACCCCAAGAGCAAATCTGATATCGCATGCGAGACCTCTCCCAGCGGGCAGGCGAGTAATGAACTGGAGCTGTGCTGTAATGATTTTTTTGAAAAATGTTTTTTAAGGCTGGCTGTCGATGCCCCAGCTACATCTTAAAAAGGGTTTCATTGTTCCTAGAGCAGAAATACAAGAGAGTGCTCTGCATCTATTTACTGTGCAGAAGGGTCAAAAATGGCTCTTCTCCCTCCTGGGTCCCTGCAGCTTCTCTAGCAGAATTAAAAGACACACGCGGAGCTTCAGCGCCCGGGTGAAGAAGAGAGGGAACAGAAGAGAAGAGCCCTCTGTTTCATCCCACCTGCTCTGTGATGGTGACTTGCCCCGAAGAGTCTCAGGAAAATCCTGTGTAAATGGAACATAAATGTTTTATGAATTCAGCCCTGGTGGAGTAAATTAAAGGGTCATTAATGGCCTCATTAAAGAGCTTTGCACTTTGTTCTGAATTATGAAAGCTATCATGCAATGTTAAACTAAATGGAGTTTTCAGCGAGATTTTAAAACTCTTTAACTAGTTCCCTCTCCCCCTCTGTCTCCCTCTATTCTTCCCCCCCCCCCTTTCTTTTTTGTCTCTGAGAAATGTCTTTCGAGGGAGCCGCCTGTAGTGCTACAAACTACATTTCAATTATAAATCTTCTTATGCTCCACTAATTGCCCAGAATTTTTCTCGAGAGCTGCCTGAGGTTAATGCTGATGAAGAAAGAGCCCTTTTGTCTTTTCTTGAAATGGTGCCTCCCTCCCCCACCTCTGACGAGACGTCAAGCAGGGAATTACCTATAATGACACCCAAACGGGACACGGAGAGCTGCCATGTGGGAAGAAAGACAAGTTTGCCGTGGCTTTGCCTTAGCTTGCTGGGGAGAAGCCTTTGGCTCCTCCAGCATCTCCTGGTGTGGCCCTTGGCGGACCCCAGCAGTGCTCCCCGGCTCCAGCTCCCCCAGCAGCCCAGCACTGACCCTTCCCCTTGCTGGGAAACGAGCCGGTGCTCAGCGGGGTCAGGCAGGCACATCTGGGACGCCCAGCCCGGACACCGTGGGCTTGACAGAGTCACGCGTTAAATTGAGCAGTGCTGTGCGATATGGTCCAGAGCCATCAACAGGGTTGCATGACGGTGCCTGATGGGGAAGAGGAGTGGAGAAGGGGGTGAGGATCTGCTGGCGTGGTCTGTGTGCCCGTATGTGTGCGTGCAGCTTTTTCCATCAGCCCTTTGGAGCTTTAGCAGGCTGAAACAGCCTGTGCCAAAGGCTAGACCAAGTCGCTGTCTTTCTCCTCCACCTTGCTCATCTCTGTCTAAGACCTCACCCTTAACAAGGTCCGGCAGAAACCAGGGGTGTAAGCACATCTCTGAGAGCTATAACTGCCGGTGAGCATCCTGGCTGCCGTCGCAGAGTCCTTGTCCCCTGTTCCAGTCTTGGGGATGAGGAATGCTGAAACCTCTTCTGCAGAGTGGCAGTGACTCCACATAAAGACCCATTTGATGCCTTTTTAAATGTTGCTGTGGATAAACACTAATTGCCAGGCTGGTTTGGATCAGGCAGGAGCTTGCTGAGACGGTGCATGCCCTGGCCAGTTGCTCGCTGGCCATAGGGACTAGGTGTTGAGGGACCAGGTCCTACCACTACAACCAGGACAGAGGTGCAGGAGGTACGGGCAGTGGGAGATACGGACAGTTTCCCCAGCTGTATGAGCCCAGTGCACTTGGAGATCAAGACTTTGAAGTCCATATTCAGGAGCCTTTGCCACTTTATTTCCACTGGGTTTGAGTGTTTGGGAATAAAGAACTGTCCTCTAGTCACCTCCCTGCCTTTCCCCAGTGCTGGGGGGATACTGGGAGCCCCACATCTCAGTGCAGAGAAGGGGAGATCCAGCAGCATCTTACTTGAGATCCAGCTGCACTGCTAAAGTGGACAGAAATTGTTCAGCAAAACAGAAAACATTGATTTGCCCCGACTTTTCCTCTGGGACACAATCATTTCACCACTCAGAGAAGCTCCTCAGGCCTGGCCCGAAGATCCTCGCTGGGGCTGGAGGTAGAGCCAGGTCTCCCTGGGGGACGTGGCTGGTCACTGTGGGGACACCCTCCCCTCCTCACCCTGCCTCTAAGGCTCATTGCTTTGACTTATTGACTTGGCTCGCCCTCTGCAAGTTCTTCACACAGCTACACAATGAATTAACCCCCTTATTAACTAATTAAGCTATTTCTCCAACCAGGCAGGAAAGAGAGAAGAGGTTGTTATTATTTCTATTTTTAAATACCTGTGAGAGGCACACGTGCTGATGGCTCAGCCCAAGCGAGACGCGGGTGGTGGACAGGGCCAGCCGAGAGGCCCCGCTGCAGCCCGGCGGCTTCAGCAACAAAATCCCTGAGGGGATGAAATGTGCTGCTGTAGCTGTCGAGTTTTCCACATCTGGGACCGATTTTGGGCACGGTGCCCTGAAGATGCCAGCCTCCGGGCGACGCAGGCTGCCGCGGGGGGTACCCCAGGGGAGGGATGCTGAGCTCCCCTCCCGGCACGGTGCGCGTCTCCGGCGGGGAGGATGCAGCAGCCCAGGGGACGCCGCCGCCTCCGACAGCGAGTGCGAACCGAGCAGTGGGTTTTAACCCCCCACGCGTGCATCTCTGAAGGCTCAGGCCCTGCAGGCAGCGAGCTGGCGTCCCACGCGTCCCCCTTGACTGTGTGTGGACTTGTTGGAGCCAGATTTCCCCAGCGCCCAGATCTCCAGGGCCCCCATCATCCTCGTTGTTTCCAGGGACCACCTGCACCCCTTTTTTTTTGGGAGAGCCTCCTCAGAGGTCAACAGTCACCCCACAGCAGCCATCAGTGGGACCGGTCCAGCCCTGGGACACCCCACAGTGGCTCTCCTGGCCATCAGCCTCCCCAGTAGGAACTGCAGCCAAGGGCTTCGCCGCCTCATGGGGCTTTGACAGTTATCCAGGTTTGCTGGATGCTCTTTAGGAGCATCCCGGCCGGCTCCTGGCAGCCTGCACCGCAGTGCTTCATTGCTGAGAGACTCCGTCTGCCTCGCAGCTCCTTTCCTCCAAGGTGGGAACGTTGCGGCTGCTTCTGCTGCGCATCGTGCGGGAAAGGATGGGGATTTTGCAAGAGCTCTGCTCAGAAATGCTGCTGCTTTCTGGAAAGCACTGGCCTCCTTCCCTGCACAGGGGCATGTGGCGCTGGGACAGGGAGATGCCCAGGAACTGGGGCCAGATGGTTTCTGCAGGTGAAACCACTGATGTGAGGACGTTTTGGGTCTGGTTAGGGGGTCAGAAGCCACAGCTGCCTCATATCCCACTTGATGTGGGCTCGTTAAATGGGGTGTTTGCCCTTAGGGGCTGGGAGCAGGCACTGGGCATGTCCTGGGAGACCTGGGTGGAGTATAAAAAGCTTGGGGTGGCAGCTGGGTTTGTTCTGCTTTTTGGCTCTTGCTGGAGCTGTGTGGCTCTTAGTTTCCTTTCTTTTTGAGGTGTGGCGGTTTTTTTTTTTTGTGGTTTTGGTATTTTCTTCCCCCCACCTCCTCTTTCCTAAATGACCTCTTGTGGGATGTGGCCCAGGGTTGTGGAGGGGCTGACCTGCTCTCTGGCTGCTGTGGAGGTTTCCTTTCTGTAGGCTGCTCTTGGTGCCTCTGGACAGCCCTTTGCAAACTTTCCTTTAAGGCTGTTTGCTGCTGAGGGTGATCTCCCGGCACCTCTAACCTCAGCAGAGGGTCGGGAGAGGGGCTGGTGCTCTGGTGAGGGATGGGCACCGCTGCGCAGGGTGATTTAGAAAAGCTGACACACAGCAGCAGCAGTGCTATAAACCATGTTTATGCTGATACAATTAGTGGAGCCATTGCTGCGCTGTGCTGGAGCCCTGCAGCCGGGCTGAGCATCAGGAGGGGCAAAGCCCTGTGGCAGCTGCCATACCCTCTGTGGGGCAGGCGCGGGCAGTGGGTGCCCATCGGTTGGCAAACGGGGGCGCAGTGGGGTGGCAGAGCTGTGGGGGCAGGCGGGAGAGAGATGCGATGGGCTCTATTTGGTACCTTTGCTTGCCCCGCTGGTGTCAGTGGAGGTGGCCTCTGCATGGCCCCAGCACCCGCTGAGCGGGGCAGCGCTGTGGGCACGGACCCCTCTGCAGCCCAGTGCCACCGTCCCTGGGGGTGCATGGGGTGGCGGGGGCTCGGGGCTGTGCCGCTTGTGGGGACGGACCCGGTGGAGGGTTTGGGGTCGGTGCTGCGGTGTGAGCGCCTGCAGAGTGTGCTGTGGCTTCAGGGATGCTGCGAGGACCCGCAGCCCTGTCAAGGGCCGGGGACAGGAGGATTTTATGGGGTTTTCCATGAAAACTCCCTACAGGTGCCGTGGAGGAGGGATGGCGGGGAGTCAGAGCTGGGCTCTGCTGCATGCAGCACGCCTGGGAATTTGGGGGGCTCTGTTTGCCTCCAGGTGGGCTGGGGGCACTGGAGGAAGCTTAGGGGTGCCGGGTCTTGGATGGAGCTGCGATGCTGGGACTGGGAGTACAGAAATGTCGGAGCTGTTGAGTAGGTCCAGGTGTTAAAGCTGCACATGCTGCCATCCTCTGCGTCCGCAGTCCCTGCGGGGCCGGTGGCGGTGCAGCGTGGCAACGCTGTGAGCAGGGAGGTGGGAAGGATACAGCTGGGATGCAGAGAGCATCCTGTGCTGCTCCTGGTCTGCACGAATGGAAGATGGAAGGGCAAAGGGAGCTCGACAGCTCTTCAGGCAGGGAGATAGCTGCAGGCACAGCTGAAGAGCCCCAGAAATGCTTTGCGTTCTTTCCAGCAAAGTGACTGATGGGGACTGAGGGAGGGGGGAAGGATATGGGTGGGGACCAGATTTAGAAAGTAATTTCACTGTTGGTTAAATTTCCTCCGCACTAAAACATTGCAGAACTTGGGGAAAGAAGCAGAAGTCTGCCATGGAAAAAGAAACCCCATGTCCAGCTGTGGCTGGTCAGCGAGGGGAATGAGCTTGCAAAGTCATCAGTGATGCAAAGCCACACCAGGAAAACACGGGACAGGGCATGGCCAATCCCACCTCATGCACACGACTGAAAAAGAAATCTCTTTCCCCTGTCTAATCCATTACCGCGTGCTTATTCCTATAACAAATAACTGAGTCAGCGGGAGAAAACCAAATTCAATTTATATCTCAATCCAAGCAAATATGAAAAGGCTGCCAAATCTGACAATAAAACCGCAGTAATCTCAGATGTTTCCCTCCTATATACTAAGAGAAAGGGGAGCGGAGGAGCTTTTGGCCATGCGGCTGTAGGTGGGGATGCGGGGGGATGAGCGGGGTGTCTCAGAGCTGTGTCCTTGGGCAGTGAGCAAAGCTTCTGCTCTGAGGGCCACCAGCCAGATGTGGCTTCAGAGCAAGCGAGGGGACAGGGAGGAGGCTGGCACCTTTTTGAAATTATCCGAATAGTCTCTGGTGGAAAAAAGCTGAGGCTTCCCCCATCGAGCTGTTCCTCCTGTGTTGCTGTGGGATTCTTGGAGGTGTTCCCCCTCCCCACTTTTCAAATGTTCCGGCTGGCTCCCTCAGCCTGCAAGCACAAGGGTTTTTCTTCAAAGTTTGTCAAGTTTGCCAGACTTTCAGTGAAAGCAGAGCTGAGCAGCAAAGTGCCCTGTGCCGGGGGATGTTCTTTCCTGGCCGGTGGGCAGGTGGCATGTTGCTCTACCTGCGCTGGGGGCTCCGTTTCTGCATTGCCCAGCGTGTGATAAATGGGCGCAGCCAGCTAAAAAGTTGCTCTCCCCTCCTGCAGAGATAGTGCCTCATCTCTCCTCCAGCCAGAACTGCTCCAGGTGACTAAGATTTCCCTTGAGCAAGGCAAATCTCTCTGCCAGCCCCTTTATTCCCATCTGATCTGCCCCGTGGCCACTCGTAGCCCCAGCAATGGGGCATCCAGCTTAGCTAGCCCCGGCTAGTTTAGCTCCCTGCTGTGCCCAGCCTGGCTGCGGTGGCACCAAGGACATTTTGTGTGATGCTGCTGAAGGGATGCCTGCAAAGCCAGCAGCAGGGCTGGGGTCTGCACCGGTTTCGCACTTGCTGCTCCCTGCTAAACCCAGGTGACGTCCCCAAACCGAGCCGTGCACCCGTCGGTGCCTGTCCGGACTCAGGCACCGGCTTCCAGCAACGGCAGTGGGAACAGATGGGCAAGAGAGATGAAACAAAGAGTCAAAATAGACAGTTTGATGAACTATTTTCCTAGAAGAAGGCATTTAGCAAGCTCAGCTGAGCTATAAATATCCCATAACATTCCTCTAATATGTGAGGAGAGCTGGGGAATGGGAAGGGGGGGATTCTCTTTGTGTAAACAAATGCAGAGAAAATAGTGGTGGGAGGAACAAAAGGTACTAATGGATTCAAGTCGAACACCCTGGTTTGGCTCAAAGATGCAGCATTTCTTGGGGAGCGTGTGACCACATCCAGGCGGTTCGTTACCCTCTCCAAACTTGAGACTCTTTGTTCCCAAATGTTGGGAGTTTGGGGTTTGTGGTTGATCTTCCTTGTTTTTTAAAAGCTTTAGAAAACAAGTTAAGTAATACGAGAACGAAACAAAACATTTCGTTTTGAACTGGAATGAGATTTTTTTGGTTTTCTCTATCTATTCAGCCTGGAAAGTTCCCACTTTGTGGAGCTTTGCATGAGAATAAGGGCTGGGTTCGCCTGCAGAGGATGGATGATGGGGGGTCCACGTGGGGAGCAAGTGGGAACACAGGTGCCCAGGACAAGCTCTGCATTAGACCTATACTTTGCTCAGGAAAAGCTTAACTGTTCCTGACGCTGATTTGCTTTTTATCCACTCAAACGGCAGAACAGCAAAAGGGAGGGGAATGAAATGCTGTTCCTGGGCTACATTAGGAACAGTTTGGTCTCATTAAAATCTGCTTTCACCTGCTACTAATTTCCCTCTGGTTATGAAGGCCCGGAATGGTTGGTTGGTTTGTTTGTTTGTTCGAATGAAGAGGAGCAAAAGAGCTGTTAGACGTTGTTCGTGGCGAGGAAATGACAGCACACGCTGGCGGGGGCACGCCGGGTCACGAGCCTGCAGTGGGGACGGGGAGAAAACTGCGGCGACGAAAATCCTTCCTGGGCTTTCACAGCAGCCCGAGAAGGGTGGAAGAGACGGCGAGGTGGGAGCTGCCCTGCCTGCTTTGCCGGCGCAGGCAGCCGCGTGGGCAGCGGCTGCTCCTTGGGGCACGTAGGAGCTGGTGGGGGGCTGAGCCTTTGGGGCAGCAGCAGCGCCGGGGGGTGGCAGCAGCCCCATGGCAGGTTTGCACGGGGGACGATGCGCTGCTGAAGGGTCCAGGACAGGACCTGCTTGGTCCTGCTGCCCTGCTCTCCTCAGCAGGTGTTAGTGGCTCAGGGCTGGGGATGATTTGCCCCTCTACTCCGCTCTCGTGAGACCCCACCTGGAGTACTGCATCCAGCTCTGGAGTCCCCAACATAAGAAGGACATGGACCTGCTGGAGCGCGTCCAGAGGAGAGCCACGAGGATGATCAGAGGGTTGGAGCACCTCTCCTATGAGGAGAGGCTGAGAGAGGTGGGGTTGTTCAGCCTGGAGAAGAGAAGGCTCCGGGGAGATCTTAT
Organism: Pluvialis apricaria; assembly: GCA_017639485.1. Classification (NCBI taxonomy): domain Eukaryota; kingdom Metazoa; phylum Chordata; class Aves; order Charadriiformes; family Charadriidae; genus Pluvialis; species Pluvialis apricaria. The sequence continues at coordinate 9,136,257 of CM030015.1, read as the reverse complement.
TGCGGCCTTCCAGTACCTAAAGGGGCTACAGGAGAGCTGGGGGAGGACTTTTTACTGGGGCATGTAGTGATAGGACGAGGGGGAATGGCTTTAAGCTGGAAGAGGGCAGGTTTAGATTAAACATTAGGAAGAAGTTTTTCACTTTAAGGGTGGTGAGGCACTGGAACAGGTTGCCCAGAGAGGTTGTTGAAGCCCCATCCCTGGAGGTGTTCAAGGCCAGGCTGGACGTGGCCTTGGGCAACCTGGTCTGGTGAGAGGTATCCCTGCCTGTGGCAGGGGGGTTGGAACTCGATGATCTTCAAGGTCCCTTCCAACCTAAACCATTCTATGTCCCTCTGTCCCAGGGAGGGGAAGTTTGCGGCCCTGGAGGAGCAGCACGGTGCCGAAACGCTGCTCCCATCCCCGCAGCTGGCAAAGGGTCCTGCCGGCAACACGACCCGGGCGAGAGGGGCCCCTCACGAGGTGTTTGGGCTGTTACTTTGGGGAGCTGCGATGGGGAAATGGGAAACAGCAGATGCGTGGGGAAATGACCTCAAATGAAACGCTGGGGCTGAGGGGTGGGAATGCATGACGCCAAGTCTCCATCCTCCCCGCGGACTTGTGCATCCCGCTGTCTCTCCTGCCGGCCGTGCCTGCCCCTGGCCGGGGCAGGGAGCACAGCACGCGACAGCTGTCTCTCGTTACTGTGACAAGTAATTAGGGTGATGCGAGATGCTAAAAAATTACTTTATTGGGCAAAGGCGGCCTATAAACCTCCTGGAACAAACAGGCTTTTTAAACAACTCCAGATTGCGGGCGAAGGTGGCTGCTCTCCCTCCTGCTCTCGCAGCGCTCCTCGTCCTGCTCATCCAGACCGAAGGAAGAGCTGAGACCTGGAGAGACCTTTCCCTGCTTTGCCTTAACATCCTGCCAGCTGGTGACATTCCCCCAAAATAGGAAACCCAAATTGCAGCAAGCACCAGGGATGGGTTCAGCCTCTGCTGCCCCCGATACCCCTTTGTTTGATGCCATCCCTTCCCTGGAAGCTCCCCAAAACCACCCCTTGGGGCGGATGGAGCAACGCCGTGGCACGGGCACGGCCGGCAAAGCACCCGCTTGTGCCTGCTGCTAGCATTGGCCAGCAGCGGGCTGGGGATGGGATGAGTGTTAATAAATCCGCAGCACCGGTGCTGCTTTAGTGTTCCTCTAATTAGAGCCATAAAGTTAAACTCAGCCACTTAGGGTTCTGCTGGGAGCCGGGGCTTCCATTTGCAGGTTCCCCCGCGCCGCTAAAGGGCACCGTGCTGGCTAATAGGTGTTAAATTGGAGCATCACTTTTTAATAAGCCGCTTAATGGCATTGTGCGGATCCTCAGCAGCTTCGGGACGATGCCTGCATTAGGATACCCGTGTGCGGGGGAGGCAGTGCTGGGAACTGGAGGGCTGGGGAGGCGGGGGTGATGCAGAAAGCACAGCGGGGGACCTGGGTCCTGCTCTGCTGCACGGATCCAGGTCACCGCAGAAAACCAAGAAGGTGGCCTGATCTGAAAGGCAGGACACAGACACGGGGCAGGCCAGGAGATTGCACTGCCCACAGCCAGTGGCATCGCATGGTGTGGCGTGTTTGGTCCTACAGCGCCTGTTTTCGGGGTGACTGGGTAGTTACTGCCTGGGGAGCAGCATCGCTCAGAGCTGGACAAAGCGACAGCGCTCCCCTGTGTCATTTGTCCCTTTGGTCAATGGCAAAGCCACCAGCTGCATTTCCCTCATCAGGACCATCGCCTTCGCGATGCTGTTGCTGAGGTGTCGCGTCCTGGGCAATGCTTCTCGCTGCCCTTTGTCCTGCGGGGATCACGGTTGCCGTTTCGGTGCTGTCACAGCAATCCCCCCGCAGCGTTTCCCATTTACTGAGAAAGTTCCCTAACTTCCAAAAAACCCAGACTCCTCCTTCCCCCCGCCCCAAGTCAAAGGGGTTTCTCTCCTCCCGCTGCTCTGCGTGGTTGTCCACCTAGAAGTGACAATGTGGGTGCGATCATGAATGGTCCTGCAACATACAGGCAGAGAAGCCATCCAGGCTGCTTTCACGTGGGTAATGCTTAAAGAAAGGACTGAGCTCCCAAGAAACAAGCGCACTATTTTTATCTAATCCCTCTGCTTTAATAACTGAGAGTTGGAGGGCTTTCATTATTTGTAATTCAGATGAGGGTGTTGTAAAAAGTCCCTGGTGGGTTTTGCCTTCTGCCTCCAGCTCTGCTCGCCCCTGGCTCTCCTCCCACCGGGTGGGACCCCGAGGAAACCCTTTGCTGAGCCCATGACCACATCCTAACAGCTCCACACTGGCCGAGAGCTTGATATATATTCCCACACTTGATCTCCGGGCACGCCGAGGTTTAACTAGGAAACACCCACCAACAGAAACTGCTTTGTCAAACTCAGCTCCCCGCGGCATCACCCACTCGGGACAGGATGGGACGGACTCGCTGTGCTGCCGGAAGGGAGATGGGGTGGGATTTGTCACCTCCAGACCAGGCAAATTTGAGGCCAAAGCAGTGGAAGGGAATGAATGCAATTTTTGTCAGCTCCATCCGCGCCGGCGAATGCAGATCATGAATTACACACCCGCCAGATGACAGGCTGACATTTTAGCTCCAAACATTCTCCTATAATTAGAGAATCTAATGCAATACAGGGAATGGCTCCATTTTACACACACATTATCGTAATGCCTTTAAATAAGATAATTGATTATGCCTCTGCATAAGAAAGTAAAATATTCGGTGTAATTAAAACCGACATTCAGATTTTGGCATGCTGACAGGTGAGGCCATGTGTCATTTTATAAATCCTTAAAGTGATATTCATACCCACATCCGAGTTCCCAAAGTTTGGGGAGAAGGAAAAAAGAAATCCTTGTCGCCGAGTTGCTTTTTATCCTGAGCTCAAATGTGTTTTGATGAGGGATTTCTCTTTTTTTCTGCTCTCATTTATCTTCATTTCAGCCTCATAGCATCGGCTGACAAAAAAAACCTGCAGTCATACCGCTGTGAGCAGGGATATTGGTAGATCCCATCTGATAAGCAGGATTTGGACAGCTTTCTGCTTGCAACAGACCCCTCCGAGGCGTTCGTACGCAGCACTGCTGAATTGGCAGGCAGCATCTTCAAGCCCGTGTCTACCCCGGTGCCGAAACCGCTGCCGGGTGTTTATGGGCTCTCCTGGAACGGAGATGTTCACGTAGAAGCCGGGAAAATGCTTTGTGGTGCAGCAGCTGCCAAAAGCCTTGAGGTCCTTCCGGATGAGGGCTGACTGGGAAATAGATCCTCGGTGCGATGGATGAATGTTGTGGGGCAGCTGAGGATGGGACATGCCAGGGGGACAGGTTGTGGTGAGCCTGGGGGCATGAGGACCTGCACTGGAGGACTCCGGGGACATGGGGCTGGGCTGGCAGATGGTCTGTCCTTGCCACCTGCACTGAGCTGCTATTCTTCCTCCTTTAGGAGTTCTTTTATGCCAAACACTGAGGAGTACTTGGTGCTTCCCCCGTCCATTTTTATGGTTGGAGGTGCCTGTGAGGACTGTGTTTCTAATCCAAAGAGTAGGTACCAAAAACCGCTCAGGACCCATCATGATACCTCCTGGTTGGGGCTCCATCCTGCTGCTAATGGACGAGGTTTATGTGACAAATCACCACCACTGCTAGGTAGTGAAACCTGTCACCGGTGGTCACAGGACTGATGATGGGGTTTGAGGTCTGGGGGCTTTTGAGGGGATTCTTTAGGTCTTGATAAATCCTCTAAGTCAACGCTGATGCTGACCTGCTGCCTTGACATTTGCTGACTGTTGCGCCTTGAAACTTTGCAAACACGGGCTTGAACACCTTCAGCATCCTTAAATCTGTCCTTATTGTCCCATAGCATGTTTCTGGTGAGATCTGGGCAGGACCTGGGTGAGGGATCTCCATCCCTGCCCTCTGTGCTGTGGATCCATCCCCGTCCACTTTGAAGACAATGCTTTTCTGATAAATGGGAGGGCCAAGGCTGCAACCATTGAATCTGCCTCCTGCCTGGTAACACAGACTTGGTCCAGCCTGCCCTCAGCTGCCAACAGCTGCCACTCCGTTTCCTTCCAAACAAGCAGAAATGGTTTCTTCTCTCCAGCCTGGGTTACCTGTCAGTGAGCTGCTCCTTCCAGCATCCCCATCCAGTCTTCAAAGACAAAATATCTGCCGGGATGAGGTGGCATTTCCAGCCCAGTGTAGGGTCTCGATGGGGACCTTTGCAGCAGGAAAGGTGCAAGAGGGTACCACTGGATGGCTTGTACCTGCCCATGGACATGCAGTGTGCCGAATGGTGGCTGTTTGAGGCGGTTTCAGTGACACTTGTTCCATAATATTGCTACCCAAACCTTCAGCGATGACCTTCCCTGTTTTCTACCCACCGGTCCAGCTGCCTGCCCATCACTTGTGTCCCCATGGACTTTATCCAGCACACAGGTAATTAAGACCCTCAGTCAATCAGACGGCTCCCAGCCTCCAAGCTGGCTGTGGATGCCTGATCCTGCTGCCCTCCTCACTGCTCCGGGACATCATGTCCCTCAGCCCGGCTCGGATGGAGCCGGCAGGGCAAGGGCAGGGGATCGAGCAGCCATGTCACTGCAACCCCCGGCGGGGTGCAGGGCGGGAGGAGAGGCTTCCCCCGGCTTCAGCCCGGTCCCGTCTCCCCATCCAGCCCTGTCGGGGGTCTCAGGGCACGGGGTCTCCTCGAGGGACAGAGAAAACCCGACTCCCCGGTCTCCCCATCTGGTGAAGGGAGGAGGAGGAGGTGGGGGGCGAGGAGCCCGCGGGCAGCGCTGTCTGCTCTGCTCGCATTAGCAGGCTGCTCTGGCTTTCTCCGCCGCTCTTTAGGCCATTACACCAGGCTCGCTGGGCTGCGGTTGGCAGCGCGGGGCGCCGGAGCCCACTGGGACGCCGGCACGGCAGCCGGCAGCTCGCCCCTTCCTCCGCTCTTAAGTGGCCTTGTAAAAAACCAAGCACATTGCCCGTGTGCCTGGAAAACAGAGGCATGGTTAACCGTCTTGTTTAAGAGCACTGCCTGGCCTCCCACGGGACAGCCTCCCCACCGCGGGGTGAGGAGGAGGTGCACCCGGAGTGACAAGAGGAGACGAGGGCAAAGAACCTCGCTCCTGTCCGTCCCAGCCATGCACGGGTGGCAGGCGCATGGTGGGGTGATTGAAGGTGGGCCGGTGTGGCACGAGCCCCCAAAACCAGTTCATGGCTGCCATAAATGATATAACATACTGGCCTGAGGGGACAGCGGACCCTGGAGATGGGGTTTTACCATACCTGGTGGCCAGGATGCTGCTGGGACTTATCCTGCAGCCAGAGCCTGAGATCGCAGCAGCATCCTGGACACAAACACCGGCTGTGTCCTCCTACAGCGCAAGGGCAGCCCTGGATGGAATCCTGCAGCCTTTGGGAGCAACATCCAAGGTTTCCATGAGAGCACCCACGCACAGATAAATTGCAGGTGGGCACCCAAGGCTGGCCAGGACACAGCAGGTGAGAAGAGACCTCAATGCAATGCGCTTTTCCGTGACTGGGTCGAGAGTTTGCCTGGATCTGGCTTCCTGAGGCTGCCTCCTTCAGCACCCTGCATCCCTCAGCACCCTGTGTCCCCCAAGAGCCACCAACCAGTGCCTTGTGCGGGGAATGGGGCTAAATGGAGACTGGTGGGACTGCTGGGGGAGGGAAGGGTCCCCTAAGTGTCTGACCCAGAGCAGCTCCTTTTCTTGAGGGTCTCACACCCCGTGGGTGATGGAGCAGCCCACAAAAGGGACACCGGACAATGCTGGGCCACCCCATTATCTTGTTATTCCCACACATCAACCTTCACGGTCACTGCTGATGGCTCGGTGCGTCATGAGCTGTGTCGTATCAAATCCTGGAGCCGCACCACGCCAGTGAGAGACCGGCAGCCTGGAAGACTGCTTAAAAATAGTGGCTGTGGCAATATTAATTGTTGCCCAGGGGAAACTGAGGCAGAGGGCTGGGGCAGGTCTGATCTCAGCCCTTCTGTCTGGTGTCCTGCTGTGTTTCTCATATCAGAGAAACCCAGGAGTCCCAGCCTTCCCAGCGTTCCCAGCACTTCCACCTCCTTCGAGCCCATGCACCTACTCGCTGGGGGCGAGCAAGACCCTGGGAGCAACGTCCCGCTAGAAAGTGCCACCTAGATATTCCTTCGCGTCTCCAGCTCTCGCTGTGCCGAGCCACCTTGTGGTCCCCAGGTTGTCCCCCTCTCCCACCATCACACACAGGCTCCCGTAACCCGTCTCACACTCTCGCAAGCGTGCCCCCCCACACACCTCCTCCGCGCGTTCGCTCTCTCACCCTCGCACACCCACACGCGCCGGGATGATGCACGCCGGGGAGGAACGTGTGCCATCAGCATTAGTCACCGGTTCCCGTAGGAGGAAGGTTGCGAGTAGAGGAGGAGGAGCAGAGCCACAATGTGGAGCGAGACCACAGCCCTAGGGACAGCCACCGGCTCGGGCACGGTGTCACCGCTGACCATCCTGCTGCTTGCGGTTGGAGCTGGGGGGGGACAAAATAATTGCGTGGCTGGGTTGGGGTCAGGCAGCCTCTTGGCTCGGGGCTGTGAACACGCTTTTGGGGGGCACCAATGCTGGCACGACTCCAGCAGAGGAGAAAAACCACCCTGGGAGCATTGCAGCCCCCCAGGAGGGAAGCGTGGAGCCCCTCCAGGACTCCACGCGTGGAGCTGCTGATGTGGGCACACATGGGTGGGATTAGGTCAAGAAAGGGACAGAGCCACAGGAGTGTTTCCCTGTGGTGGAGCCGACATGTTCCTGAGCGTCCCTTTTCGGGGAGGAGGAGCTGGGTGCGAAGGAGTGTGAGGGCAGGCAGATAAAGCTGGAGGAGGTGGACTGGAGATGGGAGATAAAAGCCCCTTGGGTGGTTTGGCTTACCAATGTGGGTGAGAAACCAGAGGAGGGACAGAGCAAGGCAGTTTTGGGGGGGGGCACTGAGAGCATTTTGGGGGGGCTCTGAGGGGAGCAGAGCAGGGTTGAGCAAAGGGACGTCCCCCTTGGGGTACTTTCCAAGAGGTGACAATGAGAAGACAGCCTGGCTGGCTGTCCCCAAGAGGGGTCCCAACAGCAGCAGCTTTGGCCGAGAAGCGTGGAGCGACTGCTCGGCTGGGAGAGGAGCCCGCCTGCCAGCCCCTTCCACCTGCAGCGTCCGAGTCCTGCGGAGCATCTGGGCAGCAGATTGGAGGGGAGAGTAACCACAAACGCTTACTTGCACTTTCTCCTTCCCTACGAATTAGCCTCGGCCCAGCTGGTAAGTGAAAGCAGGCTGCCTTTGAACTCCAAAGCCGGCAGCTGCCCTATTTTCAGGGCGGGTGGAAGTGCATGCCAGCAGGCGTAAAGCTCCGGCCACGGGGTGCGGGTGACTTCTGGTAACGGTGCTGGCAGAGAAGAGGCCAGGGCAGTCATAGGTGGCAGTGCCAGTGGCATGGCTGTCCTTGGCTGGGCACGTACAAGCACACTAGGCTCTGCAGTCCCTCTCTGGTGATGAGCAGGTGACCGTCAACCGGTGCTGCAAGCTGTCCTGGGCTCCTGGGACCTTTCCACAGCCCCTCCACATGGCCCTGCTCAAAGGCCTTCTCGGGTTTGGGTGTTTGATCCAGCCTTTCACGTCCTTTTTTCCTCTCCTCCCTACTCTCCTACACATACTCCAGCCACTGTGCCCCCTTCTCCTGCCCCACAGACGTTCTGCGGTGAACTGCCATCCTCCACATCTTCTCCTTGGACAAGGGTGGTCCTGCTCAAGTGGGACCTTCTGCTCAGAAGTGAGCTATGAGTGTACAAGCCAGGAACACACCATGCCCATGGTTGGTCCCAGGACCTTCTGAGAATCCGTCCCCCGTGAGCTGCTGCTTCACAGCTGCCCATGTGCCACATGCCTAGACCTCCTCTGGGAACTTGTCTCCGTATGTGTGTGGTGCGGGTCTGTGTGTCTGCATCTGAGCCTGTTCCAGTTCACGGGGATACTGCGCACGCTTCGCTCCATACATATATAAATTTTACCTTGTGCATGTACTGCATCCAGACTCCTTCTCTGTTTACAGCTGTGTGACTCTCTTTCGTCATATACATCTTCAGGTTGTTGTGATTGCTTTCTCCATAGTGGGCTGGATCATGAAGGGATTGAAAAGATCATCTAGAGTGAGGAAAAGCAACTGTGTTTTGAGCATTAACTATTGCACCAAGCTCCAGCTCCATTTTATTTCCCACCAAGGTTGAGTTGCCAGAGTTCAGCTGGTCTCTTCCTTCCCGCACACCTCCGACTTGCCAGCAGAAGATGAGCATAGTGGAGCATGGGCTTTCAGTAAGGGCTGCCGATTTAACTGTGGACCCTGGAACACTAATGCATCAATAGACGACTAATGAATCACACCATCACTTATGCATTAACTTCTTTGAAATGCAAAGCGCTCCCTTGATATTTCAGCATTTTCCACCTAGTCCAAAGCGAAACCCAATCGGCAGAGAAGAGACAAGTGGGAAGCTAAGCAAGGTAACGTTTCCACCTTGTGTCTGTTACAACGATTGCATCAGCCTTAATTACAACAGGACTTTCTGCCCTTTAAAGCAGTACGGCACACGTCGTATTCTCAGCTTTCCTGCCTCCGGCTGGCTCTGGCTCTGAAACGGTTTCTTTCATGCATTCAAAACAGTTTGTAATTAACAATCACATTGTTTTCCTTTGAACATTGACGGAGATACAGAAAACAGAGAGATTGGAGCTAAGATGCCGATATGACTGAGTATTATTTTGCTTTCACGAAATGACTTTTTCCATTTTACAGCAAATTTTGTGCTGATGAAAGGTTTAGGGTAGTGGAGAGACTTTTCTCACCAGTTGATCATGAAGCTTGGGAAGCAGACTTAGGCGCCTGAAAAAATTCTCTTCCCTATTTATGGGGAAGAAGGAAATTTGTATTCGTCTGCCCCGTACGTTTGGCCCATGTTGACCCCAGTGGGTGCCCATGCAGAAAACATCCCTGACACCACTGTTGCGTTCACAGAATAGCCCTCGATGGGAAACCAGCAGAAAAGAATCAGTAAAACCAGCAGTATCTCAGCTCTGCGGCAGGTTCCTGAGCTACCCGGAGAGTCAGATCGGAGGGGGCTTAATTTGAAGCCTTGGCTCTGTAAACATGAACCAGATTACAAACTTCTTCAGTTCTGGTGCAAAGCTTGGATGGGAGGATTGTTCCCTCCATCTGTTCTTCTCATAGACAATCTGCCTTCGAAAGCCATCACTGCATAAATCTGGAGGAAGCGTAAATGCAGGAGCACCTGAATATTGTTTAACAGATGGGGACACACATTTTTCAAGCAGAGATTTCCCTTACATTGCCCCATTTATTTTAGAGGATGTTTTTCAGGACCATCCTTGCAATGCCATAGCTGCCAGGGAATAAGACGGCAACCCAGGCTGAGGTTTGTGCCTAGCCAAGTTGATTTTCAGCAGCAAACTTTAGTGCGTGAACACTGTTACGACATTTCTGGTTTGCTTTCACCCCTTTCAGTGCTAATTCCCTTCTGCCCAAACTCACATTTCTCATCGAAGCCTTTCAGGAGGACCATTAGCCGTGAGCACTTGATGTCGCCCGCTCCCACCCTGGAAGCAAAGTGGCTTGAGGAGTTCATCCATGCACATCACTCAAAACTCATTCTGGCATAAACAAAAAAAACGCATGCAGCAATAAACACAAAGTCGTGTTTTGAGCCTTGTGAATCCCTCCACCCACGTGTCCGTCTCCTCCTTCCCCGACAGGCAGTTTGGCAGCTGCCCTCCCGTTGACAGCACCCTCTCTTGTTCTTCAACCTTTCATCCCACAGGATCTTTAATGCATTTAGCACAGTGGCTTTCAGCTTCGTCAACTCAAGGACCACTACAAGTTTTCCGACAGTAACACAGCCACGGACTGTTGAATGGCAGAAAGGAAATTGCTTTTCTCTGCAACCTTTTCATGACTCCCTGCAAGCAGTCGCTGGACCCCCAGGTCTCAAGGACTGCAGATTGAAAGTCGCTGACTTATCAAGCTGCATATGGAGATCACTTCAGGTAAAGTCTCTGGGTGGGAATGGGTTAGCCATCAAATTTAGCAAGTGGCAGCATTTTGTGTGGATACGGGAGGGAATAAGAAGCTACTGAAATTGCAGTGGGAGTTTGGATGTTCCTGATGGAGATGGGGAGCTCTTCCCTGCCACAATGTCCCTCCTTGTGGTGAGCAGAGCCCTGGCTGTGGAGCCACAAGGATCTGCCTAAGGAGATGAGCCTGGCTCCTTCGCCTCCTCTCCAGCGCAGAGGCACAACAGATGCCCTACCGCTGACCCCAGACATTCAGAGCTCGCCAGTCTGGTCGCCAAATTCAAACAAAGATATTAAATGCTGTTTTCTTTCCACTTGCCTTCTGGCTCTGGAACCAGTAGGTTGCACTCAAATAACACTCACAGCTTTTATTTATTTTTCCCCCAGCCGCAAGAACAAGAACTTTTCCTCTTTTTTTTTTCTTTTCTTCTTTTTTTTTTTTTTCTCAGTATAAGCCAAAAGCTGAGAGTCTCACTGAATCACTCGTCTCCAGGAACTGGCGCTTTAAGGAAAATATCCAGTGTTGGGAAGTGTGCAGCATACGCGTGAGACTTGGCAGCGCCACCAGGAGCTGAAACCAAAAGATGATGCAATATGGCCGCGTCAGGAAGGACAACACGAGGATTGTGTTTGGGGGCATACGCAACCCTGGTCAAAAGGCAGGACACTGTGACCGTGTCCTGTGACTTGTGACAGACGAATGCTGTGGGATGGTGCTGACAGGCTCAGCCCATCCTGCTCTCCTCCCTCCACTATCTCTGCACTTAACACGGGAGTCAAAGTAAAGATCACGTCTTCTAGGAGAGGTGGGCAATGCTCTGGGACACTGGACCACCAGCATGGGGACACAGGGACAGAAGACGGCTGGTGGAGGAAGGAAAAGAGGAGAAGATGGGGGAAGGAGGGATAGGGCTTGGAAGTGGGAGAAACACATGTGGAACAGGCAGGTTGTCCCCAGGGCAACCTGAGTTGGACCTGAGGAGCCACTTGCTGTCACACTGACCCTCAACCCTGCCCATCCACAGGCCTGGACTCAGGAAAATGCAGCGGGAAGCACAAGGCAGCTCCCTGTGGTTGGTTACGGGGTGCAGCATGCTGTGGGCAGAGCCCTGGCATGACCTGTTCTCCCTGGGCCATAAGATCTCAAAATCCAGCTACCAGGAGAAGTCTCAGCCTGAGAAGAAGGGAAAAAAAGAAGTGAAAATACAGGTGCAGAGGATGGACCCCAAATTTCTCAGTTTTCATATCACTTCCCCTTCCCCCTTCTTCTCTGTTCTTCAGTCATCATATTCTTTCTGGGAGAAAGTGGCTGTTGGAAAACAGAGAGAGAAGACGACAAACAGTGCTGTGGAATTATTTAACGAGCCAGAATGAATTGCATTTGAAATCATTTAAATGGGATCTGGGAGTATTTAACTGCAGCACAGGAACTTAACAAGAGTGGGAAAGGATTTTGCGCTAATTGCTGGCAATGATATACCTACGGAGAGAGAACATGCAGCAATTAGTAAGCAAGGCTGTAATTTCAGCCTAAGGTCCCTGCTTGCCCTAGAATATGGCATGGATTATCTGCTGGAAGGAAGACAGGGGCTCTGATCCACAGGTGACCAGAGAAAGGAGCAGATGAGATTCTTGTTAAGAAGTCATTAACCGAGTTTTTCAAACAGCGGCATGCAGGGGATGGGTTTGGTGAGACCCAGCTGTCCCTTTGCATCACCCCAGGTTTGACTCCTGACCGCCAGTTCCCCAACCTGGCGTGACTCAGATTGGCAAAACCCAAATGAAACACAGTCCTCTCCCAACCCATCCTGGGTTGTTTTACCCCCTCCTTGCCCTCCCAGACATGGAAGGGACTGATTCTGCAACCAGCCCCTGCTCCACGCCTGGGTGGTGGGGCTACAGCTCCTGGGGCAGAGGGCTTGGGGACCAATTTGATCCTTTCTTGCTGAGAACTCAGCAGCTTTGGGGCATCTTCAATGCTGCTGAATTTGGGGAACCAGCAGAACAAGGATGAGAGAGCTGAGGATGTGATGTAGCCTTGTTCACAGCCTTGTTCACAAGGGCAAAGCCTGGGGTGAAGGACCCTTGGGCTGGGGTCATACAATGACGGTGGGGTGAGACGGGAGGAGGGTTGAGGAAAGGAGGTGAGACGAGATGGGTGCTAAGGACACTTTTGCAGATGCAATGACAAGCAGACAGGAGCCTGCACCCACCAGTGGGCTCACACAGAAACACCCCAGATGGCCTTGAGCCTGAGAACAGGGACCTTCCCTTCCTATAGAAATGTCCATATGGGCCAGACCCTATAGTCCCACTCTGCTGAGCCTGCAAAGCTGGGGTACGAATGGTGCCCAGCAGCACGTCTCAAGCCCCAACCCAAACAGAGATGAGCTACCACGGCTCTAGATGGGACAGTCCCTGCTAGCAGCAGCTGTGGGAGGGTGTCCTCGCCGCAGCGGAAAGCAGAAAGCCACCGGCTCTCGGCTGTGGCTCTGCCACCCGGCAGCTGCAGGCAGCCTCCGCCAGCCTCTGCTCATTGTTTCCCGGTCCTGCTGCTCCCCGTCTCCATTCTCTGCCTGTGATGCCTCCGTCTTTGGTTTTTTGTCTTTCAATCAGTTTTCATCTCAGTAATTCCCATTCAATGGTTAGTCCCTGATCTTTCTAATTGAGATCAGAGCTTCATATAATAGGGGGGGGGGGGAGGGAGACTATTTTTAATTTGCTACGTTCCCATTAATAACAAGTTCTAATTAAAAAACCTCCATCTTCCATCCTCCCAAGTTCAGAGGAAAACTCTGTGACTTCTGTTGGAATCTTCTCCTGATAAATTGGTACCACAGCCTCCTAGAACAGCTGGTCCTCTTTAGCAGGCATAGTAATTAATGGGAATAATAAATGCATTCAAAGCAGGTTCGTAACCCTCCTTTCTGTGCACTCAGACATCTCTTTGCATTGCAAGAGACACACATCAACATTTCCACTTACAAAACAGGCCCAAAAGAGCTGCCTACGTCTAACAAGCCCGTGTTTCATTAGCACTCTCCGGCCCATAATAAACCTTGTGATACAAAGAGTCCCCGGGGACGGGGAGGTTCCCTCTTGGCTGGGAATGAGGCGGATGCATCGTACCTTGGAGCATCTCTGCGGCTGTTGAGGACTTTGTGCCCATCCTGAGTTTCACATCACAGCTCCCCAGCCTCCACGGGGAGGAAAGCCACGTTCTGCCCTTCACCTGGAGCCCGCCCGGTGGGGAAAGGGTCTCCAGTTTTACAGGGCATAGACCCCCACACATGCCCTGCTCTGACAGGTGGGCTGAACGTGGGTACGGCTCACCCTCGTCCTGAGCCGTGGCTTGTGCTGCCAGTCCAGCCGGCACCAGCCCTGCCTGTGCTCCTGTGCGATGCTGCCGTGGCAAGGGCATGGCAAAGTGAAAAGGGACCTCAGGGAAGAAATTTGCTTTTCCACTTCCACGAGAAGACAGACAGAAGACCAGGTTTTTCCCTTCTCTCCAGCTCCTGTTCTTCTCTGCTGCGTCTATCTTCCTGCCTAGCGTGTATCAGGGTGGACAGATATTACTGCCTTGCGACATCCACACAGTGAGGCTGAGAGAGAGGAAGGTGGAGCGAACGCGAAGCAAAGGCTAAGGTCACGCCGTGAGCTGGGGGTGAGACTCAGGTGTCCCGATTCCCCTTCCTGGGCACACCAGAGCAGCACATGGGGCCCGTCCCGCCCAGAGAATGAAGCAGCAGGGGCCACATCCAGCCTAGTCGGCAGACAGAAAAACAGAAGCACGAGGTCCAGCAAGTCGCACACCCTCTCCTCCCTTTGTGCAGGTCTGCATTTACAGCAGCTGCTGACTTGGGCTTCCTTGGATGTGCAGATCATCTCTGCCGAGGATGGACAACCCCTCGCTGTCCCCGTCGCTTGCTTTTGTTCACCACTACTGAGTTAATGGACTCATCTCAGGAGTGGCCAAACCGGGAGCCATCAGTGCAGATATCCCCGAGCTGAGCAATCTGTCCCGAGCAGTGATTTCAATTAAAGGGTCATTAGCGTGAAATCTTATCCAGCCCAGCTCCCATTTGCCAGCAGGAGGTCCTTCTCCTCCCCGTCCCAAGCCCCGCTCTGCGGTTACAGCACGCTGCTCCTGTTGGAGCCCTCCAGTTTTGCTAAAACACAGCAGCTGCTGCTAATAAACAAACATATTGATCATAGAGATATGGGCTGTCAGGGACTTAATTCATGAATGAAATGTGCTTAAGAGCGCCCGGTAGGCAAAGGCGCTGCTTAAAGAGCTCATAGCCAAGATGGTGCTTGGAGGTGGGAACCAAGCAGCCCAGCAGCTGCTCAGCACTGGGATGTCGCAGTTTGGGGCTGGTATGAGGATCTGGGGATGAAATTTATTCATGGGACAGAAAGGAGCAGAGCAAATTTCCCCTTTATCATCGTAGGCCGTCGCTAACAGGGACATGGTGCAATGAAGGGCTCTGTTGTTCCCTCCTACTGGGGCATTTAGCAAGAGGCTCCCGGTTCTGCTCCATCATGTGAGGGGCATCTGGGCAACCCAAAAATTCAGGGCTAATTTAAGGAGAAAACTATCAAATACCCCACAAAACCAAATCCCTCAAGTCCTTCTGGGCTCTGAGGCTTGCAGAGAAATAGGAGCAGGACCACTGCCTGCCTCCTGGAGTTTGATACCCATTGCAGGGATGAGCCAGTGTAGCATCACTCAGAAACTACATCGGCACCGAGAAGGAGAGAGGATCACAGCTCCCAGTTTCCAATGTTTCCGTTCTCCTGATGGCAAGCAGGTTTTCCTGCTTTTGGATCCAATTTTCCCTCCACAGATGGACAGTAAAACTCTGTGCGTAGGACGGAGGCTGTGTATATTGCTGCGATACTAATGCCTGCCATTGTTTCTAAATCATCACCATTGTGTGGGGTCGTACCTAAACAAGGTACAATCAGCTCACGAATGGATCCCGCACAGTCAGGGACTGTAATTACAACAGAAGTATATTTGAATACAGCCTTTATAGGTGCAATAAATTACACCGCAGTACGCAAGGATATAGGTTGATCTGTAACACGTTTCCATACTTTTGGTATTGGCCACACTGAAAGCAGTTGTTAAAATAGGTCGTAGTATTTATGGTCCTGGGATGTGGAGGCCTTGCTGAGAGTTTGATGAATGAACTTTCAAGGACAGGAATAGTTGTCAGTCTGAAATATTTATCAGTCTGAAATCTCCCTGCGATTCATGCCACGGTTTTGATACCTCCATTTTTTCTCCCCGTCTTCTCGGTTTGAAGCCGAGGTTCCCTGGGCAGAAGGAGGGTCTCTGGGTCTCAGCCGTGGGGCCGCAGTGGGCAGGATCGTGTCTCTGCCTCCTCTCCCCCTGCCTTGTCTCCCCCAGCAAGGCTGGGATGGAGGGGGTTGGCATGACCCCGGGGGGATCGGCTCCCTACAGCTTGAGGATCAGTCCTCGGGGAGGTTGAGCCCCTGGGGAGAGCAGAGAGGGATGAGCCGGCTACTGCCCCCGCTTGTGGGGCTACCAGGATGGGAAAACCACCCCAGGCTTTCTGCCTTTGTGCAAAACACCTCTGCAGGGAGGCTTGCGGATTCTTCCTCTAAAATCAATGGTGTTTGTGCTCTTTGCAGAGGGAAAGACAGATGTTGTGTGTGTTTATGGGTGCTCAGAGGCTGTAGCAGCCCCGTGGCAGGAGGCTGCAGGGGAGGCAGGGGCCGTGGGGACAGCGTTTGACCTCTGTGCACTGCCCGGGGGGCAGCAAACCCCACTCAGGCGGTGTGATCTCTTCTCCCCATGCCAGCAGTGACTGCTCTTTGAACCGGCTGTGGTACCCTGCACCAGCCAGCCTGCTGCCGCTGCCATCTCCTGGGCTGCTTCTGCTGCCCTCCGCCCCAGGGGCTGTGTTTCAGGGCTCGCCGAAGAGATTCCTGCTCCACGCACAGCAGGAGATGGAGGCCCACATCTGGCTGGATCGCATGCCTCCCCCAGCGTGTGTCCAGACCCTGCTGCTGTAATGCCTTCGCCGTGGGCCTCCCGCATCCCTCTGGCCAAGGAGAGGCTAAGGGAACTGAAGTCCAGATGGGCAAGATGGGTTCTTCATCATTCTGCATCTCACTTCTCCTTGATCAACAGCACAATCCCGTTCGCTGCCTGATCTCTAGCTTCCCCCTCGGATCCCCATGTCAGCAGTGTGCCCGGGACTGCCAGCCCTCTCCCGCCAGGAAGGCAGCCTGGACACTTTGCTCCTCACTGCTACGGGAGAGGAGGGGCTGTACGGTTTTACTCCAGCACAGATGAACTTTCCTCTTCCCTTTTGCAAACACAAGTCCAAACCCACTGGAATGTGTTTCATTTCTGGCTCATCTTTCCGTGCTGCTTTTATGAGTCTATTGTGTTTTGCGACTAAAGCATGGTTTGAAGACCATGAGTAGTGCATGAGGCCACTGCAGAACCACGTCCCACTGCAGCCTTGTGAGCAGGTCAGTGCGTGAGGGCAAGAGGGTCAGCTGAGCAGGAGAAATGCTGGGTTTCATAGGGGTCCACTGCTTGAGAAAAGACTGAGGGCCATGACTTCAGGCGTCTTTTCAGAGCCTGATCTCACCAGCTGGGGGTTTTTAGGCTTCTCAGGTCTCCAAGACACCCAGAGCCTGCGAGTTAATAAACGTCTAGACGTTATCTCCTGAGAGAGGGGATGAAAACTCCCAACGATTCACCTGCAGCAAATGCCAGCAAAGCACATTTGCTTGAGGTTTCTTGAAGCTACCACTGAAAGGTCAGGTCTCTCAGTGAGACGAAAAGCTCTCTTCTCCCTTCTAGCTGTTCCATCAATACTTGTTTTTCCTCTCCATTTACTTTTACCTTCCTGTTCAGAAAAACATACATAAAGAGGGGAAAAAAATCCTGCTTCCCATGACAGCAGCTAAGCAGCTTCTACTGCAGAGCTCAGGCCAAAACGACAGTACATCTTGGGGGCAATAGTGGAGACCAGGAGTCCCCAGTGATGCCCAGGCCAGCGCAAAGATGGGTGGGAAGCTGAGGTGCAGAGGGGACACCTGACCTTGCCCAGCCAGAGGCAAGGCTTGGTGCTTGTTCTCCATGTGTTCCCTTCAGCCCAGCTGGCCCCGGGGCTCTTTCTAATGCCCGGGGCAGGAGGAAAGGTGGATGCTGTGCACAGGGAGTAGGGAAGGTGGGAACAACGGGGAGCCTATGTGCATCTTGCTATCTATGGTTGTATGACAGCCATCGCTTTAGGCCTTACAAATAGGCAGCAGGTGGGAATAAGGATCCAATTTCATCCTTGCAATGATTTCTTTGAAAATAGCGACCACTGTTGTAGCCTCTACCACCTCCTTGGCAGAAGCCTTCAAGGGGATGCTGGTAGCCCCGCTGGGAGGGAAGAAAATGGCTCTCCAGTCCTTTTTCTGGGTCGGATGGCTCCTTTTTCCAGCAGGCAACCCACAGGATTTGGGCATGGGCAGCCGGTGCTCCTCAAGTCGGGGAAGGAGACTTCACTATCTGGCGTGGGAGCAGGAGCTCTGTGCAGAGGACTGGAGTCCTCTCTCTTGCTAATCTAGTTAATGGCTCTCTGCTGAGCTAATCACAATACCATTTGGGGATAATATTCTGTAACCCACCGCTGGGCCCTTTGGTGATGATTACTCCAGCTGTAGCCCACCTCTCTTCCACTTGCCGCTCCCATCTCTCCCTTCTCCCCCATCTCTGTCTTGTTTCTCTCTCTCTTGGTCATTATGGCCTTCGTCCAACAAAGCACTTAACCAGGTGTTTCACCGATCAAGTAACCTGGCCCTCTCCATGCGGCGAATCCAGAAGCCTGATGCAGGAGGCATCTGGCCACCTTTGCCCTCTGGACACCTGGGGCTTTCACAGTGGGGAGAAGCTCTCAGGCTGTGGGTAGAGGACCTTGGAAAACCCTTGGATGGCCCTTCTGACCTGCTGGCTATGATCTGCAGTCCTGACATCTGCTTGTGTGTAAAAAAGGAAATAAATCACTGAGGATTTCCTCCCTGGGGTCGGGGAACAGGAGCAGTGCCGTCCCCGGGATGGGGCTGGGCCATCCAAGCTAGCGCTGCACAACAGGCAGAGAAAGCCCGAGATTTTCAGAGCTCTGCGTGGGACAAAGAGGCAGATGTGACGGGTTCTGCCCGGCCACGGAGGGCAGTGGGAGAGCCCTGGGAAGGAGTCCAGGCACCAGACCCAGCAGCATCTTCTCCACTTTGTTAGCTGTTTTATGGGCTTTTTGAAGGTGCATTTGTTATTTTGTGTGAACTTTCTCACTCATCACCCAGAATGCAGTTTCTGCATAACATCCAAGTCAGGACAAGTGACCAAGCCCACCCTATTAGAAAAGGTAGGACATTATTTTTGCTGTCAGAGGAAAGAGGGGTTTCTCAGGGGGGCTGAGGAGTCTACCAAAGAGGTAAAAATGTTTCCCACGTGACTGGGACCTCTGCCTTTCACCTCAAAAGAGCGGGACTCAAGGTTAGCTTCTTGTGCTGGTGCAACGTCTCTGCTGCTCGGCTCCGTAACAAGCTGTGGATAAGACAGTGGGGCTTACATTTCAGGACTTAAATATTCAATTAATCAATGGAATATTCCATTAGTGTAATAATCACTTGGCATCGCCTGATCTATAGGTACATCTCAGCTGGGCCTCGCAAATTGATTTCTGATGAAGTTCTAATTGACTGCACAGGCAGAAGAGGACCTGTCTGAGCATGTTGAAGCAGGGCTCGCGAAGGCTCTGGCAGCACCACCTCCCCCCAAGGAAGAGGAAGGAGGAGGGGGAGGTGTGATTTATGCCCCATTTATCACGACAGCCTCTACCCTGTCCTGTTTTATTGGTCCCAAGTGAGGCATGAGAGCTTACAGCTTTAATGCGGAAATTTGCAGGCAGCCGGAGACCCCCGTAAGCTGCTGACAGCTGCTTGTCACTTATGCAGTAGGTGCCGGGGGTACCCTAAATCCTGAACCTCCTAACACAGGATGCAGCCGTGGCATGGGTCGCGTGGAGAGGGCTCAGGTTTCCTCCGGCGCGTGTGTATTCGCTGGCCGGGCTCTGCCACCCCTCTCCGTAGAGTCAGACCAGCAAAGCCGTGGGGGTTTCTTCCCTGCTGATGTGGCTCAGAGCGTGTGGGGATGTATGTGCTTGGAGGGAAGCAGTGGGTGACCCGCGTGTCTTCTTCCTGCAGCCCCGTACCCTGCGTGCTGTCCTTCCTGAGCATGGCGGCGGTCCCTGAAGGAGGATGGCACTGCAGGGACCATCTCTGTTGTAAAAGAGTTGGGCTGTGTCGTGTATGGTTGGAGCATCTTAGGCTGCCACGCCAAAGGCCTCCAAAGGCTCTAACATGGCTCTGCCGTAAAGACTGAGCCAAACGCTGCCCATGTTAGCAGCCGGGCTGTGAACTTACCGTGCTGGGGTGGCTGTAGTGGGAAAGCTTATGGTCACAGCAAGCCCTAGGAGAAGGGTGTGATGCATCTGCAGGTGCAGGCAGGCAGAGATTCCGGTCTCCTGGTGGGATGGCATTGCCTGCCTGGTGGCATGTGTTGCACCAGGGGATGGTTTGTCACCCTTAGGCCACTCCTTGCTGCCGCAGTCACACCCAGAGATGTGCAGAGAGAGCACATCAGGTGCATGAGTGTCCCAGCACGAGCTGCCGTGATGGTGAGGACCAACACACCGAGGGCTTGGGGTGCAACACCAGCCCTTCTAACAGCACCCCCGCTTTGCTGCCCAGACCCTCACTTGGGACCTGCTGGTTCCTTCTGCACTGTCCTGAAGGAGCTGTGAAAATAGAAGGTTTAGGGGCTTCCTGCTGCGAGCATCAGTGGTGGGAAGGGGACACGATGCTGGTCCCTGAAGCGCAGGCTGACTCTGCTTCCCTCCTCCTACATACAGGGGGACTCGGGTGGCTGAGCCGGGCAGGGGGAAGGTGACGGATAGTGATTTCAGGAAAACTGAAAACAACAACATCAACGAAACCAATCAAAGCGTGTGTGTCTGGCTGCTGAATTTTAAGAGAAATAGCTGCATTTTTCAAACAAACAGAAGTGACTGTAACTTCCTCTCCATCCTCTACCTGCATTAACTTAAGAGACAGCCAGGTGCTTAAAGGTTACTTTGCAGGCAATGACTGCTCTGTAAAGGGCTACTCATCTCTAACAGAGATACGTTTTCTTTTATTGAACATCAGGCAGAGTGGCTGAAACCTGATAAAAAATCCAGAGCGATAGCTTTTTTTTCTCCCTCTTTTGCAGTGAAGAATAATAACCAGCAAAATAAAAAGGCAATTGCCTCACTGTATGCACTGCTTTAAGCAATGGCTTTGTGTGGTGGGGAATGCAGCTTAGGTAAATGCCCAATTAGAAACATTTTGTAGGAAGACCTTTGAATCACCATGTCCGAACCTCTCTCCCCACCACCACCATTTCCATCGCCATTATTTCTAGCCTCACCTACTTACAGTACAGAAAGGAGATTTAAGTGGTTGAAACTCCATGTGTGGAGTCTAGGTGAAAAAATTTCCCCCAGGATCATTAGGGCTGAGCGGACAACATCACCGTGATTTGGAGGGGTGGCCTTCCTCCAGACCCTGGGACTGGCCTTGGGTTGTGTCTCCTTCCTCACAACAAGGAACGGTGCTCTGGGATTTATGCAGCTCTGCCCAGGAGGGGTTTTTGACTGAAAAAAATTGTAATAGCAGCTTCTTCTACGTGGGGAAGATGATTTTCCCTCATGCCAAACCTAGGGTGATGGGCTGGGAATCAAAGCCTTTCCGTGGTTGTAGCTGCTGGTTACTTCAGGGCAGTCTTGACTGATGAGGTTTGACTGATTTCTAGTTTGTTTGGTTTTGCTGTTTTTTAAATGAGTGTTTTTAATTACTTGGTGAGCGGAGCCAGAAATATAACCCATGCTGGAAATCCAGCCGAGAGGAGCAAGGCTGCAAATGGGGGAGAGCTTGGGGAGGTGAAATCCATGCCTCCAGTGTGGAGGGACCTACCCAGCAGCTTCCCCCCACACGGTATCCACCTGAGATCCTCGCAGGGGACCCCCTCCTCACCCAACTTGGGCACCTGGCAGAGACATCCCCTCCCAGTGGCCCACAGGTGCCCCTCTTGGGAAACCTTGAGGTGTTCCATCCTTGTAGAGAGACACACTTCTGGGGCTGTCCCCGGACTCCCCTCCCCTCTGCGTGATCCTAAACACAGGACGTTATTTGGTGGCCATCCAGCTTGTTAATGGGCTCATTAGACTCACAGGGTATGTTTAGGCTGTCCGTTCAGGGATGTACTTTGACTGCCCTCACAATTAGATTTGTTGCCTGTATGTGGAGCAAACCAGAGGCGTGGCTTGGGCATGGCCAAGGCACAACCCTCGAGACCACAACCCTCGAGACCTGAGCATCCTCAGGTAAACCTGGCCTGTTCCTGGTACGGGCAGTGGCTGAGGGATGAGGATGCAATGCACACTAAGAGAAGTCCTCTCAAACCCTCCAGGACAGGATTTGGCCATAACCATGAGCCACTGGTGCTTATATACACTGTAGAACGAGAAGACCCTGATCTCCAGAGCTGTCAGCCCTATTATCAGCAACATGAAATTCAATTAAAATCTGAATTATTTTTTCCCAGAGTGCCATTAGTTTGTCCCTCTCCTTTTTTTTTTTCCACAAGCTGCACAACATATGGGACAACCATGCTGTGTGTGCTGAGAAAGAATGTCCAGTCCTCTGCGTGCCACAGATTTCCACACAAATATGGAGGCTATTAAGCAGAAGTTATTAAGTGTCTTTATTAATATACTGGAATGTGATGGGAGGGGATTTATTTTTATGCCAGAGCCTTGCATGTAGGCTCCCTTCATGACAGGGTGAAAGGGGAAAGTGGCATTGCCCACAGCTGAGCTGCGGACCAAGATGCTGGGCCAGAGATAACCAACCCCCATGGGGCTGTGGCCGATGTGGTGCCAGGCTGGTTGGGTGCCAGGTCCGTGGGAAGAGCCTGGTGAAGCCAGCTTGGCTTTTCCAGGGCACCTGGTTGTTGTGGGGAGATCTGGGAGCAGAAATGCCACCAGGAAGGCGAGGGCTGGCGCTGGGGTTTCCATCTCCTCCACCAAAAAAAATCATAGAATAGAAATAAACAAAGAAAGAAGGAAAGAAAGAAAAACCGTTTCAGATAAACTTCTAAACATCTGTTTCGGAGACAAAGGAGCAATGGAAGCAACTGTTTTATGTAAGCACTGTAGATCATTTAATCCTTTCCCCTGGACAGGATTGTCCCTTTCCTGTGGTCTCACACATGTGTTGTTGCCCTGACTAAGTTTGGCCGAATTCCTTTTGTTTCTTCAGTACCAGGAGTGCTCTGCCCCCCAGCTCCTGCCCCTTGCCCTGGCTCCTGCCGGGGCTGCCCCCAGCCCTGTGCCATTGAGATGCTCTCCCCGCCAGGTCCCAACCCACCTTTGGCCGTAGTTGGGGACCACGTCTGGAGATAATGTTTCTCATCAGTGTGATTTTGGCTTTCCTCCCCCTGCGGCTCCCCCAGCCCCTCCAGCAGCCCCAGTTTGCTCCTCCACCCTGGCCGTAGGGCAGGAGCAGGGATGACCTCAGAACCTCCACTGGTGTCCCTCTGCATCTGCGCAGGGCAGCCCTTTCCCTTCCTCCTTCCTTACCAGTGGCTGAGTTTCAACCTTTCTAAGAAAAACACTCTTCCCCTCCATGTTCTTCACTGTTTTCTGTGTGATGAAATACAGTTTCTCTCCTAAACGAAGCTACAGGCAGTTTATTAGCCTAGCTAATTAACCCATAATCAGCGTTTCGTTCTCCTCTAATCACAGGCTGTTCACACCCTCGGTTCACAGAGTGCAGCCATGCTGTAGCACATGTATTTATAAAGGGGGAAAAAAAAACAAGTGTGCAACACGCCATGAACTCTATTTGCAGGGATAATGTCAGTTCGTTCAGGCACACCTGAGGGATGACCTACCCAGGGCTGAGGGACAGGGTGCTCAGGTGACTCCGAGGGGTGACAGTGAGCTCTGGAGCCTGTCACCTTCTGAGCACAGGTTTGGTGGCAGCTCGGGTCGCTAATGGCTGCTGTCGCCGCCGGTCAGTGGTGGGTTAGGAAGCAGGGAGGGCTGGAGGAGAAGCAGACTCAGTAAGTCCTGTAATCTACATCTCTGCCTAAGCAGAACTATTCCCCAGGGGGTCGTTTTTCCCTAATGTTTCCAGTTGAGTTTTCCTGTCCCTCCAGCATCAATCTTTCCATGAATCCATACCAGATCTGCTGAAAACAAAATATTTTGGAGAAAGAACCTGTGCTTTTTTGTTTATTAATTCTTCCTCTACTTCTACACCAGGTACCACCTTCCCCAGCATCCGCCCCGTGCCCTTCCAGATCTTTGTGGGTGGATGCTCAGTTCTCCCCTCTAGCCAAGCAAAATGGATTCAGCTTTCTTAACATTTCATTGTAAATCAGATTTCTGATTATTGCCGCTGCCCTCTGAACTCCCTCCAATTCGTCACTCTATTCCTGGTACTGCGGTACGCCGACCATGAAGAGACAATGTTTGAAAACATCCTCAACCCGGGCGGCGATCTAACGAGACAGCGTATAAAAATATCGTTACATGGTGAGCTGAAGGCATTGTGCAGCTCTGTAATCATTTTCAAGATGGTAAAATCATTCTGCAAGGACAGCCTGTCTCCACTCTGATAAAATCAGGGCCAGAAAGGCAGCCCAGCTTGGAGGAACAAATTGCAGAGTTGTTTTTTTCGTCTTCTCTCTTTTTTTTTTTTTTTTTTTTTGCAAGGATTTATTTTTAAATAAGGGAGCTGTCATAAAGTGGGACAGATGTTGAGAAGATCAGGTACAAGTGAAACCAAAGTGGTGGTGCTTTTACCAAGTGGAAAGTGGATGTTTTATCCTTTGGTCTCCAAAGCCCTTCTGCTCTGCGGCTGTCCCCCGCTGTCCCTGCAGTGCCCTGATGCACCGTGTCCCGGGTGTCCCCAGCCATCCCAGGCTGGCAGCTCTCTCTCTGAGCCGTTTTGGACCCACAGCTGAAGGAACCCTCTGCTTGGTCTCCCGGAGCAGCTGGTCTTGGTCCTTCCCACGTCTCTCTTGTTTTGCTGTGAAGCTGCTCTTGTGTTTCTAGTCTGCTCTCCCTCTCCCTCTCTGTGAGACGTGCTGTGTGCGGAGGGAGATGAAGCGAATGAATCAGGCCAAGAAGATTCCACAAGAGCCCGGTGAAAAGGCTACATTTGCGCTAGAGGTGGATCTAGCTTGATGTTCACCGGTTTGCCCATCACTGGAGCACCTGGGTATTAAAGCCCCCACTGTGCTCCCACCCTGCATCCTCCCAGGTCCCTCCAACCCCATGAGCACCGGGGGCTTTTCTTCTCTGCTGCCCCATTATCTTCCTTCCCTTTTTCATTGCCCTCTCACAGGTTGGGGAAAGGTGAATTCAGTTACAGGCTAATGAAACGCATAATGCATTTCTTGAAAAACTGCAATCTGAGTTAAGAGAGGGTACTTCTGTTTACAGAGACGCCACTTGGCATTGTTTTTTTTTTCCCCTCTCTGTCTTTTCCTTTGTCTGGTAAACATGTATTGCGTAAGCCCTCAGCGTGTTCATGGGATGCTCAGAACATTGTCCTCACTTGCCATTGTTCGGGTTAATTTATGCTGGGTTAGACCTCACCCTTTGGAAAGGGTCCAGAGTCCTGGTGGTGTAAATCTTCCTGATTTATGTCTTCCCCCCGCACCAAAAAAAAAAAAAAAAAAGAAAAAAGAAGGGAATTTAGGGAGTCCCAAAGAGAGGAGAATTCAGGACAATTTGCACCCATCGCTTGCTCCTGGCAGGGAAGGCTGGGATGATTTGGGGTTGGTAAGCACAGACCTTTCATCTGTTTGTAGAAAGAAGGAAAATTAAATCTCATGGCCTGTTTGTGAGAGGAAATTGCCCAGAATAGCTCTGACAGAATAAGCTATTCCACAATAGCTCCCCATGCAGACACTCAAGCCACTTTGTTCCAGGCTAATTAGTGTGCTTCCAAGCGGAGTAATTATTCTGGAAGGGAAATCTCTCTTCTCCCACAAAGAGTGTCTACATGGAGGTAGCTATTTGGGAATGGCCATCTGAAACCATTGCTGCTCCACCAACCAGCATCCCCTCGCTGACACATCCTGGCCCTGGAGAAGTCCCACTGTTTGTGGGTGAGATGCTCTGGGGGGGTGTTTGGAGGAGGGCTGGGGAAGGAGAAAGCAGTGTGGATGTATCTGGCTGGTTATCCAGGTGAGGTGGGCTCAGGTGGACTCCTCCAGTGCATGCTTGCAGGCCCCAGAAGAGGTGGTGATTCAGAAATTAGAAAAGATTGCACCAATCCTGTTATTTCTTGTCCTTTTTTTATTCAACTGTTTTATGACCATGCTACTAAATGTCTGCTCTAGGGGCTTTTTGCCTTCTCTCAGAATGTTTCACTTTTTTCTAAAAGCTTTTTTTTTTTTTCCTCACCTACTTTGCTATTGACTCACTGGAGAGCCTGGATTTAGTCTAAATGTTTCTCAGGAGACCGCCTGGTGTCTCACGTGGCTCATTCTCTGTAATGTGCAGAGAAGTTCTTTTATGAAAGACGAGGACTTCTGTGAGGAGGGAGCTGCGCCCAAAGTGGGGACCATTTAGCCAGGTTCGGTGCCAAAGCATTGGACTGGCTTTGAGTTCCTGGAGACAGCTCTGACCTTCTCCACGCTGCTTGCATCAGGCTCAGTGGAGGTTGACTCAGCTTACGCCAGGGGACCTGAGGTCAAGTCTTCCCCCAGTGTGAAGACCTGCATCTCCTCCATGATGTCTCATGGAGCAAACCTGTACTTGCACTCGCTCTTTGAGTCAGTCCTGGCAAAATATTGGTGCTAAGGAGATAGAAGAAATAAGAGTCGAGATCCTAGGGTCCATCTCCATCCAATCCAGGATCCTGGAGATGTTTTATAACCTGCTTATATTCAGGGCTTGATAGGTATGGCCCAGCCCAAAGCAACCTCTCAGCTGTGGTCTTAGAGCTGTTGAGAGGCTCAGTCCACCCTCTTGCTCTTTGCATATTGTTTTGGAGAAGGGAGGCAAAGTCCTACGCTGCTTTTCTGGCATTTATAGCCCTTTAATGCTTGGTTACTTTCCCCCCAAGGTTTAGCCCTGAGTGTGGTATGATCTGGTATTTGGAGGGGCAGAAAGAGGGGCTGGGAGGGCTGGGTGACCCACGCTGGATCCCTTCCTCCTGGAAAAAGTTCAAAACAACTTCATAAGCATTTTAGTGTCAGTTGGAGAGATTCTCCACGGCCATAAACCCTGGCATGGTCTATAATTACACACGATCTGCCCACTCTGGAAAATTGATACTTACATGGTCCACTGGGCCCTGTGTCCCTGTCAAAATGCAGATCAGCCATTCCCTGCAGGATAGCTGAACCCTCCTTCCAGACAGAGCACTAAAAGAAAATGGATGGGAGCTTTTTTTTTATTAATAATAGCTTCTCTGTCTTTAAACTCAGGGTCCCAGAAAGACTCCAGGGGCATGTGGTGGGAAATAAAGTGGGTTTCTCAAGTGTCCGGCTGGGATGCGCCCCTGTTTGAAAGCCTTTGGGGTGGACTCAAAAGCCACCGAGGAGCTCAGATGTCCCCAGGGGGCTGCAAGTCTCAGTGGTGCTGAGTCCTGGTGGGTCTCCAGGGCAGAGGAAGTGTTGGAAGAAGGATGGAGACAACGTGGATGGACAAGGGGAATCACCAGCTCTTGATCTAGCAAGCTCTGGAGAAGAAATTTTTGCTGCAGAGAACTAGTTGTGTCCTTACTGAATCTGCTGGTTCCTCTGACCTGGCATGGCTCCTGCAGACCATGGACCCCAGTCCTGGGGCCCCTCTCTTCAGCCAGAAAAGGATGCAAAACTGTGGAAAGCACCAGAGTTTTTGTGCCTGAAAGAATTAAGAGAGGAGGCTGGTAAGGATTAGGGGCTGATGTGGTCCATCAGTAGCAGAGCTGGTCTTTGTGACCCACAAGGTCCCTTCCAGGGCCATGCCTCTACAGGGGCTGGGCAGGGCATGTCCCAGAACTGCAGCGAGGAGAGGGAGTGGGTCCCATGGAAAGGCAGCCCAGCTTTGTCAGGGGGTAGCGAAGGAGGCTGGGGGAGACTTCCCTGCTCCCAGCCCAGCTCTGGCCCCGCCATGCTGGCCCCAGAGAGGCAGAAGAGACTGTTTGGGGCAGGGGCTGGCAGCGATGAGGGAGCCTCAGTTTCCCTCCAGCGAGGGAGAGAGAAAAAGCAATTACTGTCAGCGAACAGCAGGCTGACACCTCGTCAGTGCCTGCAGTGACTGATATCTCCTTCTTCTGAGAGATTAATTATCTGAAAATAACCGTACACCGGGAACTACGAGATCTTGTCGCTGCAGAGGAGTCCTCTCTCCTCTGCTTGAGCTTGAGCGAGGACCCCTCGGCAGGTGACTAGGGGACCCCTTCATGGTGCTCCAACCTCCCCAGCCACCAGCCTGGTGCTTTCTGCGGGCACCAAACCCAGCCAGCCAAAAAAGGCCCCAAAAAGAGTCCCCAAAGGGGCAGTACAGGGAACAGCGTGGTCGGGGCAAGGTGATGGTGACGACTAGGAGAGCTAAGGGGCAGAAATTCAGCTTAGAGGAGCTGGGAGGCTTTGCAGCCTCTCGAGCTCCACCTTCTCGTAGTTGCATCAGGGTTTATAAGCTCCGTCTTGGGGGTCTCACCCCTTTGTGGCAGGAGCAGGGCACCCCACAACTGCCTCTCCATCTCCTGCCAGAGCCTCGCCAAAGCACCGGTTCCTCGGGAAGCCCGTGTCTAGCAATTAATCTCCCAGACATCTTCCATGTCTCCGTATCTTTCTTCTAAGCTGACCTCTCGCTCCAGCTAAGATTTTTCTCCTCCTGAGTTATATTTCATCTGTCGAATCCGGAGAGATGAGGTGTGTGGAAATTTTGCAGATCCACCTGATTTCTGCCACTTTATCCAAGCTTCACCCGCTTCAAAGGGCGCAAATGCAAATATTGACAAGTTCAATAAAAAGACCCATCTAGCAGGTAAATAGCTAAACAGGCTGCCTAATGAGGGGGTGCAGGGAAGGTACTTGAAGAGAAAATCAGCATTTTTTTACCAACTGCTACATGCTGGCCTCTTGTCTACACCCTAAATATCCCTGAAATATGGGCATGCAAAGTTGTTACCCTGCTGCAGCCCTTCCCAGCAGCTGATCCCACCCCACGTGGGGAAAGTGACTTTCTCCTCGGTGTTGAAAAGCCAAAATTCCCCGTGTTTACTGAGCTGGGCACTTTCCACAGAGCAGCAGCAAAGTGATAACGTCCCCGGTCGCCCGACTCCCCCATCACTTGGCTGTGCAGCCCTGCCCGCAGCCATCCCCTGCTCCCTGGTACCCGATATCCTAATTCAGCCCTTCCTTAACGACGTTTGCAAAGATTTCCACTGGCGGAGCAGGATGCCGGCCGCGGTCTTCACCGCGCTCCCAGCCCGCGGATGTGATCCCCTCGTGCTGGATCGATCTCCACATCGGAACTGGTGCTGTTTGATCTGCTCATTGCGATGCAGTGGACGGGAGAGAGTCCAGGGAACGGGCCTCCTTGGAATTAAACCGCCTCTCTAATGTGATTACAAATGGCTGTTAACCCTCGTATCAACATGAAGGAATGCTATCTAAAGGTTGGGGGGGGGGAATGAGACATGAAAGTCCCTTCTTGCTCTGTGCTAAATGAAAACGAGGGGCGCTCTGTTACTAGGAATAATTAGGCTTCCCCAGCTCCCTCACAGGGGGTTAGGAGAGTTATTTTATGTTTGCGAAGCGCTTTAAAGAATGGAAATGTCCTAGAAATGCTGCAGGTACCAGCACCATTACTCCCAGTGCTGCTTTCACTCAGGTGAGAGGATTGCATCTATGGGACATCTTCTACCCAAGGATTTCACAGCATGTTACCTGTGTGGGGCATGTGCGGAAGGTGCAAATACTATTATCATGCCATTTTAGCAAATGGAGAAACAGAGATGCAGAGCACAGAGGAACTGTTGATCGCCTCTCACAGAGTTGGGATTAGGAGGGAAGAGTCCTGTTCTGCATGCTGTTGAGATCTCCACCTAGAGGCTACTTGGACTTGAAGACATTGGTGTTTAGGAAGCACTTATTGACTGACAATGCTGCTGTAGAGGCACAATGTTCTCTCTGGAAATCAAGTTCATGACTTGGGTTTTTCAAAACCTCCATGTGTGGGAGCAGGGGAACTAAAATACTGTCTGGACCATTATCTTTTTAGCCTGAAGGACCCAGGAGAGATCCAAGTGCTCAGCTTTGGCTGTGTGTCTCTCCCCTAAATCGAGCCAAGCCTCTAGCTCACCCACCTCCTCCTCCAGCATCCCCCTAAGCCTTAGGAGGAACTGAAAAAGGGATGGGTGTAGGAGCTGTTTCACCCTAACCGTATCCCTAGTCTGGACCAGAGGACCCTGGAGCTACAATCTTGTTGGAGCCACCATCTCCACTTCACTGAACATTACACAGCAGTCTGATGAAAACTAATTTTCCCCCAACCTCCCCATTTTGTGTTCACAGCAGAAACGTCAAACAGGCTGTACAGAAAAGAAGAAGGCCGCACCAGAACAAGCTTGGCTTGGTTCCCACTGTCAGTTTGGTTCCCTCCATCAACAATCAACCAGGACAGGAGCATCTGCTTCGCTCAGAAGGGCTCATAAGCATCATCTGTGCACCCCAACACAGCAGCCATGAGCCTTTTCCCCCAAAACGGTTATCAGTGCATAACTCCTCAGCCAGAGAGTGTCTGCAAAACCCCTTCTAACCTTAATTTCTACAAAAGCTTGGCATGATCAGAGGCAGAGGCAGAGGCAGCCACTACCGCCTGTGTTGAAGTGGGGATATGTGCGATGCCCAGGGAGGTCTCCAAGGAAGATGAGCAGAGGGTGGGAAGGCACCTACCCAGGATGGGCCACAAGGGCAGGGACAGCAGAGGCACAGGACGTTCCCGGAGCACAGACAGTAACAGCCTTGTCCATGCTTCTCCTTTCTTCCCCCTGACAGCTTGACAACCTAACAGGAAAAATGAAGTCAGTGAAGGGAGAAATGCTATCAGGAGCCCCGTGCTAAGAGGGCAGACAGGCCAGATTGGAGGAAAATGAGAAGCTGTCCGGACTAATGCAATCATTTATCACATAATCTTGCTCAGCAGTTGGGCGGGGAGCCTGGCAGCGCCTGGCACTTGGAGGAGGCTCTCTTGGCCCCTGGTACCCTGCTCCAGTTGGTGAGGGTTGTTTCTCCTGGATTCTCCGGGGGCTTGAGGTTTCCCTTTCACCACCTTGTTGTGCTTGTGGTACCTGTCTCATTTTGCTCTCGCCGTTGTCCCCTGCGTGCTTCCCTCCTCCCCAGAGCCAGACTGGGGCTTACGCTGCTTCGCTGTGGACCCTTTTTCAGAAAAGATGGCACCTTGTCAGGTCATCGCTTGTGCTGAGACGTTTCATCACCGGGCCATTTTGGCTCCACGCTGTGTTAGCCGCTCGCCTGGAACCTGGATTTACTGCTTCCTCATCCCCGGCCATAAAAAGAGGCATTGCTGAAACGCCACGGCAAAAAGGGGTCAGCGTGAAAGTGTTACCAAAAGGAAGCAGCAAGGGGATTTCACTCCCTGCTCATGTTGCATCTTCGGGTTTGCTCCGTGTTTGGGCCATATGTGATCCGCACCCCAGGGGAACGGCTGGACATCAAAGGGTGACTTCTGGCGAGGATGAGCTCATTCGCCCCTGCTCGACCCTTCCTGCAAGGCAGGGGGGTGGGAGCTCCATGACCACCCGGCAGCTCTTCCCCGGCCGGGGCTGTGAGCGTCTGGGGCAGGGAACCCCACCGGCTGCAGCTGCTCTGGCTCCGTCAGGATCCGCTCTTCCTCCTCTTGAGCCTGTAAATCGGAGGCAGACCTACGCTTCTCTTGAGAGCCACGAATCCCCTGTGCTGCTAGCGCGACACTCAGCCCCATTCGGTCCAGCGACGGCAGCATCTCACACCGGGGATTGGTTATCAAAAAAAGTTTGCACGTGGAGTTTCAGTGCCAGGCTGGGGGACCTGGATGCCCACCGAGCCACCTCTCCTGCACCTTGCCTCCGCAGCCGACGTGCGTGGGCTTTGCGATCCACATCACCTTCTGGATCTCCAGGAAAGTGGTGATGTGCCAAACCATATAGCTAATTTGTACGGGCCCCGTCACAGATGAGCACTTAGCCGTGTAATTACTAGAGCTGGCCACAGGACGAGAAAGCTGACTTCGTCACCACTCTCAGACTTTGTTGTTTGTTTCTTTTCTGTGGAAAACCAAACCTTCAGGCACTGAGAGATGAGGGCTGGGCGGGTTGTGCAGGGCACTGGCTCAGGGCTGGGGAGCACAGATTCACATCCTTTCTCTGGTTGAATTATTTTCCCTCCTGGACACTTCAGCATCCCATATCCCTAATGCTCCATCTGCAGACCCACTCCCTTGTGTCCTCTCACCTTTCCTGGCTGTGGAAACCAGCTTGTTTCCAAGAAACATTTTGGCTGGGACAAAGCTTTCAGCAATGTTGCAGCCAGGTCCAGCAGTTATTCCTCCTTCAGCCAGACTCCTGGATGGGCCCCTCCATGTGTCCAGCTCTGTCGCCGTGTCCTCACCACCCCTTTTCAGAGAAGCTTCAGCTTATACTTTTGATGGGCAGCTGGTCTTCTCTGAAAGAGCTCTGCGCCCTCTCTTTCCCCCAGCACAGCCCAAATCCAGCTGGAAGAGGTGTTACAGCTCTCCTGTGCCTGAGGAGATCCTCCTTAGACAGAGTTTAGCCACCTCCAGCCCTTGCACTTTCCATCCACAGAGCCGTTTGCCACTCAAACAGCTCCAGATCTTCCTTCCCCCTCTTGCAGAAGAACCATCAGGAGGAGGACCAGCAATTCCAGGAGAGACACAGCCCCTCCGTGGCAGGGGACAGATGTGGGTGGCACTGATGGAGCCTCCCAGGGCTTTCCAACTCTGTCTGTCTGCTGAGGCAGTATTGGTTCAGGTCCAAGGCAAGGTTTTGCCAACATGCACCCCATGCTGAAGACCCACCAGGCATGTAACAACAGCAGCCACCTGTTTTCTGGCTGAGCAAAGGAGAAGCAAAATTTCTCGGACTGCTGCCTCCTCCAGGAATATGGAGTGTTAATTATTATTAATGACTCCCTGTGACTTTTATTATTAGCAATACTAATTAATTGGATTATTGCTATTTCCTCTCTTGGAGATGCTTGGGGGTGGCACGTAGAATTAACGGACATTGCTTTCAATACAGAAAAGGGACAAGAGGGAACTCATGTGATGTTATTTGGATAATACAAAGTGGCAGAGGTGAGCGGAGATCTGAGAGACTTGTCCTAGAGGGGACAGAGTATCAGATTAGCAATGCCAGCACCAAACCCTCCACAGGCTGGATGCTTCAATTCAATGCATGCTTTTGCTGTTTTCCAACTATAAAGAAATAAAAGACTAAAATTAATCCTTAGTCCCAAGACTCCTTAGCTCCCTGTATCTGAATCAATGGTGAGTTCCTCCAGGTGGTTGGCCAGGCAGTTCTCCCAAGGCTAAGACCAGGAGAAAACTGGCAGCAGGTTGTCTCTGTACATGGCACGAGAGTGCCTTTGTCCCCAAATCTTTGTCACATCACACTCAATTAGCCATCCCATGGAGCTGCCCAATGCACCTGCCCATCACACTAGTTTCTCCTTGCCCTGAGCCCAGGACGAGCCAGTCTTCCTTGTGGTGGGACCCATCGTTAAACATATGGCACAGCACCAATTCACCAAAAATAGCTCTGAAGAAAGAAAAAGAGAAGCATGTGTGCAGGCATGTACGCGCGCGTGTGTGTGTGTCCACAAACCCATTTGCTGTTTAGGTGTCAGAAATAAATTTTACCACTGGAGTCTGCAGCATCTGATTAGTGAATTATTCAGTTTGGAGATTGCCTTCGCCGTGACCTCATTAGTAACCCTGAGGTGAATGGGACGCATTAGAGTAACCACCAGGCTGTCACTGAGGAGCAGAACTGGGGCATTAAAATGGATTAAAGTGCTTTACCAAGAAGTGTGGCACAACTCATAAAAAAAAAAAAAAAAAGACAAAAGGGAAAAGAGAGAGGGATAGAAGGGGGAGAAAAGAAAGACAGACCAATAAAATAAATAAATAAACCATCCTGTTAAGCTGGCAGCCTGAGGATAAACAGGCAAGCAGGCAGAGGGGCGCAGGAGCCCCACTGTGCTGTGTGAAGCACGAGCCTTCACTCCAAAGCCAGGGCAGGTCTGTGGTTGGGAAGAGGCATCTGCAGGGCTCTTCGCTGTCTGCTATGCCAAGGAAGTCCAGCATCTGCTCAGTGAAACCAGTGCTTAGGACACCAGCCAAATCACCCTGGCCACCCAGGAGAGCCTCCTTTTTTTGACCCCCCTTTGGGGGGTCAAAACACCCAGACACCCAGCCTTGGACCTCCTCTA